>CM035123.1:88741768-91141768 GCA_020205555.1 Panax stipuleanatus
ATGCACAGTTAAGCTTAGACTTATCTCTATTTTCTTTATCTCTTATTTCTCGGAGGGTTGGCATGCTCTGTAGCTCTCATCCTTCTGGTTTGCTCATCTTTCCAGGCAATGTCTTCAAGCTCATCTCGAGACAACTGATGAGTAGAAGTCATGCCTTGTAAACAACAAGCTTGACCTTGACTCCTTTCAAGATGTATAGCCATGGGAAGGCGTTGTTGATCAGATCGTGGAGTCAGAAGGTTAGGACTCCTGGAGTTGCCACCCGACGACTGACCAGCTTGAGTTTGCCTTTGTCTTCCCTGCTGAGGTGGTGGTTGAATGTATGTCTGCCTCTGTCTTCTAGCTCTGCTGCTACTGGTGCCTCTACCTCTATCTTCTTGCTCATTATTTTCCCCCTCTTTGTCAGCATCAAGGGTTCGAATATCTTCAGAGAGACGTCTCTACCAACTCATGCATTTGAGATTGGTGTTGAGAAATGTCACTACTTTGTTCAGCAACTATAGCCTTAGTGTTTCTTCTTTTTTGCTGAAGTAGCTCTATGGCATCGTTATTCTGGCTGAGTTGAGCTATACTGCATTCTTAAAATTGTTGTAGAGAGATATGCAGTGCTAAAATCTGTTCTGTCATTAGCTCATTTTGAGATTTCTGATTCTTCTGCATTATCTCCATAGCCTCATTATGCTTCTTCGTTGCAGCAAAATGAATGACATCTCTTGCCTTGAGGCTTTCAGCCATTTCTTTGAAAATCTCTCTCAATGTTTTGGGCAATTCAATTTCCAAATGTCCTGGTAGAGTCTTGACTGAGTCAATGATGTGGTCGAATCTGAGATGAAGCGCAAGTGAGTGTGCTTCAAGAATCTCTTCAGACTCTGAACCCATTTGGTTTAATGTTTCAATCAGCTCCTCCTTAGTTGGCATTAGAGCCAATTGATCTAGAATTCGTTGTGTCTCAGGAGGAGGAGGGGTAGTCGTAGTGTGTTCATCTCTCCTTGATATGCTTGTGAGGGCAAGAGTCATATCAAAATATTTGTTGCTGGAGGATGAGGGAATATCAGCTTGGGAAAGGGGGGGCTGTATTTGCTGTATAGGTGTAGTGTTTGGCTGTATAGGTGTAGTGTTCGGCTCAGGTGTTTCTGATTTGTAGAGTAATTCTGGTGACTCTATGATTGCCGAATCAGATTGGTCTATAGGCATAAATCGTAGTTCATCGTCTTGAGTGGATGTCTTAATGGTTGAGTTATCGATCATTCCCTCGACGATTTTGGCGATGTGCTTAAAAACCATTGGGTCACTGATATTTTGCTCGACGAGAACAAGTTGGTTATTTGGTTCCTCAGTCACAGAGTTTTGGGACTCTGTAACTGGAAATTGGTTTAGTGGATGAAGAACCACTTCCATCCATTTAGGCAATTCATAAAACTCATTGAACTGCGATGATGGAGAATGGTTGATAATAAAAGAGAGGGGAGTGGAATGTACCTCATACTTAGATTCTGAAGTTAATTTATTTGAAATCAGCTTCTGAGCAAACTTCC
The DNA here is from genome assembly GCA_020205555.1 of Panax stipuleanatus. Classification (NCBI taxonomy): domain Eukaryota; kingdom Viridiplantae; phylum Streptophyta; class Magnoliopsida; order Apiales; family Araliaceae; genus Panax; species Panax stipuleanatus. Next base: position 88,743,304 of record CM035123.1, read on the forward strand.
TCTCTCTTGGGAAACCATTGACAAGCACTGAGATTGCTGGATATACTTTGAAAGTCCAGAATATATGATCCCAGTTGCTGACGATCAGAGCTTTATGATAAGGCATCATAGGCAAGTAGTTGAACAACTGTGTATAATTAGCTGCCCTTTCTGCGTTCCTGCATATGGCTAAGATCTCAATATCATCATTCAGCTCTTCATCATCGTCTTCATTTTCATCAAGATTTTCCACCATATCTTTCAACACATCATCATCTTCAACATCCACCATCACAGCATCAGCAGACACTACAGTTTCTTCATTAACTGAGGAGACTATGTTTTCTCCCTTCATAGGCAGCTCCCCCTCAATTTCTACATGCTCTGGCTCTTGTGCTTTTAACAGTTCCCCCTCAGCTGTAGCACTCTTTCCAACGTGAGTTTCCAGAGTTTCATTCAATACTTCATCTTGGCTCTGCTCAACTGCTTTTGGCGTTTCTTCCTCAGACAGAGCCGTTTCTTCTTCCATTAGAATCTCATCAGCCCTTCTTCTGTCCTCTTCCTTTAGTATTTCCTCATTGGCAAGAATGTATTTCTTAACCAATGTTTTCCTTTTCTTAGGCTTGACAATAGCCTCAGATCCTTTTACAGCTTCAGCCCTGATGGCTTGTTTAGGCTGAGAAGCTGTTGCAGTTTCTCCTTCAGCAGTGGCAGCCAGTTTAGACTCGACTATTGATGAAGACACCACAATCGTAGTCAGTGAAGATTTCTTATATCTGTGGCTGCATTTCTTCTTTTTTGAGGCTCAGAACTACCTTCAGCCCTGTCCTCACCTATTTCCCTCTTCTTCTTCTTCTTCTTCTTCTTCTTCTTCTTCTCTTTCAGAGTTCCCTCCTCTGGTGCTTGAGTTTCCTTAGGAGTAATCACTCTATCAGGCATAAAGCTTTGAAGTTCTATTTTAGCATTGGGGTTTGCTTGAGGTGCATCAGTGGTTAAGCCTTGGGGTTTCTCAGCCACTTGCATATCTTCATTCACCTTCTTCTTCCCTTTGTTCTTTCTGACCAGAGCTGTAGGTTCTTCTTGGTTTACCTCTTTATCCTCCTCAGCCTCCTTCATAGCAGATGAGGCTGCAGACATCATTTTGACATTTTTAGCTGGATTCCTCTTCCAGTTTTGAAACAGCTGTTCGATTATCTTTCTAGTTGGGAATAATGGAGATGCCTTCCTTATCTTCAATCTTGTCCCCCAGAGTAGCTGCCAAGATGATGCTGATAAACCTTCTGTAGGGCATCTTCGCAGTGCTCTTGGTTTTCTTGGGGCTTTCCATCCATTTCCCAAACCAATTTATCAGCAAAGCTCCATAGTTGAGTTGAACTCTGTACCGGATGGCTGTCATGAGTTTTAGTTGCTTCTTATTGACCGTATCGTGGCCTGAGCCCTTGCAACATATACATTTGCCAACAATATCAGCAAGGAACTCATATTCTTGGGAAAACTTTTTCTTCCAGTAGCCACTCTTTCCTTCAGTTCTAACGTGTTTCATTTTCTTTAGGCCTTCAAGAAAATCAATTCTTTCCAGTGATGGAAGACCTTCATTGTTGAAACCCAGGGCTAGATTTATGCTCTCGGCGTCGAATCTTATTTGCTCGTCCTTGACTTTGGTAAGGATGGAGTCTCCTTCAATAATTCCATTGATGTAGAACTCTTTCACCAGTTTTGTAAAGATCAGGGTGCTGGTGCTTAGGGCTTCTTCGAGTCCAGCTTTCTTCAACATAGAAAGAACTTTGTGAATTTTTGGGCCAGCCTTCTCGAATCCATCAAAACATAGTTAGTAACCTGAGATAACTCTGAAAGCAGCCATTGATGTAGATTGATTTTCCTGTAATGAACGGATTTGGCTTAGCTTTATGAAACTTAGGGTTTCGTTTGAAGAGAGAGAGAGAGAAAAGCGTTTGGAATTCAAAATATAAACTGACAAATGACAGTTTAAAATTGATTTAAAAACTTCCCTCCATATTTTGTATCGTGGGACACGTGTCAAGTTCTGCAGGACTCCACAATTTTAAGTTATGTGAAAAGTTCCATTCTACCCTTAGCTCCCCCCGAGCTAGTGAGTCCTTGTGAGAGAACTACGATAGATGCCTTCTGAAATGACATACCCTCTTGTTTAAGGTTACTCAGGAAGGGCCAACCTCTTAGTTTGCCACTAAGGATCAGGTTTATCCCTGAGACACTTATCGGTAAGGTTGTCTGGCTGGATGATGCTGCTATCACAGTGAGCTTTTCTGTTTTGACTGGATCATTCCACGATCGTGGTTTCTCTTAGTCATCTCTACGATTTTGACTTAGCCTTTATATCTACAAGGTTAGCACCATCTAGAGCATAGAATTTATGGTTGCAAATTTAACATTCCTAACTCACTTATCAACTTATTAAATCTGGATTCATCTAAGGGTTTAGTAAACACATCAGCAAGTTAATTTTCAGTGGGGATATATTGCAAAGATATTGTTCCATTTTGAACATGATCCCTAATAAAATGATATCTTATTTCTATATGCTTGGTCCTAGAATGCATGACAGGATTATTTGTTATTGCTATGGCACTTGTGTTATCACAGTGTATGGGTATAGATTTGAAATCAATCCCATAATCTTCTAGCTGGTTCTTCATCCATAGGATTTGAGCACAGCAACTGCCTGCAGCAATGTATTCAGCTTTTGCTGTTGAAGTTGATACTAAGTTTTGCTTCTTGCTGAACCAGGACACTAATCTATTTTCTAGCAGTTGACAAGTGCCACTGGTATTCTTTCTATCTATTTTGCATCCTGCAAAGTCAGCATCTGAATATCCTGTCAGTTTAAATGAGGACTCCTTGTGATACCATAGACCCAAGTAGGGTGTACCTTTGAGATACCTGAAAATCTTTTTTACAGCAGTTAAGTGTGATTCCTTAGGATTAGCTTGAAATCTAGCACACATACATGTTGCAAACATTATATTTGGTCTACTGGCAGTTAGGTAGAGAAGGGAGCCTATCATACCTCTGTATTAAGTAATATCAATACTTTTACCTTTCTCATCTTTGTCAAGCTTAGTTGCTGGAGCAATTGGTGTTTTCATGGGAGAGGCTGATTCAATGCCATACTTCTTAAGTAAGTCTTTGATGTACTTGGCTTGGCTTATGAAGATACCTTCATCAGTTTGCTTTATTTGCAGTCCAAGAAAGAAGTTCAGCTCACCCATCATGCTCATTTCAAACTTGCTCTGCATAAGCTTGGCAAATCTCTTACACAAATTCTCATCAGTAGAGCCAAAGATAATATCATCTACATATATTTGAACTAGTAAAACTTTATCTTTGTACTTCCTAAGGAATAGTGTAGTATCTACTCTACCTCTAATGAATCCTTTTTCAATAAAAAAGTTTGTTAGTGTTTCATACCATGCTCTAGGTGCTTGTTTAAGTCCATATAAGGCTTTATCTAATCTATAGACATAATCAGAGAGGGTTGGATTGACAAAACCTGGGGGTTATTCCACATATACTTCTTCTTGAAGTTCACCATTAAGGAATACACTCTTGACATCCATCTGGAATACTTTGAACTTCATGTGAGCAGCAAATGTAAGGAATATTCTGATTGCTTCAAGTCTGCAACTGCTGTGAAGGTCTCATCGTAGTCTATGCCTTCTTCTTGAGAATATCCTTTGGTCACTTGTCTTGCTTTATTTCTTATGATCACTCCATCTTCATCCATCTTGTTTCTGAAAACCCATTTGGTGTCGATGACTGGGTGATTCTTTGGTCTTTAAACTAATCTCTAGACTTTGCTTCTCTCAAATTGATTTAGTTCCTCTTGCATGGCTTCAATCCAGCTTGCATCTAGCATTGCATCTTCAATCTTCTTGGGTTCTATTTGAGATAGAAAACTCAAATAGAAACACTCATTCTGAGTTGCAGATCTTGTTCTGATTCTGGCGATTGGATCACCAATGATCAGATCTTGAGTGTGATCTTTTGCTCACTTGTTCCCTGTTGGAACATCTGTTCTGGTGCCTTCTTGTCTGAACTCCTCAAGATTGACTTCTGGTTCTTGTCATTTAGAATCATCGTCTGGTTCAACTCTCTTTATGATTTCTTCTTTGGACACTACGATTCTTTGTTCAGGAACTACGATCGTAGTGCCAGGCTTGACCACTTCATTCGTAGTGTCGGTATCAGTCAATCGTAGTGTCTTGTGGTGCAGACATGTCCGAGTCTGTTTCATCAAAGATGATGTGGATTAAGACTTCAACACTTAATGTCTTCTTGTTGAACACTCTGTATGCTTTGCTGTCTGTGGCATATCCAAGGAATATTCCTTCATCTGACTTGGGTTGGAACTTAGTCAGATATTGCTTCCCATTATTAAGAATGTAGCATGAATAGCCAAACGCATGGAAGTAACTGACATTTGGCTTTCTTCCTTTCCACAGCTCGTAGGGAGTCTTCTTCAACGTAGAGTGTACAAGAGATCTGTTCTGTGTATAGCACGCAATGTTGATGGCTTCTGCCCAGAAGTATTCAAGCAGATGAGCTGCTGCTAGTAGAGTTCTTCTAGCTTCTATAAGTGTTATGTTCTTCCTTTTAGCTACTCCATTTTACTGAGGAGTTCGTGGTGCTGAAAAGTTGTGACTGATGCCATTATCTGCATATAATTGATCCATTTCTGAAAAGTCAAACTCTCTGCCATGATCACTCTTGATTGCCTTGATAGTCTCTCCTTTTTCATTCATCACCAGCTTGAACATCTTTATCAGTTAGGAGCTTGTCTCATCTTTTGAGTTGAGAAAGAACACCCATGTGTATCTGGTGTAGTCATCCACTATGACCAGTGAGTATCTCTTTCCACCTAGGCTCATAGTTGGAATTGGCCCAAAGAGATCCATATGTAGTAACTGTAGGGGCCTGTTAATTGAGTTGACTACTTTGCCTTTGAATGAGCTCCTTGTTTGCTTTCCAAGCTGACATGCATTACATGGTCTTTCTTTGATGAAGCTGAACTTGGGTAAACCTGCTACCAGATCTTTGGAGGCCAGCTTAGACATACTCTTAAAGTTGAGATGAGATAATCTTCTATGCCAAAGCCAACTTATTTCTTCAGATGCTTTAGCAAGAAAACATACTGTCTCATCAGAACTAAGCTGAGCAAGGTTGACAATGTATACATTTCGTTCTCTTGTTCCTGTCAGCTTGATAGAGGATGTCTTTAGATCTCTGACTTAACACTGATTGTTGAGAAAGGTGACTTGATGGCCTTTATCACAGAGTTGGCTGATGCTAAGAAGATTGTGCTTTAGTCCATCAATATAAGCCACTTTGCTGAAGGATACCACACCATTTCCAGCTGATCCATAGCCTCTTGTCTTGCCAGAGCTGTTATCTCCAAAGATAACTGTTGGTCCCTCCTTCTCTGTGTAGTTCGACAGGAGGGCTTTGTTTCCGGTCATATGTCTTGAGCAACCACTGTCCAAATACCATGTTGTAGTTGTGGTGCTTATTTTCTGCAGACAGATTCAACTTTCATGTTGGTACCCAGACTTGCATGGGTCCTACAATGTTAGTACCCTTACGGACCCCAATCTGCTTGACTTTGGGTCTCCCATGCACAGTATTATGAAAACATGATGCAACTTTATGACTAAATATTCCACATGCAAAACATCCAATATAATTTATATTTGTGTGTGTGGATTCTTTCTCCATTTGGACTTGTGTGGGTATTTATTGGCCATACCCTTATATTGCATCTTCCTTTTCCATGCAGCCTTGGAGTTCACGTTTTGTGCCGAGTAAACCTCAACATCACGATTCCTTCCAAGTTGATCCGTGGAGTCAGTTTTACTTGACTCTATGATTCGTCGAGGTTGGGCAGTGGTGACTGAGTTACTATTCACCTTTCTGAACCCTAGGCCATCATGAGATCCATAGTGTTTAGGAACACGTCTTGGATCAGAAGAGCAAGGTTGCACTGGTTCATTTTTCTGTGTGGACTTTATAAATATGATACTTCTATTTGGGTTAGAAGCACTATTCATGTTAGTTTCCTTTGTCTTTTCCACACTGGGTTCTGAGGTAGATTCCCCAAACCCTAAGCCTGTTCTATCAGAGATACTTCTCTGATTGGATATCAGGGAGTCCATGGATGAAGAAGATCTATTCCATGTAGAGATAGTTTTTTCTAACTCTTCAATCTTAGAGTTTAGATTTGACTCTCTTTGCATGCTCAGTTCATTTGTCTCTCTCAAGATTTTATTCTCATCTTCAAGCTTAGAGAGAGAGAGAGTCAGAACTTAGTAGAGCAGCTTCCAACTCTTTATGAACTTTCTCTTTCTCCTTTTGAAGATCAGTATAATCTTTAGATAGAACTCTTAACCATCTCATATTTTGATATAGATCAGTTGACATGTCACGAATGCCAGTTCTTAAATCATCAATGTCTATATCATGAGAGTTGAAGTCAAATACCTTGTCTATGACTGCTTTAGCATCTTTCCTACTGAGTGCATCTTTGGTCATCAGACATATATTTGCTTTTTGAAGTGCTTCATCATCTTCAGACTCAGTGTTAGTTTCATTGTCTGAATCACTCCAAGAGCTTCCAGCTACAAGCCCTTTGTCTTTCTTCTTGTTCTTTTTGTAGCCTTTGAGTTCCTTCTTTGGATTTGACTTTCTTTTCAGCTCTTCTCTGATAGGCTTGTTGCAGTTTGCAATGAAATGCCCAGGCTTCTTGCAGTTGTAGCATAGGTCACTGATCTGCTCCTGACTGCTGCTGTTGTTGAACCTTTTAGGTTTGCTGCTTCTACCTTTGAGCATAAGCCTTTTGAATCTTCTGGCAAGCATTACAGCTTCATCATTATCATTGTCATCATTTTCCTCAAAGTCAGACTCATCTTCAACCTGTGCTTTAGAGATCTCTTCTTTTTCTTTGAGAGCAACTCCTTTATCCTTCTTTCTTCCTTCTAATAGAGTTTCTGCTCATTGAGTCAGTTCTAGCTCGTATGTAAGAAGGTTTTCGTAGAGTTGTTGAACTGTCATCTCATGCAGATTCTTTGACTCTCTGATTGCAGTGGTCTTGGCATCCCATCTGCTTGGCAAGGACCTCATAAACTTGATGACTATATCTTTGTTTGGATAGGTCTTTCCATAAGCTCTAAGAGAGTTGAACAGCATTGTGAATCTTTCATATGTTGAAGTGACATTTTCTCCAGGAACATGGGCAAACATCTTATACTGTTGAGTCAGTAGAGATTGCTTGTTTTCTCTAACTTCTTCAGTTCCTTCATGCATGATGAGCAATGCATCCCAGACTTCTTTGGCAGTTTTGCAGCTAACCACGTTCTTGAACAGATTATCTTCTAAAGACTGGAACAAGATGTTCTTAGCCTTCTTGTCAAGCTGAGCATCTTTCTTCTCATTTTCAGTCCATTCAGATTTGACCTTGACCACCATGTTGTTTGGATCTTCTGGAGTTGGTGCAAGCATTTTTGGAATATAGGGTCCATTCAGAACAGTTTCAAATAGATCATCATCTATTGAATCCATGTAAGCCTGCATCCGAACTTTCTAGTTGGCAAATTTATCTTTGTTGCACGTTGGTGGTTTGCTTCCTCCACCTGTCTTGGTCTCGCTTATCAGTTGTGCCATTGGATCTACTCAAACTTGTATGCTTAGATGTGAGAACCTGCTTTGATACTAATTGTTAGTTCCCAAAGGCACATTAGTTATCTAGAAGGGGGGTTGAATAGATATTTTAAAAAAAATCTTTGTTTAAAATACTTTGTCAATATTGATTATACTGACAGCAGCGAAATATATGTTTTGTTCGCCTTCAAGATATTGCAGTTATGGTTTGATAAGAAGTTATTGCAGTTATAACAGATATAACAGTTATAGCAATTAATGAGAGTCAATGAGGTACAAGGTTTTAAGTGGTTCAGAGCACACAAGGCTCCTAATCCACTCTTCTACTCCACGAGTAGGAAATCCACTAAGGATGTCTCTTACAATTGGATCACTTAGATCCCTTCAAGGCCAGCAGACCTGGAACTTCTCTTAGTTCACTTTTGAACTCTTCAAGTCCTTTGACTTGGATCTGCTCGTAGTTCTCTTTTGAACTCTTCAAGTCCTCTGACTTGGATATTCACTTAGTTCACTTTTGAACTCGTCAAGTCCTCTGACTTGGTTCCTCACTTGGATTAACAGTAGTTGTTTGAGGTGTGCTACTCAGTTGCAATTAAGCATTAGTTCTGAAGGACTGAGTAGCAAAGCAAGCTTTCCTCTTTCAAGATCGTAGAGTTGATCGTTGAGTGTTCTTGAGCTTTTCTCTTGATAATCTTTCTTTTTGTATCTTGCTTGCTTAGTCTGAATCTTTGTTTGATGCCCTTATAAAAGAGCCATTCAAAATATATCTGTTTGAATTCTCCCATTGCTGCATTTAATGCTTCAGACGTTTCTGTGCAGTTGATGTTGACATCTTGCTTTCCTGCGGCACTGCAGACTGGTCCACTGACACAACAGACTGCAAACTCACCTAACACCTGAAAAGGTGTTTTCTACAGGCGGTTTAGTCCTTTCCTTAGCTTCTTCAATATGCTTCTTCGATTTGAACTAAGGATGAATATGGAATCATTGGGATTATCAAATTTGTCAACGGCTATTAGCCTTTCTTCATTTGTTGCTCTTTCTCCCTTCATCAGAACTATGATCTTTGATGCTGACTGGAGGAGCACTACGATTATGGTTATTGTACCATAATTGTTGTGTGTTGGCTTACACAGCTTGACTCAGATTTGATCGTAGAGAACACTACGATTTCTCTTAAGCTCTCTGGTAGACTACGATTCCTGCTTGCTTGTCTTGCAGACTTCACACTTTCAAGAGCACACTGCGTTTCTTGACTTGGCTCGAATTTTCTCCATGATTCTCAGTGTGACTTCCAAGGGCAGACTATAATTCTGATACTTTTACTTAAGCTCCACGAATCTTGCCTTGGTCTCTGCAAGTTTGATTCTCTTGGCAGACTACGATTCTGGACATCTTTATTTAAGCTCCACGATTCTGCCTTGTCTTCTGAAAGCTACCTTTGATAGACTACGATTCTGTCAAGGCTTTAACATTTATAGCACAAATAGATCAACCTAACAAATTTGATCTTTCCTTCTATACATTTATTTACATAAATGATAAACATTAAAGCTCAGATCAACCTAACATCTTTGATCTATCATTTAAGTCCTTGCACATATGATCATTGAAGGACTGTACACTTAAGCATTTATATTTACTTTCAATATCAAATATGAATATGCAATTCCCAACATATTTTATTATTATTATTATTATTATTATAGTGCAGCCTTTAGACTTTCTCACTCCTCAGAATTCTCTCTCTAAATTTCAAAATATGTTGAATTGTTATTATTATTATTATTAATATTTTAATTTTTTGTTATTATTATTATTATTTATTATTATTATTATTATTATATTATTATAATTATTATTATTATTATTATTATTATTAATACTACTATTATAATATTTTTTTATTATTTATTATTATTAGTATTATAATAATTATTATAATTTATTATTATTATTATTATAGTTCAGCCTTTGGACTTTCTCACTCAGAATTCTCTCTCTAAATTTCAAAAGATGTTGAATTGGGGGGGGGGGGGGGTGGAGATTCTCTCTCTAAATTTTAAAAGATGTTGAATTTGGGGGGAAAATGAGAGATATATTAAAGACCGTTGGATGTTGAAGCCTTAATTGATTTGAGACCCTCGGATGTTGAAGTCTTTGGACTTTCTCTCTCCGCTCTGTTTTATATTATAGACTTGGGTTAATATTGAAAACTAAGCAATTAATGCTTACTTGAAATTTTAAAATGTCTTATATTAAGGAACAAAAATATTTCTCTAAAACGTCTTATATTAAGGGACGGATAGAGTATTTAATATTTAATTTAAAAGTATAATTTGATTTAATTTTAGAGAAAAAAAATAATAAACTCAAAATTTATTAAAAAAATTATGGAGCATTCATTTCTTGTAAATGAATGGTTTCAAAATGGATGGATCCTAATCCCATTTATAGGACTCCAAACATACCACTCCAAACATGACCTTTGAAGAGATACCAAACATCCAACGTTGGATCACATCTTTTGATAATCAATGGCTTAGATTATATTGAAATAATCATGAACATGCACAACCAAACACACACTTTCCCTACCAAGTCCCTCTTGGCTCAATGGTAAAACAACAACTCATAAGGCTTTGAGTCCAAGAGGTCTTGGGATCCATTCCTGCCCAAGGTAGGAATGTTAAGATTTCAGCTTAAATTAGCAAAAAAAAAAAACAAAAAACACACACTTTCCCAATGGTCACACGGTGCAGACCTAGGTTCGGACTGGATGAAGGTCCACACCCTTTCTTCAGGTCACATTGGTTTGGACCAGGTTTGGGTCGAACCATTACAAGGGGTCAATATCATGCTTTTATAAAGTATAAAAGCATCTAGTTGTATGGGTGTAGACTTGGTTCGGACTGGGTGTAGGTCCGCACCCTTTCTTAAGGCTCACACCGGTTAGGACCGAGCATGGATCGAACCATTGCAAAGGGTTGAATATCATGCCTTTGAAAAATATAAAGACATCTAGTTGCTACTAGCAAGGTTTGAAAGAAAAACTCTTGGTTGAAACCTTACATCCTTACAATTTGAACCAACACATTTTTTTTTTTTATTAAAAAGTATATAATAAATTTATTATATGCCTATATATTTTGAAAATATCCACCACAAACATGGCCTTAAAACTTAAAGGCTTAAATATAAATTATTATCCTAAATTATGGACCTTATTCCACTTCGGTGATCCACCTTTCAATTTTGTCAATTAGATGATTAAACTATTAATTTTTTTCACTTCCATTCAATTTGACCTGCCACGTCAGAAATTGATGACTTAGTTCCTTGGGTAGGTCATAGTTCAGCTAATGTGTAACTAAAAAAGAGTATTTTAATATCTATTTACATATTTATTATATATTAAAGGTAAAATTCGTTAAATCTACCACTCTATCTCTCTCTCTCTCTCCCACCAACGTAACCAGAACCCAGCAACACCACCAAACCTCATCGAAAATACCAGAATGAAACATAGGCCCAAACACCAATGAACAAACACAGCAACATCTAAAACATGCTAAAATGAACAAAGGAAAATAGAACCTAAAGAAATCAGATTCTGACAAAAGCTACCATGACTGGAGACGATAAAGAAGAACTTCAAACAGTCCAAAACAAATTAAATAAGCAATAGGTTTGTGTCGACCACGGGAATTCAATTCTTGAATTTGTTTCATGTCTCAACCCTTTTGTATTTGGTTATGTTGATTAAGTTATTTCAGGGGTGAGATTTTAGGAAATGACCGACATAAATGCCGACGACTTGAAAAGATTGATTTTAATGATTGAGCTGAATTTAGACAGAGTCTTCAGTTGTTAAAGATTCCAATGGATGTACCAACTCATTTGAATTTTGAAGGTTTTTACAATATGACCCAATATGTGACTTCTTAAAATTGGTCTGAAATCTGAGATTCATAGAGTTCGGGGGTTTGCTTAAGCTAAAGGAAATTTGTTAGGCACCCCCCGACTTCCATGAAAATACGGTTACCACATCTTGTTGATTTCCTAAGCATGAAGTGTGTGTGTGTGTGTGTGGGTGGGTGTGTGTGTGTGATTTTGAGAAATCTTTTAATTGGCTAGTGTTAGGTGCTTTGATTTTAAGGGTTGTTCTAAGCTATGTTTTAACCTATGAGCGGCGTTGTTTTGAAAGTACTGATGAACCTCTTTGACCCATGCACGAAGGATTTGATTTAAAGAAAAGTTCATTTTTAGATAAAGCATAATGAAATGATGTTTTGGAAAACAAGGTTTTCAAATCCTTAGTAAAATAGGAATCGAGGTCCTTTGTTACTTTCGATTATTAACCTTAGATTTGTCTATCCCCGAAGCGCTTTATTATTATATTTTTTTATAAACTCTTTGTTGTTTTGCTTGAAAATCATTTTGGGTAGGGCTGCAATGAACCGAACAGTTTGCGAACCGGTTCGGTTCGGTTCGAGTTCGACTTGCTCGCCTAGTCGAGTCGAGTTCGCACAAAGTGTTCCGTTCGATTGCTTGGTCGAATATGTTCGCAAACCATGCGGTTCGGTTCGTCTTTATTCGCGAACAGTTCGAGTTCGGTTCGATTCTGTAAGTTCGAGTTCGATTCAATAAGTTCAAGTTCGGTTCGATATGTTCGAGATCGGTTCGATAAGTTCGAGATCGGTTCGAGTAATTTAATTTCTTAATTACATGTTTAAATTATTTCTAAAATTCTAAATACAAATAATTGGTAATTTCATATTAAATTCTAAAGTTTGTCTTATTAATAATTGTTAAATTTGTAGTTATTTTTTTTATTACCTAAACATCTTTTTGTTTTTTTAATAATTTATTATAAGTAAATTTTTTTATTAAATAATTAATAAATAATAATGTGTACTTATTTACCTCTAAATTCTAATTTAATTAAAATAATTTTAATATTTTCATAAAATTTTGAACAATGATTGTTATATTATTATAATTTACATACCAAATAATTTAATAAATTATAACCCATGTCATAAAGCACATAAATAAAGTCATTAATCATCACGCAATGACAATTTAATATTAATTAAAGAATGATACAATACAGTTGCTTACATGTACATGAGTTATTGAAATTGTCACATCGAGATAGAGAATAGAGAAATTAAGTCTTCAATGTACGTATCAAGACTTCAATAATAGAGTAATAATCATTAAATTATTTACTGAATAATTTTGAAACTTTAAAAAACTAAACATAAATTTGAAGGTCGAAAATAAAAAATAGATATAAAATTTAAAAATTATAAAAAAATTGAATATTAATTAAAAATGACAACTAAAGAAATACATTAAATTGTGAGTTTTTGATAATCATTTGCTCGAAGTGGTTCGAACTTGAAAAGTTGAAAGACTTTTCGATATTAATATTTGATTGTTGATAATTGTAAATCAAGAATTTGTAAGTACTTGTTAAGTTTTAACTTTTAAGTTAATTATAACTTCTAAGTAATCATTTTTAGTTTTGGTCTTTTTGGATGAATGATGATTACAATATTTGGTCTAATTTTTGATTAAATAGACTCTTAGTCAGAGAAGACATTTTTTGTATTTATTTAACTTTTTTTTTTGCTTCAGAGTTCTTAGTTTGTGTTCGTGAACAAGTTTGTGTTCATGAGCAAGTTTGTGTTCGTGAGCAAGTTTATGTTCGTTAACAAGTTTGTGTTCGTGAACAAGTTTATGTTCGTGAACAAGTTTGTGTTCGTGAACAAGTTGGGTGTTCGTGAACATAGTTTGTGTTTTCAAACAAGCTTATGTTCGACTTGTTCGCGAACTGTTCGCTGAACTCGATCATGTTCGCGAACACCAAACTATCCAAACTCGTACATAGTTGTTGGTTCGATCAAGTTACTCGAACATGTTCGAGTTCAACTAAACGTGTTCGAGTTCGGTTCGAGTTCGACAAATTTTGGTTCGGTTCGGTTCGTTTGCAGCTCTAGTTTTGGGTGATAATGCATGAAAGAAAGCATCAAAAAGGTTCGGGCCATCTCTGGGCATGAAAGTCGTCTCGACAAACCCGAATACCCACAATCAAAATTTTTCATTATCACGAGGCCTTAAATCTGATTTTTCGGGAAGAGATACTCAGAGTCGTTTTAAGGCCTGATATTACATATACAATGATTTGTGAGGGTTAATATTACATTTTTAAACAAAAAGTCTATGGTGGGAATTTAGTCAAGATCCGATTAGTGGATCTCAACCTCGGGATTCCTAGGCTCACATTAACATGCTTGAACGTATAGATATAATGTATCCTAAACCTGCTACATGGTAATTCATTGATCAAAATCCCTAGCGCGAATAGTTAGGACCCCTCGCCACTAGATATAGATCTAGGGCTTTACGGAGTGACCGAAATCGGTTGAAAATATTAAAAAACGACTAGATCTAACCTAGATCTGAGCCGATCTAGCATAGAGGTTTGAGTTTTGAAGTTCCAGAACCGGTTAAGGGCTAGATCCGACTAGATCTAATAAAAGGACTTGATTTCTAACTATATATACAAAATAATCAGTAAAATAGATAGATCTACCAACCAACACACAATATATGTACAAAATAACAAGTCTAACTATAGAAAAACACTATATTGAAATGGATCTAGTTGGTTTAAAAATATTTATAAATGAAACGACCAAAGATTCGATTTTTTCACCTTGGGGGATGAAGATACAAGCCTCCCAAGACTTAAATCTATGCTATACTACTATAGATGTATGAGATCTACTAAATAAGTGATAGATTTAACTCAAATATGGTGTTATAATGATAAACCCGAGCCTTTCTCACTCTAAAATATGACTTTCTCTCTCCAAAATCTCTTTTTTTAAATGAGCTGCTGATGCTCTATTATAGAATTCGGTACCAGCTGCAGATGGCCGCAGTTGCACCTACGGCTGGGTCCCGTAGTCTCGAAGTTTGTTCCTTTGGTCGTCCGTGTCTTTTAATATGAAAAAAGTTGAAATATGTACCCAAATATACCAGAACGCCTCTGCCAAGTGCTGCGAAATGGAGTCGAGTCTGACTGATTCTGAGTTCAAAAAGATGAAGTAATTAGCCGAGATGTATATTTCAGTTCCCGAAGGTGGTCAGCTAACTTGTCTTGGGTTGTTCGTGGCTCGGGGATTGTAATGATGGCTTCTTATGACCTCATTATTAGCTTTGCGGTCCTTGTTTGAACCATGTTATGTTTGGGTGACGTTGCACTTTGGTTTCTCCACGGGGTTATCTTCATGGTGAAATTATGTCTTTGCCCTCCCACGGGATTGTCTCCGGGGTGAAATTATGCTTTTACCCTTCTATTGGGTTAGTAAAATTAAAGAGAACTTTTGGGTGTCTATAGATGCCCCTCTTTGTCATGTTTATGTAATGCAATAAAATGAACACGACAAAGATACTAAACACCCGATGCATGACAAGGTATATCAAGTGATGCAATGTCACCTGTAAAGTATGCAGTGATATATAAGTGTTAAATTTTAAATGATTGATCCTGTCTGCTGGGGAGGATGATTGTTGTATTACTGCTACTAGGTATTGTCTCCGATATCTTCTCCGGGTATGGACTCTAACGGGTCGATTAATCATCTGGGGTTGTGGTTGATCAGTTCGCCTAGTATTACCATCGGGTATTACTGTCAATGCCTTCGTTGGGTGTTAACTCCAACGAATTGCACCATCGGGTGTTGCTGTCGATACCTTCGTCGGGTGTTGTCTCTAATGGGTTTTTTGATGATTAGAAAGGGTGATCTTAATAATAATTTCTTTGGTTCTTTACGCCGGGATCTCTAGTTTTCCTTGATTTATATACCATTTTTAGGGGTTTTCTAGGATTTTATTATTTGAAAATGAGCCAAAAAGGTACTTTTCTAGGTGAATGCCCTTCTCCGGACCCGAGATGACGCGCTTGGACCTGAATATTATCCAAAGGGGATGCGTGGGACCTATCAGGTTCAACCACAGGTACACATGCGGTTTAGTCGCATGTACACATGTGGCCAGACGCAGATGGGCCCTATTTCTTTTATTTCATTCGAGTTTTCTTACATTATCTCTGGCATTTCCGAGTTTTTTTCTCAGATATACTCATTTGAGGCTTAATTTCGCGTATTTTGCCACCGTACACTCCATCAACGCACTAGAGGTAACGTGTGCGCTCCTTTCTTTCGCGTTTCTATCAATATTTTATCGCGTTTTCTTTGTTAAACACAATGTATTAAAAATGCATGCATAGTAAGCTTGATAGACATGTTTTAATTCAATGCATGCTTACGTATCATCATATGGAACGCCCGGATGCAAGAGATTTTATTTTTAGAAATTATTTTAGGCGTGCATCTTGACATGTGTTAGAAAATCGTTTAAATTTTATATCTGATTGTTGGGTTGTGCTTGTATGCCTATAGACGGTTGTTTCATGCATGCTTAAACGCATGGGGATAGTGCATATTATAGGAGAAACTCTGGAAAAAAAAATTCGCAGGTCAGATGACACGATCGTATATGCTTGTTTAGCTATGCTAGGATATACGCTGGAAGGATGTAGACATTTTTTAGGGCACGTGCAGGACATGCATGATGCTATGAATTAAAATTCTATTCCTAGGAGTCTATTATCTCTAGACTAGTACATATGCAGATTAAAAAAAATAAGGGGCATACCTTATCTTATTTTGAACGTCGCGATTTTGTTGTCTAGGCATGGATTTAGATAGACCGAGTAGTTACGCTTCTTATAGGGCTTCGTCTGGGGTCCACTTTCGTAGGCCTGCTTGGGTTGTTCCAACTCTATGAGTGACTCGTCAGGTTCGTCCTATTGGAGTTGATATGACTGACATGCCTGATGTGGAGGATGAGCTTCCCGAGCTGGAGGTCCCTCCCCAGCCCACTGCACGTCGAGTTCTTCTTGGTATTCAGGTGGCCATTCCCGATCTTTTGTTCACCCATCGCTTCACTTGCACGCGAATGAGGTATATGGGGTTTTTACATTGAGTCACTTCACTTCCCCATTCTTGAAAAAAATCAAGTTTTTAACCTTGGTGCCATAGAGGTCCCAGAGTTTACCCAATCGAGGGGGAATTAGTTTAGCATTTTTTCCTTGTACGAGTCCCTTCATCCCCATAACTAGGCCCAAGTAAATTCTTAGGGTTTAGCTCTATTTTTCACTATTTCTCCCCGCCACTGCCCATTGGGCTATCTCCATGCTTTATCAAAGAGGTGGTTTCATCAGAGTTAGTCCCTTCATCTGCTGGATTGTGAGGTTATGATGATGCCTATTAACTGGAGGTATATCACAAGCTTAAAGTTTTTCGTAGCTAGGGTGCCTTTGAAGTCTAACATTACCCCAGTGGTTGTTTGTGCTCTTTTTGGACTTTCTTCTCAAGAGCTTTCCTTTAAGGCCCGTAGCGTTCGTTCGGGGGCCTCTAAGTGTTGACGCTGCTAGAGGTACCTTGTTGGAGTCGTTCCCAGAGGATTTGGCAGAGCGAGACAGTATTTTGAGGCGCCTATTCTTAACTATTATGAAGAGTTATTTTCTTACGAATAACTCCTCTACTATCCTAATTAGCTTGGTGGGAGCTATCCGTGATGTGGACCTCATAGGAGAGTATGACTGGGGATCCTTCACCTTCACCTTCACCTACTTCCTTCATGGGATGCGCTTGCGCTCAGAGGGCGTGACCGACGCTTGGCTCAACTATTACCCATTTTTATTGGTGAGTCTCTTGGCTAGTTTTGATTCTTTAAATTTCAGGTTGTATTATCCCGTGACTGATGTCATATTCTTTGGATTTACAATTCTGGGCTTACGAGAGGCTTCCTTGCCTTTGTCCTGTTACCACTTTGGGTTTGGATACTTATCATCGGGACCGCCGGTGTCATTATTCCACTTTAGAGGAAATCCTTATTTTAGATAGTTTTGCACATTGTCGTCTCCAGTTGGAGTTGCTATCAGTTGTGGATGTGATGTGGGTCCCTTACACCTCAGAGCATCTGGTAGAGGGATTTGAGGGAGGTTTCCCGACAGGGCCCTAGTATGCTTTATCCACACGTCAATTTCTTCTGCTATTTGATGGAGGCTATGAGCTCTATCCTGGGGAGCATGCCTTTTGATGTGTTTTAGGGGAGATTCGTATCCCTTTTCTTCCCCTTGCTTAGCGATTTTGGCCTCTAGCTCAACCGATCTCATAGATCCCTTTGGAGGGTCATTATGGGTTCCTTTTATCTGACGACCCCAACACTTTAGCTTCTTTTTCTCTTTAGTGGGTGCCTCGTACTATCGACGCTCAGACCTGTGCTACCCAGTTCTTAGAGGACATGGTTCCGGGGTCCGTAATGATGATTGACTGGATAGCTTGTGTCCGGGAGCTGACTCATCTATCTTAGATTGAGGACTTGACATAGCGGTTGGATCGGATGCCCCTCTTCATTCGCTATTTGGGTAGGGATCCATCTGAAGCCGATACTTTTAATCCTTCTAGGTTCAAGGCTCATCCGTCTGATACTGTTGGTTTTGCTGAAGGACGAGATCCTTTATTTTACCGCCCATATATGCAGGATATACTGACTCAGGAGGACCTAGCCCGAGTTGGCCGGTTTGATGATGCCAGTACTTTCATGGATGGTGTAGACTTTATTTGATAGGCCTCTATTAGTTGTTAGGTTCCTGTACCCCATTATCCTGTATTTTTATTATTTTATTTTCACATGTATCATAGATATGATGTTGATATATATATATATATATATAACTTAATGTATTCCACAGATATATATATATATGATGTTTTTCCATTTATTTATTGCATATGTTGTACTATCTCTTATTATGATGTATGCTTTATATATTTGTACGCTTTATATATTTGTAAATGATTGGCTAGAATTGACACCTTTATGGTCTTTGTGATACTAATTTTACAGATGACTTATTCATCAGTCGCTCTTATAGAGCATTCTCCACCAAGCCGGGTAGCCACCCGTTTGAGATATTGGCATGACAGTTTACCGGATCCTGACTTTATTACTGTGGGTCAGATGCTGGGCCACTCTATGTCTCTTTTGTCCTTCTAGGTGTCGGATGGGTTAGTGGATGGGATGCTGCCTCATTGAATCTTGGAGAGATATGTCTTTAGATTCGGGTCGGATGAGTTGACCCCCACACTAGAGGACTATTGTCGTATCTCAAGTTTGCTAATGGACGGCCCATGTGCCAGAGTGGCGCTAGGGCATATGTGCGGCCAGTTCATGACCACGACTGGTTCGAGGAGGTCGGTTGTTTTAGTAGAGGTGGGCGGTAGCCATAACGTGTCGATGGACTTCTTGATAGATCGCTTTGCTTCAACTAATAGTTTTGTCGTTTATCAGGGAGATTTTGCTATTTTCGTGGATAGGTGGCAAATAACGCTGGTGGATGCCCTGGTGATGTGTGTCTTGGCATACTTGTACATGCCCTTTTATGCTGATCATCTAGATGTCGGGATTTTGATGGTTGTTAGGGCCCTTCGGGATGACCTTACTATCCTTCCACTCATATTGGCTGAGACATTGATATCGACCTCCTTCTATTGTATAGTCAATGATCATGAGTTTCGAGGTAGCCCAGTTCTCTTGTATATTTGGTTTACAACCCATTTGAGGCCGATTGGTCAGAAACGTCGCCACAAGTTTTGTTTTGATCACAACATGACATTGTCTTATTCTTTCCATCCAGCCTCGTGTGTTGACGTCGCATCTTGAACCGATTTCTTGGATACCATGGAGGATCCTTTTGAGATAATGATATAATTTTGGATATTGTTCCTTCTTGAGTTTTTTCACACATGTTGCTGACTTGGACTTCCTACCTTTGGTCGGGTTAAGGGGTGTGACCACGTCTCATCCTCTGGCGGTGATGGGCCAGTTTGATCAGTATCAAGAGGTTCATTTGTTTGAGGGGACCGAGGACTATCGTTTCTATATTTATTCCACTATTGAGGCGGATTTGGAGTGCGTCTATGGATTTTGGTCTGACAAGAAGACGACGGATTTTAGGGATGTCCATCTTGGTAGGCCGATAGAGTATTTGGCCTGGCTGGAGGTTGAATTAACCCCAGATGTGGTTGATCATGCCGAGGCGGGGGGGGGGGGGGTGTTCTATTAATGAGGAGGAGCCGCTGGGGGGGGGTCCTATATCTTCGACTGAGGATGAGTCATTTGCTAGTTTGACAGAGGCATTGGTTAGTGCGGCTTCGAGTTCTGTTTCAGCATCTAAGAAGGCGTTGGATCACCAGGTGCATCTTTTAACGTTTGAGCGGGATCAGGCTCGGGCCTTGATGTTGACAACCTTGGCAGGTAGGAATGTTGCTAGTGCTGACAGGGATGTAGCTCTCATTATTAGAGATAAGGTTGTAGCTGAGAGGGATGCACTCTGGTCTTTTGTAGATGAGCTTACTGATCATGCTCGAGATGTGGAACAAAGTCAGGAGGGGACCTTACGGTCAGCATTGGAGCTCTGAGACATATTGACACGATGGAGCAGGAGCTTAAGACCGCTCCTTTGACTGCTGAGGCGGCTGGGTATTTGGAGCTGTGGTCCCATCTGACCTCAGATTTATAGTCTTGCTTTATTTTCCTGCACAAACTATGTTATTCTCATTTTTAATATATTCAAGATTACTTTTGTATGCTTAAACAGTTATATATATAAAAAGGAACATATTTAGTTCACTTTCCTCCTTTGAGCATGTCTTAACTTTATACACTGATTGCCATTTTATCCCCATGACTTACCTTTCTAGAAATATTACTGTTCTCATCATCTCCAAGACTTGTGGTAGATTTGATGAAGCGATGCTGAGATTTCATCAAGTCTTCTCAACATGGGCCGTTGACTGGGGGGGGGGGGACTCTTTTGGGTATATTTTGATTTTTTTTGGTGTGATTTGAGTTTTGGGGTTAGTATTTGGGGAGGTAAAAGTGTTTGGTTGTTGTTTTTTTAGAGGATTAGACCACACCATAGAAGGTTGCCTACGTACTGCTGTGGATGAGGGGAGATCATGTCTTACATAGTTTAGGATATAAGGACCTGATGATGATTTTTTAACTAAAGGATTCATGCTTACCCAAAAGGGTTCTTAGACACAGTAACATTTCATCGAATTTGAATCGATCAGCTGCAGAACTGAATCGGAATGATTCATAGCGGCGTTGTTTTAAAAGTAGTGTTGAACCTCTTTGAACCTATGCACAAAGGATTTGATTTAAAGAAAAGTTCATTTTTAGATAAAGCATAATGAAATGATGTTTTGGAAAATAAGATTTTCAAATCCTTAGTCAAATAGGAATCGAGGTCCTTTGTTACTTTCGATTATTAACCTTAGATTTGTCTATCTCCGAAGCGCTTTATTATTATATTTTTTATATAAACTCTTTGTTGTTTTGCTTGAAAATCGTTTTGGGTGATAATGCATGAAAAAGGCATCAAAAAGGGTCGGGCCATCTCCGGGCATGAAATTCGTCTCGACATACTTGAGCACCCACAATCATAATTTTTCATTATCACGAGACCATACATTCGATTTTTCGGGATGAGACCCTCGGAGTTATTTTAAGGCCTGGTATTACATATATGATGAATTGCGCGGTTTAATATTACATTTTTAAACAAAAATTCCATCGTGGAAATCTAGTCAAGATCCGATTAGTGGATCTCAACCTCAGGATTTCTAGGCTCACGTTAACATGCTTGAACGTATAAAATATAATGTATCCTAAACCCGCTATAAGGTGTGATAGGTGATGAGTGGGTGTTATACCTATGAATTGGACACCTTTTAGACTTGATTATTTGTTAACTTCAAGTATTTTTAGTGTCATGTTACATGTTTTTGTGTTTGTGTTGTAGGAAACGGCTTTGGAGGGTCAAAATATGAAAAATGGAGCTTAATGGCATTTTTGTAATTTCTGTTTACTGTTCACTCGCCGGGGTGAGTTTATCTAGTGTAAAATCTGCGCCTAGGCGCAGATGTCGGGAAGAAAGAAGAAATTTTCAGAAGTTGACTCTGAGAAGGATTTGTTTGGCTGATTGGTTCAAGCACTTTAAGGAGGACTAAAAGACACATGAAGAGGGATAAAAAAGGAGGAGTATTCACAAGGATTAGAGAGATTTTTTCCATTCCATTAGATTAGATTAAATTGGATAAAACCCTAGTTTAGATTAGGATGGAAGATTGAAGCAATTGAAGATCATTGGAGATTCAGAGTGGAGCAAGAGAACTTCAGATTTGCATATCTCAATTCCTAACTTCTCTTTACTTCTATCATTTTATCTTTCATTGTATAAACAATTGTGGATTATGGATTTTGACTTAATCATGAGCTAAACTCTATTTTGAGATTATAATGGATCTTGTTGCGTAGTTTACGTTGATATGCTTCCTTGTTAGTCTTGTTTATTATTATTAGATTGTCTATTATGGTTTGTGAATAATTGTTTAATTGCCTAGCTATCAATTATCGTGATAATCCATATGAAATTGAGAGACATATTATGGGTTTAGATCTGATCATAATAGCATGTGATTGTATTTTTTGCATGGCGTTGGAATTCATGATTTGTGTTTAAGATAGAGATATACCTTTACACCACATGTAATCTGATAAGAACTTGTGCTTAAACTCTCTTTAATTGTAATTCACATAGAGATATAGTAGATTAGTTAATTAAAATGTTCTACTTAGTTCTATCATATGTTGATTTAAGTTGATATGGGTATGGTACATCGAGAGATGGTCATATTTTACCTTAGTGTTCTTGATTAACAATCCGAGATGATTAATTTGATTTAACGGGAAGTGTATTGATTTAACTGAAAAAATAGGTGAAATTGTAGTCTCAAGCCTTCATATTCTAGTTTCATTCTAGGGGTAGTTAGAATTAGTTTAATTATACTCTACTTTCACTTTATTACTTGTTGACCACGTATACTTGCGTGTTGTGCATAACTTGATTTTACCTAACAATAAGTCTCCAAATCGATTAGTTTATTTTGATGATAACAAACTTTAAGTAACTAGAATCAAATGGGTAAAATTCTCTCTATAGGATTTTATATAATCTTATTCTATTTTTATTACAAAACCAAAAATGTTTTCATCCTAATTGAATTTATTTTTCTTGACCTTGATAAATTAATTATCAAGTGTTAATTAAATTAATTCAAATATTAACATTTCCTAAGGAAAATAGATTCTTATTTCTTTTCAAATAATTTTCTAAAACCTTTTGTGGGCAAAATGAAAATATATATTATATATATGTATATCCTGTTGGGAGTTGCA
Organism: Panax stipuleanatus; assembly: GCA_020205555.1. Lineage (NCBI taxonomy): Eukaryota > Viridiplantae > Streptophyta > Magnoliopsida > Apiales > Araliaceae > Panax > Panax stipuleanatus. Next base: position 88,766,362 of record CM035123.1, read on the forward strand.
TATTTAAATTTGACGTTGGAATAAATAAATGTGCATGCATTATCAAAAGTTGTAAAGTCCTTAATAGATCATATGTACACGGACTTGGATTAAAGATCAAAAATATTAAGTTGATCTGAGCTGAACGATTACCATTTTGTAAAAGAATTTGAAGTAGAAAGATCAAGCTTGTTAGGTTAATCTCATGAGTTGTAATAGATTGGCCTGATGAGATTCGTAGTCTGACGAGCCAGCCAAGAGATTGCAAAAGTCAAGGCAGAATCGTAGTCTGTCAAGAAGGCCACTCTCGAAATCGTAGAGACAGTCTGCTGAGTGCCTGCCAAGCCAAGTCAAGAATCGCAGGCTTCACTCCAAATCGTGGAGTCTGCAAGTCGTCGCAAATGAAGATCATAGTCAGTCAAGAGCTTTCAAAGCTAAGGCAGAATTGTAGAGTACTCTACGATTCTCATCAGTTAAGAAATTCAGAATGATTCGCTTACAAGCACTCACCAACAAACAACAATCGTAGTGATAAGACAACGATCGTGGTGCTCTTCAATTAGCATTAGAATTGTCAAAATTCGCCTGTCTGACGAAAGAAGAAGTCTAACAGTAAAGACTGACATATGAACGTTGATATTTGAGAATCCCAAGGTTCTCACCAACTTCTTTGGTCTAAATCGAAGAAATAAAAGGAAAATGGAAAGTGACTTCCAACTGATCTGCTGAAAGTGACTTTTTAGAGGTGTTAGGTGAGAAAGCAGTCTGCAATGTCAGGAAAATCAGAAAGGAGTGTACCATAATCTCAGAATGTCAACATCAAGATCTCAAAATATCTAAAGCATTAAAAGCTCCAGATAAAGCATATCAACGGGAAGATTTCAAAGGCTCCTACATAAGGCAAACAGATTGAAGATTTCAAAGTAAGCAAGAACGCACAAATCATAAGAACATCTGTCAAAGCCACACTCTACGAATCAAAAGAAATATCTTGCTTTGCTACTCAGTTCTTCAGAACTTATGCTTAAGGTAACTGAGTAGCACAATAACGAACAAACTCTCATCACAGAGCAACCAAGTCTGCTGGGCTTGAAGAGTTCTCAATGAACTAGTATTCCAAGTCTGCTGGATTTGAAGAGTTCTTAATGAACTAGAGTTCCAAGGCTGCTGGTCTTGAAGGAATCTTAATGATTCAAAGTTGTACCTATATCCTTAGTGGATTTCCTACTCGTGGAGTAGAAGAGTGGATTAGGAGTCTTGAGTACTCTGAACCACTTAAAACAACTGTGTCATTTACATTCTGTCATTTACTAACTGCCATATCTATTATAACTACTATTTAAACTATAACTTTGGTTTTATCTTAAGGGGGATAGTTAAATCATATATTTCGTTGTGGTTAATTAATTATTTAATTAACAGATCTGTTAAGTTACTCTTTGAAAAGAAAAAGTTTTAAAATATCTATTCAATCCCCCCTTCTAGATAAATGTTGTGCCTCCAGGAACTAACAATTGGTATTAGAGCAGGTTCTCTTAACTAAAGCCAACAAAGCTTGAGTAGATCAATGGCACACATCATAAGCGAATCTAAGCTTGGTGGAGGCAGCAAACTGTTAGGTTTGTAACAATCAAAGTAGCTGAAGCGTGTTGAAAAACTAATTTTAAAATTTTACAAACCTTATACCCGGATCATCCTTTATGTACAATTATTAATTAAAACAAAAGAGAAAGAATTATCGAATCATACCCTTATAGAACTAAGCTTCCACGGGTACAAGTTCAACTCTAAATCCTTCGTGATCTCCTTGAGTTCTCCGGGTTTAATTCCTTCCTTTGATCAACGTTAGCCACCCAAGTGTTTGGCCTCTAGAGGTGATCCACCATGGAAAAAGAGATATTCAAGAAGGTGGGTGTTTGGCTAAACCCTAATTCTATCTCTATAGAATGTGTATACTCTCCCAACTATTGGAATATTGTAATGTCTAACCTTGTTCCATAATAACACTTTCTTATTTATAGATGTAGGCAACCCTCCTAAACCTTTTAGGAATTGGGTTTCATATTAATTAATTAAACCTTTTAATTAATTAGGTTTCCCAATCCTATTAAGAATAATTAAACTCTTTTAATTAATTAGCCTCCTAATCTTATTAAGAATATACGAGAGAAAGAGAATATCTTATTAATTAATTCTCAAATTTTGTTAGAAATTAAATAATAGTAATAGTAATAATAATAATAATAATAATAATAATAATAATAATAATAAGACTCTTCTTATTAATTTATATTTAATACTTCAAAAATATTAAATAATGAATATTAAGCTATTTAATTTACTCTATCACCATAGATTAAATTAAACATACTCAACTTATTATTACGATTATGTCATTAGCTTCTTTAATAAATATTCTTCCTTTTATAATGGTGTGACCCTTTAGGTTCTCCATATTAAACCGGTTGTGAATAAATCAATTAGAATAATTTTAATCTTATTTAAATAAATAAATTAAACTAATAATTCATTTAAATAAATAACATTTATTCTAAATAAGGGTAAGCCCCCTTAGTGATCAACGACTTTTCAGATAATATAGATTTCAATATTAATCATAAAAGAACATGTGAGTAAATATTTACCGTACAATTCATTCCTTCCACCATACAATGTCCTAATTAAATATAAGACATGAATTTACTATCAAGTCTTATTTTATTTAATTATATGTATTTCGATTCTAAAATGCACAACACCAAATAATACAAATTAGAAACTACTTTCTAATTTCATTCTGCCTTGGCCAAGGACTACTGGGTTGTCATTTATCGAATCACATATGACACTCTCTTCTTTTACTAGAAGTGGTAGATCCTTTATTGATCATTCATTATCTCCATGCATAAATCATTATACCCAATCATACCCCTTGATATACCCTTAGTCTTAAGGGACATGTCAAAGTATAACTCATCATACTAAGATACTATGATGATTTCAAGTCTAAGGATTATTTGTACTACTATCACTTAAGAAATTCCTATTGATAGGCAAGTAAAACTCCATTAGGTATTCCTTAGCGAGCCACGTTCAGTGAACTTATTCTCTAATAAGCACATACATACTTGCTTTAGTGTCTCCACATAACTGATTATGAGATCAATCATCCTCATCCAATGAGCAAGTCAACGTATGTACCAATCTATCCGGATTCACTAATCCTCTTTTTAGTAATCCAACAATTGGGAACTATTTTAATTTTAAGCTATCTAAGAATTTAGATCTCATTAGCACAGTCATCATCATGATTCTAAAAATATTGCTTAAAACTATAGGTTTATCACATATTATAAAAATAGCACCATGTAGATAAATTAAATACCTTTAATTGAATAACACTTTTATTAATAAATAAATAGAATTGTCTCAAAGTATATGCTTTATCATCATACATGATTGACTTGTATGCATACTACTTTCAATCTCCCACTTGCACTAAAGCCAATCGCCATGGTATCTCATACCCATCTTCTCTAAGTGACGATCAAACTGCTGTTGTGTTAAAACTTTAGTAAATGGATCTGCAATGTTGTCTTGACAGTCCACACGCTCCAGGGTGACATCTCCTTATCGACGTCGGGAAAAAAATCTCGTTGTGTTGGACGGAATCTTTCACTTTTCCTAAGTCTTTTGTTTTCTACCATTATTTCCTTGTTTATTTTATGAAGGGTGAAGTTTTTTAGGTAAAGGCCAACATGTATCATGTCGACGATTTGAATGGTTTACAGAGTCGCCAGTTGGTAGATTTGAAATGGTTGTACCAACTCATCCAAGTTTTGTTTGAAAGTAGGCTCAATTACTGGACACTGTCGTAACTTAGTCTTTGAAACCACAATTCTAAGTTCGAGGGCTTAGTTAAGTGGAGGGAAGGTGTTAGGCACCCCCCCAACTCCCGTGAAAACACGGTACCGCATCTTTTCAATATTTACCTTTTTATTTGCAATGTGTGTGTGTGGATGCTGGAAGTAATTGAGCCTACGTTTGATTGTTTTGAAAGTAATGCCTTGCTTCGTTGAACCTATATACGAAGTGTTTGATTTAATTTGTAAAAGTCTTTTTTTCAGACAAGATATGAAAATGATGTTTTAAAATATGGTTTTCAATCCCATACGCTATCATAGGAATTGAAGCCTTTTGATACTTTCATTTTATTCTTTTCAGCCTTTGACTTGATTAGAATGGTGATTGTCGGGCTGCGAAGCATCCTCGACCACAAAATATATACAAGTGCTGGTCTTTGATAAGTGGGATTTATACCCACGAATCGCTATCTTTTAACTGTGAGATTTATCTTGTTTTCCTATTTTTTTCTAATGCTTTTATATATTATTACTGCATTTTTGGTTTCAAAGTGTTTTGCAGGTGTTATTGGGGTAATTCCAGCATTTGAGGAGTTTTTCGGGCATTCTCATAAAGTCGGCGCCGTAGCGTCGGATTTCCACTAAGAACTGGCGCCGCAGCGCCAGGGCCTGAGAATTTCCTACATACCCAGTGCTGCAACGCCCATACCAGTACAAAAACTTGCGTCGCAGAGCCAGTGGCTTTCTAAATTCCCTACATACATAGCGCCGCAACGCCCCTGCCAAGTTCTATTCTAGCTCCACAGCGCCAGGTCCTTAGCACCGTCCTTTGAAGATATTTATCCGGCGGTGCAGCTGCAAGGCTTAAAGCTGGCGCCGCAGCGCCAGCTCCGGTGTTTTGGCAGATAAGGTCATTAAATGACCTAATTGATGGGGGATTACACACACTTACTTTCTACCAGCCTTCTAACTTTTTATAATAGCTTTAGACTAGCTTTTAATGTTTTTCTAGCTTTTAAAGGAGATTTATTAGTGCTATAAGTGTTCAGAATTCATTGCATCCTTCACAACTCGGACTCTACACAACGAAGGGAAGAGTTGGAGCCAGAAAACTTCATGAGAGGAGTTTTCTTTATCCAAATCTTTTATTCTTTTGTCTAATTTTGAGCATGTTGAACTTCTTGATGTTGATAATTAGTTCAATAGTCATGAACTAGTTCATTTCTAGGATTGCAATGTAACCTAATGTTAGTTTAATCAAATGTCTCTCCATTTTATTGTATTGACTCATGTGTGAATGGATTGTTGCACTTTACGCTTATAGTGATTGATTGCTTGAGACAGTAATTGATATGGTTTTAATTGATATTGGAAAATTGATATTATGACCTAACCTAAGTGCTACAACACTTGTATCTTTCATGACGTGTGTTATGAGCGATTCTTGCATGATAGAATAGGAATATCTCTATTTGCCTTGTGCAATCAGTGAGAACGGCTCTTAATGACCCTTAGTCTATTTATTTTCACCATAGGAATGTGATGATTTATATAGCTAAGGGATTGCATTTGATACTCGGAAGAGGCTCTTGTACACTGTTAGTTCTCAGTTAACCATTCTTGTGAGTTAGTACGTATATTTGGAGAGTTAGGAGATTAGACAACACATTAGGGGAAGTTGTAATTCTAGTTTGCCTTCTTTAAATCTACTCTTTCTCACACTTACTATTTTAATTAGTTTCAATTTAACAAACAACCGATATAAACTGTTTGAACCAGATTGTAATGATTTGTTTAGTGTTTGGATAGATTTCAATACTTTAGTCCTTGTGGGATCGACACTCCATTTTTATCACTATATTACTTGTTAGACCGCGTATAATTACGCGTGTTCATTTATTGATAATCTGACCAACAAGTTTTTGGCGCCGTTGCGGGGGACCTAAGTATTATTTGTCGTTCAATTCTAGGACTAATTCATATCGATCTTGCTTTAAACTGATTCATCTGTTTAATTATTCTCTCAGGTACTTCTTGACTGTTTATGCCACCTCGTAGGGACCAGGACAACAAATCTCCTATTCCCAAAGGGTCAAGAACCGGCAAAAGACTTAAGAGGGACAGATTTAGGGAGAAATCGATACCTATTTTAGTGGCTGAAGAAATAAGGAAAACTCTTGGGGATTATGCTATGCCACTTGTCGGGGATATTCAAGCTAGTGTACTCCGGCCGGCAATTCAAGCTCACAATTTTGAGATAAAGACGGGTACTATTCAAATGATCCAAAACAACGTCCAGTTTAGTGGGATGCCAAATTATGATCCCAATGACCATTTGATGAGTTTCCTGGAAATCTGTGATACTTTTAAGATTAATGGAGTTACCAATGAGGCTATCCAACTAAGACTGTTCCTATTTACTCTTCGGGACAAGGCCAAGAATTGGTTACATTCGCTGCCTCCAAGTTCAATCACCACCTGGGCCGATATGGCTGATAAATTCATGGCAAAGTTCTTTCCGCCAGAAAAGACTGCAAGGCTCCGAAGTGATATCACCTCTTTCAAGCAACTAGATTCGAAAACTATCTATGAGGCAAGGGAGAGGTTTAAAGATTTGTTAAGGAAGTGCCCACATCACGGGTTGCCCGAGTGGCTTCCTGTGCAAACTTTCTATAATAGGGTATCAGGAGCTATTCGCTCAAGCATTGATGCGGCATCCGGAGGAACTTTTATGACCAAATTTCATACTGATGCGTATAGTCTTGTGGAGACAATGGCAACAAACAATTATCAATGGCCGAATGATAGGCAAACGTCAACAAAGGTCGCAGGGGTGTATGAGTTAGACACCGTGACTGCATTGTCTGCACAGATGGCTGCATTAACCAAACGTCTAGATGGAATAGGAGCACAAATAGTGCAGAGTGTTACTCCATTGTGTGAGTTATGTGCAGGTGGTCTCTCAACCGACCAATGTGCTATTAACCCCGAGGCGGTCCAATTTGTATCCAATTATGGGCGGCCTCAGAATGCTAATCTACTTACACATTATCATCTAGGATTGAGAAATCATCCGAACTTCTCGTGGAGCAACAATAACTCAGCTCAATCCTCTGCGCCCAGACCTCCATATCTAAATCATCCCGGTTTCCAACAACAACCCTAACAACAACCACAATTTCAGCAACAACAAACACAACAACAACATAACAATCCACTACAACAACAACAAGGATTCTACCGACCCCCACCTCCTCAGGATAGAAATCTAATTTTGGAAGATCTTCTTTCCAAATATATTGCTCAGAGTGAATCAAGGAGCAATACTCAAGAGGCATCTATAAGGAATCAAGAAGCGTCTATCCGAAATTTAGAGGTGCAGATGGGACAGATAGCTACTGCTCTAAATAGCCGCTCCTTAGGCACATTGCCTAGTGATACAGATGTTAAACCAAAAAGGGATGGCAAAGAGCATTGCAAGGCAGTGACTACTTGCAGCGGTAAACCTTTGGGTGAGGATAAGGGTGAAGCTTCAACGGAATCATCAATAATAGTTGAAGAGGAAAGTAATGAAGATCTAACTTGTGAATAATCTAATGAAAAAGAGCAGGTGTCTGAGAAAATTACAGTACCAACTCCCATGGTTGTGAACGAGCCGAGTCCCAAGCTTTCGCAAGTGCCTTTCACACAACGTCTACAAAAACAAAAGTTGGATAAGCAATTCTCCAAGTTCTTGGAGATCTTCAAAAAGCTCCACATTAATATTCCATTTGCTGAGGCCCTAGAGCAAATGCCTAGCTCTGTGAAATTTATGAAAGACATCTTATCAAAGAAGCGAAAGATGGGAGATTATGAGACAGTAGCATTGACTGAAGAGTGTAGTGCTATACTTCAGAACAAAATTCCTCCAAAATTGAAGGATCCTGGCAGCTTCACTATTCCTTGCAAAATTGGTGAACAATTTGTTGGGAAAGCTCTGTGTGATCTAGGGGAGAGCATCAACCTTATGCCTCTATCAATCTAGAAAAAGTTGGGACTACACGAGGCCAAACCTACAAGTATAACTCTTCAATTGGCTGATAGATCTCTTACCTACCAGAAAGGAATAGTGGAGGATATTCTAGTTAAGGTGGACAAGTTCATCTTTCCTGCAGGTTTTATAGTCCTGGACTTCGAGGAGGACAAGGAGGTCCCTATCATCTTGGGTAGACCATTTTTGGGTACTGGCAGAACGCTTATTGATGTTCAAAAAGGGGAACTTACAATGAGGGTTCAAGGCCAGGAAGTCACTTTTAATGTCTTCCGATCGATGAAGTACCCCGCTGCTTTTGAGGATTGTTTCAGAGTCAGTTTGGTGGATGAAGTTGTGGAGGAGGTGTTTTCTAAAAATTGTTGTGTTGACCCGCTTGAAGCTAATATGACTGGTGTATGTGATGAAGATGAGGCCGCTCATCTTGAGTGTTCGAAATGGTTAGATGCTAACCCGCCTTCAAGTCAATTCAAGCGACATTTTGAATCCTTAGGGGATAGTGGGGCATCAAAATTTGGATCCCAACCATCTATCATTGAACCTCATATGCTTGAGTTAAAGCCTTTACCGACCCACTTGAGATATGCTTTCCTGGGCGAGTCTTCCACCTTGCCGGTTATTGTCTCTGCATCCTTAGATGGAGCCCAAGAAGAAAAGCTTATACAAGGTCTTAAGACCTACAATGACAGCTTTGGGCTGGTCAATTTTCGATATTAAAGGTATTAGTCCTTCTTTTACCATGCATAAAATCCTCCTTGAGGAGGGATCCAAATCGTCTATTGAACACCAGAGGCGCTTAAATCCAATCACGAAGGAAGTGGTAAGGAAAGAGATCATAAAGTTGTTAGATACGGAAATTATCTACCCCATCTCGGATAGTCCTTGGGTAAGCCCCATTCAATGCGTACCCAAAAAGGGTGGCATGACAGTTGTTACCAATGAAAATAATGAGCTTATTCCTACAAGGACCGTGACCGGGTGGCGGGTGTGTATGGATTACCGTAAGCTGAATAAGGCTACGTGCAAGGACCACTTCCTACTTCCCTTTATCGACCAAATGTTGGACATACTTGTAAGACGTGAATTTTATTGCTTGCTGGATGGATATTTAGGCTACAACCAGATAGCCATTTCGCCCGAAGACTAGGAGAAAACAACGTTCACTTGCCCTTATGGGACATTTGCTTTTCAGAAAATGTCATTTGGGTTGTGTAATGCTCCTGCGACATTCCAGCGGTGCATGATGTCTATATTTTCCAATATGGTGGAAAGGACAGTGGATGTATTTATGGATGACTTCTCGGTCTTCAGGAAGTCATTTAAAATTTGTTTGGCCAATCTAACAGAAGTTTTGAAAAGGTGTGTGGAAACAAATTTGGTGCTTAACTGGGAAAAATGTCATTTTATGGTGAATAAAGGGATTATTCTGGGTCATCGAGTATCAGCCAGCGGTATTGAGGTGGATAAGGCTAAGATTGATGTGATAGAAAAACTTCCTCCTCCTACAAATGTTAAAGGAGTTCGAAGTTTCTTGGGGCACGCCGAATTTTATAGGAGTTTCATTAAGGACTTTTCTAAAATTACCAAACCGTTGTGCAGCTGGTTGGAGAAAGATGTCCAGTTTACTTTTAATGAGGCTTGCCATTCTTCCTTCAATGATTTGAAACAAAGGCTCATATCTGCTCCTATTGTGATAGCTCCGAAGTGGGAGTTACCATTTGAGCTAATGTGCGATGCTAGCGACTTTGCTATCGGAGCGGTATTGGAGCAAAGAAAAGAGAAAGTGTTTCATACAATCTTCTACGCCAGTAAAACCTTGACTGACGCTCAACTCAACTACACAACAACTGAAAAGGAGCTACTGGCGGTTGTTTACGCGTTTGACAAATTCCGAGCTTATCTAATAGGAACCAAGGTGATTGTGTATACTGATAATTCGACAATTAGTATTTGATCTCAAAAAAAGATGCAAAGTTGAGGCTGATTAGATGGATTCTTTTACTCCAAGAATTTGATCTTGAGATTCATGATAGGAAGGGTACAGAAAATCCAGTAGCGGATCACCTTTCCAGACTTGAGAATTCAAATCATTTAGGGGCTCATGAGGCAGAAATTAATGATTCATTCCCCGATGAGCAACTGTATGAAGTACACACAATGGCGCATTGGTATGTGAATTTTGCCAATTATGCCTCTTGCAATGTTCTTCCTCCAAATTTAACTTATCAACAGAGGAATAAATTTTTATATGATGTCAGATAGTACTTTTGGGATGAGCCAATTTTGTTTAAGCAATGTGCTGATCAACTCCTTAGAAGATGTATTCCAGAAGTTGAAATAGAAGGTGTCCTTCATCATTGTCACTCATCCACTTATGGGGGGCATTTTGGTGGACAACGTACTGCTGCAAAGGTGTTGCAATCTGGTTTCTACAGGCCTTCCTTGTTCAAGGACGCTTATGCTTATGTATCGCGCTGCGATAATTGCCAACTAGTAGGAACAATATCAAGAAGGCATGAAATGCCGTTGAAAAATATTCTGGAAGTTGAACTCTTCGATGTATGGGGGATCAATTTTATGGGTCCATTCCCGTCTTCTTTTAATAATCTTTATATTTTGGTCACGGTAGATTATGTCTCTAGATGGGTTGAAGTCGTTGCCTTACCCACCAATGACGCTAAAGTCGTCCTCAATTTCTTGCGGTATAACATTTTTTACCCGGTTTGGAACTCCAAGGGCAATCATAAGTGACGAAGGATCGCATTTTTGCAACAAATATTTTGCTGCCCTCTTCGCCAAGTTTGGGGTTTCTCATAAAATTGCTACAGCCTACCATCCCCAGACTAGTGGGCAGGCTGAGGTGTCCAACAGAGAGGTAAAACAGATTCTTGAAAAAGTTGTCAATCCGAACCGGAAGGATTGGTCGAAGAAGTTAGATGATGCATTACGGGCATACAGAACGGCCTATAAAATGCCTATTGGGATGTCTTCTTATCGATTGGTATATGTTAAGGCATGTCATCTCCCGGTGGAGCTAGAACATAGTGCATATTGGGCCATTAAAAAACTCAACTTTGACATGGATGCGGCCGGTGAGAAGAGATTATTACAACTGAATGAGTCAAACGAGTTCCGCCTTTAAGCGTATGAAAACGCTAAGTTGTATAAAGAGAAGACAAAATGGTGGAATGATAAGAAAATAGTTGAGCGAGAGTTTGAAGAATGGCAGAATGTCCTATTATTTAATTCCAGATTGAGGTAGTTTCCAGGAAAGCTGAAGTCCCGTTGGTCAGGACCGTTTAAAATTTTGAAGGTGTTCCCACATGGTGCCATAGAAGTTGTTGATCCAAATTCAGAAAGGTCTTTTAAGGTGAATGGACAGCGACTTAAACACTATTGGGGTGGAGACGTCGACCGTCAAATGACGTCTGTTACCCTTGCTGACCCGGTCTGATACGGGGAAAATAGTCAAGCTAACAACTTTAAAATAAGCGCTTGATGGGGAGGCACATCCATCTCAGTATCAATTTATATCCCTTCTCGTTTTGTGTAATACTATTGTTTTTATGAGTTAATCTTTTGTAGATATTTCCTTTCTTTCTTTAAGTGTTTGTATTGCCATAGCTAGAAGGCTGTACAGTTTATAATTTGCTTAGTTTTCTTTTGGCTGCGGTTGTACACTATATAGACTGCGTTGTTAGGCCATGCTGTTAAAGTGAAATTTTTTTGCCTAATGCTAGGGCTGGCGCCGCAGCGCCAGTATTAGCCTTGAGGACGACGCCGCAGCGCCTAGAGGCTAAAGAAACCTTGCATAGGTAGCGCCGCAGCGTAGCTTAATGAATAGAATCTGGCGCCGCAGCGCCATCCCCAATTAAATTCCCTGCATAGGTAGCGCCGCGGCGCCGCTTCACGTACAAAACCTGGTGCCGCAGCGCCAGGTGCGGTTTTTATTTTTTAAAACAGCCATTTTCTGCAGTTTTTCCCATAACTGCCGAATTTGGACAGGCTCTCCTTTCCCTCTCTATATAATAACATCCCTCCTTCTTCCTTAAACACTCTGCAAAACAAACAAATCAATCAAACCATTTTCTACAAACTTGTTAGGCTAATCCATTATTACATACTTCCTTCATTTTAATTTCCATCCACAGCAAAGGTATGAAGTTTATGTTGTTTTCTCCATCCCTTGTGATTTTGACAGCCTTCTTTCTTCTTCTTCATATTGGGTTTGGATGTGCATATGTATGAATTGCTTGGGATGATTTCCACTGATGAAAATTAGCTTGATTTCAATTACAAACCAGACTATACTTGATAGGTTTTTAATTATGCACACCAAGTGTTTGATAAAATGCTTATATGACTTTCACTTATTTTTGGCCTAGCCTTAACATTGTTTTGTTTGAGTTTTGTTTTGATTTTCAGATACACAATGAAGATGGCCTCCAAAAGACAAAGGACCGAGGGGAGTACTTCATCATCGGCACAAAAGTGGGACAAAAACAAATTCACCACGGAGGAGGCATGGACAAAGTATAATTCCTCCATAGCAGGGAAGGCGTTAGTGCCAGAAAGAGGATTCCGTCCCTAGCCTAAGGTCGACGACGAGCTTTGGGCCATGATCGTTCAAAAATAATGGGTCCGTTTTACGAAATCGCCACAGCCAGCGATCATTGCTTTAGTTTAGGAATTTTACACCAACGTAAGGTCGGAGGGACCTTCGGAGGTTTTTGTCCGAGGAAAGAGTGTCTTATCACCGGGACGCCATCCAGGCAGACTTTCAAATGCTAGATATTGGACGGGACTACCTCGCTTAGGGGATGCAAGAATATAACCTCAACTATGTGGTTGTGAGGCTATGCAAACCAGGGACAGCCTGGAAAATAAACCAGAACACAGGGGAAAAGACAAATTTTCCACAAGGCGCACTTAGCCTGTATGGAAAAGCTTGGTACAATTTCCTTTGTGCCAACCTCATGCCCACCCATCATATAATTGATGTTAGCAAAGATCGGGCAGTGCTCTTGTTCGCCATTATCAGAGGTTTAGAGGTGGACGCTGCTGTTGTCATTTAGGAGTTCATTCTCCGTGCCATTAAGGGCAGCACCACTGGAGGCCTTCCACATCCATCCCTGATCATGGAATTGTGTAAGCAGTCCCAAGTTCCATGGCATACCGAAGAAATGGTCCAGTACGCAATGCATACCATTGACCATACTCAAATTCAGAGATTTGGAATTTGGGCAGGAGTAGTGGCGCATCCTCATGGTGAAGGTTTTTTGCCACCCGTGAACCCACCTCCTGTTGAAGAGGTGCTGCCCAAGCAGCAGCCGAATTTTGAGGCACAACTAGAAGCCTTGGCAATGATCATGGAGTCTCTCAACCTTCTACGAGGAGAAACCCAACGGATCACCCGAAGGATTGATATGGTGGCAGTGCGTTAAGATTCATCAATATCAGGCAGAGTTTTCCTCCACAGTGTCCAATGTCTATATATGACCCGGAGTCCGTGCCCTACCAATTTCTGCAGATGCCGTTGTTTCCCCCATACCCACCACCGTCACCAGATGGCCAAGGAAAAGATCATGGAGATGGAGAAGCAGAGGCGAGTGATTGGATGTCGACGGCAAGCCCTTGCTTTCAGACTATAGAGTAGCCTTTTGGTTTATCCCTTTTAGTGAACTGTTGATATAATTAGGGGATATTTATAGTAAATTTTTTATTGTGGCCAACGATATATATGCGTATGGCTTTGTCAAACTGGTTAAGCATTATTGGAGGAAATTCGCAGATTAATTTTAGGTTTGACTGCTATTGATCCTGTCTATTCCACGTGCACTTACTAACTGACTTTTTCTAATTATTGTTCCAAAAGACTTAATTGGTAATTATTGCTTTTGCTCTTGTGAACTTAAGTGAATCGATGAAGTAGGATATAGATTTTTATGCAAGTTCGGATTCATCCTTGGTCTGTAAGCTTTCTATTTTAAAAAATAAATAAAAATATTCCAATGTTGAGATCTTTAGTTGACCAAGTCTATTCACGTGGCCTTTGTTACTCGAGTTTATATATCCGCAGGGGTGTTTTACACCTAATGCCCTAAAGTCATCTGACTTGGGAGTCATTGATTGAACATTCGTTACATAGGTAACTTTGAATAGCCTAATGTGATTAGGCATTGCACTGTCGTATTAAAGGTTGAATTTCTTATTGATAACGGTTAAAAATTCTAGATTGACTTAAATTTGGTTACGTGGCTAGTGTTGCTTGAGTTAGTAGATTCTTAGGGGTGTTCTACACCTAGTACCCTAAAGTCGTCTGACTTGGGTGTCGCTGATCAAAACCTCGCTACATGAGTAACTCAGCCTAAAGTTGCCGAGTTTGCACGAGTCATCTCTTACCGTTCGCATGCTATATTACCAGGAGATTTGTTCTTGCATTTGCATCTTACTTTGAATTCTTGATATAACTTGAGCATTTTGAGTTAGCTATTCTCCTATTGCAATGGGGTTGGTTAAATAATTTGTAGTCAGTCTAGTTGGTACTCACACACTCATAATGAGGATAATAAGCAGTCAAGTCATGAGATTAATTCGCGACCTTTTTTTAATTGTTGCTTCCATTTTGAAATTATTATTCTCTATCTTGAGGCCTCAAGGCGGGTATATAGTAATAGTTTAATGTGTGAGTAGTTGTTCATTTTTATTTTGTTCAGTTTTTTTTTGCTTAGGGACAAGCAAAAGCTTAAGTTTGGGGGTGTGATAAGTGGGATTTATACCCACGAATCGCTATCTTTTAACTGTGAGATTTATCTTGTTTTCCTGTTTTTTTCTAATGCTTTTATATATTATTACTGCGTTTTTGGTTTCAAAGTGTTTTGCAGGTGTTATTGGGGTAATTCCAGCATTTGAGGAGTTTTCCTGGCATTTTCATAAAGCCGGCGCCGCAGTGCTGGATTTCCACTAAGAACTGGCGCCGCAGCGCCAGGGCCTGAGAATTCCCTGCATACCCAATGCCGCAGCGCCCATACCAGTACAAAAACTGGCGCCACAACGCCAGTGGCTTTCTAAATTCCCTGCATACATAGCGCCGCAGCGCCCCTGCCAAGTTCTATTCTGGCACCGCAGCGCCAGGTCCTCAGCACCGTCCTTTGAAGATATTTATCCGGCGCCGCAGCGCCAGCTTCGGTGTTTTGGCAGATAAGGTCATAAAATGACCTAATTGATGGGGGATTACAGACACTTACTTTTTACCAGCCTCCTAACTTCTTAGAATAGCTTTAGACTAGCTTTTAATAGTTTTCTAGCTTTTAAGGGAGAGTTAGTAGTGCTATAAGTGTTCAGAATTCATTGCGTCCTTCACAACTCGGACTCTACACAGCGAAGGGAAGAGTTGGAGCCAGAAAACTTCACGAAAGGAGTTTTCTTTATCCAAATCTTTTATTTTTTTGTGTAATTTTGAGCATGTTGAACTTCTTGATGTTGACAATTAGTTCAATAGTTATGAACTAATTCATTTCTAGGATTGCAATGTAACCTAATGTTAGTTTAATCAAATATCTCTCCATTTTATTGTATTGACTCATGTGTGAATGGATTGTTGCACTTTACGCTTATAATGATCGATTGCTTTAGACAGTAATTGATATGGTTTTAATTGATATTTGGAAATTGATATTATGACCTAACCTAAGTGCTACAACACTTGTATCGTTCATGATGTGTGTTATGAGCGATTCTTGCATGATAGAATAGGAATATATCTATTTGCCTTGTGTAATCAGTGAGAACGGCTCTTAATGACCCTTAGTCTATTTATTTTCACCATAGGAATGTGATGATTTATATAGCTAAGGGATTGCATTTGATACTCGGAAGAGGCTCTTGTACACTGTTAGTTCTCAGTTAACCATTCTTGTGAGTCAGTACGTATATTTGGAGAGTTAGGAGATTAGACAACACATTAGGGGAAATTGTAATTGTAGTTTGCCTTCTTTAAATCTACTATTTCTCACACTTACTGTTTTAATTAGTTTCAATTTAACAAGCACCCAATATAAACTGTTAGAACCAGATTGTAATGATTTGTTTAGTGTTTGGATAGATTTTAGTACTTTAGTCCTTGTGGGTTCGACACTCCACTTTTATCACTATATTACTTGTTAGACCGCATATACTTGGGCGTGTTCATCTATCGGTAATCCGACCAACAGTCTTCTCATGGGCATGACAGCCATCGGAGTGACTCTTGCATGACAAACCATAGTTCATTATGTTTGAGGCCTTAAACCCGGATAACCTTTTTAAGGTCTTTCGGATGTACACTTTTACAGAATAACTGGCAGGGTACATTTGTAGTGCGGATTTGTCCATCGTGGGGATTAGATTCTGATAAGTTTGATCATGAATCCCATGATTCCTAGGCTAACAGGAGGAGGCCAAGAAAACCTGCACAACACAGATGTTCACAAAGAATGTATATTTACATCTAGATGTCGCAAAACCCAGGATTCATCAGTCAAATTGTGACGCCCCCAAATCCACGTTCCTTCGAAACCTCGGATCTGGTGCAGTCACGTTACTACTATCGTCAAACTATTACATCTTTTAATCATTAGTAAAAGAATACAACTTTGTTTATTACAATTTAGAATATAAATTCTATTTATATCCAAGATCTCGGCTTTACATCATATTCGATGTTACTAAAATGCGAAATAATTTAAACTTTTCAATATCCTTTGAATAAATTCATCTTATTGATTTCATAACTTTGAATCAATTACATATCCTTGAATCACACTATATTATGATTCGCTCTACACAATTTCTGTATAAACGTTTACAACTCAACTTGATATCCTCTATGTATTAATTAATACATCTTTACAGTACGACAAGTTTTAAACAACGTATACAATTATCAAGTACAACTCTTAGAACCTAAACAGGGTTCAAACGATAATTTAAAAAGTATTCTTCATTGCGATACTATCTATCTTTATCAATCAAGAAGCACGAAATCTTTACCGTGAATCCTTAACCTGCAAAAATGGTTATTTGCAAGAGTGAGCACGACAGCTCAGCAATTCTAACAGTGTTCATGCATCACATAGCATACAACATCATACTCAGTTCATGCATTTATAAACAATTTATATTTACTGCGCATGTTACTTTTCACATGACAAGTATATCATCAAAGATCAACTTTCAATCTCATTTATATCTCATATACAGTTCATATATAGGTTCACATTATCACAGCATAATATAATTCAACTAACAGTTATTGAATTCATATATCAAATAGGAACTGAAAGACTTGCCTGATTCGTAGTTTAACAACTACGACTTAACTGCTTAAAGCTATCAGCACTTCGTGTATTCCTACACAGTTATATAATCATGGATTTACATCCATCAGTCATACATTTCATATGCTCTTAATAGAATAACAATTCGTATATCGTTTTCTAATCTTGGTTCCGTTTCACTATATCTTAGGACAGCCACGATGTTACAACATCATACCTACATACTTATTCTATAGAAACCATTCTATTTCGGTCCTTAGGGTCCTTAAGGAAAATAACTTAGGACCAGACAGTTAACAAACTGTTCTTGGCAGCTCTGCAACACGGCGCGGCCGCGCGACAATTAAGCTTGGGAGTGGCGCGGCCGCGCGACTCCCTGCCAGAACCAAACTTGAGATTTCATAAACTCAGTTTGGTCCTAATATATCATGCATTCTGATATATATTATACACACACATTAAGTAGGTTTTCAAATTCATATTCGAACTATTTAGCTTTGAATATCGTAGCTCTACGTTGAATTACTTAAATCAATAAAGCTCAACTACTAAAGTCATGTTATCACATAACAAGGCTTAACCACACTAAGTAGGCATGCTCGTGCTTATACTACACATGTATACTTAATCGCATAGTCTATGTTTTAGAAATTCATTTTCTCGAATATGCGTGCATAGGTGAAATTCATGTTTCATCACATGATGCTTATGTCAACATGTCTATAGGCATAATGAATCCTAATATGCATGCTCGTATGATCATAATGTAACTCACTCCGTGTTTGATGCTATCATCTTACACATTCTAAACTTTTCATAAAAATCGTTTTAAGTCAACAAAGGTAACTAAGTATATGCAAAGTACCTCGTAGTCATGATTCTCATGTATTAGAACACATATATAAGTCATCTATACATGCTCAATGATCAGAACGTGGACATCCTATATATATGTTCAAAAACTCTAAGTTTGTCTTTTGAAATCATTTTCAATTTAAACAATGTGTTCTAGTGTATGCTCAATACCTTCGACTCACATATCATGCATATCTAAACCATATAATCATGCTTAAAAAGTCAGAATATAAACATGACTTATATACGCCAAAATTTGTTTATAAAACCTTAAGTTTTCATTAAAAACTCCATTACTACAAGGTATAATTGTTTACTATTAGCCAAGGTAATTGATCAACAACTACCTTCATACCCATTGATACACATAACCAAGACACTTACACATGTCTCAAAAGTCCGACTCAAAGAACACAAAATTCGTCAAGTCTCATTTTCAAAACTTTACGTTTTCTTTTAGGAAATTATGTTAAACCAACTAATACAACTCACTACGTGCATGACAATCTTAGTACACATGTCAGACCCCTTTATGCAATTATTAGAGTCTAACTAGTATGCTTAACCAACTAGAAAACCCAAAATCACCAACAGTTTCTGCAGAGGGGCGCGGCCGCGCCCCATTTGTACTAGGGAGACGCGCGGCCGCGCGGCTCCGTTTCCAGACCAGAAGCTTCTTTTCTAATCAAGGGCTCCAGCCAATCCTTTTCTTACTTCATGTAACAAGCTTGCTAACTATCACATTGCACTTATAACACATCTAAATACTGTCCTAGTATGTTAATCACCATTTCATATAACTAATTCCAACTAAACATATTAATTTCTATGAATCGAACTTCAAAGTGGGTGTAGAGATTATACCTCTTGGAGTCTAAGCTTGAGTTTGCTAAGCTTGCTACCAAAAATCAGATTGTGTACTCATAATACTCTCTCCCAATACTCATCAACACACTCACTATATAAAACTTATCAAGAGTTTAGCAACTTGAGTTTGTGAGAGGAAGCTTCCAATTTATAGAGAATTGGTTAACCATGCCAAAGCTTTGCACCATGAATTAATCTAATGGAAGAAGAGAAGAATTGTTGGGCAATAGATAGTTAGTAAATCCCATCATGAAGCCCACTCCCCCCATAATCATCACACTCATTGCTAGCTAGGAAGTTGAGAGATGAAGGAGATAGGCTAGCCTTAGGCCATTCACGTGAAGGAGAAGTTGGGCACTCATTGTGAGACAAATAATCTAACTCAGCAATAGCAATTAGCAAATGTAATTCCACACTTGGTTACACACCTCTATATATAATATATACACTTAGGTTATATAATTTATGTATACATTTCATCCCATATGACTTAGGTTATAGGTACATATATACAAACCTACAAATATGTACACTCACACCTAATTAGGTATACTCATATTTTTGAATATACACAACTACATATAATCATGTACCTCATGTACATAGGTTAAGTTAATATTCTAATTGGACTAAATATAATATGGTTGGGTACTATCATCCCACCATTTTCCATAAAATTATCATCATAAATATACTCAAATATTATAATGATAATTAATATCAACCATTCATTTTCTTCTAATACTTCCAATTAAATCCCCTTGATTTAACTTTATTATTTATGCCACACAAGGCATAATTATGTGAACTTAGTACTTAATATTCCACAAGCTTATAATAATATAATTTTCTAAAATAATATTATACTCAATGTTACATCTTATAATATGTTTATAATGTAATACCATTACATTACTAATTTACATGTTCTCTATTATAATCAATCTATTACCCTCCCATGGGTAATACCTAATGGTCAAAGAAGAGTTGGTGGCTAACTCCACCAACTACTACTATTCATGGTCCTTCCCCATCATTACACCGTATAACATGCTCATGATGTAATTACATTTCTTATTATATGCTTTCTTAGCAACAATGTAGTAATTGAATTAACAAACTCTACACACCAATGTATTGCATCTATTCATTATCAAGCTATTATCCTCCTATGGTTATTAACCAAAGGGCAAAAGAGAAGTTAGTGGCTAACTCTCACCAACTACCACTATTCATGTACCCTAACCACTTGATTGACCATTATTGTTCTCACATGGACTAACTTGCAAGCTTATATCTAACAACTTAATGTTATTATCATATGATATGATAGGGTCACACATACACCCAATCATATAATCCATGTACATTTGACAATACCAAATATATTTTAATTGAGTAGTGTCACACCCCCATTATTGTAAACTTTATTATTACACTTAATCATATAGTTTTTTTATATTATATAGTTACCTTGAAGTGTCACACTTCATTCCATATTATATAGATGTAGCTACTTTATAACTTATAATTACACATCATTGCACATAGGAATTTATTCACATAATAATAATAATAATTAATTCCTTTAATTATTCATTCATTAAATTATTTAATGAATATTTATTCCATCACTTTACCATACTAGGCATATCTCACAAGCTTACCTTAAGCTTATTATCATTTTCATCATTTATTCCTTTCCCACCATTTGTCTACTTATAATATGTTCAATTTACTTAGAACTATTAAATCACAAGGTTCACGTATAAAAATATATCGTGAATGAAAATATTCAAATATTCTTTACAATACTTATGGTAATATAATAACTCAAGTTATTTAGCAAATTGAAATAACTTAGTTTTCTTATATACTTTTACCCCTCTTGGAAATACATAAGATATAATTACTATTATGTATTCCGTCATAGCATGATATGAAATATTATGTCTTCTCCAATTAAAGGCATTCATTATTAGAAAATAATTTACTTATTGTCTCATGATATTGTTCTTAATATAATATCAAATAACTATATGTACGACACATGTACATATATTATATATAAAAAATAAATAATAAGTTTATTTTCTATTATAATAAATTATTTCCATCAATTTATTTACATATAGCAAATATATTTTAATATATTTATCATATTAATTAATCATACCTATTACCTCATACAAAAACAGATAAGGTAATATTATTATTCAAAAATAACATTTCCTCATTTATTAAAATAACTCAAAATTAGAATTTATTTTAATATCCTTTATTAGAAATATATAATGATTATTTCTCTTTCTTTTTTATAAATCCAAAACAATTTCTTCAAATATTACATATTCATGTAAAGATATAATAATTTCTATCTCCCTTTAATAACGTATATATATTTATTAACGTTATTTGTACATTAGACTTTCACACATATTACCATTCTAAGTAATATATATAAAAGTATCAACTATAATTACATATTCAACACACTTATTAATTCACTCATTTACTTAAGTAAATTAAACACTGCACCATATTATTAAGTTTCAATATTAATATTATATTATTTCATAATATAACTCCCAACTTAAATTAACTAATATTTATTCTTATTAGTTAATTCCTTAACTAACTCATGCTTCACTATCCAAACCTATTCACGGATAGCTTAAGTGCTATTAATAACCTATATTATAAACATACTAGTTATTAATACACATACTCAAGAATATGGTGATTATACATTAAGGATATTTAATGTCACCAACTTACTATGATAAAATAATTCTATAAATTATTTAATATCGATAGGAATTTATCCACTTCCTTTATCTCAACTGAATCGTCTCTACGCTAAGTAACAAATATATATTAATAATATATTTATAAATCACAAAAACACATATTACATAGTCCATATTACCCTATGTAATATAATACCACATACCTCATATCACACATATATATTTTTATTCGAACCTATCTCACGGTTTAAGAATTTTATTTAGTAAATCCTTATTTAATAATTTCTGAAAATTCGAGTTCTTACATCCTCTCCCCCTTATAAGGATTCCGTCCTCGGAATCACCGAAACTTTCTCTACTCGGTGCTATTCAGAATATTACATATTCTTTAGAATAATTTTCTCCATTCTCTTTTCAGAAGTTTTATTATTATAACTTTCTCAATTGCATTCTATCACTTTCTCCTTTCTAAGAAACATCTACTTACTACATTCATCCTTCAGAAGAATAAAAATCTTCCACGATTTTTCAACAATCGGGAAGTAGTATGAATAACTCGGATTCCAAATTTATGCTGAGGGGTCACAAGACCGTGAAATTTTCCACAGGTTTACTAATGCTTCAACACAATTCTTCACATTGCAAACTAGAGTATTTATCAATCACAAAGACTGAAAACACCCTCCACGCGTACACTAGGTGGCCGCCCTATTGTACCACTACGTTGGGCCACAACGTAGTGTGTTGTAACGACTATATGCGTTACGTTCAGAACCATTGTCCCCGAAAATATGTCCCCTTTATAGGGTTGTTCACCTCAGCTTTTCAACATCTAAACCCGCACCAGAGAAATCTGGTTTGGCATAAATACACAAGAATGCTTGAATTCTATAATCTCTTTTCAACAGTCGCCTAGCCGAATCAAATAGCTTAGACTCTCATCAACAATTCGGACATCAATCGAAATAATTTAGCCAATTTAATTGACCTTCTTCATAATTTACAAGAAAACTAAAAATTCTTTTATGACGTCATGATACCATACCAGATTAGTAGTACGTTGAGGATTCCGCCATTTTATGACTTTGTCATATTACATTATACCATAGTGGGCTGACGATCTTTCGATCACAACCAACACTAGGTTCGATTGCATTGATGACTCCATCGTTTACCATTCTACACCATATCAAATGATGCATATGGTCAAAATACATTTTGAAAGATTTTCAAATCATTTTTGCCTTAACCGAAACAAATAGCATAGACATACGAATAACGATATTATTTTTAAAACTCATTGGTTCAGTCATCTGACCCAATGTTTTTCTCAAGAAAATCGAAGTGCAAACACTAGCACGAAGTCAATAAATTTTGAAAATCTAGCGTAGCTAGAAGATTTGGGAAAAATCCAATTTCTCCATCACTTCAATCTCTCACTACCATCAATGCTCACTATTCCAAAACTCTTATATAATATATTTATTCTCAGTACAGTTCACCAACTTACCACACCATGGAAGCTCAGGAACTTACCACAATCATATGGGTTGAGGAACTTATCCTAGTCAGACCAAAATTGTCCATTCGCTGAGGGGTCCCACCATACGATTATGAGTCACGAACTTGTCATAGGCATGAGTCTTAAGAACTCGCACCTAAACTTAATATTATCTAATTTAACCTTAGAAATCTCTATCTATCAAAATAAACATGATGAAAGAATCACCTTTCCGCCATATGTATAATGATACCGCGACACTAACATTCCAACGATTATCAATGTGATGCACTCAGCGCAAGCACAAAACCTCTGCCCATACAAAAGTTTGTACAACTAAGCCATCACATGAGTCCTCAATGGAAGTCCAACACTTAACTCTATCTTACTCTATCACTTGCTCTTTACGAGCTTTCTATGTTTCATTACATACAACTCCTCATGAGTTCATCTCGTACTTTTCATAGTACATTCACTTATAGCATCAAGCTATACATACTTAGTCGTTACAGACTATCTATCATTTCACAGTTCAATCTGATCACGTCGTGATCATCGCTTTACATCAGGGTTCTTTCCCTACTATCAACTAAATTCCATCTGAGTTTATTCTGACTATTTTTGTCATATACATCTTATAGACATCGTCTTAACATTTTCATTACCGGAGTTAGGAAACTCCTGATTCTCATTCTCTAGATATTTCAAGATTCTTCTTTGAATCTTCATTTAGATATATTTTAATCTTATCTTTCACACTCTCAGGTTATAGTCTAAAGTACACTTACCTAAGGTTTATAACCTACAGCTTTGATACCAACATGTGACGCCCCCAAATCCACGTTCCTTTTGAAACCTCGGATCTGGTGCAGTCACGATACTACTATCGTCAAACTATTACATCTTTTAATCATTAGTAAAAGAATACAACTTTGTTTATTACAATTTAGAATATAAATTCTATTTATATCCAAGATCTCGGCTTTACATCATATTCGATGTTACTAAAATGCGGAATAATTTAAACTTTTCAATATCCTTTGAATAAATTCATCTTATTGATTTCATAACTTTGAATCAATTACATATCCTAGAATCACACTATATTATGATTCGCTCTACACAATTTCTGTATAAACGTTTACAACTCAACTTGATATCCTCTATGTATTAATTAATACATCTTTACAGTACGACAAGTTTTAAACAACTTATACAATTATCAAGTACAACTCTTAGAACCTAAACAGGGTTCAAACGATAATTTAAAAAGTATTCTTCATTGCGATACTATCTATCTTTATCAATCAAGAAGCACGAAATCTTTACCGTGAATCCTTAACCTGCAAAAATGGTTATTTGCAAGAGTGAGCACGACAGCTCAGCAATTCTAACAGTGTTCATGCATCACATAGCATACAACATCATACTCAGTTCATGCATTTATAAACAATTTATATTTACTGCGCATGTTACTTTTCACATGACAAGTATATCATCAAAGATCAACTTTCAATCTCATTTATATCTCATATACAGTTCATATATAGGTTCACATTATCACAGCATAATATAATTCAACTAACAGTTATTGAATTCATATATCAAATAGGAACTGAAAGACTTGCCTGATTCGTAGTTTAACAACTACGACTTAACTGCTTAAAGCTATCAGCACTTCGTGTATTCCTACACAGTTATATAATCATGGATTTACATCCATCAGTCATACATTTCATATGCTCTTAATAGAATAACAATTCGTATATCGTTTTCTAATCTTGGTTCCGTTTCACTATATCTTAGGACAGCCACGATGTTACAACATCATACCTACATACTTATTCTATAGAAACCATTCTATTTCGGTCCTTAGGGTCCTTAAGGAAAATAACTTAGGACCAGACAGTTAACAAACTGTTCTTGGCAGCTCTGCAACACGGCGCGGCCGCGCGACAATTAAGCTTGGGAGTGGCGCGGCCGCGCGACTCCCTGCCAGAACCAAACTTGAGATTTCATAAACTTAGTTTGGTCCTAATATATCATGCATTCTGATATATATTATACACACACATTAAGTAGGTTTTCAAATTCATATTCGAACTATTTAGCTTTGAATAGCGTAGCTCTACGTTGAATTACTTAAATCAATAAAGCTCAACTACTAAAGTCATGTTATCACATAACAAGGCTTAACCACACTAAGTAGGCATGCTCGTGCTTATACTACACATGTATACTTAATCGCATAGTCTATGTTTTAGAAATTCATTTTCTCGAATATGCGTGCATAGGTGAAATTCATGTTTCATCACATGATGCTTATGTCAACATGTCTATAGGCATAATGAATCCTAATATGCATGCTCGTATGATCATAATGTAACTCACTCCGTGTTTGATGCTATCATCTTACACATTCTAAACTTTTCATAAAAATCGTTTTAAGTCAACAAAGGTAACTAAGTATATGCAAAGTACCTCGTAGTCATGATTCTCATGTATTAGAACACATATATAAGTCATCTATACATGCTCAATGATCAGAACGTGGACATCCTATATATATGTTCAAAAACTCTAAGTTTGTCTTTTGAAATCATTTTCAATTTAAACAATGTGTTCTAGTGTATGCTCAATACCTTCGACTCACATATCATGCATATCTAAACCATATAATCATGCTTAAAAAGTCAGAATATAAACATGACTTATATACGTCAAAATTTGTTTATAAAACCTTAAGTTTTCATTAAAAACTCCATTACTACAAGGTATAATTGTTTACTATTAGCCAAGGTAATTGATCAACAACTACCTTCATACCCATTGATACACATAACCAAGACACTTACGCATGTCTCAAAAGTCCGACTCAAAGAACACAAAATTCATCAAGTCTCATTTTCAAAACTTTACGTTTTCTTTTAGGAAATTATGTTAAACCAACTAATACAACTCACTACGTGCATGACAATCTTAGTACACATGTCAGACCCCTTTATGCAATTATTAGAGTCTAACTAGTATGCTTAACCAACTAGAAAACCCAAAATCACCAACAGTTTTTGCAGAGGGGCGCGGCCGCGCCCCATTTGTACTAGGGAGACGCGCGGCCGCGCGGCTCCGTTTCCAGACCAGAAGCTTCTTTTCTAATCAAGGGCTCCAGCCAATCCTTTTCTTACTTCATGTAACAAGCTTGCTAACTATCACATTGCACTTATAACACATCTAAATACTGTCCTAGTATGTTAATCACCATTTCATATAACTAATTCCAACTAAACATATTAATTTCTATGAATCGAACTTCAAAGTGGGTGTAGAGATTATACCTCTTGGAGTCTAAGCTTGAGTTTGCTAAGCTTGCTACCAAAAATCAGATTGTGTACTCATAATACTCTCTCCCAATACTCATCAACACACTCACTATATAAAACTTATCAAGAGTTTAGCAACTTGAGTTTGTGAGGGGAAGCTTCCAATTTATAGAGAATTGGTTAACCATGCCAAAGCTTTGCACCATGAATTAATCTAATGGAAGAAGAGAAGAATTGTTGGGCAATAGATAGTTAGTAAATCCCATCATGAAGCCCACTCCCCCCATAATCATCACACTCATTGCTAGCTAGGAAGTTGAGAGATGAAGGAGATAGGCTAGCCTTAGGCCATTCACGTGAAGGAGAAGTTGGGCACTCATTGTGAGACAAATAATCTAACTCAGCAATAGCAATTAGCAAATGTAATTCCACACTTGGTTACACACCTCTATATATAATATATACACTTAGGTTATATAATTTATGTATACATTTCATCCCATATGACTTAGGTTATAGGTACATATATACAAACCTACAAATATGTACACTCACACCTAATTAGGTATACTCATATTTTTGAATATACACAACTACATATAATCATGTACCTCATGTACATAGGTTAAGTTAATATTCTAATTGGACTAAATATAATATGGTTGGGTACTATCATCCCACCATTTTCCATAAAATTATCATCATAAATATACTCAAATATTATAATGATAATTAATATCAACCATTCATTTTCTTCTAATACTTCCAATTAAATCCCCTTGATTTAACTTTATTATTTATGCCACACAAGGCATAATTATGTGAACTTAGTACTTAATATTCCACAAGCTTATAATAATATAATTTTCTAAAATAATATTATACTCAATGTTACATCTTATAATATGTTTATAATGTAATACCATTACATTACTAATTTACATGTTCTCTATTATAATCAATCTATTACCCTCCCATGGGTAATACCTAATGGTCAAAGAAGAGTTGGTGGCTAACTCCACCAACTACTACTATTCATGGTCCTTCCCCATCATTACACCGTATAACATGCTCATGATGTAATTACATTTCTTATTATATGCTTTCTTAGCAACAATGTAGTAATTGAATTAACAAACTCTACACACCAATGTATTGCATCTATTCATTATCAAGCTATTATCCTCCTATGGTTATTAACCAAAGGGCAAAAGAGAAGTTAGTGGCTAACTCTCACCAACTACCACTATTCATGTACCCTAACCACTTGATTGACCATTATTGTTCTCACATGGACTAACTTGCAAGCTTATATCTAACAACTTAATGTTATTATCATATGATATGATAGGGTCACACATACACCCAATCATATAATCCATGTACATTTGACAATACCAAATATATTTTAATTGAGTAGTGTCACACCCCCATTATTGTAAACTTTATTATTACACTTAATCATATAGTTTTCTATATTATATAGTTACCTTGAAGTGTCACACTTCATTCCATATTATATAGATGTAGCTACTATATAACTTATAATTACACATCATTGCACATAGGAATTTATTCACATAATAATAATAATAATTAATTCCTTTAATTATTCATTCATTAAATTATTTAATGAATATTTATTCCATCACTTTACCATACTAGGCATATCTCACAAGCTTACCTTAAGCTTATTATCATTTTCATCATTTATTCCTTTCCCACCATTTGTCTACTTATAATATGTTCAATTTACTTAGAACTATTAAATCACAAGGTTCACGTATAAAAATATATCGTGAATGAAAATATTCAAATATTCTTTACAATACTTATGGTAATATAATAACTCAAGTTATTTAACAAATTGAAATAACTTAGTTTTCTTATATACTTTTACCCCTCTTGGAAATACATAAGATATAATTACTATTATGTATTCCGTCATAGCATGATATGAAATATTATGTCTTCTCCAATTAAAGGCATTCATTATTAGAAAATAATTTACTTATTGTCTCATGATATTGTTCTTAATATAATATCAAATAACTATATGTATGACACATGTACATATATTATATATAAAAAATAAATAATAAGTTTATTTTCTATTATAATAAATTATTTCCATCAATTTATTTACATATAGCAAATATATTTTAATATATTTATCATATTAATTAATCATACCTATTACCTCATACAAAAACAGATAAGGTAATATTATTATTCAAAAATAACATTTCCTCATTTATTAAAATAACTCAAAATTAGAATTTATTTTAATATCCTTTATTAGAAATATATAATGATTATTTCTCTTTCTTTTCTATAAATTGTCCCCAAAATAATTTATTCAAATATTACATATTCATTTAAAGATATAATGATTTCCATCTCCCTTTAATAACGTATATATATTTATTAACGTTATTTGTACATTAGACTTTCACACATATTACCATTCTAAGTAATATATATAAAAGTATCAACTATAATTACATATTCAACACACTTATTAATTCACTCATTTACTTAAGTAAATTAAACACTGCACTATATTATTAAGGTTCAATATTAACATTATATTATTCCATAATATAACTCCCAACTTAAATTAACTAATATTTATTCTTATTAGTTAATTTCTTAACTAACTCATGCTTCACTATCCAAACCTATTCACGGATAGCTTAAGTGTTATTAATAACCTATATTATAAACATACTAGTTATTAATACACATACTCAAGAATATGGTGATTATACATTAAGGATATTTAATGTCACCAACTTACTATGATAAAATAATTCTATAAATTATTTAATATCGATAGGAATTTATCCACTTCCTTTATCTCAACTGAATCGTCTCTACGCTAAGTAACAAATATATATTAATAATATATTTATAAATCACAAAAACACATATTACATAGTCCATATTACCCTATGTAATATAATACCACATACCTCATATCACATATATATATATATTTTTATTCGAACCCATCTCACGGTTTAAGAATTTTATTTATTAAATCCTTATTTAATAATTTCTGTAAATTCGGGTTCTTACACAAATCCTAGCATGTGATTAGCCAAAGCTTCTCATTCCCACTAGATAGAATCTAAGGGTCGCGAGGTCACTTTAATATTTAAAAAAACTAGAAAGGGAGTTAGATTAAAATAAATATCAGCCATTCTAGCTTCTCGGTTCCGGTTGGACTTATTTTGAACCATTTGAATGGTAGAAGGGGCTAGATTTAAAGAAATCTAAACCACCAAATTTATATCAGTACAAATTCATATCAAATGAATATTTATAGCAAATGTTTAATCACAATGAGTAGAGAGAATATATATAGTTATATATATAAAAACTGTAAATGGCGATAGATTTCAGATCTCAGGCCCGGACAGAAATGTAAGTATATATATAAGCTGTAAAGGGCAACAGATTTCCAATCCCAGGCCCGGACAGAAATATAAATATATATATATATATATATATATATATTTATAAAAGCTGTAAAAGAGACACGTAATGATCTAGGCTTGACAGAAAAGTATATATATATATATATATATATATATATTTATTTATTTATTTATAAAAGTTGGAAAAGAGCCACAGAATAATCCAGGCTCGACAAAATCTAAATATATATATATAAAAACTATAAAGAGCCACGAAATGATCCAAGCTCGACATAATGTAAATATATATATATATATATATATATATATATATATATTTATAAAAGTGGTAAAAAGGCCACGGATTTCCAATCCAGGCCAAAATAAAATATAAATGTTAATATATATAATTAATATATATATATTAAAGCAATAAAGGCCACGAATTAGCAATTCAGGCCGAACGAAGTCAGAAATATATATATATATATATATATATATATATAGTTATATATATAAAAGTAGTAACAACCATGGATTTGCCATCCGAGCTTGACAGAATAAAAAGTTAGTATATATATAGTCAAATATATACATAATTAATTTAAAAAGGCCACGAATCAGCTATCCAGGCCGTGTAAGTTAGTACATATATGTATATATATATATATATAATATATATATATATACATAAAAGCGAGTAAAAGCCACGGATCGACGATCCAGGCTGTGCAAACGCATAAAAACGTATATATGTACTAAAATGTACTAAAAAGTAAGCAAAAACGGCCACGGAATCGAGTTTCGGGCCAAATCAAGAGATGTAACTTTACGTGCAAGTGCAAATAGACGTAATGAAGTAGAAAACAAGTTTTGATTGTAAAAATACTTAAAATGGACTGCTACACGGGCATTTTTCCACTTAGTAGGCTTCAAATGGACGTTTCCATCGGTTAATTTTTGGTATATTGTAGTATATGAGTATACCTACGTGTTAGAGTAATAAAAACGAGGTTTGGAGTATAGGAAGTCGAGCTAGGAAACGAAATGAGCGGAGTTTTAGAGCGTTTTCTATTTTTTTCTTCTTTTTTTGGCAAGGTGGAGGCTTGTATTTAAAGATTCGATGGTAGCGGATCTACCCGCAGAAGCCGCGGGTCTACCTGCTGCTCCCTAGGGTGGGCACCACCTGGTGGATCCTGTCATCTCGAAGTACGTGCACTCCGAGCAACGCGATGTTAAGTTCGAAACTTTTAAACTTTTGATCGGAGCATCCGTTTGAGGCATGCTATACCTTTCCGGAAAGCCTTCGCCGAGAGCGCCACAATGACATGGGACATAACCTTCTCTCAGTCCAAGAAGACGGGTTTATAATCGGATCTTCGTTTCTTTACAGTTTGTCCGTTGAGCTATATTGTGTTGTTTTCACTCGGGATCAATGTTATGGTTATTTTTGACCTTCATTGCATCAATTCTTCTTGATTTTGATCGAATTGGCTTCAAGTTAGTAAAATGACCATTTTGCCCCTCCAGGGGTTGTCTCCTGTACTGGCACGGTCTTCGACTGTTTTATTGGGGTTATTTCTGAGGTTTTGATCCCAATTAATTTTGTTTGTCCTCAGGGTTGTCTTTGAGGTTTCTTTGGAATCCCAGGGTTCTCTTTAAGGATGATGTGATGCTTCAAGATTGTCTATGAAGGTTGAATTGATCTCTCGGTGTTGTCGTCGGGGCTCCTGTACCTCCCGGGTTATGACCGGGGCTTCACTTGACATCCCGGTGTTGCTGGGGTTTGACTTGACATCCCGATATAGTGACCGGGGTTGAGGTTGACATCCTGGGGTTGTCGCCGGGGTTGCTTGACATCCCGGTATTATCACCGAGGCTTTACTTGACTTCTCGGTGTTGTCGGAGTTAGACTTGACATCCCGTTATATTGATCGGGGTTGAGCTTGATATCCTGGTATATTAATCGGGGTTGAGCTTGATATCTTGGGGTTATCATCGGGGCTGCTTGACATCCCGGTATTGTCACCGGGGCTTCACTTGACATTCCGGTGCTGCCAGGGTTTGACTTGACATCCCGGTATAGTGACCGGGGTTGAGCTTGACATCCCGGTGTTACCGGGGTTGACTTGACATCCCGTATAGTCACCGGAAGGAAAAAGATAGTTTTACCCTTCTGCAGGGTTAGTAATAGGAATGCGAAATTTCGAGTGTCTACACTTCTCTTTCAATGATCTCTTTAATCAAATGAAACCGTCGCAACACGTGTTTGGATTTCTGATGAGACATGGGTTCGTTTGCTTGTGCAACAGCTCCAGTGTTGTCACAGAATAAAGGTACTTCTCCTCTAATGCTAGGAACCACACCACGTTCAGTTATAAACTTCTTCATCTAAACAGCTTCCTTTGCAGCTTCACTTGTAGCTATGTACTCTGCCTCTGTCACTGAATCAACAATTGTTTGCTACTTGGAACTCTTCCAACTCACTACGCCACCGTTTAAGATAAACACATACCCCAAAACGAATTTACTATCATCTTGGTCCGTTTGAAAGCTTGAGTTTGTGTAGCCCTCTAGTTTCAATTCAGACCCACCGTAGACAAGAAATACATCCTTTGTTCTTCTTAAGTACTTTAGTATATTTTTTACTGCCTTCCAGTGTTCTTCTACAGGATTAGACTGATATCTACTCGTTACACTAAGTGCATGAGCGACATCAGGTCTCGTACATATCATATCATACAGTACATGATAGATCCTATTGCTGAAGTATAAGGAATCTTACTCATACGGTTTCTCTCCTCAGTGTCTTTGGGGCTTGTTTCTTGAAGAGATGTATTCCATGGCTCATCGGCATAAGACCTCTTTTGGAATCCTCCATGTTAAACCTCTTTAGCATCGTATCAATGTATGTTCCTTGGGATAAGCTAAGCATCCTTTTAGATCTATCTCTATAGATCTTTATCCCTAAATTATAGGATGCTTCTCCCAAGTCCATCATGGAGAAGTGTTTATATAACCAGATTTTAATTGACTGTAGAATCGGAATATCATTCTCTATCAGTAATATATCATCAACATATAATACAAGGAATGAAACAGTGCTCCCACTAACCTTCTTGTACACACGTGGTTCATCCTCATTTTTGATAAAATCAAGCTCTTTTATTGTCTCATCAAAACGGATGTTCCACCTACGAGAAGCTTGCTTCAACCTATAAATGGATCGTTACAGTTTACAGACTTGATTTGTTATAACCGTTGAAACAAATCCCTCTGGTTGTGTAATATACACATCCTCCTCAAGGTTTCCATTAAGGACGATAATTTTCACGTCTATCTGCCAGATTTTGTAGTCATAATAAGCTGTAATCGCAAGCAAAATCCGAATAGACTTGAGCATTGTTACTGGCGAGAAAATTTCATCATAGTTAACACATTGTCTTTGTTTGAAACCTTTCGCAACCAGTCTGGCCTTATAGGTCTCTACCTTGCCGTCCGCTCCAGTCTTTCTTTTAAAAACCCATTTGCAAAGTCCAATCTTAATGCCTTCAGGTGATGAAACCAAAGTCCATACTTTGTTCTCATACATGGAGTCCATCTCGAATTTCATGGCTTCTTGACATTTTTCTGAGTCTTTACTACTCATAGCTTGTTCGTAATTCAATGGATCATCATCATTCATGATACATACCTCATCGTCATCCTCTATGAATAATCCATACCTTTCAGGTATCTTCGGTACTCTTCCAGATTTACGAATAGGGTGTTGTACAGAAGGTGTCTCTACTTGGACAGGTTCATCCAATTGATCTGTAGTGGTTTGTGGTTCTTGAATTTCTTCAAGATCTATTTTCCTCCCACTAGCCCCTTCAAGGAAAAACTCCTTTTCCAAGAAGGCAGCGTGTTTCGCAACAAACACCTTTTGTTTGGTAGGATTGTAGAAATAGTATCCCAAACTTTCTTTAGGATATCCCACAAATGTGCACTTATCAAATCTTATCTCAAGCTTATTATTTTGAAACCTTTTCACATAAGTTGGACATCCCCAAATCTTAACATGCTTAAGACCAGGTTTCCTCCCTGTCCACATCTCATATGGAGTCTTGGGGACGGATTTCGAGGGGACCTTATTTAGTAGATATGCAACTGCTTCTAGGTCATAACCCCAGAATGATACTGGAAGATCAGTAAAACTTATCATGGAACGAACCATGTCCAACAATGTTCAATTTCTCCTTTCAGATATACCATTTAATTTTGGTGTTCCTGGTGGAGTCCATTGTGAGATTATACCAGTTTTCTTTAAGACAATCGAGAAACTCATCGCTTAAGTATTCACCACCTCGATCTGATCGGAGAATCTTAATACTTTTGACAGTTTATTTCTCCACTTCACTTCTGAATTCTTTGAACCTTTCAAACAATTCAGATTTATATTTCATTAAATACACTTATCCAAATCTTGAATGATCATCAGTAAAAGTAATAAAATAAGAATACCCTCCTCATGCATTCGTTGTCATAGGTCCACAAACATCTGTGTGTACCAATGCTAACAACTCTGTGACTTTTTCTCCTTTTCCACTAAAAGGAGATTTAGCCATCTTACCCATGAGATAAGATTCACAAGTTGGATATGATTCATAATCAGATAACTCTAGGAGCCCATCTTTATATAACTTAGATAATCTTGTTTAATTAATATGACCAAGTCTATAGTGCCACATGAAGGTATAATTAACATCATCTCTTTTTCGTTTCTTAATTTGTTAAATTTGAAATATATTTTCATGCAAGTCAAGTATGTAAAGTCCATTCAACAATTTTCCAACACAATATAAAACATTCTTATTATAAATAGAACAACTGTTGTTATTTATTATAATGTCAAAATCATCCATATCCATTACAGAAATTAGGATAATGTTTCTAATGAGTGTTGGAACAAAATAACAATTATTTAAATAAATGGACTTGCCCGTAGGCAGTGCTAAACAATAAGTCCCTACTGCTAATGCTGCTACCTTTGCTCCATTTTCCACTCGTAGGACGACTTTATCCTTGTTCAACTTTCTACTTCTGACCAGTCCCTACATAGTATTTCATATGTGAGAACCACAGCCGGTATTCAATACCCACGTAGAAGTTTGACTTCCAAAAAAATTAATTTCAATCATGAACAAACCTTGATTGGAAGTCGAAGCTTCTCCAAGCTTCTTCTCTGCCAGAAACTTCTTGCAGTTCCTCTTCCAGTGACCCGGCTCGTTGCAATGGAAGCACATTCCTTTGCTAGCTGGATCAGTTTTCTTATGATCCTTCACTTTCGCTCTGCCCTTATCCTTCTTGGTTTTCTTCTTTTCAGAAGATACCTTGGGCCTATTTATTTTCTTGGAAGAATCATCCACCAGTAAGACTTGGTTCTTCTTGGACGGGAAGTATCCTTCAGCAGTTTTCAACATGTTAAGTAATTCAGGCAAGCTGACATCCAACTTATTCATGTGAAAATTCACAACAAATTGTGAGAAGGTATCTAGGAGTGACTGCAAGATCAAATCTTGACTTAACTCTCCATCCATGATGTGACGCCCCCCAGACTAGGTCCAGTCAACCCAACTCATTCGGAGTCGCCAAATACATGGTACAGAATTTAAATACAAACTTTATATCACACGGTCGTGCAAAATACGGTCACACAACTGTGAGTGTCAATACAAATATGTAGAAAATATTAATATTCAAACTAAGTCCTCATTACAATTATTATCACACTATTTATCAGAAATAGTGAGGACTACTACTGCTCTAACTCGGACCATCACTCTGTCCCCCGACTAGTTCCCGCAACATTCTCATTTCCTGAAGAGGACAATAGATGGAAAGGGTGAGCTCAACTAGCCCAGTAAAGAATATTATGACTAAGATAATGGAAAATAAATTATCGTTAGTCTTCAATAATTCAGATAAAATATTATTGACAACAAGTTTCAGATCAATATTCGCAGCGAAAATAACCATTCATTAGAAGAGTTAAGTAGAGAATTAAGTCTACTATCTTCTATGATTTAAAAGTCCATCATCAATATTTTATCCCTATAACATCAATCAATATACATCTCGAATCAAATATTCATCTTTGCACTACAGGCCAAAGATATTCATTTGTATCACCAGTGGTCATGTTCATCTCAACACCTGTTCATCTTTGCACTACGGGCCAAAGATATTCATCAGGTAATCATTCATCTTTGCTCTACAAGCCAAAGATATTCAGTTATATCACCTTTTAGGACTGAGGATGATGAAAAATATTTTAAAGAACGAATCCAGTGAGATAAAAGACAAGGATTAAGGATTCGTATTTTAGTTTATCTAATTCAAAAATACTTCGTAATAATCAATTGTGGAGCAAAATTCAAGAATAAAGCTCAAAACTTAGATCCAATCAAAGATAGGAACCTTAACAAGCAATTTGGACATATAGAAGAAAATTTAATTTTTCCGTAAATAGTGATGTATACGTGAATAGTGCCGTATACGTGAATAGTAACCCCGACGAAAAAAGTAAGAATTTCATTATAAAATCCATGCCAATATTTTGGTATAATGATATTGAAAAAAATAATATCATTTATGAAAGAAATAACATCCCTTACCTCAAAAGAATAGTACTTCTGGCTGGTATATCGGATATAAGGCTGAAGAAAACTTGCACTGAATATTAACACTCAAAGTATCTAAATACTCACAAAAATACGCTCGATATTATAGAGAGAGAAAACTTCTGATTCTGGTGTGATTTTCAATTCTAACCTAAGCAGTCTATTTATAAGAAAAGCTTAGGATGCCAAAGTATACTTTTTTAATAAAATATTATTTTTTTTTAAATTCCAGCCGCCTCGTGGGAAAGAAAATTCAACATTCAACAAAAAGTGGGGCCCACCATTTTGTTTAAAAAATATTTATTTTCTGAAACTTCAATAATTCATAATAAATAGCACTTTTGTCAGAAAAATACAAATTCTATGTCCTTCTATAGGAAATTTAATTCTCTACAACTTTGTAGAATGAAGTTTTTCCAAATTCCAAACATAAGTTATCCGAAATCCACAAACGGATGATTTTTTACACCAAAATACTCATCAGCACTAATTCCTTCTTTTATATGCACAAAATAAATATTTCCTTATCATATAAATCAATAATTAATTATTCACAAATAATATTACAGAACTACAATATTGACAACCAGGTCGTTCCCAGGAAAGAGGGGGCCTTCCGATAAGGATTTCTCCTTACTTGTGCGCAATTAAATAACCCCTCCTAGACAGAACTTCCTTAGACATTGTCCATAATGCTATCTAATAATATTATTCAAATAATATGAATTATTGAGTTGATAATGTGGAATACTGTGCAGTGACAATTATTGAATCAATCATAGCAACGTAGGCAATTATTGATAGAAAATATCAACGTAGCAATTATTGAATCAATAAAATATCATGCAATTATTGAATCAATAATATAAAATATTGAACAGTAATTACTGTAACAATAATTGAGTAGTGACTTCTTACGTAAGAATCAATAATTCAAAATACTGTGCAATACCGTGTGCTACTGTGCAACACCGCGTATTACTATATTTTAACCACCGGATATTTCAACAGTACTAACAGTAACAACTACGCCGTTATTTTATAAAAAGTTATTTCTGTCACTTTCTATATCCGACAGTTATTCCGTTGTGGGGCCCATAAATAGCTGTGCCGTCGTACGAATATTCTCCGACAACATGAATATTCCACGACCAATGAATATTCTCCGACAACAAGAATATTTTATAACCACTTGCTCATTTTGAAATATTTGCACATTTCACCCATAATTTTTCACATTTATCAAATATACACCTTACTATTTCGAAATAATATATAAAGAAAATTAAATCTTTGTTCATAAATGTTGGGGTCTTACAACCTCCCCTCCTTATGGAATTTCATCCTCGAAATTGACGTACGTACCTGGTATGTCGAAAAGGTGAGGATACCTCGCTTTCATTTCTGATTCCAACTCCCAGGTCATTTCCTCAATAGCATGGTTTCTTCACAAAACTTTAACTTGAGGTATAATTTTCGAGCGTAGGACATGCTCCTTCCTATCCAAGATCTTGGCAGGTACCTCCTCGTACTTTATATCTTCGACTATCTCGTCTAGTTCTAACTCAATAATGTGGTTTGGGTCTTTCACATATTTACGAAGCACGAATATGTGAAAAACATTATGAACACGAGACATGCTTGGAGGTAAAGCGAGTCTATAGGCCACATTTCCTACTCGGTCAAGGATTTCAAATGGACCAATGAATCGTGGATTGAGCTTTCCTCTCTTCCCGAATCTCGTAACTCCCTTCCACGGAGCAACACGTAATAACACATGGTCCTCAACATTAAATTCCACGTCCTTTCGATGAAGATCCGCATAACTCTTTTGTCGATCTTGTGCTGTTTGTATCCGTTGCCGGATCATTTGGATCTTTTTCGTAGTCATACGTACTAACTCCGGTCCCAATAATGTTGCTTCACCCACCTCATCCCAGCATATTGGAGAACGACACTTTCTCCCATACAACGCTTCGAATGGAGCTACGTCTATACTTGCTTGATAACTGTTATTGTAGGAGAATTCCACCAATGGTAAGTACTTATCCCAACTCCCTTTGAAGTCTAGAACACAGAGTCTCAATAGATCTTCAAGAGTTTGAATAGTCCTTTCCGATTGTCCGTCCGTTTGAGGATGATAAGCCGAACTGAATCGTAAATCCGTGCCCATAGCTTTCTGCAAACTGATCCAAAATCGTGAAGTGAATCTTGGGTCACGATCCGAAACTATGGATACTGGCATGCCATGCAATCTCACAATCTCATTCACGTACATATGAGCAAGACGTTCAAGGGAATAAGTCTCTCGTATCGGCAAGAAATGAGCAGACTTGGTAAATCTATCAACAATAACCCAAATCGCATCTATGCCTTGAAAAACCTTGGGAAGACCCGTAATGAAATCCATCGTAATTTGTTCCCACTTCCATTTTGAAATCTCTTGTGTTTGCAATGGTCCCTTCGGCACTTGATGCTCCGCCTTTACACATTGAGAAGTTAAACATCTCGAAATAAACTCCGCAATCTCTCTTTTCATATTGCTCCACCAAAATGTATGTTGAAGATCGCGATACATTTTGGTACTCCCAGGATGGATTGCAAATAGTGTGTTGTGTGCCTCGATCATGATTCTATGCTTCAAGTAAGAATCGTTAGGAACACAAAGTCTGGAGTTGACTCGAAGTATTCCCTCTTCATCGATTCTTGCTTCTGGAATAGCACCTTCTTGCACTTTATTCTTCATCTTCATCAGCTCCGGATCCGTAGCTTGAGCAGCTTTAACTTTATCAATCAAAGCTGGTTCTACGCGTATACTTGACATCATCGCACTCATTCCCACATATGATCTTCTACTCAACGCGTCAGCTACCACGTTTGCTTTTCCAGGATGGTATTGGATGGTATGATGGTAATCTTTCAACAGGTCAAGCCAACGTCGTTGCCGCATGTTGAGTTCCTTTTGAGTGAAGAAATATTTAAGGCTCTTATGATCCGTATAAATCTCCACTTTCTCCCCGTACAGGTAGTGTCTCCAGATCTTCAACTCGAAAACGGCAGCTGCCAACTCTAGATCATGAGTAGGATAATTCCTCTTATATTCTTTGAGTTGTCGCGAGGCATAGGCTATGACTTTCCCATGTTGCATGAGAACACATCCTAACCCTTTGCCCGAAGCATCGCTGTAGATAACAAATCCATCCGAACCAGATGGTATTGTCAGAACAGGTGCCGAGATAAGTCTTCTCTTGAGCTCTTGGAAGCTCTTCTCGCATTCTTCGCTCCAAATGAATTTTATACCTTTTTGAGTCAACTGAGTTAATGGAGTAGCGATTCGAGAAAATCCCTCTACGAACCTCCGATAATAACCAGCTAAGCCCAGAAAGCTTCGTACTTCGATCATCAAATTAGGTTGCTCCCAGCTTTGTATTGCTTCAATCTTCGTCGGGTCAACAGATACTCCATGTTTCGATATCACGTGCCCAAGGAATGCTACTTCCTCAAGCCAAAACTTGCATTTCTTCAGCTTGGCATATAGCTTGTTCTCACGAAGCTTTTGAAGTACCAGCTTCAAATGGTGCTCATGATCTTCACGGCTTTTTGAATAGATGAGGATGTCATCAATAAAGACAACAACGAACTGATCTAAATATTCCTTAAATACACGGTTCATCATATCCATAAAAGGAGCAGGAGCATTAGTCAATCCAAAAGACATGACTAAGAACTCATAATGCCCGTACCGAGTTTTGAAAGCAGTCTTCGGAATATCCTCAGTTTTAATCTTCAGCTGATGATATCCAGAACGAAGATCGATCTTTGAAAAGAATTGTGCTCCTTGAAACTGGTCGAACAGGTCATCGATACGGGGTAGCGGATACCTATTCTTAATGGTGACATGGTTCAACTCCCGATAGTCAATACAAAGTCGCATACTCCCATCTTTCTTCTTTACGAATAAAACAGGAGCACCCCAAGGAGATGTACTAGGACGAATAAAATCGATGTCTAATAACTCCTGTAGTTGGACCTTTAACTCCTGAAGTTCAATAGGAGCCATTCGATATGGGGTTTTAGAAATGGGTTTTGTACCGGGTTCAAGGTCAATAAAGAATTCAACTTCACGTTTTGGGGGTAGACCGGGAAGTTCTTCGGAAAATACATCAGGAAACTCATTAACAACGGAAATATTATTCAAATCTGACGTATTCTGGTTTAAATCAGTGACATGAGCTAAGAAAGCTTGACATCCATTTTTCAATAAACGAATAGCCTTATGATTTGAAATGATATTGACTGATTTTAGTGGTTTGGTGGTTTGGATTCGCACAACAGGTTGATTAGGAATATGAAAACTAACAACCTTACGAAAATAAT
The DNA here is from genome assembly GCA_020205555.1 of Panax stipuleanatus. Lineage (NCBI taxonomy): Eukaryota > Viridiplantae > Streptophyta > Magnoliopsida > Apiales > Araliaceae > Panax > Panax stipuleanatus. Next base: position 88,807,305 of record CM035123.1, read on the forward strand.
TAATTCTGGCATGGTAAGTGGTTATCCAGTCAATTCCTAAAATTACGTCAAATGCAAGTATTTTCAAAGATATAAGATCAACAGGTAAGGTAAGGGTTCCAATATGAATCAAGCAAGATTTGTAAACTATGGATGTAACAAAGGTTTCTCCCAACGGAGTTTCAACAGATAAGTCAAAGTCTAATTTATCAGAAGTCAAGTTCAAACGTTGAGCACAAGTAGGTGAAATAAAAGAATGGGTAGCACAGGTGTCTAACAAGGTGTAAACTTCGCAAGAGTTTATGATTAGCTTACCTGTAATCACCTCATGTGGATTCCTCGCGTTTTGGGCTGTCACGATAAATGCTCTTCCAGGAATCACCGACTTTGACTTGTCCAAAACCGCCTTTGGAATCACCACCCCCGCTGGATTTGGTTTCGCTATAGGACAATCTCGAGCTATATGTCCTTTTTTTCCACAGTTATAGCATGCTTTGAATTGTTGTGGGCAGTTTTGGCTGATGTGTCCCTCTTTCCTGCATTTATAGCATACGACCGGTGGTCATTCTCCTCCCCTAAAAATAGTTGATGCTAGTGTTGATGTTGACGTCTTCACGTTCTCATTATTGTACCTTCTCTTCTTGAAATCTCCTCCCGATTCGTTTTTTCTACTATCATGACCACGATTACCACTGGAGTGGTTACCGCTTCTATCATACTTTCCTCCCCACTAGTTGTCATTGCTCCGATGATTGCTGCCACCAGTACGACCTTAGTTGTTGTCCCTTGGTTGAACATAATCACTATCTCATTCTAACAACTGGGCCCTGTTCACTACATCCGAATATAGAGAAATTTGTGAGAAATGAGGTATTGACGTATTTCAGGTTTCAAACCTCTCAGAAACATCCGCGTCATACTTTCCTCATTCTCCACCAAATGAGATGCAAACCTGGACAGCTCCGCGAACTTAGCCTCGTACTGGGACACCGTCATGTTATTTTGTTCCAGTCTGATAAACTCTACCTCCTTCATATGACGAATACTTTTAGGAAAGTACTTGTCATTGAACAGTTTCTGGAATGCTTCCCAAGATATCTTGAGTGCGGCAGGCTGGGTACGCTTCACAGACTCCCACCAGTAATCTACCTCTCCATGGAACATAAACGTGGCGAATGGAACCTTTTGTTCCTCAGTGCATCCTAAGACATCAAATATCTTTGTAATTTGCTTAACCCACATATCTGCCTTGATTGGATATAGCTTTCCCAGAAACTCTGGTGGTCCCAACTCTTTGAACTGCTTGGCAGTAACAAGCCGCGAGTTGTTATTATCTCCACCTGTATTTTTCACACGAGTCTCCCTCGTCTGGTTTTGCATGAACTGCAAAAAACTTCTAAACATCTCATCGTTTATCGTCTGACCAGCGTTGTTTTCAGGATGAACATTGCCTTCATGTTGCACGTTCTCCTGGTTGGTGATTAAAGGTGTCTCCACAGTCTCATTCACTTCGTTGTTAACATTCTCAGCTGCCATTCCCAAATACTACCATAAAACAAGGGTTAATTAAACAAATTAACATATCACATATTAATCCTATGCTCCGACTAATTAAATACCACATAAGCTTAGGTAGGACACACTAGAGAAGGATTTACTCGTCTCTCCCCTCCTAGTTCTATTCCCCGATCTCCGCCAGAGATCATATCCCTAAGCTCTGATACCAACTGTGACGCCCCCAGAATAGGTCCAGTCAACCCAACCCATTCTGAGTCGCCAAATACATGGTACAGAATTCAAATACAAACTTTATATCATACGGTCGTGCAAAATACGACCACACAACTGTGAATGTCAATACAAATATGTAAAAAATATTAATATTCAAACTAAGTCCTTTATTACAATTATTATTACACTATTTATCAGAAATAGTGAGGACTACTACTGCTCTAACTCGGACCATCACTCTATCCCCCGACTAGTTCCCGCAACATTCTCATTTCCTAAAGATGACAATAGATGAAAAGGGTGAGCTCAACTAGCCCAGTAAAGAATATTATGACTAAGATAATGGAAAATAAATTATCGTTAGTCTTCAACAATTCAGGTAAAATATTATTGACAACAAGTTTCAGATCAATATTCGCAGCGGAAATAACCATTCATTAGAAGAGTTAAGTAGAGAATGAAGCCTACTATCTTCTATGATTTAAAAGTCCATCATCAATACTTTATCCCTGTAACATCAATCAATATACATCTCGAATCAAATATTCATCTTTGCACTACAGGCCAAAGATATTCATTTATATCACCAGTGGTCATGTTCATCTCAACACCTGTTCATCTTTGCACTACGGGCCAAAGATATTCATCAGGTAATCATCATCTTTGCTCTACAAGCCAAATATATTCAGTTATATCACCTTTTAGGACTGAGGATGATGAAAAATATTTTAAAGAACGAATCCAGTGAGATAAAAGACAAGGATTAAGGATTCGTATTTTAGTTTATCCAATTCAAAAATACTTCGTAATAATCAATTGTGGAGCAAAATTCAAGAATAAAACTCAAAATTTAGATCCAATCAAAGATAGGAACTTAACAAGCAATTTGGACATATAGAAGAAAATTTAATTTTTCCGTGAATAGTGCCGTATACGTGAATAGTAACCCCGACGGAAAAAGTAAGAATTTCATTATAAAATCCATGCCAATATTTTGGTATAATAATATTGAAAAGAATAACATCATTTATGAAAGAAATAACATCCCTTATCTCAAAAGAATAGTACTTCTAACTGGTATATCGGATATAAGGCTGAAGAAAACTTGCACTGAATAGTACCACTCAAAGTATCTAAATACTCACAAAAATACGCTCGATATTATAGAGAGAGAAAATTTTTAATTTTGGTGTGATTTTCAATTCTAACCTAAGCAGCCTATTTATAGGAAAAGCTTAGGATGCAAAAGTAGACTTTTTTTAATAAAATAATTTTTTTCAAAATTCCAGTCGCCTCGTGGGAAAGAAAATTCAACATTCAACAAAAAGTGGGGCCCACCATTTTGTTTAAAAAATATTTATTTTTCAAAATTTCAATAATTCATAATAAATAGCCCTTTTGTCAGAAAAATACAAATTCTATGTTTTTCTATAGGAAATTTAATTCTCTACAACTTTGTAGAAGGAAGTTTTTCTAAATTCCAAACATAAGTTATCTGAAATCCACAAACGGATAATTTTCCACACCAAAATACTTATCAGCACTAATTCCTTCTTTTATATCCACAAAATAAATATTTTCTTATCATATAAATCAATAATTAATTATTTACAAATAATATTACAGAACTACAATATTGACAACTAGGTCGTTCCCAAGAAAGAGGGGGTCTTCCGATAAGGACTTCTCCTTACTGACGCGCAATTAAATAACCCCTCCTAGACAGAACTTCCTTAGACATTGTCCATAATGCTATCTAATAATATTATTCAAATAATATGAATTATTGAGTTGATAATGTGGAATACTGTGCAGTGACAATTATTGAATCAATCATAGCAACGTGGCAATTATTGATAGAAAATATCAACGTAGCAATTATTGAATCAATAAAATATCATGAAATTATTGAATCAATAATATAAAATATTGAACAGTAATTACTGTAACAATAATTGAGTAGTGACTTCTTACGTAAGAATCAATAATTCAAAATACTGTGCAATACCGTGTGCTACTGTGCAACACCGCGTATTACTATATTTTAACCACCGGATATTTCAACAGTACTAACAGTAACAACTACGCCGTTATTTTATAAAAAGTTATTTCTGTCACTTTCTATATCCGACAGTTATTCCGTTGTGGGGCCCATAAATAGCTGTGCCGTCGTACGAATATTCTCCGACAACATGAATATTCCACGACCAATGAATATTCTCCGACAACAAGAATATTTTATAACCACTTGCTCATTTTGAAATATTTGCACATTTCACCCATAATTTTTCACATTTATCAAATATACACCTTACTATTTCGAAATAATATATAAAGAAAATTAAATCTTTGTTCATAAATGTTGGGGTCTTACACATGATGAACCCAAGCTGTCCAAGACGTTCAATCAAATTGATTATCTTGAGGACATGATTCTCAACAGTAGTACCCTCAGGATCGGAAGAGCTCCTTAGATATCTCATATCTAGCAGTCCTACTTTGCTCACCATACAACTCTTGAAGATGCAATAATATAGCAGGAGCATCCATATTTTCATGCTAATGCTGAAGCTCGTTACTCATAGATGTGAGCATGATGCATTGAGCCACAGATGCATCATCTTGCCACTTCTTAAAAGTAGCAATCTCTTCCTCAGAGGCTTCTTCTGCAACATTTGCAGGGATAGACGAATTTAGGACATAAGAAATCTTTTTTGCAGTGAGAACAATTCTCAGATTCCTTAACCAGACTGTGTAATTCGGGCCGATTAGTTTGTTAGCATTAAGTATGCTACGTAGTAATAGTGAGTGTGACATTTTTAAATTCTGCATGTGAAACAAAATAACATTTTTAGCAAACATTCATTTAATTAATTACTAAAATAAATTAAGTCTTTATTTTAAATTGGTATCTCCCACTATTTTCTTCAAACTATATTACCCTCATAATATATAGTTTGACAAATCTAATTAAAGATTTGTTAGTGAGAATAAGAATCCTATTTTAAATGTATATAACCTTGTGTGAGCACAAAAAAATATATATAAGTAAATAGGTAGACAACTTTTGTCAATTACATCATCATGTAACTCCTTGTATTTTGCCTCTTAGATCATAATGGTCAAGTGTGTGCACATCCAAACTAAAATGATTTAAGTTAAGTCGGACGCAACATTTCCATATAAGTGAAGAGAAAACTACAGCCCTTATGTGTGCACAACAAAGCGGTAATGTTCAATTCCTTTATAAACATTTAATGTAATAAAACAACATATTAAATATTTAATACTTGCCTTGTGTGTGCACAACAAACTCATATTAAATATTTAATACTCTATTATTTTATCATGCTAGAAGGCGACGTTCGATATTCCAAATATTTTTGAACTTTACAACTTAATATAATTTCTTTGAGGGGTTTGTTATCTTGTTTAGCGCGCATGCACATATATATATAAAATACGTGTCATATTAATTAACATGTAAAGCATGTTGCATAATATAATATATATATATATATATATATATATGTATATATATATATATATATAGTATAAGCATGCATATAGAATACTATATTCTACCTGAATTGATTATGGACTTTTATTCTAGTTTGGTTCACTAGAGCCACCAAGTGAAACAAAAGGTTAAACCTAGGAGTGCAAGAATTAAATTTAAACCGCGGCTCCATACAAACGGATCTTCATGCGCTCCTTGCTTCTTGGTCTCCAACTCTTCAAGATAATTCTAACTATTCCTATTACATAAAGTATTTAATTTAAATAGAAACTTTGATTAACAGTTAAGAGGAAGTACATAGGAGGGAGATAGAATTTTACATCAAGAAAAATTAGAGAAGACGAGGTACGCAGACCCCATTTAATAAAACTCATACATTCAAGCATTCAACTAAAATAAAATCCAATCACATTGGTCAATAGTCTATAATCAACCTCATTTATTATCATACATATCACCATATGCATCAATAAATAAAACATTTAATATATACATTGATATCGATTTAATGGACAATCCTAGTTAGTTTTAAAATCCAATTTCAACTTTAATTAGTTATCATGGAATCCAATTCCAACTTTAATTAATTATCATGAAATCCAATTCTAATTAAAATAAACAACTTTATTTTAATCCAATTCCAAATCTAATAAACTCCTTTATTATTCTGGAATTACAGAAAAATATTTAATTTTAATTTTAATTAAAATAAATCTTTTATCTTGATTAAAATTAAAATAAAATATTTTTTTTATTTTATGGTGGGGTGGCGCTGCGGCGCTGCTAGTGAACTAGCATCAGGGAAGAAGAGATATTCAAGAAGGTGGGTGTTTGGCTAAACCCTAATTCTATCTCTGTAGAATGTGTATACTCTCCCAACTATTGGAATAGTGTAATGTCTAACCTTGTTCCATAATAAGACTTTTTTATTTATAGATGTAGGCAACCCTCCTAAACCTTTTAGGAATTGGGTTTCATATTAATTAATTAAACCTTTTAATAAATTAGGCTTTCCAATCCTATTGAAAATAATTAAACTTTTTTAATTAATTAGTCTCCTAATCTTATTAGGAATACGAGATAGAGAGTATCTTATTAATTAATTTCCAAACTCCTTTAGAAATTAAATAATAGTAATAGTAATAATAATAATAATAAGACTCATCTTACTTATTTATATTTAATACTTCCAAAATAATAAATAATAAATATTAAGTTATTTAATTTATTCTATCACCATAGATTAAATTAAACATACTAAACTTATTATTACGATTATGCCATTAGCTTCTTTAATAAATATTTTTCCTTTTATGGTGTGACCCTTTAGATTCTCCATATTAAATAGGTTGTGAATAAATCAATTAGTATAATTTTAATCTTATTTAAATAAATAAATTAATCTAATAATTTATTTAAATAAATAATATTTATTCTACAATAAGGGTAAGCTCTCTTAGCGATCAACGACTTTTCAGATAACATAGATTTCAACATTTATCATAAAAGAACATATGAGTAAATAGTTACCATACAATTCATTTCTTCCACTATACAATGTCCCAATTAAATATAAGACATGGATTTACTACCATGTTTTATTTAATTTAATTATATGTATTTCAATTCTAAAATGCACAGCACCAAATAATGCAAATTAGAAACTACTTTTTAGATTCTTTTTGCCTTGGCCAAGGACTATTGGGTTGTCATTTATCGAATCACATAGGACATTCTCTTTTTTTAGTAGAAGTGGTAGATCCTTTATTGATCATTCATTATCTTCATGTATAAATCATTATACCCAATCATACCCTTTGATATACCCTTGGGGTCTTAAGGGACATGTTAAATTATAACTCATCATACACAAGATACTATGATGATCTCAAGTCTAAGGATTATTTGTACTACTATCACTTAAGGAATTCCAAGTAAAACTCCATTAGGTATTCCTTAGCGAGCCACATTTAGTGAACTTATTCACCAATAAGCACCTATATACTTGCTTTAGTGTCTCCACACAAATGATTATGAGATCAATCATCTTCATCCAATGAGCAAGTCAACGTATGTACCAATCTATCTGATAAGTAGGTTTTATACCTACTTATTGGATGCCAACTTACTATGATTATGGCTTAGACTCAAGCATTTTCGTGTCTTTTAACGCATTTTAGCTTTGTTTTGCATATTATAGGCAGGAAACTCATTTGGCATAAAATTGCACTAAAATGGCAGGGAATGGCATGAAAGGCAAAGTGGTATGGGCTTGGCAACACGACAGGTGGTTTGGCATAAAGTAGGTTGGAATAAAAATGACATGGGGCACATACATGTAATGTTGGCCTTGATTCAGCACAAATAAAGGAAAAAGAAGCACATAAGAAGGAGCAAAGGATTGTGCAAGGAAAGCAAGCAACCAGAATTCTTCAGCAGCAAAATTAGTCTCGCGCGGTCGCGCCTTGAAAAAGGTTCCAGCCTGCGCGCCCGCGCTGAGTTGCAGACTAGAGGGGCAGTTCTGGGCATTGGCGCGCCCGCTCCGGGAAAGCTTTGTTGCATCGCGCGGCCGCGCCGGTCAACATTTTTTTGACTTCTCATTTTGTTTGCTCAGCTGCTTGTAATAGATAAAAAGGCTTAAGTTGGAAAGGACAAAAATCACTTAGTATTTTTTTTCAGACTTAGCATTCACTTTTCAAGTTTGGTTCCTACTTTCTAGGGTTTAGAGAGTTTGAAGGTTTTTGGAGGCTTCACTTCTTCTTCCTTCTTGCTCTAGTAGTATTTACATTTCTAGGGTTCATTGAAGATCTTGTTGGTGGTCTACACTCCAGCTTGAAACATTCTATTGGAAGAGAACCATTAATATTTGCATTTCTATTCTCTCTAGTTTCTCTCTTATTTAGATTGTTGAAATGCTTAGTTTGAATCCCATAATGGAGGGTAGTTCAGTGATGAACTAACTTCCATTATGGGATTCTAATGGATTCTATTTGCTAAATCTAGGGTTTATGCCTCTTTGATATATATGGATGAAAATGTATGGTTTGCCTAACATGATTGCCTTGTATACTTAGATGAATGATCAACATCTACTTTAATAGTTTATATGGACTTGAAAAATGAAGTGTAAACTGAGATTTTTTCATGTTAGCATATGTTTATGAAACTTGCATTGGATGAGTTTTGTGATTCGCTAGCCGGATATAAATATACCGTATGGTTGTATGTAGTCTAATGGGAGCTTGTGCTTAAATTGGCTCAGCTTGTAAATCGCATAGAAATATAGTGGTTTAGGCTTTACCGATGTTCATGTGATTTCTATCTTAATTATGGACATTATATGATTTGGACTTGGTATATTGAAAAATAGCCCTGTCTCACATTCGTGCTCCCGGCTAGCACTCCTATGTGATTATTCATATTTGACATGAGGTGTGGTTAACCTAGATGCCGCATTAGATGAAGTTAGGATCCCATATCCCTCTAATTTGAACCCTTCGCTTGTTACTCAGTTAAGTCTAGTTTAAATTTAGTATAATTAATTAAAGAACACCGTGACAACCGTTTAAGCAGACAAAGATAACCAATGGATTGTTGCATGATAGATTAAGCTTTATTCCTTTCTCCGTGGGACGATCTCGACTTATCGAATTATTACTTGTCGACCGTGTACACTTGCACGTGTTTTTGTGTCCTTTTTTGTGAACACGTAAACGGTGCAACAAGTTTTTGGCGCCGCTGCCGGGGATTTGGTTTTAGTTTAATTCGATTGACATCAGTTTTCTTTAAAATTGACTGACTTGAACAAATCTCTTCTTATCTCATTTTTAATTTTATTCTTTTTTTACTTGTGTTTCAGGTACTCGTGGATAGTTTATGCACACTCGAGTCTCAAATCCTGAATTAGTGCCTCGCCAAGAGCACATTAACTATCGAGCGTGGAGGGCAAATATCTGAAACACCAATCCACGAGTAGAACTTGAACAACCTCACCCAATGGCTGAAGAGTAGAGAGCCAATAGCAGTGCCTTACAAGACTATTCCATACCCAAACTCACTGATCTGCAATCAAGTATAGTGAGGCCAGCAATTGCGGCGAACACTTTTGAGATAAAGCCAGGTACATTGCAGATGATACAGAACAATCTCCAATTTGGGGGTGCGCCTTCCGAAGACCCCAACGAGCATATTATGAGCTTCATAGAAATATGTGACATGTTTAAATACAACAACATCCCAGATGATGCAGTGAAACTTAGAATATTCCCTTTCACCTTGAGGGATAAGGCCAAAAGTTGGTTGCATTCATTACCTTCAGGGTCAATAACTACATGGGAAGACTGTGCTCAGAAATTCTTGACCAAGTTCTTCCCTATGGCTAAGACTGCTGCCATGAGGAGAGACCTGAGTACCTTTGCACAGCATCCAGGGGAAACGTTGTATGAAGCTTGGGAACATTATAAGGAAATGCTAAGGAAGTGTCCGCACCATGGCATGCCAGATTGGATGGTGATAAACTCTTTCTACAATGGGTTGGGATGGCAATCAAGGCCAATTATTAACGCTGCATCGGGGGGAGCTATCTAGACTAAAGATTTCCCGACAGCGTATGAGCTATTTGAGACCATGGCGGCGAATGAGTATCAAAATCCAACGGCCAGGATGATACAACCGAAAGTTGCAGGGATGTTAGAGGTAGATGCCATGGAAGATAAAGTCAAGACAGTTGCTTGTGTCTGTGAGATTTATGCGGGGTCACATCAAACAGACCAATGTGCTATTAGTACAGAATCAGTATAGTTTGTGAGCAACTACCAAAAACCCCATAATTAGTTTCAAAATTCTTACAATCCCAACAATAGGAATCATCCTAACTTTAGTTGGAGTAATAACCAGAATGTCCAACAGCCCCATCCTCAAACATCTCAGCCACAATACCACACATTACACCAACAAAACCAATACCAATCGGCTCAACAATCACAACAACAATTTCAATCTCAACAACAGTATCAACCACAGCAATCTCACCACCAGTATGCACCAAAACCCCCCTACCCTTCTGGTTTTCAACAACATCATCCCCCACCTGTACCTCAGCCAGAAAAGAAGTCAGAGGAGAGAGTGGAAATTGATGAACTTTAGTTAATTGTGAAGAGCCAAGCTATATCTCTCAAGATGATGGAGACTCAAATTGGTCAAATTGCCAATGCGGTTCTCAATCGACCTCAAGGGACTCTTCCTAGTAATACAGAGATGAATCCAGGGAAAAGGGATGGAAAAGAGCAGTGCCAAGCTATCACCCCAAGGTCTGGGAGGCAGACTTTAGACTTGGAGGCTGGCGCTGGTCGCGCCTCAGGAAGGCCAAAACTTGGCGCTGGCGCGCTAAGATGCAGAAAATCCTGAGACAGTTTTATCTGATGGGAATGATGGAGGCACAGTAGTTGCGGCAGATAAGGAGGAAACCACTGAGAAATTCATAACCAAACCATCACCTATTCACCCTACTGTTCCTTACCCACAGAGATTGCACAAGCAAAGGGACAACCGACAGTTTATTAAGTTTTTGGAGGTGTTTAAGAAACTGCAGATAAATATACCCTTCATAGAGGCATTAGAACAAATGCCAAGTTATGCAAAGTTCATGAAAGGTATTCTGTCAAGGAAGAAACAATTAGAGGACTTTGAGACAGTGGCCTTAACAGAAGAGTGCAGTGCAGTATTACAACATAAACTACCTCCAAAGCTTAAGGACCCGGGCAGTTTCACAATACCTTGCTCCATTGGAAAGTTTTCTTTCAGAAAATGCCTCTGTGACTTAGGAGCAAGTATAAATTTGATGCCTCTATCAGTATTCAATCAATTGGGATTGCCGGTTCCAAAGCCGACAAATGTATCGCTACAACTTGCTGACATATCCATCACTTATCCTAGGGGTATTGTTGAAGATGTTTGGTCAAAGTTGATAAGTTTATCTTCCCAACTGACTTCATCATTCTTGATTACGAAGAGGATAGAAATATACCAATCATCCTTGGGAGACTTTTTCTAGCCATGGGGCGAACTCTTATAGACGTCTAGAAGGGAGAGTTAACAATGAGAGTGCATGATCAAGAAGTCACTTTCAAAGTTTTTAAAGCTATGAAGTTTCTCACTGACGAGGAAGAGTGCTTCCGAATTGATTTGGTAGATAGAGTGTTGAATGAAGGATTTGGAAATTTGGTTGATATTGAGCCTTTGGAGAGTGCTATATTGGGAGATTCAGAGAAGGAGGATACTGAAGTTGCTGAATATGTGCAAATTCTTGACACAGCACCAAAGATGCGGAAGTTTAAGATGCATATCAAGCCACTAAAACTTTCTGGGGAGACATCAGAATGACTCAATCCTTCTCTTGAGATGCCTCCAGATCTTGATCTTAAACCTCTTCTAGATCATTTAAGGTATACATTTTTAAGTGAATCTTCAAAGTTGCCTGTTATTATTTTTGCTACACTAACATCTTGTCAGGAAGAAAGACTGCTATGGATACTAAGAGAGTTTAAATCGGCAATTGGGTGGACCATAGCAGACATAAAAGGGATCAGCCCAGCATTTTGTATGCATAAAATCCTGCTGAAAGATGATAGTAAACCATCAATGGAGCAACAGCGCAGACTGAATCCTATCATGAAGGAAGTGGTTAAGAAGGAAATATTAAAGTGGTTAGATGCAGGGATTATTTATCCAATATCAGATAGCTCTTAGGTTGAGCCCAGTGCAATACGTGCCGAAGAAAAAGGGTATGACTGTGGTATCCAACGAAAACAACGAGCTAATTCCGACCAGAATAGTGACGGGGTGGAGAGTCTGTATGGACTACTGCAGACTTAATAAGGCTACATGGAAATATCATTTTCCCCTCCCATTCATTGATCAGATGCTAGATAGACTGGCCGGTCGTGAATACTACTGTCTTCTGGATGGGTACTCAGGATTCAATCAAATAATGATAGTCCCAGAAGACCAAGAAAAGACTACCTTTACTTGTCCGTATGGTACATTTGTGTTCAGGAGGATGTCTTTCGGGTTGTGCAATGCCTTGACTACCTTTCAGAGGTGTATGATGGCTATTTTCTCCGATATGGTTAGCACAATGTTGAAGTATTTATGGATGATTTTTCTATTTTTGGGGACTCGTTTGACTTGTGTTTGGAGAATTTGGTAATGGTGCTAAAACGGTGTGTTGAGACGAATCTAGTTCTAAATTGGGAGAAGTGCCATTTTATGGTACAAGAAGGTATCATTCTGGGACATAAGGTTTCGAAGAAAGGATTAGAGGTAGACAGGGCTAAGTTGGAAACTATTGAGAACTTGCCTCCGCCTATTTTTGTAAAAGGTGTTGTAGCTTCTTGGGACATGCAAGCTTCTATCGTCGATTTATAAAGGACTTCTCGAAGATTACAAAGCCACTTTGCAGTTTGTTAGAAAAAGATGTCTAATTTCAATTCGATGAGGAATGCCTGACTGCATTTGAACACTTAAAGAAGAAGTTGACTACGGCACCAGTGATTACAGCTCCGGATTGGGACCTTCCTTTCGAGCTGATGTGTAAAGCAAGCAATTTTGCTGTGGGAGCTGTATTAGGCCAGTGTAGGGACAAGGTCTTCCCTGTAATATACTATGCTAGCAAGACCCTTACTGATGCCCAGTTGAACTACACTACTACAGAAAAAGAGCTTTTGGCGGTGGTGTACACATTCGACAAGTTCCGTGCTTATTTGATTGGGACAAGAGTGATTGTGTACACCGATCATGCAACAATCCGATATTTGATAGCCAAGAAAGATGCTAAGCCCCATCTGATTAGGTGGATACTTCTGTTACAAGAATTTGACTTAGAGATCAAGGATAGGAAGGGGAATGAGAACCAAGTGGCAGACTATTTGTCGTGATTGGAGAATCCGAGAAGGAATACAATTGATAAAGTTATGATCAACGAGTCCTTCCCAGATGAGCAATTGTTTGTGGTGAAAGGTGAAGTGTAATGGTTCGCAGATTTTGCAAACTTCCTAGTAGGCAATATCATCCCTTCTGACTTGACTAGGCATCAAAAGAAGAAGTTTCTATATGATGTGAAATGGTTTATTTGGGATGAACCGTACTTGTTCAAGAAGTGTGCTGATTAGATGATTAGAAGGTGCATTCCATATAGCGAGACGGAGAGTATACTGCAGGATTGCCACGCATTAGTATATGGAGGTCACTGTCAAGGTGAAAGGACAGCGGCAAGAGTTTTGCAAGCAGGTTTTTATTGGCCGACTATCTTCAAGGATGCTTACAGCTTTGTCCAAAGATGTGATAGATGTCAGAGGGTAGGAAATATTTCAAAGAGAAATGAAATGCCCTTAAATACAATCCTCGAGGTGGAGATCTTCGATGTCAGGGGGGATAGACTGTATGGGACCGTTCGTTTCATCATGTGGGAACTTATATATCTTTCTGGCAGTCGATTACATATCCAAGTGGGTGGAAGTGGCAGCTCTACCGACGAATGATGCTAGGGTGGTTCTGAGGTTTCTATAAAAGAGCATTTTCATGAGGTTTGGAACTCCCAGGGCTATCATTAGCGATGAGGGAACCCACTTTTGCAATCGCCAGTTTACAGCTTTGTTGGCTAAGTATGGGGTAAATCATCGAGTAGCTATAGCTTATCACCCCTAAACCAATGGCCAAGACGAAGTGTCAAATCGTGAGGTAAAAAGAATATTGGAAAAGATTAGTGAACCCACGAGGAAAGATTGGTCGCTGAAGTTGGATGATGCAGTATGGGCTTACAGGACTGCCTACAAAACACTGCTGGGTATGTCGCCGTTTTAGCTTGTGTATGGAAAGGCGTGTCATCTTCCTATGGAGCTTGAACATAAAGCCTATTGGGCAATCCATAAGCTGAACTTCGACTTAAAGGCTGCAGGGGAGAAACGTCTACTCCAACTCAATGAACTGGACGAATTTCGATTGCAGGCTTATAAAAATTCCAAACTGTACAAAGAAAAGGTGAAAAGGTGGCATGATCAAAAAATTATGGAACGGACATTTGAGCCAGGGCAAGCAGTGCTATTATTCAATTCCAGACTTAGACTCTTCCCAGGAAAGCTCAAGTCAAGATGGTCAAGACCTTTCACTGTGAAGACTGTATATCCCCATGGTGCAATAAAAATCTTCGATAAGGACCCAGATATCCCCTTCAAGGACAATGGACAGAGGCTGAAGCATTACTATGGTGGCGAGGTTGACAGACAGGAGGTCGCCTCAATCCTTTCTACAACTTGATCAATTCTGACAGAGTCTAGCTTCTGGACTGTAAACAAGCGCTAGATGGGAGGCACCCCATCATCTCTATCTCTTCCTCATGTTTAATTCTTAAATTGCATTTTATACATTTCTCTCCCCTGTTTAATTCTGGTGACTTATCTCTACAATTTCTCTTCCCCCGTTTAATTCTAAGCATTTCGAAAAAGTTTACCTAATTTTTGAACATTAGGCACGTAGCATGAAAATTTTGGGAGTTAAATACTCATTGTATATATCTATGGAATTTGAAAGATCATTGCTTATATTTTTGCACTTAGGCATAGTTGCACAGATTCTTGGAGCTAGGAGCTCATTGGACATAATTTGACACGAATGCATAGTGCATATAAGCTTATGAATTTTTTTTGGGAATTCGCATAGAAAATATTCTCTTGAATAGCATTGTTATGAATTGAATAGTTATTTCATCTTTCATACGCATGTTTTTGGTTATGGAATCAAGCTTCTTTTAATTTTTGTTGCTTTATGTGCAGGCAAGATAAAAGTTGAAATGTGCTTCTTATTCCTTCACCAAGTTGCTGCCTTAGAAAGCCAGAAATATTTTTCCAGTTTAGTGCCTGAGCGGCCGCGCCTCTAGCAAGTTCAAAGCTCGCGCGCCCGCTTTGATCCCCAGTCCAGAGAGCTAGAATTCAGCCCCCGCGCACCCGCGCCTGCTTCATAGTTATTCCTCGCACGACCGCGCTTGAAGCCCTTCGGCAGTTTTCACTTTAAGTCAGCCGTTCCATCCCTTATTTATTATATCGATTGAAGCAAGCCGGCCCCTTTCTCTCAATTGCTCACGAAACCCTTATTATATCAGCCTAAACTCTTCCCCTCTACAAATCTCTTTCTCCACGATCCTTCTCCTTCTCCCTTATAACCACACTATCCTTCTCCGTTCCATAATTTTACTTCACTTCCGAGTTGGGTTTTTAAAGATTGGGGTTTAATTACAGTTGATTTTCATCACAAGTTTGGGGGAATTTTTCATCAATTGAGGATTTGTTCTTCAAATTGGGCAAATAGGGTTTGTGAAATCAGTGGCAGCCATACCAGTTTGGGGGTTGTTTTTCAGTATTCTTCATCAAGGGTTCCAACTAATTTTTGAAATTCTCCATGGGTCCAAAATGATCACGCACTGCCGCTTCCTCTTCCGCTTCGCCTGTTCATAGTGGCCATGACGACGACATTGTACTGGATTTAACAAAATTTATTAGTATACAGGTCCAAATCGAATATTATAGGATCATAGCAAAAACGGTGTCGAAGGAGAGGGGTTTTAAGCCCACGAAAGAGGATGGGAAATTAAGAGACATGATCCAAGAAATGTGTTGGCAGGGTATTTGTGTGACATCGCCGCCGGTGCCGTTAGCTATTGTCCGTGAATTCTATGCTAATGCCAGCCAAACACAGAGCAACTGGTCTTTTGTTAAGGGGCAGGACATTGATTATCACCCGGCGGCGATCAGAGAGGTGTACAACCTTCCTCCGCCCTCAGCTGGGCAAGCAAATTGGGCAGAAGCAGATAGGTTTAAATCTGACTTGGATCAGTTGCTCTGAGATTTGTGTGTGCCTGGCACTGTCTGGAAGATTAAGAAAGACGCTGCGGATGAGTACAACACATTCCCTGCCTCTGCCATGAACCGTTATACCAAAGCCTGGATTTTTTTCGTATGAGCGAATTTGATGCCATCCCAACATCAGCACGAAGTGACAGTTGAGTGAGCTATCATCCTGTGGGGGATTATCAATGGAAAATATGTCGATGTAGGGCATTTGATAAATCAAAACATGCTGCGCTTCATGCGAGGCAGTACTACAGGGTCGATTCCACACGCTTCCCTGGTGGCTCATCTGTGTGCTGCAGCAGGCATCGACTGGGACAATGAGCAAGTTCAAATGCCAACCGAAGACGTCACTCATACCACTATAAAAAATTTTATGGATTGGGCGGGAGGAAAAGTAGACCCACGCGGAAAAGGTTTCATTGTGACAGCCCCTCCGACAGTCCAACCACCACAGCCCGACGAGGCAGCAGCTCCTCCTTTAGCCGGTGACTTACAGCAGGGTCGCCAATATCGACGTTTGGAGAGGAGGATCAACGCGTTGCATGACAATTTTGCGGTATTTGCTGATGGCTTGACCCGTGCGCTTGATGAGGCCTTTGCACAGCAAGGCACAATGCTAGAGTGGCCGGTGTTCACTTCAGAAATGCTATACCCTCCGCCAGATACTCCACCCGAGGAGGGTGGCCATGCCGAGAAGTAGGGGAGTTTCCTGACCCTTTACCTTCAATGGGGACATTGAATATTTCTAGTTTGGGGGTATTGGGTGTATTTAGTAGGTTGCATTTAGTTTTAATTGTTATATGTATGCATCTAGTTTTAATTGCTGTTGTAGTTGCACTTAATTAATTACAATTTGCATGATTAGGTTGTATATAGTAGTTGCATATTAATTTGTTTTAGCATCCTAGTTTATTAGTTTAAAATTTTATTTCATTTTGTTTATTTAGTTGTGTCTAGCTGCATTGCATTGCATAATCCCGTTTGTTTAGCCTGTTGAATTCCAGTCTGGCCGATGATGGCATTGAGTTATGATAGATTTTTTTGGACTCCGTTATTTGCTTAAGCTTAGTTATATTTATATACATGATGTAAACTACACCTGTCACTTTGATGTCACCGGATAGCACAGTGTGTCTTTTGTTGCTTGTTGGCTAAATTAGTGCATGCTTGTCTTTTAAGAGAAAAATTTTTGTTTTTAATTTATTGAATTGTGTGATAAAAGAAATAATGACCTTAACAACACTGGAATACAAGTTTGAGAACAGCTTTGGGTATGCATGCTAGTTGGAGAGATGGAGCGTAAGACGCACTCTCCTTTTAAAAAGAAAAAGAAAAAGAAAAAGAAAAGAAAATAAATTGAGAAAAAGAATGCAAAAATAGAATAAATTCCTTGGCTAGCAAAGTCTCGTGGCCTTTGATACTCGAGCAAGTACGCCCTAGGGGATTGTCTCTGCACCCAGCGCCCTAAGGCCTTTATGGTTTGGGAGTCGTTGGTCGAAAGCTCGTTAAATGGGTATCATTGAAAAGCCTAAGGAGGCCAAGCATTGCACAGTCGGGTAAATAATAGCATAATAAGCCCTTGTTGCGCTTCGACTTGTATCTATATGTTGGTTTGGTCATTGTTTTGTATGAATGAAAACTTTCTTGTCTTAAAACCTCAATTTTCCTTCCTTAGAAGTATAGCATGTGGAATCTTTGATTTTATCAAGCTTGATTATGACAATGCACACACACACACTACATCTGAGTAACAGGTTATGATTTACAGATTGTCTGTCTATATAACTATAGATTGAGCCGATACATTGTTCATTGTCTTGTTATCTCTCTGAGGCACTTCTGACTGGAGTTCATATTATGGCTGAGATAGTGGGATTCGTTTTCATGTAGTTAGTTGCATAGCATGTAGTTACATTTGTGTTTTTGCTTGAGGGCAAGCAATAGTTCTAGTTTGGGGGTATTTGATAAGTAGGTATACCTACTTATTGGACGCCAACTTACTATGATTATGGCTTAGACTCAAGCACTTTCGTGTCTTTTAACGCATTTTAGCTTTGTTTTACATATTATAGGCAGGAAGCTTATTTGGCATAAAATGGCACTAAAATGGCATGGAATAGCGTGAAAAGAGGCAAAGTGGCATGGGCTTGGCAACACGACAGGTGGTTTGTCATAAAGTGGCTTGGAATGAAAATGACTTGGGACACATGCATGTAATGTTGGCCTTGGTTCAGCACAAATGAAGGAAAAAGAAGCACATAAGAAGGAGCAAAGGATTGTGCAAGGAAAGCAAGTAACCTGAATTCTTTAGCAGCAGAATTGGTCTCGCGCGGCCGCGCCATGATAAAGGTTCCAGCCCGCGCGCCCGCGTTGAGTTGCAGAATAGAGGGGCAGTTCTGGGCATTGGCCCGCCCGCACCGGGAAAGCTTTGCTGCATCTCGCGGCCGTGCCGGTCAATATTTTTTTGACTTCTCATTTTGTTTGCTCAGCTTCTTGTAATAGATAAAAAGGCTTATATTGGAAAGGATGAAAATCACTTAGTATTTTTTTCAGACTTAGCATTTACTTTTCAAGTTTGATTCCTACTTTCTAGGGTTTAGAGAGTTTGAAGGTTTTTGGAGGCTTCACTTCTTCTTCCTTCTTGCTCTAGTAGTATTTACATTTCTAGGGTTCATTGAAGATCTTGTTGGTGGTCTAAACTCAAGCTTGAAACATTCTATTGGAAGAGAACCATCAAGATTTGCATTTCTATTCTCTCTAGTTTCTCTCTTATTTAGATTATTGAAATGCTTGGTTTGAATCCCATAATGGTGGTTAGTTCAGTGATGAACTAACTTTCATTATGGGATTCTAATGGATTCTATTTGCTAAATCTAGGGTTTATGCCTCTTTGATATATATGGATGAAAATGTATGGTTTGCCTAACATGGTTACCTTGTATGCTTAGATGCCTGATCAACATCTACTCTAATAGTTTATATGGACTTGAAAAATGAAGTGTAAACTGAGATTTTTTCATGTTAGCATATGTTTATGAAACTTGCATTGGATGAGTTTTGTGATTCGCTAGCCGGATAGAAATATACCGTATGGCCATATGTAGTCTAATGGGAGCTTGTGCTTAAATTGGTTCAGCTTGTAAATCGCGTAGAAATATAGTGGTTTAGGCTTTATCGATGTTCATGTGATTTCTATCTTAATTGTGGACATTATATGATTTGGACTTGGTATATTGAAAAATAGCCCTGTCTCACATTCGTGCTCCCGGCTAGCACTCCTATGTGATTATTCATATTTGGCATGAGGTGTGGTTAACCTAGATGATGCATTAGATGAAGTTAGGATCCCATATCCCTCTACTTCGCTTGTTACTCGGTTAAGTCTAGTTTAAATTCAGTATAATTAATTAAAGAACACCGTGACAACCGTTTAAGCAGACAAAGATAACCAATGGACTGTTGCATGATAGATTAAGCTTTATTCCTTTCTCCGTGGGACGATCTCGACTTATCGAATTATTACTTGTCGACCGTGTACATTTGCACCTGTTTTTGTGTCCGTTTTTGTTAACACGTAAACGGCGCAACACTATCCGGATTCACTAATCCCGTTTTTAGTAATCTAACGATTGGAAACTATTTTAGTTTTAAGCTATCTAAGAATTTAGATCTCATTAGCACGATCATCATTATGATTCTATAAACATTGCTTAAAACTATGAGTTTATCACATATTATAAAAACAGCACCATGTAGATAAATTAAATACCTTTAATAGAATAACACTTTTATTAATAAATAAATAAGATTGTCTCAAAGTATATGCTTTATCATCATACATGATTAACTTGTATGCATATTACTTTCACAAACCACCGATGTGCAACAAGGATAAATTTTCAAACTGGAAAGTTCGAATGCAAGCTTACATGAATTCAATAGATGGTGATCTATTTTAAACTGTACTTAATGGGCCTTGCATACCTACAAAGCTTGCACCAACTCCTGAAGATCCAAACCGAACACAAATTAAGATAAAGTCAGAATGGACCGACAATGAAAGGAAAGTTGTCCAACTGGACAAGGGGGACCAAAAACATTATGTTCCGGTCCTTAGAAGATGATCTGTTTGAAAATGTGGTCAACTGCAAAATAGCAAAGGAAGTCTGGGAAGCATTACTTATCATGCATGAAGGAACTTAAGAAGTAAGGGAGAACAAGTAGTCTTTACTTACTCAACAATATGAAATATTCACTCACATACCAGGAGAGAACATTACTTCCACCTATGAAAGATTTAATGTACTACTCAACTCTCTCCGAGCCTTTGGAAAGATCTATCCAAACAAAGATCTCATCATCAAGTTCGTAAAGGCCTAACCAAGCAAGTGGGATGCAAAAACTACAACCATTAGAGAATCAAAGAACCTTCATGAGATGACTGTGCAACAGCTATATGGCAGCCTTCTTACCTATGAACTGGAGCTGATTCAATGAGCAGAAACCCTATCAGAAGGAAGGAAGAAGGACAAAGGAGTTGCTCTCAAGGCAACAGAAGCCACTTCTAAAGCTCGACTCGATAATGAATCTAACTATGAAGAAAACGATGATGAAGATATTGCTATGCTTGTCAGAAGACTTAAAAGGTTCATGCGTACAGGTAGAAGCAACAAACCTAAGAGATTCAACAACATTGGCATTCAGCAGCAGAACAAGGATTTATGCTACAACTATAAAAAGCCAAGTCATTTCATTCCAGATGCAACAAACCTCTTAGAGAAGAGCTAAAGAGGAAATCAAACCCAAAGAAAGAATTCAAAGGTTACAAGAAGCTGCAAAAGAAAGATAAAGGACTTGTAGTTGGAGGATCATAGAGTGACTCAGACAATGACACAAACTCTGAGTCAGGAGAAGATGAAGAACCTCAAATAGCCAACTTATGTTTGATGGCCAAAGAAGTCAAAAATAAGAAAAACACTGACCATCATGAAATTAGCATTGATGAGGTATTTGATTTCAACTCTCCTGATATTGATGATTTAAGAACTGCATTACATGATATAACTTCTTATTTGCATCAATACATGAAATGGTTCAGATTTTTGTCAAAAGATTATTCTCTTCTTCAACAAGAAAAAGAGAAAGTCCAAGTAGAACTGGAGACAACTCTACTCAGCACTTCCTCTCTCTTTGATCTTGAAGCTGAAAATAAAAGCTTAAAACAGACCAATGAACTCAGTGCACAAAGAGAGTTAAATCTAGCTTCTAAAATTGAGGAACTAGAAAAGACAATCCTAATGTGGAACAGGTCTTCTTCATCTATGGACTCCCCGATCTTTAGTCAAAGAATTTCTTTTGATAAATCAGGTCTAGGTTTTGGGGATTCTCCCTCAGAATCATGTGTGGAAAAATTATTGGAAATTAACATCAGCAGTGCTTCAAATCTCAATAGAAGCATTACGTTTGTGAAATCCACACAAAGTGTAGAGCCAATGAATCATTGCTCTTCTGAGCAAAGTAATGTCCCTAGACATAACGGATCCCATGCTGGTCTAGGATTCAGAAAAATCAAGAGTAAATCAACTACTACTTTCCAACCTCGAAGGATTGTGGAGTCAAATAAAATCGGCTCCATGAACCAACCAGGAAAGAATTGTAGAGTTGAGGTTCACTCTACAAAATCTTTGAATCCCAAAGAAGTATGGAAAAAGAAGAATCTGCATAAGGAAAAGGCTACCATATGTCCACATACGTCCATATTAAGAAAGAATCCACACACACACAAACACAAGTATGCATCATACTAGATGTTTTGTATGTGATAAATATGGTCACAAAGCTGCAGCATGCTATTATAACCCTGTGAACTATAGACCTAAAGTCAAGCAAATTTGGGTCCCCAAGGGAACTAACAGAGTAGGACCCAAGCAAGTCTGGTTACCAAAATGGAAGCTGAATCTTACTACAGGAACAAAGCTCCACTATGACAACCTGATACCTTGATAATGGATGCTCAAGGCACATGACTGGAAACAAAGCTCTCCTGTCAACTTCAAAGAGAATGAGGGTCCTACAGTCATCTTTGGAGATAATGGCTCTAGAAAAACTAGAGGATATGGCTCAGCTTGAAATGGTGTTGTGTCTTTCAGCAAATTAGCCTATGTTGAAGGATTGAAGCATAATCTCTTAAGTATCAGCCAACTGTGTGACAAAGGTCATCAAGTCACCTTCCTCAACAATCAATGTCAAGTCAGAGATCTGAAGACTTCTTCTCTTAAGCTAACTGGAACTAGAGAAGGAAATTTCTATGTTGTCAACCTTGCTGAATTAAGTTCTGATGAGACAATGTGTTTTCTTACCAAAGCCTCCGAAGAAATAAGTTGGTTGTGGCATAGAAGGCTATCTCATCTAAACTTCAAAAGCATGTTCAAACTAGCCTCTAAAGACCTAGTAGCAGGCTTACCTAAATTCAACTTCATCAAAGAAAGACCATGCAATGCTTGTTAACTAGGAAAGCAGACAAGGAGCTCATTCAAAGGCAAAGCAGTCAACTCTAATGATAAGCCCCTACAGTTATTTCACATGGATCTTTTTGGGCCTATTCCAACTGTAAGCCTTGGAGGGAAGAGATACACACTGGTGGTAGTAGACGACTACACCAGATTCACATGGGTATTCTTTCTAAGTTCTAAAGATGAAACTATCTCCCAACTTATCAAGCTGTTCAAGTTAGTTATGAATGAGAAAGGAGAAAAGATCATGGCCATTAGAAGTGATCATGAAAGAGAATTCGACTTCTCTGAGATAGATCAGTTCTGTGAAGATAATGGCATCAATCACAACTTCTCAGCTCCAAGATCTCCACAGCAAAATGGAGTAGCTGAAAGAAAGAATAGAACCCTGATTGAGGTGGGAAGAACACTACTTACAGCAGCTCATTTACCTAAATACTTCTGGACAAAAGTTATCAACACTACTTGCTACACTCAGAACAGGTCTCTTATTCACTCTACACTCAAGAAGACTCCCTACGAGCTATGGAAAGGAAGAAAGTCAAATGTCAGCTATTTCCATGTCTTTAGTTGTGCTTGTTACATTCTCAATAATGGAAAACAATATCTGACTAAGTTTTAACCAAAGTCGAATGAAGGAATCTTTCTTGGGTACGCCACAGATAGCAAAGCCTACAGAGTGTTTAACAATAAAACTCTAAGTGTTGAAGTCTCTATTCACGTCACCTTTGATGACACAGATTCAGAAAAATCTGTACCACTCAACACTTCGATCGTCAAACCAGACACTACGATCAAAGTGGTTGATCCAGACACAACGATCGCAAGCCTAGAAATTGGAATCATGGAGCAAGAAGAAGAAATCGTGGACGGCACTATACCAGACAATGAGCCTCTACAACAAGAAGCAGAAGTCAAACTTGAAGTATTCAAATAAGAGGGCACTAGAACAGATGTTCCAATAGGAAGTAGATGGGCAAGAGATCACACCCAAGACTTGATTATTGGAGATCCAAATGCAAGAATCAAGACAATATCAGCTACCCAAAATGAATGTTTTTACCTAAGTTTTCTGTCCCAGATGGAACCTAAAAAGATAGAGAAGCCTTGGAAGATTCAAGCTGAATAGAAGCTATGCAAGAGGAGCTAAATCAATTTGAAAGAAGTAAAGTTTGGAGATTAGTTCCTAGACCAAAGAATCACCCAGTCATTGGCATCAAATGGGTTTTCAGAAACAAGATGGATAAAGATGGGGTGATCACAAGAAACAAAGCAAGACAGGTGGCTAAAGGTTACTCTCAAGAAGAAAGCATCGACTATGACGAGACCTTTTCACCTGTTGCCAGACTAGAAGCAATCAGAATATTTCTTGCTTTTGCTACACACATGAAGTTCAAAGTATTCCAAATGGATGTTAAAAGTGCATTTCTAAATAGAGAACTTTAAGAAGAAGTCTATGTGGAACAACCTCCAGGTTTTATCAATCCAACTCTCTCTAATTATGTCTAAATATTAAATAAAGCTTTATATGGACTAAAAAAAGCACCTAGAGCATGGTATAAAACTCTAACGAACTTTCTTACTGAAAAAGGATTCACTAGAGGAAGAGTAGACACCACACTATTCCTTGGGAAACACAAAGATAAAGTTCTGTTGGTACAAATATATGTAGATGACATTATATTTGGTTCTACTGAAGAAAAATTATGTGAGAGATTTGCCAAGCTTATGCAGAGTAAATTCAAAATGAGCATTATGGGTGAACCGAATTTCTTCCTTGGACTTCAAGTAAAGCAGACTGATGAAGGTATCTTCATTAACTAAGCCAAGTATATCAAAGACTTACGTAAAAAGTATGGCATGGAATCAGTTTCCCCCATAAAAACTCCAATTGCACTAGCAACTAAGCTTGACAAAGATGAGAAAGGTAAATGTATTGACATGACTCAATACAGAGGTATGATAGGCTCTTTCCTTTATTTAATTGCTTGTAGACCAGACATTATGTTTGCTACATGTATATGTGCTAGATTTCAAGCTAAACCCAAGGAATCACATTTAATAGCTGTGAAAAGGATTTTCAGGTATCTCAAAGGCACACCTCACTTGGGACTTTGGTACCCCAAGGAGTCCTCCTTTGAATTAACTAGGATATTTATATGTTGATTTTGCAGGTTGTAAAATTGATAGAAAGAGTACAAGTGGCACATGTCAACAGCTAGGAAACAGGCTTGTGTCCTGGTTCAGCAAGAAGCAAAACTCTGTATCAACCTCAACAACAGAAGCTGAATACGTTGCAGCTGGCAGCTGTTGTGCTCAAATCCTATGGATGAAAAATCAACTAGCAGACTATGGTTTTGACTTCAAATCTATTCTTGTTCACTGTGGTAACACAAGTGCTATAGCAATAACTTATAATTCTGTCATGCATTCTAGGACAAAGCATATATAAATAAGATATCACTTCATTAGGGATCATGTTCAAAATGGAAATATTTTATTTACGCTATATCCCAACTGAAAATTAACTCGCTGATGTCTTTTCAAAACCATTAGACAAATCCAGATTTAATAAGCTAATAAATGAGTTAGGAATGCTTAATTTACAAACATAATTTTATGCTCTAGAAGTTACTAAATTTGCAGATAAAAAGCTATCGTAGAGATAACAGAGTGGGACAACGGTCGTGGAGTGAACTCTTCAATCATAGTCTTCAAAAGGAAGCACTCGCTTAGGGGGAGTCAATGGGAATTTAGTTTTATCCACCTATCCAGAGGATCGTGGCTCCATTCAGACTGAGACACGTGCCCCACTCAGTAAAAACTAAAAAGGGAAGTTCAAACACTTTTAAAAATACGTCTTTGTACTTTTACTCATCTGAACTTCAAACACACACTCTCTCTCTCTTATCTGGATTTCAAACGCTCATTCTCCCTCTCGCCAAAACCCTAGGTTGAAAAATTAAGTACACACAGTAAATTTTTAATTATTTTAGGAAAATCACAGAAAGAAATGGCATCTTCAACTGTAGTCTCTGGATATCAGCTATGCTTCGACGAATTCAAAACTGCCGAGCCACAATTTCACAAAATCCTCTCTTTGCTGAAGAAAGCAGGACTTCAGGAAGCTCTTGGCACCAGCACAAGGATATATCCAAAGTTGGTGAGGAATTTTTATAATAATGAAGTTTACGATAATAACATTCTTACAACTAAGGTCAAGGGTGTACCGATTCAGCTCAGAGTTGCAGATATAAACCGGGCTTTAGGGTTTAAATCTAACGGTCTTACATCTCTGGGCTACATCGACTTTAATGAAGGACTAAAGCAGATGCATCACAAGAAGAACCAAAATGTGAAGGGCTACAAGAAGAAAGTGTTTCCCCAGAAGTATGAATTTCTGGCTGACATTGTTGGGAAATGCATTTGTTGTAAAAACTTTGGTCACGATTCTGTCAACGAAGTTCAACTAAAGCTCATGACAGCAATCTATTTTAAATCTCAACTAAACTATGGGGCTCTTCTCCTGGAATGGATTGGGAAATGGATTCTCAGTTCCAAGAAGGCAAAAAGCACGAGTAAAATGTTCTTCGGAAGATTCATAAGCATCATTCTCCAATCAGCTCTGGGAGATAAAATTGGAGACAAAGAAGGTGAAGCTATCAATCCAAATAGAAGGATGACCCAATAACTCTTTGAGAACTGGAAGATAAATCCAGCAGAAAATTTAAAGATGATGCAATCTGAGTCCAGTGAGAGAACTGGAGATGTAAAGAAACCCTTGTTAAAGGGAAATTTGTCTGTTGTGAAGGAATTCGAAGAAGAAGAAGTAAATTAGGAGTCCTCTGTCCTGTTTAGAAAGAGCAAATGAAAGAGGAAACTGAAGGAAGTTATTCAGATGGAAGAAGAGCCTCGAGGATCGACTACAGAAATACCCCAAGAGCTTGATCTTGAAGTCTCTGGTCACTCTCTTCCAAGAAACTTCTCCCTAGACGTGGCCTCATCACAATAAAAAATTTCAAAGAAAAAGAAGAAAAAGAAGCAACATGAGGAAAAAGTTGAAAAAAGAACTACCCTCTCTCAAATGCTTCATAAGAAAGGGAGACGCAGTCTACGTTTAAAGAAGTCTTCTCTCACTGCGATCGTGGAGTCCTCAAGCTCACCGGTCATAGAGTCCAGACTTATCAACAACCCTAAAGAAAATTTTGGGATAGCTACACAGCCTGAGCAGATAATAGTTGTTGAAGATGAACAGATTGCTGAAGAGACTGCTGAACCTGAGCCTAGAAAAGTGAGGAGAATGCTAGTCAAAAAGGCTGATCTTGAGCTTAAGGAAACAATACTAAAGATTAAGGAAGAAGAAAGAAGAATGCTGGACCAATTAAGAATTGCTACTGAACAGAGAACCCAGTCTTTGAACTCTGGTTCTCATAATGAATCCTTAGATTAAACCAGGATCATTGAAAAAGTAATCGCTACCCTCAACAGTGTAGTTAGTCCTACATCATCTGATCAAGTTTATGTCCCTACTGAGGGAGAGAAACCAGAAGATGATGAGCAAAGTCATGCTCATATTGAGGGGGAGATGTTCGAAATCCCTGAGCCAGTAAGTGCTCCAGCTGAGGGGAACAATTAGAAGCTTTTGATGAAGCCCCCTCTGCCCCTCAAGAAATTGAAGAACTTGAAGAAAATCGTCAAGACCCCTCTGTATCTCATGAAGATGCTAAAATGGTGGAGATTCTTAATGAAGGTGATGAAGAAGATGAAAGGGAAGAAGAGAAAGAAGAAGTAGAAATTATTATTGAGTTTAGAAGTGAAGAAAGGAGCGTCAACTACGACTGAATGTTCTTCTACCTGCCCATGATGTCCTTTTACAGAGCCCTAATACTCAACACTTGGGATCAAATATTCTAGACATTCAAAATATATCTAGCAATATCTGTGCTTGCCTAGGGATTCCCAAGCAATCTCACGTTCTCTCAAAAGCTGATCACAAATAATACATCTTTAAAGAGTGAGCAAGAGGTACACTTCATTCCCACTTCCTTCAAGTTAAATCATTCTCCTTCATCAAATTTTTATCAGTTTAATGAACTGTCTAAATGGATTGAGGTTATTCTTAACCCACTAAATCAATTTCTAGTTACAGTGTCCCAAAACTCTATAACTGATGGACCAAATGAACCTACTTCTGTCATAGTACCATTTTCAATCAACCATTTGATCGACTCCACGGTCGTCGAAAATCATGACATTACGACCATCGATCAAAACAATTTACCTACCCATATTACAGAGTCATCTAACCAAAATGTTGAAGAAGGCACCTCTCCCATATATCAAACCAATGACCCAATAACTCAATCAGACGTTCCCTCATCCTCCAGCAATGAATACTTTGATCTAGCCCTTGCCCTCTCAAACATGCCCAATAAGAAAAAAAAAACCTCTCCTTTTGACATTCAGAAAATAATCGACCATCTCTCTTTCCTTCCCACCAAAGATGAGCTATCTGAAGTGTTAGAAAGGGTGGTTAAGGAGATGGAAGAAAACCTTGAAGCTCACTCCCTCATTATTCATCAACGATTCAACAACATGATCAAAGCTGCCAATACTCTTCTTGGTAACTTGGGATCTGAGCTCACTAAGAGACTACGGGAGATCATCAAGGAGATGGTAGAAAGTATAAAGGAAAGGGATCAGCTTCACTTCCAATTTATGAACAAGCATAAGGAAGTAGTTCTCCTTCTTTAGAAGACTCAGGAGGCTCAGGACAAGATCATTGTTGACCAAATCAATAACTTGCGTTCCTCCCTGTCTAAATTTAAAGAGTACTCCTTAACTCAGATAAGGCAGACAAACGATATCTTGGCCATCATACATCAACAAAAGGTAGAAAATAACGCTATGGTCCAAGAGAATCAAAATAACATTGCTCAGTCGCGCTCTCAAATGTACAAACTGGTTCAAGGGGGAGAATACTGGGGAGAGAGATAAAGGGAAACAGGCAGCACAATCTTTAAGAAGCAATCCTGAATGAACAGAGCAGCTCCAACCTATATTAATGGCAACCCCTCTTAAGAGCCAAGTACCAACCTCTTTTAGTTCACAAGGAGTATCTCACACTAGCCTAAACATGCCCATTGAAGATCCTGCCTTCATAAATAGACATGATCAGAATAAAAATCTTAGTCAAAGTGAGATAGAAAAAAATTGCAAGGCGAGATGAAGCCAGCAGGAAAATGAGAGTTGAAGAATATGCTAATCCTCCCAGGTACAAGAGGTCAAGGAGATAGAAGATAAGTTCCTATTTCTTTTTATTGATGTAATAATTATGAACTGTAATATCCTTTAAGAACATCAATAAATTCATGTTTATTCTCTAGAATTTTAGTTGCTCGCTGAACTTTAAGTCATACTTATCTTTTAGCAACCTGCATTAAAAATTGATTATATGATGCAAATCTACTTGGTTATGTCAACATCAAATAGGAGGAGACTGTTGGGAGTTGCATATTTAAATTTGATGTTGGAATAAATAAATATGCATGCATTATCAAAAGTTATAAAGTCCTTATTAGATCATATGTACAAAGGCTTAGATTAAAGATCAAAAATGTTAAGTTGATCTAAGCTGAACGATTACCATTATGTAAAAGAATTTGAAGTAGAAAGATCAAGCTTGTTAGGTTAATCTCATGAGTTGTAACAGATAGGCCTGAACAGATTCGTAGTCTGAAGAGAAAGATAAGAGATTACGAGAGTCAAGGAAGAATAATAGTCTATCAAGAAGGCCACTCTCGAAATCGTAGAGACAGTCTGCCGAGTGCCTGCCAAGCCAAGTCAAGAATCGCAGGCTTCACTCGAAATCGTGGAGTCTGCAAGTCATCATAATTGAAGATCGTAGTCAGTCAAGCACTTTCAAAGCTAAGGCAAAATCGTAGAGTACTCTATGATTCTCATCAGTTAAGCAATCCAGAATAAATCAGTTACAAGCACTCACCAACACACAACGATCGTAGTGATAAGACAATGGTCGTTGTGCTCTTCAGTTAGCATTAGAATTGTCAAAATTTGCCTATTTGATGAAAGAGGATGTCTAACAGTAAAGACTGATATATGAATGTTGATATTTGAGAATCCTAATATTCTCACCAACTTATTTGGTATAAATAGAAGAAACAAAAGGAAAATGGAAAGTGACTTCCAACTGGTATGCTGAAAGTGACTTTTCAGAGGTGTTAGGTGAGAAAGCAGTCTGCAGTGTCAGGCAAGTCAAAAAGGAGTGTACCATAATCTCAAAACGTCAACATCAAGATCTCAAAATATCTCAAGCATTTAATGCTCCAGATAAAGCATGCCAACGGGAAGATTTCAAAGGCTCATACATAAGGCAAACAGATTGAGGATTTGAAAGTAAGCAAGAACGCACAAATCATAAGAACACCTGTCAAAGCCACACTCTACAAATCAAAAGAAATATCTTGCTTCGCTACTCAGTTCTTCAGAACTTATGCTTAAGGCAACTAAGTAGCACAACAACGAACAAACTCTCATCACAGAGCAACTAAGTCTGCTGGGCTTGAAGAGTTCTCAGTGAACTAGTATTCCAAGTCAGTTGGGCTTGTAGAGTTTTTAGTGAAATAGAGTTCCAAGGCTGCTGGTCTTGAAAGAATCTTAGTGATTCAAAGCTGTAACTATATCCTTAGTGGATTTCCTACTCGTGGAGGAGAAGAGTGGATTAGGAGTCTTGAGTACTCGGAACCACTTAAAATAACTGTGTCATTTACATTTTATCATTTACTAACTGTCATATCTGCCATATCTGTTATAACTACTATTTGAACTATAACTTTGGTTTTATCTTAAGGGGGATAATTAAATCATATATTTTGTTGTGGTTAATTAATTATTTAATTAACAGATCTGTTAAGTTACTCTTTGAAAAGAAAAAGTTTTAAAATATGTATCCAACCCCCCCCCCTTCTAGATAACTTGTGATATCCCGAATATGTGTACGATACTAAATCAGGATATTAAATGATTACAACGAGTATGTTATGTAATAATCCTTAGAAAAAGGAAATGAATACGTTAAAGTGTTAAAGAATATATAATACTCGAAGTGTCCCAGGTTTAAGTTAAAGTGATGAAATAAAACCTACACTAAGTTAATGTGATAAGTTATTCAACGATAATTATGAAAGAGATTTAGTGAGAATCGAGTAAGGGAGGTTTCGTTGATTCCGAGGACGGAATCCTTATAAGGAGGGAAGGATGTGACAACCCGGATTTTTAGAGATTATTAAATATGAATTTAATAAATAAAATTCTTATTATTAGATGTATAACTTTGAAATATGTGATTTGATGTGAAAAAATTAAATACATGTGAGATTTAATAGTTAATTAAACTATTAACTATTAAAGAAAGTGAGGAAAGTTAGTTAATTTAATTGAGTTGTAAATTATATTATGAGATAATATAATTTGATTATTATGCCTTGTTGGTAATGGAATTATTATGAATTAAATTTCATAAATAATGTGAGTAATCTTAATTGAAATAATGAATGAATGTAAATATATTTGTTTTAATAAAATGAGAGGGTAATATATTACATAAAAATGTAATACGTTTATGTAATGACTTAATATATTATATTTAGTCAAGTGAATGTAAATTAACTATGAGAATGCGAAGAACCAATATAATTATAAATAAATATTGGTGTTATGATTAATGAATTAAATAAATATTTTAGTTGGAATATTTATGGAATAAGATAAATATTCGATTGAAATTATTATAGAATAATTTATTCGAGTATGATAATATTGATTAAATTTATGTGAAATGATTTTGTAATTAGTGCGTAATTTATTACGCTAATGGAATAGAAATATTATAATTTAATTAAATAATTAAATTAGAGGGTTAATGATTTATTAAATAAAATTATTCTATTAACTAAGTAAATATTGTGTTGTCTAAGTAAAGAGTATGATTTAATTAAGTTTAATTAAAAATATGAGAATTGGTTAATAGGTTTGACAAAAGGATCATTTAATAAGGGAGTTATTAAAACAAATGGATTGAAGCCTATTGGAATTAGCCAAACATAGCCTAGTGACCTTTGAGAAACCAAAACTACCGAAACTTTTCTCTTAATGTTTTATTAAGCCAAATAGGAGTTACGTTAAAACTCATAAGTCTCATTCTTCAGTTTTAGAAAATATGAGTTTAGAGAGGGTAAGGGAGAGAAAGGATGCTCTATGTGAAAATTTGAGAAGAAGGCTGAGGGGATTAAACAATTATTCTTCATCATCTAACTAATATTAGGAAGAATCAAGAGGTAAGAATCAATTCTAAACCCTTAAGTTTTATTTCTTGAGTTCTTCATTAATTAATTAGATTTCTATGGTTAATTTGTTAAGGAATTGGTTATAGATGTCAATGGGTATGGTTAATCCGTTTTATGTCATCTAAAAGTGATTTTGAAGAAATCAAATTCCTAAAGATAGGTTGAAAGATGAAGAATTTGAGTTTTGTGGTATATATGTGTATTTTGGCTTGTTTCGGAGTCAAAATTGTTGGTTAGTTTATGATTAGAAACTGAAATTAATGATAGATATTATAAGTATGTTAAATTACGAAAACAATGAAGGTTTTACGAATTGATTTAGTTAAGAATCGAATTTGTGGTGGTTGATTATGCTAAACATATTAGAACATAAAAATAGAGTATGAACCATGAGTTTAGGGAAATATCTGGGTTAGTTAATGTTTATGTAGATCATTTATTTTTGGATATATTGTAGTTCTATGAATTACAAATCCATAGAATCAAAAACGGACTTATTTGGACGTGTATAAATCGTGTTATGAATATTGGAAGGAGGAAGGGTCAAAAATTTGCAAGAACAACAAATTTGGCAAAATGGCCGAGCAACCTGCTGCCTTCTAGCACCTAGTGCGCTGGCCTAGGCTTATTTGAGGCGCCTAATGCGCTGGCCAAATTTAGCAAAAGACAAATCGGACATGCTTTAGTAAAAAAGGCATAAGTTGTTCATACAAACTCCGATTGAGATGATTTAGGATGATCCGAAAAGATAACGAGTATACCTACAACTTTTATTCTTTAAGTTTTTCAATTTGAGGTCGTTAGCAGGGGTCAAAATGACCATTTTTGTGACTGATGCATATTAGGAGGCAATCGGAGGGCGTCGGACATGCACGCACGCAAGTGTAGTGCTCCCGACGATAAAAGATATTGTTCTAAGTTATAAAACATGAATATTATGAAATATAATGATGCTTAACATTAATCAATGATGTTTTAGACAAGTTGTATGAGCATATTAAGCGCACGCAAGAGGGACGAATTTGGCGTGCGACGAATGATCGTTGAAACGTCGTGCCAAGTGTTAATGAACTTAAAAAGTGTTTTAGCTCAAATGAAATGAACATTATAAGATATGAAATGGGGTTAATATAAACCAATAAGGAGTCCTAGCAAGACTTAAACACTTGAATGAACTTTGAGTATGACTAAGAAGAAATATAGTGAGATATAAGTCGAAAGTTAACACAATCAAATTAAACATTGTGTATTAATTAATAGGAAGGGTTATGGATGTAGATTAAAGTTTACATTACAACTACTATACATTGCTATGAGACTAATAGTTGATGTGCATGATTATATAATTGTGTAGGGCACGTGAAGTGCAGATAGCTATAAGATGTTAATTTGTTATTGGTAAACAACGATCAATGCAAGTCTTTCAGTTCCTATTTGCTATGTGTAATTGATGATGAATTATTTTAATCTGTATTGCAAAGATATTACATATGTTGTGATCATGAAATATTAAAGTCAATTTATGGCTACATTGATTGAGTAAAGAATGTTGATTAAGTAAGGTACTCAATCTTTATACTTGTTATGTGAATTAAAGCATGTATGATATGTTAGTCTAATGATTATAATGTATAAGATGAGCATGTTATTTATGTGCTACGTGATGCATGAAAACTATTAGATCTTGTTGAGCTATCGAGCTCATTCTTGCAAAATAACCATTTTTGCAGGTCAAGGATTCAAGGTAATGATACGTGCTAATTGAATGATAGAGATCAATAGCTATTCAAGAAGATTATTTGCTTTTAGATGAGAAATATATCTGATGATTTAGATGTATTATAATTATTGAGTTATCCAATGTATAATTGATATTGACTTGTAATGTAAGATTTTGTTTATACCTCTGATGAAGCGAGTTATAAAGTAGAGTTGATTCAAAAATATGTAAATGATAAAGGTTGAGATTCAGGGTAATGAAGAAAGAAAAATATAAAAGTTTTAATTATTCCACATTTTATTAAGTTTAATACCGATTAATGATGTAAAGTTAGAAGTTCGATGTATTGTTAATGACCGATGTCGAGAGTTGTATTGTATGAATTTTGGGGTCGTTACATAACTGTTGTGCCTCCGGGAACTAACATATATATATATATATATATATATATATAGTGCATGTGTCGTGTGTGCCATGTGTCTGATATGTATGTGCCCAAGTTAGAAAATTAAAACTAAGACTAAAAGCCTTTGTACTGACTGAAAGAAAGCTTACTTGGCAGTTATATGACACATGTGCTCGGTTATGTGAACACATGTGCTCGGTTAAAAGAACTTAGCAGTTAATTTTTTTGGGGCCAAAAGAACTTGACACATTATTTGTTGCCCAATCCGTGTGATTCACTTTCATCTGAACCACTCATTTATTTTAAAATGAATCCGGACCATTGCTTTCAAAATTTGATTTTCAAAATTACCTTTTTGCCCTTAACTTAAAAACTCTATAAATATGAAGTTTTTTATTCATTTCTAATTTACCAATTCACAAAGCAAAGAAAAGCTACATCTCCTTGCCTACATTTTCTCTGATGAAGATTTCTTTTTATCTTCTACTTCAAAGTTCTAATTCTTGGAAGAAGATAATATTGGTTAAAGTAGTTAAGAAAAGTTATTAAATTGTTATATTTATATTATATCATACTTGTTATATTGGTCAAAGTAATATTTATATATATATATATATATATATATATATATATACACACACACACACTAAATATCATATAAAAAGTCAGCACTGAGAGACCGATATAATTCTGAAGTAATTTCTCTGAAATTTTCAAAACGGTCTTTAAAATTCTAAGTGAATTTTTATTGATATAGATACATTATATAAATATTAAAAAATATTTATATAATTATCAGATTGTGAAACAAACAATTTGGTCAGTGCTTAGATACCGATATAATTCGGATGTTATTTTTTGAAATTCTCTAAACGGTCTTTAAAATTCTAAGTTGCCAAATTTTCACAACATAAATCAAATTTAATATATATATGTGAATGAAACAAACTTTATCAAGAAATTCGTACTTGCTTATATAGATATACAAAGATAAATTATTATACACATTTATATATATATATATATATATATATATATATATATATTTCATCTATTAAATATCATATAAAAGTCACTACTTGTGACATTCCGGATTTTTAAGAATTTATAAATATGAATTTAATAAATAAAATTCTTATTTTTAGATGTTTAAGTACGAGTATGTGTATATGTGTTATATATTGTGGAATATGTGATTTAGTGTGAAGAGAATTTAATATTTATTGAAGTAAATAAATATTTTAATTGAATTATTTATTGAGATTATGTGATTAATATGGAGTAATGTAATTAAGTGTATTATATTAATTAAATGAAGTGAATAAATATTTTATTAAATTTATTTGTTGAGTTAAATAAATTAAGTATGTGATGATGTGGATTGATTTAATTAAGTGCCATATATTTAATTAATTGATATATTAGCAATGGTGTAGAATAATTCTAATTTAATTAAGAATAATTGAATTAGATTTAATGTTACGTGCTACGTGTTAATAATAATTTGTTGCGTGTATTATGTTTAATAAAGAAATTATAGTTGTGTAACAATTTAGTATTGTGTGTTTATATTATTAAATAGGTGTTAGTTTTATTTAATTAGAATATGGTAATTTAATTAAATAAGTGCAGTAATTAAACTATGGAGTAAAAAGATTTATTAAAATAATGGGAAAGGATTTTAAATGGTTTTACCAAACAAGGCCCTTGTACTTAATTAACCCTATTTCTCCAAACAAGGCCTTAGCTAAAAAGTGGTTTGTAAAATAGCTTTGTTTTACCAAACATGGCTTTATGACTTTTCAAATCCTATAACTTGTGTAATTAGTAATACTTATTATTGTTATAAGTATTATATTTATTATATATATGTTACATATATATTCTATATTATATGTGTATGATTATATATGCCAGTTAGAAAACAAAGTACGCTAGTTTTTCTAAAAAGCCTAAGTCTAAGAGAAGAAGAAGAGAGCTAGAGTTCTCAGAGAAGAAGGAAGAAGACGAAGAAGAAGGGAGGGCTCTTAGCAAGGCCCACTATCATCTTCATCTCTACATCTCTCTTAATCAAAGACTAGTAAGGTTATAATTCTAACCCTAAATTCAATTAAGATGTTTTATTTGGGATTTTTGTAAAATTAGGTTTTCATGTGTATAAGATTATGTGTTTATATCATGTTCATATATTTTCATATATATAATTATGTGCCATGAAAAGAATTTCAGAACTCAATCGTCTTAAAAACAAGTTTCTCAAGCATGTGATTCTATATGTTCATAGTTTTGGAATTCTATGTAAAAATCTCTTTGTGAAACTTCATGATTTTGTTATGTGAATGGGTTATGGATGTATATATACATGTATATATGTTTACATGAGAGTTTCATAGTTGTTTAAGAATTTCAATTCACAAGTATATGATGAACACCATGAAATTCATGTTCATAGTGTTAGATTATGAATTTATATTGAAAATTTTTCTTAAATCCTTGTTGTGAACATGAGATATGTGTAATATGTGATATAACATGATTATATATGAATTATATGGTTGTATTAGCAATTCAAACCATGGATTTTTGATAAACAATAGGAATCGTGTTCATAGTGTTTTCTTTGAATCAATTTCTGAAAAATTGCTTTTGAAACTATCAAAATTGATGTTGATTATGAGTTATTGTTAAAATTGATCAAGTATTATATTAGTATGTTAAGAATAGAAGTGATTACAATTGGAATCACTTGAATTGGATGAAAAATGAATTTGTAGTAGCAATTTTCGTCAAGAACGCTTAAAATTATGTTTTTCTTCAAATTCCATGAAATCTTGGTTGTGATTATGTGTTTATATGAAATTTTTATGTTATGAGCATGTTAATAAGCTTACAATATTGTTTGTCACATGTTTCATGTTTGTCATGTTGGAAAAATTTGAATTCGGTGTGACGGAATAAGCCAAATTGGCTTATTTCTCCACCAGTTTGCAAACCAGCCCTTGGACCCGCCCCAGCGGGTTTTTTTGCCTTGGGGTACCCGCCCCAGCGGGTACCATTGCTGTCCAAGGTGGTTTAGTTGTTGTAATGCGAAACTATTTTGACATCCGTTAGTAAAATGGCCATTACTTTTTCATACGAACTCCGATTGAGGAGATTCAAGATGATCCGAAACGAGCACGAGTAGACCTACAACTTTTGTTTTTTAACTTGTTTTATTTGAGGTCGTTAGAAAGGGTCAAAATGGTCATCTTTGTGACTGATGCGTATTCAGAGGCAATCAGAGGGTGTCGGTCATGCACATACGCAAGTATAGTGTTGTCGACGATAATAGATGTTGTCCTAAGTTATAAAATATGATTGTTAGTAAATATAATGATGTTTAACTTGAAGTGTAATTTGATTGACGTAAGATGTAATTATAATTGATTAATTATGTGAAATATAATATGATTATGTGAGGTGATTAAATTACGTGGTGATTAATTATTAAATTATTAGTTAATGAGGAATGAGTTAACCTAAATTGGTTAACTAACGATGAAGATTAGCTATGTAATAATTATACATATGTTTTGACAGCGAGTGTCAAACGAGTGAATGGAAGAGAATTGCGAAGTGAAAATTAGAATTTTCTTAGACGTTTGATAAGCGTTGCTAAGTGACTAATAATTGATGCGTATGGTGATACGTTATGTAGGATCATGAAGCAGATTATATTAAGCAGTTTTTTGGTAATTGGTAATCCACGAGCCAAGCAAGTCTTTCGGTTCCTACTTGTCTATGTGAATTTGATGAACTGTTTTAAATTGCATGATATGTTATATATGTTGTAAGCTAGTATGATATATTATACATGTTGTAATCATGAAATGTTAAAGTCAATTTATGACTACACTGTTTTGGTTAAATAATGTTAATTGAGTAAGGAACTCAATCTTTATATTTGTTATGTGAATTAAAGCATGTATGCCATGTTACTTTAATTATTATGAGATTTATGTTGAGCATGTTTATTATGTGATACGTGATGCATGAAAACTGTTAGAACTTGCTGAGCTGTCGAGCTCACTCTTGCAAATAACCATTTTTACAGGTCAAGGATGCAAGGTAAAGATACGTGTTAAGTGATTTATAGAGATCAATGTTCAAGAATATTAATTATTTTAAATTTTAAATTGTAATTGATGTTTTGATTGTAACTCAATTGTTAAGTTATAAGTTAAGCTATCCGACCTATAATGGATATTGCTTAGTGATGTAAGACTTTGTATAGTCATTTTGTTGTAACAATTCATGATATAGATTTGAATCGAAGAGATGTAATGTAAAGGTTGCGATTCAGGGCAATATAGAAAGAAAGTTTATAAAAGTTTTAAATATTCCGCATTTAGTAAATTTTAATATCGAATAATGATGTAATGAGAGATTAAAGTTGTATTGTTAATGATCGAGAAGGAGAATATTATTGTATGAATTTTGGGGACGTAACAGTACTTAGATACCGATATAATTCGGAAGTAATTTCTCTGAAATTCTTCAGACGGTCTTTAATATCATAAGTGACTTTTTATTGATATAGATATATTATATAAATATTTATATAACACATTCCTTATTAAAGAAAAGGAATATCTTTATATAAGTGCATTAATTTACATATCTGCTTATACATTAGCATATTACATAAAAGTCTTGAACTGTTATATATTTGATCTTAAATTACATATATGCTTATTTGAGAAGTATCAAATATAAAAGTTATTTAAAATTTTATATATTTGTACTAAACTTTCTCTGTTTACTTTAAAAGCAAAGTTAAACTAATACTTTGTAAAAAGAAAAAGGGTAGAGTTAGTTTATTTTATGTATTTGTGAGAAAGACAAAAATTCTTTGACCGAGACCAGAGTCTTAGAGAGGTCAATTGGGAGTTGGGTCTCTAGTGTACTTGTGTGGTAATGAAGAGATTGTTGTTTCAAGACCAGATCATTGAATAGTTCTGAACTCAAAGTAAGGTACAACTAAGCTTGAGGAATGAGCTGGGAGTTCGCTGTCTGAGATAGTTAGTTGTGGATAGTTGTAAGTTGATCTTTAAAACATTGTAAAGGCTTCTCTGCCTATTGAATGAGTTTTTATTACTGGGAGTAATAGGATCTCAAGTCCTGGAGAAGAGCGTGAGACTAGACGTAGCAATATACCCGAGCTGTATATTGTGAACAAGATAAATCTTTGTACATTGTGTGATTGAATTTTTCTTATCTTGCTTATTAATTTCTGGCACTATAACTTGATTTGTTAAAAGTTTAAAAAGGCTTAATATAATTTTTAAACAGTGATAATCTATTCAACCCCCTTCTAGATTATTATTGGACTTTCAATTGGTATCAAAGCGGTGCTTTTTAACTTATTCGTTAAGTGACTACAGGCATATCTAAGAGTAGATCCATCTATGGCCTACACAAATGATACTGGTTGCGGAAAAGGACTATCAATGTCCAGACCTCCACTATTTGAGGGCACAAACTTTGTCACCTAGAAGAATAGATTCAAAATTTACGCCAAGACACAAGGAATCAAAATCTGGCTAGCAATAGCAGGAGGTGTAAAAATCCCCACAAAAATTGAAGATGAAAAGATCGTTGAGAAAGATGCTGATGAATTCACCATCGAAGATGAGGAAACTATGAATATAGCATCCAAAGCTGAACAAGTGTTGACTAGTGCTCTCATAGAAAAAGAGTACAAAAGAGTTGGCAACTATAAGAATGCTAAAGAAATCTAGGAAAAATTAATTGTAACCTATGAAGGAACCAATCATATCAAAGAAACCAAAAAAGATTCTCTAATCCAAGAGTATGAGAGTTTCAAGTTAGAAGAAGGTGAAAAAATCATTGATATGGAAACACATTTTTTCAGAATCATTGATGAGTTGGAACAACTGGGAAAAGCCTACACAACTAATGAGAAAAATAGAAGAATTCTCAAAGCCCTTCCATCTGTATAGAAAATGAAGGTTACAGCCATCAAGGAAAGGCAAGATGTAACTGCATATCCTCTTGATAGCCTTATTGGAAATCTTTCGACATGTTAGTGGAAAAAACAGGATCAGATACAGATCTCAGAAAGAAATAAATCGCCTTCAAAGATCTACTAGTAGATCAAGAAAGCGACGATGAGGAGTTAAATAAAGAATTTCGGAGTCTAGATAATAACTAAGTCGCTCTATTATCAAGATAACTCAGGAGAGTAATCCAAAGTAAAGCCAAAAGATATGGCAAAGGCTTCTTAAAGACAAATAACTTCAACAACTCCAAAGGTAAGCAATTCTTCAAGCCAAAAGCACAATGAGCAAACTTCAAAGCAAACAATAGTAATTTCAGAAATGCTAGCTCCATTGAAAATTCAAATACATGTTTTGAATGCAATAAACCTGGAAATTTCAAAAAAGACTGTCCGAAACTAGTCAACAACAAAGTACTAGTAGCTGAAGAAGGATGGGATCTAAGTGATGAAGAAGGAACTGCCGATCAAACCGAGGAAATTGCAAATCTATGTCTAATGGCAGATAATGAGTCATCACTAAAATCTGAGGTAAATTCAGAATATCAATTACCAAGTACTTCATTTGTTACACATAGTTTAGATAATATAAATGAAGAACATCATGAACTACAAGAAGCACATAATTGTTTTTATGAAGATAATAAAATTATTAAAGAGTATTTTATTAAACTAAATATTTCATTATAAAAATTAATTAAGACTAATAGAAATCTTGAAATAGAAAATTCAAATTTAATCATAATCAATGAAACCTTAAAAAAAGAAAATGAGAAACTAGAAAATAATTATTCAGAAGATATTATATTAAAGGAAGAACTAGAAAAATTAAGAAAAATAAACAAAAATCTTGAAATAGAAAATTCAACACTTATTATATCTATTGAAAATCTTGAAGTTGAAAATTCAACTCTTATTGTTCTTATCAAAAATTCTCAAACACTAAATCAAGAATTAAGTGAAAAAATTAAAACAATCAAAAATGAGAATTCATGTCAAATAGAAAAACAAAGTGATGAATCCACTTTATTAAATCAAATTAAAATGTTGACTATAGAACGTGATGACTTAAGCTTAACAGTCATTAAATTCACAAAAGGAAAAGAAACCATTGATGTTATGCTTAATCAACAAAGATGTGATTTTAATGAAGAAGGATTAGGGTATATTGGAGAATCTAGTAAAACAAAAGATAAATGACTTTATCATGTTAAAATTAAAGAAAAAGAAAGTCACACATCTCCTTTTACTAGATGCTCTTACTGTAATAGGAATGGTCATTCTATTCACTCGTGCAATGCCAAAAATGGAAACTATAAAGGAAAAATAATTTGGGTACCAAAAGGAACTTAAACTGTACCTATTATCACAAGAAAATAATTTAATTCTCAGAAAAATGAAAGAATGTTCAAAAATCTTCATCAAAACTTTTCACGATACAATAATCATATATCATATAGACCTGCTACCCATATAACACTTGTGCCTACTAAGACTTATTATCCTAGACCAAATTTTGTAAAGGAAAATACAAATGATCGTTATACAAAATGGAAAACTTACCCAAATGTCCCTTCTTATTAAAGGGTACCAGTTTGTGAAACTATTATCTATTGCAGGTATGTCTTACAGCTGACTCTAGTAAAAATAAATAGTACCTTGATAGCGGTTGTTCAAGACACATGACAGGCGATAAAATAAAATTGAGCAATCTATAAGCTACAGACTGTGGTGAGGTAACATTTGGATATAGAAACAAAGGTAAAGTTATTGGAATTGGAAGTGTTGGTAACAAACACATAACAATCTCTAACATTCAATTAGTCACAGGACTCAGGTACAATCTTCTATCTATTAGCCAATTATGTGATAGTGGTTTTAAAATATCTTTTGATCCTTATAATTGTTCAATAAATGATCAATCTAGTAAATTGATTTTATTATGTCCTAGAAGTCAAAATGTGTACACGTGTGACTTAGATACATATTCACACCTGGACAATGTGTGCCTGATATCTGCCAATGCTGATCCATGGCTTTGGCATTGTATGTTAGGACACATTAACATGAAATTGATAAATAACATATCATCTAAGGAACATGTCTGTGGTCTTCCAAAACTAAAATTCCTAAAAGACCATATATGTGAAGCTTACGAATTAGGAAAACAAATACATGCATCTTAGAAACCTAAATTCACAGTGTCAACCTCACGACCATTAGAACTCTTGCATATATATTTGGTAGGACATATCCATAAATATAGCATGGGTGGTGCTGTCTATATTCTAGTTCTAGTTGATGACTATTCATGATTCACATGGGTTGACTTTCTAAAAGTCAAAAATAAAGCGATAAACTCTTTCTCTGCATTATGTAAGAAAATTCAAAATCAACAAGGAAGTTTTATTGTTTATATTCGGTCTGATCATGGAAGAGAATTTGATAATTCTGATTTCATAATGTTCTGTGATGATCACGGTATAAGCTATAACTTGTATACGTCTTACACACCACAATCAAATGGTGTAGTTGAAAGGAAAAATCGTACTTTATAAGAAATGGCTAATACTATGCTAAATGAATATCGTCTTCCTAAATACTTTTGGGCTGAAGCTATTGTAACGTCCTGTTATATCTTAAATCAAGTTTTACTAAGACCAATGTTGCTCAAAACTCCCTGTCGACGTAGGAAAAAAAATCTTATCACGTTGGATCAAATCTTTCTCTTTTCCTAAGTCTTTTGCTTTCTACCCTTATTATTTTGTCTATTTTATGAAGGGTAAAGGTTTTTTAGGAAAAGGCCAACAAGTATCATGTCGACGATTTGAACGATTTACAGAGTTGACAGTTGGTAGATTTGAAAATAGTTGTACCAACTTAACCGAGTTTTGTTTGAAAGTAGGCTCAATTGCTGGACACTGTCGAAACTTGATCTTGAAACCAAAGTTCTAAGTTCGGGGGCTTGGTTAAGTGGGCGAAAGGTGTTAGGCATCCCCCAACTCCCGTGAAACACGGTACCGCATCTTTTCAATATTTCCCTTTTAAATTGCAATGTGTATGTGTATGCTGGAAGAAATTGGGCCTACGTTGTTTGTTTTAAAAGTATTGTCGTGCTTCGTTGAACTTATATACGAAGGGTTTGATTTGATTTGTAAAAGTCCTTTTTAGACAAGATATTAAAATGATATTTTGAAAACAGGTTTTCAAACCCTTACGCTGACGTAGGAATTGAAGCATGTTGATACTTCTATTTTTATCTTTTCAGCCTTTTTGGCTCAATTTGTATGGTGATTATAGGGCTGCGAAGCATCCTCGACCACAAAATATTTACAAATGCCGGTCTCTCATGGGCATTACAGCCATCGGAGTGACTCTGGTATGACAAACCATTTATTGCATTATATTTGAGACCTTAAACCCGGATAACCGTTTTAAGGTCTTTCGGATGTACATTTTTACAGAAAAACTGGCAGGGTACATTTGTAATGTGGAGTTTGTCCATCGTGAGAATCAGATTCTGATCAGTTTGACCATGAATCCCACGATTTCTAGGCTCACAGAGAGAAGCCAAGAAAACCTGCACAGCACATATATTTACAAAAAACTGTGTATTTACATCTAGACGTCGCATAACCAAGGATTCATCAGTCAAATCCTGGCATGCGTGTAGCCAAAGCTTTTCGTTCTAAATAGATAAAAATTTGAGGATCGCGAGGTTGCTTTAATAGAAAATAAAACTATAAAGAAAGCTAGATTTAAATAAATCTCAACCATTCTAGCTTTCTGGTTCCGGTTGGACCTATTTTGAACCGTTTGAAAGGTAGAAAGGGACAGATTCAAATAAATCTAAACCACCAAATGGATATCAGTACGAATTCATATCAAATGAATATTTAAAACAAAAATTTAATTACAATGAATAAAGAATATATATATATATATATATATATAATTATATATATATATATAAGCTGTAAAGGGAGACAGATTTCAAATCCTATGCCCGGACTGGAATGGAAATATATATATATATATATAAATATATATATATATATATATTTATAAAAGTTATAAAAAGCCATGGAGTAATCCAGGCATGACAGAATGGAAATATATATATGTATAAAAGCAATAAAGGGCGACAGATTTTAAATGCTATACCCGGACTGGAATGAAAATATATATATATTTATAAAAGATGTAAAAAGCCACG
The DNA here is from genome assembly GCA_020205555.1 of Panax stipuleanatus. Classification (NCBI taxonomy): domain Eukaryota; kingdom Viridiplantae; phylum Streptophyta; class Magnoliopsida; order Apiales; family Araliaceae; genus Panax; species Panax stipuleanatus. The sequence continues at coordinate 88,851,713 of CM035123.1, forward strand.
GAGTAATTCAGGCTTGACAAAATATATATATATATATATATATATATATGTGTGTATATATATATATATATATATATATTTATAAAAAAGGTGAAAAGACCACGAAATGATCCAGGCCAAACTGAAATATAAGTGTTAATATATACAATTAGTATATATATATATATATATATATATATATATATATATATATTAAAGCAATAAAGGCCACGAATTAGCAATCCATGCTAAATGAAGTTAGAAAAATTTATATATATATATATAGTTATATATATAAAAGCAATAACTGTCACGGATTTGCCATTCGGGCTTGACAGAATTGAAAAGTTAGTATATATATAGTTAAATATATACATAATTAAGTTAAAAAAGGCCACGAATCAGCGATCCAGGATGTGCAAGTTAGTACATATATGTATATTTACATAAAAGCAAGTAAAAATCACGGATCGTCGATCCAGGCTATTCAAATGTAAAAAAACATATATATGTAATAAAATGTACTAAAAAGTAAGCAAAAACGGCCACGGAACTGAGTTTCGGGAAAAATTAGAAGATGAAACTTTACGTGCAAGTGCAAATAGACGTAATGAATTAGAAAATGAGTTCTGATCTTAAAAATACTTATAATAGACTGCTACACTAGGCTTTTTTCCACTTGGTAGGCTTCAAACGGGCGTTTCCATCGGTTAATTTTTGGTATGTTATAGTATATGAGTATACCTACATGTTAGAGTAATAAAAACGAGGTTTGGAGTACTAGAAGTCGGCTAGAAAATGAAATGGGCGGAGTTTCAGAGCGTTTTTTATTTTTTTTTCTTTTTTGGCAAGGGGGCACTTGTATTTAAAAACCCGATGGAAGCGGGCATACCCGCAGTAGCCGCGGGTCTACCTGCGGCTTCATGTGGCAAGGCCCACATGGTGGGTCCTGTCGTCTCGAAGTACGTGCACTCCGAGCAACGCGATGTTAGGTTTGAAACTTTCTAACTTTTGATCGTAGCGTTAGTTTGAGGCGTGCTATACCTTTTCGGAAAGCCCTCGCCGAGAGCGTCACAATGACATGGGACTAAACCTTTTTCGAGTCCAAGAAGATGGGTTCATAATCAGATCTTCATTTCTTCATAGTTTATCCATTGAGCTGTATTGTGCTATTTTCACTCGGGATCAATGTTATGGTTCTTTCTGACCTTCATTGCATCAATTCGGCTTGATTTTGACCAAATTGGCTTTAAGTTGATAAAATAACCATTTTACCCCTCCAGAGGTTGTCTCCTGTACTGGCACGGTTTTCGACTATATTCTTGGGGTTGTCTCCGAGGTTTTGATCTTAGCCAACTCTATTCGTCCTCATGGTTGTCTTTGAGGTTGACTTAATTTCCCAGGGTTGTCACTGGGGATGATATAATGCTTCGGGGTTGTCTCCGAAGTTGATTTGATCTCCCGGGGTTGTCACCGGGGCTGCTTGACATCCCGGTATGGTCACCGGGGCTTCCCTTGACATCCCGGTATTGCCGGGATTTGACTTGACATCCCGATATAGTGATCGGAGTTGATCTTGACATCCCGGGGTTGTCGTTGGGGCTGCTGACATCCAAGTATGGTTACCGGGGCTTCACTTGACATCTCTGTGTTGCCGGTGTTTGACTTGACATCTTGGTATAGTGACCGGGGTTGAGCTTAACATCCCAAGGTTGTTGCCGGGAGGCAAAAAACGGTTTTACGCTCCTGCAGGGTTAGTAACGGGAATGTAAAATTTTGAGTGTTTACAGATGCCACTCTTTATCATGTTTATGCAATGCAATGGAATGAAAATGATAAAGATTGCTAGACACTGGAAATATGATAGATGCAAAAGTAATGCAATGTATGGCCTGATATGTTATGAATGTTAGATACATTCGTGGTGATGGGGCTATTAATGGCTATTTATGTCATTTTCTGATGGGGGTAACGTTATCCGTGATAGCCCTTGAGAAAGATTTTCTCTCGGCTGATACCGTTAGACATCTCTGAACTTGACGTTGGGGTTGTCACCAATACTTTTCGCCTTCAGATGAACTTTTTGATTTTCATCTCCGCTGGGGATATTCTTCTATGCTGAGTTACCTCATTGGAGAATCCTGATGCCTATCCTGATGATAACACCCACTGGTATACGTCATTGGACCTTTCCCGATGCTACGTTGGAGTTGTTGCTAACGGTTTGAATTATTGTTCAGTCAATGCCGACGTTTCTGTTGATGCCTACCCAACTGGTAGCCTACACAGGTCGATTAATCTTGACTCGGTTTATACTCAAACGGTAGTTTGTAGAGTTGATGTGACGAACGAGAATTTTATAATTTAATCTTAATATTTATTGAATTAAATAAATATTTTTGGATGATTTATTTATTGAGTTAAATAATTATTTGACGGAATTGTGGTAGATTAATTTAATTATATGTGTTACATTGATTAAATTAATGTAGGGAATTTTTATAGTTCAAAGTATGTATTTAATTGAGTTTATTCGATTAAATGAGTTATTTAATAAGCATAATATTATTCTAATTAATTTAATAATTAATTAAAGATTTAAAAATTTTACATAATTAATAAATGAGAATTTTAATTATGTGATTATGTGATTTAATGTGGATTTATGATAATTTATTTAATTGATTTAAATAAGATTATTTGATTAGTAAAGGTGTGACATTAAACAATGTAATAAACAGTTAATTAAATTAAGTGGAAAGAAGAAAGAAATGGCTAACCAAACAGAGCCCTAAGGGGAGTTGGCCAGTTAACCCATTATAGGATTAACTGACCACTACAACATCAGTTATATACGTTATATCATATATACGTATTATACTTATATTGTATATCATATCAGTTTATATTATGTAACTTTCCATCAGAGAGAATTTGGAGAGAAAATTGAGAGAAAAGATTAAGGGAGAAGAATTGGAGAAGTCTAGTTCATCATCTTTGAATCATCTTCACAAACTAGCAAGGGTAATCCCTTCAATCTTTAATTTTAAATTCATGTTCTTATATTTTCCATTTACGTATTTTAAAAAAGTTTTCTGTGAATGGAAAGTGTTATGATTGTTGATCATATGGCTTTATATATATTAATAAGTGTTCATAACATGCTTTGTACAATGTATGCATGAATTAAAGTAGTTAAATTCAGGTAATTATACGTTAATTGGAGTTTCATGAATTACAGAATATGAAAATTATATATATGGCCCTTATGTACAAATTACATGCTTTAATTGTTTAGTTAACTTTAAACTGATGATTGAATATGATAATGCATGTTTAAATGAACAAAACGGAATTTAAACGAACAGATTCGGTGTATTAACGAATCTGTTACGTTAAATTTCATATTTTTCCTTAAAACTTTACAAAATATCAAAAATAGTAAATTATATATTTTAATTTGAGTAATTATGTGATATTAAGTGTTAGAAACATGCTAGAAACGTCGTATCATGTTTCTATGAAGTCTATTAGTTCATGAGTAACAAGAATTTTGCTGTTTTAGTTTAATTTGAGATTTATTTGGCCTTTATTTGGCCTTTTCTGTGTTCTTCGCGAACACTGTCAGACCATTCTGCGACTTTGAGAAATTGTCATGTGATCTAAATTGGAGAAATTATGTGATCTAAATTGTTAAAAAATATGCTAGAAACGTTATATGATGTTTCTGTTAAGATTATAAATCATGGGTAACAATAAATGGTTATGTTAGTTTAATTTGGCATTTATTTGGCTTTTTCTGTGTTATTCACGAACACTGTCAGACCATTCTGCGACTTAGAAAATTTGTTATGTGATCTAAATTGGAGTAATTATGTGATCTAAATTGTTAAAAACATGATAGAAACGTTATATGATGTTTCTATTAAGATTATAAATCATGGGTAACATTAAAATTGTTATGTTAGTTTAATTTGGCATTTATTTAGCTTTTCTGTGTTCTCCGCGAACACTGTCAGACCGCCAGAATAAAATTAATGAAATTTTTATTATTTGTTCAAAAATCAAAAATGTATTTAAAACCTAATCTAATAAACATGATGACATGTTAAGCATATATGGAGATATTAAAACAGAATTAATAACTCGTTTATGTGATTAATTGATAAGTTAAATACGTTATGTAAACTCATTACTCGTCAAGTCTAATAACGTGTTCAAGAATCGATGTTTGTGATTCAATGAGTATAATCGGACTTATAATTAATTGGTATTGTGAATGTATTGATATATATGATTAATTAAGAGACGTGAATTTAATTGTAGCTTGTGCAAGAGGCAAGAGTTTTATCCCTAACTTAATATTGTTGAGCAAGTTTCCTTACTCTATCTCAATTTTGATTACGCAAGTTCTTGCTCTTGTTTATTCAAGTCAAGATTCGTATGAGATATTATAAGCTTAAGTATTATTTCAGACATAAAATACTTATTCGATTGTATACTCTTAAGATTTATTATTCAATTTGAATATCATTTATTGTTGAACCTTGTAAGACTAGCGAACCCTTATTGATTCGACTAGTCCATAGTTGATGAACGTTCTAAATTCTAAAACTATTATTGAGCTTATCCAAACCAAACTTCCTTTGGTGCGGACTCTGATGTCAAACTGAGATGAACAACCCTTTAATGGGGGATTATTTACGCTTAGCGTTGAGATATTGTGCACAGTACGGTACTAAGGGCTGATCCCCTTAAGCACGAGAAGTAGAGTCCATATAGTCTTATGACTATTAAATATTTAAAGTAGAAATACTTGACAACCTTAGACATAGTTCAAGGTCATATGACCCTCAGATGTTCTTTTTATTCTTGCTATTCATTCTTGATTCAAAAGTCAAGCTTTCTATTATTCGGATTTCTTTGACTTATTCGCATGTTATTATATTTTTATATTTGTATACTTGTTGGCAATTGTTCTCACTCTTGCATAATAACATTGCAGTTAAGAACGAAAGGTCAGACGAACCTTCCACTAGCAAAGGGAAGGGCAAAGATAACAATTGATGAAGACTTATTATTTTAATTGAGAATATTTGTTTAAAGACTTATGTTATAATGTTTAAGACTTATTATTTGTTTATGTTTCCGCACAGATGTTTAAGGTTAGTATGACCTGGGATTGTATTTATTATTCTAATGTTGTAACCCCATAAGGGGAGATGATGGAATTATTTCTATCTATTTCATGGTTTGCATTTATTATGGGTAGATAAATATATGATATTTGTACAGTGAACACCAAATCCCATGGAAATTGAAGTAACCAGATTTGGGGGTGTCACAGGTTGGTATCAGAGCCGTAGGTTATGAACCTTAGGTGGGGGAAACCTTAGGGTAGTAGCCTTTTGAAGAGATCGATAACATAGTAATGATAACTCTTATCAAGTTCTAAGAAAGATAATAATTTACCTTATGTGCTATATGTTTATATTTATGTACTCGCGCGATATCGATTAGCATCACGTAATAACTAAGACTTAAAATTAATTTGTCAAGGTTGTCAGATATTGGAGGATCCAGTCAGCCTAGGGAGGTTGTACCCCGAGTGGTTATTGAGGAGGATCCCTGAGACATTCACACATTCTGAGAGCAGTTAGTTCGACAAGAGCCATCTCCTTTGATCACTGTTGTTGGTAAGGAGCATGAGCCAGTGTTTGACTTTGAGGAGGACTCCAAAGAGATTGAGATTTAGGCTGAGGCAGTCGAGGAGGAGGAAGAAGACCTTGAAGAGTTCCCACCAAACTCTATCAGTGATGAGATGTACGACGAGCTATATGACCGTAACATTGAGATACAGGATACTGTTCGAGAGTTAAAGGAGCAGACGGTTACTCAACAGTCTACCATCGAGCATAAGGATAGAGAGGTTGAGGCTCTTTACACACGTCTTGGAGACGTAAAGTGGGAGTTGGTCCATGAGAAGGGCCAAGTTGAGCAGAAGTCAGAGGAGATAGAGAAATTGAAGAATGATTTGAAAGAGAAATCAGGAAGGCTTGCCATAGCAAAGGATGCTTGCATGAGGGATTCACGACGTGCAGATCTTGCAGAGCATAATGATCGTGCAAAGAAAGCAAAGATTTAGGAGACAGATTATACATTTCAAAATGCGATTGACAAGGCCCAGGATCGGGCTATGTGTTATCCTGTTCAGTTCGAGGGTCTGCCTTGGTATATGCTAGATTGTAGGATGATGTTTCGCATTATGGAGGAAGAACGCAGTAAAGCTGTTCGATGCCTTAGTAGGCAGTGATATGAACAGTTTGATTATGTGAATACTTCTTTGAGTAGTTAATAATGTAAATTCTGATGTGATTATAAACAAAAGAATATTTCAATGATTTAAATCCTGAAGATTCTTTATCTCGGGATAGTTGATGTAAATAGCAGCGATGCTATCTTCTTATGTTTAAAACTTTTGATTAAATAAAATGTCAAAGTTTATTTGAGATGTTATGTGTTAAATGTTATCTTAAAGTATTTAAGTTCAACCTTAAATATTTAAAGAATTGAATAAAGCTCTAATAAGCGTATATCTTAACAAAAATATGCCGCCGAGAAAAAGATCAAACCGTTGACCAGCCCAAGAAGGGTCAACGAATAACAACAAAGACGCCAATGCTAATGCCAACCCTGTCCAGCAGTTGGTGAATTTGTTAACTGGAGCGATGAACAATCAGTCGCAAGCTCCGCCTAACACCTCATTCAAAGACTATAAGGCGGTGGAACCACCCAAATTTAAAGGATCCATGAATTCGATAGAAGCTCAGACATGGGTCATGGAGATGGAAAAAGTTTTTGACGTTGCTAGGGTCGGTGAGGACCAGAAGACCGCTTATGCTACATTTATGCTGAAGTCAGAAGCCAGTTATTGGTGGCAGGCAAACAAGGTCAGGGGAAGAGAGGGCATCATAATCTGAGAAAGGTTCAAGGAGATGTTCTTCGAGATGTACTTCTCGACAAGCTCGCAGAACCAGATAGAGGTTCAATTTTTGGAGCTCAAACAGGGCAATGTATGTATTCAGTTAAGGTTAATAGACCTTGGGAAATGTTATAGAATCTTGTAAAATAAAAACTATATGTTTATATTTTCCGCATTAGTTTATAGAATATGTATGAAGATGATATATCGTGACGCACCATGTTCGAGGTTCTGGGACCCGAATTTGGGGGGGCTACATTGCACAAAGGACTTAGCTGTGTGCTTATGCAAAACGACAAGGTCATTGCGTATGCGTCACGATAATTGAAGGACTATGAGAAGGGGTTTCCGACCCATGATTTGTAATTTGCTGCAGTGGTATTTGCTTTGAAGATTTGGAGACACTATCTCTATGGTTAGAAGTGTGAAATATATACAGACCACAAGAGCCTGAAATATATTTTTACACAAAAGGATCTGAATATGCGCCAGAGAAGATGGTTGTAATTAATAAAAGATTTTGATTGCGAGATGTTATACCATCCAGGTAAGGCGAATGTGGTCGCCGACGCCTTAAGCAGAAAGGGTTGGGAGAAATTGATGATGTTGACCGCCCAGGAGGAGCTAATTTCAGCAATAGAGAAGCTGGAATTAGAGGTGAAGTATCCTATGGAGACTAACGAAAAGCTGTTCCAGATACAAGCTGGTACAACTTTGCTAGATAAAGTTAAGGAAGCACAACTCCTAGATGAAGAATGTGAGAAGATAAAGAAGAAGATATCTGAAGGGATCGAACAGGGCAATACGTCTGTACCAAATTATGCTTCAAAGTTTAATAATCTGGCTAGGTTTGCCATATATCAAGTGCATACCGACGAGAGGAAGGAAAGAAGGTTTGAACAGGGACTGAAGCCCTGGTTATATAGCAAGGTGTCAATGTTCCAACTGAACACCTTTGCTGGGGTATTGGAGAAGGCTATCCTTGCGGAAGGTGGGAGCGATGCGGTGACAAAATATAACCAGGATCAGAAAAAGAAGAAGAGTGAAGGAGAAAGTGTTAAGGCTAGTAGTAGCAACGCGGGAGGAAGCAATAATCAGAAGAGAATGTGGAATGACAACACACAGACTGGAAATTAGCAAGCAAGCCAGAAGAAGAGGGTTGAAGCATGCCCGACCTGCGGGAAAAACCACCTGGGGGTCTATATGAAGGGTAAAAGAGTTTGCTACAATTGTGGTCAAGAAGGCCACATAGCACCTAACTGCTGTAATCCTAAGAAGGGCGCATGTTTCACGTGTTGATCTAAGGACCATCTTGAAAGGGACTGTCTCAAGAAGGTATCTGGAGGGGCAGGAATAGGAAGGAACAGAGGTAGCAGTGGGGGAAGCGCGCTGACAATTACAGGACTGACCGCAACTAACCGACCTACCACTAGGACATTCAACATGACAGTGCAGGATGCTGTGCAGTCTCGCGATGTGGTGTCAGGTATCATTCTGATCAATAATGTTAATGCATATGTATTATTTGATTCGGGTGCTACTTGCTCCTTTATATCCGATGACTTTGCTAAGAACCTAGAAGTGCCTAAGGACGAGTTAGAATACCCTATGAACATAGAGATTGCGAATAGGGAGGTGATTCCTGTTAAGTATGTACACAAGAACTGTAGGGTGGATATTAAGGGTAATGTGATGAACGTGGATCTTATTCATATTAGACTTGGGGAATTCGACGTTATTCTGAGAATGGATTGGCTATTCAATTATGGGGCGATAATTGATTGCCAGAGGAAATGTATTAATCTTATGACTCCGTCAAGGGTTGTGTTTTATGGCAGCAAGTCTCCTAGACAAGCGAGTTGTCTGACGATGATGCAGGCAAAAAAGTTATTGAGACAAGGCTGTATAGGATATTTAGCCTACATAGTCGATAGTCGCAAAGAGAACCCGAAGTTGGAGGAAATACCAATCATAAGGGACTTTGTAGACATATTTCTGGACAATTTGCTAGGACTTCTGCCTGATAGGGAAGTAGAGTTCATGATCGATTTGGCACCAGGAACTGCTCCAATATAGAAGGCCCCGTATCGTATGGCTCCGGTAGAAATGAAGGAATTAATGGTACAGCTGGAAGAACTACTGGACAAAAAGTACATTCAACCGAGCGTATCGCCATGGGGAGCACCGATATTATTTGTAAAGAATAAGGACGGGACGATGCGGCTCTGCATCGACTACAGAGAATTGAACAAGGTCACGATTAAGAATAAGTACCCATTGTCGAGGATTGACGACCTGTTTGATTAGTTGAAGGGAGAGAGATACTTCTCGCAGATAGACTTGAGAAGTGGTTATCATCATTTGAAGGTGAGGCCCCGAAGACAGTGTTCAGGACTCGATATGGTCATTACAAATTTCTAGTAATGTCATTTGGTCTAACAAATGTGCCTGTAGCATTTATGGGCCTAATGAATGGAGTGTTCAAGCCATTTTTGGACAAATTCGTAGTGGTGTTTATCGACGACATTCTGGTGTACTCAAAGACCAAGGAGGAACATGTAGAGCATTTGAAGGTGATATTGGAGGCGTTAAGAAGAGAGAAGTTGTACGCCAAATTCTCGAAATGTGAATTCTGGATTGAAAGGGTGCAATTTCTTGGGCATGTAATTGATAAGGACAGAATCTCGGTAGATCCCTCAAAAGTTGAAGCTGTGATGAACTGGGATCTGCCGAAAACACCGTCAGAAGTGAGAAGTTTTCTTGGTTTGGCAGGCTATTACAGAAGGTTCATTCAAGACTTTTTCAATATCGCAAATCCGCTGACGAATTTGACTAGGAAATCGGTGAAATTCGTTTGGACAGAGAAGTGTGAGGAAAGTTTCCAAGAGCTTAAGAAGAGGTTGAGTTCGGCACTTGTTTTATCTCTCCCGGATAGCACAGGAAATTTTGTGGTATATAGTGATGCGTCGCACAAAGGACTTGGATGTGTGCTTATGCAAAACGGTAAGATCATTGCGTATGCGTCACGAAAATTAAAGGAGTATGAGAAGGGGTATCCAACCCATGATTTGAAATTGGCTGCAGTGGTATTTGCTTTGAAGATCTGGAGACACTATTCTATGGAGAGAAGTGTGAAATATATATAGACCACAAGAGCCTGAAATATATTTTTACACAAAAGGATTTGAATATGCACCAGAGAAGATGGTTAGAATTAACAAAAGATTTTGATTGCGAGATCTTATACCATCAGGGTAAGGCGAATGTGGTCGCCGACGCCTTAAGAAGAAAGGGTCGGGAAAAATTGATGATGTTGACCGCCCAGGAGGAGGTAATTTTAGCAATGGAGAAGCTGGAATTAGAGGTGAAGTATTCTTTGGAGACTGACGAAAAGCTATTCCAGATACAAGTTGGTACAACTTTGCTGGATAAAGTTAAGAAAGCATAACTCCTAGATGAAGAATGTGAGAAGATAAGGAAGAAGATATCTAAAGGGATCGAACCGAGATTCAAGGTGGACAATGAGGGAATGTTAAGATTCAAGAGCAGAGTTTGGGTACCGACAGTGCCAGAGATTAAGGAGGATATCTTGAACGAGGCTCGTAGTTCACGATATTCGATTCACCCCGGTAGTACCAAAATGTATCGGGATCTTCGATAGCATTTCTGGTGGCCGAATATGAAACGAGATGTTGCCGATTGTGTTGCCAAGTGCCTGACATGTCAGAAAGTAAAGGCAGAACATCAGAGGCCGAGTGGTTTGCTACAACCTCTAGAGATCCCAGAATGGAAATGGGAGCATATTACGATGGATTTCGTGGTTGGCCTTCCGACAACTCAGAAAGGCTATGACGCAGTATGGGTTATCATTGACCTACTGACGAAATCAGCACATTTCCTTCCAATCAGAATCAGATTCAACCTATACTAGTTGGCAAAATTGTATGTGAGAGAGATTATTTCAAGGCATGGAGTTCCGGTGTCAATTATTTTTGACTGAGACCCACACTTCACATCGAATTTTTGGAAACGACTACAGGAATGTATGGGGACACAGTTGAGAATGAGTACATCATATCACCCTCAGACAGACGGGCAGAGTGAAAGAACAATCCAGACATTGGAGGATATGTTGAGAGCGTGCATCATGGATTTCAAAGGAAATTGGGATGATCACTTACCGCTCGTAGAATTTGATTATAACAACAGTTACCACGCTAGTATTGGCATGCCGCCTTACGAAGCGTTGTACGACAAAAAGTGCAGAACTCCGTTGTACTGGGATGAAGTTGATGAGAGACACTTGTTAGGTCCAGAGTTGGTACAGCAGACAGCAGAGATCGTCAAGGTGATCTGGACAAGATTGGTAGCTGCTCAGGATAGGTAGAAGAAGTACGCTGATCCGCATCGCAAGAACGTAGAATTTGAGTCGGGTAGCTTTGTATTTTTGAAAGTCTCTCCCTGGAAGGGGAAGATCAGATTAGGTAAGTAGGGAAAATTGAGCCCGAGGTTCATTGGACCCTTTGAGGTGCTACGAAGAATCGGAGAAGTTGCGTATGAGGTAGCCTTACCTCCGTCGCTAGAACATGTCCACAACGTCTTCCATGTGTCAGTGTTACGTCCTTATAAACCCGATTACAAACATGTGATTGAATATGAATCCCTGTAATTTGAGAAAGACTTATCCTATGAAGAAGTTCCTATTTAGATTATTGATAGAAAAGAGCAAGTTCTCAGAAACAAAGTGATACCTTCTGTTAAGGTAATCTGGAGGAACCACAATACTGAAGAAGATACGTGAAAACTCGAAGAACATATGATTGAGACTTACCCACACTTATTTTTTTAATTTATGTATAAGCGATTCTGGGGACAGAATCTTTGTAAGGGGAGGAGAATGTAACGGAACGAATTTAATTGAAGCGTGATTCTGGGGACAAAATCCTTTTAAGGGGGGAAAGATGTGACGAACGAGAATTTTGTAATTTAATTTTAATAGTTATTAAATTAAATAAATATTTTTAGATGATTTATTTATTGAGTTAAATAATTATTTGATGAAATTGTGGTAGATTAATTTAATTATGTGTTACATTTATTAAATTAATGTGGAGAATTTTTATAGTTCAGAATATGTATTTAATTAAGTTTATTCGATTAAATGAATTATTTAATAAGCATAATGTTATTCTAATTAATTTAATAATTAATTAGATATTTAAAAGTTTTACATAATTAATAAATGAGAATTTTAATTATGTGATTATGTGATTTAATGTAGATTTATGATAATTTATTTAATTGATTTAAATAAGATTATTTGATTAGTAAAGGTGTGACATTAAACTATGTAATAAACAGTTAATTAAATTAAGTGGAAAGAAGAAAGAAATGGCTAACCAAACAGAGCCCTAAGGGGAGTTGGCCAGTTAACCCATTATAGGATTAACTGACTACTACAACATCAGTTATATACGTTATATCATATATACGTATTATACTTATATTGTATATCATATCAATTTATATTATGTAACTTTCCATCAGAGAGAATTTAGAGAGAAAATTGAGAGAAAAGATTAAGGGAGAAGAATTGGAGAAGTCTAGTTCATCATCTTTTAATCATCTTCACAAACTAGCAAGGGTAATCCATTCAATCTTTAATTTTAAATTCATGTTCTTATATTTTCCATTTACGTATTTTAAAAAAGTTTTCTCTGAATGGAAAGTGTTATGGTTGTTGATCATATGGCTTTATATATATTAATAAGTGTTCATAACATGCTTTATACCATGTATGCATGAATTAAAGTAGTTAAATTCAGGTAATTATACGTTAATTGGAGTTTCATGAATTACAGAATATGAAAGTTGTATATATGGCCCTTATGTACAAATTACATGCTTTAATTGTTTAGTTAACTTTAAACTGATGATTGAATATGATAATGCATGTTTAAACGAACAAAACGGAATTCAAACGAACAGATTCGGTGTATTAATGAATCTGTTACATTAAATTTCATATTTTTCCTTAAAACTTTACAAAATATCAAAAATAGTAAATTATATATTTTAATTTGAGTAATTATGTGATATTAAGTGTTAAAAACATGCTAGAAACGTCGTATCATGTTTCTATGAAGTTTATTAGTTCATGAGTAACAGTAATTTTGCTGTGTTAGTTTAATTTGGGAATTATTTGACCTTTATTTGGCCTTTTCTGTGTTCTTCGCGAACACTGTCAGACCATTCTGCGACTTTGAGAAATTGTCATGTGATCTAAATTGGAGAAATTATGTGATCTAAATTGTTAAAAACATGCTAGAAACGTTTTATGATGTTTCTGTTAAGATTATAAATCATGGGTATTAATAAATGGTTATCTTAGTTTAATTTGGCATTTATTTAGCTTTTTCTGTGTTCTTCACGAACACTGTCACATCATTCTGCGACTTTGAAAATTTGTTATGTGATCTAAATTGGAGTACTTATTTGATCAAAATTGTTAAAAATATGATAGAAACGTTATATGATGTTTCTATTAAGATTATAAATCATGGGTAACATTAAAATTGTTGTGTTAGTTTAATTTGGCATTTATTTGGCTTTTCTGTGTTCTCCGCGAACACTGTCAGACCGCCAGAATAAAATTAATGAAAATTTTACTAAGTGTTCAAAAATCAGAAATGTATTTAAAATCTAATCTAATAAACATGATGGCATGTTAAGCATATATGGAGATATTAAAACAGAATTAATAACTCATTTATGTGATTAATTGATAAGTTAAATACGTTATGTAAACTCGTTACTCGTGAAGTCTAATAATGTGTTCAAGAATCGATGTTTGTGATTCGATGAGTATAATCGGACTTATAATTAATTGGTATTGTGAATGTATTGATATGTAGGATTAATTAAGGGATGTGAATTTAATTGTAGCTTGTGCAAGAGGCAACTGTTCTATCCCTAACTTAATATTGTTGAGCAAGTTTCCTTACTCTATCTCAATTTCGATTACGCAAGTTCTAACTCTTGTTTATTCAAGTTAAGATTCGTATGAGCTATTATAAGTTCCTTAAGTATTATTTCAGATATACAATATTTATTTGATTGTATACTATTGAGATTTATTATTCAATTTGAATATCGTTTATTGTTGAACCTTGTAAGACTAGTGAACCCTTATTGATTCGACTAGTCCATAGTTGATGAACGTTCTAAATTCTGGAACTATTATTGAGCTTATCCAAACCAAACTTTCTTTGGTTCGGACTCTGATGTCAAACTCAGATGAACAACCCTTTAATAGGGGATTATTTACGCTTAGCGTTGAGATATTGTGCACAGTATGGTACTAAGGGTTGATCCCCCTAAGTACGAGAAATAGAGTCCATATATTCTTATGATTGTTAAATGTTTAAAGTAGAAATACTTGACAACTTAGGACATAGTTCAAGGTCTTATGACCTTCAGATGTTCTTTTGATTCTTGTTATTCATTCTTGATTCAAAATCCAAGCTTTCTATTATTCGGATTTCTTTGACTTATTCGCATGTTATTATATTGTTATATTTGTATACTTGTGGGCAATTGTGCTCACTCTTGCATAATAACATTGAAGTTTAGAACGTAAGGTCAAACGAGCCTTCCACTAGCAAAGGCAAGGGCAAAGTTAACAAGTGATGAAGACTTGTTATTTTAATTGAGAATATTTGTTTAAAGACTTATGTTATAATGTTTAAGACTTATTATTTGTTTATGTTTCCGCATAGATGTTTAAGGTTAGTATGACCTGGGATTGTATTTATTATTTTGATGTTGTAACCCCATAAGGGGAGATGATGGAGTTATTTCTATCTATTTCATGGTTTGCATTTATTATGGGTAGATAGATATATGATATTTGTACAGTGAACACCAAATCCCGTAGAAATTAAAGTACCCAGATTTTGAAGTGTCACAGTCGACCGTCACAGAACCTTCTCGTTGCTCACTCGAACGGTGGTTGCAATGGTCGGTTGAATCACCGATCCTTCTTTGTGCTCCCTCTAGGGATTTGTATAACAGATTCCATCATCTGTCCTCTGTGGGGATAAATTGATACACCATTTTCGTCACCGGCTCATTCCCGATACTTCGCTAGATTTGTCGCCAACGGTTAGACTGTCATTTATTCTGACCTTCGCTGAAGTAGCCTTCAATGGCTTCACCACTAAATCATTCCCGCTGCTTCACTAGATTTGTTGCCAACGGCTGATAGTGTCAGACCCTCTGACCTTTGCTAAAGTAGCCTTCAACGGCTGATACCACCGGATCATTCCTGATGCTATGCTGGGGTTGTCGCCAACGGTTGATCTGCCATTCATTCTGACCTTCGTTTAAGTAGCCTTCAACGGCTAATACCACCGGACCGTTCCCGATGCTTCGCTGGGGTTGTCGCCAACGGCTGATTATGTCAGACCCTCTGACCTTAGCTGAAGTAGCCTTCAACGGCTGATACCACCGGACCGTTCCTGATGTTTCGCTAGGGTTGTCGCCAACGGCTGCAATATCAGACCATCTAACCTTCGCTAAAGTAGCCTTCAACGACTGATACCACTAGATTGTTCTCGATGGTTCGCTGGGGTTGTCGCCAACGACTGCAATGTCAGACCATCTGACCTTTTCTGAAGTAGCCTTCAACGGCTGATATCACTAGATCGTTCCCGATGCTTCGCTGGAGTTGTCGCCAATGATTGCAATATCAAACATGATCAAGTTTTATATGGGGGGGGGGTACTCTTTTTGACAAATCATACCCTCGGATCAATCTAGATGACTTGATACAGTCAGAACTTGCTGGTCATACCGTCAGACCTTCCCGATGCTCTAACAGCGACAGTTTTTAGCAGTTTTCATCATTGGTCCCCGTATATCTCTTCGGGATGAAAACTAATGGCTTACATGAAGTTTTTCTTTCGGTCAGGAATTCGCTGCTCATATGCAGGATTTTAGGCCAATCCGCTCAATCGCGTAGCAGTTTTTTCCCAGATTTGACTTTTCAGCTTCTATAAACTCCGTTTCCACTCGAACTGGACTGAATCGAAGGGGGTGGGCCCCACCTTAAGGAGCCACATATACAGGTGCAGCAGCAGTATGTACGAGTGCGGCAGCCGCATGTACGGGTGCGGTTGTCGCAGGTGGGGCTACTCCCTCCTGCGAGTTCAAGTTGAGCTCCCGTGGCCTTTCAAATTCATTTTCAGTTTTGAATCCTAAAGGAAATCCGATTTTCTTTCTCAGATCTACGGAGTTCGGGCAGCTTTTTTCAGATTCCGTCACCGTAAAAACGCTCTGCACATCTCTGGTAACGTTTACATCCTTTATTTTCCAGTTTTGACTGTTAGAATGTTGTAAACCACGTAGTGTGCTTTTAAACACAATGTATCAAATATATATGCATATATGACTTGATAAAAATTTTCAGACTTAGTGAATATGCACATTTTACTGTGTTAAACGCTTGGATGTAAAAATATTTGAAATCTGAGACAGTCAATTGATACCCTTTTTGATCATTTTACTCATCCTTTTTGAGGCCAAGTGAGCCTGGATTTTCAACTAAAAATGCATGTGATAATTTAGCTGCCACGAAGAGTTTACTTTTGATTTTTTTTTTATAAATATGAACTATTTCTATTTTTGGGTAAGGGTGCTACTGTATGGCCACCTAGTCATGCTTATGTGCATACGGACAGTCCATTTTACAAAGGAGACTGGTGAAATTTTTCCAAAAGCTTGAGTATTTAATAAACATGCAATTTTGACTTTACTGGGGACTTCGGTTGACCCATGCATGTTTTAGGACTTAAAAATGCAGGAATTACTGATTTAATTTTTTAAGCCACAGGTTTTAGGCTTACTTCACCCTTTCTGAGGTGATTTGGATATTTGTCCAGGTTATGGAACCAGATAGACCCGATAGTGCCAGCAGGGTTATTCTAGAAGTTAGGCGAAGGAGAGTCTCCGATGTTCCTCAGCCACGGCAGGCCCGACCACCTCGCAGATTGGCTGAGTCAATGATTCTTCCTATCCAGGTTGATCCACCGGTTGATGTGGACGATGAGGATGTCCCATTTATTGATCCTGCCCCAGCTCAAGCTCCACATGCAGAGCTTCCAGGCATTGTGGTGCCACTTCAGGAGCTTCTGTGAGATTTGAGGCGCCATCCATCGAGATATCTTCATGCCAACGAGGTGACTGAAGTTTTTCTTCTAGATTTTCTTTCTTTTTTTTAACCATTTTCAAGGCGTAGACTTGATCTGGATTAGATTTTTAATGCAGGTTCCCGGCTTTACGGAGCCCAGGGGGGAACTGGTTCGTTGCCTCTGGGGTTATATGAGGACTTTATCTGAGCGCTGGTTCCATCAGGCCCAGTCTCTTCATTTGCTGGATTGCGAGGTGATGATGACGCCTATGGACTGAAGGTTCATCACCGGGATAGAGTTCGCAGGTGAGCCAGTGCTAGTTGTGGCTGATATTTCACCTACTTTCGTTCGGTCCCTCTTGGGAGTCCTGTGACTGTCATCAAGGGTCGAACGGTCCGTTCTCGTCCCTTGAGCGTAGATGCCCAGAGTGGGGCTTTGACTGAGCCTCTGCCTGATGATTAAAGGGTTAGAGATCGCATCTTACGACGACTATTTTTGGTGATTATCAGGGGTTGTTTCCTTGCGAACAACTCTTTGACGGTGTCCTTTGCCCTTGTCAGCGCTACTCGATACGTGGAGCACCTCAGTGATTTCGATTGGGGTACCTACACCTTTTCCTATTTTCTCTGAGGGATGCGTATGTGCTCGAAGGTTGTGACGGAGGCTTGGTTGGGCTTTTATCCATTCCTGCTGGTGAGTACATGTCTCTTGTACCTTTTTAATTTCCTCATTTATATTTGTCAGTCTTGATCATTGAGGACTTTTGATATTTTCATGGCCAGTTTTGGGTATATGAGAGGTTTCCTTGCCTATGTCCTGCCACTACTCTGGGCTTGGAGACTTATTCTCGGGGACGGTGTTGGCATCATTCCACATTGACGGAGGTCCCTGTAGCCAAGGGATTCACCCACTCCCGCCTGCAGCTAAAGCTTATTGACCGCCGGATCGATCTCGTGGGTCCCGTATACCTCAGAATTTTTGACAGTCGGGTTTGAGGATGGCATTTCCCACTAGTTTGGAGTTTGCATTATCCACCCACCGAGTTCCATTTTTGACAGAGGGAGGTTGGGTGCTCTATTTAGGAGTGCGTGCTATTCGGAGCACCACAAAAGATATTCGCATTACCTTTGTTCCTCCTGCTTGGCATCATTGGCCATTATCTCAGCCACTCACAGACATTCCTATGGTGTACATAGATGGCTTTACCTTGTCAGAGGGTCCTTACATCCAGGAGCCATTTCACAGCTGGTGGAGTCCTCGTACCATTGGGGCTCAAACTCGTGCTACCCAGTTTATGGCAGACATGGTGCCAGGGTCTGTGATGATGACAGACTTGATAGCTTGACTCCGAGATCCGACTCATCTGGACCAGATTATAGAACTGACCCAAAAGTTAGAGAGGGCACATTTATTCATCAGGGATCTTGAACGGGAGCCATCTGAGGCAGATTCTTTTGATCCTTCCAGCTCTGGAGCTGGCCCCTCATCAGGTTCATTTTCTAGCAGTTATGTAGGTGCTGATCCTCCTATGTATCGACCGAAAATTCTCACTGGCCGAGACTTTGTGACTAAGGAGGAGCTGGAGCAGGTTAATAGCCTAGAGACAGATATTCTGGATCTCTTTGGATAGCTTTTCTCGCTATATCTTTTGATAGGCCTCTGTTTAGCTATTGGGCGGTTGTGCCCCATTTATCACTATATCTTTTGATAGGCATCTGTTAGTAGTTGGGCGGTTGTGCCCCATTTCCCTGTACTTTTTGTTTTATATTTTATTAGCAGACAGAGATGATGCTTTCAGTAGATAGTTTATTCTAGATATGTATGATATTTCCTATCTATTGCATCATGTTTATCATTATCATTATGCATATATTATGTCATTGATATACATTTAGACAGGTGAGTTCATATTTGACCCCTGGATGGTCTTATGATACGGTGATACAGATGTCGTCATTTACAGTCAGCATCCTCATTGAGGTCCTGGTATGATAGTCTGTCCCATACAGCCAGAGGGATAGTAGACCAGATGTTGGGGCATTTTATGGCCCTTCTAGATTTCCAGGTTCCGTATGGATTCGTGGATGGCATTCTATCCTGCTGAATACCTAAGCGGTAGGTCTTCCACTTTGAACTGCACGAGTTGACTCCTACCTTTGAGGAGTATGAACGTCTTACAGGCTTGGCACTAGATCTGCCCTGCGCTCGCACAGCTATCAGTGATATGAGTAGAGCATTTATGACAGTGTCGGGTCTGAGACACCGAGTCATCACTGAGGAGACTTATTTCAGGACATGTGATATCTATTGACTTTCTGATCGATCGCTTCCGCTGGCTAGACAACTATGATCGACACTCTGGGAATTTTATCACTTCTGTAGATGAGTGGTAGCTTACCCGTGTAAACATCTTGTTGATGTGCATCACGGCCTATGTATATATGCCACTATATTTGGACCATGTAGATATTAGGTTGATGGTTATAGTTCGTGCCTTCAAACAGGGTAGTATTATTCTGCCGATGATATTGGCCGAGACTTTGAGGTCGACTACCTTTTGCAGCACCCATCCTGAGGGGTTTTTTAGAGGTAGCTCTGTCCTGCTGTATACATGGCTCATGACACATTGGCGTCCTATTGGCACTTTTAGACACCATCGGTACTGCTTTACCCATGAGATAGCCATGTCCTACTTCTTCCAGCCAGTGGAGTGTTCGGACGTAGCGACATGGTCGACCTTTTTATCAGATATTGAGCATCCATTTTTGATATTACCACGCTCAGGGCTTGAATCCCCTTACAGCTTCATTACTCATGCATTCGGTATGTATTATTTGCCCCTAGCAGGATTGAGAGGGGTGACCACTTACCATCCGTTGGCAGTTATGGGTCAGCTTGATCAGTTTCAGAGCCTCCACCAGTTTGAGGGGGCCGTTGATCAGCGGATATTAGCTTCATCTTTATCGTCAGCTGACCTGATCATGATTTATGAGTGTTGGACTCATAGGGAGAGGGCTGATTTCTCTACTAGCCATCCGGATCGTTCTCCAGAGTATTCGGCATGGTTGGAGGCTGATATAGCAGCAGCTGCAGTTATCCAGGCAGTTCTGAGTGTTGATTTAGATGAGGAGGAGCCTATGGAGGATCCCGATTCTCCCATGGAGGATGAGTTGTTTATGGGTATGACAACGACTTTAGTTAGTGACACTTCGAGCATTCCCGTCGGGACTGATCCAGTTATGGTTGATTCACTAGCTCGGATGACTTTCGAGATAGATCAGGCTAGGGCGTTGATGTTGACGGCCTTGTTTGGCAGGGATACAGCTTTTGCTGACAGACCTGACTGGATCTAGCTACTAGGGATGCAACATTTGTTGAGAGAGATGAGGATCGATCTTCCCGAGATGCCGCTTTCGCTGAGATTGAGGAGACTTTGATTGCCCGGGATGTTGATTTTATGGAGAGGGATAGGCCATAGCTACCCAGGTGTAGTGCCCCCAAATTCGGGTCCCCAGAACCTCGGACATGGTACGTTACGATACATCATTTTTATAACTACTGTGAAAGATATAAACATAAATTGTTTATACAATAACCTTTACACATAACTCCCATGGTCGGTAACCTTAACTTAATACACATATTCATATTCTACATGACTTACAATGTCATCTGCCACCAATACTATTACAATTTTAACTGCAACACAATCCAATTCTGGTATTTGTCTTTATCTTTGCCTCTATTCGAAGTTTTGTCTTAATCTGAAATATTTATCATGATATAGCAAGGGAGACCAACAAGTTTGCCCAGCAAGTTTAAGTTCAAATGAAGATATATCATGATTGAAAAGAATAATAAGTTGACAAACTTTCAACAATATAATAATTGTGAAAGAATATAAATCAATTTTTATAACTGAATGACCGAGTCAATAATGAAGAATGGTTAACAATGAACATGAACAAATTTAACTGAACCAAATGGTAATGAAGGTGATCAACCTTTTATACCTGATGAACATATGCAACATGCACTAAGTGAGAATTAATAATCAGTATAGATGTGAATAATTAACAATAATTATTCGCGAGCATACTTTGAAATATAACTCAAAGTTGAGTTAGAGAAAACTTGCTCAATAAAAGAGTATAGGAACTTGCCTATATCGTCGATTACTGCTACGCAATATAATTTAATCGCTTTATTGTAAACACCTATCAGTTATAAGATTGATCTTTCAATTAGCATAACATACTTTATAAGTAAACTATCTAACATTTAAACACATAGTCAAATATTAGATAACCTTAACACTATACATATACACAAGTCTAAACCTAGCACACATCGAGTCTTTAATAATGTTCAATATAGTATACTGAGTGGTTTCCCACAAACAACTGACAGATTAGTTTCCATCTCGTCTACACTGTTTTCACAGTGAGTTAGATCGGTTACTAATTCGTATATACCTTCCCCATATGAAGGAGTCGTTTAGCCCAGCTACTATACATCAACCATTAAAGGGTACGATTGCACTATCTTAGACTTAACACTTACTCGTTCATTTATAAATTATTATTATAACTTGGTAAACTATTTACTATTCAAGAGACTTAATATATCATTTAAGTAAGCTGAAACCAAACTGTTTCCTTTTCCTGACATTTCAGTTTTTATTTCAGCAAGCTGAAATAAACTATTCAGAAAAATACTAAATCAGTTTAATATTTTTCTATCTTTTGGCCAAACATATATACATATAATCCATACACAAAAACACTTTTTCTAGAATTTTTCAACTCCTTTAAGTATTTTTCAAAAATCCATTTCTAGTTAATTCCTTAAGAAATTAGCTACCTCACACTTAACTCCAAAAATTCCCAACTCTTGGCGGGATCTTACACATGTTAACGTGAGCTTCCAGTTTAAATTTCGTGGCCATCGGAGTTATACAACTCCGGTTATAGAGATTTTCGTCAGAAAAACACAAATATTGAAATGGTCATAACTTGGTCAATTTAAGTCAGAATAAGTTCATTTTTGGACACAAGCTACTTTATCTCATATGTTTTAATTTCCCAAAAGATTGGAATTTATTTCATAAAAAAAGTGGATGAAAATTCCCCTACAAAATCTGGACAGAATGCTTTTTAGCATTTTTTAGATTTGACGTCCTTTGCAAATTTTAGTCCACACGGAAATTTATAACTCCTTTTTTAGTGATTCCACTTGGAAACGTTAGAAGACTTGTATATCTAACTCCAAAAATTGACCACACTCAAAAATTTGAAATACAATAGGAGATATGGTCGTTTGACTTTCTTGTTGTGTTTTCTAAAAATATGATTTTTCTAGTTTTTTGTGATTTCTATGAAAACTTTCATATTCTCACCTATGCATCAATATAATCCATCATCAAACATCATAATACCTATTAACACCTCATATACTCATGGATCTATCATGATCCATGATCTAATACATTAAAGAATCACCAATCATAAGATAAACACAATCAAGGCTAAGAAAAATTAGATTTTCTTATTTTTGAAAAACTTATTTTCCATTTCTTGCTTTAGATCCAATTTCTAACACTTGAATATGTTAGATCCATACATGAATCTAAAGGAAATACATAGATTAAGGAGATTTAAACTTCCAAATCAAGAAACCCCCTTTTCATTAAACTATTATAAGAAAGAAGAGTAAGGCTAGAGATTTTCTTTATACCTTTGCTTTTATTTTCTTCTTCTTCTTCTTCTTCTTCTTCTTCTTCTTCTACCATGGAGATATTTTTCTCCTTCTCCCTCCTTATTCGAACTCTCCCTCTTCTCTCTTGTTCTTGCTTTCTTTTTGTTTTCTCTTTTTAGATTATCTTAGGAGAATAAGGTAAGAACAAAAGAGATATTAGTAAAAACAAATGAATAGATATGTTATATCTTATCTATCATTCTCTAGAAAATCCTTATCTCCTCTTTGTGTTTGCCGTCCATATCCTCCTTCCTCTCTCTTCATGATGTAAGTGGTAACTTGTAAGTATACACAAAGTGTTGGCCAAATAAAAATTCAACACCTCATAAAGTAAATACCTACTAAAGTGACTTTAATTATCACATTCACCTCCCTTTCTCCTATCCTTCCATAACCGGCCACATGGCCCTTCATTGCCCATCCATTTTATTTTTATTATACTTTATATAATGACTAACATACCCCTCCCTAATTGGGCTTAAGTCTTGGGCTTTCCTTAATTCCTTTGGGCTTGCTCCTTTTTCTTAAGGAACAATTACATATTATAATACATTTTAAAAATAATTACAAAAATAGTACATAGATAAAATAATTACAAAAGTAACATATTTTTACATATTTATTTACAAAATTAGTGCAATTAGGATTCCTTTAATTTAGGTGGGTCAATAGTCATTTTCTCTCTCTCTCTCTCTCTCAACTGACTTATCCTCAATCTCTCTGGCCATTATATCTCTCTCTCGCCATTTTCTATTCCTCTCTCTCGCAAAGCTCTCACCGGCCAGATGGCATCCATAAAACTTCAGTGTTGGAAAACTCTCTGTCACCATTTTCTATTTCTTTTACTTCTTCACTGGAAAACTCTAGCCGAAAACTTCAGTGTTGGATATATCCCACAATTTCTAATTTGGTGAAATAACTTCAGTGTTGGTCTCTTGAAATGCCTCACTGCCTCAGCACAAACACGTCACTGCCTTCATAATGATGGATGAGCCCACTCATTTCTTTTAGTAGCCAAGGTGGTGGATGAGCCAAGGTGATGGATGAGCCCACTCCTTTCTTGTAGTAGAAAATATCAAGGGAGATTTACACTACCTAGTGATTTTAAGTGTTGTTTAAAGGCCAAGTCTCGGGTCACAAAGGTTTGACAATAATGTACTAGGAAGTGTAAGAAGAGACTTATGGGTCTCTTTTTCTTACTCTTATACATCTGAGTCTTTTGGTTATTGTGTTTTTTCATAATGCAGTTGGTAGCCAAATCTTCATACCAAGGTAACCAAACCTTCATACCAAGGTAACCAAATCTTCATATCAAAGTAACCAATCCACCTCCAAACCTGTAATTTTTTCATAGTGCAGTTGGTAACCAAACCTTCATACCAAGGTAACCAAATCTTCATACCAAGGTAATCAAACCTTCATACCAAGGTAACCAATCCACCTCCACACCTGCAATTTTTTCATAGTGCAGTTGGTAACCAAACCTTCGTACAAAGGTAACCAATTCAGTTTTATTAGGTTACCAATTTATTTTGAATGTGATGCAGGTTGTAGCCAAAACTTCATGCAGTTGGTAGTCAAACCTTTATACCAAGGTAACCAATTCAGTTTTATTAGGTTACCTTCATCGTGCAGTTGGTAACCAAACCTTCATACCAAGGTAACCAATCCACCTCCACACATGCAGTTTTTTTATAATGCAGTTGGTAACCAAACCTTCATACCAAGGTAACCAAACATTGATACCAAGGTAACCAAACCTTCATACCAAGGTAACCAATCCACCTCCACACCTTTTTGTACCCTTTTTGTGTTTTCGTTTTAAAGGAGAAGCTCTGCTTTCTATTTTTTAAATAGTTAGTACCATATGTTCCGGATTTGTGGTCCCAATATTTTTTTTTATGGAGTTTGTAGACAAAATCTAGTTGGAGATCTTTTTGTCTTTTGAGAAATCATATAATTGATACCCACCATGCATATATGCTTTTCTTAGCAATTCTTAAATTAGCAGTAAATTCTTCTGGAGCTACCATTAATATGTCGACTTATTTATCAGCTTAAGGTTGACTCAATTTACTATTAGTACTTGACTTTTGCAGTATATGAAGCTGTCTCGAGTGAAATTCCTGTACGTTTGGTCAACCTCCCTAAGAAAAAGAACATTCAGATAGATCTGCAACAAGCGGAGATTCGTGGCGGCGGAGGAGGAAGATGACGTTGCCAAAACTTCAGACTAAGGTAACCAATTCAGTTTTATTAAGTTACCAATTTAGTTTGAATGTGATGCAGTTAGTAGCCAACCCTTCATACAAAGGTAACCATTTTAGTTTTTGTGGGTAACCAAATATTCATAAAAAAAAATTCAGAACAGTAAGAGTTCATCTATTTATTTTCAAACTTTTTGTAGGGCGAATCTTCTTCTTTTTCTCATTGGTGTTTTGGACAACGGAGATTCGCGGCGGAGTAGCGGAGGAGAGGGCAACCTGCGAAGAAGGAGATTCGCGGCAGAGTAGCGGAGGAGAGGGCTACTGTGAGGGAGATGAAAATTTGAATTTGAATTATTAATTTGAATTTGAATATTTGAATTTGTTTTTGTTGTTAGATCCCAAATATTTGAATTTGAATTATTAATTATGGTAGTTATTTCTCCTTGATTTTAGGTTTTCTTATTAATGTGAATTGCGTTATTTTTGTAATTATTTTGTTAATGTACTGATGTTGTAATTACTTTCTAATTGTTGTATAGTAATGTAAAGGACCCTTTTCTTAATTTACTTAGTATCTAAAATAAACTTGGACTTCCACCAATAATTAAATTGGGCTAGCATAATACTTGTCCCATATATGATATATTGGGCTAGTTTAATAATTTAATTGCTATTAAATCAAATTAGCTATAAGTCCAATGTTTAAATAAATAATTGGGCTACTTATTTAATTCCTTGGGCCATAAAATCAACTTAGTTCCATACTTTTAATTTTTATCTTACTCTAATCATTTAGTTAGGGTTCCATTACACACCTTTATAAATAAATTCATTACTCATACATTTTAATTTCATAACTCAATTAGACTTGCTTTACTTAGGTTATAAAATTAATTATTAAAGATGTACAAAATAAATCTCTTAGAGTATTTACTTACCCTACCTAATATATATTAGGTTATATAACATTATTCTTAATATTCTATCAAACACATATAGATTCATTTCTAGGGTTTAAAAATTTTGTAACCCATATATTCTATATTCTCATTCGAATAATAAACCACATAGGTTCTTCTTTAAAAAATTTAAATTATTCCTCAAATTCTCATCTAGGTTTTATTCTTTTAACCTTTATTTTAATCATTTAAGATCTTATAAATTTTTGGGTTGTCACATTCACCCATTCTTCTAAGAATTTCGTCCTCGAAATTACAGCCTACTAATCCCTACTCCTTTATTCGTCAAAACTATATTTTCAACTGAACCTTTATCTGATTTCATTCGCATTTAATGAGTTCATTCAGCTTCCTTTTTTGAGGAACTATTCTATCATCACATTCTACCCAAACTTCTCTCTAAGGAGTTAAAAACTTTTCAAATTATGCTGAGTGGCCATATAGACCATGAACTCTCGGATTTAACGGTATTCACCGTAACCAAATAATAGGCATAGTTTACAATCACGAAAAAGGTAAACTACCACTGGCCTTAATTATCTGAACGACTGTATGCGTTCAATGATTGTAATGTACGTTATCCAACCAATATATCCCCCTTTTCGAGGTTATTCATACTCAGCCGGAAGTCCGAATCAAAACAATATAGTTCGGGATAAGTTCTCAAAGAGATACTTGAATTTTCATAAACATTTGTCTAGCTGAATCAAATAGCTTTAGACATATACCAATAATTCAAACATCAATCAAAATATGTGTCTGGCCAAATTTAATTGACACTTAATTTTTTTAAAAAATTTTGAAAATAATTTTATGATGTCATTATATCGCACTGTATTTACAGTTCGTTGAAAATTCTGTTATTTTGTGACTTTGTCATAATACAATATACCATAGTGGGCTGGCGATCCTTAGATCACATCCGACACTAGATAATATTGCATGAATGACTCCATCGTTTTTATCATCTTTGCACCAGGTTCCATGATGCATTGATGATATATAAAATACGTTTTGATATTTTAAATAATTTTTGTCTAGCCGAAATAATTAGTGTAGACTCTTCTTTAAACCGTTCAAAAATATTGAAAATCATTTTTGGAATTATCATGTCGCAACAGATAATGATGTGTCAGGGTCCCGAAGTCCACACATACACAATTATAACCACGTTTTGAAGATAACCAAAAATTCATTTTTGCTATTATCTTTGCGCAACAGGTAACTATGTGATAATGGCTCAAAGTCTATCTCCACACCCTTGTCACCATGCTGTGAAGATAACAAAAATTCATTTTATTTCGAAAAAGGCACATCAGTGCGAATTTAGCTTGATGTCAAAAATTTTGAAGTCTAGCACAGCTAGAAGATTTGGAATACCTATGCTTCCACCATCAACTTCAATTCTTCTAATGATCAATTGCTTAATAATTCTATATATTCTATCATACTTAAAGCTTACTACACAAAAATCCTCAATTCTTCTTCCACAACTTTCTTATACTCAGTATAGTTCATCAAACATACCACACGTTATGAGTTCAGGAACTTACCACAATCATATGGGTTTAGGAAATTATCCTAGTCAAACCAAAGTCTTCCATTCGCTAAGGGGTTTCACCATACGATTATGAGTCACAAACTTACCATAAGTGTGAGTTTTAAGAACTCGTACCTAATTTTATATTCTCTACCTATCCGTTATACACATGAGAAAAAAAATCACCTTCTCAACATACATATAGCGAATAGCGCGACACCAACATTTCAATGATTATCAATGTAATAAACTAAGTAGTCATTAGACCAAGTACAAAACCCCAGCCCATACAAAGGTTTGTACAACTCAGCTATCACATGAGTCCTCAATCGAAATCCCACATAATCCTATCTCCCTCTTTACTCAATACGAATTTCATTTAATCCGTATCTACAATTCTACAACTCTTTTGAGTTTAACTAGTACTATTTCATAGTACCATATTCGTATAGCAATTCTGCTATAAAATTTTCAATCATTTGATTGATCCTCCTTCCTGCTATGACCTTATCAGATCACGTTGTGATCTCATATTATAATTGTATTATATTACTATTCTTTTTTATGTTATAATTGTTTTGTTTTACTATCTTCTTTCACTTTATACTTTTAGTCTTTTAGACTCTATCTATTCATTACTACTGTTCATCTTTATTATCAGAGTTAGGTAACTCTAGATGTCAGGATTCTTCTTTGAATCTTATTGACTTACCAATACCTTGCCCAAATTCATCGCTTAAATTTCAAGCTCTATTTGAGTTTATTCCTTATCCTCATCCCTGTGGTTATAGCCTAAGGTAGCCCTACCTAAGGTTTATAACCTACAGCTCTGATACCAACTGTAGCGCCCCCAAATCCGGGTCCCCAGAACCTCGAACATGGTACGTTACGATACATCATTTCTATAACTACTGCGAAAGATATAAACATAAATTGTTTATACAATAACCTTTACACATAACTCCCATGGTCAGGTAACCTTAACTTAATACACATTCATATTTTACATGACTTGCAATGTCATCTGCCACCAATACTATTACAATTTTAACTGCAACACAATCCAATTCTGGTATTTGTCTTTATCTTTGCCTCTATTCGAAGTTTTGTCTTAATCTGAAATATTTATCATGATATAGCAAGGGAGACCAACAAGTTTGCCCAGCAAGTTTAAGTTCAAATGAAGATATATCATGATTGAAAAGAATAATAAGTTGACAAACTTTCAACAATATAATAATTGTGAAAGAATATAAATCAATTTTTATAACTGAATGACTTAGTCAATAATGAAGAATGGACAACAATGAACATGAACAAATTTAACTGAACCAAATGGTAATGAAGGTGATCAGCCTTTCATACCTGATGAATATATGCAACATGCACTAAGTGCGAATCAATAATCAGTATAGATGTGAATAATTAAGAATAATTATTCACGAACATGCTTCAAAATATAACTCAAAGTTGAGTTAGAGAAAACTTGCTCAATAAAAGAGTATAAGAACTTGTCTGTATCGTCGATTACTGCTACGCAATATAATTTAATCACTTTATTGTAAAGACCTATCAGTTATAAGAGTGATCTTTCAATTAGCATAACATACCTTATAAGTACGCTATCTAACATTTAAACACAGTCAAATATTAGATAACATTAACACTATACACATACACAAGTCTAAAACCTAATACACATCGAGTCTTTAATAATGTTCAATATAGTATACTGAGTGGTTTCCCACAAACAACTAACAAATTAGTTTTTGTCTCGTTTACACTGTTTTCAAAGTGAGTTAGAACGGTTACTAATTCGTATATATCTTCCCCATATGAAGGAGTCGTTTAGCCCAACTACTATACATCAACCATTAAATGGTAAGATTGCACTACCTTAGACTTAACACTTGCTCGTTTATTTATAAGTTATTATTATAACTCAGTAAACTGTTTACTATTCAAGAGACTTAATATATCATTTCAGTAAGCTGAAACCAAACTGTTTCATCTTCTTGACATTTCAGTTTCTATTTCAGCAAGCTAAAATACACTATTCACAAAAATACCAATTCAATTTTTTTATTTTTCTATCTTTTGGCGAAACATATATACATATAATCCATACACAAAAACAATTTTTCTGGAATTTATCAACTCCCTTAAGTATTTTTCAAAAATCCATTTCTAGTTAATTTCTTAAGAAATTAGCTACCTTACGCTTAACTCCAGAAATTCTCGACTCTTGGCGGGATCTTACACATGTTAACGTGAGCTTCCAGTTTAAATTTCGTGACCATCGGAGTTATACAACTCCGATTATAGCGATTTTCGTCTAAAAAATACAAATATTAAAATGGTCATAACTTGGTCAATTTAAGTCAGAATGCGTTCATTTTTGGACACATGCTACTTTATCTCATATATTTTAATTTTCCAAAATATTGGAAATTATTTCATAAAATAAGTGGACAAAAATGCCCCTACAAAATCTAGACAGAATGCTTTTTAGCATTTTTCAGATTTGACGCCCTTTTCTAATTTCAGTCCACACGGAAATCTATAACTTCTTTTTTAGTGATTCCACTTGGAAAGGTTAGAAGACTTGTATATCTAACTCTAAAAATTGACCACACTCAAAAATTTGAAATACACTAGGAGATATGGTCGTTTGACTTTCTTGTTGTGTTTTCTAAAAATATGATTTTTCTAGTTTTTTGTGATTTCTATGAAAACTTTCGTATTCTCACCTATGCATCAACATAATCCATCATTAAACATCATAATACCTATTAACACCTCATATACTCATGGATCTATCATGATCCATGATCTAATACATTAAACAATCACCAATCATAAGATAAACACAATCAAGGCTAAGAAAAATTAGGTTTTCTTACTTTTGAAAAACTTATTTTCCATTTCTTGCTTTAGAACCAATTTCTAACACTTGAATATGTTAGATCCATACATGAATCTAAAGGAAATACATAGATTAAAGAGTTTTAAACTTTTAAATCAAGAAATCCCCTTTTCATTAAACTATTATAAGAAAGAAGAGTAAGGCTAGAGATTTTTTTTATACCTTTGCTTTTATTTTCTTTTTATTCTTCTTCTTCTTCTTCTTCTACCATGGAGATATTTTTCTCCTTCTCCCTCCTTGTCCGAACTCTCCCTCTTCTCTCTTGTTCTTGATTTCTTTTTGTTTTCTCTTTCTAGATTATCTTAGGAGAATAAGGTAAGAACAAAAGAGATATTAGTAAAAACAAATGAGTAGATATGTTATATCTTATCTATCATTCTCTATCAAATCCTTATCTCCTCTTTGTGTTTGCCGTCCATATCCTCCTTCCTCTCTCTTCATGATGTAAGTGGTAACTTGTAAGTATACACAAAGTGTTGGCCAAATAAAAATTCAACACCTCATAAAGTAAATACCTACTAAAATGACTTTAATTGTCACATTCACCTCCCTTTCTCCTATCCTTCCATAACCGGCCACATGGCCCTTCATTTCCCATCCATTTTATTTTTATTATACTTAATATAATGACTTAAGCCCTCTCTAATTGGGCTTAAGTCTTGGGCTTTCCTTAATTCCTTTGGGCTTGCTCCTTTTTCTTAATTTACTTACTAACTAAAATAAACTTGGACTTCCACCAATAATTAAATTGGGTTAGCTTAATACTTGTCCCATATATGATATATTGGGCTAGTTTAATAACTTAATTGCTATTGATTCAAATTAGCTATAAGTCCAATGTTTAAATAAATAATTGGGCTACTTATTTAATTCCTGGGGCCATAAAATCAACTTAGTTCCATACTTTTAATTTTTATCTTACTCTAATCATTTAGTTAGGGTTCCATTACACACCTTTATAAATAAATTCATTACTCATACAATTTAATTTCATAACCCAATTAGACTTTCTTTACTTAGGTTATAAAATTAATTATTAAAGATGTACAAAATAAATCTCTTAGAGTATTTAATTACCCTACCTAATATATATATTAGGTTATATAAACTTATTCTTAATATTTCATCAAACACATATAGATTCATTTCTAGGGTTTAAAAATTTTGTAACACATATATTCTATATTCTCATTCGAATAATAAACCACATAGGTTCTTCTTTAAAAAATTTAAATTATTCCTCAAATTCTCATCTAGGTTTTATTCTTTTAACCTTTATTTTAATCATTTAAGATCTTATAAATTTTTGGGTTGTCACACCCGGGATGTCTATATTGCAGACAGCACCGCACTCCAATCGTATACATACAGTCTGGTGGCAGATATGAGCACTTTCATAGATGGTCACAGTAGCACCATGCAGATGGATGTGGATGTTCTTGCTCGTATGGAGGCTGAGAGTATTGAGCTTGCAACTGGTCCTCCATATTCAGAGAGGGATGCCATGTTAGCACTACTATCCCGCTTGGCCACGGGTTCATAGACTAACTTCATTTTTTCTGCACATACTATATCAGCCATTTTTGTCATGTACAGGACACAGTGTATATATCAAACAATATTATATATCAGAGAAATATATTTTGATTCACTTCTCTGTTGGATATGTATTGTCACTGCTGAGTGATTACCACTTCTTTCATGACTTGCTGTTGCTGATGTATCACGAGCTTCTCCTTGATGGATGGACAGTGAGATGTCAGAGAATATCTCAGTAAGGCATGTTGACCAGGGAGATTTGATAAAATTTGGGTTTGATAGGGTTTCAGTGTCTTGGGACTGGTTCTTATTGGGTTTTGTTCTTTCTTTGAAGGTCACACCGCACCATGAATGGCTGCCTACGTACTCCCGGGTGAAGGGAGATCAGGTCATTCGTAGTTTAAATTTTTTGTGAGTGGTTTGGAAAGTGTTTTTTTGAGTTTTTGTTTGGTTTGACCGCACCAGGAATGGCTGCCTACGTACTCCCGGGTGGAGGGAGATCAGGTCATTCGTAGTTCAATCTTCTAGTGAAAATTGAAATGATTTGATTGATTCGCAGGACCAGGATGATGGCTAGCAAGTGCTTTAGACAGTACTTTTTCAAGGTGTTTGAATGGATGAGTTGGGGAAATTCGCTCCCGTCCATCTCTTATAATCTAATAGCTCCTCCTGTCAACACTTCTTTGATAATGAAAGGACCTTCTCAATTTGGGGCGAACTTTCCTTTGGCTTCATCTTGATTGGCCAGAACTTTCTTCAATACCAAGTCATTTTCTTTGAATTGCTGAACACGAACTTTCTTGTTGTATGATCGAGTAATCTTTTGCTGATATAATTGCCCATGGAAAATGGTTGTAGCCCTCTTCTCATCTATCAGAGACAGTTGGTGGTACCGCTCTTACAACCATTGATCTTCTTCCATCTGAGCAGTCTATCAACACTCGCAAGGACTCCATTTCTACTTCTATGGGCATTACTGCTTCCATGCCATAGACCAATGAATAGGGGGTAGCCCCAGTAGAGGTACGCATTGACGTCCTATATGCTAACAGAGTTAGAGGCAACAGGTCAGGCCATCCTTTATGATTGGCGGACATTTTTTGCATGATCTTCTTGATGTTCTTATTGGCCGCTTCAACAGCACCATTCATCTTGGACCGATAAATGACGGAATTGAGATGCTTGATATGAAACTTGCTGCACAAATCTCTCATCATTTGATTGTTTAGGTTCTTTGCATTATCTGATACGATCACCTCCGATTGTCCATATCGACAAACGACATTGTTTCTGATGAAACCAATGATTACCTCCTTTGTGACTTTGGGAAAAGAGGCAGCTTTAACCCACTTGGTGAAATAGTCGATCATGGTGAAGATGAATCGATGGACCATTGCTAGCTTTGGGTTCTATTAGCGCGATCACATCCATTCCCCATATAGAGAAAGGCCATGGCGAACTCATATTGTACAGCTCATTTGGAGGAGCGTGAATAGCATTTCTGTGGACTTGGCATTGGTAGCATCTCCTGACGTGATCATCACAGTTATCTTTAAGAGAGATCCAATAATGTTATGTTCTCAATATCTTCTTGGCCAGCAGATGATCGCTCATGTGTGGACCACAGACTCCATCGTGTACTTCATCCATTAATCTCTGGGCTTGCTCTTTATCGAGGCATCTTAAAAGTCCTATTCAATCATCCTTTTTGTAAAGTGCATCTTTGTTTAGATAGAACTTCATAGCCATTTTATGAATCTACTTTCTTCCGACTTGACTTACTCCAGTTGGTGTAGATCCATCTCGAACATATTCCTTGATGTCTTGATACCAAGGCGGTTTGATAGGAGGTATCTCATCTAATATTTCTCCAATGTAATTCCCATATATTGGGGCCTTCTGGCTGGTAAATTTGATTTCAGGAATCCCCCTCCTATCCGATACATTGATCAGTGAAGCCAATGTCGCCAATGCATCCGCAAAGTCATTCCTTCCTCGAGGGATATAGATGAAGGTTATCTTTTCAAAATCTATAGATATGTTGATGACCTACCAGTGATAGGGCAGCAAATGCAATTCTTTAGTATGATACGCCCCGGTGGTTTGTCTGATAACCAACTCAGAATCTCCAAAGACTAGTAGACGCTGGATACCCATGGACTGGGCCAGTTTTAACCCCATTATGTAGCCTTCATACTTAGCCGTGTTGTTGGTGTTGACAAACTGTAATTTGGTAGCTACAGGATACTGTTCTCCTTTACCAGAGACGAGGACTGCCCCAGCTCCAGCACCTTCCAGGTTCATCGCTCCTTTAAAATACATTTTCTAGGGTTGGACTGCATTCTCCTAAGGTATTTTTTGAATTGTCATGATTCCGTCATCCGAGAAATAAGTTTCCAACGGCTCAAAACCTCTAGACGGTGCTTCAGCTAGTTGATCTGCAATGCCCTGACCTTTAATGGACTTCTGATTCACGTAAACAATGTCGAACTGTTGGATGATAAACTGCCATTTGGACAATCGATAATTCAACATTGGCTTATTGAATACGTACTTCAGTGGATCCATACGAGATATGAGGTAGGTCGTGTGCCCATACAAATAGTGTTGTAACCTCATGGCGACCCATGCTAACGCACATCATGTCTTCTCAATCAGAGTGTACTTTTGCTCTCTATTGCTAAATCTTTTGCTGATGTAATAGATAGCTCTTTCTTTACTACTATCATCTTTTTGTCCCAGCATACAGCCCACTGCGTTGGCATTGACGAACAAGTACATAAACAGGGGAAACCTCATCCCTCGAGGGTACCCAGACAGGTACTTCGATCAGCTACTTTTTAATGGCAAAGAAAGCTTTTTGGCAATCCTCATTCCATTTTGTGGAGGAATTCTTCCTTAGTAGCTTGAAGATGGGTTCACACGTTGCTGTGAGCTGGGCAATGAATTGGCTTATGAAATTAATTCTTCCCAGAAACCCCCATATCTCTTTCTCTGTTCGGGGCACCGGCATCTCCGTGATGGCTTTAATCTTGGCAGGATCCAGCTCAATGCCTCTATTGCTTGCCAAAAATCCCAATAACTTGCCTGATTTGACACCAAAAGCACATTTGGCCGAATTCAGCTTGAGGTTGTAACTATCATCTTTCTATCCCAGCATGCAGCCTATTGCGTTGGCATTGACAGACAAGTACAAAAATAGTGGAACCTCATCCCTCTGGGGTACCAAGATAGGCACTTCAATCAGCTGCTTTTTGATGGCAAGGAAAGCTTTTTGGAAATCCTCATTCCATTTTGTGGAGGAATTCTTCCTTAGTAGCTTGAAGATAGGTTCATACGTTGTTGTGAGCTGGGCAATGAACTGGCTTATGAAATTGATTCTTCCCAGAAACCCCCGTATATCCTTCTCTATTCGGGGCACCGGCATCTCCGTGATGGCTTTAGTCTTAGCGGGATCCAGCTCAATGCCTCTATTGCTTACCAAAAATCCTAACAACTTGCCTGATTTGACACCAAAAGCACATTTGGCCGGATTCAGCTTGAGGTTGTACTTACATAACCTGTTAAACAGCTTCCTGAGATGGTTGATGTGATCTTCCTCCTTCCGGGATTTGACGATGATATCATCCACATAAACCTCTATCTCCTTATGCATCATATCGTGAAATAGGGCCATCATAGCTCACTGATATGTGGCACCAGCATTGATAAGGCTGAAGGACAATCATCTATAACAGAAGGTTCTCCAAGGAGTGATGAAGGCTGTCTTCTCCCTGTCCTCTTCAGCGACCATGATTTGATGTTAATCAGTAAAGCAATCCATGAAAGAATACACGCCATACTGCGCCGTATTGTCTATTATAATGTGGATGAAAGGTACCGAGAAATTATCCTTAAGACAAGCTTTGTTCAAATCCCTGTAATCCACGCATACTCGTACCTTCCCTCCAGGCATAGGCACATGAACTATGCTCGACAGCCACTCTGGGTATGTTGATACCATAATGATTCCGGCTTTGAATTGCTTGACAACTTCTTCTTTAACTTTCAGACTCCATTCAGGTTTCAATTGCCTGAGCTTCTGTTTGACTGGCTTGAATCCATCTTTGATGGGGAATCGATGGATGACAATGTCAGTAGATAGGCTGATCATGTCTTCATGCGACCATGCAAACACATCCTGGAACTGAGTTAGGAGTTCAATCAGGTCGGCTTTTTGGTCTTGGGTGAGGTCTAAGTCTATTTGGATTTCTTTGAGGTTTTTTGAGGTTTCGATATTGACAGTGGTTGTTTGGTCGAGGTTTGGTTTGGGTTTATCTTCGACCCATTCTTTGATCTCCTCAGGCACCTCATAGTCATCTTCCTCCTCTTGATCAATCTCCATCAAGTCGAAGTTCAGTTCTACATCAAAGTTGTAGTCACTGTGACAGGTTGGCATCTCATCAGTAGAGACAACCAAATCCAATTCTGGAGTCCTAAAAACAAAATGCTTTCATTTTAATATATGAAGCTGTTTAAACATACAAAGCATTTAGCAAAAGCATGACAAAAGTTACTGTTATAGATGTGCAACCAAAATAAGCAGTAAATGAAACCACGTTTCAGGGCAAACAGACTCTCTGCCCTTTTACCCTTTTTGAATGAGGCAAGGGACGCTGCTCCAGTTGTCCAGGGTCGAATCCTCATGAATAGGGAGGATCAAGGAATTATGCTCTTCTGCCTCATCTCTGATGATGACTGAGACATCCTTCAAATCAGAGCCAGGATTCTTCTTCGAATTGCCTCCCTTCCCCTTCTTGATGTGAGGAATTTGGATCTGATCCTCTTTTTCACTGTCTGGGATATCATCATTCATACCCTCCTAGTGCATCAAAAAATACATGTTAGCAAATGGGTCTCGTCCTTCGTGCAGGAACTTTTCTTTTCCCTTTTTGCTCTCCCCATCAGGCTTTAGGGCTTTTCTCTCACTGATCGGTATGACTGGAGGAAATAGCATGACTGACACAACAGCAGGAATCTTCCTCGTTGGTTTCAAGAATCCTACATCAGTGAGGTTTGGCAGCAGAATCGTGGAAGTATGAACTTTTGGATGCTTGTGTGGGTTCCGATGGTTTGACCCGGATGAATAGCCTAATCCGGCTTTCCTTTTTTGGCTTGGGATTTGCACTGGGCTCTTGATTCCTTGCTGATTTTTTCCTAGCCCTTCTCTAGGGAGGAAACCCAAAGATACCATTTCCTAGCCCACTGTCATCACTTCAGGAGAGACCTTTGGTTTCAAGGATGGTGCCCCAACTAGTAGATACTGAATATTGCTCACCTCTAATGCTTAAAAACTTGAAGGTTCAACCCCTTCATCCAGACTGATCACCGGCATGTCACCCTATATGCCGACAGTGTATTCTGGCTCGACATTTACCTTGATTAAGTTGCCATTGATAATGTACTTGAGTTGCTGATGGAGGGTGGATGGAACTGCTCCTGCCATGTGGATCCATGGCCTTCCCAGCAACAAATTATATCCAATAGTAATGTTGAATACCTGGAAGGATACATAGAAAGTGTGGGGACCAATCTCCAGTGGCAGCTCAATCTCTCCCACAGCTTCTCGGCGAGACCCATCAAAAGCCCGAATAACCACCTAACTAGTTCTAATCCTGTTCGGGTTGATCTTCATTCTTTACAAGGTGTCGTAGGGACAGATGTTCAGGAATGATCCTCCATTTATCAACACCCCTCCGATCACATACCCTGAGGACATTACTGCTATGTGCAGCGACTTGCGATGACTCGTTCCCCTCCGTGGGTATATCATCATCAGTGAAAGATACCACATTGCTGTTGAAAATATGCTCTATCACATAACGGAATTTCTCAGTATCGACCGTCTTTGGCAGATGGGCTTCCTCCAGTACTTTCACCAGAATGTTTCGATGATCCACCGAGGATAAGACTAGGTCTAGGATGGACATATGTTTGGGTGCATCCTTCAAGCTTTGCACCACCTTGATCCCGTTATGCCCCATTTTGCTGAGGAATTCTTCAATCTTCTCCTCAGCTACATTCCCTTTAGTTTTGATGACTGAATTGATCACCCGCTGAGGAAAGTACAACGGATTCTCCTTTGATACAATGGCAATGTTGTTTGGTGTTAAACCTTCATCAATCCCATAGTTCCATGGGACTCTTTTCAGACTGACCACTGGATATTGTGGTCTGAAGGCCAGTATTAAAGGCTCGGGCGCTACCACTTTTATAGGATTTTACATTTCTTGGACCCCTTTCCCTTGCAGTATTAGGGGTGTCACAACTAAATCCTTCTTACACGAAATAACAGCCACTGTCTCCAGATTCCATACCATGGGAATAAAGAGTGTCTCCTCATTGGGGAGGCCATAATCTTGATTTCCCTTTACCAACTCACGATTTTCAATCAGATTCTGAATTAGGTGTTGAAGTCCCCAGCAATCCTCGGTGTCATGACCGGGCGCATTGGAATGATACTGGCAGATTCTGTCAGGTTTGAACTTTCTGGATCGAGGGTCTACCAGGGGTAACAGATCCATAACCATCCCGTCATTTATCAGCATTTGTAGGATTTCCTTTATCTGCTGGTTTAAATTAGTGAAATTCCTCTAGAAGGCAAATTCCCTATTAGTTTGGAACTTCTCCTCCTTGGCCACCTTGTCGGCCCAAGGTTTATGCTCATGAAATCGATAATGATCCCTCATAGAAATGGGGCTAATTTCCGGTGTAGGAGGACTTGCTTCAGGTTGGTTGGTCTGATTTATCAGCTGTCTGGTTATCTGATGTTGATACACGACCAGATTCGCTAACTGTCCAATTTTTTCCTTGATAGACTTAATTTTTTGTTCCATCAGGAATAGCCTCTCTGACAACTCCCAGCTGTCTGAGCTATTAGTGCTTGATTGAATTGACTCTCTGGCATACCGAAGGTATTTGGATCTTTCTCCATTCTTTATGCTAGTCATGTTGACACCCTCCTCTTTGTGTTGAGGGAGGGGATTATCCTGCACATGCGGTTGTTTCGATTTGGTCAACACAATCTTTTCGTTATCTATCAAGTCTTGGATTTTATGCTTAAGAGACCAACAGTCTTGTGTATCATAGCCCGGAGATCCAGAATGGTATGCACATTTTTTGCTTGAGTCGAAATTCCGCCCACCGGTACTGGTTGGTGGAAGGAGTTGAACAATCTTCTTCTGCGCTGTCAACAATTTCAGCACATTCTTTAGTGAATCCCTAAAAGGGTGAACGTTCTTCAATGTCTAGCCTCTGTAGTTTTCTGAAATGGAGGATTAGATGGTTGGGCTGGAGCTTGAAAAAGGGGAATAGTTCCTTCTTTGAACGGGCATGCTGCTCGAATCGCCACTCTGATTTTTTCCTTGCAGTATTAAGGACACTTCTTCTTCTTTCTTCTTGTGGGGCTCTTTGGGGATTACTCTCATAGCTTCCAGATTAGATGTGCTCGGCGACAACTTCCAAGACGGTAAGATCTTTTATCTTCCCAGACTTTAGCCCCATTTCGGCCATTTCTCCGTTTTTGATCATCTCCGAGAATAGCTTTCCTATGCCTGCTAGGACCCTTTCGTAATACGGAGCTTCTTAAATATCGATAAAGGTCATGACTATCTTAGACTCAGTCATAGGTGGGGTGACTTGTGCTGCCACCCGCCTTAATCGTTGGGCATACTCTCTAAATGACTCGGTGTTTTGCTTTTTGATTTTGGTGATTTGATATCTGTCCGAAGCCATTTGGGACTGAAAGCTATTTTGATTGAGGAAGGCATGTGCTAACTTTTCCCAGCTATGAATCTTTGAATTATCCAGACGTGCATACC
The DNA here is from genome assembly GCA_020205555.1 of Panax stipuleanatus. Lineage (NCBI taxonomy): Eukaryota > Viridiplantae > Streptophyta > Magnoliopsida > Apiales > Araliaceae > Panax > Panax stipuleanatus. The sequence continues at coordinate 88,891,651 of CM035123.1, forward strand.
ATGCTCTAGCCTCTCCGGTTAAACTCTTCTGGAATAATTACATTCTGAGCTTCTCGTCCTCTGCATAGGATCCGAGCTCTCCAATGAATACCTTCAAATGGGTGTAGGGATCTCCTAATCCATCATATTTCTCAAAATCAGGGACTTAAAATTTTTCTGGATAACGAGGCCCTGGGAATATACATAAGTCTGAGTAATTAACACTTCCAAATGACACAGTCCCTTTGATGGATCGGATGGTTTCTTCCATTTATTGAACCTTTTTTCAGAATATAACCAGCTTCCTGTTCTTTGTTGAGGTTGGTGGTTTTAGGGGTTTTGTTGGTCATGTCCTGGTTTTGTGGTTCAGGAATCTGAGTGTCTTTCTTTCTAGTCTCTTAACTGCCACTGGGTGTAGATGGTTCTGTATTACTTGGTGTTTGCTTCCCTTGAAGGCTTTTGCTTTGTTCTTTCAGGAAGATAGCCAATTCTATTATCTGGTTCTTCAATCCTTCAAACTCATCCCTAGTGACAAGGGTGGATTCAGGTTAAGCACTTGAAGCCATGTTTGGTGATGGGCTTAGTACTTTCTTATATTTGGATTTGGTAACAGGACCAATTTTTACCTACAACAAACATAGGTGTGTTAATTTCCTGATGTAAGTATCAGTCGGATGCATGTTATGCAATGTGTTTATTTTTGAGGTTTTTTAATCTTATCCTGTAAAACAAAGGTCAGTTATTTTGATGACAGGATTTACATGGCATGGAATGTACATTGAATCTTTATATTTACATTGGAAGTTCGAAATTTGACATTAAATTGAAAGAGGAAGGCATGAAGAAGTTTCCCTTCGGATTTAGTTAATCAGAGGCTGGCCTATCTTAGGCTACTCTTGCGGCTTTTTGGCATGAAGGTCCCCAGATCATCGCAATCTACTAAAGGGGAAATTAATCTGATCTTTCAATTGGACCGGATCTGAGTGGTGCCTTTCCTGAACCTCGCAGAATTAGTCTTCTTTGAGTCCAGTAATCAAACACCGATGGGTTCGCCTCCTGATTGAGGAATCACACAACATACATCCACATACATCGTGTCTCATCGTATGAAAATGATGACATTGTGCTAAGCACTAATATAAAGCAGCAAAGCATTAATTCACATCCATTCAATGTAAAACAAAACATCCACATACACGCAGATAGAAATGGAAATTTTGAAAAGATTTAAACATGGTCTAAGCCCTCTACTGGGTCCCCAGCAAAGTCGCCACCTGTCGACGTCGGGAAAAAATCTTGTCGCATTGGACCGAATCTTTCTCTTTTCCTAAGTCTTTTGTTTTCTACCCTTATTACCTTGTCTATTTTATGAAGGGTGAAGGGTTTTTAGGAAAAGGCCAACATGTATCATGTCGACGATTTGAACGGTTTAAAGAGTCGCCAGTTGGTAGATTTGAAAATGGTTGTACCAACTCAACCGAGTTTTGTTTGAAAGTAGGCCCAATTGCTGGACACTGTCGAAACTTGATCTTGAAACCGAAGTTCTAAGTTCGGGGGCTTGGTTCAGTGGGGGGAAGGTGTTAGGCACCCCCCAACTCCCAAAAAATACGGTACCGCATCTTTTCAATATTTTTCTTTTAAATTACAATGTGTGTGTGTATGCTGGAAGAAATTGGGCCTACATTGGTTTGTTTTGAAAGTATTGTCGTGCTTTGTTGAACCTATATACGAAGGGTTTGATTTGATTTGCAAAAGTCCTTTTTAGACAAGATATTAAAATGATGTTTTGAAAGTAGGTTTTCAAACCCTTACGCTGACGTAGGAATTGAAGAATGTTAATACTTCCATTTTTATCTTTTCAGCCTTTTCGCTCAATTTGTATGATGATTGTCGGGCTGCGAAGCATCTCGACCACATAATATTTACAAGTGTCGGTCTCTCATGGGCATGACAGCCATCGGAGTGACTCTGGCATGACAAACCATTTATTGCATTATATTTGAGACCTTAAACCCTGATAACCATTTTAAGGTCTTTCGGATGTACATTTTTACAGAAACACTGGTAGGTACATTTGTAATGTGGAGTTTGTCCATCATGAAAATCATATTATGATCAGTTTGATCATGAATCCCACGATTCCTAGGCTCATAGAGAGAAGTCAAGAAAACTTGCACAACACAGATATTTATAGAAAATGTGTATTTACATCTAAACGTCGCAGAACCAAGGATTCATCAGTCAAATTCTGGCATGCCGGTAACCAAGGCTTCTCGTTCCCAATAGATAGAAATCTGAGGGTCGCGAGGTTGCTTTAATAATGAATAAAACTAGAAAGAAAGCCAGATTTAAATAAATCTCAATCATTCTAGCTTCCTGTTCCGGTTGGACCTATTTTGAATCATTTGAAAGGTAGAAAGGGCCAGATTCAAATAAATCTAAACCACCAAATGGATATCAGTGCCAATTCATATCAAATGAATATTTAAAGCAAAAATTTAATCACAATGCATAAAGAATATATATAATTATATATATATATATATAATTATATATATATATATATAATTATATAATTATATATATATATAATTATATATATATATATATATATATATATAATTATATATATATATATAAGCTATAAAGGGCGACGAATTTCAAATCCTATGCCCGGACTGGAATATATATATATATATATATACATATATAAGATGTAAAAAGTCACGGAGTAATCCAAGCCTGACAGAATGAATATATATATATTTATAAAAGATGTAAAAAGTCACGAAGTAATCCAGGCTTGGCAGAATGGAAATATATATATATATATTTATAAAAGAGGTGAAAAGGCCATGAAATGATCCAGGCCAAACTAAAATATAAGTGTTAATATATAAAGTTAGCATATATATATATATATATATATTTAAGCAATAAAGGCCACGAATTAGCAATCCAGGCCAAACAAAGTCAGAAAAAATTATATATATGTGGTTATATATATAAAAGCAGTAACTGCCACGGATATATAGTTAAATATTTACATAATTAAGTTTAAAAAGGCCACGAATCAGCGATCTAGGCCGTGCAACTTAGTACATATATGTATATATATACATAAAAGCGAGTAAAAGCCACGGATTGTCGATCCGGGCTGTGCAAATGCGAAAAAACATATATATGTATTAAAATGTACTAAAAAGTAAGCAAAAACGGCCACGGAACTGAGTTCCGGGCAAAATTAGAAGATGAAACTTTACGTGCAAGTGCAAATATACGTAATGAAGTAGAAAACAAGTTCTAATTGTAAAAATACTTACAATGGACTGCTACACGGGCTTTTTGCCACTTGGTAGGCTTCAAACTGGCGTTTCCACTAGTTAATTTTTGGTATGTTGTAGTATATGAGTATACCTACATGTTAAAGTAATAAAAACGAGGTTTGGTGTACTAGAAGTCGGGATAAGAAATGAAATGGGCGGAGTTTTAGAGCGTTTTATATTTTTATTTTTTTTTGGCAAGGGGGCACTTGTATTTAATGACCCGATGGAAGCGGGCCTAATCGCGGCAGTCACGGGTCTACCTGAGGCTCCACGTGGCAGGGCCCATATGGTGGGTAACGTTATCTCGAAGTACATGCACTCTGAGCAACGCGATGTCAGGTTCGAAACTTTTTAACTTTTGATCGAAGTGTCCGTTTGAAGCGTGCTATACTTTTTTGGAAAGCCCTCGCCGAGAGAATCATAATAACATGGGACTAAACCTTTTCCGAGTCCAAGAAGACGGGTTCATAACGGGATCTTCGTTTCTTCGTAATTTATCCGTTAAGCTGTATTGTGATATTTTCACTCGGGATCAATGTTATGGTTCTTTCTGACATTCATTGCATCAATTCACTTAATTTTGACCGGATTGGCTTCAAGTTGGTAAAATGACCGTTTTTCCCCACTATGGGTTGTCTCCTGTACTGGCATGGTCTTCGACTATATTCCTGGGGTTATCTCCGAGGTTTAATCTCAGCCAACTCTATTCGTTCTTATGGTTGTCTCCGAGGTTGACTTGGTTTCCCAGGGTTGCCTCTGGGGATGATGTGATGCTTCGGGGTTGTCTCTGAAGTTGATTTGATCTCCCAGGGTTGTCAGCAGGGCTGCTTGACATCCCGGTATGGTCACCGGGGCTTCACTTGACATCCCGGTGTTGTCGGGGTTTGACTTGACATCCTGGTATAGTGACCGAGGTTGAGCTTGACATCCCGGTATGGTTATCGGGGCTAAGCTTGACATCTCGGGGTAATCGTTGGGGCTGCTTGACATCCCGGTATGGTTATCGGGGCTTCATTTGACATCCCAGTGTTGCCGGGATTTGACTTGACATCCCGGTATAGTGATCGGGGTTGAGCTTGACATCCCAGGGTTGTCGTCGAGGTTGCTTAACATCCCGGTATGATTACCGGGGCTTCACTTGACATCCCGGTGTTGCCGGGGTTTGATTGGACATCCTGGTATAGTGACCGGGGTTGAGCTTGACATCCCGGAGTTGTCGTCGGGGCTGTTTGACATCCTGATATAGTTACCGGGGCTTCACTTGACATTCCGGTGTTGCCGGAGTTTGACTTGACATCCCGATATAGTGATCGAGGATGAGTTTGACATCCCGGGGTTGTCGCAGGGAGGCAAAAGATAGTTTTACCCTCCTGTACGGTTAGTAACAGTAATAGCGAAATTTCGAGTGTCTACACTCCCTATAAGCTTTATTATAAAAAAAACTCCAAAAAATATTACTTTCGTATTTTTGGGAGTAAATGTTTTATTCTGAATACTAAACAATATTTGGTGAAATTCGATCCCAAATCTGATGAATGAATATTTCTAGGTTATTCATTTAATAGTAAAGCATATAGAGTATTTAATTAAAAAACTCTAGTCGTTGAGGAGTAAATGAATGTAACTTTTGATGAGTCTAAACCCCCTCCAAAATATAAAGAGCTAGTAGATAATAATATTGTCATTGAATACATTCTCAGAAATATTGAAGAACTAAAACTAGATAATACATCTCTACCTGTCAATATTAATCCTCTTGAAAATCTCAATCCTCAATTAAATGACTTACCCAAAGAGTCGCATGTCATTAAAAATACTATATTTTACTAATTTAGAGTTACTATTACCACTTATTATTGCATTTAAATATAATTAAAAAAATCTTTTTATATTCTCTTTATAAATACTATATTTTACTAATATAAAGTTACTATTACCACTTATAATTAGTTAATATTTTTATTGTCCTAATTTAAAAATATGTTATCAATATTCTAAAATTTATTATATATATGTCCATATTTACTAATATATTTAATTTACAATTAGATTACTATCTAGTTAAATACGCATTATTAATATACATAAAAATTTATAAACATTTTACTTTATTATAAATATCTCTATATTTTAACATTCCTCGTATTATTAGTATATTTATATAATTATATAGCTATCACATATATATATACATATATATATATATATATATATATAGAATTCATATATACATTGTTTATTATACCAATATCTCTATCTTTATTATATACATAAATATATATTTAATAGTTAAAGTTATTAATATATATATATTACAAAATAAAAATAAATTTCTTTTATACATATAAAATTTTAATTAAATTATAAATATATGTATAAATATCTCTTTAATTATTAATATATTTATTAATCTTTATTTAATAAGAACTTATATACATAAATATAAATATATCAAGAATAAATTTGAGTTGTTAATCTAAGAAATTCATCTAATGGTCAAAATTAGCCCCATCTTTATCTATCAATTTAAACCAATCAGAAGCCAGCTACACAAAAATCACTCGGATTCAAGCTTGTAACCATTAGATCAAAAAAAGAAAACACAACCTCATCTCAGCCGTTGGATCGAAGTCAAAAGGTCAGCTCAAATTTTTAAACCTCCGTTTTAATCCTGATCGTTAATCAATTTTGAGATTATTTATCAGCCGTTGGATCACTCCATAAAAGCTAAATATAAAAAGCAAATATTCAGTTTTTAATTCATTTTGTTTCTTTTTATTCTCTCTATTTTTTCGCCTTCTCTTTCTCTCTCGAGTTTCTCTTAAACCCTAAATCGATCTCTGAAAAAATGTGTGATCTCCCGTTTGATTCTGAGAAATCTAAACCGATAAATCGATTCAACACAATCGATTTCATCATTCTACCGATCAATTTTGTTTTCTTTTGTCTTCTATATTTCGGATCTTGTATATCTTTTCAGATATACAGGTTCCTCATCAAATCTTTCAAAAGCTTGTCTTAAATCAACAAAAGTCATTTTCAAATCGGATAAATCTTGTCATTTCTAGGATTTCCAGTGCTAATTTCTTAATTTTTGTTAGATCTGTTATTTTTTTTGTTAAGAACAACATTTTTTTCGAGTGGATCTGTCAATTCTTGGTTTTCTAAAACAATAATTTCTTTCTTTCTCTTGCTTTTTCTCAAAAAACCATAAATATTTTTAAAACCCTAATTTGTTTCTAATAACTATTTTTTTATATTATAGATCTAAGTCATGGTTCATGCATCTACATATATACATATATTCTTTTAAAATTTTATGACAATATATTTCAAATATATATATATATATATATATATATATATATTGCTTTAACTACTGAGTTTGCTGAGAAAGCCTGAAAATATGTGGCCATGCATTCTCTTTTGGAACGAGCTTTCAGGTATAATTTCTTTTTCTCGTCTCTTCTATACGTAATAGTACAAGTCATCTACTGGGTAGAGTCTGAATTTTTTTTTTTGGGGCTGCTTTGTTGAGATCAAGGTTGTGTTCAGATATCTCTTATGTCCTGAGTTATTTTTATAATGGTTCAGATCATGATTCATCTCCTACTCTTACTCTATAACTACCATATTGGGATATATTTATGATTACTATGATGGGTTAAAATTTCTAGGTTTGAACTTCTGTTGGGCTAAATCTTTTTTGAAATATTGTGCGGATTGATTCGCTTTTCTGTCTTCATTGGATTGTAATGAATATATGTACTTCATATTGATGCATATCTGATAAAAACCTTGCAGTATTTATTAGTTGCTTCTCTGTTATGATAAGACATGCTCAACTTCACTTTGTTTTGCAAAACCTATTTTTCTACAAACATGAGGTCACAGTAAAAAAAATTTAAGTTGGTTGGACTGGTATCTCCCTCCCTTGACTTTATTTACCTCTTGCTTTTTGAAGAATACATTTAATGGATTAGACAATATCTTTAGCTACACTCTTTTATCTTCACACACTTGTACTGTAGACATATTTATGTCATATATGCCCTATATGTCTACGTCTGATCAATGAGTGCCTACTTCTATATGCATTAATATTCAAACTATCACTTATCTACTACTTATATAAATGGACTATACACATTTTACTGCATATATCATTCATCTCTCTGTATCTGTCCTTCATCTGTCTGCATCCTCATCTGCTTCTTAACTTTATCTGTGTTTTTCAAAATGGACCAAGTGTACTCTTCCAAAAGAAAAAAGTTACTCCTTTCTGAATTGCACCCTGATACATTTGCACCACAGTTAGTCACTCTCTCTGCACAGGTCAAATATAAGAATTTAAAACACAATCTCATTCCTAGAATGGGTAATTCATTTAACATTTTTCCTGATCACTTAATTGAAAAAATAAAAAATATGGGATGGGAATGTCTAATTACTTTCACAAATAGGCAAATTTATCCTGCTCTTATTACAGAATTCTACTTTCATATGACCGATATCAAAGACTCAAATGGTCTGTTAACTGTTATCTGTACTTGCATACTAGGTCAAGAGTATGTCATTGATGAACAATGATAAGTACACAATATTCATGATTTTTTGATTCCTTTACGTTTGGTTTTATTGCATGTTTCATGTGTATATGAGCTTAATAAGTTGTTAATTGTTTTCAATTGAATTAAAGCTAAAAGGACGGAAACAAGTTGATTTGGAGCTGAATTGAAGAGAAAAAGAAAATTTGGAAATCTTAAATTTTTGGAAAGTTTCTAAAAGCAGATTTTGGCATCTTTCTACATGGAATGAGATTGATATTTCTATTAGATTTAGGATATCTTTAGACTTAGATTTATTTCCAAATTGGATTCTATTTCTTTATGGAAACTAGTTATGATTTGTAATTCCTTTTAGGATTTGGATTTCTAATTCTCATAGGATTTAGGTCTTTGTCTAGCATTATAAATAGATGTAATGGTCAGGGTATTATTGAATCTAGTATTCAATCATATTTTATATTCTATCATCTACAACATTGAAAACATGGGCTAATACTTTCAATTCAGTTTTGAAGGGATGTTGAACCTTATTCATAATTAACGGTTTGATCAAGTTTACTTTATTTATTCCTTCTTGCATGAGATTTATTCTGATAATCTACTTTAACTTCTTGTATGTTATTCAATCTACTAATGTGGTTTCTGTAGGATTAAATTAGTGAATTGATATTATCTGCTAGATAAAGATTGGTTTTACGTGTATTTATCTGTCTTCATCACAAGTAGCAAATTAATGATACTAATTGTGGACAAGCTTTTGTGTATCTTTAAGGTTATCAAGAAACAAGTTAAACAAATCAAGCTTATATGTTTGTTGCTTGGATTAGCCTAATTCTCTATTTCTTAATCCTTCTGTCATATTAAATCTAGCGAGCTTATTCTAGGTTGTATTACAGTTACAATCTGGTGAAGAGCTTGTTTCATATAGTGATGATCTAAGGAGAATTTCGGGTAGCAGAGCTTGTTGCTACCTAGGGCTAATAGTTTAATTAAAGGGTAAATACTGTAAAACTTGATTACTCTATAATTGTGAAAATGTGAGACTGAACTGGAGAACTGAAGCTTTTTATTCATTGTTAATTCTTATTAGTTTATTCTTTTTAATTTAGTTAATCAATTTAAAATTCCCTTTAATTAGAAATCATAGGATAAATATAAAACAAATCACTCTCTGTGGGATCGATACTTGCTTACTACTGTGCTAATTGTTTGAATTTGTAAAGTAAAAGTGAGGTAAATTTAGGAGTGTAAACGACAGCTCCCAAATTTTGGCGACGTTGCCGGGGAGTGTTATTTGTTTTTTGTTTATTCTTTGTTTTCATTTATTTTTAGTATTATCTTTTTCTTTCTCTTTTGGTTTTATGACTCAATCCTTTCACTCTATTAACCTAACTTTTGATCAAGAGATAGAGAAAACTACAGATACAGTAGAAACACTTGTTCCATCACTTGAAAAGTGAAAGATGGCGGTGCCAAACACTAACAAGACTTTGAAAGAACTGGCTACTCTTGATCTTGATCAACAATCTTTGTGTATTGAATATCCTACTTAAGACGTTGCTTTTGAACTTAACTCTGAACTAATTCATCTTTTGCCTACTTTTCGTGGTCTTACAGGTGAAAATCCATATAAGCATCTAAAGGAGTTCCATGTGATGTGTTCCACGATGAAATAACAAGGAGTGACAGAAGAGCAGATCAAGCTTAGACTTTTTCTATTCTCCTTAGCAGATTTGGCTAAAGACTGGTTATACTATCTGCCTTCAGGATCAATAGATCATGGACTGACATGCAAAGGTTATTCTTGGAGAGGTATTTTCCTACATCAAGAGTTGTCGTTATAAGGAAGGAGATATTTGGAATCAGGCAGTTCAATGGAAAAAATCTCTATGAGTATTGGGAAAGGTTCAAGAAGTTGTGTTCCAGCTGTCCACCTCACGGAATTGATGATCATTACTTGATACATTACTTCTATGAGGGGTTGCTACCAATGGATAGAAGCATGATTGATGCAACAAGTGGAGGAACACTGGTAGACAAAACTCCAAACGCTGCAAAGAACTTAATTGCAGCCATGGCAGCCAACTCACAGCAGTATGGTACTAGGATGACTCGTGCATCACAAAGGGTAAAAGAGGTAAGCAATTGTAATCTTGAGTAACAAATTTATAAATTAACTGTTATGGTTCAACAAATGGCTGTAGGGAATATGCAAGTTGCAAAAGCATGTGGAATTTGCTCAAAATCAGGGCATGAGACAAATGATTGTCCCATAGTGCAAGAGGATGTAATTGTTCATCAAGTTAATGTTGTGGGGACATTCTCCAGACAAAATCCACATCAATGGGATCCTTGGGTAGACACTCACAATTCTGGATGGAGAGATCATCCCGACTTGAGCTATGAAGGTACTAGACCACCAAGGCAACCTGTCTTTTCAAGTATGCAACAAGAATTTTAGCAGACTCAACCTCAGTACCACACATATACCGAAGAAGTACTTACCAATTCTGCACCATCTCTTGAGGATATGTTCAAAGCATTCATGAGTCAGACACAGTAGTTCCAGCAGGATACAAGGACTTCTGTTCAAGTATTGAGGAACCAAGTGGGTCAGCTTGCATCTACGGTAGGGAAGTTGGAATCTCAAGGCTTAGGGAGGTCACCCTTTCAAACTATTATGAACGTAAGTGCAATTATCGTGGGATGTGAAGATGAGGAGCGAGATGAGACAATGCTTGCTTCAGAAACGGGCAGTAATGCTATGTGTGATGATGAAGTGAACATGGAATTTGATGAGGAGGAACAAGAGAATGATTTGATAATTTCTGCAAATTTCTACAAGGAGGATATGGATAATGTTACAACTTCATTGATGCAAACAACAAAAACACTACATGATACATACCATGGGACCTTAACTATGGAATTGGATGAGGCACATGTCCAGTTCAGCATATATGAAGTTAAAAGGTATCTTAGTAATATTAATTCTATTTTTTTCTACTGATGTTGTTGACTCTATAGTGCAGGAACCTCTTGAGCAAATATACAAGAAGGATTTGAAGGCTAGAATGGAACAAAATCAGGATCTGAAGAATGTCCCTAATGAATTAAAACCGTTACCAGTCCACTTGAAGTTCACAACTCCGATTACATAAAATGAAAAGGATCATGTCAAGCCAATGATAATAAACAAGGGCAGCAGGCAACCCAAAATCTCAGATTTGATTTTTCTATCCCTTTACTTATTAGTTTTTTCTTTATTTATATGTAGTTCTTTCTTCTATGCATGATTTTCTTACATTGGAGACAATGTAAGGTTTGAGTGTGGGGGGGAAAGATTTAGGTTTTTATTTTATTTAGGGATATTGATCCGATTTTGATAGAAAATTTGAAATTTTAATACCTTTTAAAAAATTTGAGTTCCATAATTTTATTTGCCTATGTGTTCGAAGGTTAAAGTCAAAAATTAAAAATCAATGTTAAATTTCAAAATCTGTTTGATACTTAATTGGTTACTGATTAAGAAAAATGAAGTCATGATCCATAGTAATTGATTTGAATTAAATTTTTGTCGCATGAGTACTTGAACATGTGATATATGCTCATTTGGCTTAATTATCCGTGGAGTTGTATATGTGCACTAATCTCATGCTTTAGAACTATTGAACTGCTTATGCTTTTTGCAAGACCATGTGAAAAAAAAAATCAAAAAAGTTACAAATCAAAGAAATTGTTGAAAAAGAGAAAAAGAAACAAAAGAGAAACCATGTGGTTGGATGAAATGGAGCGTAAAACGCACTCTCCCATAAACACGTGTGAATAAGTGAGATGGAGCATAAAATGAACTCACTCACAAAAGAAAGATTGAAGAAGGTGAAACGGAGCATAAAATGCATTCACTGGAAATAAAGAGGAAAATGAAAGGGTTCTGGTAAAAAAAATAAAGCAGAAAAAATATGTTTTGAGTTTTTGAGTGGTGTGCATGATTTTTGCTCCATGGGAACTAAGTTGAGTAAGTGTGTGGATCATAGAAGAGTGCTTATGCGGATACAATTTGACTTATGAAATTCATTGGTGAAGTGGCAAGGTGGTTATCTTGAGTTGATTGATGAGGCATTGATTAGATTTCTGTGAATTTAGTGTTGATAGTCATGTTTTGCATCTTGAACTTTTTGACGCTATGGTTGAATAGTTTTGTTTTTCTAGAAATCAAACTTATGGTTTACACGAGGACGTGCAAAAGACTAAGTGTGGGAGAATTTGATAAGTACACAATATTCATGATTTTTTGATTCCTTTACGTTTAGTTTTATTGCATGTTTCATGTGTATATAAGCTAAATACGTTGTTTATTATTTTTAGGTGAATTAAATCTAAAAGGATGGAAACAAGTTGATTTGGAGCTGAATTGAAGAGAAAAAGAAAATTTGGAAATCTTAGTTTTTTGAAAAGTTTCTAAAAGCAGATTTTGACATCTTTCTACATGGAATGGGATTGATATTTCTATTAGATTTAGGATATCTTTAGACTTAGATTTATTTCAAATTGGATTCTATTTTTTTATGGAAACTAGTTATGATTTGTAATTCCTTTTAGGATTTGGATTTCTAATTCTCATAGGATTTAGGTCTTTGTCTAGCATTATAAATAGATGTAATAGTCAGGGTATTATTGATTCTAGCATTCAATCATAGTCTATATTCTATCATCTACAACATTGAAGACATGGGCTAATACTTTTAATTCAGTTCTAAAGGGATGTTGAACCTTATTCATAATTAACGGTTTGATCAAGTTTACTTTATTTATTCCTTCTTGCATGAGATTTATTCTGATAATTTACTTTAACTTCTTGTATGTTATTCAATCTACTAATTTGGTTTCTACATGATTAAATTAGTGAATTGATATCATCTGCTAGATTAAGATTGGTTTTACGTGTAATTATCTGTCTTCATCACAAGTAGCAAATTAGTGATACTAATTGTGGACAAGCTTTTGTGTATCTTTAAGGTTATCAAGAAACAAGTTAAACAAATCAAGCTTATATGTTTGTTGCTTGGATTAGCCTAATTCTCTATTTCTTAATCCTTCTATCATATTAAATCTAGAGAGCTTATTCTAGGTTGTATTACAGTTAGAATCTGGTGAAGAGCTTATTTCATATAGTGACGATCTAAGGAGAATTTTGAGTAGCAGAGCTTGTTGTTACCTAGGGCTAATAGTTTCATTGAAGGGTAAATACTGTAAAACTTGATTACTCCATAATTGTGAAAATGTGATACTGAACTGGAGAACTGAATCTTTTTATTCATTGTTAATTCTTATTAGTTTATTCTTGTTAATTTAGTTAATCAATTTAAAATCCCCTTTAATTTGAAATTATAGGATAAATATAAAACAAATCACTCTCTGTGGGATCGATTCTTGCTTACTACTGTGTTAATTGTTTGAATTTGTAAAGTGAAAGTAAGGAAAATTTAGAAGTGTAAACGACAGCTCCCAAATAACTTATTTTACATGCACTACATCTAGGCAACAGTGTGTTAGAACTTGCAAGAGTTAATAAATATACTCATCCCATATACATCTCCACCAGTAATTACATCACATTTAAACACAATTTGACCACTATCACTGATCAACTGATACCTGCTTAACTGTTTTATTTTCCATGCAAAATTGGTTATGAGTTTCTGACTCCCCAGTGTCAATTTCTGGCTAGAATTTTTAGGCACAACATTATGCATGTCAAAGAGAACAAACTTCTCCATCCTTTTGATTTAGAAATAATGAAGTGTGTTTTGACTCAGCATATGCCTTACAATCTCCCATATTTTCTACTAACTTCATTTGAGCACTGTTATCACAATAATTATCTTGGTTATGGTCTTGTTCTCACATCTGTCTTTCAACATCTGGGTATTAATGTTCTTACTTATCATACTCAATTTGTGCAAAGTAGTAACATTGTATCACACCTAAATCTGCCCCCAAGACCACTGATAATCTTTAAGTCAAACACTACTGAGTCTCCTGAGTCTTATTTGAATTTATTGTCATAAATAGATGCCCTGAATAGTTTGACTCAACTTTCTTTACAAAATTAAAGAAATTTTTTGACTCAAATAGAAGCTCTACAATTGTCTATCCATCATCTGAGGGACATGCTATATATGCTAATGAAACTACAAAAGGTCTCTGTACCCCCCATATCATTTTTCTGCAAGTACGAGCTTAGCTATGGATGACCAATCTGCTCAAATACCTCCGGACGATACTCTTCATCCTCTTAGTCTACATTTCTCCCCTGTCCACTTGCCAGATTTCTAACTATTTGGGAGGACTGTAAATTATATATGTTATCACTAACTATTCGGGATAACTGTACCTAACACTAACTACTACTATTTCTACTTGTTATCTTTTCTCTAAGTTTATCTTTTTCTGACATGTTTTCCTGCAGGTATCGTAAAGCATGTTTCACTACTAACTATTTTTGCAGGTATTGAACATTTTTCTTTTTCCCCACTTTTTATAATGACAAAGGGGGAGAAGAAGAAAGTAATATATATATATATATATATATATATATAAATATATAAATATATTGAGACGCCCCCAAATTCGGGTCCCTAGAACCTCGGAACTGGTACGTTACGGTACTTCATCTTCATACATATTCTATAAACTAATGTGAAATATATAAATATAAATTGTTTATTTCACACGATTCTATAACACTTTCCAAAAAATTGAAATTTATTTCATAAATTAAGTTGCCAAAACTGTCCTTAGCAATTTGTGGCAGCTTGTTTTTTGTCATTTTTCAGTTTTGGTGTCCTTTGCTAATAACAGTCCACACGGAAATCTATAACTTCTTTTTCAGTGATTCCACTTGAAAAAGTTAGAAGACTTATAGATCCAACTCCAGAAATTGACCACACTCAAAAATTCAAAATATAATGAGAGATATGGTTGTTTAAGTTTCACACTTCGTTTTCACAAAAATCTGATTTTCAATACTTGGTGATTTCTAAGAAAACTTCCATATCCTCACACATTCACCAACATAATCCATCATAATTCCTACTAATACTTCATATACTCATGGATTTAACATGATCCATGATCTATTTCATCAAACATCACCAATCACAAGATTAAACACAACCAAGACAAAGAAAAATTAGGTTTTCTAACTTTTGAAAAACCTAATTTCTATTTCTTATTTTAGATCTAACTTTTGATCCACAAAAGGGTTAGATCTAAACATATACTACTTATAAACACCTAGATCTACGGTTTTAAACCTTAGATCTACATCTCATCAAAAGCAATTACACAAAATAAACTAAGGTAGATTTTATACCTTTGCTTTGATTTTCTTCTTCTTCTTCTTCTTCTTCTTCTTCTTCTTCTTCTTCTTCATCTTCTATGGAGAACCTTTCTCTCTCCCCTTCTCCCTCTTATGGCTGCCGCCCATCCTCTTTCTCTCTCTCTCTCTCTCTCTCTCTCTCTCTCTCTCTATCCGACCACCCCCCTCTTTGTCTTTTCTCTTTCTTGTTTCTTTCTTTCTCTTTCTTACTTAGCTTAGGAAATTAAATAAAATCAAAGGTTATCTTTGATTTGTTTTAGATTAAAAATGTATAGATACGTAGAATATATCTATACTCTTTTTCCACATGCTAGCCTTCTCTCTCTCACTCATAATGCAAGTTAATTCTTACAAGTAAAGGCAAAAGTGGTGGTCAAATAGAGAAAAGACACCTAATAAAGTAGTTACCAACTAAAACAACTATAATCATTACATCCATCTCTCATTCTTCCTCTCCTTGCTTGGGCAAATCGAAATGGGCCTCTCTAGCCCAAATTTGTTTTTTGTTTTTTTCTTTCTCTCTTAGCTTTTGATTTTCTTTCCATATCTTTTGATATCTATCCATAAGATTTAATCACATGCTCCATTCCCTTCCTTGCTTGTGCCGGCCACTTGGGCCTTTCTTTGGCCAAAATTATGTTTTCTTAATTCCTCATTTAACTTAGTAAAGTCCATTAAGTCCATTCTCCCATTGGGCTAAGCTTGGGCTTTGATTTAATTTCTTTTAGACTTGCACTTTTCTTAGTTTACTTACTAATTAAAATGGACTTGGGGCTTCCACCACCAATTAAATTGTGTCATCATTATACTTGCCCTATACATATTATATTGAGCTAGTTTAATAGTTTAATTGTTCTTAAATCAATTTATCTACAAGTCCAATGTTTAAATAAATAATTGGGCTTGTTTAAATTACGTACTCTTCTTAATTTATTATCTCTTAAACTAATACTCATTATTATTGATATTTACATATTCTTATCAATCAATAATGTTAATTCACTTGCATAGCCCAATTAAACTTGCTTTACTTAGGTTATAAAATTAAATTGTGTCATCATTACACTTGCCCTATACATATTATATTGAGCTAGTTTAATAGTTTAATTGCTCTTAAATCAATTTATCTACAAGTCCAATGTTTAAATAAATAATTGAGCTTGTTTAAATTACTTACTCTTCTTAATTTATTATCTCTTGAACTAATACTCATTATTATTGATATTTGCATATTCTTATCAATCAATAATGTTAATTCACTTACATAACCCAATTAGACTTGTTTTACTTAGGTTATAAAATTAATTAATTGAGACGTATAAAATAAATCTCTTAGAGTTAGTATATATTTTTATATACTAACATTCTCTCATATTATAACACATTAGGTTATTTAATTAACATACCTAATATATGTATTAGGTTATATAACTTTATTCTTAACTCTATTTATATACAAAATAAATATATACACATTATATAATGTATATTTATTTAATCAATTACATAATTCATATAAGTCATCACATATTCCACTCCTAACTCTAATTTTGACTTTTCTCTATAAAAGTCAACTGTTGACTTTGATTAAATAGTCAACCCTTACACATTTTGTGTTTACTGTCATTTCTGACTAAACTTGACGTTCTGGACGCAACCGAGCAGTCCGTGCTTCAAAATTCTATCTCTAACTCAAATTTTGAGTTTTAACTTACTCCCTTTTAATTGCTAATTATATTAGCTATTGACTTTATATGTATTCATCTTCTTATTGGCCAGTCAAGGGCAACTTTCAAGCTATGCTAATTCATAACATAATTTTATCTTGATTCTCATATCCTTAACTTAATTCATCATTCCTTTTGCTAAAATATATAGCATCTTCCCAAGTATATATATATATATATATATATATATATATATATATATATATATTTCTATACATATACTCATTTTCGTTTACCCTCATAGCATCTCTTCATGTGAAATTTTATTTTCTTAATAGAATTCCCACATGTATCTTTATAACATTTCTTACACTATTCAGTTCTTATCAACTTTATAGATATCGTAATACTTTATCCTTAACATCCCTTCAATTACATATAACTCCATTTCTAGGGCTTTGAATTTTTTTTAACCCATATTTTCTCTATTCTCATTCAGATAGTAAACCGTATAGGTTTTACTTAAAAATTTTAAATAAATCCTCAAATTCTCATCTAGATTTTATTTTTTAACCTTTATTTTAATCATTTAAGATCTTATAAATTTTTGAATTGTCACACATACACACACACACACACATATATATATATATATACATATATATATATATCTTATTATACTGCTACACTGCTGCAAACTATTGAGATAAAAAAAATTCCCAAAAAATTTACAAATTTATCTTGTGTATGAACTAAGGGGGAGCAGTTATAATAGAAAAATATTTTTAGTTAATTGTCATCATCAAAAAGAGGAAGATTAATAGGTCTCCAAACCGATTAGTTTATTTTGATGATAACAAACTTTAAGTAAATAGAATCAAATAGGTAGAATCCTCTCTATAGGTTTTTATATAATCTTATTCTATTTTTATTACAAAACCAAAAATATTTTTTATCCTAATTGAATTTATTTTTCTTGACCTTGATAAATTAATTATCAAGTGTTAATTAAATTAATTTAAATATTAATATTTCCTAAGGCAATGAGATTCCTATTTATTTTCAAATGATTTTCTAAAATCTTTTGTGGGAAAAAAGAAAATATATATTATATATATATGTAAATCTGTATATATATATATATATATATACATATATGTGTATGTGTGTTTGTGTGTGTGTGTTATATATATATAGTGCATATGTGTGTGCATGTGTCGTGTGTGCCTTGTGTGTGATATGTATGTGCCCAAGTTAGAAAATTAAAACTAAGGCTTTAAGCCTTTGTACTGACCGAAGGAAAACTTACTGGGAATTGCAAATTGTCATTTATGTGGACACATATGCTCGGTTAAAAGAACTTGGTAGTTAATTTTTTTTTGGGCCAAAAGAACTTGACACATTATTTGTTTCCCAATCCGTGTGATTCACTTTCCTCCGAACCACTCATTTATTTTAAAATGAATCCGAACCATTACTTTCAAAATCAAATTTTCAAAATTACCTTTTTGCCCGTAACTCAAAAACTCTATAAATAGGAAGTCTTTTCTTCATTTCTAATTTACCAATTCACAAAGCAAAGAAAATCTTAATCTCCTTGCCTACATTTTCTCTGAAGAAGCTTTCTCTTTATCATCTACTTCAAAGTTCTAATTTTTGGAATAAGATAAAATTGGTCAAAGTAATTGAGATAAGTTATTAAATTGTTATATTTATATTATCTCATACTTTCTTATATATATATAGATATATAAATATAAATTATTATACACATTTATATATATATATATATATATATATATCATCTGTTAAATATCATATACAAAGTCAGTACTTAGATGCCGATATAATTCGGAAGTAATTTCTTTGAAATTTTCCAGACGATCTTTAAAATCCTAAGTGGATTTTTATTGATATAGATACATTATATAAATATTTAAAAAATATGTATATAATTATCAAAATGTGAAACAAACAATTTGGTCTGTACTTAGATACCGATATAATTTGGATGTTATTTCTCTGAAATTCTCTGAACGGTCTTTGAAATTCTAAGTGGCCAAATTTTCACAACATAAATCAAATATAATATAATATATATACGTGACTGAAACAAACTTTATCAAGAATTTCATAATTATTTATATAGATATACAAAAATAAATTGTTATACACATTTATATATATATATATATATATATTTCATCTATTAAATATCATATAAAAAGTCAATACTTAGATACCGATATAATTCAGAAGTAATTTCTCTGAAATTCTCCAGACGGTCTTTAAAATCCTAAGTGGCTTTTTATTGATATAGGTACATTATATAAATATTGAAAAATATTTATATAATTATCAGATTGTGAAACAAACAATTTGGTCAGTATTTAGATACCGATATAATTCGGAAGTTATTTCTTTAAAATTCTCCGAACGATCTTTAAAATCCTACGTGGCCAAATTTTCATGGCGTAGATCAAATATAACATAATATATATGTGTGTGAAATAAATTTCATCAAGTATTATTTAATTGATCAATCTATTATACTTGATAACTGTCATTACAAGTATCTTGTTCACAAATATACTTATTCACAAGTTACTTGTTTCACTATTTACATAAGTGATTTAGTCAAAGATATATCTGTTTAATCATAGAAACACACTCTTTATTTATAGAGAAATTTTTTCTAAATCTGTTTAAACTATAGAAACACATTCCTTATTAAAGAAAAGGAAAATCTTTATAAAAGTACATTAATTTACATATATGCTTAAACATAAGCATATTACATAAAAGTCTTGAACTGCTATATTTGATCTTAAACTACATATCTGCTTATTTGAGAAGTATCAAATATAAAAGTTATTTAAACTCTTATATATATATGTACTAAACTTTATCTGCTTACTTTAAAAATAAAGTTAAACCAATCTTTTGTAAAAAGGTAAATGGTAGAGTTAGTTTATTTTATGTATCTATGAGAAAGACAAAAATTATTTGACCAAGACCAGAGTCTTAGAGAGGTCAGCTAGGAGTTGGATCTCTATTATACTTGTGAGGTAAGGAAGAGATTGTTGTTTCAAAACCATATCATAGAATAGTTCTGAACTCAAAGGAAGCTACAACTAAGCTTAAGGAAGGAGTTGAGAGTTCACTGTCCGAGATAGTTAGTTGTGGATAGTTTTAAGTTAATCTTTAAAATTTTGTAAAAGTTTCTCTGCCTATTGAAGGAGTTTTTATTACTGGAGTAATAGGATCTCAAGTCCTGGAGAGGAGCTTGAGACTGGACGTAGCTGTAATATCCTGAATATTAGTGACATTTCTTTTAAAGGAAATATTAAAATTTTAATACAGGTTAGGGAATTAACCAAATTATTAATAAAGGAAATATGAAAAGAGTGGATTAAATTTTTTGTTGTGCTATAAAGAGCCTATAGGGTACAAAATGATTACGAAAATAAACTTAAGATAAAAGGCTCTAACTAAGGATGTACGAGACATTATAAATATTACTTATTCATAATGAAAAGAAAGTAATATGTGGAGTTAAATAAATTTTATGAGAGGTAGTAAGTAAGAGTAATATTAAATATATACCTTGATTATTCAGAATGAAAAGGGAAGCTAATATGGCTTAATTGAGAAATATTCTTAACATGAAGCTCCCTATGTGTTCAAAGAAATAATTATATTATAATATAATTAATTGCATTCAAAAGTATATTTTGGTGACAAATAAGGAGAATGGTGGGTACTTGTAATGACCCCAAAATTCATACAATACAACTCTCGACATCGGTCGTTAATAATACAGTCCTTATTCAGACTTTACATCATTAACCAATGATACAATCACTAAAAATACGGAATAGTTAAAACTTTTATATTATTCCTTATTTATTATCCCTGAATCTCAACCTTTATCATTACATAACTTTGATTCAACTTTATTTCATGAATCGCTTTGTCAGAGTTATTATAAACTAAAATTTACAACCACATTCAATAACCCTTATACATCGGGTAAAATTTAAACTTTATAACTCAACATCTGTTAACAATCATCCATTATCAAATACATTATCTGAAACCTTAAATAGAGTCCAAAATAATAACAATTCAGCCAAAGTATATCAGTCTTCATGCATAATATCTGATTCATTTCTTTCAAGTAGCACATAGCGTTACCTTGAATCCTTAACCTGCAAAAGTGATTATTTGCAAGAATGAGCTCGATAGCTCATCAAGATCTAACAGCTTTCATACATCACATAGCACATAAATATATGCTCAACATACATCTCATAATAATTAAAGTAACATGGCATACATGCTTTACATCATATAACAAATATAAAGATTGAGTTCCTTACTCAATTAACATTCTTTAATTAATCAACGTAGTCATAGATTGACTTTAACATTTCATGCTTACAACATATATACAACATATCATGCTCTTTGCAAAATAATTTAAAACAGTTCATCATCAAGTGCACGTAGAAAATAGGAACTGAAAGACTTGCCTTGATCGTTGTTTATCAATAACAGTTTAACAGCTTACAGATATCTGCACTTCACGTGCCCTACACAATTATATAATCATGCACATCAATTATTAGTCACATAGCAATGCATATCAGTTGTAATGTAAACTTTACTCTACATCTCATAACCCTTCCTATTATCAATACGCAACACTCAATTTGATTGTAATTCATTCAAGTGTTTAAGTCCTGCTAGGACTACCTATTGGTTATATATTAACCACATTTCATATATAATAATGTTCGTTACATTAGAATTGAAACACTATTTAAGTGTATTACCACATTACCTGGCGTTTCGACGTTTATACGTCACACGCCTATCTAGCCTCTTTTGCATGTGCTTTGTATGCTCCTATATTGGGTTACATTACTCTATAATGTTTCATTTTTATTGAAAATATAATATTAAACAAGGTCATACACACTCGTTACGACGCTGCGACGCTTGCATGTCCGTACGTCAAACTTGCCTATTCGAATGCCCAAACGACACACATTTGCGCACTCTTAGCACGCCCATACGAATTGTCTAATACTCAAGGTTAATGCTAAGTATCATTATAATACATAATAGTCATGTTATGAAAGTTAGAACACCATTTTACATGGTCGGGAGCATTACATGTGCATACGTGCATACCCGACGCCCCACGATTGCCTCTAAAAATACAATCAGTCCTACAAATGATCATTTTTACCCCTGCTACTGACCTTAAATTAAAACCCTTAAAAAAAGTTATAGGTCTACTCGTGCTCGTTCCGAATCATCTTGAATCGACTCAATCGGAGTTCGTATGAAAAAGTTATGGCTGTTTTACCACAGGAGGTCAAAATAGTCCCGGACTAACACTGTTCCCGGCGCAGCTGCGCCCCAAACAGCCTTGGGGGCAGCGCAGCTGCGCCATTGGCAGTGTGCTACGCGAATTTTCTTTCCAGTTTGTGGTTATGGCGAATTTTCTAACCCTTTCCTCCTTCCCATCTTCATAAATCAAGCTATACACATCCGATTGAGTCCGTTTTCGACTCTATGGATTCGTGAAACACTGAACTACCCATCTATATGATAATTATAACACTTCAAAAATATTAACAATTCCTTTTAAGGGTTCCAATTCAGTGTTCATGCTAATTCTTTATGTTTTACATATATTTAGCGAATTAAATCACAACGAATTCGTTTTACATCCGTTTTGACTCGTTCAACTTGGTTTTTTTTTGTTTTTTCGAGTACTATCATAATACATCATCAATTTACAGATTACTACATGCTTTCTTAGCCAATTTTAGCCTCAAAGTAGACCAAAACATACACATTACCATCAAAATCCAAATTCCTCTTCTTTAACATAAATACATGAATTTGATTACTTACCAACAATTATAGAAGCTATATATCAGATTATACAAACCCATGTATATACATATACATATATATACACAACATCTCTTGAATTCACCCAACCAAAATAGCTTTCTAAATGAAGAACTTAAGAAACTATAAATTAGAGTTTTAACACTAGAGTAATACCTTCGATTCTTCTCAAACTTGATTAGAGGATGAGAAATCTTCTTCTTCTACCTTCTTTGAATCTCCAATCCTTCTTCACAGAGAGTTCTTCCCTTTTTTTCTCCCATTCTCTTCTCTGTTTTCTCCCTTTCTCTTTTTTCTCTTAGTTTAGGCTTAGATTAGGACTCAACGTAAAATTACACTGACATATAATACGTATATTTAACTAATACTTATTATATTACTTAATATATAATTAAATTAGGGGTTATGAAAATCCAAAAGCCACAAGGCCATGTTTGGCTATCCCCTTCAAATCTCCTTTTAATTTATTTTAATCCCTTCCTTATCGTATAGTTTATTTGTCACAACCATATAATTAAATTAGGATATTACCTTCCATCAATATTATCACACTTTCATTAAATTATTCCGTTAACGATTTCCATCAAATATTCATTTTAATTTCATAACTATTCCAACTAAAATATTTATTTTATTCGATAAATATTTTAACTATTCACAAGAATCACAATTGTAATACATTAACATTTTACGTCTATAGGTAATATGTATTACTTTCTCATCTTATTAAAAAAAATATTTACATTAATTCACTATTATAATTAAGTAAATTACTCCCATTATTTATGAGATTTAATTCATAATAAATTCATTGCCACAAGGCATATAATCAAATTATATTATTCAATAATATAATTTCCAACTTAATTAAATTAACTTAAATCCCTTTTCAAACAATTTCATTTCCCTTCTTTAATAGTTAAAATAAATTAACTACTAAACCTCATTCCTCCATCATATGAATATATATATATATATATATATATATATATTCTATATTCTATATTCACACCACATCATATACTTCACCACATATAACACATATCCAAACTCAAAACATCTCGTAATAAGAATTTTATTTATTAATTCTTATTATAATAATTTTTGAAAATCCGGGTTGTCACGTTCTTCCCTCCTTATAAGGATTCCGTCCTCGAAATCACCGAAACCCTACCTTACTCAGGTTTTCATCAAATCTCTTTAAAAATATTTATCGTTGAATAACTTCAACACATTACCTTAGTATAGGTTTTATATTTCCTACTACATTCATTTCTTTAACAAATTCTAGGTTTTAATAACTTTAACTTGAACTCAATTATATTTTGAGTATTATATATTCTCTAACTCGTTCATTTTCTTTCTAAGGATCATTACCATATACTTTACTCGTCAAAGACATATACTTCATAATTCACTATCTTATAAATATTCAGGTTATCACATTCACCTATTCTTCTAAGAATTTCGTCCTTGAAATTTTTATTAATCTTCATTCATTCAATCTATCAAAGTAAATTTTACGTTAATCTTATTCACTAACTTATTGTGTTCTACAACTATTTCTTTCTAAGGAATATCATTCTTGCCACCTTCACCTTCAGAATAATAAGAATCTTCCACAATTGCTCAATAATTGGGAAGCGATATGAATAACAGGAATTTAAAAGATTCCAATTCATACTGAGGGGTCCATAAGACCTTGAACTCTTCTCCCGGTTTAATAGTGCATCACCAATGTAAACCATCTTTAACAGAATGTTTAGAAATCACACAGACTGAAAACACTCTCTGCAAGTACTCTAGGTGATCAGCCTATCGTACCCCTACGTCGTGCACAACATATTACATCTTAACATCGTAACGACTATATGCGTTACTTTCGGAACCATTGTCTCCAATAACATGTCCCCCTTTTATAGGGTTGCTCACCTCAGCTTCTTAACATCTGAATCCTGCACCAAAATAATTTAGTTTGGCATAGTTTGACCAAGAACGCTCGAATTTCATAAACATCTTTCAATATTTATCTAGCTGAATTAAGTAGCATAGACCTCTAGCAACGATTCGGACATCAATCGAAATATATATATATATACATATATATTTTTAACCAACAAAATAAATATTTATTTATTTATTTAAAAAAAATGTTTTTTTGTAGTCTAAGGAAACAACAGTAGATAAATCTCTCTTTTTTTTATAGTTTAAGGAAACTAAAAATAGTAAGTAAATCTTTTCATAATATCCTGATACCGTACCGTAATAATGGTACGTTGAGGATTTTGTCATTACATGACGTCGTCATACTACATCATACCATAACGGGCTGACGATCATACGATCACAGCCAACACTAGGTTTAACTGCATTGATAACTTCCTCGATTATTGTCTCTACACCATATCAAATGATGCATAGAACACATAAAATACATTTTGAAAATATAAAATTATTTTTATCTAGCTGAAGTAATTAGCATAGACATGCGAATAATAGCACTATTTTTAAAAAAAATCGTTGGTTCCATCATTTGATCCAATGTTTTTCAAGAAAACAGAAGTGCAACATCAGCACGAAGTCAATAAATTTCAAAAATCTAGCAAAGCTAGGAGATTTAGAATATAAAACTTTATCCATCAATTAAATCTTTACTCCACCATTACTTAATCATTCTATCAACTTTAAACAACATCAATGCTTCCTACACCATAACCTTTCTATTCCCAGTATAGTTCATCAAACTTTCCACACTTTGGAAGTCAGGAACTTTCCACAATAATATGAGTTTAAGAACTTCCTAGTCAGACCATGGGCGTCCATTCGCTGAGGAGTTCCAAACATACCATATGATTATGAGTTATGAACTTACCATAAGCATGAGTTTTAAGAACTCGCACTTAATCCTAATAACATCGTACTAATCTTAATAGTTTCTAACTATCAAATATACACATGAGAAAAGAATCACCTTTTCACCACATATACATTGATAGCGAGACACCAACATTCCAATGATTATCAATGTGATAAACTAAGTGCAAGCACAAAACCCTCGCCCATACAAAGGTTTGTACAACTCAGCCATCACATGATTCTTCAATTGAAATCCCACCTAACTCTATCTTGTTCATAACTTGCTCTTTACTTGATACAAATTTTCTGTATCTCATCATTTATAACGCCTCGTGAGTTAACCTCGTACTATATCATAGTACATTCTCGTTATAGTCTCAAACTATAACTATGCAATCATTACAGACCATCTGTCTTTTACAACTTTAAAAGATCACGTCGTGACCTTATTCTATAATCATCTCCCATATGATTCTTTCTTATCTCGTTATCGTTTTGTTTTAAAACTTCTTATCTTTTCGTTTCATCAAGTTATATCAGGACCTCATTATGATTTAATCTTATAGACTTCGTCTATTCATCGTTATTCGTCATCTTTATTATTGGAGTTAGGTAATTCCTGATTCTCATCTTCATATCTCTTCAAGATTCTTCTTTGAATCTTCTTGTTTATTTATTAACTATTCTTTTAAGAATTTCTAACTTCATTCATAAAGTTCAACATTTTATTCGAATTTTATTCCTCGTTATTCTCACCTTCTTCTAATAACATTTCTAGGACTTAACTCATCCTATACTTCTACGTATGTGAAAGGAATCACCTTTTCGTTATACGTAACTTAACTTCTCATTCTCTAAGGTCATAGCCTAAGGTACCCTTACCTAAGGTGTATAACCTATCAGCTTTGATACCAACTGTAACAACCCCAAAATTCATACAATACAACTCTCGACATCGGTCGTTAACAATACATCCCTATTCAGACTTTACATCATTAATCAATGATACAATCACTAAAAATACAGAATATTTAAAACTTTTATATTATTCCTTCTTTATTATCCCTGAATCTCAACCTTTATCATTACATGACTTTGATTCAACTTTATTTCATGAATCGTTTCGTCAGAGTTATTATAAACTAAAACTTACAACCACATTCAATAACCCTTATACATCGGGTAAAATTTAAAATTTACAACTCAACATCTGTTAACCATCATCCCTTATCAAATACATTATCTGAAACCTTAAACAGAGTCCAAAATAATAACAATTCAGCCAAAGTATATTAGTCTTCATGCATTATATCTGATTCATTTCTTTCAAGTAGCACATAGCGTTACCTTGAATCCTTAACCTGCAAAAGTGATTATTTGCAAGAATGAGCTCGACAGCTCAGCAAGATGTAACAGTTTTCATACATCACATAGCACTAAATACATGCTCAACATATATCTCATAATAATTAAAGTAACATGGCATACATGCTTTACATCATATAACAAATATAAAGATTGAGTTCCTTACTCAATCAACATTCTTTAATCAATCAATGTAGTCATAGATTGACTTTAATATTTCATGCTTACAACATATATACAACATATCATGCTCTTTGCAAAATAATTTAAAACAGTTCATCATCAAGTGCACATAGAAAATAGGAACTGAAAGACTTGCATTGATCTTTGTTTACCAATAACAGTTTAACAGCTTACAGATATCTGCACTTCACGTGCCCTACACAATTATATAATCATGCACATCAATTATTAGTCACATAGCAATGCATATCAGTTGTAATGTAAACTTTACTCTACATCTCATAACCCTTCCTATTATCAATACGCAACACTCAATTTGATTGTAATTCATTCAAGTGTTTAAGTCCTGCTAGGACTACCCATTGGTTTTATATTAACCACATTTCATATATAATAATGTTCGTTACATTAGAATCGAAACACTATTTAAGTGTATTACCACATTACCCGGCGTTTCGACGTTTATACGTCACACGCCTATCTCGCCTCTTTTGCATGTGCTTTGCATGCTCCTATATTGGGTTACATTACTCTATAATGTTTCATTCTTATTGAAAATATAATATTAAACAAGGTCATACACACTCGTTACGGCGCTGCGACGCTTGCACGTCCGTACGTCAAACTTGCCTATTCGAACGCCCAAACGACACACATTTGTGCACGCTTAGCATGCCCATACGAATTGTCTACTACTCAAGGTTAATGCTAAGTATCATTATAATACATAATAGTCATGTTATGGAAGTTAGAACATTATTTTACATGGTCGGGAGCATTACATGTGCATACGTGCATGTTCGACGCCCCCCGATTGCCTCCAAAAACACATCAGTCCTATAAATGACCATTTTGACGCCTTCTACTGACCTCAAATTAAAACACTTAAAGAACAAAAGTTGTGGGCCTACTCGTGGTCGTTCCCAATCATTTTAAATCGTCTCAATCAGAGTTCGTATGAAAATGTTATGGCTGTTTTACCATAGAAGGTCAAAATAATCCCGGACTGACACTGTTCCCGGCGCAGCTGCGCCCCAAACAGCCTTGGGGGCAGCACAGCTTGCCCCTGGCAGCATGCTATGTGAATTTTCTTTCCAGTTTGTGGTTCTAGCGAATTTTCTAACCCTTTCCTCCTTCCCATCTTCATAAATCAAGCTATACACATCCGATTGAGTCCGTTTTCGACTCTATGGATTCGTAAAACACTGAACTACCCATTTATATGATAATTATAACACTTCAAAAATATTAACAATTCCTTTTAAGGGTTCCAATTCAGTGTTCATGCTAATTCTTCATGTTTTACATATATAGCGAATTCAATCACTACGAATTCATTTTACATCCGTTTTGACTCGTTCAACTTGGGTTATTTTCATTTTTTTGAGTACTATCATAATACATCATCCAATTTTAGCCTCAAAGTAGACCAAAATATACACATTACCATCAAAATCCAAATTCCTCTTTTTTAACATAAATACATGAATTTGATTACTTACCAACAATTATAGAAGCTATATATCAAATTATACAGACCCATGTATATACATATACATATATATACACAACATCTCTTGAATTCACCCAACCAAAATAGCTTTCTAAATGAAGAACTTGAGAAACTATAAATTAGAGTTTTAACACTAGAGTAATATCTTTGATTCTTCTCAAATTTGATTAGAGGATGTGAAATCTTCTTCTTCTTCCTTCTTTGAATCTCCAATCCTTCTCATAGAGAGTTCTTCCCTTTTTTTTCACCCATTCTCTTCTCTGTTTTCTCCCTTTCTCTTTTCTTCTCTTAGTTTAGGCTTAGATTAGGACTCAACGTAAAATTACACTGACATATAATACGTATATTTAACTAATACTTATTATATTACTTAATATATAATTAAATTAGGGGTTATGAAAATCCAAAAGCCACAAGGCCATGTTTGGCTATCCCCTTCAAATCTCCTTTTAATTTATTTTAATTCCTTCCATATCGTATAGTTTATTTGTCACAACCATTATTAAATTAATCCTCAATATAATTATAACTTTCATTTTGCCAATATAACAAATTACTAAATCTCTAATTTAATTACTTAATTAAATTAGGATATTCCCTTCCATCAATATTATCACACTTTCATTAAATTATTCCGTAACGATTTTCATCAAATATTCATTTTAATTTCATAGCTATTCCAACTAAAATATTTTTTTTATTCGATAAATATTTTAACTATTCACAAGATTCACAATTGTAATACATTAACATTTTACGTTTATAGGTAATATGTATTACTTTCTCATCTTATTAAAACAATATATTTACATTAATTCAGTATTTTAATTAACTAAATTACTCCCATTATTTATGAGATTTAATTCATAATAAATTCATTGCCACAAGGCATATAATCAAATTATATTATTCAATAATATAACTTCCAACTTAATTAAATTAACTTCATTTCCTTTTCAAATAATTTCATTTCCCTTCTTTAATAGTTAAAATAAATTAACTACTAAACCTCATTCCTCCATCATATGAATATATATATATATATATATATATATATATCTTCTATATTCACACCACATTATATACTTCACCACATATAACACATATCCAAACTCAAAACATCTCGTAATAAGAATTTTATTTATTAAATTCTTATTATAATAATTTTTGAAAATCTGGGTTGTCACAGTACTACTATGAATTATTTAAATTTCATGAAACCATCCTTTTTAATGATGTAGGTGTTAACTATTTTGCTAGCTTAAATAAAAGTAATAGATGGAATGTATAAATATTTATAAGTATGAGTGTCTGCATTTACTATTAGGCCATATTAAATTGGTACTTAGTATTCTTGCAAGCTGCTACATTAATCTTAGTGCTAATGATTTCTTGCTATACTAGAAGAGGGTAATTGTAATACCCGAGAAATTTAAAAGATTATTATTAGTGAAATGAGAATTATGTGATAATAATTATGTACATTTAGTTGTAATGTGAGATTATGAAGTTAGGGAATGCAATGAATTTGCATCATGAGAAGAAAACAAGAATAAACTATAACGTGGTTGAGCTTAAGTTATAAATTAACTAAGCTTAAAATGATGAGCCTTGTGTGGCATAATGATTCGTGAGGAATTAATTCAAGTGTTTAATTAAACTATGTAAAAGGGATCAATTGTTATAGGTCCAAAGGATAGTTGATACTAAGTTGGTAAATAATAAGTGTTGATTATGTTAGCATTATATGTGATTTACCAAGTTTAACTGTGAGTCATGGAAGAACTAAATAATCTGGTTGTAAAGAGTACGGACTGCTAAGTGATTGCCAAGCTTAAGTCCAACCGAGTAACATCACTAGCCCAATCGAATTGTGTTGCAGGTAACTGCTAGAACCCAACGTTTATGTAGATGCTGTTAGACAAGCTCAGTTGAAATGAAGGGCAGTAAGCCCAGAAATGATAGTCCAGAAAAGTTAACCCAGAAATTAGAAATTTGTATATAATTAGATAACCAAAGGTTAAAGGGTAATAATAAACAATGATCATAGTACTGCCAGCAGACTCAGCAGTGGCCTATAACCACCCTATATTGCTTTAGAATAAATTAATCCCATGTGGCCAGAATTATTTCATGCAGTATGGCTAGCAAGGAGTTGGTAAGAAACTTTTCACGAAACCTTTATTAACCAACGGTTGATTCAGTTAGGACCAATCCAAAGATTTGAGTAATGACCAATGATTAGATAAAATGTCTCCCTATAAATAGAGACCCTAATACACCTTACAGAGTTGGCTGAAATTGATAGTTCTAATAAAGAAAGAGAGGTTCTGAGAGATAAAGGGAGAGTCCAAGAGGAACTCGGCAGTTCGGTAATTCAGAGGAGTCTACAAAGGAAGAGGGCAACGAGAAGCTTGCACTATTTCTTTATTTTAAGAAGGTACACAGACTCCTTAACCTTAAGACTCTTAAAGTAAAGTCAGTTATAATGTAATAATCCATGTTAGTTGTAGGAAGTGTCAGTTAAAATGATGTTGATAAAAGAAGATGCACTGATATGTGTTAAGAGTTATAACAACTTAAAACAAAAAGATATCATGTAATATTTTACCGAGATAACCTTAAAGA
Source organism: Panax stipuleanatus (assembly GCA_020205555.1). Taxonomy (NCBI): domain Eukaryota; kingdom Viridiplantae; phylum Streptophyta; class Magnoliopsida; order Apiales; family Araliaceae; genus Panax; species Panax stipuleanatus. Next base: position 88,923,051 of record CM035123.1, read on the forward strand.
CCAGATCAAAAATTGTAAAATGAGCACGGTGCTCTATGTTGATGAATGATACAGACCATGGCACTAACAGTGAATTTATGTCCCAACTCTAGTGAAATAAAAAAGTGTTAATCTTATCAAAGGCTATATGCATAATCTAAGTCTAACGAACTTAGATGAGTAATGTTTAACCAAGTGTGGTATATTGTAATGATGTGATACACACACAGTAAACTATAAGTGCAATAAGCTAGCACATGTGGTAATGAAGAAAAATAAAACAGAGTTATATAATTAACGAAGTTGAATATAAAGATGGTATAAGGACAATATAAGATAAAGTAGGTTATTAAAGTAAGATTAACCATGAGATCAAGTATTGATTTTGTTCATTATCAATCTCACATACTGTGTAGGTCAAGCAAAGGAACACGAAAGGTTAATGGTAAAACGCCGATACAGGCAAGTTTTCAGAACTTATTTTTATATGTGAACTTGTTAATTATAATGTGTACATATTTCCTGCATTATATGTACTTCTTATGAATAATTTGGGATGTGCACTATGAGCTATACTGTGATATAAATCTATTGAATCAAGTTAATGATTGATGTGGATTGAGTTATGGAAAGTTACTATATTCGTGATATGAGGTAGGTGATAAGCATGAAGTAGGAATAATTGTTGAGTATGGGCATTATGATGCCTGAATAAATGCAAAGTTTGAGAAATACGAATTATGTATAAATTGTTAAGCATGAATAATTTAAATTGTGTTTAAAATGCTAAATATGTGTTATGTGATAACTGTTAAACTTGTTAGGCAACGTAGTTGCTCACCCTTGCTATAAACAATTATTTTCAGCTAAACCAGAGCGGATCGAAGGATTCAGGATAGACAAAGGAAAAAAGGGTGAAGTACTTATTGAAGTTGTTCGTATTGCTCTAGCTATGCTAGATAACGTTCATATGACATATTGTAATTGCATAGTTAAAGAACATTGTATAGAAGAATAGTTAAGTCGAATTATGAGATCGTGGATACTTAAAAATAAATATATTCAAGTGAAACATATTATTTATAATTTGAAATGTATATGTTAAATCCATATGATTTAAAAGTGTAATACAGGTGGTAAATGTTGCGAATTCTTGAAATAAAAATAATTAATATATTAATTACCAAGCGAGGTTGTATTCATTATTTTATGAATAAAGGTTATAAATATTCAGATGAAGGTTGTATTGTGACGCACCAAGTCTGAGGTAACAGGTACCTGGATTTGGAGGTGTTACAAGTTGGTATCAAAACTGTAAGTTATAAATCTTAGGAAAGGGTACCTTAGGCTATAACCGTAGTTAAGAAAGATGAAAATGACGAGGAATATACTAGAATAAAAGTTTAAGTAATATGAAATGAGAAACTCCACAAAGAAGTAAAATATAAACAAATATTGAAGTAAGAGTCAAGTATTGACAAGCAGATTCAAAGAAGAATCTCGAAGAGTTATAAAAGATAAGAATCTGGAGTTTTTCAACTCTGATAATGAAGATGACAAGTAATGATGAATAGACAAATCTATAAGATGGAAAGTGTAAATCAAATCATAAAATAACATGATTAAAGAAAAATAAGAAGATCGTAGGGTGAAACGATCGTAGGGACAAAGAGAATGGTATTGTAAAATAAGATCACAACGTGATCAGAATGAGTTATGAAATAACAGATAATCTGTTAAACGAATGGAAAGTTATAGCTTGATGCTATAAATAGAAGGCACTATGAGATAGTATGAGGAAAGAGTGGAAAGTGATGAGATAGGAATAAAGAAAACTCACAATGAGCAAAGAGAAAATTAGGATTTATTTGGGATTTCAATTGAGAACTCATGTGATAGTTGAGTTGTACAAACCTTTATATGGGCAAGGGTTTTGTGCTTGGTTTAACGACCACTTAGTATATTACTTTGATAATCGTTGGAATATTGGTATCACGCTATCGATATATTTATGGTAAGAATGTGATTCTTTTCTCATATTTATATATGATAGTAGAGAATATTAAGATTAGGTGTGAGTTCTTAAAACTCATGCTTTTGGTAAGTTTGTGACTCATAATCATATGGTATGTTTTGAGTCCCTAAGTGTATGGACAGTCCATGATTTGTTCTTGGACTACGTATTACTAGGACAAGTTCCTGAACTCATATTCTTATGGAAAGTTCCTAAACACATAATATGTGGTAAGATTTGATGAACTATACTGAGGTATAAAAGTGTTGTAGACTGAAAACTAATTATTTTCAGTATACTAAGCATAAAGAGTGTTAGAAATAGATAGAATGATCAAATAGTGATATAATGGAGGAAGTCAAAGTTGATAAAGGAAAAATGAATATTCCAAATCTTCTAGCTATGCTAGACTTCGAAATTTATTGACATCGTGCTTATATTTGCACGTTTATGCTTTCAAAAAAAAGGGTCCTATTATTCATATGTCTATGCTAATTTTATTATCTAGGCAAAATGATTTAAAAATATCAAAATATATTTTATATATCATTAATGCATCTAGTGCAGAGATGATAAACGACGCAGTCATCAATGTAGAGTAACCTAGTGTTGGAGGTGATCATAGTATCGTCAACCCACTACGGTATGATGTAGTATGACAAAGTCACAAAATGAGGGAATCCTCAATGAACTGTAGAGACAGTGCGGTATCATAACGTCATAAAATAATTTTTGGTTTTCTTTAAACTATGAAAAAGTATGCCAGTTGAGTTTACTAAAATGTTTCGATTGTTGTTCGAATTATTAATATATGTCTAACCTATTTGGTTCAGCTAGACAAATACTGAAATATATTTATGGAATTAAAGCATTCTTCGAGAATTCATGCCAAACCAGACTGTCCTAGAGCAGAATTTCGTGCTAAGTTTGAGGTGAACAACCCCGATAAATGGGATCAAACGTATATAGTCGTGGGAAGTAATGTGGAGTACAATAGGTTGATCACCTAGAGTACGCGTTTCAATGTGAAGAACTGTGGTGAAGCACTGTTACGTTTTGGTTTACGGTATAAAGTATTGTGGTGAAGTACTGTTAACCTTTTATTGAAAGAAAAAGGTAGTTTACCTTCTTCGTGATAGTAAACATACCTAGTAGAGAATGTTTTAGATATGGTTGTGTTGGAAATACCCATTATGCCAAGTAAAGAATCCATGGTCTTTATGACCTCTCAGAAAAATATGAAAAGTTTTTAAAGGAATCTTATACTTCCTAATTATTCATACCGTTTCACAATTATTGAACAATTGTTGAAAACTCTTGAAAGATATTCCAATATTCTAGAAATTGATTGATAACAAGGTATGAGCTTCTTAGAGGAAAGTGAGAATGTAAAGGTTGGTAGAATGATTAGTAATGAGTATGTTGTAATTTCGAGGACGAAATTCTTTGAAGGAGGGGTAAATGTAATATCCCGAATATTAGTGACATTTCTTTTAGGGAAAATATTAAAAAATTAATAAAGGTTAGGGAATTAACCAAATTATTAATAAAGAAAATATGAAAAGAGTGGATTAAATTTTTCGATGTACTATAAAGAGCCCATAGGGTACAAAATGATTGAGAAAATAGACTTAAGATAAAAGGCTCTAACTAAGGATGTACGAGACATTATAAATATTACTTATTCATAATGAAAAGAAAGTAATATGTGGAGTTAAATAAATTTTATGAGAGGTAGTAAGTAAGGGTAATATTAAATATATACCTTGATTATTCAGAATGAAAAGGGAAGCCAATAGGGCTTAATTGAGAAATATTCTTGACATGAAGCTCCTTATTTGTTCAAAGAAATAATTATATTATAATATATAACTAAGTGCATTCAAAAGTATATTTTGGTGACAAATAAGGAGAATGGTGGGTATTACCATGAATTATTTAAATTTTATGAAACCATCATTTTTAATGATCTAGGTGTTAACTATTTTGCTAGCTTAAATAAAAGTAATAGATGTAATGTGTGACACCTCCAAATTCAGGTACTTCAATTTTCACGGGATTTGGTGTTCACTGTACAAATATCATATATCTATCTATCCATAATAAATGCAAACCATGAAATAGATAGAAATAACTCCATCATCTCCCCTTATGGGGTTATAACATCGGAATAATAAATACAATTCCAGGTCATACTAACCTTAAACATCTGTGCGAAAATATAAACAAATAATAAGTCATAAACATTATAACATAAGTCTTTAAACAAATATTCTTAATTAAAATAACAGTATTTTGAATTATTGATTCTTACATAAGAATGCACTTACTCAATTATTGTTACAGTAATTACTGTTCAATATTTTATATTATTGATTCAATAATTGCATGGTATTTTATTGATTCAATAATTGCTACGTTGATATTTTATATCAATAATTGCTACGGTGCTATTTTATATGATTGATTCAATAATTGCTACCGTTGATATCTTGTATTATTGATTCAATAATTGTCACTGCACAGTATTTCACATTATCAACTCAATAATTCATATTATTTGAATAATATTATTAGATAGCATTATTGACAATGTCAAAGGAAGTTCTGTCTAGGAGAGGTTATTTAATTGGGCGCAAGTAAGGAGAAGTCCTTATCGGAAGGCCCCCTCTTTTCTGGGAACGACCTAGTTGTCAATATTGTAGTTCTGTAATATTATTTGTGAATAATTAACTATTAATTTATATGATAAGAAAATACTTATTTTGTGGATATAAAAGAAGGAATTAGTGCTGATATGTTTTTATCAGTATTTTGGTGTGAAAAATCATCCGTTTATGAAATTCGAATAATTTATGTTTGGAATTTGAGAAAACTTCCTTCTACAAAGTTGTAGAGAATTAAATTTCCTATGAAAAGGACATATCATTTGTATTTTTCTGACAAAAGGGATATTTATTATGAATTATTGAAGTTTCAAAAAATAAATATTTTTTGGTGGGCCCCACTTTTGTTGAAAAATTCTAATTTCTTAGCAGCCAGGCGGCAGAAATTTTTAAAAATAAAATATTATTTTATTAAAAAATCTACTTTGGCATCCTAAGCTTTTCCTATAAATAGGGTGCTTAGGTTAGAATTGAAAATCACACCAGAATCAGAAGTTTTCTCTCTCTATAATATCGAGCGTATTTTTGTGAGTATTTAAATACTTTGAGTGTTACTATTCAGTGCAAGTTTTCTTCAGCCTTATATCCAATATTTCAGTCAGAAGTACTATTCTTTTGAGGTAAGGGATGTTATTTTCTTTCATAAATGATGTTATTCTTTTCAATATCATTATACCAAAATATTGGCATGGATTTTATTATGAAATTCTTACTTTTTCCGTCGGGGTTACTATTCACGTATACGGCATTATTCACGTATGCGGCACTATTCACAGAAAAATTAAATTTTCTTCTGTTTGTCCAAATTGCTTGTTAAGGTTCCTATCTTTGATTGGATCTAAGTTTTGAGCTTTATTCTTGAATTTTGCTCCACAATTGATTATTACGAAGTATTTTTGAATTAGATAAACTAAAATATGAATACTTAGTCTTTGTCCTTTATCTCATTGAATTCGTTCTTTAAAATATTTTTCATTATCCTCAGTCCTAAAAGGTGATATAACTGAATATCTTTGGCCTGTAGAGCAAAGATGAATGATTACCTAATGAATATCTTTGGCCCGTAGTGCAAAGATGAATAGGTGTTGAGATGAACATGACCACTGGTGATACAAATGAATATCTTTGGCCGTAGTGCAAAGATGAATATTTGATTTGAAATATATATTGATTGATGTTACGGGGATAAAATATTAATGATGGACTTTTAAATCATAGAAGATAGTAGACTTCATTCTCTACTTAACTCTTCTAATGAATTGTTATTTCCGCTGCGAATATTGATCTAAAACTTGTTGTCAATAATATTTTATCTGAATTGTTGAAGACTAACGATAATTTATTTTCCATTATCTTAGTCATAATATTTTTTACTAGGCTAGTTGAGCTCACCCTTTTCATCTATTGTCCTATTCAGGAAATGAGAATGTTGCGGAAACTAGTCGGGGGACAGAGTGATGGTCTAAGTTAGAGCAGTAGTAGTCCTCACTATTTTTGATAAATAGTGTGATAATAATTGTAATGAGGACTTAGTTTGAATGTTAATATTTTGTATATATTTGTATTGACACTCACAGTTTTGTGGTCGTATTTTACACGATCGTGTGATATAAAGTTTGTATTTGAATTCTGAACCATGTATTTGGCGACTCAGAATGGGTTGGGTTGACTGGACCTATTATGGGGGCGTCACAAATTACCCTTGCTAGTTTGTGAAGATGATTCAAAGATGATGATCTAGACTCCTCCAATACTTCTCCCTCAATCTTTTCTCCCAATTTTCTCTCTAAATTCTCTCTGATGGAAAGCTACGTAATATAAACTGATATGATATACAATATAAGTATAATATGTATATATGATACAACGCATATAACTGATGTCGTAGTGGTCAGTTAATCCCATAATGGGTTAACTGGCCTACTCCCCTTAGGGCCCTGTTTGGTTGGCCATTTCTTTCTTCTTTCCACTTAATTTAATTAACTGTTTATTACATAGTTTAATGTCACACCTTTACTAATCAAATAATCTTATTTAAATTAATTAAATAAGTTATCATAAATCCACATTAAATTACATAATCACATAATTAAAATACTCATTTATTAATTATGTCAAATCATTAAATATCTAATTAATTATTAAATTAATTAGAATAACATTATTCTTATTAAATAATTTATTTAATCGAATAAACTCAATTAAATACATACTTTAAACTATAAAAATTCTCCACATTAATTTAATCAATGTAACACATATAATTAAATTAATCTACCACAATTCCATCAAATAATTATTTAACTCAATAAATAAATCATCCAAAAATATTTATTTAATTCAATAAATATTAAGATTAAATTACAAAACTCTCGTTCGTTACATAATGTATAAATATTTATATGTGTGAATGTCCGCATTTAACTATTGGACCATATTAAATTGGTATTTAGTATTCTTGCAAGCTGCTACATTAATCTTAGTGTTAATGATTTATTTCTATACTAGAAGAGGGTAATTGTAACACCCGAGAAATTTGAAAGATTATTATTAGTGAAATGAGAATTATGTGATAATTATTATGTACATTTAGTTCTAATGTGAGATTATGAAGTTAGGGAATGCAATGAAATTGCATCATGAGAAGAAAACAAGAATAAACTATAACGTGGTTGAGCTTAAGTTATGAATTAACTAAGCTTAAAATGATGAGCTTTGTGTGGCATATTGATTCGTGAGGAATTAATTCAAGTGTTTAATTAAACAATGAAAAAGGGAGTTGTTATAGGTCCAAAGGATAGTTAATACCAAGTTGGTAATTAATAAGTGTTGATTATGTTAACATTATATGTGATTTACCAAGTTTAACTGTGAGTCATGGAAGGACTAAATAATCTGCTTGTAAAGAGTATGGACTGCTAAGTGATTGCCAAGCTTACGTCCAACCGAGTAACATCACTATCCCAATCGAATTGTGTTGCAGGCAACTGCTAAAACCCAACATTTATGTAGATGCTGTTAGACAAGCTCAGTTGAAATGAAGGGCAGTAAGCCCAGAAATGATAGTCGAGAAAAGTTAACCCAAAAATTAGAATTTTGTATATAATTAGATAACCAAAGGTTAAAGGGTAATAATAAACAATGATCATAGTACTGCCAGCAGACTCAGCAGTGGTCTATAGCCACCCTATATTACTTTTGAATAAATTAATCCCATGTGGGCTGAAATAATTTCATGCAGTATGGCTAGCAAGGCGTTGGTAAGAAACTTTTCACCAAACCTTTATTAACCAACGGTTGATTCAGTTAGAACCAGTCCAAAGATTTCAGTAATGACCAATGATTAGACAAAATGTCTCCCTATAAATAGAGTCTCTGATACAACTTACAGAATTGGCTGAAATTGATAGTTTTAATAAAGAAAGAGAGATAAAGGGAGAGTCCAAGAGGAACTCGGCAATTCGATAATTCAGAGAAGTCTACAAAGGAAGAGGGCAACGAGAAGCTTGCACTATTTCTTTGTTTTAAGAAGGTACACAGACTCCTTAACCTTAAGACTCTTAAACTAAAGTCAGTTATGTTGGGTTTGTACGAAATCGTGACGCAATCAAATTGCAAAAATTAGCGGAAGCATGGTATATCAGAGTTTAAAAAAATTTCTACAAAACCATTACTCGGATCATCCTTTATGCAAATTATTAATTTAAAACGATAAATAAGAAGTTATGGAATCATACCCTTGTAGAACGAAGCTTCAACAGGTACTAGTTCAACTCCTTGTTCTTCGTGATCTCCTTGAATTTCCGGATTAGATTCCTTCCTTTGATCAACGTTAGCCACCCAAGTGTTTGGCCTCTAGAGGTGATCCACCAAGGAAGATGAATTATCAAGAAGGAGGGTGGTTGGCTTAGTTTTCTATCCTCTATAGAAAAAGAGTACTCTCCAACAACTGGAATTGCATCAACGAATATCTATTATAAGAATCCTCTTATATAGATATTGGTCAACCCTTCTAATCCTATTAGACATGGGATTTCTTTTAATTAATTAAACTCCTTTAATTAATTTAGGCTTCCCACCACATGGGAAATAATTAATTAAATTCATTTAATTAATTTGTCTCCTAATCTTATTAGGAATAAATGAGAGTACTAATATTAAATTAATTACTAAACTCCTTTAGAAATTAAAATAATAATAATTATAATAATGTTAATAAGACTCCTCTTATTAATTTATATTTAATATTTTCAAAATATTAAATAATAAATATTAAGCTATTTAATTTATTCTATCACCATAGATTAAATTAATTTCACTTAATGCATTATTACGATTATGCCATTACCTTCTTAAATAATTATTCTTCCTTTTATGGTGTGACCCTTTAGGTTCTCCATATTAAACCGGTTGTGAATAAATCAATTAGAACAATTCTAATCTTATTTAAATAAATAAATTAAACTAATAATCTATTTAAATAAATAATATTTATTCTACAATAGGGATAAGCCTCCCTAGCGATCAACGACTTTCCAGATAATATAGATTTCAACATTAATCATAAAAGAACCTGTGAGTAAATAGTTACCATACAATTCAATCCTTCCACCATACAATGTCCCAATTAAATATAAGACATGAATTTACTGTCAAGTCTTATTTTATTTAATTATATGTATTTCGATTAGAAAATGCACAACTCCAAATAATGTAAATTAGAAACTCCTTTCTAATTTCATTTTACCTTGGCCAAGGATTCCTGGGTTGTCATTTAACGAATCACATAGGACATATCTCCTCCTTTACTAGAGGTGGTAGATTCTTTATTGATTATTCATTGTCTCCATATGTAACTCATTATACCCAAGCATACCCTTTTATATACCCTAAAGGGCTTTAAGGAATAAGTCAAAGTATAATTCAATACATACAAGATACTATGATGATCTCAAGTCCAAGGATCACTTGTACTACTATCACATTAGGAATTCCTATTGAAAGGCGAGTAAAACTCCATTAGGTATTCCATAGCGAGTCACGTTCAGTGAACTTATTCTCCAATAAGCACCTACATACTTGCTTTAGTGTCTCCACACAAATGATTATGAGATCAATCATCCTCATCTAATGAGAAAGCAACATATGTACTAATCTATCCGGATTTACTAATCCCCTTTTTAGTAATCCCATGATTAGGAACTATTTTAGTTTTAGAGCTTTCTAAGAATTTAGATCTCATTGGCATGATCATCATCATGATTCTAAAAGTATTGCTTAAAACTATGGGTTATTTACATATTATAAAAACAGCACCATGTAGATAATTAAATGCCTTTAATAAATGAATATTTTTATTAATAAATAAATAAGATTGCCTCCAAAGTATATGCTTTATCATCATACATGATTGGCTTGTATGCATACTACTTTCAAGTTATTATGTAATAATGCATGTTAGCTGTAGGAAGAGTCAATTAAAATGATGTTGATAAAAGGAGATTCACTAATATGTGTTAAAAGTAATAACAACTTAAAACTGAAAGATATCATGTGATATTTTACCGAGATAACCTTAAAGACCAGATAAAAAATTGTAAAATGAGCACGGTGCTCTATGTTGATGAATGATACAGACCATGAGTACTAACAGTGAATTTATGTCCCAACTCTAGTGAAATAAAAAGGTGTTAATCTTATCAAAGGTGGTGATTTTATGCCAAAATAGTTCAAGTGCATGTCCGTCTGTTGACTTGCCTGTGTCAGTAAGCTAACTTGAGAACCATTGAGTTTTAAAATAGTGTGACAGACCTGAGATCAAGTTCCATTTCCCCAAAGCATCTATTTTTGTGTTCTCTTCAAACCTTAACACTCTAACAGCCAAGTCAGGCCCAAACACAGTTCTAAGTCTACCCAATTGAAAAGGAGTATGACATTAAAAAAGTCAGCCAAAGTTGCCCTTTGGACTGGAATGTCAGAGTATGCCTTAGCCACAGATCGTTGAAGTAAACCCCACGATCGTAGAATGACTCTGCCAATCGTGGAGCTCATTCCCAGACCAAGACTTTATAGTCGGATTAGTTTTAAAAATCGTTGGGCGCACCCCACGATCGTAGTGTGGCTTCACTTCAATCATAGAACGCTCTCACAGATCGTGGAGTGGGCTAGTCCAACCATAAATCAAATTGTAATAGTGAACCCCACGAACATAGATGTAATCGCAGATCGTGGAATGGGCTAGGCCAACCATAATTCAAATTGTAGTAGTGAACCCCACAATCATAGACGCAATCGCAGATCGTGGAGTAGAGGCCAACCGTAAATAAAATTATGGAGTAAACCCGACCAACATGGAACGATTCCATCAAATCATAAACTGAGCTCCACGATCGTGGACTGACTCTGCTGATCGTGGATCCCAACCCCAGACCAAGACTTAATAGTTGGTTTAGTTCGTAAATTGTAGACTGAACCCCACGATCGTTGTGTAGCTTCACTTCAATTGTGTAACGCTCTCGGCAGAATCGTAGAGTGGTTTTATCAAATCGTGGAATGACTCTCGAAATCGTAGAGTTGGTAGTAGAGTGGAAATATAAAACACCCATTTTGAAGCACTATCTTAAGAAGACATAAGGGACTGTTTCAATTGACTGACTGTGGAATGAACTACTATGATGTATGGTCTAAAAGCTTCTTCAAGACTTAGAAGTCAAAAGTTCATTACAAAGATTAGTAAAAATTGTCAAAATACCCTATAGAATCATACTTTCTATTTGTGAACCGTGATGGAATAATGGGAGTTGATTCTTGGAAATGTTATAGCATAACGTAAGATGATATTTGAAGTGTATAATGACCAATGATTTGTATCATGTTATGATAGGACCAAAATAAGTATATTTGAGAATGTATAAGAACTAAGTATGTAATGTATACCATGTGTGTATGATCACCAAGTGATGAACAAAGGCTATATGCATAATCTAAGTCTAAGGAACTTAGATGAGTAATGTTTATGTGACGCCCCCAGAATAGGTCCAGTCAACCCAACCCATTCTGATTCGCCAAATACATGGTACAGAATTCAAATACAAACTTTATATCATACGGTCGTACAAAATACGACCACACAACTGTGAGTGTCAATACAAATATGTAGAAAATATTAATATTCAAACTAAGTCCTCATTACAATTATTATCACACTATTTATCAGAAATAGTGAGGACTACTACTGCTCTAACTCGGACCATCACTCTGTCCCCCGACTAGTCCCTGCGACATTCTCATTTCCTGAAGAGGACAACAGATGAAAAGGGTGAGCTCAACTATCTCAGTAAAGAATATTATGACTAAGATAATGAAAAATAAATTATCGTTAGTCTTCAATAATTCAGATAAAATATTATTGACAACAAGTTTTAGATCAATATTCGCAGCGAAAATAACCATTCATCATAAATATTTTATCCCTGTAACATCAATCAATATACAGCTCAAATTAAATATTCATCTTTGCACTACAGGCCAAAGATATTCATTTGCATCATCAGTGGTCATGTTCATCTCAACACCTGTCATCTTTGCACTACGGCCAAAGATATTCATCAGGTAATCATTCATCTTTGCTCTACAGGCCAAAGATATTCAGTTATATCACCTTTTCGGACTGAGGATGATGAAAAACCATATAAATAACAAATCCAGTGAAATAAAGGATAAGATTAAGGATTCACAATCTAATTTATCCAAGTTCAAGAATACTCCATAATAACACTCTGTGCAGCAAAATTCAAGAATAAAGCTCAAAACTTAGATCCAATCAAAGATAGTAATCATAACAGACAATTTGGACAAATAGAAGAAAATTTAATTTTTCCGTGAATAGTGCCGTATACGTGAATAGTAACCCCAACGGAAAAAGTAAGAATTTCATAATAAAATTTATGTCAATATTTTGGTATAATGATATTGAAAAGAATAACATCATTTACGAAAGAAAATAACATCCCTTACCTCAAAAGAATAGTACCTCTGACTGGAATATCGGATATAATACCGAAGAAAACTCGCACTGAATAGTAATACTCAAAGTATCTAAATACTCACAAAAATACGCTCGATATTATAGAGAGAGAAAACTTCTGATTCTGGATGTGATTTTCAATTCTAACCTAAGCACCCTATTTATAGGAAAAGCTTAGGATACCAAAGGAGACTAAAATAATAAAATATATTATTTTTAAAAAAAAAAATCCGCCGCCTGGCGGCTTTCAAAACATCAGAATTTTTCAACAAAAGTGGGGCCCACCCATTAAAAAAATATTTATTTTCTGAAACTTCAATAATTCATAATAAATAGCCCTTTGTCGGAAAAATACAAATTCTATGTCATTTTATAGGAAATTTAATTCTCTACAACTTTGTAGAAGGAAGTTTTTCCAAATTCTAAACATAAATTATCCGAAATCCATAAACAGATAATTTTTCACACCCAAAATATTGATAAAACTCATCAGCGCTAATTCCTTCTTTTATATCCACAAAATAAATATTTTTTCCTCATATAAATCAATAATTAATTATTCACAAATAATATTACAGAACTACAATATTGACAACCTAGGTCGTTCCCAGGAAAGAGGGGGCCTTCCGATAAGGACTTCTCCTTACTAGCGCGCAATTAAATAACCCCTCCTAGACAGAACTTCCTTAGACATTGTCAATAATGCTATCTAATAATATTATTCAAATAATATGAATTATTGAGTTGATAATGTGAAATACTGTGCAGTGACAATTATTGAATCAATAATACAAACTATCAACTGTAGCCATTATTGAATCAATCATATAAAATAGCAACGTAGCAATTATTGAGTCAATAAAATATCAATGTAACAATTATTGAGTCAATAATATAAAATATCAACGTAGCAATTATTGAGTCAATAATATAAAATATTAAACAGTAATTGCTGTAACAATAATTGAGTAAGTTCCTTCTCACGTAAGACTCAATAATTCGAAATACTGTGCAATACCGTGTGCTACTGTGCAACACCGCGTATCACTGTATTTTAACCACCGGGTATTTCAACAGTACTAACGGTAACAACTACTCCGTTATTTTGTAAAAAAGTTATTTCTGTCGCTTTCTATATCAGACAGTTATTCCGTTGTGGGGCCCAAAAATAGCTGCGTCGTCGTACGAATATTCCCCGACAACAAGAATATTCCACAACAACCAGAATATTTTATAACCACTTGCTCATTTTAAAAATATTTTCACATTTCACCCATAACTTTCATATTTATCAAATCAACACCTTACTATTTCGAAATAATATATAAAGAAAATTAAATCTTATTCATAAATTTGGGGTCTTATAACCTCCCCTCCTTATGAAATTTCGTCCTCGAAATTGACGTACGTACCTGGTATATCGAAAAGGTGAGGATACCTCACTTTCATTTTCGATTCCAACTCCCAAGTCATTTCCTCAATAGCATGGTTTCTCCATAAAACTTTAACTTGAGGTATAATTTTCGAGCGTAGGACATGCTCCTTCCTATCCAAGATCTTGACAGGTACCTCCTCCTACGTTAAATCTTCGGCTATCTCGTCTGGTTCTAACTGAATAATGCGATTTGGATCTTTCACATATTTACGAAGCACGGATATGTGAAAAACGTTATGAACACGAGACATTCTTGGAGGTAAAGCGAGTCTATAAGCCACATTTCCTACTCGGTCAAGAATCTCAAATGGACCAATGAATCGTGGATTGAGCTTTCCTCTCTTCCCAAACCTTGTAACTCCTTTCCACGGAGCAACACGTAATAACACATGGTCCCCAACATTAAATTCCACTTCCTTTCGATGAAGATCCGCATAACTCTTTTGTCGATCTTGTGCTGTTTGTATACGTTGTCGGATTATTTGGAATCTTTTTTGTAGTCATACGTACCAACTCCGGTCCCAATAATGTTGCTTCACCCACCTCATCCCAACATACTGGAGAGCGACACTTTCTCCCATACAATGCCTCGAATGGAGCCACGCCTATACTTGCCTGATAAATGTTGTTGTAGGAGAATTCCACCAATGGTAAGTACTTATTCCAACTCCCTTTGAAGTCTAGAACACAAAGTCTCAATAGATCTTCAAGAGTTTGAATAGTTCTTTCCGATTGTCCGTCCGTTTGAGGATGATAAGCCGAACTGAATAGTAAATCCGTGCCCATAGCTTTCTGCAAACTGATCCAAAATCGTGAAGTAAATCTAGGGTCACGATCCGAAACTATGGATACTGGCATGCCATGCAATCTCATAATCTCATTCACGTACATATGAGCAAGACGTTCAAGGGAATAAGTCTCTCGTATCGGCAAGAAATTAGCAGACTTGGTTAATCTATCAACCATAACCCAAATCGCATATATGCCTTGAGAAACCTTGGGAAGACCCGTAACGAAATCCATCGTAATGTGTTCCCACTTCCATTTTGGAATCTCCAGTGGTTGCAATGGACCCTTCGGTACTTGATGCTCCCCCTTTACACGTTGACAAATTAAACATCTCGAAATAAACTCCGCGATCTCTCTTTTCATATTGCTCCACCAAAATGTATATCGAAGATCACGATACATTTTGGTACTCCCAGGATGGATCGCAAACGGTGTGTTGTGTGCCTCCATCATGATTCTATACTTCAAGTCGGAATCGTTAGGAACACAAAGTCTGGAGTTGACTCGATGTATTCCCTCTTCATCGATTCTTGCTTCTGAAATTACACCTTCTTGCACCTTCTTGTTCATCTTCATCAGCTTCGGATCCGTAGCTTGAGCAGCTTTAACTTTATCAATTAAAGCTGGTTCTACGCGTATACTTGACATCATCGCACTCATTCCCACATATGATCTTCTACTCAACGCGTCAGCTACCACGTTTGCTTTTCCAGGATGCTATTGGATAGTATGATCGTAATCTTTCAACAACTCAAGCCAACGTCGTTGCCTCATGTTGAGTTCCTTCTGAGTGAAGAAATATTTAAGGCTCTTATGATCCGTATAAATCTCCACTTTCTCCCCGTACAGATAATGTCTCCAGATCTTCAACGCGAAAACGACAGCTGCCAACTTTAGATCATGAGTAGGATAATTCCTCTCATATTCTTTGAGTTGTCGCGAGGCATAGGCTATGACTTTCCCATGTTGCATGAGAACACATCCTAACCCCTTGCCTGAAGCATCGCTGTAGATAACAAATCCATCCGAACCAGATGGTATTGTCAGAACAGGTGCCGAAATGAGCCTCCTCTTGAGCTCTTGGAAGCTCTTCTCTCATTCCTCGCTCCAAACGAATAAAACAGGAGCACCCCAAGGAGACGTATTAGGACGAATAAAACCGATGTCTAACAACTCTTGTAATTGGACCTTAAACTCCTGAAGTTCAATAGGAGCCATTCGATATGGGGTTTTAGAAATGGGTTTTGTACCAGGTTCAAGGTCAATAAAGAATTCAACTTCACGTTCTGGGGGTAGACCGGGAAGTTCTTCGGGAAATACATCAGGAAACTCATTAACAACGGAAATATTATTCAAATCTGATGTATTCTGGTTTAGATCGGTGACATGAGCTAAGAAAGCTTGACATCCATTTTTCAATAAACGAATAGCTTTATGACTTGAAATGATATTGACTGATTTTAGTGGTTTGGTGGTTTGGATTCGTACAACAGGTTGATTAGGAATATGAAAACTAACAACCTTACGAAAACAATCAAGTTTGGCATGATAAGTGGTTAACCAGTCAATTCCTAAAATCACGTCAAATGCAAGTATTTTCAAAGATATCAGATCAACAGGTAAGGTAAGGGTACCAATCTGAATTAATCAAGATTTGTAAACTGTAGATGTAACGAAGGTTTCTCCTAACGGAGTGTCAACAAATAAGTCAAAGTCTAATTTATCAGAAGTCAAGTTCAAACGTTGAGCACAAGCAGGTGAAATAAAGGAATGGGTAGCACCAGTATCTAACAAGGTGTAAACTTCGCAAGAGTTTATGATCA
The DNA here is from genome assembly GCA_020205555.1 of Panax stipuleanatus. NCBI lineage: Eukaryota > Viridiplantae > Streptophyta > Magnoliopsida > Apiales > Araliaceae > Panax > Panax stipuleanatus. Next base: position 88,939,783 of record CM035123.1, read on the forward strand.
GCTTACCCGTAATCACCTCGTGTGAATTTCTTGCGTTTTGGGCTGTCACGACAAACGCTCTTCCAGGAATCACCGACTTTGACTTGTCTGCAACCGCCTTTAGAATCACCACCCCCACTGAACTTGGTTTCGCTATAGGACAATCTCGAGCTATATGTCCTTCTTTTCCACAGTTATAACATGCTTTGAATTGTTGTGGGAAGTTTGGGCTGATGTGTCCCTCTTTCCCGCACTTATAGCATACGACCGGTGGTCGTTCTCCTCCCCTCAAAACAGTTGATGCTGGTGCTGATGTCGACGTATTCACGTTCTCATTGTTGTACCTTCTCTTCTTGAAATCTCCTCCCGATTCGCTTTTTCTACTATCATGGCCATGATTACCACCGGAGTGGTTACCACTTCTGTCATACTTTCCTCCTCGCTGGTTGTCATTGCTCCGATGACTGCTGCCACCGGTATGACCTTGGTTGTGGTCCCTCGGTTGAACATAATCATTATCTCGTTCTAATAACTGGGCCCTGTTTACTACATTCGAATATAGAGAAAATTTATAAGAAATGAGGTATTGACATATTTCGGGTTTCAAACCTCTTCGAAACATCCGCGTCATACGTTCCTCATTCTCCACTAAATAAGGTGCAAACCTGGACAGCTCCGCGAACTTAGCCTCGTACTGGAATACCGTCATGTTATTTTGCTCGAGTCTGATAAACTCTACCTCCTTCATATGACGAATACTTTCAGGAAAGTACTTGTCATTGAATAGTTTCTGGAACGCTTCCCAAGACATCTTGAGTGCGGCAGGTTGGGTACGCTTCACAGACTCTCACCAGTAATCTGCTTCTCCACGGAACATAAACGTGGCAAATGGAACCTTCTGTTCCTCCGTGCATCCCAAGACATCAAATATCTTGGTAATTTGCTTAATCCACGTCTCCGCCTTGATTGGATCCGGCTTCCCCAAAAACTCTGGTGGTCCCAATTCTTTGAACTGCTTGGCAGTGACAACTCGAGTGTTGTTATTATCTCCACCTGTATGTTGCACACGAGTCTCACTCGTCTGGTTTTGCATAAACTGCAAAAAACTTCTAAACATCTCATCGTTTACCGTCTGACCAGCGTTGTTTTCAGGATGAACATCGTCTTCTTGTTGCACGTTCTCCTGGTTAGTGATTAAAGGTGTCTCCACGGTCTCATTCACTTCGTTGTTAACATTCTCAGCTGCCATTCTCAAATACTGCCATAAAATAAGGGTTAATTAAACAAATCAACATATCACATATTAACCCTATGCTCCGACTGACCAATTAAATACCACATAAGCTTAGGTAGGACACACTAGCGAAGAATTTACTCGTCTCTCCCCTCCTAGTTCTATTCCCCGATCTCCGTCAGAGATCATATCCCTAAGCTCTGATACCAACTGTGACGCCCCCAGAATAGGTCCAGTCAACCCAACCCATTCTGAGTCGCCAAATACATGGTACAGAATTCAAATACAAACTTTATATCATACGGTCGTGCAAAATACGACAACACAACTGTGAGTGTCAATACAAATATGTAGAAAATATTAATATTCAAACTAAGTCCTCATTACAATTATTATCACACTATTTATCAGAAATAGTGAGGACTACTACTGCTCTAACTCGGACCATCACTCTGTCCCCCGACTAGTCCCTGCGACATTCTCATTTCCTGAAGAGGACAACAGATGAAAAGGGTGAGCTCAACTAGCTCAGTAAAGAATATTATGACTAAGATAATGAAAAATAAATTATCGTTAGTCTTCAACAATTCAAATAAAATATTATTGACAACAAGTTTTAGATCAATATTCGCAGCGAAAATAACCATTCATCATAAATATTTTATCCCTGTAACATCAATCAATATACATCTCGAATCAAATATTCATCTTTGCACTACAGGCCAAAGATATTCATTTGCATCATCAATGGTCATGTTCATCTCAACACTTGTCAACTTTGCACTACGGCCAAAGATATTCATCAGGTAATCATTCATCTTTGCTCTACAGGCCAAAGATATTCAGTTATATCACCTTTTAGGACTGAGGATGATGAAAAACCATATAAATAACAAATCTAGTGAAATAAATGATAAGATTAAGGATTCGCAATCTAATTTATCCAAGTTCAAGAATACTCCATAATAACACTTTGTGGAGCAAAATTCAAGAATAAAGCTCAGAACTTAGATCCAATCAAAGATAGTAATCATAACAGACAATTTGGACAAATAGAAGAAAATTTAATTTTTCCATGAATAGTGCCGTATACGTGAATAGTAACCCTAACGGAAAAAGTAAGAATTTCATAATAAAATTTATGTCAATATTTTGGTATAATGATATTGAAAAGAATAACATCATTTACGAAAAAAAATAACATCCCTTACCTCAAAAGAATAGTACCTCTGACTGGAATATCGGATATAATACCGAAGAAAACTCGCACTGAATAGTAATACTCAAAGTATCTAAATACTCACAAAAATACGCTCGATATTATAGAGAGAGAAAACTTCTGATTCTGGTGTGATTTTCAATTCTAACCTAAGTACCCTATTTATAGGAAAAGCTTAGGATGCCAAAAGAGATTAAAATAATAAAATATATTATTTTTTTAAAAAAAAATCCGCCACCTGGCGGCTTTCAAAACATCAGAATTTTTCAACAAAAGTGGGGCCCACCCATTAAAAAAATATTTATTTTTTGAAACTTCAATAATTCATAATAAATAGCCCTTTTGTCGGAAAAATACAAATTTTATGTCCTTCTATAGGAAATTTAATTCTCTACAACTTTGTAGAAGGAAGTTTTTCCAAATTCTAAACATAAATTATCCGAAATCCATAAACAGATAATTTTCCACACCCAAAATATTGATAAAAACTCATCAGCGCTAATTCCTTCTTTTATATCCACAAAATAAATATTTTTTCCTCATATAAATCAATAATTAATTATTCACAAATAATATTACAGAACTACAATATTGACAACCAAGTCGTTCCCAGGAAAGAGGGGGCCTTCCGATAAGGACTTCTCCTTACTAGCGCGCAATTAAATAACCCCTCCTAGACAGAACTTCCTTAGACATTGTCAATAATGCTATCTAATAATATTATTCAAATAATATGAATTATTGAGTTGATAATGTGAAATACTGTGCAGTGACAATTATTGAATCAATAATACAAACTATCAACTGTAGCCATTATTGAATCAATCATATAAAATAGCAACGTAGCAATTATTGAGTCAATAAAATATCAATGTAACAATTATTGAGTCAATAATATAAAATATCAACGTAGCAATTATTGAGTCAATAATATAAAATATTAAACAGTAATTGCTGTAACAATAATTGAGTAAGTTCCTTCTCACGTAAGACTCAATAATTCGAAATACTGTGCAATACCGTGTGCTACTGTGCAACACCGCGTATCACTGTATTTTAACCACCGGGTATTTCAACAGTACTAACGGTAACAACTACTCCGTTATTTTGTAAAAAAGTTATTTCCGTCGCTTTCTATATTAGACAGTTATTCCGTTGTGGGGCCCACAAATAGCTGCGCCGTCGTACGAATATTCCCCGACAACAAGAATATTCCACGACCAAACGAATATTCCCCGACAACCAGAATATTTTATAACCACTTGCTCATTTTAAAAATATTTGCACATTTCACCCATAACTTTCATATTTATCAAATCAACACCTTACTATTTCGAAATAATATATAAAGAAAATTAAATCTTTATTCATAAAAGTTGGGGTCTTACAGTTTAACCAAGTGTGGTATGTTGTAATGATGTGATACACACACAGTAAACTACAAGTGCGATAAGCTAGCACATATGGTAATGAAGAAAAATAAAACTGAGTTATATAATTAACGAAGTTGAATATAAAGATGGTATAAGGACAATATAAGATAAAGTAGGTTATTAAAGTAAGATTAACCATGAGATCAAGTATTGATTTTGTTCATTATCAATCTCACATACCGTGTAGGTCAAGCAAAGGAACCCGAAAGGTTAATGGTAAAACGTCGGTACAGGAAAGTTTTCAGAACTTGGTTTTATATGTGAACTTGTTAATTGTAATGTGTACATATATCCTGCATTATATGTACTTCTTGTGAATAATTTGGGATGTGCACTATGAGCTATAATGTAATATAAATCTATTGAATCAAGTTAATGATTAGTGTGGATTGAGTTATGAAAACTTACTATATTCGTGATATGAGGTAGGTGATAAGCATGAAGTTGGAATAATTGTTGAGTATGAGCATTATGATGCCTGAATAAATGCAAAGTTTGAGAAATACGAATTATGTATAAACTGTTAAGCATGAATAATTTAAATTGTGTTTAAAGTGCTAAATATGTGTTATGTGATAACTGTTAAATTTTTTGGGCAACGTAGTTTCTCACCCTAGCTATAAACAATTGTTTTCAGCTAAACTAGAGCGGATCGAAGGATTCAGGATAGACAAAGGAAAAAGGGAGAAGTACTTATTGAAGTTGTTCGTATAGCTCTTGCTATGCTAGATAACGCTCATATGACATATTGTAATTGTATATTCAAAGAACATTGTATAGAAGAATAGTTAAGTCGAATTATAAGATCGTGGATACTTAAAAATAAATATATCCAAGTGAAAAATATTATTTATAATTTGAAATGTATATGTTAAATCCATATGATTTAAAAGTGTAATACCAGGTGGTAAAGGTTGCGAATTCTAGAAATAGAAATAATTAATGTATTAATTATCAAGCAAGGTTGTATTCATTATTTTATGAATAAAGGTTATAAATATTCAGATGAAGGTTATATCGTGACGCACCAAGTCCGAGGTAACAGGTACCTCGATTTGGGGGTGTTACAGTAGCAATATACTCGAGCTATGTATTGTGAACTAGATAAATCTCTATGAATTGTATTGAATTTTTCTTATCTTGCTTATTAATTTCTGACACTATAAACAGATTTGCTAAAAATTCAAAAAGGCCTAAGATAATTTTTAAACGGTGATAATCTATCCAACCTCCCCTTCTAGATTATTATTAGACTTTCAAGGTGATTCATTGATTGGAATCCCTAGCGCGAACAGTTAAGACCCCTCACTAATAGATATAGATCTAAGGCTTTACGGAGTGACCAAAATCAGTCGAAAACATTGAAAAACGACTTGATCTAACCTAGATCTGAGCTGATCTAGCATAGAGGTTTGAGCTTTGAAACTCCAGAACAAGTTAAGGGCTAGATCTAGGCAGATCTAGTAAAAACTCTTAATTTCTAACTATATATATACAAAATAATCGGTAAAATAGATAAATTTACCAACCAACTCACAATATATGTACAAAACAAAAAGTCTAACTATAGATAAACACTATATTGAAATAGATCGAATAGTTCTAATAATATTTACAAATGAAACGACAAAACATTCTATTTTTTCACCTTGGGGGATGAAGATACAAGCCTCCCAGGACTCAAATCTATGATATATTACTCTAGATGTATGAGATCTACTAAATAAGTGATAGATTTAACTCAAATATGGTGTTATAATGCTAAACCTAAGTCTTTCTCACTCTAGAATCTTACTTTCTCTTTCTAAAATCTCTTCTTTTTTCCAAATAAGCTGCTGATGCTCGATTATAAAATTCGGGACCAGCCACAGTTGCACTTGCGGCTGCGCCCCGTGGGTCCTGTGACGCCCCCAAATTCAGATCGTCACTGATCTCGAATTCAGTTCATCACGTACAAATTCTAATAACAACTAAAATCTCAAACAATGGAATAACAGAATAATTTACATTGATATAACATAAATATTCTCGTCAAAAGTCTTGAAACTATTACTAATACACTTCATAACTTAAACCAAACATTTCTTAATACATAATATTTAAATAAGTCTTAATACAATATAACGAAAACATCCTAATATAGAAAAGCACAACTACTCCATAGCCTTGCCTTCCCATTTGTCCTGTCCTGGGGTTCCACCTTGCCCTGCCCTAACTGAAACGTTTATGGGAAGCAAGAGTGAGCAACAAATTTGCTCAGCAAGTAATATGCCAATAAATGTGAACAAGAATATATACAGTTCTAAATCTCAAGGGTAAAATGGTAATTAATCGCTCAGGATTTCAAATAAGAATGTTGTGAACAAAATAAATAGCAATGACTTCCAAATCTACTCCGTGAAGTTGAATAAGGACCACTACGGGTCGAGAAGTTATTAAAAGTTTTAAAAGTTTCAACAATTTCAAGTGAATGAATAGATATCACTGAGTGTCGCTGTGGACCAAAGATTAATAAAGAATCCAATGAATTCAATGTTTCAAGTTAATAAATACTGGATACTGAGTGGTCGCTAAGAACCACGAACTTCTACTAGAATCACTAAAAATATTTCTAGTAACCCAACCAAGTACAATTAGGGGATCAGCCTGTCGTACCTGGAGTTATGCATAACCTGTCACACCACTGTCGGCACCCCGACTATATAGTTTCCCTTTTTACAAGAGTTGTTCAACTCAGTCAATTTATAAGAGTCCGTACCAAGGCAATTTGTGTGGATTGCTTTATAATTCATGATATTGGTCTAGCCAAATTAAATGGCGTAGACAATTTTAAAAATGTATATAAGAACAAATTATGAGTTCAATACTCGCAACAATAATTCAAAGAATATAATCGTGATTTAAATCAAACTATGAAACATAAGTTTGTAAGGCAAGAATTATTCTAGCACCTATTTACTCGTACGACCAAAGTTAGTACAAGCTCAAATATGTGTTCAATAAAGAGTATGAATCAAATACTTGCTCAATAAAAGAGTAGTCAAATACTTGCAATTAATATACAAGAACGGTTTCAAGAAAACTTGCACAATGAAAGAGTATAAGTTAGGGAACTTACTTACGACGTTCATCGAATAAGTAACCACAAGGATAGGATACTTGCAATACAATAAAAGTAGGGTTCAGATACTTGCACTATAAATGAGTGTAAGTCAAGAAACTTGCCTTTAGAGTAGTTTATCCACAAAAAGCAAATCGACACTTTTGAATTCCTATCGTAATTACGTATATATATGATATTCATTAGTCATATAATTTAACATCATATCTTATCTTCGGATATATGATCAACACATAAGCTAAGTTTTAACCTAGCTACACAGTTATATAGTGTCATATAATTATAACTTTTATTCTCAACGTTCCTCTTTTTGAGTTTAACATATTCTCATATCATTAACATCACATAAGATCACCAAAAGGCAACCATAATCTTTCTAGCACTTTATAGCATTATTATAAGCTAACCGTCAAATCAGATTCAAGTAACAACATATGATATCATATAGCATATATACATTTTTAAAGGATACTTCTATGTTTATATAACATTCCCTTGTTCCAAACATATGTGATATAGATTCTAAGTCGACACTTACGGCCATTCAAGGTCATGGATTTCACAAAGCCTATCATGCTCGCTTTTTAAACACATATGGTATTCATATATACCTTGTACTAAGAATTCTTATGAGCATTCATATTTCATACAAGTAACTATCACAGTTATTAGTTGAAAACATGTTTCGTTTGCGCTAAATTTGAATCACGACATCTAGTCATGGTATGTATACACGTATGATGCGTGAGTAAGTCTAAAAGTACTATCTCATATGTCCATAAACATCAGAATTAAAATCTCCACGTATCATGTCAATGCTCACGTGCAAAGCTTGTATTTTCATTAGTAAATCTCACTAATAGGGCCTAACATGTTCATGCTTCCTTGCGAACCATATAAACACAAGTTAACGGTTTATTCATGCATTTCTAAACCAATCTAACATGCTTGCAAAATCAGTACTTTAATGTGTTACATACATGTCAAAGTTCATTTTTAAAACTTCCATTTTCGTTAAGAAGGTGCACTAGTTAGGTTCACATGTTCATATTATATTACGATACATATATACTTAAGTCAATATGCATTTCATGTGTTTTTTGGTGGTACAAACATGCCTCAAAAGTCAGAATGTCTAAAACGGATAAAACGAGTCAATGTCCCTTTTTGAAATTCTAAGTTCATTTCGGAAATCTATAACTTCATCGTTCACGTAAGCGATCCAAATATAATATGTTCATACTAGTTTGACAAGTCCATATATATGTATTAAGCATACCAGTATGCTTGTCCTAATTCCTTTCAATATCTATCACTTAGCAGACATCAAGCAGGAACAAAATCTGCAAGAACTGGGATCAGGGCCCGGCGCAGCTGCGCTGCGTCGCAGTGTAATGCCAGCGCAGCTGCGCCCTGCCTGGTTCAGTTCAAGACATAGTCTGCTTCGCCAGACTTTATCCCAATTCACAGAAATTCTTCACGAATTCATTTATAACTAGCAACATTGTATTACCAATATGTTTACAAGCTAATATAGCAAAAATTTAACATTATCAAATTGCAGAATCATGAATTCCATGTAACATTCAAAATCTAAGAAATCTCAGAGATAAAATGAAGAACATGGAAATTGTTGTATGAATTAGATTGCTAGTAAGACACATTGCATTCTAAGATGTTACTAAGTCTATATAACAACCAACAATTACAACCCAATCAATTTATCATGATAACCATGCTTAATTCAAGAATTAGCAAATCTCAGAGAAGCAAAAATGAAGAACATGAATGAAGAGTTTTATACCTCTGCTATGAATTAAACTAGCTCCAACTGGATTCCCAACTCTCTGATTACAATCTGAACTTGCTGCTACTTCACAATGCTATTATACTAATATGTATTACTCTTAACTCGAGAAATTTATCAGCAAATCAAATTGAAGGAGATGGGTTATATTTATAGAGAAACTAATATACAGGCAATGTTATCTTCCCATGAATCAAACCAATGGATTGACAAATTGCATGAAGGTTATGGAATGGTTGGTGAATCAAATCATGGTGCCCACTCCCCCCCATAATCATGAGCTAGGATTGCTGAGTTTGAGGAATAGAGAGCTATGAATTGTTTGTTGAAATTGAGAATATAGAGTAGAGTAGCTTATATGCTACACACGTGAAGGAGAACAAGCCAATTTCAATCTCAGCATTCTAGCAATTGTATAATGAAATGTTATAACATATATCATACACTTAGGCTATTACATATAGATTCATACTATATATTTAGATTATAATTAACATTATAATGTAAGTCGCATGCTTAATATTTCAAGTAGTAGATGTGATATGGCAATGTAACATACATATAATCCATGTACATTTATTAATACCGGATATAATTTACTCGGATATAATCACATCACATTATCTCCTTTATTAAATTCTATTATTCCATTATATATATAATTAATTATCGATTATTATTTATATTCATGATACATTATTTTAATGTCCACACACTCACATAGTCACATAGGCATTATCATGTAACTTAGTACATCTTACTATATGGTTTCTATATAATATAGTCACACCGCACTTTAAACTTTATATATTATATAGTTAACTACTATACGCTATACATTTAATTCGCATGCTTGCACATAAAAGTAAATAATTTACTTATCTTATCAATTAATTAATAATATTAATTAATCTATTCCTCGTAATTATTAATAACACTTAATTCATAATCATAGGATTAATTATCACAAATATAAATCTCAGCATATTTATAAACAGGTGGTTTATTATTATTTTATCGCTTGAAATAATAATAATTAAGGTATTATTAATCGCTACTAATATTCCATAACAATTAATTAATATTCTACAATAACAATTAACAGTTAATATAGATTAATTGTTCACTTATTAAGTCCTTTGTCAATTAATATCATCATTAATATCCTTCATCACTATGCCACACAAGGCTTTCACGAGTTTATTATAAACTCCACATTTTCCTCAATTATTATAATTACTTAATTTAATATAATTGAGTTAACTCACAAAATCATTTATATTCAAATAAATTCTCATTTTCATTAATATCTTTATTTATTCTTTAACCGGTTATTATTCTTAACAACATTATTTTAACTATAACATGTATTGCACTCAACAATAATCAAATATAACTCTTATTATACACATTAATTATTTACTTGCAAATGTGTTGTTACTCATAATAACATATTATAAATAATTACTTATTAATATGCTATTACTAATTACAACGATTAATTAATAATATAATATTAATTAATCCTTCACTTATTAATTCCTTCATCATTTAATTAATTAAATCACCACTATTTCCCTTCTCATGCCACATAAGGCATTCTACAAGTTCGTTGAATTCCTCCATATTTTCTTCTAAATTCAATTTAATATAATCGAATTACGTTTCTCATAACTCATCATAAACATTTATGTTTCAATAAGTATCCGTTTTCTTATTGTATCAATAATAAAAAAAAAATTTATTCATGAAATTCACGGTTCTTACAGGTCCCGTAGTCTTGAAGTTTGTTCCTTTGGTCGTCCGTGTCTTTCAATCTGGAAAAAGTTGAAATATATACCCAAATATCCCAGAACGCCTCTGCCGAGTGCTGCGAAATGAAGTCGAGTCTGACTGATTCTAAGTCCGAGAAGATGAAACAATTAGCCGAGAGGTATCTTCCGATTCCCGTGGGTGGTCAGCTGGCTCGTATTGGGTAGTTCGCAGCTCGGAGATTGCAGTGATGGCTTCTTATGACCTTATTCTCAGCTTTGCGTTCCTTGTACGAACCATGTTATGTTTGGGCGACGTTACACTTTGGTTTCTCCACCAGGTTGTCTCCGGTGTGAAATTATGCATTTGCCCTCCCGCGGGGTTGTCTTTGGGGTGAAATTACGCTTTTACCCTACTGTAGGGTCAGTAAAAGGAAAGCGAATTTTCGGGTGTCTACTGTTGGTCGTTTTACCGATCAATATATCCGTTCAAGTATACACGGTCAACAAGTAATAAAGAGTAAGTAAAGTATCGTTCCCACAGAGAATTAACTAATAAAATTCACAAAACACTAACCCATAACCATTTCAGTCTTATTTAAACGAATGATTTAGTGTTTTGAAAAACTATGAAATTAAACTAATACTAAATAACCCTAGAATAAAACTAGATAATGAAGACATGAGATTAAAATTTCCCCTATTGATTCATCTAAATCAACACACTTCCTGTTAAGTCAAATCAATTATCACAGATTGTTAGCCGAGAACATGAAAGTAAGACAAGGCCATCTTTCGATGTACCAAGTCCATATCACATATAATCCACAGATGATAGAATACACATGAACACCCTAATTATATAAAACACTATATTTTAATGTGATTTATCAATAACAAGGGTTTAAGTGCAAGTCCTCAATTGACTACAAGCGGTGCTTCGGTATATGTCTATCCTCAGCACAAATCATACATTCCATCACCATGTAGAACATACAAACACAAGCTATTAAGATCATATCTAAACCTGTACTTCGTCTTTTAAGTTCATATGGATTATCACAGTAATCGATGGCCAATCAACTAAGCAATTAAGCATGAATCTTAATAGACAACCCAACAACAATCAATAAGACTAACAATGAAGTGTATCAACATAAACTACTCAATAGATTCCATTGCAATCTCAAAATAGAGTCTAACTCATACTTGAATCTTATCTGCCATCCACAATTTGAATAAACATAGAAAATTACAAATAGAAGTGAAAGAGAAAATATGAATAAGAATTGCAAATCTGATCTCTTGCTCCAAGTTTGAATCTTCAATGCTATCCAATTTCTTCAACCATCAAATTTAATATAATTTAGAGACTATCTACTCTAATCTATTCTAATCTAAAAATTCAAAATTAAAGAGAAGAAAAGCAATAGTAAGCTAATTGTCTCCCCAGGGAGGAATGTCTGAATATAATGAATATGAGCCCTAATATGGACCCCTAATGTCCAGTTCCTCGCTCCGCAAGCCAAAATACGCTTAAGTGAAAAGTCAAATCTGTCATTGATCAGACCAGGCGCGGCCGCGCTGCTTAACAGTACAAATTGGGCGCGGCCGCACTTCACGCTATAGAATTCTTCTCCTGGCGCGGTCGGGCACCTTTTAGCCTTGAATCAGGCGCAGCCGCACTCTGCTGTTTTCAGGAAGGCTGCTACTTTGCTTGGCTTTCTGCTCTTGCTAACTTCTCTTTCTGCTCCTCATGCTGCCATTTATTTCCACATTAGCTTCGTTTAGTAGTCCCCAACATCCCATTTTGCTTTACATGACATAAAGAGAGCTTCCGATATAAAATCTACAAAAGTAAACCAAAGTATATCAAAATCTACTAAATCACATGAGTTTAAACAACAATGGAAGTTAGTTGATATCTAAATAAGTGGTTATAAAACCACTTATCAAATACCCCCAAACTTAAATCGTTGCTTGTCCTCAAGGAATAAAACAAAACAAAACAAATATGCAATGCACTAACTACACTTATGCAACCTACACTAACATGACAGCGAATCCAAATATCAGTTAGAAATGAAACTCATATGAAATGCCTCAGAGAAACTACAAGATACCCAAACAGAGAATCCAACCAATAACAAGGCCATAAAGCATATTAATCTGCAAATCAAAACCTGTCATAACTGGTGTAGTGTGTGTGTGCTTAGCAACCAGAAAACTTGCTACTAAACAAATACTTCACATGCTATGCTTTTTAGAGGGAAAAACACAGTTTCAAATCAAGAAAAGCAGTAAACAAGATGAGATCCAACCAAGACTGTGCATCAACTAAGTTAAGAGTCAACAGGGGTTATTATGCTTTTATTTACTCACGAGTGCGATTTTTGCAATTTCCCTTGTTTACACTCGACTGTGCGATGCCTAATCCTCTTAGGCTTTTCAATGATACCCGTGTAGCGAGCTTTCGACCAACGACTCCCAAACCAAAAGGCTTTAGGGCGTTGGGTGTAAAGACACCCCTAGGGCGTACTTGCTCAAATATCAAAGGCCACAGGACTCGACTAGCCAAAGTATTTATTCACATTCTATATATTTTTTTCTATTCTTCTCTTTTTATTTTTATTTTTTTTCATATATAAAGCATTCATACCCGTTGTTATCTCCCAAACTTAAGCTTTTGCATAATCCTAGTCATTACTACTTGTTTACTAACTCTCTTTCATTAAAACAAAGATTCCCCACCAGAAGACAAGTATGTGACTATTCAAACTGAGCACATTGTACTAGTTACCCTAGAATGCTATCCGGTTACATCAGCATCTAACAGATAAAGATTTACATCCTGCTATGACATTGCAACTAAGCCTGAGTTATCAAATCAGTTCTAAAATCAAGTAATTTCAATCTCTTCATAGGCTAAATGAATTTCAAACAAACAGACGATTTGGATTCTTGCAAAATGTTTGATACAATATGTCCTAATGTAATCAACTAAAGCAAAAAAATTTGAAAATTGACAAAATATGATCTAAAATGCAACTAAATGCAATATGAACCTAACTATATGCAAAATGAACCTAATACCCCCAAACTTAAAAATGACAATGTCCTCATTGGAGATAAAAGGTTAGGAAACTCCCCTAATTGGCCTCGTCATCGTCTTTCTCCTCCTCGGCCTGTTCTGGTGGTGTGTCTAGAGGAGGATAGGAGCTGCCTGTGCCGAATATTGGGAACTCTACATGCACGCCAGTCATCCCGAAAGCACGAGACAAGGCCTGAGAAAACTCGGATGTGTAAGTCTGGAAATCAAGGTACATAGTATCCATCCGTCTCCTCAAGTGGCATATCTTCCGCTCCTGACTGTCCAGTCGACCCTGAGTAGCATGGGAGGTCTCAGCTGGCACTGCAGGCACCCTCTCAAAAGTTTCTCCACCCTCTCTCTGCTCGTCCTGCCCTAGTAATATGTACCCCGCTCCTTAAGGGTGGGATTTGCCTCCTTTCCACAGTGAGAATTTTTTAATTATGGAGTGGTTGATTATGTTCATGGGCAGCTGCATCGGCTCGGCTTCGGACCACATAACTCCATGCATAGCACACAGTCGAGTGATCACAGAAGCATGTGGAATACCCGCTGAAGTACCGCCTCTCAAAAATCTATGGATTAAACTGTTGATAACGTACCCCACATCAATTTTCTTGCCCTTGATAATCCCATAAACCGGAACTGCCCTGTCCATGGTAACCTCAGTTTAATGCCTTGTTGGCATCAGATTCGCACACAGAAAGCTGTACCAAGCCTTCCCGAATTTGCTCAATGCGGCCTATGGGAAGTGCAGCTTCTGATCTGTGCCCTGCTTCAATTTCCATGTCGTACCTGGCATGCACAGATAGGCACACATGGCATCCAACTCTGTGCCCCACTCTCGAGCGTATAGAGAATCCGGATGATCTAATACAATGCTAGGCAAATGATATAACTCATTGCTGTGCTCTTTAGCAAATGACACCTCGTATCCCTGCACAAAGACAGTATTAGACTGTGTGTACTTGGCATTAGCATAGAATTCTAGCACTACAGAGATGGGTGCCGCCATAGGATCCCCACAAAATAGATTCCAGTCCCTCCCTCTAATCATCGATGCCATATGCCCGTCCAATCTCCTGTCTGACAGTAAGCCTCTTTCCAATACGAATGTTCTGCCTACCAACGAATCCTGAAAGTTCCGCTGAGCCTCCAGACTGATAAACTTGCGGTCATCAAAGGCAATGTTTCCTCCTCCTTGCTCAGAATCGCTGCCCGTTGATAAAGATTCCCTTCGACTACGCTTAGAAGCCATTGCTTACTGAAGATGGGAGCTGCAGATTCTGTTCAAGCTTCCTCAATCACATACACTGTCTCTCTCTGCTGTAATTTGTACTTCACACAGCCACTGCCCCAATCCTCCAATTGACAGATTTGAATTGGATGTGAGGAGAAGGGAGTTAGGGTTTATGAAAGGGTTGTGTATGATAAGTACCTGTAGCAATTTGATGGTGAGATGATGTGTGGGCGAATGGTGAATGAATAGTGAGGGCTGAGTGGTGGGTTTAGGGGTTGTAGTGTATAGATTTTGACGTGTTTAAGTGTGTAATGGAGAAGATGGGAGATTGAAGATGTATGTGTTGTGTTTTCAGTAAGTATGCAGAGAGAAGAGAGTGTTGGAATTCATTTGCTCAAGAGAAATGGAGTGAGGGTTTGTTTTGTTTAGCCAATTTTAATCAAATTGCTGGAGTGCACTGATCGCGACGTGGCCGCGCTCCAAAGTAGGCTATTTCAGGCGCGGCCGCGCTCTGCTCCAGAATTCTGATTCTATAGCTTTTCACATGAACTGATTATGGGCCTTTGAAGTTTGATTCCGGAATTTCATGTCAAGCTGATTTAACCTAATAGAGGCACACAACATTTCTTAAATCACTAAAACTACCAAAATAATACTATTGACTATTAAAAGTATAAAGAATTAAACATAGAGGGAAAAAATGATAAAAAGTATGTAATGGAGAATTAAACAAAGAAGGAGAGAGATTAGATGGGGTGCCTCTCATCGAGCGCTCGATTTATAGTTCGTTAGCTGGACTTTCTCTTAACACCGCTATCCGTTTCATCAACGATAAGCGAGGAACCCTCCATCCATTAGGACCGATATGTGCTTTGATAGGTTCCCCTTAGTGAGAGTCTTCGAATTTAAGTCACCTAGCTTGCTTCTTATAGATAAGTTACCAATTTCCATTGTCAAATAGCTAGGCGCTTCCTCCGTTGTGTTTGTAAACTGATTGGGGCATTGAGGCATAAACAACACAACGGGTTCTTCTTCTATTTTCTCTTCCTCGGCCCACCATGGCTTCAAGAATGTAGTATCTCTCATATCATAAAGATCTTTGCCTTCGATGTGACTACCAAGGGGGCATGGGCGTGCAAAACTGGCTAGATTTTTCAACTTTGGCGGAGAAGGCACTTGGGGTATTATCAAGGTCGGCTCATATTCATCATTTTCCATATCCCCATTTGTCTCCTCGATGTCCACTTCTTTCAGTTCATCCAGTTGCATATACACTTCGGGCTCTCCATCAGTTTCAGTATCCATGTCATAGCACCAATTATTTTGATGACAATTGTTCACGGCTTCAAACATTTGATATAATTGATTCTAAAGATTTTGAATTTTCATCCCTTGCTCAATCAATTTCTCCTTAATTACTTCCATGAACATTTGATTCATCCCGTTCTGAAGATTTTTAATTGACTTTGCTTGCTCAATCAAGATCTCCTCTGTTGACACTATGAATTTGGACCACAAATCCTCCAATCTTAAATTTTCTGTTTCAGCCTCGGAATCCATGTGTTGAGGCTCATTGGTTGGAGTGTTGATGAGTTGTTCCATTTGATTCTGAAAATTTTTATTCGATATTGCCTGACTCATCATCATCTCCTCTTGATTTGCTAAGAGCTTAGACATGAATTCCTTCTTTGACTGTTCTTCTTGTAGTAATGGAGATTGATTTGTGAATTCTGGTGCATAGGTTGTACTTGGAACACAATATTGGTCTTGATAATGATAGCTCCATGAAGAATCTGGGTGATATCCCCACTCTTGATGATAATCGGGATAGGCGTAGTGGTTGAGGTAATTACCCCCATACTGAACTTGTCCAGCACTGATGGTGCACTGATGACTCGGATGATTGCAGCACAATATTCACATGTAACTACTATCTCTCGAGTACGTTGTCTTGCAACAATGTCCAACTTCCTCGAAAGTATCTCACATTGTGCTGACAATGCCGAAATTGCGTTGAGTCCTTCAACCCCTGTTTCCCTTGGTTGAGTCATCCTCGAGTATGGCCATTGATAAGCAAACTCATCCATGGTACCTGAGAAGAGAGAAATATAGGAAGAGAATTAATAACTAAAATAAAATATTTAAATTAAGACTAATTTGATTGAAGCTAATTTGGAAAAAAATTATTATATTAAGTCCCCGGCAATGGCGCCAAAAACTTGTTGGTCGTTTTACAAATCAATATATGCGTGAAAGTATACACGGTCAACAAGTAATAAAGAGTAAGTAAAGTATCGTTCCCACGGAGAATTAACTAATAAAATTCACCAAGCATTAACCCATAACCATTTCAGTCTTATTTAAACAAACGATTTAGTGTTTTGAAAAACTATGAAATTAAACTAATACTAAATAACCCAAGAATAAAACTAGATAATGAAGACATGAGATTACAATTTCCCCTATTGATTTATCTAAATCAACATATTTCTTAATACGTCAAATCAATTATCACAGATTGTTAGCCGAGAACACGAAAGTAAGACAATACCATCTTTTGATGTACCAAGTCCATATCACATATAATCCACAGATGATAGAATATACATGAACACCTTAATTATATAAAATACTATATTTCTATATGATTTATCAATAACAAGGGTTTAAGTTCAAGTCCTCAATTGACTACAAGTGGTGCTTCGGTATATGTCTATCCTCAGCACAAATCATACATTCCATCACCATGTAGAACATACAAACACAAGCTATTAAGATCAGATCTAAAGTCATACTTCGTCTTTCAAGTTCATATGGATTATCACAGTAATCGATGGCCAATCAACTAAGCAATTAAGAATGAATCTTAATAGACAAACCAATAACAATCAATAAGACTAATAATGAAATGTATCAACATAAACTACTCAATAGATTCCATTGCAATCTCAAAATAGAGTCTAACTCGTACTTGAATCTTATCTACCATTCACAATTTGAATAAACATAGAAGATTACAAATATAGGTGAAAGAGAAAATATGAATAAGAATTGCAAATCTGATCTCTTGCTCCAAGTTTGAATCTTCAATGTTATCCAATTGCTTCAACCTTCAGATCTAATATAATCTAGAGACTATCTACTCTTATATATTCTAATCTAAAGATTCAAAATTAAAGAGAAGAAAAGCAATAGCAAGCTAATTGTCCCCCTAGGGAGGAATGTCTGAATATAATGAATATGAGCCCTAATATGGACCCCCAATGTCGAGTGCCTCGCTCTGCAAGCCAAAATCCGCTTAAGTGAAAAGTCAACTCTGTCATTGACCAGACCGGGCGCGACTGTGCTGCCTAACAGTACAAATTGGGTGCATCCGCGCTTCATGCTACAGATTTCTCCTCCTAGCGCGGCCGCACGCCTTTTAGCCTTGAATCAGGAGCGGCCGCGCTCTGCTATTTTTAGGGAGGCTGGTGTTTTCAGGCAGGCTGCTGCTTTACTTGGCTTTCTGCTGCTGCTAACTTCTCTTTCTACTCCTCATGCTGCTATCTATTCCACATTAGCTCCAGTTTAGTAGTCCCCAACATCCCATTTAGCTTTACATGACATAAAGAGAGCTTTCGATATGAAATCTACAAAAGTAAACCAAAGTGCATCAAAAGCTACTAAATCACATGAGTTTAAACAACAATGGAAGTTAGTTGATATCTAAATAAGTGGTTATAAAACCACTTATCATCTACAGTCCGAAATTAAGCTGGGGTGGAATCATCAGCAACACAAGTCTGATTAAAGGACAAGATAAACAATATGCACATAAACCAGATCTGGAGCGAACATCTTCCAAAACAGTACCAGAATCATAACATCAAGATCCAAACCCCAATACCATAAACCCAACTCAGAATCCCCCACAACAGATCATAACACCCAATTTCAGCACACACAATGACATCACCTCTACTAATCTCGCAGTAAGCCATACGATCTATAAATCCTCGGACTCGTCATAAATAGATCGGATATGAGATTTTTGGAGGTTTCATTTGTAGTCACCGGAAAGGCTAAAACAACCCCAAGTAAAGTACCGCAAGCGGTGGGAAAAGGAAGAAAGAGATGGTGGGTTGTATAGGAGAAATAAGAAGGGAGGAAGGGGAGAGTGGGAGGACCGGATGAAATGGAGGTGCCAGAGATGGGTCAACCATTAACTTCCCAAAACCCAAAAAACAGAAGCAGGGTACACCAAACCAGCCTAAAGCAGATTAAATAAGCAATGGACCCGAAATTAAGTTGAAATGGAACCATCAACAACACAAATCTGGTTAATGGAAAAAATAATCAATAAGCATACTGATAGACTCCACGGCACGCTTGCGTGAGGTGGTCGTTGCTCCGATCGTTTCTAGCAAAGTTATTGGGTGAATTGCTTGCAACACCTTAACCCCTCGCCTATATGTAGACGATAATCTTGGTACAATTACTCGCGTTCGAAAATCTGCGTTGAATGGACACCAACGACATCTTGACCCCTCGCTTATATTGAAGCGGTAATTTCGGTACAATCGACGATTGATGCGGTAGAAGACGCCACACACAACTATGTATTGTTGTATGATAAGTCAAAGTTGAATCCCAAAGAAAAACTAAGAAAATAACTTAGGAATTCTTCAAAGAACCAAAAGTAGAGAATAACCTCACAAATATATTGAATAATGAATAATGTCTAATGTCTCTCTATTACATCAACTTGAACCTCTATTTATACTACTCAAAATAATCCAAATCCTAATAACAATAGGAATAAATTATTCTAATCTTGATAGCAATAGTAACAA
This sequence comes from Panax stipuleanatus, assembly GCA_020205555.1. Lineage (NCBI taxonomy): Eukaryota > Viridiplantae > Streptophyta > Magnoliopsida > Apiales > Araliaceae > Panax > Panax stipuleanatus. Next base: position 88,959,487 of record CM035123.1, read on the forward strand.
ATTATCCTAATCTTAATAGCAATAGTAACAACTTATTCTAATTCTAATAATAAAAGAAATATCAATCCAATTTAAAATTGGAATTGAAATTCTAACTAAATAAAATCCTAATTACAATAGAATTGTAAAAAAAAACTATTTTCCTTGTCGCGTTGGAATCAAACTGAAAGTCCCCGTCAGTTGAATAACTTGTTGTAGCCTTTCTCCAATTGGATCCGTGATTTAAATTACCTGATTCCTTGTATCCGTATGGTTCCTTTTCCATTGCTGAATTGGAATGTAGTATAATATACCACTTATGTTCACATGCTTGCAATGACCACATGACTATATAATCTGAATATACAATGCGTGGCTAAGTGATGATTGCCATATATGACTTAATTGTGTAACCTTCTAGGATTGATGGCTTTGTGATGTTTAATATGTAAAAGGCGGCCCACATGTAATATTAAATAAATTAATCTTCCTTCTTTTTACATGTAATTCCGTGGGCTTTGCTAGGACAATTAGAATTGGGCTTGTATTAAATTGACCCAAACTTGTGTCTCATGTTCATTGGTCTTCTTTTTGGGTTTCCTTGCATTAATTTCAGCCCTAACATCTTGGATCAATCCAGTGAGGTCTTGTTTGAACCTCTTAGTTCTAGCCTTGCTTGATCCCCACGTCCCTTTAGTCTTGTTTGAGCCCACGCATGCCATGTCCTCATCATTCCTCTCCTCTTGAAAAGGATTTGTCCTCAAATCATCACCTACATCAAACGGACTTAGATCAGTAACGTTAAATGTGGCACTAACATTATACTCACCTGGCAAATCCAATTTATAGGCATTGTCATTGATACGCTCGAGAACTTGAAATGGACCATCTCCTCTCGAAAGCAATTTCGAACGTCTTTGAATTGGGAATCTTTCTTTCCGCATATGTAACCACACCCAATCTCCGGGCTCAAAGATCACTTGACATCGTCCCATGTTCGCATGCTTAATGTACTGTCCCGTCCTCCTTTCAATGTTGAGTCTGGCTTTTTCATGAATCTGCTTAACAAGATCAGCCTTTTTCTCTCCATCCATGTTAGTATACTCAAAAACAGGCAATGGTGATAAATCCAATGGTGTCAAGGGATTAAAACCATATACAATTTCAAATGGAGAAAAATTAGTAGCAGAATGAACAGAATGGTTATATGCAAACTCAACATGTGGTAAACATTCTTCCCATTGCTTGATATTCTTTTTAATGATAGCTCGTAACAATGCCGACAAAGTCCTATTTACTACTTCAGTTTGACCATCAGTTTGTGGATGACAAGTAGTTGAAAATAATAGTTTAGTACCCAATTTACACCACAATGTCTTCCAAAAGTAACTCAAGAACTTTGTATCTCTATCAGAAACAATAGTTTTAGGCATACCATGCAATCGCACAATCTCTCTAAAGAATAAATCAGCTACATGAGATGCATCATCAGTTTTGTGACATGGAATAAAATGTGCCATTTTTGAAAATCTATCCACGACCACAAATATTGAATCATGAACATGCTTAGACCTAGGTAAACCCAACACAAAGTCCAGAGACAAATCAATCCAAGGTTCATTAGGAATAGGCAATGGTGTATACAATCCATGGGGTTGAACACGAGATTTAGCTTGGTGACAAGTAATACATCTATCACATATTTTTTCCACATCTCGTTTCATATGAGGCCAATAAAAATGTTCTTTCAAAACAGCAAAAGTTTTATCAACACCAAAATGTCCCATTAAACCAGCCCCATGTGATTCCCTAACCAACAACTTACGTAAAGAACATGCAGGTATACATAGTTTATTTTCACGAAACAAGAACCCATCAATTCTAAAGTATTTACCCACAACATTCTTTTCATAAGTTTTAAACTCTTCACCGAAATCAAGGTCATTAGCATATAACTCTTTGATTCGTTCAAACCCAAGTAATTTCGTATCAAGAGTATTTAACAAAACATACATGCGAGACAAAGCATCTGCAACGACGTTCTCCTTACCTTGCTTATATCGAATAACATATGAAAACGTCTCGATAAATTCCATCCATCGTGCATGTCTTTTGTTCAACTTGTGCTGACCCTTCAAATATTTCAATGATTCATGATCGGTGTGGATCACAAACTCCTTAGGCCACAAGTAATGTTGCCATGTCTCCAAAGCTCTAACCAAAGCGTACATCTCTTTGTCATAAGTAGGATAGTTCAAAGCTGCCCCACTCAACTTTTCGTTAAAATACGCCACTGGTTTCCCTTCTTGCATCAACACAGCTCCAATCCCTAAACCTGAAGCATCACACTCAATCTCAAAAGTTTTAGCAAAGTTAGGCAAGATAAGTAAATGAGCATTTGTCAATTTATCCTTAATCAAATTAAATGTTTTTTTTTGTTCATCACCCCACTTAAAGCCTACACTTTTCTTGATGACCTCGGTCAATGGTGCTGTAATCTCACTAAACTTTTGAACAAAGCGTCGGTAGAAACTTGCTAGTCCATGAAAGCTTCGTACTTGACTTACATTGGTTGGACTCGGCCAATCCTGGATCGCTCGTATTTTCTCCTCATCAACTTGGACTCCCTGTGAACTCACAACAAAGCCAAAAAAAACAATTCTATCCGAACAAAACGTGCATTTTTCCATGTTAGCAAATAACTTTTCTTTCCTAAGTACATCTAAAACAGATTTTAAATGCAATGCATGATCTTCCAAGTTTTTGCTATAAATCAAAATATCATCAAAATAAACTACTACAAATTTTCCAATGAATGGACGCAAAACATGGTTCATTAATCTCATGAAAGTGCTGGGTGCATTAGTTAAACCGAAAGGTAATACCAACCACTCATAAAGACCATATTTAGTTTTAAACGCTGTTTTCCATTCGTCACCCTCTTGCATCCTAATTTGATGATAGCCATTTTTTAAATCAAATTCTAAAAATATGCAAGACCCATGTAATTCATCTAATATATCATCTAAACGAGGAATGGGATGTCTATATTTTACCGTAATATTATTTATCGCTCGACAATCGATGCACATCAGCCATTTTCCATCTTTTTTTGGCACTAAAATCACTAGAACTGCACATGGACTCATACTTTCTCTTACGAACCCTTTTTCCATCAGTTCGTCGACTTGCCTTTGTAACTCCTTCGTCTCCTCTGGATTACTCCGATAAGCCGGACGGTTTGGAATGGTCGCACCAGGAATAAAGTCAATTTGATGTTCTATTCCCCGAATCAGTGGCAGTCCTTGAGGAATCTCCTCGGGAAATAACTCTTCAAATTTCTGCAAAAGAGATGAAACAACACTAGGCAAAGAATTATTACCGTTAGTATTCAAAAGCGCCTCTTTAGACCGAAGTAAAATCATCGGCTGTTTAGAAACCAAAGCTTTTCTCACATCACTCTTTTTTGGAAAGATGTTTGTTTTCCTCTCATCCTTTTTTTTCTCCCTTTTTTTTCTCTCTTATTTTTTTCTTCTTGATTTTTCTGTTCCTCACTCTCTTTTCTTTGTATATGATTTTTCTATAGATTAATTTGGTCCTCATGCACTTGTTGTGGTGACATAGGACGCAAATTGATTTCCTTTCTGTCATGAACAAAGGTATATACATTGGTAAACCCATCATGTTGAACCCTCCTATCAAACTGCCATGGTCTACCTAATAACATATGCCCTGCCTGCATAGGCACCACATCACATAATATCTCATCAACATATCGACCAATAGTAAATGGCACTAACACCTGTTTGGTGACCTTAATGTCTGTATTATCATTAAGTCATTGCAAACGATACGGATGTGGGTGCTTGGTGGTAGTCATCCCCAATTTCTCCACCATCGTAGTGCTTGCCACATTTTTACAGCTGCCTCCATCTATGACTACACAACAGATTTTTCCATTCACAAGACATCGGGTATGGAATAGATTTTCCTGCTGTTCACTGCTCTCCTCTTTAACCTGGGTACTAAGTGCTCTTCTTGTAACCAGAATTTCACCATGTATCGCATCCTCACCTATCTCCTCTAATGGTGGCATAGAATCAGTGTCGCTCTCTTCCTCCTCGGTCTCCACATCTCCATTGTCAAGTAACAATATTTTCCTCTTATTTGGACATTGGCTAGAAATATGTCCCCTGCCTTGACACTTGAAGCATACAATATCCCGATTACACCCAAAAATAGGTTGCTCATTTTTACCTTGTATCTCTCGACCAGTTGTCCATTGCTTAGGTTCCACCTTTGGTTTATTCACAACTGATTTTTTCTCTCTCTTTGCATAATTAGGTTTCCATGATGAACTAGCATTAGAATTTTCTAGTTGTCCTCCTCTCCTCTTGAGTTGTTTCTCTATCTTGATCGTCATATGGACCAGTTCTTCCAACTCCAAATAATGTTGTCGTTCAACTAAATCCTCAATCTCCCAATTTAATCCTGCCGAGAACCTAGCCATCGCTGCCTCATTATCCTCGACCAAATTAGCCCGATCCTTCAACATTGCCATCTCTCTATAGTAGTCCTCCACACTCTTGCTTTCTTATTTTAGATTTTGCAAACTACGAATGATCTCCCATTGATAGTATATTGGTACAAACCTCTTTTTCATGATAGTTTTCATTTCTGCCCAAGTTGTAATCGGCCGCTCATCACACCTCCTCCGATTAGCTATCAACTGATCCCACCATATTAATGCATATCCGAAAAACTCGATAACAGTCAGCTTGACTTTCTTAAGGTCTGAATAGTTATGACAATCAAAGATCCGCTCCATCTTGGTTACCCAATCCAAATATGCCTCAGGATCACCCGTGCCGAGAAAAATTAGAATTTTCATTTTTATGCTATCCAAATTGTCATCTTCTCTGTCTCGACCTCCTCTTTCCCTAGCACCTTTATGTCTTCGCTGTGGAATATTAGATTCACGATCTTCCCCTGCACTGTCCTCACCGGAAGGATCTTCCTTTCTTGTGTCAGCTTGTTGTGTTCTCTGAGTGTTTTGGGATAACGCATCCATAGACACTCTCATATGTTCCAATTGTTCTTGCATTTTCTCTATAGTATTTCTCAATGTTCGATCCCATTCTTTATGCATAACTTCCATTTGAAATTTCAATTCAGCCGTCGAGGGTTGATCCCCATAAGTTCCTTTATCTTTAGACATATTTCCTGCAAAACAAGGGTTAGTAGAAAATAGTTTCCTCACCGCTCCCTTACTGTGTTTCGCTCGAATCAATGGTTCACTCGTGTATACTCTCAATAAATTGGCTTTTACCCTCGATTAATCTCACCACTAAGCCTTTTACCTCAAAATATTCTCTCTAATAGGTTCTTCTTGAATTCCCCTAGCAAAATTCTAAGTTTACTAATCAATTCAAAAATAACTTATTATGAAACAAAATATAGATGGTATGACTCTCAATAATAGCATGCAATCAACAAAATTTAAAATTTTTAATATTTTCTTTTCTTTTTTTTTCTTTTTTTTTTTACAATATATATGCAACAGAAAATTAAAGATAAGTAACTCGCTAGAAAGGCTTAGCTTTGATACCAAATGATAGACTCCACGGCACGCTTGCATGAGGTGGTCGTCTCCCCGATCGTTTCTAACAAAGTTGTTGGGTGAATTACTTGCAACACTTTAACCCCTCGCCTATATGTAGACGGTAATCTTAGTACAATTGCTCGCGTTCAAAAATTTGCGTTGAATGGACACCAACGACACCTTGACCCCTCGCTTATATTGAAGCGAAAATCTCGGTACAATCGACGATTGATGGGGTAGAAGACGCCACACACAACTATGTATTGTTATATGATAAGTCAAAGTTGAATCCCAAAGAAAAACTAAGAAAATAACTTAGGAATTCTTCAAAGAACCAAAAGTAGAGAATAACCTCACAAATATATTGAATAATGAATAATGTCTAATGTCTTTCTATTACATCAACTTGAACCTCTATTTATACTATTCAAAATAATCCAAATCCTAATAACAATAGGAACAAATTATTCTAATCTTAATAGCAATAGTAACAAATTATTCTAATCTTAATAGGAATAGTAACAACTTATTCTAATTCTAATAATAAAAGAAATAACAATCCAATTTAAAATTGAAATTGAAATTCTAACTAAATAAAATCCTAATTACAATAGAATTGTAAAAAAACTATTTTCCTTGTCGCGTTGGAATCAAACTGAAAGTCCCCGTCAGTTGAATAACTTGTTGTAGCCTTTCTCCAATTGGATCCGTGATTTAAATTACCTGATTCCTTGTATCCGTGTGGTTTCTTTTCCGTTGATGAATTGAAATATAGTATAATATGCCACTTATGTTCACATGCTTGCAATGACCACATGACTATATAATTTGAATATACAATTCGTGGCTAAGTGATGATTGCCATATATAACTTAATTGTGTAACCTTCTAGGATTGATGGCTTTGTGATGTTTAATATATAAAAGGCGGCCCACATGTAATATTAAATAAATTAATCTTCCTTCTTTTTGCATGTAATTCCTATAGGCTTTGCTATGACAATTAGAATTGGCCTTGTATTAAATTGACTCAAACTTGTGTCTCATGTTCATTGGTCTTCTCTTTGAGTTTCCTTGCATTAGTTTCAGCCCAAACATCTTGGATCAATCCAGTGAAGTCTTGTTTGAACCTCTTAATTCTAGCCTTGTTTGATCCACACGTCCCTTTAGTCTTGTTTGAGTCCATGCATGCCATGTCCTCATCACATACATAACCAAATCTGGACACAGATACAGGCGCCAGATCTGATTCCCGTTTGATTCTCGTCCGATTTAGCAGAGTTGGGTGTTGAAGTTCGAGGAGCGTCGGATCAGTCCATGAACTTGATAGCCTTTGTTGAGGAGGAATTCTGTAAGATATGAGTCGTCTTGGAAAGTGATCCAAGTGATTAAGGCTACTTTGTGCTTGGGTTCAGCTCCGTTGGGGGTTGATTCGGATCTGGGTATGTTGTTTTCTAATGACATTGTTGACTGACGCTGGTGGGAGAGGAGAGAGAGTGGTAGATTTGACGAATTTACCCTTTAATATATAATAAATGTGTAATTAGATATTAAAATACTCTTTTTTAGTTACACATCAGCTGAATTGTGGCCTACCCAAGGAGAGGTCCAATTGAATGGAAGTAGAAAAAAATTAATAGTTTAATTATCTAATTGACAAAATTGAAAGGTGGATCACCGAACTGGAATAAGACTCATAATTTAGGATAGTAATTTATATTTAAGCCAAACTTAAAACAAAAATAATAGGTGGGAAATGTTGTCTCAAGGAAAGAACATTGTTTTGTTCGATTTAGGCTCTATTTTCTTAGATATTTCAACATAATATGTCTATAATATGTCAGGATATAATCTCTTTGTTTTAAATTATTTGATAATTATTGATTTTTTAAATTCAAAATTGACATAAATTCTCTTAATTATAATACATACAATGATGAATATTGTAAAAATATATAAAAAGTATTACTCATTGTAAATTTTATTGTTTCATAATTTTTAACGAGTCCTCTCAATTTTGAGTTTTAAAATATCTCAAATTAACTTTCAAAAGTCAATAATAATCATATAATTTAGAACAAAAGAAGTATTACCTATAAAAATATATTGTTACTGCTAGTCACTTGAAGTATATCATTGTGAAAATTCTCTATTTTTATTTCACAATAAAAATCATCATGCTTATACTAAAATTGATCATTCAAGTTTTCCCAATGAGAAAAAGCATGCTAAATAACAAAATTTCTTCCCTATTGATTGATTGGCAGCAGTGGCATGGATTCCGTCAATCAACCTTCTCATTATCATACTCCATGATGAAATCATTGTTTAAGCTTATTGCTAATAATCAGATTAAGCTTTAATATCCAAAGGCTAGGCCTCCCCTTCAAGGAAGAAAGACCCTCCTATCCTTGAACCTATATGCAACCAAGCCAAACCCATAATTGCTTCCAGCCTTATTGTGGTTTAGTTTAATAAGGCACCCACATTAGTCTTGACACTCATGTTGCAATACTATATTGGAGGAAAATGACTGCATTAGTTAAAAAAATAATCATGATTTCATTGCTATACATACCTTTTTTGTGAATAGGCATGCAAAAGCCATTATTCATGGGTGGGAAATGGTTAAAAAGTTAAACTCAAAAATTCACACATCCATTAGCTACATATCTCGTATCCTAATTCAAAGAGTTCAACCTCGACAGTTTATAAAAAAAAGTTATATTTCTTATAGCAGGGAGTTACAGCTGTATAATACTAACAAAGATCATCTGATACGCAACTTTCTGCTATATAGAGTGCAATTTGTTTCTGTAAACTACCCAAATAGATTGTTAGTTTTGAACTGCCTTGATAGGATTAGGATCCATGTATCTCACCTCTTTTTTGTTCAAAAAAACAATGGACTCGTTCAGTATTTTAGTAGATAAACATGTGTTGTGCAGGAGCCTATGAATTGAAAATTGAGAAATAAGTTAAGTTGATTGTGATTTAATTATTATCCTATCTCCTACACTCCATTTATAAGAATGTAGGCTGGCTAGGCTGCTATATTTTTACTCATCGGACCGATAAATCTGGGTGCTTTATATTGCAGATTTTGTGATTTGGCATATTTGCTAAATTAGGGGATATGCTTGATTTGGAATTAAGGTGACTTTTCTTCCCCACATAAAAATAATATATATAAAAGCATTAATTAGATGCAGAAAGAAAGATATGAATAGTGGGAAAAAAAAAAGACAAAAAGAGAACATTATAGAACTGGATTTCTTTACAAAAAAGATTGAATTGGAAGAAGGCCACCAGCACCCTAGAGAATACAATGTGTTTCTTGCATCTTTTAAGAAGTTAAAATTGAAAATAATGAAGGAATACAAACTAAAGTGAATACTATAATTGAAAGCAGAGCTTATGCTTTCAAGACTTCAAGTCATCTTGCTCAAATATGCCTCCACCAAGATAGGTTCATGTTATGTTATGTGTGTCTCTAATTCTTATTTGGGATCCGACTTGTGACTCTATCCGAATTATTTTGTATGGCTACCCAAAGGAAAAGATGAATTAGACTTGTATGAACTTTTAATATTATTTGGGCTCACTATATTTTAAATTCGGTTGTATATATGTTATTGTAACTAGGGTTTTGGTTTTTTTTTTCTTTTGCTTATTTTTTGCTAGTTTTAGCAGCTTTCAGTTAGAGATTCACAACTTGTATTTTTCACACTTTGATATAGTAAATATTTTCTGCCACTCGTCTGTGTTTTTTTTGGATTTGAGTGTTTTACATAAATCTTATGTTCTTATCTTTTGGGGGTGTTTGTTTAAAGCTGGATGAAGCTAAACGGCTGAATGACTAAATCGGTCAGTCATTCAGTGCGTTACTTTTGAATAAAAATCGTCTGAATGGCTGAATCGGTCAGATTTTTGGGCTGAATGACTGCTAAATGAAGCATTTTATATTTAATTTTTTTTTTACAATATTAACTATTATATTAAATAAATTTACAACAATTTTGAATTTTTTCAGAGGGGTAAAATAGTTAAAAACTGTTATTCAGATGTTTCAGACAATATCAATTATCAAACAACTTTTTACATTCAGTATTCAGCTTCATTCAGTTCATTCAGATTACATAAACATTCAGAATTGTTTCATTCAATTTTTTTAAAACAACCCCTTAGTTATCTTAGTTAATTTCTGTGTTTGTCATACTTTATTTTAACAGTTCAAGTTCAATTACTTGACACTGCCTCCAATATCAATTTACGATACTTGAGACATTAAACAAAGGGTGAAACTACAAACACGTAGGATTCTCAATTAGGCTGGTCAAGTCTGAAGCCCAATCTTTCGCCCTTTAAAAACTCGTTCAAAATTAATTTTGGATTAAGTTGAGCTGAGCTTGAACAAAAACTCATGGCCGAAATGAAATTCAGGTCCATTGGTTAATATGTTGTTCGGCCTATTATAGACTCGACCAAATTATACAGTTAAAAACATATAAATATATAGACTATTTATATTAATTATTACATAATTACACTCTCAATTTTCATATATATATATATATAGGGTCCGTCTCTCTAGCGAACTATAGGGAGCGAACTAAAAACGAACCGGCTATAGCGACGGTTTTTTCCGTCGCTATAACATAGAAAGCCAGTTTTTTATACTATAGCGACGGAAAAAACCGTCGTTATAGCCGGTTCGTTTTTAGTTCGCTCTCTATGGTTCGCTGGAGAGACTAGCCGTATATATATATATATATATATATATATATATATATATATATAGTTTTACCTAAATTAAGTATTATGTTTTCTTTAAACTTATTTATTTTTTAAATGTTTTGTTATTTTAATTAATCCAAATAATATACATGTTTATTACCGTAATTAATTGTATGTTTAAGTTCAAACTTCTTATTTTTTGATTATATTTGATCTTATGAATTTTAAAAACTTAAATATTTTTATCAATAGGTATCAAAATGAGCTAATGTCGTTTTAATAATGAGTTGCATTAGTTTTTTGTTATCCATTTTTAGTTTATTAATTTTAATCTTTTCTATTTGGGATTGCCGAAAATAGGTCTGAAACTCGTGATCACATATGAACTGAACTTGATCCAGAGCCAGAGCTCATTAATATTTGAATGAGTTCAATTGACAGTCCTACAAGCACGTGAAGATATCTTAAAAATATTATACAAACGCAACTTTTTCCTATACAAATATTAAAATTTTGCATCTAATGAAACAAAAACAAGTGTTAACAGATTCAACCAAACAAAAATTTAAATTTAAAGAAATATATTTAGCGCAACAACGAAAGAAAGTAGGTACGATAGAAACACCAGACATGAAATCTAAGAATTGTGACATGTATACTTTTCAATCGAAACGAGACAAAAAGAGAACTTACTAGTCATTCATGCTTACGAATTGCTTGCTTTTGATTCATCACACTACCAAAAGATGAAGAAAATCCAATCAACTAAGCTGGTCTGCCATCAATGTAAAGAAACTTGTCATTTCTGATAAGAAAACAACAAAGAAATCGATAAAATAGCGTTGAACTGACCCACAGACAAGCAAATATAATAATTTCTTGGCCTTATGCGCTGCAATACCAATGAAAAGTGATGTATTTGCATATTTCATGCATGACAAAAGAAACATATAAACTAGTGGATTTTGTGTGTTTTGTTCACTGAATTAGGCAATAATCTGGTACCAATATGTTGAAAAGTGTAGGGTAGCAACAAGATTATGGGTCAAACAAAAAACAACCAAACACACATTTAAGAGATTAATGTGACCTGGCAACCAACATTCACAGTGAAGAAAGATGAAATTTTCAATATTCTGTTGAGTATTATTACAAAGCAGGGTTACCAGACAACCCTATCAACCCTGGAATCCTGGGAGCTATCATTCCGTGTTCTAAGTCGTGGTACGAGAACGTATATATACCTTTTGTATTTCACCAATAGGCTTTGTTCCTCGTTCGATATGAGTTATTACTTCTCTAATTTTTATAAATTCGTGTTGTTACATATAAGGACAACTTCATGTCAATATGAAATATCGACTTATGTAGATAAATGAGATAGAAGAGTGTAAAGAAAAGATCTACATATTACTGATCTATTTTATCACCTACAGTTCCAAATTAGTCCCAAGTTACATGATCAATATAAAATTAATCGACATATAAATCATTTTTCTAGTTAAAATGAAGTCGAATTTCCGTACACCTAAACTTATAATAGAGAAATGCAGAAGCCAAAAAAGGGTCTATAAAATAACAAAATATTTATAATTACAAAGTGGGAAAGAAAATTAATTTTCCATGGGGGTGAGGGGAGGGGGGAGGGGGTTGAAGTAAGAAAACAGACAAAGCAATCAATCAACATCAGCGGGAGGGTATTTTCGCTGTCCATCCACCATAAGTAAAGTCGAAAGCCACTTTGACTGGCTCCTTTAACAACTGAACTCTACTCTCTTGGATTTTTCGTAGTACTATTTTCCTTTAGATGAATACCAACAAGAGCTTTCTACTTTCCTATGAGCTGGAGTGGCTTTATTTCCTGTTTGGTAAAATGTAAAAGTTGTAATTTATTAATCTCAATCTAGAGCAGTCACTTGTGCTGATCATAATGCCAATGACAATGTCTCTAAACGGCTTTCCCTTCCCGTCTCGCCCCTTCAATTATCGCGTACCAATCTAGTAATGTACTTTATGATAATGGCAGTTGTCTTTGTCCATTTGCTGGCAACTTTTAAGGTAAGATGTGCAAATCCAACATCATTTGCAAATGTCATTAACCTAAAATTTGATCTGTCACGCCCTAGATATAAAAATCATCAAGCTTTCTGATCTCAATCAAGGGCACGCACTAAATTTAATTAAAATGTTGAATCTAAGTGTTGTAAATATATGTCTAGAATTCTTTGTCCGAGACTCGACTTTTGACCCGACCTGAATTATTTTGTCCGACGACTCAAAGGAAAGAAAAATCAGGTTTAGTGGTGGAAGCGAAGGATTGAGGCCGACCAGTTCTATTGTTTGGGCCCATTATATTTTTAGCTCGGCTATATATATACATGTTATTATAGCTAGGATTTCAGTATTCTTATCCTTCTCAATTTTTTAGACCTTTTTTTTATAGAAATTAATAGTTGAACTCTTCACACTTTGATATATCAATATCTTATTGCTCTCGGTCGTGGTTTTTCCCGATTTGAGTTTTTTCACGTAAATCGTGTTGTTGTCTTCTATTTTGGTTGCCATAGTTTGTTCTAGCACTAAGCATAATCACTTTGTTAAAATTGCGATTAACTCTAAAGGTTAGACCTTTATGCAGTCTACTTCTCCCAAAACCTAAGCTAACTACACAAAACTAGTTAACACCCTTTGTGGCAAGAGTTGCTGTCAATGAACTGGAACCCTCTTAGCAGCTCGTGTTTATCCTAAATCATGTATGAATTGTTATTATCTAGATAGGAAAATGGTGGTTTGATATCCATAACCGACATTAATTTAGGTAATAAGACATTAGACAAATCAAGTCGATGGCATGGCATATCAAGTCCTTAACCGCTGATTTTTGATGATGATGGATATATATTGATTCCAACAGGACCGGGGATATCTTATGATCAGTGAAATGCAGCTACCATGAACTTGACATGGACGCATTTGGCCTCCATATCTTTCGATTGAAGTTGACTATATAGCTAAAGTAGCTGTAGCTGAATAAGCATAAAGGCTTGTAAAGGATCTATATTATAAACTAACTTACACTAGTTAACAATTCGGCTCAAATCTCGAGTCCGGAACAAATTTCGGATCAAATCACAAGTCCGAATCGAATCAAATTTATCAAAATAAGACCTTAAACTACTGGTCCAATAGTATCTTCTTGGGTCATCTTAATCCACCACAGGCTCATCCAAAAGGTCATAACTTGAAGGTACTATTGGTAGACAAATTTTTTTCATATCTTTTGATGCGGGACTGAGGTGTTACAACGCCACCTAAGCATTTTTCTTAGACGGCCTCATTTATTTATTTTTATATTATACATGCTTGTTATACTATATAAAACATGTAGTAAATGTAATTTTTTGAAGTTTTACATGAAAAAGACTTAACAAATTCATTTAAAATATTGAAGCCAGCCAAATCGAGGTGTTAGTGGGACCACATAGCGCCTAGATAGGGATAATTTGACCTAGGTGGGGAGTTATAGAACTCTGACGCTAGTTTAAACTTCAAACATCAATTTAATGAGCAATGTAGAAAAAAACTCGAAATGTCATTATATAAAGTTATTTCAAAACAGCAGAATTTAAAATTTCCAGTCTTAAAACCAGAGTTTCACAAGATTCTGTTGAGTCTTTCTTTAGTTCCTGGCTAGTCTTTTTTCCAGTGTTTTCATTACAATTCCAACTAAACTAACTAACAAAAAAAGTTCGCTTTAGTGCTCTACGTACATGATTAACAATTATTAGCTGATCATTATCGTTTAGTTAAGAGTTGGTAAACATTCCGGCCCCATGTTTGCTCATAGTTCAGTCTCCACCTGCAAAATATCACTCCATGTTCATGCATATATATAATTCTTAAACCATTTTTGAATTCAACACTCGACATTAGGGCAAAAACAACTAGAATTTTGATTAATTAAGTTAATCAAGAAGAATATGATCTCAAGAAGAGAAGCATTTGATGGGAAGTTTGTGGCAGTTAATGCCCACTAGTGAGATATCTTTAATTAGAGAAAGTAAACAGATCTGATAAATAAAAACAAATGAAATGATAAAGAACCCTATTCTTTTTTCTTTTTTTTTACAAAAATATATAGACAATGTTATCATAGCATTCTCCTTTGGAAAAGGCTGACAATGGAAAGAAGCATCCCACCGAAAGGTCATACTATAGCTAGTAGAAAATTGCAGGAAAAAAGAGTGGAGAAGGTAATGTTTGCTGCAGGTGGTGCATGTTCTCCTTCCCTATATATTCATGGGAACACCATTGAATCATTATTAGGTGGTTTAAAAAGTTGGTACATGTATTATTTTATCACCAAGATTTGTGTTAATTGTGATTCCTTCTGTATTTTCATGGCTTTTACATGTCTGAAGGCCGCATAAAGATGAGTCAACTCGTGTAGTAATTAAAAGTCGGATATGTTTTTGTTTGAACAGTGCTTTTTATCTACACCAGATACAAAATATGATATCATGTAATTATTTCCATCTTCATCGGCTCTTATCACATGTGTCGACTCATCTTTATGCTTTGTAGGCATACAAAACATTTTCTTCTTGTTTTGAAAAATCCATCTGTGCAACACAAAACAAAAAAGAAAAATGTTTTGTATTCCTACGCGAGTCGTCCATGTAATAAAAACCCATAAAGTTGAAAATAATTACATGGTACCATTTGTGTTTAGCCTGGATAAAAAGCAGTGCTCAAACAAGAACATCTCTAGCTTGGCCACTTCAACGATGACAATTTTAACCACGTCAATTGTCTCAGTGGTCACTTGTCTCAGTGGTTTAACAGAGAACTTGAGTCTTGAGTTCGACTTTCACTTACACTATATTTCTGAGTTTTAAAATAGACAGAAAAAAAAAAGAAATGGACGGAAAATTTAAGTTTTCTTTTTAATTCCTATGTTTCTGAGTTTTTTAATAAACGGAAAAAAAGAGAAAAGGATAGAAAACTTGGCCACTTTTTCTGCCAAAGTTTTTCGTCCAAAATTGGCCTGATTTGAACCGAAAAGAAATTAGAATAAGTAATATTTTTATAATTCTCATATTATCCTCACCTTTCAATATAATAAATTTTAAATTACAACCCATGTCCCCAATTTTAAATTTTCTATTCTTTTCTATTAAAAACTCAGAAACAACACGAAGGAAAATTTTAAGTTTTTTATTCTTTTCTTTTCTGTTCTAATTTAGGTTTTCTATTCTTTTCTTTTACGTCCAAAACTCAGAAACAAAGTGTTAAAGCAAGCATAGAAACCACAGACCGCATGCGTAAGTCTGTTATTGAAAGCATTGTTCGGGGAGGCATAATCTAATCACAAATCCAGAAAACTTCTCTTTATCAAAAAAAATTGACAACTTTGAACTGGCCCTCAACATCAATCTACCTTTGTCCAAAGTGCTCACTTCTAAAGATAAAAAAACTAGGGTTTTTATTATTTCTGTTGCTCTTTCCATTGTAAAATTTGAAATTGAATTGCCAAACATATCCTCAAAGAAATTGAAATTGTTTTGACACTTTTATTAATGAAGCTTTAGTCTAATTCCCAAGTTCCTTTTCTCCTTTTTAACATCCTGTTCTTTTGATCCCTCCCAAAAAAAAACCCTAAAAGATGGGTAGGCAGATTGAAAAAAACTATGGACGATATTAACATGTGGCCACATAAGATGATCTTACACATGCATCTGTGATCTTTTCAGATTCAACATCCATTGACAAAGAACATGTGAAATTTACAGTATACAAGGCTAACAGCTAAAACAATTTTCTAATGCATCACAAAATAGATAAAAGACGCGCTGGGCTGTTTAGAAGTTAGAACATAGGGATAGAAATTCGATCTACCAACTCTCTACTAACAAAGAGGAAATAATGCAATATTGCAATACAATATTCCAAAAGAACGCATAATCTTGAGCTCAAAAGAACGTACTTAAAAACTAAGCGTGACTAATCTTTTTTTGAACAGATGGAGGTATCATCTTTCCAAGTTGTTTGCCACTGCTTGTCATAAAATGTCGTCTCTTTGATTAACATTTTCAGGTTATCAATATCTTCATTCTTTCGGATCAAAAGTACACCCGCTACAGCTACAAATAGTAGAGATTTGCAGAAGAAGTTGCCCGTTTGGTCGACGAGACCTACCCCAGTCAAGCTATCCACAAAATAAGCCATGAAGAACCCTATCATTGCAGCACGGCCTGTAAAATAATTGGGAAGAACCTTACATTAATTTAGAATACGCCAGATTTGAGCTGTTTCAAATTTAAATTTAAAAATCAAGGAATTATGGGCAAACCATTGAGTAGTTCAGCTTCAGGAAGATGGAACCTCTTCATGCCCACCAAGGAATAATGGAGGTGTCAAAAACTACAGGGTTATCGGGGGGGTTATCTTCTAGCCATTTTCTCCTCTTCACCTCTGGAAAGATATCCACATAGGTCAATTAAGGAGTTAGCTTAAGTAGAGAAAAACGCGCAGTAATGGATACATATATAACAATTACAAGATGAATCACCAAGTCCCTCTTGGCTCAATGGTAAAACTACCCATAAGACTTTGAGTCCAAGAGGTCTTGGGATCCATTCCTGCCCAAGGCAAGAATGTTAAGATTTCAGCTTGAATTAGCAAAAAAAAATAAAAAAAAATAAAAAAAATAATTACAAGATGCACCCAGCATTTCGAGCTACCACTAAGTGTCAATAGGAAATTATGAGAATGTCAAAATTAAACAAAGGTCATGTATATCAACTCATTAAAATAAAATAAATAAATAAATAAAAGTAAAAACCAAGCTAGGGTACAAATTTCAAGGAAGCAGCCATCTTCTCAATTGCCAGGCATGCATAAACCTGCAATGTGACAAGTTTTATTGACAAGTACAATTTAAAGAAAGAGAGCACATTTTAACAAATTAACGCTTAAAACAAAAGACTAAATTAAGTACCCAGAAAAGGCCTATCTCCGCCAAGAACTCTAATTATAAAGAGTTGACAAAGCAAGTCATGTCCCAGAATACATACTATAAAATATGGAATTACTAAACAATTATGTATTCTAGTAAGCATCATCTACTAACTTTTGTAAATTCCAAGAATACATCTCTTCTGGTCCTGATTACATTCATCCTGAAGAATGTCATATATATATATATATGTAGAAATTGATTCTCTGTTATATTTTCAGTATATTGAGTGCTACATTTATACAAGAGGATTTCTAAGAAGTAAGCAATGAAACCTAATTCTAAGAGGAAACAGCGTACAGTTTCCTTAATATCAGGACACTGTACACTGTATACAAAGGACACTGTATTCTAACTGTATACAAAGGACACTGTATTCTAACACTCCCCCTCAAGTTGGTGTGTAGATGTCACGCATACCCAACTTGACACACAGTGGATGAAACATCTTACTACTAAGACCCTTAGTTAGAATATCAGCAAGTTGGTGTTCTGATTTTACAAAGGGTAAGCAAATAAAGCCACTAGTTAACTTTTCTTTAATGAAGTGTCTGTCAATCTCAATATACTTCGTTCTATCATGTTGTACTGGGTCGTTTGCAATACCAATGGCTGCCTTGTTATCACAAAATAACTACATAGGCCCTTTAGATATAACACCCAAATTTTCTAACAAAGTTCGAAGCCACATTAGTTCACACATACCCAAGGCAATAGCTCGATATTCAGCCTCCGCACTGGATCTTGCCACCATAGACCGTTTCTTACTACGTCACATAACAAGATTACCTCCAACAAATGAACAGTAGCCTGACGTAGACCGACGATCCTCTTTAGAACCAGTCCAATCTGAGTCAGAAAAAGCTTCGACTCTCATATGACCATTTGGTGCAAACAGTAAACCTTTTCCAGGAGCAGACTTGAGATACCTCAGAATTCTGTAAACAGTTTCCATGTGACAATGTCGAGGATCATGTATATACTGGCTCACTATACCCACAGCATAAGATATATCGGGTCTAGTATGAAAAAGGTATATCAATCGTCCCATCTTTTTTTTCTTTTTTTCTTTTTTTTTTTAAAGGATCAGGCTCTGATACCATGTAGAAATTGATTCTCTGATATATTTCAGTATATTGAGTGCTACATTTATACAAGAGGATTTGTAGGAAGTAAGCAATGAAACCTAATTCTAGGAGGAAACAATGTACAGTTTCCTTAATATCAGGACACTGTACACTGTATACAAAGGACACTGTATTCTAACAATATATATATATATATATACGGTTCCCTTCTTCAGCGAACCTTAAATAGTGAACCAAGAACAAACCGACTATAGAGACGGATTTTTCTGTCGCTATAGCTCAAAAAACCGTTACTATAGCCGGTTCGTTCTACGTCTTTCGCTTTCTTTCTGCAGTGGCTTATACAGATCCTTCTGGTACAGGACATCTTCCATCTGCATCTTCCACCACGCAAAATTCTGCCCGTTGAATTTCTCGATCCGCGATTTTCCATCTTCTGCTATCGCTTCCACTCAAACGAAAACCTCTACTAAATTCGTTTAGAGCCCTAGCTCTGATACCAGTTGTTAGAGAATAACAACGCAGCGAAAACAATAACAAAGAAAAATCGAAAGAAAAACAATCATATAAGATACAAGATTTGCGTGGTTCACCCAAAACATTTGGGATAGTCCACGGTCGACGGCTGACAGTTTCACTCTCTCTTAGAAAATTCGAACATAATACAATTGCAGAATTCCCTCCTTATATAACGAATATAAGTAACCATAATTCACCAGAAAGTACAAAACTACCCCTCCAATTTTGGGTTCGGGGTACTGCCCGCTAAGTTATTCGTAGCGGCAATCAAATTAATCGACAATTATGCCTGTTAGGACTCGTTCCTTCTGCTCTGGGCTGAACGAGCTTAGTTATCTTTTCGATAGCTTTATAATCACCTCTGAATTAAAAAGGTTTGGATAAGGTTTCACCAATAACACCCTTGGTAGCAGGATTGAAGCCTTATAACAGTTTAGTCCTACCCACATGTTCGATGTGGGACAGTGTACTATGGTATCAATATCACATGGAAGATAATCTCTCTAGGTTGAGTAACGAGTGGAAGAACTTTAAGATTTACAAAGAGCCATAGGGATGGAGCAAATAGCATAAATGAATTCATACAACCTTGATGCATACATATAGGAAAAAAAGCTACAAATAGTTTCATCAGTGATTTATGAGGCCAAAGCTCAAAAATGTTCTTGCTCGATAAGAATATTATAAAAGAAATTACATCCTAACCCAATCTATGGGGCTCAGCCATGCTCCTCTCCCGTATTCTATGAAGCATAATAATTAAAATGAAGGAAACCCAATATAATGAATGAAATGTAAGTCAAAAGAACATTGAAAACCACTACTACCCGTATCATAAATTTCTAGCCTAAAATACTCTTTCCTTGATTAGTAAGGATATATTAATCACAAAGATTCCAAAAGGAGGTGTCGTCCTAGTACACAAGTAGTATACAAAGGCAGACAGATCCAAATAACAGAACATGGCAATGGGGTGGATATGTCCCATCATGAGTCGCCTCCCCATTCCAACCCTGCCTTGATTAGGTCACCACCCCAGACCTGACCCAACCTGATTATGTTATCCCACACCCCCGCCCAACCTTCACATCATAAACAAATTAATCATAATTTCATTGTGAAGTAGTAAAATAGGAAGCGCTAGGATACACATATTTAAGCCATCACTATGGAGAATTTTAAATAAAATTTTTGAAGTGGGGAACCCATTTGAGATTTTCTTCTTTTTCAGTACAATA
Source organism: Panax stipuleanatus (assembly GCA_020205555.1). NCBI lineage: Eukaryota > Viridiplantae > Streptophyta > Magnoliopsida > Apiales > Araliaceae > Panax > Panax stipuleanatus. The sequence goes on from CM035123.1 coordinate 88,979,667, forward strand.
CTCAATCATGACCCTATTTAATTTGGTAGCACATATTACTTTCAGTAAATTAACAGTTAAAAAATAGGCCAAATACATGTATTTACCTCCTTGAGAATGAAGTACTTAAATAATGTTAGAGGCAGCTGAACTAAAACAAAGTCTAAGAGTACTTGAGAATATTATATTAAATACACATAACAAGGATAAATTTTAATTTTTTTAATACATTATAGCTAGCTGCCGGAGTAAGGACTTCTGTGGAAAATCAACTATATAAAAGTAAAGTGATTAATTTGGAAATTATATTGCTTTAGCTACTACGTTGATATTCAATGAGACTTGATAAACCTAAAAATAACCACACAATAGCGCCTCAACACTGGCCCATCTCCACTGCTTGGGGGGGGGGGGGTTGTGGACATTTAGTACTCCCTCAATTAGGGGCTATGCATGACTTTTTTCCTTCCTAAGGGCGATTTGGACATCTCCACTCCTACTCAAAGGGCACCTTAGAAACTTCCTCAAATGGTAGAACTAGTCCCCACCAATCCATCCCTATAATGAGTTATTCCCCCATTTCCAAGGTTACTTCTCTCATTTGGTCATTTGCTCTAGTTACCCTCCTAAACCTTAAGAGCTTAAGCTTTCATCTCAGATATCAACTGACCTAAGCTTCATTGGGGCTTCCCAGGGCACCTCTTGAAGTCTTGCTAACCTCCTTGGTTTTGCAACACAGGTGACTCACTCTCTGCTCACTAGTCTGCTCTAGCCACAAGGGTCACTCCCACTATCTCGCTCTAGTCCAGCGGCTCACTTCCTCTGTACCACACTAGTCTCGAACCTTATTTTGACCCGTCCATTCCTCGAAAACCCAACCAAACCGGATTGTGTCTTTACACAGCTTAAAGGCAAATTACTTTAATTGAAATAGTAAAGGAGGCTACTTTTAAAGTTAACTGGATAAGAATTGAGATGCTTGAATTGAAAAGTAAGGATTACAAACTGGACTGTAAAATGAAAGTACTACAGTCTACAAGTAACTGACAAGGTTTAAAGGACATGAAATGTAAACTTCTACCTTGAATAAATAAATAGTCGTTGATTGGGTTGGCCGTTCTTTTCAAGTGAAACTTTCACTTCTATTAGTAATTTAATAGTGAAATTCCGATAGACAACTGTTCCTTACCCGAACCTAACCTATATTGTTTTGTAATTTTCTCCCAAATAGCCTTCTACTACTGATATACAAACACATCCATGTATATTTTCATTGAATTCTATATACTTGGGTTTTGATAGTCTCAATTTCATATTGGTGATTGTTTGAATTTCTAATACCTAGAACCAAGCCACCCTCGGGGAGTTCAACTTTTCATCGTTATATCCAAATTATCCATTCGTTACTCAGTTCCCAAACAATCAAATGTTGAAAATTTCGCAGAGAATTCGTCAATGTCAATCAAATTAATGGAAAATTTTCAAATTCATAACCACATACAAATATGAATTTCAAGTAAATTTATATATGCAGAAGAGGAAGAGTCACCACACCAGCATCAATAACAGCATCCCAATCAGTTGCGCCATCTTTCTGAAACTGCTTCAAGTCCCAAGTCCCTCCAACCCACTTGGGGTTCTCATACTTCGCTACCAAACTCTCCGCCGTAGATCCGCCAGCAGCCGGGTACCCATTGGACTCCAAAGAACCGTCACTGGACTCCGAATTCGACTCAGATTCGGTCACAGAAGCTTCAGGAACCTTCTTCTCATCCTCAACAGTGGTAACAGAGGCAACAATACCAGACCCATTATCAATTGCTCTAATGGACACCAAATTGAGGTGTCTTTTGGGTCTGATCAAGAGATAAGGCTTAAGGGTCAAATGGGTTTTTGAGGGGGAATTTGGAGAGAGAGTTGGAAAGTGCGTTGGAGGGGATGATAGCAAAGCCATAGACACTGTTTATTGCTTTTGTTGGAGATGTTCAGAGCATGGTGGTTTTGTTTTGAGCTATTCTGAACCTCAGAATTGGGTGTGTCTAGTGAAGTATTTTATATTTAGCTTGGTTTCTTAGCATTTAAAATGTACTGTTCTTTTACTCCTACAAGGTACCAAAAAATGAATGGGAGGGATGACTAGTTTGATTGATTCTTTGCAGGGGCCGGGCTGATCAAGGCTATTTTAATTTTTTTTATTTTGGGTTATATAATTATATAATATATCTAGTAAAAAAAAATGGGCCGGGCTATAGTCCCGAAAGCCGACACTTGGCTCTGCCCCTGATTCTGTGCAATATGTATGCAGGGGAGCATGGTGCGGTTATCAGCCTATCCAAACAAAAAACGGACATGAAAAGTCAGTGGTTAGGTGCTGTTTGTTTATATCTGATTGCCTCTTAATGGATTGCCTCTTATTCGCTAAGAGGCATGATGCTGTTTTTTTTTTTGTTACCTCTAAATGCCTCTTAATCGGTAAGACAGAAAATGAAATCTTAATAATTAAGAGGTACCTCTTAATGAAATTTTTTTGATAATTTTTTTTTATATAAATATATTCAACAATATTATTCACTCATTTTTATTAAATTGAATATTTAAAATTATTAAATAAAAATTTACCCTTTAAAATAGTAAAATAGTGTCATTAAGAGACAATTTACTTTTTAGTTATCAAATAATTTTTTAGATTCAGACCTCATAACCATTCAGATGATCTAATTTATTAAGACATCATAATCATTCAGATCTTAATCGTCAGATTTATCAAACACAATCTTAGACATTACAGGGGAGATATTCCAAGTGAGGGAATTAGTTGAACGAGGGCTCAAAATCCTAAGTGACCTTTTATAGATATATTTATTTATATAAATATTATAAAATAAATTAGTACTTAGATATTGAGATTATAGCGGAGATATTCCTCTTTAGTGAGGGAATTAGCCGAACGAGAGCTCAAAGTCCTAAGTGGTATATTGGAAATATTTATATAAATATCAATTGTAAAACTATAAATTTGGTCGGTACTTAGACACAAAAAATTTGGAGATATTCCTTATACAAAGATATTATCTGAACGGTCTTTAAAATCTTAAGTGACCTTATTTAAAAAATTCACATAATAGATAATATATATATATATATATATATATATATGAGTTAAACAGATCTATTTGTTATAACAAGTATTATTTAGTTGATTAATCTATTATATTTGATATCTGTCATCATAAGTATTTAAACATAAATTCATCTATTTATAAAATACTAGTTGCATAATATAAAAGTTATTTAAACTTTTATATCATAAACTTTATTAAATATATTTACTTGAAAAGAAGCATATCATTCACTATAAAAGTTATTTAAACTTTTATATCTAAAATTAAAGGTATATATTGTTAGCATAGAAACACATTCTTTATTTATATAAGAAAAGTAAATCTTTTTAAATTTGCACCAAATTATATATTTGCTTATATAAAAGCATATTTGATCAGAGCTTAAATTCATATATTTGCTTACAAGAGAAGCATATCACATACATAAAAGTCCTTAATCTTTTATAAACATATCTTATCTTTAATTTCTATATGCTTATGTAAGAAGCATCAAATATAAAAGTTATTTACATTTTTATATAAATCTGCATTGAATTATCTGCTTATTTTAGAAGCAAAATTTTGTCAAACATTTTGTAAAAGAGGAAAATGATAGAGTTAGTTTATTTTATGTACATGTGACAAAGACGAGTAATTCTTTAACCAAGAGCAGAGTCTGTGACGCCCCCAAATCCAGGTGCCTTCTATTACCTCGGATCCGGTGCAGTCACGATACTACTAGTCAAATATTTATATCTTTTATTCAAAACTTAATGAATAAATTTTACTTTATTACAATTTAGAATATAAATTCTTTCATTTCCAGGATCTGTATAATGACCCCGAACTTTAATGAGTTCCGATCTTGGTCATTTAACATTCCTGTCTTACATCATATTCGATGTTATAAAAATACAGAATAATTTAAACTTTTTCAATCTCCTTTGAATAAAATCTTTTTATTGATTTCATAACTTTAAATCAATTACAAATCCCTGAATCAACTATATGACATGATTCATTCTATTTGAGTTACTGTATAAATTTTTACATCTTAATACGATGCCTTCTATGTATCACATAGTATAACTTTTTAACACGACAAGTGTTATACATCATAAGAAACTATCAAGTACATAATATAAAACTTAAACATTTTTCAAGATCGTATCATTAGATAACTACGTCGATCTCCTTACGAAACTACGGAACTCTATCAATCAAGTGGCATAATACTTTAATCGTGAGTCCTTAACCTGCAAAAATGATTATTTGCAAGAGTGAGCTCGACAGCTCAGCAATTCTAACAGTTTTCATGCATCACATAGCATATAATATCATACTCAGTTCATGCATCCATAATCAATTAATATTTCCTACGCATGTTACTTCTCACATAACAGACATAGAGATTCACTTCACGAGTATATCATCAAAGATCAACTTTCAATCTCATACATATCTCATATACATTTCATATATATTCATCAACATTCTCATAACATAATATAACTCAATAAACAGTTATAGAATTCATATATCAAATAGGAACTGAAAGACTTGCCTGATTCTTAGTTTAACAACTACGACTTAACTGCTTAAAGATATCTGCACTTCGTGTAATCCTACACATTTATATAATCATGAATTTATATCCATCAGTCATACATTCATACATTCTCAATATAATAATAAGTATTACATTGTTTTCTATCTTAGTTCTTAGAACCTTCATTTCACTTTCTTATCATACTCTTATAATAGCTAGGTATGTATAGGTGTACCTTAACCACCCGTACTTGACATCAACATTCATATACATTTATCACACACTTGACTCGCTATGTGTTCGCTGCACTCATATATGAATGTTTCACATAGTTCTTGCATTTTGCAAACCTTAATAAAATTTAACAACTCTGTGTTTTATATAACCATTACATGCTCTTATGCTTAAAACATCATTTATGTCAAGTATTATAGCTTTAGACATTCATTACACATATGCTTTAAGGTCTAGATCAAAGTTAAAATAATCATGCATTACTGTCATGTGGCGCAACTGCGCTGCAAATTAGCCTGGGATGGGCGCAGCTGCGCCGTCCCCTAGCCAGACCAAAGTTGAGTATTTATTTTCTGGTTTCATCTGGGTTCTTAGCATGCATGACTGTTAACACATAACTTATCCACATGTTAAGAGGTCTTAGCCCAAGTTGGGCGTCTCTTGTGTTTACTTTAAGTTGTTTTCACACTTTAAAGACTTGCTTTTCCAACAAGGCTAAGTAGGTTCATGTACAAAGAATGAACTATCATAACTATTTCATCACGTAAAGACGTTAAACGCCTATAATGCGTATGCTTGCCTTTATTCAACTCATTAGTATAGTTCATCTTTTGAGAACTCATTACAATTCATACTCGCACGACTTATATGGTGTCTAGCTAGATGAGCACACATGTAAGCCATATTTATAAAAACTTAGTTTCGCAAGGCGTTCAAGTTCACTTTTAAAAGTCATTCTAGGCCAAGTCAAAGAAACTAGGTGCAACTTTAATCTCATTTCATAGCCAACTAAGCCATGTATGTATGTTATCACGTTTAGAACTTTAAGTACACAAGTTACTTTAAGTTCGTTCTCAAAGTTTCAAGTTTTCTTTAGAAATCATTTTCAACTAAGCTATTGTAAGTTGATAATAAGTAAAGCAACTTTAAATCACTTCTCATGCTTAGGTATACTCATAACTGAACAATATGTATGTGTTAAAATATCATAACTTCAAAGACTCAAGGTTCGTCAATATTCGTTTTCAAAACTCTAAGTTTCTTTTTAAAACACATACTAAATCATGCCAAAGCATCCCATTATGAGCAAGTAAATCTTACATGTCATGTCTATTATCATGCATATTTATGTTTTATCACTCAGAATAACATATTTCATCGTCGGGAGCACTACAATTGTGTATGTGCATGTCTGACGCCCTCCGATTGCTTTCGAATACGGAGCAGTCACAAATATAGACATTTTTACCCCTCTTAACGACATCAAATCGAAAAACTTAAAAAACGAAAGTTGTAGGTCTACTCGTTATCTTTCTGAATCATCCTTAATCACTTCAATCGGAGTTCGTATGAAAAAGTTATGCCTAATTTACTACAGCAGGTCAAAATAGTGTTTTTTTTCTTCTGTCTGACCATGCCCGGCGCAGCTGCGCCCCAAATGGCCTTGGGGGCAGCGCAGCTGCGCCACAAGAGGCAGAAGGTTGTTCCAAACTTGTTCCTTCACGAATTTTCAGACCATTTCACTTTTCGATCACCATAACGCGAGTTATACTAATCCAAATTAGTCCGTTTTCGATTCTATGGATTCGTAACTCATAAAACTATAACATACCAACGAATCAACAATTAACATAAACATTAACTAACCCAAATATTAATCCAAAACTCATGTTCATACTATATTTTCATATTTTGACAAGTTTAGCTAAATGAACAATTCATGCATTGTAAAGCTAATTATTATGCTTACTACAACCACAATGCTTCAAGAACGTACACAAAACTCGGATAACCATATGATACCAAGTATCAAACTAATTGATAAGAGTTCATAGATTTCTAAGGATTTATTAAATTCAAGAGGGTGAATGAGGAAGTTATACCTCTTGTTAAGCTTTAACAAAACTCCTTCAAATTCTCAGATTGCCTTCTAATTCAATATATTCACTCTCTATATTACACTTAGCAATAATTTTCAGCAACATAGAATTGAAGGGGAAGTCTCTATTTATAGAGAAATTGTTAACCATGTAAGAGCTTTGCCCACAAATTGAAACTAATGGAAAACGAAAGAATATGTTGGGTAATTGAGGAGTTGGTGGATCACTATTTAGACCACACCCCTCACCATCATCACCATCATTGAGGCTAATTAGAGTTGGTATGTAGAAGTAGTATAGGCCATTGGCCTTTCACGTGTGTAGAAGAAGAGAAGTGACTCTCATTATGGGACAAGCTCATTCTCAACAATAGCAACTTGCAATTTATATATATAATGTATGCCAACACTTAGGTTATATATATACCTCCTATAACCATTTAAGTCACAATATCATTTCTAATAAGAAATTAATAATACAATGTATCAAATAGGGGTACATATATCATCATATCATCCATATATACCTCATTCTACCGGATATAATTTTATCGGGTATCATCACATTTACTATCCCAACTCTATTATTTCAATTAAATTAAATTATTGAAATCCTTATCATGTTACATAAGCAATAATATTGTGTAACTCACATAATGAAATTAATCTTACGATATAGTTTATATATATAATATATAGCCACATTAATGCATCACATTGCATTATATAATATAGTTTATACATAATTGTATGGTCACACTTAAGTGTTGCTCTACACTTGCACAAAGCAATTACTCCCACAATACATTAATTAATTTCGTTTAATCATTCCTTTATTAATTTATTTAATGAATTTCTCTTTCCACCACTTAGCCACACTAGACATATTCCACGAGCTTACATTAAGCTCATTGTCACTTGCACCACACATTAATATTCATCAAATATAAAGTTTGTGTGACACATGCACTTTAATACTTAGTTATTTATACACTTATAATATGTATAACTTTTACACTTATACTACTTAACATCTATCCCATTAATTATTTAAATTATACAATTTACGTATAATTATCCGATTGTCCTAAGACAACCATCTTCAATTTTTACGCTTAGTCATATGCTTATATAGTACCTTCATCTCCCACTAATATTTATTTATAATTATATTGGTTCTCTTTTATTAATCACATATCCTTCAAATATTAATTATCATATTTCTTTCATTCTCACATATTAATTTAATGTCTTATGAAAGTGAATTAACTCTTTTTCATTCCCTTTTTCTATCACACCACTGCCACACAAGGCGTTACAATATTCATTGATTAACCAAATGTTTATTATAGGTTATATAATATCCATAATTAATGTTAATTTAATTCAAGCTTTGCTATCTTAGTCCATTCTCGGACAACTTGATGACACATATTAATTGTTAATATAATACTTTCATCTCCAACCAGTGATTATTATAAGTTAGTTAATTCCCATAATTAACTAGTTCATGCCTTACTATCTTAATCTACTCATGGGAAGTTTAAATGCTAATTATGACAACATATTAGTTACTAATATGATAAGTTCAAATTTCATAATTTCTTAAACTTTCTGCAGACCGGCGCAGCTGCGCTGGTCTTATGCTTGGAAGTGGCGCAGTTGCGTCACTTCAAATTTAGAGGCAGACAAGTTTTGCTTGAGCATAAACTTAGCTTCAATTCATAAATACTTCATGCTTTTAAATTAATAATTTGCTATACCAGTTAACTAACATCTATCACAACCTTCTTCAATGATTTAGAGATTAACTTCAATTTCAAACTCTATTTCCCTTAATAGTTAACTAACTATAAAGATCTCACATATATATCTAATTCCTTCCACATAATTCAAGATATATATATATATATATATATATATATATATAACACATTTGTATATGTCGTTAATCTTCACTTCTCGCGGTATATTAAATCAACTAATAATTCACTAACCAATGTTTATCTAAAGATATATTGGTCTTATTCTCTCTCTCTTCAACCATGTACATATACTCCAGAAAATGGTGATTATCAAATATATTTAATGTCACCAATCTTACTATGATAAATAATTATATAAATTATTTAATACCGATAGATAAATCTTATCCATCTTCTTGATAATTCATCTCTATAATTTATAACAAATATATAATAATAATATATTTATAAATCACATATTACATAATTCATATTACCCTATGTAACACAATACTACATACCTCGTATCACACATATATATTCTTATTCGAACCCATCTCACGTTTTAAGAATTTTATTTATTAAATCCTTAATTAATAATATCTGAAAATTCGGGTTCTTACAGAGTCTTAGAGAAGTTAACTGAGAGTTGAGTCTCAAGTGTATTTGTGAGGTGAGAAAGAGGTTGTCGCTTCAAGACCAAATCATAAAGTAGAAATGAACTCAAATGAAATGTGTAACTAAGCTTGAGGAAAGAGTTGAAAGCTTGTTATCCAAGATAGTTACTTGTGTATAGTTGAAAGTATGTCCTATTGAAGTTGTAAGGCCCCAACTTTTATGAATAAAGATTTAATTTTTTTTATATATTATTTTTAAATAGTAAGGTGATAATTTAATAAATGCTATAGTTATGGGTGATTTGTGCAAATTTTACAAAGTAAGCAAGTTGTCATAGAATATTCGTTGTGTCGGGGAATATTCGTTGTGTCAGAAAATATTCTTTTTGTCGGAGAATATTCGTACAATGACGCAATCATTGGTGGTCCCCACAACAGAATAATTGTCAAAAATAGAAAGCGACAAAAATAACCTTTTTATAAAAATAACGGCAAGACTTTTACCGTTAAACTGTTGAAATACCCAGTGATAAAAGTACAGTAATACGCATTGTTGCACAGTAGCACACGTTATTGCACAGTATTTCTGATTATTGTTTCTTACGTAAGAAGTCACTCAGTATTTCATTCAATAATTGCCACAGTAGTTGCTGCATAGTATCTCATATTATTGATTCAATTATTGTCACAGTATCATCTGCACAATACTTTATATTATTAAATCAACAATTGACACGACAAAGTTACTCATATTATTATTAGCATTATTGACAATGTCTAGAAAATTATGTCAAGGAAAGGTATTAGGTTATTTAATTACGCGCCAATAAGGAGAAATCCTTATCGGAAAGTCCCTTCTTTCCTAGGAATGATCTGGTTGTCAATATTGTGAGTTATAATATTTATTTCGATAATAGTTGATTTCTGAATATTAAATTGATCAAGCGGACAATTAATCGGATAAATGAGCAATTAATTACTACTGATTCACATGCAAGGAACTATTGGTTCACATGCAAGTACTATTAGGGGATGTTATGCAAGATTGATAATACTTGAGGGACTAAATTAAAAATAGAGGTAAAGATGAAGGTACTAAAGTATAATTAACCTTGTAATTTGCCACCTTTTCCTAGCCTATAAATACTCCTCCATCCATTCATTATTTTCTACCATTTTTGAATAGTAAAGTTATAATCACAAGCTATAATAAGAGAAACTATAGAGAGAGAATAAGAGAGAAAGAAAAAGAGTATTCTGCTTCAACACTATTTCAGTATTCAATCTCCTACTAAGGTAAAGGATGTTATTTTCTTTCAATACTCGTAAGGGTTGTCATTCTATTCCTTATTAAGCTGTGGGAATTACCTGTCTACGCGGATTACCGCATGCATGGTGAATAACCCTTCGTATTCATTCTTTATTAATCTGTGGGAATAACCTGTCTACGCGAACTATCGCATGCCTGGTGAATAACCCTTTGTATTCATTCTTTATTAACGTTGTGGAAATGATCTGTCTACGCGGATTATCGCATGACGGGTGAAAATCCATTTGCAGTTTCGTATATTATTTCATTTCATATTCCTAAATCTAAACTTACTATGGTAAGTATTGCTTCTATAATTCCTGAAATGATTAGAAATTGCTTAAGGTTTTCGCTTTATCTAATATTATTTCACTAGAATATTGGTCTGAACTTTCTTATTGAAATTTTAATTTTTTCATGTCGGGGTCCTATTCATTCGAGTACTATTCACGGCAAAATTGGTTTTTTTCTGTCAAAATTATCTTTGATTTATGAATTTTATTCTTGAAATTAGATCCATGTTTTGATCTTCATGTTGATAATTTGGAAATTCTTGAACTCTGGATAAATTTAATTATAAATCTGTTATATCTATCCTTGATCTCACTGGATTCATTCTTTATATCATTGTCATAATTCTCAAACTCAAATTGTGGTGAAAGTTATCTTTGGCCCGTAGTGCAAAGATGAACTGTTGATTGATGAATATCTTTGGCCCATAGTGCAAAGATGAACAGTTGATTGATAAATATTTTTGGCACGTAGTGCAAAGATGGACAGGTGTTTGGCATGATCATGAACACTGGTGATACAAACGAATATCTTTGGCCCGTAGTGCATAGATAATTCGTTGCTTGAAAATATTTATTGATTGGTGTTATAGGGATAAAATATTGATGATGGAGTTTTAAATCATAGAAGATAGTAGACATCATTCTCTACTTGACTCTTCTAATGGATTGCTATTTCCGCTGCAGTTGTTGATCTAAAACTTGTTGTCTATTGTATTATATCAGATTTTTCCCTGTTAAGGACTAAGGATAATTTGTTCTACATTATCTTAGTCATAATATTCTTTAGTGGTCTAGTTGAGCTCACCCTTTTTCTTTTGATTCCATTGTTCTTCTCAGGAAATGAAAGTGTTGTTGGGACTAGTCGGGGAGTGGAGTAAAGATCTTAGAAAGTTATGATAGAAGTCTTCACTATGTTGTAAAATAGTGTGATAATAATTGTAATGAGGACTTAATTTGAACGTTGATATTTTTGAATTATATACGACATAATATCTGTATTGAAGCTCACAGTTGTGTGGTCGAATCTTGTACGACAGTTTAATAGTTGGAATATGAAGATTTGTATTTGGATTCTGTATCATGTATTTGGCGACTTAGAATGGGTTATGTGGACCTATTTTGGGGGCGTCATAGTTGGTATCAGAGCTTAAGGATATGATCTCTGGTGGAGATCTGGGAATAGAACTAGGAGGGGAGAGACGAGTAAAACCTTCGGTAGCGTGTCCTACCTAAGCTTATTTGTTATTTAATTGGTCGGTCAAAATATAGTGATGATATGTGACATGTCAATTTCTTTAATTAACCCTTTTTTGTGGCAGCATTTGAGAATGACATTTGAAAATCTAAGCAATGGAGCATACGAGACCATTGAGACACCGCCAATTAATAACCAGGATAATGTGCATCTTGAAGGCAATAATCCTCCTGCAAACAACACCACCGACCAAACGATGATCGATGGGGTGTTTAGAAGATTTCTACAATTCATGCAAAACCAGACGAGAGAGACTCCTGTTCAAAATGCAGGTGGAAACAATGGTAACTCACGACTGGTCACTGCTAAGCAATTCAAGGAGTTGGGACCGCCAGAGTTTTTGGGAAAGCCAAAGCCACTCAAGGAAGATGCTTGGATTAAGCAGATATCCAAAATATTTGATGTCTTGGGATGCATAGAGGATCAAAAGGTTCCCTTCGCCACCTTTATGTTGCGTAGAGAGGCAGATTACTGGTGGAAATCTGTGAAACGTACTCAGCTTTTCGCACTTAAGATGTCTTGGAAGAAGTTCTAGGAATTGTTCAACGACAAGTACTTTCCAGAAAGTATTTGTCATATAAAGGAGGTTGAATTCATCAAACTGGAACAGAAAAATATGATTGTATCACAATACGAGGTCAAATTTGCGGAATTATCCCGGTTTGCATCCCTTTTGGGAAAGCCAGAGCCACTCAAGGAAGATGCTTGGATTAAGCAGATATCCAAAATATTTGATGTCTTGGGATGCATAGAGGATCAAAAGGTTCCCTTCGCCACCTTTATGTTGCGTAGAGAGGCAGATTACTGGTGGAAATCTGTGAAACGTACTCAGCTTTTCGCACTTAAGATGTCTTGGAAGAAGTTCTAGGAATTGTTCAACGACAAGTACTTTCCAGAAAGTATTTGTCATATAAAGGAGGTTGAATTCATCAAACTGGAACAGAAAAATATGATTATATCACAATACGAGGTCAAATTTGCGGAATTATCCCGGTTTGCATCCCATTTGGTGGATAATGAGGAACGAATGACACGAATATTTTTGAGAGGTTTGAAACCTGAAATTCGTCAATACCTCATTTCTCATAAACTTTGTTTGTATTCAGATGTTGTGAATAGGGCTCAATTATTGGAGCGAGATAATGAGACTTTTCAATCGAAAGACAACAACCTACCGCATGATAATAGTCGTATCGGTGGCAATAGTCATCGGAATAATGATAATCAGCGTGGAGGAAATTATCATGCCAGAAATAGTAACCACTTCGGTGGTAATCCTGGCCAAGATAATAGAAGAAATGAGTCAAGTGGAAATTTTAAAAAGAGGAGATTTAACAATGACAACGAAAAGACATCGGCATCGGCACCATCACCAGCACCCATTTTTAAAGGAGATGAACGACCATCAGTCCTATGTTACAAATGCAGACAAGAGGGACACATCAGTCCAAATTGTACACATCAACCCAAAGTGTGTTATAATTGCGAAAAGAAAGTTCACATAGCTCGAGTGTGACCTATACTGAAGTCAAGTCCAGTTGGGATGGTGATCCCAAAGGCTGTCCCAGACAAGTCAAAGTCGGTAGTTCAGGGGAGAGCTTTTATCGTGACTTCCCAAAAAGTGAGGAACCCAAACGACGTTATCACGGGTAAGCTAATCATAAACTCTTGCGATGTCTATACCTTATTAGATACCGGTTCTACCCATTCTTTTATTTCACCTGTTTGTGCTCAACGTTTGAACTTGACCCCTGAAAAATTAGACTTTAATTTATCTGTTGAAACTTTGTTGAGAGAAACCTTCATTACATCCGCAGTTTAAAAATCTTGTTTGATTCAAATTGGCACCCTCACATTACCTGTTGCTCTCATCTTTTTGAAAATACTTGCATTTGATGTGATTTTAGGAATCGATTGGTTACCTACTCATCATGCTAAAATTGATTATTTTTGTAAGGTTGTTAGCTTTCATATTCCTAACTAACCTGTTATGAGAATTCAAGCAACCAAGCCACTAAAATCAATCACTGTCATTTCAAGTCATAAAGCTATTCGTTTATTAAAAAACGGATGTCAAGCTTTCTTAGCCCATGTCACCGATTTAAACAAGAATACGTTAGATTTGAATGATATTTCTGTTGTTAATAAATTCCCTAATGTATTTTCCGAAGAACTTCCTGGTCTACCCTCGGAACGTGAAGTTGAATTTTTTATTGACCTTGAACCCGGTACAAAACTCATTTCTAGAACCCCATATCGAATGACTCCTATTGAACTTCAGGAGTTAAAGGTCCAACTACAGGAGTTGTTAGACATCGGCTTTATACGTCCTAGTACATCGCCTTGGGGTGCTCCTGCTTTATTCGTAAAGAAGAAAGACGGAAGTATACGACTTTGTATTGACTATCGAGAGTTGAACCATGTCACCATCAAAAATAGGTATCCGTTACCTCGCATTGATGACTTGTTTAACTAGGTGCAAGGTGCTAAATTCTTCTCAAATATCGATCTTCGTTCTGGATAGCATTAGTTAAAGATTAAAACTGATGACATTCCAAAGAATGCCTTCAGAACTCGATACGGGCATTATGAATTCTTAGTCATGTCTTTTGGATTGACTAATGCTCTTGCTGCCTTCATGGATACGATGAACCGGATATTCAAGGAATATTTGGATAATTTTGTGGTTGTCTTTATTGATGACATCTTCATTTACTCCAAAAGTTGTGAAGGTCATGAGCAACACTTGAGGCTGGTACTCCAAAAGCTTAATGAAAACAAACTATATGCCAAGTTGAAGAAATGCGAGTTCTGGCTTGAGGAAGTAGCATTCCTTGGGCACGTGGTATCGAAACATGGAATATTAGTTGACCCGGCGAAGATTGAAGCAATACAAAGTTGGGAGCAACCTAAGTCAGTAACTGAAATACGTCGCTTTCTGGGCTTAGCTGGTTATTATCGGAGATTCGTGGAAAGATTTTCTCGAATCACCACTCCATTAACTCAGCTAGCTCTAAAAGATACAAAATTCGGATGGAGCGAGGAATGTGAGAGGAGCTTCCAAGAGCTCAAGAGGAGACTCATTTCAGCACCTTTTCTGACAATACCATCAGGCTCGGAGGGATTTGTCATCTACAACGATGCTTCAGGTAGAGGTCTAGGTTGTGTTCTGATGTAATATGAGAAAGTAATAGCCTATGCCTCTTGACAACTCAAAGAATATAAGAGGAATTATCCTACTCATGATCCAGAGTTGGCAGCAGTCATTTTCGCACTAAAGATATGGAGACACTACCTGTATGGGGAGAAAGTGGAGATATATACAGATTATAAGAGCCTTAAATATTTCTTCACTCAAAAAGAACTCAACATGCAACAACGACGTTGGCTTGAGCTGTTGAATAATTACAACCATACCATTCAATACCATCTTGGAAAAGCGAACGTGGTAGCTGACGCGTTGAGTAGAAGATTATATACAAAAACGAGTGTGATGCTGTAAACACAAAGGCCCATTTTGTATGACATACAAAGGATGGAGATAGAGTTAAAGACTCCAGGGACCCACGTGAATATGGTAATTAAAGCGTAGAACCAGCTTTAATTGATAAAGTTAAAGCTGCTCAAGCTACAGACCCGAAGCTGATGAATATGAAGAAGAAGGTGCAAGAAGGTGCTATTCCAGAAGCAAGAATCAACGAAGAGGGAATACTTCTAGTCAACTCTAGACTTTGTGTTCCTAATGACTCTGATTTGAAGTATAAAATCATGATGGAAGCACACAACACACCAGTTTTTAATCCATCCTGGAAGTACCAAAATTTATCGTGATCTTCGACATATATTTTGGTGGAGCAACATGAAGAGTGAGATCGCGGAGTTTATCTTGAGGTGTTTAAAGTGTCAAGGCAGATCATCAAGTGCCAAAAAGTCCATTGCAACCACTTGAAATTCTAAAATGGAAGTGGGAACACATCAACATAGATTTCATTACGGGTCTTCCTAAGGTTTCTCAAGGCATATATGCAATTTGGGTCATTGTCGATAGATTAACTAAGTCTGCTCCTTTCTTGCCTATACGAGAAACTTATTCACATGAACGTCTTACTCGTATGTACATAAATGAGATTGTAAGACTGCATGGTATGCCAGTTTCCATAGTTTCTGATCGAGACCCAAGATTCACTTCACGATTTTGGGTTAGCTTACAGAAAGCTATGTGCACTGATTTACGATTCAATTTTGCATATCATCCTCAAATGGACGGACAATCGGAAAGGCACTATTCAAACTCTTAAAGATCTATTGGGACTCCGCGTTCTAGACTTCAAAGGAAGTTAGTACAAATACTTACCATTAGTGGAATTCTCCTACAACAACAGTTATCAAGCAAGTATAGGCATGGCTCCATTCGAGGCGTTGTATGGATGAAAGTGTCGTTCTCCAATATGCTGGGACGAGGTGGGTGAAGCAACATTATTGGGACCAGAGTTGGTACGCATGAATACGGAAAAGATTCAAATGATCTGATAACGTATATAAATAGCACAAGATCGACAAAAGAGTTATGTTGATCTTCATCGAAGAGACGTGAAATTTAATGTCAGAGACCATGTATTATTACGTGTTGCTCCTTGGAAATGAGTTACGAGATTCGTAAAGAGAGGGAAGCTCAACCCTCGATTCATTGGTCCATTTGAAATTCTCGATCGAGTAGAAACTGTGGCCTATAGACCCGCCTTACCACCAAGCATGTCTCGTGTTCATAACTTTTTTCACTTATCCATACTACGTAAATATGTGAAAGACCCAAACCACATTATTGAACTAGAACCCGACGAGATAGCAGAGGATTTAACGTATGAGGAGGTACCTGTTATGATATTGAATAAGAAGTAGTAGATTCTACGCTCAAAGGTTATACCTCAAGTCAAAGTTTTATGGAGAAACCATGATGTTGAAGAAATGGCCTGGGAGTTAGAATCTGAAATGAAAACAAGGTATCCTCACCTCTTCGAAATACCAGGTACGCACATTAATTTCGAGGACGAAATTTCATAAGGAGGGGAGGTTGTAAAACCCCAACTTTTATGAATAAAGATTTAATTTCCTTTATATATTATTTTTAAATAGTAAGGTGATAATTTAATAAATGCTATATTTATAGGTGATTTGTGCAAATTTTACAAAGTAAGCAAGTTGTCATAAAATATTCGTTGTGTCGGGGAATATTCTTTTTGTCGGAGAATATTCGTACAACGGCGCAATCATTGGTGGTCCCCACAATAGAATAATTGTCAAAAATAGAAAGCGACAAAAATAACCTTTTTATAAAAATAACGGCAAGACTTTTACCGTTAAACTGTCAAAATACCTGGTGATAAAAGTACAGTAATATGCGTTGTTGCACAGTAGCACACGGTATTGAACATTATCTCTGATTATTGATTCTTACGTAAGAAGTCACTCAGTATTTCATTCAATAATTGTCATAGTAGTTGCTGCATAGTATCTCATATTATTAATTTAATTATTATCACAGTATCATCAGCACAATACTTTATATTATTAAATCAATAATTGACACGACAAAGTTACTCATATTATTATTAGCATTATTGACAATGTCTAAAAAGTTCTGTCAAGGAAAGGGGTTATGTTATTTAATTACGCGCTAGTAAGGAGAAATCCTTATCGAAAAGCCCCTTCTTTTCTGGGAACGATCTGATTGTCAATATTGTGAGTTATAATATTAATGATGAATTGTTGATAACAATATTTCCATTGTGTTGGGAATATTAATTTTAGTGGAAATCGATATTTATTTCGATAATAGTTGATTTCTGGATATTAAATTGACCAAGCGGGCAATTAATCGGATAAATGAGCAATTAATTACTATTGGTTCACATGCTAGGAACTATTGGTTCACAGGAAAGGAACTATTGGTTCATGGGACACCCCCAAATTCGGGTACTTCAATTTTCATGGGATTTGGTGTTCACTATACAAATATCATATATCTATCTACCCATAATAAAAGCAAACCATGAAATAGATAAAAACATCTCAATCATCTCCCCTTATGGGGTTACAACATCTAAATAATAAATACATAATTAAATCAATCCCAGGTCATACTAACCTTCAACATCTGTGCAAAAACATAAACAAATAAATAAGTCTTAAACATTATAACATAAGTCTTAAACAAATATTCTCAAATAAAACAACAAGTCTTCATCACTTGTTGACTTTGCCCTTGCCTTTGCTAGTGGAAGGCTCGTCGGACCTTTCATTCTTAACCGCAATGTTATTATGCAAAAGTGAGCAAGATTGCCCATAAGTATAACAATATGAAAGTATAATAACATGCGAATAAGTCAAAGAAGTCTGTATAACAGAAAGCTCGGCTTTTGAATCAAGAATGAATAACAAGAATCAAAAGTATGTCTTAGGGTCATAAGACCTTGAACTATGTCCCAGGTTGTCAAGTATTTCTACTTTAGACCTTTAACAGTCATAAGACTATATGGACTCCACTACTCGTACTTAGGGGGATCAGCCCTTAGTACTATACTGTGCACAATATCTCAACGCTAAAGCGTAAATAATCCCCTATAACATGGTTGTTCATCTCCGTTTGACATCAGAGTTCGTACCAAAGGAAGTTTGGTTTGGATAAGCTCAATAATAGTTCTAGAATTTAGAACGTTCATCAACTATGGACTAGTCGAATCAATAAGGGTTCGCTAGCCTTACATGGTTCAATAATAATTGATAATCGAATTGAAATATAAATCTCGAGGATATACAATTGAATAAGGATTGTATACTGAAGTAATACTTAACAATGCTTATAATATCTTATACAAAATCTTAACTTGAATAAATAAGAATAAGAACTTGATTGATATAGAATCATAAGTATAGAACTTGCTCAATGAATAACTTTAAATTTAGAAAGCTTGCTCAAAGAAAGTAAAGTTTAGGAACTTATTCAACAATAGTAAATTAGGGATAGAACACTTGCTTAACATAAAAATAAAGATTAGGAAACTTGCTCAATATAAAAGTAAGGTTTAGAAACTTGTCTCGTGCACAAGCTACAAATATAATTACAATTCACTTCCTCAACGTCCTACACATTACATTATGTATATGACATCGATTAGTTCCATAACCACTACGTTTAACTATTGAACTTCCTACTTAAGTTCAACTTAACAACTTGGTTTATAATATTAACTTGTCGCCTAACCACATAATAGGAATTTGAATCACAACATGCATACCACCTAATGTTAACTCTTAGACAATCATAATCAAGTCTTACGATATTAATATCCAAGTTCACACATAGTTTATTAACATGAAACTTCAAATTATATTATACATGTCAACAACATGTTATAGTATTGTATTACATGTTCATCACGTTATCATGTTCATTAGGTTAGGTTAAGTCATCCTATTACGGCTTAAAATTACACAAACGGGTAAAAAAATATTTTTCTCTGCACCCCCCCTGCTGGGGCGAGGGTCAAGCCCGCTGGGGCAGGTATTGTGACATCTCGAATTTTTTAAGAATTTATAAATGAGAATTTAATAAATAAAATTCTTATTACGAGATGTTTTGAGTTGAGTATGTGTATACGTGTAATATATTGTGAAATATGTGAATTAATGTGAAGAGAATTTAAATGTTAATTTTAATATTTATTAAATAAATAAATATTTTAATTGAATTATTTATTTAGTTAAATAAATAATTATGTGATTATTATAGAATAATATAATTAAGTGTAATATATTAATTAAATAAATATTTAGTATTTAATTTAATTGATATAATAATTTTATGTTATAGTTCTAATTTAATTGAGATAATTAAATTAGATGAGTAATGTGATGAGTGTTACATGCAATTATAATTAGCGAGTAATTATAATTATGTGACAATTTTTATGTGATTAATTGATGTTAACTTTTAATTAATTAAATTATAATGTTAAGATTTAATTAGTTAAAAGATAACATTAAAAATATGTGTTAAAGGATTTATTAAAAGAATTAAAAGAGTTTTAAAACCGTTTTCCCAAACAAGGCCCTTACATTGTTTTAAATCCGTTTTGCCGAACGGGGCCTTAACTATTTAAAAACTTATTTTTTAAAATAATGAGTTTTGCCAAACTAGCCTTAGGCTTTTGATATTCAAAATTATAACTTATTTATATTAATTACAATTATGGTGTTAAATATGGTAGTTTAAATATTGGGAGTTATATTATATAATTATACATATAATATATTAGTTATATGTGTATTGTATATACGTTAGTTTAGAAGTTAGAAGAATAGATGTTAGTCAGATAGAACAAAAGGGTTAGTATGTGTTAGAGAGAAAACACAGAAAACCTAGAAGGGAAAAGAGGAGAAGAAGGGAGAAAGAAGGAGGAAGAGGAAGTTTGAGCATCATCTTCATCTTGTTCTCCTAAGCAAAGGAAAGGTATAATCTCTAACTTTAGAGTTTAAGATTTTCTTAAGTTATTCAAGTTTTAGTTTTATGAAAATATGAATATTCATGAAAACTTATGATTTTTGGGGTCGTTACAGTTGGTATCAAAGCTGTAGGTTATACACCTTAGGTAAGAGTACCTTAGGCTATGACCTTAGAGAATAAGAAGTTAAGTTTAAGTTACGTATAATGAAAAGGAGATTCTTTTCACATACATAGATGTCTAGGATGAGTTAAGTCCTAGAAATGTTATAAGAAGAAGATTAGAATGACGAGGAATAAAACTCGAATAAAATATTGAACTATATGAATGGAATTAGAAATTCTTAAAGGAAGAGTTGTTTAATAAACAAGAAGATTCAAAAAAGAATCTTGAAGAGATATAAAGATAAGAATCAGGAGTTCCTAACTCCAAAATCAAGATGACGAATAACGATGAATAGACGAAGTTTATAAGATTAAAAGCATAATGAAATCATGGTATGACATGATGAAAGGTAGAGATAAGAAGTTTTAAAACAAAACGATAATGAGAATCATAAGGGAGATGATTATAGAATAAGATCACAGCGTGATCTTTTTAAAGTTAAAAGACAGATGGTCTTTAATGATTGAATAGTTATAGTTTGATGCTATAACGAGAATGTACTATGATATAGTACGAGATTAACTCGCGAGGAGTAATGAATGATGGGATACAGAAGTCTGTATCGAGTATAGGGCGAGAAGTTATGAGTAAGATAGAGTTAAGTGGGATTTTAACTGAGGACTCATATGGTGGCTGAGTTGTACAAACCTCTGTATGGGCAGGGATTTTGTGCTTACACATGGTTTATCATATTAATAATCGTTGGAAGGTTGGTGTCGCGCTATCGATATATATATAATGAGAATGTGATTCTTTTCTCATATTATATTTGATGGTTAGAGATAATTAAGATTAGATTAGATGATATTAATGTTAGGCGAGTTCTTAAAAATCATACTTGTGGTAAGTTCGTGACTCATAATCATATGTATGTTTTAAACCCCTAAGCATATGGACAGTCTCTGATCAGTTCTTTGACTACATATTGCTAGGACAAGTTCTTAAACTCATACTATTGTGGTAAGTTCCTAAACTTCCAAAGTGTGGTAAGTTTGATGAACTATACTGGGTATAGAAAGGTTATGGAATAGAAAGCATTGATGTTGTTGAAGATTGATAGAATGTTTAAGTATTGAAACGGTGGAGTAAAGATTTAAATTGATGGAGAAATTTTTTATATTCTAAATCTCCTAGCTTTGCTAGATTTTCAAAATTTATTGACTTCGTGCTGATGTTGCACTTTTGTTTTCTTGAAAAATATTGGATCAAATGATGGAACCAATGGATTTTTAAAATAGTGCTATTATTCACAAGTCTATGCTTATTTCTTCAGCTAGACAAAAATGATTTGAAATTTTCAAAATGTATTTTATATATTCTATGCATCATTTGATATGATGTAGGAATAATAATTGAGGAAGTCATCAATGCGGTTACACCTAGTGTTGGATGTGATCGTAGGATCGTCAGCCCATTATGGTATAATGTAGTATGACGACGTCATGTAATGACGAAATCCTCAACGTACCATTACTACAGTACGGTATCAGGATATTATAAAAAGATTTATTTATTTTAGTTTCCTTAAATTATAAATTTTTTTATTTTATTGAGTTGGTTAAATATATATATATATATATATATATATATATATATATTTCGATTGATGTCCGAATTATTGCTAGAAGTCTATGCTACTTGATTCAGCTAGACAAGTATTGAAAGATGTTTATGAAATTCGAGCGTTTTTGGTAAAACTATGCCAAACCAAATTGTTTTGGTGCGGATTCAGATGTTAAGAAGCTGAGGTGAACAACCCTATAAAAGGGGACATGTTATCGGAGACAATAGTTTCGAGTGTAACGCATATAGTAGTTACGATGTACTACGTTTGTGCACTGACGTAGTGGTGCGATAGCCTGATCACCTAGAGCACCGATGTGGTTTATAGTGTGAAGTACCAGGGGTGAAGCACTGTTAAACCTAATTATAAGTTCAAGGTCTTGTGACCACTCAGCATGATTGGAATCTTTTAAATTCCTGAGTTATTTATATCGCTTCTCAATTATTGAGCAATTGTGGAAGATTCTTATTATTCTGAAGGAGAATGTAGCGAGAAGGATATTCCTTAGAAAGAAGTAGTTGTAGAACGCTTTAATCCAGTGAATAAAGATTAACGTAAAATCTATTTTGATAGATTGATATATAAAGATATATAGATTAATAAAATTTAGAGGACGAAATTCTTAGAAGAAGAGATGAATGTGATAACCCGAATACTTACGAGATAGTGAATTATGAAGTATATGAATTCGACAAGTAGAGTAATTGGTAATGATCCTTAGAAAGGAAAAGAACGGGTTAAAGAATATCTGATATTTGATTTATTTATTATGTTTAATATATAGAAGGTTATGTAATAAAACCTAAACCTTGTTGAAGAGGTGAATGGAGTAAGATATATGTGTAATATATATAAAACTTTTGTGAAGATAACGTGTTGAAGTTATTCAACAATAAAATTGTGAAAGAGATTTTGTGAAAATCGAGTAAGGGAGGTTTCGTTGATTCCGAGGACGGAATCCTTATAAGGAGGGAATGATGTGACATTCTGGATTTTTTAAGAATTTATAAATGAGAATTTAATAACTAAAATTTTTATTACGAGATGTTTTGAGTTGAGTATGTGTATACATGTAATATATTGTGAAATATGTGAATTAATGTGAAGAGAATTTAAATGTTAATTTTAATATTTATTAAAATAAATAAATATTTTAATTGAATTATTTATTTAGTTAAATAAATAATTATGTGATTATTATGGAATAATATAATTAAGTGTAATATATTAATTAAATGAATATTTAGTATTTAATTTAATTGATATAATGATTTTATGTTATAGTTCTAATTTAATTGAGATAATTAAATTAGATGAGTAATGTGATGAGTGTTACATGCAATTATAATTAGCGAGTAATTATAATTATGTGACAATTTTTATGTGATTAATTGATGTTAATTTTTAATTAATTAAATTATAATGTTAAGATTTAATTAGTTAAAGGATAACATTAAGAATATGTATTAACGGATTTATTAAAAGAATTAAAAGAGTTTTAAAACTGTTTTTCCAAACAAGGCCCTTACATTGTTTTAAATCCGTTTTGCCAAACGGGGCCTTAACTATTTAAAAACCTATTTTTTAAAATAATGAGTTTTGCCAAACTAGCCTTAGGCTTTTGATATTCAAAATTGTAACTTATTTATATTAATTACAATTATGGTGTTAAATATGGTGGTTTAAATATTAGGAGTTATATTATATAATTATACATATAATATATTAGTTATATGTGTATTGTATATACGTTAGTTTAGAAGTTAGAAGAATAGATATTAGTCAGATAGAACAAAAGGGTTAGTATGTGTTAGAGAGAAAACACAGAAAACCTAGAAGGGAAAAGATGAGAAAAAGGGAGAAAGAAGAAGGAGGAAGAGGAAGTTTGAGAGAGTCAAACATCATCATCTTCATCTTGTTCTCCTAAGCAAAGAAAATGTATAATTTCTAACTTTAGAGTTTAAGATTTCCTTAAGTTATTCAAGTTTTAATTTTATGAAAATATGAATATTCATGAAAACTTATAATTTTTGGGGTCGTTACAGGTATGGGTTCTGCAAGGGACCCGCTGGGGCTGCTCTAGACCCGCTGGGGCGGGTGGCCTCGGCTGGTTCAGGTGCAGTTCACGAAAAATTGCAAATAAGGTCAAATAAATCTAAATTAAACTAGTACAGTGATTCTTATGAAATATAAACTTCAAAGAAACATCATACAATGATTTTAACATGTTTTTAACACTTTAGAAATTTCACTGTAATTACTCAAATCAAATCACATAAATTCACTGTTTTTGGTATTTTGAAAAGTTTCGAGACAAATCATGAAATTCAACGTTACAGATTCGTTATAACTCTGAATCTGTCCGTTTAAATTCTGTTTTGTTCGTTTAAACATGTATGATCATAATCAACTATCAATTTAGAGTTTAATAAATAATTCAAGCATAATATTTTGTACATAAGGGCTATATACATGTTCTTCATACTTTTCATGCTCTGTAATTCATAAAAATTCAATTAAGGCATAATTACATGAAATTGATTATTTTAAAACATACATAGATGATAGAAAACAAGTTATGATTATATACTAACATACATATAATCATATAGTCAACAATCATAAACGAATTATGTTACAGAGAACTCAAAATTGGTTTTAATGGAGAAATATAAGAATCATGAATTTAAACTTGGGTTGAAGAATCATACCTTTGCTAACTTTGTGAAGATGATTCAAATATGATGAAAATCTTCTCTACTTCTTTTTCAATTCACAACTCTCTCTCAATTTTCTCTCTTTTCTCTCTACTTTTTTCTCTCTGAAATTCTCTGATGAATAATATGAACTGATATGATATAAGTATATAATACGTATATATGATATATAACTGGTAAGTTAGTGGGTGTCAGTTAATCCCATAATGAATTAACTGCTCCAACTCCCTTAAGGCCCTGTTTGGTTTGTCCCATTATCCTCCTTTTCTCATTATTTTAATTAAAGTATTTATTATATAGTTTATTTGTCACACTTTAATTAATACAATAATCTTATTTAAATTTAATTAAATAAAATATAATATTACACATTAAATCACATCATCACATAATTAAAATTCTCATTTATTAATTATGTCAACTCATTAAATTTCCAATTAATTATGAAATTAATTAGAATAACATTATGCTTATTAAATAATTCATTTAATCGAATAAACTCAATTAAATACATACTTTGAACTATAAAATTACTACACATTAATTTAATTAATGTAACACATATAATTAAATTAATCTACCACAATTCCATCAAATAATTATTTAACTCAATAATTAAACATTTATAACTCAATAAATAAATCATCAAAATATTTATTTAATTCAATAAATATTCAAATTAAATTACAAAATTCTCGTTCGTCACAGTTCACATGCAAGTACTATTAGGGGATGTTATACAAGATTGATAATACTTGAGGGACTAAATTAAAAATGGAGATAAAGATGAAGGTACTAAAGTATAATTAACCTAGTAATTTGCCACCTTTTCCTAGCCTATAAATACTCCTCCATCCATTCATTATTTCCTTCCATTTTTGAAGAGCAAAGTTTTAATCACAAGCTATAGTAAGAGAAACTACAGAGAGAGAATAAGAGAGAAAGAAGAAGAGTATTCGACTACTACACTATTTCAGTATTCAATCTCCTACTAAGGTAAATGATGTTATTTTCTTTCAATACTCGTAAAGGTTATCATTCTATTCCTTATTAAGATGTGGGAATAACCTGTCAACGCGGATTATCTCATGCATGGTGAATAACCCTTCGTATTCATTCTTTATTAATCTGTGGGAATAACCTGTCTACGCGGACTACCGCATACTTGGTGAATAACCCTTTGTATTCATTCTTTATTAAAGTTGTGAAAATGATATGTCTACGCGAATTATCGCATGACAGGTGAAAATTCATTTTGCAGTTTCGTATATTATTTCATTTCATATTCCTAAATCTAAACTTACTATGGTAAGTATTGCTTCTATAATTCCTGAAATGATTAGAAATTGCTTAAGGTTTTCGCTTTATCTAATATTATTTCAATGGAACATTGGTCTGAACTTTCTTATTGAAATTTTAATCTTTTCATGTCGAGGGTACTATTCATTCGGGTACTATTCACGACAAAATTATTTTTTTTTTGTCCAAATTATCTTTGATTTATGAATCTTATTCTTAAAATTGGATCCATGTTTAGATCTTCATGTTAACAATTTGGACATTCTTGAACTCTAGATAAATTGAACTATAAATCTGTAATATCTATCCTTGATCTTATTGGATTCATTCTTTATATCATTGTCATAATCCTCAACTTAAATTGTGGTAAAAGTTATCTTTAGCCGTAGTGCAAAGATGAACTGTTGATTGATGAATATCTTTGGCTCGTAGTGCAAAGATGAAAAGTTGATTGATGAATATCTTTGGCCAGTAGTGCAAAGATGGACAGGTGTTTGGCATGATCATGACTACTTGTGATATAAACAAATATCTTTGGCCCGTAGTTCATAGATAATTCATTGATTGAAAATATTTATTGATTGGTGTTACAGAGATAAAATATTGATGATGGACTTTTAATAATAGAAGATAGTAAACATCATTCTCTACCTGACTCTTCTAATGGATTGCTATTTTCGCTGCAGTTGTTGATCTAAAACTTGTTGTCTATTGTATTCTATTAGATTTTTCCCTGTTGAGGACTAAGGATAATTTGTTCAACATTATCTTAGTCATAATATTCTTTACTGGGTTAGTTGAGCTCACCCTTTTTCTTTTGGTACCATTGTTCTTCTCAAGAAATGAAAGTGTAGCTGGGACTAGTCGAGGAGTGGAGTAAAGATCCGAGATAGTTATGACAGAAGTCTTCACTATGTTGTAAAATAGTGTGATAATAATTGTAATGAGGACTTAATTTGAGCGTTTAAATTTTTGTATTATACACGACATAATATCTGTATTGAAGCTCACGGTTGTGTGGTGGTATTTTGCACGACAGTTTAATAGTTGGAATATGAAGATTTATATTTGGATTCTATACCATGAATTTAGCGACTCAGAATGGTTGTGTGGACCTATTTTTTTGGGGGGGGGGGGGTCCTAGAAGAAGTATTTATTAATTGGAGTAATAGGGTCTTAATTTTTGGAGAGGAGCTTGAGACTAGGACGTAGCAACATGTTGGGAATTGTATATTCAAATTTGATGTTGAAAGTAAATATATATGCTTATGTGTAAAGTCCTTCAATAGAACATATGTACAAGGACTTAGATGGTAGATCAAAATCGTTAGGTTGATTTGTGCTAAATGTTTATCATTCTGTAAATGAATTTATAGAAGAAAGATCAAATCTGTTAGGTTGATCTCTTGAAATGTAATAAATAGGCCTCAACAGAATCGTAGTCTGTCGAGCCAGTCGAGAGATTGCAGAAGCCAAGGCAGAATCGTGGAGTATAGAGGAAGTTTCTCAGAATCGTAGTCTGTCTTGGAAGCCACACTCAGAATCGTGGAGACAGTCCGAGAGCCTGCCGAGCCAAGTAAAGAATCATAGTCAGCTCTCGAAAACGTGGAGTCTGCTAGATAAGCTAGTAAAGATCGTAGTCTATCAAAGCTTAAGAGAAATCGTAGTGTCTTCTACGATCAAGATTGAATCATGCATGAGCACGACAACACACAACATCAGTGGTACAAAGAGAACGATCGTGGTGTCTCTTCAGTTAGCTTCAGAAGCATAAAATTTTGCCCATCTGATGAAGGAGGAAGTATAACAAATGAAGAAAGGCTTATGAACGTTAACATTTTGGGAGTCCCAATGATTCTAATATTCATCCTTAGTTCAAATCGAAGAAGCGTATGGTAGAAGCTAAGGAGAGTGCTTTCTATCTGCTGAAAACACCTTTTCAGGTGTTAGGTGAGAAAGCAGTCTGCTGTGTCAGGTGGGCTAGACAGCAGAACTCCATATTCCCAGGATGTCAACATCAGTGCTTAGAAATGTCTGGAGCATTAAATGCTTCAACGGATGCCTTTAACAGAAAGATTTCAAAGGCTCCTTCATAAGCAAAACAGATTGAAGATTCAATCTAAGCAAGCAAGAACGATAAAGCTCAAGAACACTTAACGTCCAAACACTACGATCCTAAAAGAAAGCTTGCTCAGCTACTCAGTTCTTTCGAACGTATGCTTAACTACAACTGAGTAGCACACCCAAGAACTCAACTGTCATCAAGTGTATTCCAAGTCTGCTGGACTTGAAGAGTTCTAAGTGAACTAAGAAGTTCCAAGATTGCTGGTCTTGAAGGAATATAAGTGATTCAAAGACTGTAAAGATATCCTTAGTGGATTTCCTACTCGTGGAGTAGAAGAGTGGATTAGGAGCCTAGAGTGCTCTGAACCACTTAAAATCACTGTGTCTGATATATCAGCTATAATTTCTATATCTGTCATAACTGCCATAACTGCTTATCACCTATAAACTTGGTTTATCTTAAGGGAAACAAACAAATTATATATTCCGCTGTGGTTAATTTATTAACAAATCTGATAAGTATTTTTAAAAGGAAAAAGTTTTAAAATATCTATTCAACCCCCCTTCTAGATAACTATTGTGCATCTGGGAACTAACAATTGGTATCAGAGCAGGTTCTCTCAACTAGCCTACAAAGCTTGAGTAGATCTGATGGCACACCTGATAAGCGAGTCCAAGATCGGTGGAGGCAGCACGCCACAAATGTGCAACAAAGATAAATTTTCCAACTGGAAAGTTCGTATGCAAGCCTACATGGATTCAATAGATGACGAGCTATTTGAAACCGTTATAAATGGGCCTATGCTCCAACAAAGCTTGCACCAACTCCAAAAGATCCAAAAAAAGTTTAGATCAAGATCAAATCAGAATGGACTGACAACGACAAGAAAGCTGTCCAGCTAGACAAAAAGGCCAAGAACATTTTGTTCTAGTATTTAGAGGATGATCTGTTCGAAAATGTGGTCAACAGCAAAACTGCCAAAGAAGTCTGGGAAGCATTGCTCATTATGCACGAAGGAACAGAAGAAGTTAGAGAAAAAAAGCAATCTCTTCTGACTCAACAGTATGAGATGTTCGCCCATGTTCCAGGAGAAAATGTCACTTCTACCTATGAGAGATTCAATGTGCTGCTCAACTCTCTTCGAGCATTTGGAAAGATCTATCCAAACAAAGATCTAATCATCAAGTTCATGAGGTCTTTATCGAGTAAGTGGGATGCCAAAATCACTGCCATCAGAGAATCAAAGAACCTCTATGAAATGGCAGTTCAACAACTCTATGGCAACCTTCTTACCTACGAACTAGAGCTGACCCAACGAGTAGAGACTCTATCTGAAGGAAGAAAGAAGGAAAAAGGAGTTGCTCTCAAGGCAACAGAAGCAACCTCCAAAGCTCATGCTAAAAATGAATCTGACTCTGAGGAAGATGACGATGAGGACATTGCAATGCTGGTTAGAAGACTCAAAAGGTTTATGCGCAAAGGCAGAAGCAGCAGACCTAAGAGATTCAACAACAACAACAGCAGCCAGGAGCAGATCAACGACTTATGCTACAATTGCAAGACGCCTGACCATTTCATTATAAACTGCAACAAACCTCTTAGAGAGGAGCCAAAGAGGAAAACAAATCCAAAGAAAGAGTTCAAAGGCTACAACAAGCTTCAGAAGAAAGACAAAGGTCTTGTGGCCGGAGGATCGTGGAGTGACTCAGACAACGACACAAACCCTGAGTCAGGAGATGATGAAGAACCTCAAGTGGTCAATCTCTATCTAATGGCCAAAGATGCAAAGGACAAGAAGAGCACTGACCATCATGAAGTAAGTATTGATGAGGTATTCGACTTTAACTCTCCTGATGTAGACATTGATGATCTAAGAACTGTACTACATGGCATAACATTGATCTGCATTAATACATGAAGTGGTTCAGAGTTCTATCTAAAGATTATTTTTTTCTTCAAAAAGAGAAAGAGAAAGTTCAAGTAGAACTGGAGACAGCTCTACTCAGTACTACCTCTCTCTCTAAACTTGAGGCTGAAAATAAACTCTTAATACAGACCAATGAACTCATCACACAAAGAGAGTTGAAACTAACCTCTAAGATTGAGGAATTCGAAAAGACAATCTTAATGTGAAATAGGTCTTCTTCATCCATGGACTCCCTGATCTCCAGTCAGAGAAGTGCATCTAACAGAAAAGGATTAGGTTTTGGGGAATCTACCTCAGAACCATGTGTGGAAAAGCTCAAGGAAACTAACATTAGTAGTGCTTTAAATTTTAATAGAGGCATTACATTTGTGAAATCCACAAAGAAGGAAGAACTAATGCATCCTTGATCTTCTGATCCAAGTCTTATCCCAAGACATAATGGATCCCATGCTGGCCTGGATTCATAAAGGTGAAGAGTAACTCAGTCACTACTCTCCAACCTCAAAGGGTCGTGGAGTTAAGCAACATGGCTCCACGAACCAACCAGGAAGGAATCGTAGAGTTGAGATTCACTCATCACAAACTCTAAATCATAAGGCTGCATGGAAAAAGAAGAATCAGTATAAGGAAAAGGCCACCAAGTATCCACACATGTGCAAATGGAGAAAGAATCCACACACACACAAGCATACATCATACTAGATGCTTTGTATGTAATAGACATGGTCATAAGGCCGTAGTATGCTATTATAATCCTTTGCATGATAGACCCAAAGTCAAGCAGATCCGGGTCCTCAAGGGTACTAACAAAGTAGGACCCATGAAAGTCTGGGTACCAAATAAAAGCTTAACCTTACTTCAGGAACCGAGCTCCACGATCACAACATGGTATCTGGACAATGGATGTTCAAGGCACATGACCAGGAAAAAAGCCCTCCTGTTTAACTTCACAGAGAAGGAGGGTCCAACAGTCATTTTTGGAGACAATGGCTCTGGCAAGACAAGAGGATATGGCTTAGCTGGGAATGGTGCAGTGTCCTTCAGCAAAGTAGCCTATGTGGAAGGACTAAAGCATAATCTTCTGAGCATTAGCCAACTTTGCGACAAGGGTCATCAAGTCACCTTCCTCAATAATTAATGTCAAGTCAGAGATCTGAAGACCTCTTCTATAAAGCTAGCAGGAACTAGAGAAGGGAACGTCTACACTGTTAATCTTGCTCAACTGAGTTCTGATGAGACAATCTGCTTTCTTGCTAAAGCCTCTAAAGAAATGAGCTGGCTATAGCATAGAGGGTTATCTCATCTCAACTTCAAGAGTATGTCAAAATTGGCCTCCAAAGATCTAGTAGCAGGCTTACCCAAGCTCAGCTTTGTCAAAGTAAGGCCATGCAACGCCTGTCAGTTTGGAAAGCAAATAAGGAGCTCATTCAAAGGCGAAGCAGTCAACTCAATTGATAAGCCCCTATAGTTACTCCACATGGATCTTTTCGGGCCAATTCCGACTGTAAGCCTTGGAGGGAAGAGATACTCACTGGTCGTAGTGGATGACTACACCAGATTCACATGGGTGTTCTTTCTAAATTCTAAAGATGAAACGAGCTCCCAACTGATCAAGATGTTCAAGCTGGTGATGAACGAAAAAGGAGAGAAGATCAAGGTCATAAGGAGTGATCATGGAAGAGAGTTCGACTTCTCTGAGATGGATTAGTTCTGTGCAGACAATGACATCAGTCATAACTTCTCAGCTCTATGAACTCCACAGTAAAATGGAGTAGCTGAAAGAAAGAATAGAACATTAATCGAGGCAGGAAGGACTCTACTAGCAGCAGCTCATCTTTATGAATACTTCTGGACAGAAGCTATCAACACTGCGTGCTAATCTCAGACCAAGTCTCTTGTTCACTCTACACTGAAGAAGACTCCCTACGAGCTGTGGAGAGGAAGAAAGCCAAACGTTAGTTATTTCCATGTGTTCGGCTGTGCATGCTACATTCTCAATAATGGAAAATAACATCTGACTAAGTTCCAACCAAAGTCAGACGAAGGAATCTTTCTTGGATATGCTACAGACAGCGAGGCCTATAGAGTGTTCAACAAAAAGACGCTAAGTGTTGAAGTCTTAATTCACATCATCTTTGATGAAACAGACTCAAACAAGTTTGTACCACAAGGCACTGTGATCAACGATCCAGACACTATGAATGAGGTGGTTGATCCCAACACCACGATCGTATCCCCAGAAGATGGAATCGTCAAGCCTGAAGAAGAGATCGTGGAGAGTGCTACACTAGACGACGAACCTCTGCAACAAGAGACAGAAGTTGATCTTGAAGAATTCAGACAAGAAGGCACCAGGACAGATTTTTCAACAGGGAACAGATGGGCAAGAGATCACACTCAAGACCTGATTATTGGAGATCTAATTGCAAGAATTAAGACGAGATCTGTCACCCAGAATAAGTGTTTTTATCTGAGGTTTATGTCCCAAATGGAACCCAAGAAGATAGAAGATTCCATGGAAGATTCGAGTTAGATAGAAGCTATGCAAGAGGAGTTGAATCAGTTTGAAAGAAGCAAAGTCTGGAGATTAGTTCCTAGACCAAGGAATCACCCAGTTATTGGCACCAAATGGGTCTTCAGAAATAAAATGGATGAAGATGGGGTGATCACAAGGAAAAAGGAAAGACTAGTTGCCAAAGGTTATTCCCAAGAAGAAGGCATCGACTACGACGAGACCTTTGCACCTGTTGTCAGATTAGAAGCTATCAGGATATTCATTGCCTTTGCTGCCCACATGAAGTTCAAAGTCTTCCAGATGGATGTCAAGAGTGCATTTCTGAATGGTGAACTTCAAGTGAAGTATATGTGGAGCAACCTCCAGGTTTCATCAATCCAACTCTCTCTAATTATGTCTATAGATTAGACAAAGCCTTATATGGACTTAAACAAGAACCTAGAGCATGGTATGAAACACTAACAAACTTTCTTATTGAAAAAAATTCACTAGAGGTAGAGTAGACACCACATTATTTCTTAGAAAGCATAAAGATAAAGTTTTACTAGTTCAAATATATGTAGATGATATTATCTTTGGTTCTACTGATGAAAATCTGTGTAAGTGATTTGCCAAGCTTATGCAGAGCAAGTTCGAAATGAGCATGATGGGTGAGCTGAATTTCTTTCTTGGACTGCAAGTGAAACAGATTGATGAAGGTATCTTCATTAACCAAGCCAAGTATATCAAAGACTTACTTAAGAAGTATGGCATGGAATCAACCTCTCCCATAAAAATACTAATTGCTCCAGCAACTAAGCTTGACAAAGATGAGAAAGTTAATGTATTGACATTACTCAATATAGAGGTATGATAGGTTCTCTTATGTACTTAACTACTAGTAGACCAAATATAATATTTGCAACATGCATATGTGCTAGATTTCAAGCTAATCCTAAGGAATCACACTTAACTGCTGTAAAAAGAATTTTCAGGTATCTCAAAGGCACACCTCACTTGGGACTTTGGTATTCCAAGGAGTCCTCCTTTGAACTGACATGATATTCAAATGCTGATTTTGTAGGCAAAATTGATAGAAAAAGTACCAGTGGCACTTGTCAACTGCTAAAAAATAGAATTGTGTTATGGTTTAGCAAGAAGCAAAACTCAGTATCAACTTCAACAGCAAAAGCTGAATACATTAATGCAGGCAGCTGATGTGCTCAAATCCTATGGATGAAGAACCAGCTAGTAGACTATGGGTTTGATTTCAAGTCTATACCTATTCACTGTGATAACACAAGTGCCATAGCAATTATATATAATCCTGTCATGCATTCTAGGACTAAGCATATAGAAATAAGCTATCATTTTATCAGGGATCATGTTCGAAATGGAAATATATCTTTACAATACATCCCTACTGAAAATCAACTTGTTGATGTCTTTACAAAACCCTTAGATGAATCCAGATTTAATAAATTAATAAGTGAGTTAGGTATGCTAAATCTACAACCATAAATTCTATGCTCTAGTTGGTGCTAACAATGCAAATAAAAAGGCTATGTCAAAATCGTGGAGATGACTAAGAGAAACCACGATCGTGGAGTAGTCTCGACATGGCAGAGAAGCCCAATGTGATGACAGCATTACTACCAAGTCTAAGCAGCCCTTCTGATAAGCGCCTCAGGAATAAACTTGACCCTTAGTTTTAAATTAAGAGGTTTGCCCTTCCTGAGCAACCTTAACCCAGAAGGGATGCTGATTCAGAATGCATCACAAAGACCAGAAGAGACAACGATCGTGGAGCAGTCTCAGAAGTGAATTCAACAATCATGGAGTAGCCTCGACAATCGTAGTCATCCTGAAGGATACACTAGCTCAGGGGGAGCTAAGGGCAAATCAGTACTTTTTATATGACTTAAAATCGTGGAGCCCTATAGAACTTGACACGTGCCCCACTCTGTAGATCGTGAAAGAGGGAAGTTATAAATACATTTGAAATATCCTTTTAACAGTTCACCTTTGAACTTCAAAAGCTTATCCCTCTCTTTCTCTCTCACAGAAACCCTAGCTTTCAGAAAGCTCAGATAATTTTTGCTCGTCTCAGGAAAGCATAGTAATCAATGGCTGCTTCCAATGTTGTATCTGGTTACCAATTATGCTTCGAAGAATTCAAGATAGCTGACCCACAGTTTCACAAAATGTCCCTTCTTAAGAAAACTGGTCTCGAAAAAGCTCTGAGCACCGGCACAAAGATTTACCCAAAGCTGGTGAAAGAGTTCTACTGCAATGGAATCATTGAAAATGACGTTATCACTAT
The DNA here is from genome assembly GCA_020205555.1 of Panax stipuleanatus. Taxonomy (NCBI): domain Eukaryota; kingdom Viridiplantae; phylum Streptophyta; class Magnoliopsida; order Apiales; family Araliaceae; genus Panax; species Panax stipuleanatus. The sequence goes on from CM035123.1 coordinate 89,014,683, forward strand.
AAAGGTCAAGGGTGTGCAGATTCAACTCAATGCTGAAAGTATAAACCTAGCCCTAGGTTTTAAATCGAAGGGCCTTCCATCTCTGAGAGTCATCGACTTTCATGAAGGTCTGAAGAAGATGCACCACAAGAAGTTTCAAGGCATCAAGAACTATAAGAAGAAAGAGTTTCCCTAGAAGTATGAATTTCTGGCTGATATTATTGGGAAGTGCATATGTTGCAAGAGCTCTGGCCATGACTAGGTGAATGAGAACCAACTGAAGCTCATGATAGCAATCTGCTTCAAAGCTCAACTCAACTATAGGGCTTTGCTCATAGAATGGTTTGAAAAGTGGATGCTCAGCTCAAAGAAGGCGAAGAGCTTCGGTAAAATGCTCTATGGGAGATTCATAAGCATAATTCTCGAACTTGCTATGGTAGACAAAATTAGAGACAAGGAAGGAGCACCCATCAATGCCAATAGAAGGATGAACTAGCAGCTCTATGAAAATTAGAAGAGGAAACCTGCAGAGAACGTGAAGATGATGTCTAAGTCCAGTGGAAGGACTGGTGAAGTGATGAAATCTGTTCTGCAGGGAAACATGTCTGTGGTAAAGGAAGCTGAAGAAGAAGAAGAAGTCAACTAAGAAGAACCCTTTACTCTGGTCAGAAAGAGTAAGGGAAAGAGGAAACTGAAAGAAAATGTTCAGATGACAGAAGAGCCTCAAGGCTCAACCACTGATGCTCCCCAAGGGGGTTCTGGTACTGGGATTCTAAGTCGTCACTCAAAGGTATCTCACTCTGGAAGTGACCGAATCACCAGAAGAAGTTCTGAAAGAGAAGAAGAAGAAGCATAGTAAGGATAAGGCTGAAGGAAGTTCTGAGCCTCAAAAAAAGAAACGCAGCCATCAAACAAAGAAGTCTTCACTCACCACGATCGTGGAGTCATTACCGATCGTGGAGTCTAGACTTACCATCATTCTTGAGAAGGATACTGCAACAGTCTCTTGCTTGAACACACTGTCAGAGCTGAAGCTGAAGAAAGTGTTGAGGCTGTGGCTGAGCCCAGGAGAACAAAAAGAAAGCTTGTCAAGAAATATGTTCTTTTCAATGAAGAAGTCTTGAAGGAGGAAGAAAGAAGAATTGCTGTTGAGCAGGCTGAACCAAGATTTTAGCCTCAAGCATCTGATACTCACAATGAGTCCATGGATGAGACCAGGATCATTGCTAATGTGATAGCCAACCTCAATAGTGTAGTAACCCCTACTGTATCTGATCAAGCTATCATTCATACTGAGGAAGAGGTCCTAGAAGCAATTGAGGAGAGTACATCTACTGTTGAGGGTGTGACGCCCCCAAATTCAGACCGTCACTAATATCGAATTCGATTCATCACGTACAAATTTTAATAAGTAAAATCTCAAACAATGGAATAACAGAATAATTTACATTGATATAACATAAATATTCTCGTCCAAAGTCTCGAAACTATTACTAATACACTTCATAACTTAAACCAAACATTTCTTAATATATAATATTTAAATAAGTCTTAATACAACATAACGGAAACATCCTAATATAGAAAAGCACAACTACTCCATTGATAGTAGTGTGCATACAAGCCAATCATGTATGATGATAAAGCACGTACTTTGTAAACAATCTTATTTATTTATTAATGAAATATTCATTTATTACAGGCATTTAATTATCTACATGTTGCTGTTTTTATAATATGTAAATAACCCATAGTTTTAAGCAATGCTTTTAGAATCATGATGATGATCATGCTAATGAGATCTAAATTCTTAGAAAGTTTTAAAACTTAAATAGTTCCCAATCGTGGGATTACTAAAAAGGGGATTAGTAAATCCGGATAGATTGGTACATATGTTGCTTGCTCATTGGATGAGGATGATTGATCTCATGATCATTTGTGTGGAGACACTAAAGCAAGTATGTAGGTGCTTATTGGAGAATAAGTTCACTGAACGTGATTCGCTATGGAATACCTAATGGAGTTTTACTCGCATGTCAATAGGAATTCCTAATGTGATAGTAGTACAAGTGATCCTTGGACTTGAGATCATCATAGTATCTTGTATGTAACAAATTATACTTTGACTTATTCCTTAAGACCTTTTAAGGCATATATAGGGTATGCTTGGGTATAATGAGTTACATATGGAGATAATGAATGATCAATAAAGAATCTACCACCTCTAGTAAAAGAGGAGATATGTCCCATGTGATTCGTTAAATGACAACCCAGGAATCCTTGGCCAAGGTGAAATGAAATTAGAAAGGAGTTTTTAATTTGTATTATTTGGAGTTGTGCATTTTCTAATCGAAATACATATAATTAAATAAAATAAGACTTGACAGTAAATCCATGTCTTATATTTAATTGGGACATTGTATGGTGGAAGGATTGAATTGTATGGTAACTATTAACTCACAGGTTCTTTTATGATTAATGTTGAAATCTATATTATCTGGAAAGTCGTTGATCGCTAGGGAGACTTATCCCTATTGTAGAATAAATATTATTTATTTAAATAAATTATTAGTTTAATTTATTTATTTAAATAAGATTAAAATTGTTTTAATTGATTTATTCACAACCGGTTTAATATGGAGAACCTAAAGGGTCACACCATAAAAGGAAGAATAATTATTTAAGAAGGTAATGGCATAATCGTAATAATGCATTAAGTATAATTAATTTAATCTATGGTGATAGAATAAATTAAATAGCTTAATGTTTATTATTTAATATTTTGGAAATATTAAATATAAATTAATAAGAGGAGTCTTATTAATATTATTACAATTATTATTATTTTAATTTCTAAAGGAAGTTTAGTAATTAATTTAATATTTAGTACTCTCATTTATTCCTAATAAGATTAGGAGACAAATTAATTAAATGAATTTAATTAATTATTCCCATGTGGTGGGAAGCCTAAATTAATTAAAGGAGTTTAATTAATTAAAAGAAATCCCATGTCTAATAGGATTAGAAGGGTTGACCAATGTCTATATAAGAGAAGTCTTATAATAGATATTAGATTGATGCAATTCCAATTGTTGGAGAGTACTCCTTTTCTATAGAGGATAGAAAACTAAGGTTAAGCCAAACACCCTCCTTCTTGATAATTCATCTTCCTTGGTGGATCACCTCTAGAGGCCAAACACTTGGGTGGCTAACGTTGATCAAAGGAAGGAATCTAACCCGGAAATTCAAGGAGATCACGAAGAACAAGGAGTTGAACTAGTACCTGTGGAAGCTTCGTTCTACAAGGGTATGATTCCATAACTTCTTATTTATCGTTTTAAATTAATAATTTGCATAAAGGATGATCCGGGTAATGGTTTTGTAGAATTTTTTTAAACTCTGATATACCATGCTTCCGCTAATTTTTGCAATTTGATTGCGTCACGATTTCGTACAAACCCAACATCCATAGCCTTGCCTTCGCACTTGTCCTGTCCTGGGGTTCCACCATGCCCTGCCGTAACTGAAATGTTTATGGGAAGCAAGAGTGAGCAACAAATTTGCTCAGCAAGTAATATGCCAATAAATGTGAACAGGAATATATACAGTTCTAAATCTCAAGGGTAAAACGGTAATTAATCGCTCAGGATTTCAAATAAGAATGTTGTGAACAAAATAAATAGCACTGACTTCCAAATCTACTCCATGAAGTTGAATAAGGACCACTACGGGTCGAGAAGTTATTAAAAGTTTTAACAATTTCAAGTGAATGAATAGATATTACTGAGTGTCGTTGTGGACCAAAGATTAATAAAGAATCCAATGAATTCAAAGTTTCAAGTTAATAAATAATGGATACTGAGTGATCGCTAAGAACCATGAACTTCTACTAGAATCACCAAAAATATTTCTGGTAACCCAACCAAGTACAATTAGGGGATCAGCCTGTCGTACCTGGAGTTATGCATAACCTGTCACACCATTGTCGGCACCCCGACTATATAGTTCTTCTTTTTAACAAGGGTTGTTCAACTCAGTCAATTTATAAGAGTCCGCACCAAGGCAATTGGTGTGGATTGCTTTCTAATTCATGATATTGGTCTAGCCGAATTAAATGGCGTAGACAATTTCAACAATGTATATAAGAACAATTTATGAGTTCAATACTCGCAACAATAATTCGAAGAATATAATCGTGATTTAAATCAAACTATGAAACATAAGTTTGTAAGGCAAGAATTACTCTAGCACCTATTTACTCGTACGACTAAAGTTTGTACAAGCTCGAATATGTGTTCAATAAAGAGTATGAATCAAATACTTGCTCAATAAAAGAGTAGTCAGATACTTGCAATTAATATATAAGAACGGTTTCAAGGAAACTTGCACAATAAAAGAGTATAAGTTAGGGAACTTGCTTACGACGTTCCTCGAATAAGTAACCACAAGGATAGGATACTTACAACACAATAAAAGTAGGGTTCATATACTTGCACTATAAATGAGTGTAAGTCAGGAAACTTGCCTTATGCGTAGTTTATCCTCGTTAAATAAATCAACAATTTTGAATCCCTATCGTAATATATATTTATATGTATAGGATATCCATTAGTCATATAGTTTAACATCATACTTTATCTCATATATATCATCCACATATAAGCTAAATTTTTAACCTTAATATACCGTCATACCATATATAGTATCATATCTAATTCACAAGTCTCGACTAATATACCTTTATCCTCAACGTTCCTCTTTTTGAGTGTAAACATATTATCACATTATTAATATCACATAAGACCACAATAAATACATTTTATTTTAGTAAGTTATGGCATTTCTATAAGTTAACCGTCAAAAAATTGGATTCAAGTGTCAACATATGATATTACATAGCATGTATTCATATTAAAGGATCCTTTCATGCTTTCATAATCGTTCTAAATTTAACACTTTACGAAATAAGTTGAAGATTAACTTCTCACATAAATTTACGGACATATTATGATATCACATAACGAGGCTAATAACACTTAGTAAACATGCTTGTGCGAATACTACTCATGCATACTTGAATCACATAGTTCATGCCTTAGAAATCCACTTTCTATGAATATGCGTGTATATGTGAAATCTGTATATAATGCTCATGTCAACATATCTATAGGCATAATGAAATCTTAATACTCATGCTTGTATGCTCACAACATGACTCACATGGTACTCGATGTTATTAACTTTCACATTCTATGTTTTCATAAAAATTGCACTAAGTCGACAAAGGTATCGTAGCACATGTAAAGCGTCTCATAGCCACGGTATTAGAACGCATATATAAACCACTCATACATGTTCAAATGGTCAGAATGTACAAGACATAGTCTTGGTCAAGTTTACTTTAAAAAGTCTTAAGTTCTTCTTTGAAAACGTTTGAGTCTTTCAATCATATATGCTAGTGGTTGATTAGTACTTTTAACATGCATCTCACGCCATTATAATTATGTTTGAAAAATTAGAATTCATATCTCAATGTAATATGTCAAGTCCATGTTCAACACTCACGTTTTGTTAGTAAGTTTTTCCCTAATGAGGTCTAACATGACCGTGCATATTATTAACCATGTATATACCAATTAATATGCTCTTCATGCCTTTCTAGGTCATACCAACATGCTCGCCAACTTTAAATGCATATACAATACTTTCATGCTAATGTTCACCTTTGAAACTTATATGTTTCGTTAGAAATGTTCATTAACGGGGTCCGACATATTCATGTTATACTATGAAACATATATACATAGCTTAATACGTCTTTCATGCATCTCTAAACTATACTAACCTGTATCAAAAGTCAGAACATAGATATGACACACACATGTCAAAGTTTACTTTTAAAAGCTCTAAGTTCCTTTTCAAATTCTAAGTTCACTTAGCAAGGGATTTTAGTGAAGTTAAAACAACCCACGCTATCTCAATAAACACATATATAAGTATCACTCACTCTAGCATGCTCATTCTAAACTAGTACCATAAGTTAGCATGAACAAATTGCAAAAGAAAATAAGAATCTGCAGACAGGCACTGGCGCAGCTGCGCCGCTGGCCAGTGCAATACTGGCGTAGCTGCGCAGACTGGCGGCCAGGCCTGCAGCTGTGCAGTTTCGGCATTTCTTAGCCCAACTCAAAAATTTTTCAAACCAAAATCGTTCCACACAAATTCTAACATAATTCTAACATGTATAATAACTTATATACCACCTAATAATCATGTTCCAATCAACTTAACAGTCAATCCATGCTTAATTAAAATCGAGAATTAAGAATCTAGCAATCTCAGAAACAGAAAAATGAAGGACATGGAGATGGAATTGTACCTCTGTGAATGCTTTGCTGCTAAATAGATTATATATAATGCTACTATGATAATCTCCCTTAAACCAATACTCTCAGCAATTCAAAATGAGAAGGATAGAAGCCAATTTATAGGCAAATGGATAACCAGTCAAAGCAATTCTCTTTTAAATTAAATCAAAGGATAGCAAGTTTGTTTAATGGACAAGAGATGGTAGGTGAGGGTTGGTGATTCCACTCATGAATCCCACACCCCATCCTATGATTAGCTAGCTTGGATGAAATGGAGGAGAAAGAGATAGAGTAGCATGTGGGTTCACGTGTGTGCATGTGAGATGGGTACTCAATATACTCAGCAACTACAAATGTATATATCACTTATGTCCAGCACTTAATTATATAATGAATACATTAGGTTATATATATACATATTATATATTTAGGCTATAAATAATGTAAAGTCACAATTTCAATGAGAAAATAATAAAATAATGTATCAAATAAGGGTGCATATATATTAACATATAATCCATGTACATTATATCATACTGAATATAATTTAATCGGGTATTAACTTTCCATATTACCATGAACCATATTATTTCAATCATTTATATTTATCAGAATAATTATTATTCTAGTTCCACATTAATATTAAAATAGGTAATCCATTTATTTGTTTCCCCTTATATTATTAAATACACACTTAGTTCAATTTGATAATCCATAAGTACACCTTTAATGTATCCATACATATATGTTGTCACATAATATCATTACAACTCTATTATTTCCAATTATATCTATTGAAATATTCAGCACATAACATTTGTTTATTTATGATAGTACATCTTTTAATGTAGCCTCATACCACATGTTGTCACATAAGCTTTATTATGTAACTCATATAATTTATTTAATCATAACATATAGTTTCAATATGTACAATCACATTGCATAATATAATCTTAATATATGATTTCTATATATAGTATAGCCACATAAATGTCGCACTATAATATAGTTGTATCCCATATATTTTATATATTTAATCTCGCATACAATTAATATAATTTCATTGTATTAATAACTTACTTTTTTTTCATAATGACAATTAATCAATTAATAGAATATTTAATCAATTCATTCCTCATAAATTAATGAAGTTATTAATCTCCATAATAATTAACTAACATTTATATGATTAATTATCACATTAAATAAATATAATTCTTAATATATTTATAAACAAATTGCTTATTATCATTCTATTATTCACAATAATAACAATTAACATATTATCAATTAATCATCATTAATATTCTATTTTCTCATAATAGAAAGTAAATAACAATTAATATAGATTAATCGTTCGCTCAATAATTCATCAATTAAATATAACTCTCATCATATTCATCAATTACTTACTCGTAAATATTTTGTTATTCCCAATAACATACTATTAGAAATTACTCATTATTAACAATAATTAATTAACAATGTAATATTAATTAATCCTCCGCTTATCGATCTCCCTCTTGAATTAATTAAATCATTTCCATTCTCATGCCACACAAGGCATTCTGCAAGTTCGTTGAATTCCTCCATATTTCCTTCTAGATTCAATTTAATATAATCGAATTACTTTTCTCATAACTCATAAACATTTATGTTCCAATACGTATTTATTTTCTTATTATATCAAATAAAAGAAAATTTTTAATTATTCATGAAATTCACGGTTCTTACATCCTCCCCCCTTATAAAAATTCCGTCCTCGGAATTGGTACAAGGTTACACAATAGATGGGGATAGTCCTTCGCCGTCCTATCTTCTAATTCCCACGTGGCCTCCTTGACATCGTAGTTTCGCCAAAGCGCTATCACAGAAGATATAATTTTATTTCTTAATATATGTTCTTTCCTATCTAGTATTTGGACAAGAATTCCTCATATGTCAGATTCTTCCCTACTTGATTGGCTCATAAGGTATCACACGCTTATAATTAGGCTTATATGATCATAAGACAGAAACATGAAACACACTGTGGACATATTCCAGTTCAAGAGGTAAGGCTACCTCGTACGCCACTTTCACTGCTCTCCGCAATACTTCAAAAGGTCTCACGAACCTCAGACTAAATTCTTCTAATCTTATCTTCCCTTCACAGGGAAACATTTAAGAAATACAACTACCGTCTTTAAAATCTTGATTATGACGATGCCAATCTGCGTGTTTCTCATGTTGATCTTGAGCTGCTACTAATCTGGCTCTTTTTGTCTTTACAATGTTTGCCATTTGTCGTACTAAATCCGGTCCCAATTGAAGTCGTCGTTCTCTGACCTCATCCCAACATAGCGGTGTTCTGCACTTTCTTCCGTGGAGAGCTTTGTATGATGGCATACCGATATTCGTATAATAGTTATTATTATAAGCAACTCCTACTAAGGGTAAGTGATCATCCAAGTTATCGTTGAAATCCATTACGCAAGCTTTTCTAAAACTTTGAAGTGGAGAGCGGGTTTCGATCGGAAATACTTGACATCGATATGTGTCGCAAAATGATTTTCTTTACGTGTGAGTTTGCTAACTGATTTAAATTGAATCGAATACCTATAGGTAGAAAGCGCGTCGTCTTTTTTAATCGGTCGACGTATTCTACAACTTCTCGCCTTATATTGACCACCAATAGTGTCTTCGAAGATCCAAGTACATTTTCATGCTTCCTGGGTGAACGAACTATGTCCAACTATATGCCTCATGAAAACTCTTATCTCAAAAATTACGGTTGATGCTCACGCTCGATCTATAAATCTCAAGATACCATTATTATTTCTTTTGAACTTTTTCTCTTTATCTTCTCGCACTTTTTTGTCTTTATCTTGTTATCCCTTTACTCTATCCAACAACGTTGGACAAACCTCCGTTATAAACTTTCCTTTGGACTCTTTGGGTCCCTTCACTTCTATTTCCAATCTTTTCATCTTCCTGATTAGTTCCTCTCAAGTTATTAATTTGAATAATTTCCCCATTCCCTTTTTCCTACTTAGCATATCGGCTACTACGTTCACCTTTTCTAGGTGATAGAGAATTTCGCAATGGTAGTCTTCGACTGCTCCCAATTTCTTACCGCCTTTACCTCTGCCGGATCTGACGTGCCCTAAAACTAACCTTCTCCTTGACACTCAACACTGGTGCTCCACAAGGGAAAACACACTCGGCTGAATATATCCTTTATCTAACATTTCTTGCAATTGTATTAATAATTCTTCATTTCTATCGGCGCCATAAGATAGGTGCTTTCGAAATCAGTGCAGTCTTCGGTACTAAATCTATTACGACTTGTTTTCTCTGTCTGGCGGAAGGCTGGGCAGATCGTCTGGGAATACGTTTTGAAATTTTGGTTCTACTAATACATTATTTAGTTCTACTCTCGCTCTCTTAGTATCTACAATATGGTGAAATAATCTACACAAACTTTTCTTAACAATCCCTTGGCCTGCATCATCGTAAGGCAACACGGTTGCCTAAGCGACGAGCTACCATAAAACACTTCCTTGGACTGGTTTGGATTCTGAAGGTTCACATTTTTCTTCTAACAGTCAATTATCGTAGTATGGTTATGTAATCAGTCCATTTTTAGTATCTCATCAAACTCCCCAAATTTAATCGAAATAAAGTCTATGCTTAGTTTGTGTCCCCTAATTTATGCGCAATAATTATGGTAAACGAATTCTACTGCAATTACTTCTTTATTCGTTACTTCTATGTTCAAAGGATCTCCTAATCGTTTCTGGGGTAATTTAATCATTTCGAAATTCTTCAGACACAAAGGGAAAGATAGCACTTGAATTAGATAATATATACGAATTTATGTTATTGATTAAGACTGCACCTGGCATCACAACTTGGAACGCCACTGCATTATGTATCATAACGTTAATCGTACGTGGCATTGGTTCATTCGATTGAGCTGGTTCAATTATCGTTATCTCCTCTCTATGGCTTCCTTTGTTGCCGTCTTCTTCCTTCCTTCCTTTCTTTGGGCAGTTCTTAACCTGATGATCTGTTGATCTACAAGCAAAGCATCCTTCGATCTTCTTCGGGTTTGGGCAATTTGGGGAAATATGCCCTTCCTGGCCGCAGTTGTAGCAAACACCTCGTCCCTTCCAGCACTCTCCTTGATGACCCTTTCCACATTTTGGGCAAACCTCGTTCTTTCTCTTGAGTCCTTCTTGGTGACTTCTCATCAGATTGTAGTTGATGTTGTTGTTATCCCTTCTTCTTTTGTTTTCGTTTCCCTTCTCATTTGTTTTCGTCTGCCAATTATGTATTTGACATTTTTCAGATCCATACGCAAAACACTCTTTGGTTTTCTCCTCCCTAGGATAGTTAGGAGAAATATGACCCTTCTCACCGCACTTATAGCATACATGCTTCCCTTTCAAACACGCTCCCATGTGGTTCTTTCCACATTCCTTACAGGCTTCTACGTTCTTCTTCCGTAGTTGTCCTTCTCCTCGTACATACTTATTCTTATTCCATTTCCTCTTGAAATTCTTACTGCTACCACTACTACTCTCTTCCATCCTTCCTTCGTTCGCTTTCTTTGAATTATTAACCTCTCCTCCCTTAGTCAAATTAATATCTTTTCCTACCTCTGAAGTTTTCGTCTGTCTCTTCTTATAATCATTGATTCCTTCTTCAAAAGCATTTACTATAAGATCTACCAATTGTCGTAAGGGTTCTTGATTCAATTCCATATCTTCATTCTCTGTCGCTTGACGAGTCTCTCCTCCTTGAGGTATTGACATTTCTTTGCGTAGAAATAAAACGGTATTATTATCTCTTTGTTAAACATCTAATACTTCTTAAGACGTATAAGTTTTATGTCTATTCTCCCTTGTTATTATTTAACATAATCTGGTTACTATACGCACGCTTAATAAAAATATGCCACAAGAAAACATATCACATCGTATAGCATTCTGCTAGTCTCAATATATACCCCTCTCGGGTACCACTAAAGTTAGGGTTAGAAAGATACTTCCCACATTATCCTTAAAATTGGGATTTACTACACCGGTTCGCATCTATATACATCTATCGCGACGCTTATTATCTAACTACCTTCACACTCACCATGTCTGTATCTATTAGTTACTAATATGAAGGTCTGGAACTTCGCCTCCCACTATTGTATCTTATTTTTCATTTTAAAGAAACTCAAACATGTCTCAATCCTAAAAGAAAACTTCCACCGTGGATTTCCGGTTATATTCCGATTCCATCTCCACCTAGGTTAAGGTTACTGATGTAAAAGGCTTAACTTCAAGGGGTGTTGCGGACACCACATATATATCACATGGTCCCTCCTCCATGACCCTACCAGGTTTACCTATCTCTGACATCTATAATCACATAACCAATAAACTTTATTATTATCTCCAAATAAAACATAATTTCATTGAATGAAATGAAAATATATTTTATAACACTACTAGCTTTCTAAGAAAACTCTACATGAGTTCTATCTACTTCTATTCTCGAATTTCGTCTAAGGTTATAGCCTAAGGACTCGCTCCTAAGGTTTATAACCTACAGCTTTGATACCAACCTGTGACGCCCTCAAATTCAGACCGTCACTGATCTCGAATTCGGTTCATCACGTACAAATTTTAATAACTAAAATCTCAAACAATGGAATAACAGAATAATTTACAGTGATATAACATAAATATTCTCGTCCAAAGTCTCGAAACTATTACTAATACACTTCATAACTTAAACCAAACATTTCTTAATACATAATATTTAAATAAGTTTTAATACAACATAACGGAAACATCCTAATATAGAAAAGCACAACTACTCCATAGCCTTGCCTTCGCACTTGTCCTGTCCTGGGGTTCCACCATGCCCTGCCGTAACTGAAATGTTTATGGGAAGCAAGAGTGAGCAACAAATTTGCTCAGCAAGTAATATGCCAATAAATGTGAACAGAAATATATACAGTTCTAAATCTCAAGGGTAAAATGGTAATTAATCGCTCAGGATTTCAAATAAGAATGTTGTGAACAAAATAAATAGCAATGACTTCCAAATCTACTCCGTGAAGTTGAATAAGGACCACTACGGGTCGAGAAGTTATTAAAAGTTTCAACAATTTCAAGTGAATGAATAGATATTACTGAGTGTCGCTGTGGACCAAAGATTAATAAAGAATCCAATGAATTCAAAGTTTCAAGTTAATAAATACTGGATACTGAGTGATCGCTAAGAACCATGAACTTCTACTAGAATCACCAAAAATATTTCTGGTAACCCAACCAAGTACAATTAGGGGATCAGCCTGTCGTACCTGGAGTTATGCATAACCTGTCACACCACTGTCGGCACCCCGACTATATAGTTACCCTTTTTTACAAGGGTTGTTCAACTCAGTCAATTTATAAGAGTCTGCACCAAGGCAATTGGTGTGGATTGCTTTCTAATTCATGATATTAGTCTAGCCGAATTAAATGGCGTAGACAATTTCAATAATGTATATAAGAACAATTTATGAGTTCAATACTCACAACAATAATTCGAAGAATATAATCGTGATTGAAATCAAACTATGAAACATAAGTTTGTAAGGCAAGAATTATTCTAGCACCTATTTACTCGTACGACTAAAGTTAGTACAAGCTCGAATATGTGTTCAATAAAGAGTATGAATCAAATACTTGCTCAATAAAACAGTAGTCAGATACTTGCAATTAATATATAAGAACGGTTTCAAGGAAACTTGCACAATAAAAGAGTATAAGTTAGGGAACTTGCTTACGACGTTCCTCGAATAAGTAACCACAAGGATAGGATACTTACAACACAATAAAAGTAGGGTTCATATACTTGCATTATAAATGAGTGTAAGTCAGGAAACTTGCCTTATGCGTAGTTTATCCTCGTTAAATAAATCAACAATTTCGAATCCCTATCGTAATATATATTTATATGTATAGGATATCCATTAGTCATATAGTTTAACATCATACTTTATCTCATATATATCATCCACATATAAGCTAAATCTTTAACCGTACTATACCGTCATACCATATATAGTATCATATCTAATTCACAAGTCTCGACTAATATACCTTTATCCTCAACGTTCCTCTTTTTGAGTTTAAACATATTCTCACATATTTAATATCACATAAGACCACAATAAATACATTTTATTTTAGTAAGTTATGGCATTTCTATAAGTTAACCGTCAAAAAATTGGATTCAAGTGTCAACATATGATATTACATAGCATGTATTCATATTAAAGGATCCTTTCATGCTTTCATAATCGTTCTAAATTTAACACTTTACGAAATAAGTTGAAGATTAACTTCTCACATAAATTTACGGACATATTATGATATCACATAACGAGGCTAATAACACTTAGTAAACATGCTTGTGCGAATACTACTCATGCATACTTGAATCACATAGTTCATGCCTTAGAAATCCACTTTCTATGAATATGCGTGTATATATGAAATCTGTATATAATGCTCATGTCAACATATCTATAGGCATAAACTACAAAAAAAAGAGTCATTGCCGACGGCGTCATTGCCGACGGCTCTGTACCCGTCGCCAATGAGGTCATTGGCGACGGTAATGCCGTCGCCAATGACACCCGTCACCAATGACCAGATCCCAGCTTTACTAGTTTGGTAGCCGACGGATGGCCATCAATAATGGATTTAGCGCCGTCGGGAATGGGTTTGTTTTGCCGCTAGGTTTTCACGGTGGAGGGAAAACTCACTGGCGATGGGAAATATTGTCATAGCCGACGAGCTCGCCGTCGGTATTGAGGTAATAGCGACGGGCGTAATAACGACGGCCACGCCGTCGAGAATGAGTCTGATATTAAAACCCTCGTTTCGACGGCAACGACTCTTATGTTTTCCCCCCTCTTCTCTGCTATTCGATTTTCCCTCTCAATTCTTCATTCCCAGTCAGCCATTTTCTCAATTAGCCTACACATTTACCTAATAAATCATCACAGTTCACCCCATCAGCATCCTAGTTCGACCCATTATCATCTCAGTTAGCAGGTTTGCTCTCCCTACGCCAGGAACCGACGCCTGCTGCTCCGGCGAACCCAACCTCCGGCCGACCGAACCTCTGACCGCCACCACTTCCCCTCTGCTGACTTCTTATTTACTCTTGGTTTACCCCAAATTACAAGGTATGATATCCATGCCCTCTTTCTTTATCCATGAAAATTTATCCTCTATTTGTATTTAATTTACTTTTCTTGATTTGTATGGAACAAAGTGGTTTAAATGTGAGTTCATATGAGGTTGTCTAGCTATGAATATTATATTTTTGTTATGCTTAAATTGGTGTTTAGGCATTCCCTTATAATTTTCTATGGAAGTTATGAAAATAAGTAACTCTGTTCTTCAATATACTTCGAATGGCAACATGTTTGCTTTAGTAAGGGTTAAAACTATTTATTTGCATAAACATTCATGCTATCTTTGGTACTCTCATAAACATGTAAGATTTTCAGTTTATATCCCTCTCTATAATTGATTAATTTTATCACTTAGGAAATCAAGAAGCTAATTAGAGGATTTGTTATGGACTGTTATGGCTGCTTACTTGAACCATCTGGGCATATGCTATGCATGTCAAATACCATGTAAAAAGATAGTACAAGCTTATATGTTGCACATTCATGCTATCTTTGTTGACATGTTGATAAACCTTGTTTCTTATGAAATTTAAAGCTTATAGATGGCTGTTTTGGATAAGAAGCATGAAGCCTTGCATCCTTGAGTTTTAAACCATGAATATTATGTTTATAGCAAAAACATATAATATGCTAATGCTAATAATTTAAGGCTTGGGGACTGTTAGATGAGTTAGAACTAAAACATGCCTAAAATGTCAAAAGTGGACTGTTTTTGGTATTGGAAAAATAACTAACTGATGCAAATATATTAATGGATATAAGGTTATATTATTATCATGTTTTAAAAGATGTCTGAGTACCTAAAGGTTTCTTGAAACCTAATAAAGGACTGTTTGTGGTTGTTAACCTAAACTATGCCTAAATAAGGACAATTATAGCCAATCTTGGCAACTGAAGTTTTAAGACAGTATAAAGTCCCTATATTGTCTATATACACTATTTGAAAGTTGTTCCTTAAGTTAACCAAGGTCTAGGAGGTGTGTTGTACCAATTCATGTCTAAAAATCAATGAAAATAAGCTTTATAATAGCAATGAACACCAAAATGAAGAACCACCACACCTGAACCATATAGGCAAGTTTCAATAGTTATAATATGGCATAAGTAAGCTACACAAACTAAAGAAACCAAGCTTAAACTGTTTTGAGAATTAGACTTGTGAAAAATTCCATTTTATGCCCAAAAGTGGACTGTTTTGTGTAATTTTTAATACTTGGACTTAAAAGACTATAATGAGCTCATATAAAGTTCCTAATACATGCTTGTAATGGTTCCTAATAATTTCCATGACCAAAGCTAGTAAGAAAACCAAGTTCAAATCTACTTTTCAAGCCTAAAGTGAGTTTTGATAGGTCAAAATTGGCTAGATGACCAAGTAAAGTGAGTTGATGATAAAAGTAACCTAAGTTCTTGAGACTATTATTCCCTATAAATTCCACCAGATATCCAAGTCATACCTTACCAAGCCTTCAAAAGCCGTGGATTACTTTTAATCCAAAGGCTTATATTCAAATATATTTCCAAATAGGTTGAACTAGAAGAAACTAGACAGTCGAGAAAAAAACAAAGAAAAAACAAAAATAAAATTAGAACTCTTGTTTGGATATTAATTCGCTGGAACACGTCGGAACGTTTATAGCAGTCAAATCAAGTCCTCCAAATTTTTTAATTTTCAAAATTATCGCACGCCTCTTTAACTTCTTAACCCTTGTAGTAATAATGTCTTTCCAAAACTCTCTTGAATAGAAACTAGTAACCTACTACTATTACTATTACTTAATAATGGACGAAAAAGGAGACGGAAAAGGGAAAGGAGGAACTGCAATCGGTATAGATCTCAGCATCACGTACTCGTGAGTCAGAGTTTGGCAACACGACGGCGTTGAAATCATTGCGAATGAGCAGGGTAACAGGACGACGCCATCTTGTGTGGCTTTCACTCACACAGAGCGTTTCATCGACGACGGAGCCTACAACCAGGCCGCCACGAACCCTGTTAACACCGTCTTTGGTAATAACTATATGTTTCATGAAGTTGTTAAAGTACTCTTGATCATTATAAAATTTTTATTTTTAATTTTTTGCATATTTTATATCAAATATCAAAAATATTGCATCCGCCTAAAGTTACTATTCTGATAAAGATATTGTGGAACTTTGTGGATTTTTAAAAAAAAAGCAAATATTACAAATAGTTGTATCCGCATGTTATCCTCGTTGTTACTGTTAAAACTATTGTGATTACGAATGTCTAATAATATTTTGTTGATGATTTGACAGTATATATACAGATATGGCGCGTACACCACATGGCGATTGTAGTGGGCGTGCTGGTAGTTCAGGCCGTGGAGGTAGTAGCGGTGATGATCAGGCCGGATCATCGGGTATAATTACATGTTTTGTTGTTATACATCTTATTATTTTTAATTTTGTATAGTATTGACTTTATATTCATTTATATAAATATTGTTGTATTTTACTACATAGGTGATCGACGTAGGCCTCCGCGGGGGCTAGCACGTGGATTGCTAGGGAATCCCCCCCAGGCGCCGCTTATATGTCGTATTGGGAGTAATAGGTAATTTCATATTTGACATTATTTTTGTATTAATTATTTAGTTCTTATATATTCTTTGTAATTTGCAAATGTATCTGTGTTAATTTTAGTATCCTTGACGCGACGCCAAGGAACACGTTGCTTGGGATCGTCCGCAACCGATTCTTAAGCCCGTGGATGAGGTGGGCGGATGTGTATGACCGCTCACGTGGGCTCATTATTGCTGAGTTTAGAGTAAGATGTCATTCATTCATATATGTTAGTTTTATATTCCATTTGAATATTTTTTACCGCTTTGATTTAACACAGGTCTACTAAGCTTATTAATATATAATGTACAGAGATATTACCGCTTTGAGGACGGGTAGGAAGCCCATGGCATGACTGTTCTCCAGAGGTATCTCGAGATGAACTGGCACAAGTGGGTCTACGACTGGAAGAAGAAGGCCCAGACCAAGATGGCTGATGGACATACACTTAGAGATGTCCGGCCAGATTTCATTGGTGCTGCAGTGTGGGAGCAGATGTGCGGCATTTGGGAGGGCTAGACGTTCAAGAAGATGTCGGCACAGTGTACAGCTGCCCGACAGCAGAGTCGTATCCCACACTGCACTGGGTCTCAGTCGTACGACCTTTACAGGGAGAGACTCGAGGTGAGTCTAAAGCACCCACCTTCACGCCTTGAGTTTTGGTGGCACGCTCACCAGAAAAAAGGTGACGGTGGTTATATCTCACCTGAGGCAGAGCGCATTGCTGTAAGTAATTTAATTCTTTTATTTAGTATGTATTTAAAATCTTGAAGTTTTTTGTATTTTTTTGTTTTATACTTTGCTTTTCATCTATTTTTGTGTTTTTTTCAGACACGGTTCGAGGACCTTGCTGTGGTCCGGAGCAGCCAGAGAGGTGATACTCCTGTAGATGATTCTACGCGTGCGGATGAGGAGATGGAGGACTGGCTGCAGGCTACAGGGGGCCAAAGAAGGGTAGAGTTGTGGGCATTCCCCGTGTCCCAGCCTACACTATAGTCCCTGCTGCGAGATCTCGACGTTGCCCACCGACCGGAGGTAGTGGTGCGAGTGGATCGGGCGCCGGCCCTTCATTATCTGACGACTTCATTCAGGCGGATTATTGAGGGGTGCATGGCGAGCAGTGTCGTGGAGTCAAGCGCACCATCACGCGAGCGGATCTACCAGCTTACTCAGGAGGTTGTCCACGGCTCCATAGATCCTACAGCTGCCGTTGACGGACTCATGGGTGTAGTCCGGGAGGAGGCCATTCGTGTATGTGCGGTCTTCTTGGCCAACATCTTCCCTCCACATATTCGACAGGTAAAAACAGATTTCATTACTTCAAGCACCGTCTGCCTAACTTACGCAAACTTAGACTAATAGTCGAAAAAGAGGCCAAACCCGCCTCAATTGTCAAAACGACACACAAACACAGACATAGCACCACATAGGCAATAGGAACGCGTTACAACCGGCAGAACTCGATTCTGATATACGGAGCCCGAGTTCGAGCCCCGTTTGCCTAACTTACGCAAACTTAGACCAATAGTCGAAAAAGAGACCAAAACCCGCCTCGATCGTCGAAATGATACACAAACATAGACATAGCACCACATAGGCAATAGGAACGCGTTACAACTGATGAATCTCTATTACGATATACGGAGCCCGAGTTCGAGCCCCGTCTGCCTAACTTACGCAAACTTAGACCAATAGTCGAAAAAGAGGCCAAAACCCGCCTCGGTCGTCGAAATGACACACAAACACAGACATAGCACCGCATATGCAATAGGCACACGTTATAATGGATGGAACTCAATTTTGATATACGGAGCCCGAGTTTGAGCCCTATCTGCCTAACTTACGCAAACTTAGACCAATAGTCAAAAAAGAGGCCAAAACCCGCCTCGATGGTCAAAATGACACGTAAACATAGACATAGCACCGAATAGGCAATAGGCACGCGTTACAACTGACGGAACTCGATTTCGATATACGGAGCCCGAGTTCGAGCCCTGTTTGCCTAACTTACGCAAACTTAGACCAATAGTCTAAAAAGAGGCCAAAACCCGCCCCGGTTGTCAAAATAACACGCAAACACAGACATAGCACCAAATAGGCAATAGGCACGCGTTACAACTGACGGAACTCGATTCCGATATACGGAGCCCGAGTTCAAGCACCGTCTGCCTAACTTACGTAAACTTAGACTAATAGTCGAAAAAGAGGCCAAACCCGCCTCAATTGTCGAAATGACACACAAAGACAGACATAACACCACATAGGCAATAGGAATGCGTTACAACTGATAGAACTCGATTCTGATATACGGAGCCCGAGTTCGAGCTTCGTCTGCCTATTTACGCAAACTTAGACCAATAGTCAAAAAAGAGGCCAAAACCCGCCTCGGTCATCGAAATGATACAAAAACACAGACATAGCACCACATAGGCAATAGGAACGCGTTACAACAGACAAAACTCGATTCTGATATACGGAGCCTGAGTTCGAGCCCCGTCTGCCTAACTTACGCAAACTTAGACCAATAGTCAAAAAAGAGGCCAAAACCCGCCCCGGTCGTCAAAATGACACGCAAACACAGACATAGCACCGAATAGGCAATAGGCACGCGTTACAACTGACGGAACTCGATTCCGATATACGGAGCCAGAGTTTGAGCCCTGTCTGCCTAACTTACGTAAACTTAGACCAATAGTCGAAAAAGAGGCCAAAACCCGCCTCGGTCGTCACAATGACACGTAAACACAGACATAGCACCGAAAAGGCAATAGGCACGCGTTACAACTGACGGAACTCAATTCCGATATACGAAGCCCGAGTTCAAGCACCGTCTGCCTAACTTACGTAAACTTAGACTAATAGTCGAAAAAGAGGCCAAACCCGCCTCGATTGTCGAAATGACACACAAACACAGACATAGCACCATATAGGCAATAGGCACACGTTAAAATGGACGGAAATCGATTTCGATATACTGAGCCCAAGTTTGAGCCCTGTCTGCCTAACTTACGCAAACTTAGACCAATAGTCGAAAAAGAGGCCAAAACCCGCCTCAGTCATCAAAATGACACGCAAACACAGACATAGCACCGAATAGGAAATAGGCACGCGTTACAACTGACGAAACTCAATTCCGATATACGGAGCCCTGTCTGCCTAACTTACGCAAACTTAGACCAATAGTCAAAAAAGAGGCCAAAACCCGCCCCGGTCATCGAAACGACACACAAACACAGACATAGCACCACATAGGCAATAGGAACGCGTTCCAACTGACGAAACTCGATTCCGATAAACGAAAGCCCCGTCTACCTAACTTACGCAAACTTAGACTAATAGTCAAAAAAAGGCCAAAACCCGCCTCGGTCGTCGAAACGACACGCAAACACAGACATAGTACCGCATACGCAATAGGCACACGTTACAATGGACGGAACTCGATTCCGATATACGGAGCCCGAGTTCGAGCCCCGTCTGCCTACTTTGTTATAACTTGAAGAACACAAACTAAAATAATATAAATATGTTTTAATTTTGATTTTGTTATTAATATTTTAATTTTGTAGGGTCTTGTTGACGAGACTCGTGGAGGTGGAGGTGGAGGCACAGGTGAGGACCGCCGAGCTGATGGCGACGACACTCTCGTACAGGGTGATGACAGCCGAGCTGCTGACGAGTAGACTCCAATATAGGGTGGGACCGGCGATGAAAGTGGCAGGACTCCTGATTTGGGTTGTAGTTAGTTTATGATATATTCTCAGTTTCATGTATGTACTTGTATAGTTTTTGAGTTGTACAGACAGCTATTTTTATCTATATATTTAATTTGGATTACTATTTGATGGGTGAATCGTATTATATTTGATGGGTTTTATTAGTTTGTAACAATTTATATGTATATATTTGTAAATGAACAGGGAAATTTTGAAATTATTAAAAAAAAATCAAAAAATCAGAGTCATTGCCGACGGCATAACTGTCATTACCGACGGCGTTGCCGTCGCCAATGAGAGCCTCTAAAAATTTATAGTGGTTGTTTGCCGACGGGTGTACTGTCGTCCCAGGCCGTCGCCAATGAGTACTGCCGTCGCCAATGATACCCGTCGCCCATGAGAATGCTGCCGACGGCGGCCGACGGCGGCCAGGGGCGACGACCTGGTAGGCGACGGCAGTGGCGACGGGGATTGCCGTCGCTAATGACTCAATGCCGACGGCAATGTAGTCATTGGCGACGGCATGTCCCGTCGGCAATGACTATTTTTTTTGTAGTGTATGAAATCTTAATACTCATGCTTGTATGCTCACAACATGACTCACATGGTACTCGATGTTATTAACTTTCACATTCTATGTTTTCATAAAAATTGCACTAAGTCGGCAAAGGTATCATAGCACATGTAAAGCATCTCATAGCCACGACTCACATGTATTAGAACGCATATATAAACCACTCATACATGTTCAAATGGTCAGAATGTACAAGACATAGTCTTGGTCAAGTTTACTTCAAAAAGTCTTAAGTTCTTCCTTGAAAATGTTTGAGTCTTTCAATCATATATGCTGGTGGTTGATTAGTACTTTTAACATGCATCTCACGCCATTATAATTATGTTTGAAAAATCAGAATTCATATCTCAATGTAATATGTCAAGTCCATGTTCAACATTCACGTTTTGTTAGTAAGTTTTTCCCTAATGAGGTCTAACATGACCGTGCATATTATTAACCATGTATATACCAATTAATATGCTCTTCATGCCTTTCTAGGTTATACCAACATGCTCGCCAACTTAAAATGCATATACAATACTTTCATGCTAATGTTCACCTTTGAAACTTATATGTTTCGTTAGAAATGTTCATTAACGGGGTC
Source organism: Panax stipuleanatus (assembly GCA_020205555.1). NCBI lineage: Eukaryota > Viridiplantae > Streptophyta > Magnoliopsida > Apiales > Araliaceae > Panax > Panax stipuleanatus. The sequence goes on from CM035123.1 coordinate 89,036,728, forward strand.
CGACATATTCATGTTATACTATAAAACATATATACATAGCTTAATACGTCTTTCATGCATCTCTAAACTATACTAACCTGTATCAAAAGTCAGAACATAGATATGACACACACATGTCAAAGTTTACTTTTAAAAGCTCTAAGTTCCTTTTCAAATTCTAAGTTCACTTAGCAAGGGATTTTAGTGAAGTTAAAACAACCCACGCTATCTCAATAAACACATATATAAGTATCACTCACTCTAGCATGCTCATTCTAAACTAGTACCATAAGTTAGCATGAACAAATTGCAAAAAAACAAGAATCTGCAGACAGGCACTGGCGCAGCTGCGCCGCTGGCCAGTGCAATACTGGCGTAGCTGCGCAGGCTGGCGGCCAGGCCTGCAGCTGTGCAGTTTCGGCATTTCTTAGCCCAACTCAAAAATTTTTCAAACCAAAATCGTTCCACACAAATTCTAACATGTATAATAACTTATATACCACCTAATAATCATGTTCCAATCAACTTAACAGTCAATCCATGCTTAATTAAAATCAAGAATTAAGAATCTAGCAATCTCAGAAACAGAAAAATGAAGGACATGGAGATGGAATTGTACCTCTGTGAATGCTTTGCTGCTAAATAGATTATATATAATGCTACTATGATAATCTCCCTTAAACCAATACTCTCAGCAATTCAAAATGAGAAGGATAGAAGCCAATTTATAGGCAAATGGATAACCAGTCAAAGCAATTCTCTTTTAAATTAAATCAAAGGATAGCAAGTTTGTTTAATGGACAAGAGATGGTAGGTGAGGGTTGGTGATTCCACTCATGAATCCCACACCCCATCCCATGATTAGCTAGCTTGGATGAAATGGAGGAGAAAGAGATAGAGTAGCGTGTGGGTTCACGTGTGTGCATGTTAGATGGATACTCAATATACTCAGCAACTACAAATGTATATATCACTTATGCCCAGCACTTAATTATATAATGAATACATTAGGTTATATATATATACATAGTATATATTTAGGCTATAAATAATGTAAAGTCACAATTTCAATGAGCAAATAATAAAATAATGTATCAAATAAGGGTGCATGTATATTAACATATAATCCATGTACATTATATCATACTGAATATAATTTAATCGGGTATTATCTTTCCATATTACCATGAACCATATTATTTCAATCATTTATATTTATCGAAATAATTATTATTCTAGTTCCACATTAATATAAAAATAGGTAATCCATTTATTTGTTTCCCCTTATATTATTAAATACACACTTAGTTCAATTTGATAATCTATAAGTACACCTTTAATGTATCCATACATATTTGTTGTCACATAATATCATTACAACTCTATTATTTCCAATTATATCTATTGAAATATTCACCACATAACATTTGTTTATTTATGATAGTACATCTTTTAATGTAGCCTCATACCACATGTTGTCACATAAGCTTTATTATGTAACTCATATAATTTATTTAATCATAACATATAGTTTCAATATGTACAATCACATTGCATCATATAATCTTAATATATGGTTTCTATATATAGTATAGCCACATAAATGTCGCACTATAATATAGTTGTATCCCATATATTTTATATATTTAATCTCGCATACAATTAATATAATTTCATTATATTAATAACTTACTTTTTATTCATAATGGCAATTAATCAAGTAATAAAATATTTAATCAATTCATTCCTCATAAATTAATGAAGTTATTAATCTCCATAATAATTAACTAACATTTATATGATTAATTATCACATTAAATAAATATAATTCTTATTATATTTATAAACAAATTGCTTATTATCATTCTATTATTCACAATAATAACAATTAACATATTATCAATTAATCATCATTAATATTCTATTTTCTCATAATAGAAAGTAAATAACAATTAATATAGATTAATCGTTCGCTCAATAATTCATCAATTAAATATAACTATCATCATATTCATCAATTACTTACTCGTAAATGTTTTGTTATTCCCAATAACATACTATTAGAAATTACTCATTATTAACAATAATTAATTAACAATGTAATATTAATTAATCCTCCGCTTATCGATCTCCCTCTTGAATTAATTAAATCATTTCCATTCTCATGCCACACAAGGCATTCTGCAAGTTCGTTGAATTCCTCCATATTTCCTTCTAGATTCAATTTAATATAATCGAATTACTTTTCTCATAACTCATAAACATTTATGTTCCAATACGTATTCGTTTTCTTATTATATCAAATAAAAGAAAAATTTTAATTATTCATGAAATTCACGTTTCTTACAGAGGGGGAGTCTCTCAAAGCTCCCGAGCCAGAAAATGCTACAGCTGAGAGGGAGCTACCAGAAGATGCTCATGAAGCCCCCTCTGCCCCTCAAGAAATCGTAGTCTCTGAAGCTGTAGAAATGGAAAATGTTAAAGTTATGGAGATGGAGAGTGCTGAAGAACAAAGGGGAGATGCTGAGATGATGGATGTGGTGGAAATTTCAAATGAAGATGATGAAGAATGGAAAGAAGAAGAGGAAGAAGAATTTGAGATTACTACAGTGGGCTGGAATGAAGAAAGGAGAGCCAACTACAACCAGTTGTTCTCCTACTTGCCCATGATATCTTGCCACAGAGCCCTGATTCTCAACTCTTGGGATCACATGTTCTGGGCATACAAAGCTTATCAAGCAATTTCGGTACTAGCCCTAGGGACTCCCAAGCAACCTCAACTTTGCTCAGAAGCTGATCACTAATCATTCATCTTCAATGACTGAGCATGAGGTACACTCTATTCCTATATCTTTCATAATTAACCACTGCCCTCTATCAAACTTCCACCAGTTTAATGAACTGCCAAGATGGTTGGAAGTGGTTCTTAACCCACTGAACCAGTTTCCAGTTATAGAGTCCTAAAACTCTGTAACTGATGAACCAAATAACCAACTATCCCTTATCATCGAGCCAACTGATAGTGACTCCACAGTCGTCGAGCAACGGATTCACGCTCATCGAACAACAACCCATGGTCGTCGAACAACGATTCATAATCGTCGAACGACTACTTGACACCACGACCATCGAGCAACCAAATCTAATTGTCGAGCCAATTATCCCATATACTGAACCATCCTCCTCTCCCATACACCAAACCCAAACACCTCTCACATAGTCAGATATTCCCTTGTCCTCTAACAATGAATATTTCGATATAGCACTTGCTCTCATTAGCATGCCAAGGCAAAGGGAGTACACTATGGCCTCTCCTCCTAATTTTAAGAAACTTTTTGATCCTCTTTCTCTCCTCCCCACCAAAGAGGAGCTCACTGATGTCACAAGCCTAAGTGGTCCTAGAGACAAAGGAGAACTTTGAAGCTCACTCCCTGGAACTTCATAAATGCTTCAATCATATGATCGAGTCTGTAAATACTCTACCTAGAAATTTGGTGACTGAGCTCTCAAAAAGACTAAAGGAGATTATAAAGGAGATGAGCGACAGTCTTAGCAAAAGGGATGCAATCCAATTTCAAGCTTCTAACAAGCATAAGGAAGCAGTGCAACTTCTCCAGAAAACTTAAGAATCTCAAAATGCTTTTCTTGCTGATCAGATTCACCAGCTGCGTATCTCCCTACATGAATTCCAAGAGTATTCTATGACTCAAGTAAAATAGACTGCAGATGCCATGACCATGTTGCATCAACAAAGAAGAAATACTGAAACCATGGTTGAAGAGAATCGCAGTGACATTACTCAAAATTATTCTCAAATGCATGAGCCGGTGCAAGGAGTCAAACGTCTGTCAGAAGATATTCAAACCCTGGATGCTGACATAAAGGGGGAAAATAAAGAGGAAGGGGAGAAAGGCAAAGGCAAAGGGGAACAAATTGAATCAAGGAGCAATCCGAGAAATCAGCCTCGCTATCAGATTCCACGAATTGAACAGCAGCGCCAACCAATCATCATGGCGCAACCTATAAGGAGTCAAGTTCCATCTTTTAGATCACTAGGGGTATCCAACACTGGCTTGAGCATGCCTATTGAAGATCATGCCTTCATGAACATACATGATCATGGAGAAAGGCTAAGTCAAAGTGAGCTAGAAGATATTGAATGGCGAGATGAAGTTAGCAGAAGAAGGAGAGCTGAAGAGTATGTCAATCCTTCGAGGACTAAGAGGAAGAGAAGATAGAGATAAGTTTAAATTTGTTTCTTATTGATGTAACCTTGCTAAATTGTAATATCTGCTTCATAACATCAATAAATTCATGTTTATTCTTTAAAGATTTTAGCTTCTCACTAAAATACTAAGTCGTATTTACTTTCTAGCATCCTGCATTTAGAAATTGATGATATGATGCAAATCTCCTTGGTTATGTCAACATCAAATAGGGGGAGATTGTTGGAAATTGCATATTCAAATTTGATGTTGAAATTATATATATATATATGCTTATGTGTAAAGTCCTTCAATAGAACATATGTACAATGACTTAGATGGTAGATCAAAATTGTTAGGTTGATCTGTGCTAAATGTTTATCGTTCTGTAAATGAATGTATAGAAGAAAGATCAAATCTGTTAGGTTGATCTCTTGAAATGTAATAGATAGGCCTCAACAGAATCGTAGTCTGTCGAGCCAGTCGAGAGATTGCAGAAGCCAAGGTAAAATCGTGGAGTATTGAGGAAGTTTCTCAGAATCATAGTTTGTCTTGGAAGCCACACTCAGAATCGTGGAGACAGTCCGAGCGCCTGCCGAGCCAAGTAAAGAACCTGCAATCAGCTCTCAAAAACGTGGAGTCTGCTAGACAAGCTAGTAAAGATCGTAGTCTATCAAATCTTAAGAGAAATCGTAGTGTTCTCTACGATCAAGACTGAATCATGTATGAGCACGAAAACATACAATGATAGTGGTACAAAGACAACGATCGTGGTGTCTATTCAGTTAGCTTTAAAAGCATAAAGTTTTGCCCATCTGATGAAAGAGGAAGTATAACAAATGAAGAAAAGCTTATGAACGTTAACATTTTGGGAGTCCCAATGATTCTAATATTCATCCTTAGTTCAAATTGAAGACGTGTATGGTAGAAGCTAAGGAGAGTGCTTTCTGTCTACTGAAAACACCTTTTCAGGTGTTAGGTGAGAAAGTAGTCTGCTGTGTCAGGTGGGCCAGACAGCAGAACTCCATATTTCTAGGATGTCAACATCAGTGCTCAGAAATGTCTGGAGCATTAAATGCTTCAACGAATGCCTTCAACGGAAAGATTTTAAAGGCTCCTTCATAAGTAAAATAGATTGAAGATTCAATCTAAGCAAGCAAGAACGATAAAGCTCAAGAACACTCAACGTCCAAGCATTACGATCCTAAAAGAAAGCTTGCTCAGCTACTCAGTTCTTTCGAACGTATGCTTAACTGCAACTGAGTAGCACACCCAAGAACTTAACTCTCATCAAGTGTATTCCAAGTCTGCTGGACTTGAAGAGTTCTAAGTGAACTAAGAAGTTCCAAGAGTGCTGGTCTTGAAGGAATCTAAGTGATTCAAAGACTATAAAGATATCCTTAGTGGATTTCCTACTCGTGGAGTAGAAGAGTGGACTAGAAGCCTTGAGTGCTCTGAACCACTTAAAATCACTGTGTCTAATATATCTACTATAACTGCTATATCTGTCATAACTGCTTATCACCTATAAACTTGGTTTATCTTAAGGGAAACAAACAAATTATATATTCCGTTGTGGTTAATTTTTTAACAAATCTGATAAGTATTTTGAAAAGGAAAAAGTTTTAAAATATCTATTCAACCCCCCTTCTAGATAACTATTGTGCCTCTGGGAACTAACACAACATACCCTGGATGTATGTTGTAAATCAGACAAATCTCTGTGTATTGTGTGATTGAATTTTTACCGTCTTGCATATTAATTTAAAACACTGCAAATTAATTAACTTCAAATTCAAAAAGGCCTAAGATAAATTTTTAATCAGTAATAATCTATTCAACCCCCTTCTAGATTATTATTGGACTTTCAGATGCGGTTGTCTAAATCAAAAATCGTAACATGAAACCGCTTGAATTGGTGCGGTACGATATTTAGGAATGCAGTGCAGTTTAAATGGTGCAGTTTCGGCTTGAAAATCAATTGTAAAAAAATAAATGTCATATACTTTTCAAATTCTAAATAAATCTAAAACATTGTTGGCTTGGTGTTGTAAATAATAACTAACTATAAAAGTTAAATTCTTGAAAACTAATCACAAATTAATTCAAAACTTCAAATTCTTCAAATTAATTGAAAAGTTAAAGTTTAATTAGCACGACATTACTCTAATACATCCATTGTTTCAAACTTAACGTCTTAAACTATGGAAAATTACATATTTTAAAATTAAAATTACAAATATATTTAAATAAAACTTAAATAACTCTAAAATATACACAAAAATATGAGAAATAATAAAGAACTTAGAACTCTAAACGGGTGCGGTTCCTTAAGAGGTAAGATTTTTGTACCAAAACTGCAACTGCAAGGGGTGCGGTTTCTAGTGGAAAAATCATAATATGTCATTGGAAACTGTTGGTGCGATTTTTATGATTTTTGTGTGAAATTTCGGTTGCAAAATCAGTTCCTACTCTCTCTCTCTCACACACACACACACACACACACACACACACACACACACACATATATATATATATATATATATATATATATATATATATGACACTGACACACATAAGCAGCTTAGATGTTCCTATTACTTTAAGAGATTCTATTAATTACTGATTTCACACTCCATTATTTTTTTTAATGATTGTTTTAATATTTATAAATTTTATCTGTCAAAAATTATATTATATTATGTGTTGGACACACAAAAATTTGTAAGATACGTACTCTCTTTTTCTAGTTTAATATTAATATTGATATGAGTATTTTTTTTAATATTTAATAAAATCTTCATTGGATTATTTATTGGACAATAGATACGCAGAAAATCTAGAATCTAAGGTCCGAAAGGAGATGCCAGTTAATTTAATTTATCGATGAACTATTGGGTGTTTGAGAGATTAAATATACTTGCTAGTTTCACGAACTCCATTTCACATTAATAGCAAATTAATTTTAGAATAAAATACTTGTTCAATAGAACTACTTATATTAATAGGTGAAATGATTTATATGTCGATAAATTTTATAACGAAATTGAATTGTGACTAACGTGAACTTTAAACAATAGTATAGAATAAATTAGGATATAACCATTTTTAATTGGAACAATTACATATTATAGTACATTTTAATAAAATATTACAAAAAAAAGTGTATAAATAAAATATTTACAAAATTAGTGCATATGCAATATTTAATTACAAAAAGAGTGCATTCTTATCCCTTTAATTATGGCCCACGATTCTCTCCCTTATCTCTTCCCGTTAATTATTATTTTATTATCTCTCCCCCTCCCCTCCCCTTCATCCGCCCCCCTTCTCCTCCCCTGCCTACGCCCCATCCCCTCCCTCCGCCCTCCCCTTTCTCCTCCTCCCGGCCCCACCGCACCCCCTCCACTTCCTCCGCCTCCCTTCTCCTCCCCCCCGCCCGGCCCCGCCCCCTCCGCCTCCCACCGCCCCCCTCCTCCTGCCCCCCCTTTCTCCTCCTCCCGCCCCTGCCCCACCCCCTCCCCTCCCTCCGCCTCCCCCTCCTCCCGCCCCTTTCTCCTCCTCCCCTAAATCGATCCAAGGTGGCCGTCGGTGGAGGCCCGGCCACTGGCCGTGGTGGAGGCCCTTTCAGTCCCCTCCATCACCCGTTGCCTCCCCTCTACCACCGGTCCGTTCTCCAACTCCACCGGTAACCAAACCTTCATACGTTGGTAACCAAACAGTCATACCAAGGTAACCAAACCTTCATACCAAGGTAACCAAACATTTATACAAAGGTAACTAAACATTCATACCAAGGTAACCAAACATTCATACCAAGGTAACCAAACCTTCATAACAAGGTAACCGAACCTTAATATGAAGGTTTCCTTAATATGAAGGTTCAGTTACCTTGTTATGAAGGTTTGGTTACCTTGGTATGAAGGTTTGGTTACCTTGGTATGAAGGTGACCAATTCAATTTTATTAGGTTACCAATTTATTTTGAATGTGATGCAGTTGGTAACCAAACTTCATGCAGTTGGTTACCAAACATTCCGATAAGGTAACCAATTCACTTTTATTTGATTACCAATTTTATTTTGAATGTGATGCAGTTGGTAGCCAAACTTCGTATAAAGGTAATTATTTTAATTTTTGTGGGTAATCAAATCATCAAAAAAAAATTCAGAATAGCAACTCCGGGGATATAGCGGTAGCGGTGGCGAGATAGCGGCGGTGGCGGGAGGCGGGGGAGAAAGATGATGAACAGTAACTCTTTCATAATTTTTTGTTTTTAATTTTCTCCTTTTGATTTGAATTTTGAATTATGAATTTGAAATTGTTGTTAGATCCAAAAGATTTGAATTTGAATTATTAGTTCTCCTTGATTTTAGGTTTCCTTATTTAATGTGAAATTGAATGGTTTGAATTTTTTGTACTTTTTTGTAATTATTTTGTGGATGCACTAATAGTGTAATTACTTTTTAATTGTTGTATATTTCTGCAGAGGACCCTTTTTAATTCCTATATATATCATGTATGCACATAGATCGCTATTTACTATCGACTTAAATTTGTCGTCATATGTAACAAGATTATTAATAGTCATGCACTCTATTTAGTTATATTTTTATACTCTTTTCTTGCAAAATTGGGTTGAGCTCCTAGCTCATTAAAAGCCCATTTGGTTGTCCTCTTAATATAAAATAAATCTTTTACATTATGAGAACTCTCAGTGGCGGATCTGTTAAGGGGCAGCATAGACAGCTGCCCTTGCTGGATTTATTTATTTTTTATTATAGGCATAAGGGCAGGGGGCAGATATGTAAATTAATAAACTCAATGGGACAGATTAATGGAAGAGCTAAACTTGGAACGACAAATATATATATATATATATATATATATATATATATAGGGGGCTAATTCATGGCAACCGGTTGCTGTAGCAACCACTTTTCTCCCAGCCGCTACTCCTTGTAGCGGCTTGTCAGAAGTCGACATATGGGCCTCCTCAAAAGAAAAAGTAACAAAACGCGCAACAAGGAGTAGCGGCTTTGTGAAATTTTTTTCCCATAAACCATGTCACTTTCATTATATTAATTTGTTATAATAAATTCTAATAATAATAATAATATTAATTGTTTGATTTAATAAATAAAATTATAAAAAATATTAATTGAATTTAATGTAATAATAATAATAATATATTGTTATTGTTTTTATTATTATTATTATTACTATTATAATAATAATAATAATAATAATAATAATAATAATAATAATAATAATAATAATAATTATTATTATTATTATTAATACTATTATTATTATTTTAATCCCCCAACTACTACACATAGTAATAATAATAATAATTTAATTTAATTATTATTATTATTATTATTATAGTATTAATAATAATAATAATAATAATAATTTAATTATAAATAAAATTTGACTCTTGGCATTGCAATTTGACTCTTTTTGTGGAAGGAACGTTAGAAGTATAGAAATTGAAAACAAGTTTCGTGACTTCAAGTTATATCATTGTATGTTATGACAATTGGCGGAAGGACACAAGTTAGCTCACTTTGCATGACAACACTAGAATAATTTCGATCTCAATTTGCATGACAACACTAAAATAATTTTAAATTAAATCACACAATATTGACATGAACAGAAGCAATATATATTTCCACGCATCATAATACTTTAATTCAATTCTTGTTTTCTTATGGTTAATTATATTTCTGATTCAATTCCTGATGTCTTTCAAGTGAAATATTGGAGAAAACTAAACATATACATGTTAAACATTAGAATTAAAATTTTATACTTTTAACGTTCCTTCTATACTTCTAACATTCCTTCTAGTGCTGTCATGCAAAGTGAGCTAGCTTCTGTCCTTCCTCCAATTGTCATGTCATACAATGATATAACTTGAAGTCAAGAAACTTATTTTCAATTTCTATACTTCTAACGTTCCTTCCACAAAAAGAGTCAAATTGCAATTCCAAGAGAAATTTTTTATTTATAATTAAATTATTATTATTATTATTAATACTATTATAATAATAATAATAAAATTAAATTACTACTATTATTACTATGCGTAGCGGTTGGGAAATTAAAATAATAATAATAGTATTAATAATAATAATAATAATAGTAATAATAATAATAATAGTAATAATAATAATAAAAACAATAATAATATATTATTATAATTATAATAATAATTATTATTACATTAAATTTAATTAATATTATTTATAATTTTATTTATTAAATCAAACAATTAATATTATTATATTATTATTAGAATTTATTATAACAAATTAATATAATGAAAGTGACATGGTTTATGGGACAAATTTTCAACAAAGCCGCTACTTCTTGTTGCATGTTTTGTTACTTTTTCTTTTGAGGGGGACCCACATATTGACTTCTAACAAGCCGTTACAAGGAGTAGCGGCTGGTAGAAAAGTGGTTGCTGCAGCAACCGGTTGCCATGGATTAGCTTCCACACACACACACACACACACACACACATATATATATATATATATCTATATCTATATATATATACGGAAAGGATCAAGGGCATACTCCATGATCCTACATACCTTGCTCACCACCTTTAGCGACGGACCGGGCAACGGTTCGGTCCGTCGCGTATATCAGATAACCGTCGTCTTAACTTTTAGCGACACATCGAACCATCGCCATAACATATAAACCGTTTATCTGTTCTATAGCGACGGATCGAATCGTTGCCCAGTCCGTCGCTAAAGAGGGTGAGCATGGTATGTAAAATAAAGGGGTATGCCCTTGAAATGGACTATATACATATATATATATATATATACACACACACACACACACACACATAGGTACCATTGTGCCAAGCTTTCTAAAAGGCATAATGATAACTTATAATTATATTTTGTTGCACATTTAGGCATCAAGCTCTCATCTTTTCTTACCTCTTTACTTATATTATTGATTAAATATTTTAGATATTATGACATTCGAGGCACCTACATTTGTTTTGATTGCAAGCCTTGTACGTTTTGTTACTTGATTATTACATATTTATTTGTGGATTATAAAATTGGTTATTTATAAAATATATTTTATTTGATGTTGATTACAAATTAATAAATAATTTTAAAAATATTTTTAATTTGCAATGATTTGATTATTTAATAGCAGCATTGTCGAAGAAATTTCTTCTCGGTAAATTAAAAAAATCATAATAAGTAATTGGTGAAGGAAATCTATGTCAAAGTAAATATGTCTTTCACAAATTGTTATTTATGAAGGAAGATATTTTTACTAGTTATTTGAAAATGTTAATTGTGAGGAAATTATCTCCTCTCCAAAAAAAAATAATCTTTTACAATATATAATTTGTGAAGAACATATTCTTCACAATATCCTTCACAAAAAATATTTAGTTACTAACTTAGCGAAGGATACTTTTAGCAAGGAGTTCAAATGCGAGGAATTATGCGAAGGAAAGTTTTCTTCATAATAAATCTCTTATGAGTAATATAATATTTCTTGTGAAGGATTTGTCCTTCATTGCCGACCCTTTTTCTTGTGAAAATCCACCCCTACTAGAAAAAATTCCTGAATCCGCCCCTGAGAACTATTCATAATGAAACTCATTTTGAAGTGATTATATTTATACCATTTTGATCCTAGGTGGAGACTTTTTATTTTTATTTTCTAACAAAACTAATTATCATAAATGAATTAATTCAAAATTGGAACATACTCCCTCTGTTTCACGATAAAAGTCCTTATTACTATTTTAGGTAGTCCCAAGTTAGATATCTACATACTTTAAATAATTTATTTTTTATAATAATTTACCTATAATACCCTTAATACTAATTGTCCTATTTATATTATCTATGAATATTTATGGAGTATCACTAATCATGTGAAGAAAATAATGCAATTAAATGCAATAAGTCTACAACGATCGTGTTTGCCGACCATGTTTAGTGACCGGCTGATGTGGATTGTCCACATCAGCAGAGAAACAAAAAACACGAAAGCTGATTAATACACTTAACTTTATCAATTCTTTATCCCGCTTTACTAATATCACACACACTCTCTCTCCCTCTCTCACCAAAGTCGCTATCTACAAACTCCCGCCCAAAAGTAGAAGCAAAATCAGCAGCAAACTTCTTCTTCCTGGAACAAAATCCATCAAAATCAGCAGCAAGAGAAGTATGCATACACATATTGTATATATGATGTACGAATATTGATAATATATATGTATATATTTATGCCCTAAACTAATTTTAAGATTTTGAAACCCATTTTTTTGATGATACTTTTCTTCTCCCTGTTTGCTTCTGTTGGTCTGATAACCGATCACTAAACACGCGCAGGTATATGCGGTCTAACAAGTAATAGAGTGATTAGAGAGTTGTCGAACCCATGAGGAACTACTTCCTAAAATATACCAAGCATCGACTTTATATCTCTTAAGTCAGGTCTGAACGGAATAAATGGAAGGGTTGTGTAATTAATCTAATTATCAAAGCAAGTAAATGGATAACGATAGTTATCAAAGGTGCTACAAGCTAAGTTCATAATTTCACCCCACAGTAGCGTTCTGTCGAATACTTGGTGTGCTATGTTTTATCAAATATCTTACCCGTCTCTCTTTGGTCTTAATGGTCATGAAGGAGTGTCGACCGATAACTCACAAGTACTCATACGCCTCTTCTGAGGTATGTATGAGCGTATCCTCTCTAATCCACCTGAACGGGAATAAACAGAAAGGAACATCCAAGCTAGGTGATAATCCAACACATTCCTATGCGAATTAACCCTAACAAGGAATTAAAGTAAGGTTCTCATAAGGTCACACGTGGCATACAGGTATATTCCTATCCTATAGGAAAATCATGTAGTCCGTTGATACAGACAAATCATAAACACATGCCAAAATATTATGGCCTCAATCTATAGTCCATCTCCCAATTTTTCATAGATTACCAAACAATCACTAATTCCTTAGCAATTAAAGCATTAAGAATGAATATATTGAATCAAACCATATGGTGCCAACCAAAGAGATAAAGATAATCAATTCAAATAGACAAAGGGTTCCATTATAATCTTAGAGCCAATATTTAGTTCATAGCTAGTAAACTAGATAAAAGTAGCAACAATAACAATATCTATAAATACAAAATCAAAGGAAAAATTAGAGAAGAATAAACTCTGTCAAAGCTTTCTTCAATCTCCAAGAACTCCCTCCGATTCGCCTTCCATTCCGTGTAGCTATGCTGCTCTTGAGCTCCAAGGAATCCCCATCTATCCCTATCTATATGTACAAACTAAGCTAAGCTAAAGAGAAGATGGGAAGAGAAAATGGAGTTAAGCTCCTTCTAAGCTAAGAAATCAGCTCTTGCAAGAGAGGGAGGCTGCCCAAAGTTAGAGATGTCCAATGCTCCAACTGCTAGGTCATTTAATGACCTATTCTGCCAAAAGACCGGAGCTGGAGCTGCGGCGCCAGCTTTTAAGCTTTGTGTTGGTGCTGCAATGCTGGTCTAGGGCTTCTGGTCAACACGTGGCACTGCGACGCCATCTTAGTAAGGGAAATAAAGCGCTGCGGCGCTGGGTGTGCAGGGTCTGGAGCAAGGAGCTGGCGCTGCGGCGCCACATCAATATTAGGCTTGGGCGCTGCGGCGCTGGGTGGCTAGAGATTAGGGAGTCTCTGGCACTGCTGCGCCAGATCATAAAGGGTAGCCGGCGCTGCGGCGCCGGGTCTAGAGCAATGACAACTTTGCTGCTGCGAAGCTGGCATTGACCTAATAACTCTTGCAAAACCAATATTAAACAAAATAATAACAAAATAATATAAAAGCAATATAAAGAAATAGGAACATGTATCTTCTTAAGTCTAAACGTAGTCGATTCGCTGGTATAAATACCACTAATCAGCTTCAAAAAATCTCAGTTTGAGAGTTATTCTTCTCTGAATCATTGTTTGAATATTGGTCTTTATCTGCACATAAGTAATATTGCATCATTGATTTAATGGTGTATTGGTGTCGGTTGCTAATTTTGATTTAACCATTTGAAGATGGTCCTCATGAAACTGAGTGGGGCTTAGATTTTGGGCATGCACTCTCACCTCTATTTATTTTCAAAATCTTTTATCTGATTAATAAAAATAACTTGATGTACTCTGGGACTTTGATGTGTACAGAGTGATAAAATTATTGACTTTTTATTAAATCTTGGACTTGGTATTTCAAGTGAAAGACTTGAAATCAATTATTTTCCATTCCTGATTGAAGCCTTATTGGTTTATCTTTCAATATTGCCATATTGGAGTCGACGTCGGGAAAAAATCCGCAGGTCGGGTCACAACCCGGATCTTTCTCTCTTCCTAAGTTATGTCTACCCTTATTCTTTTTATTGTGAAAAGGTTTTGAAGGGTTTTTTAGGAAAAGGCCAACATGTATCATGTCGATGATTTGAACATTTTATAGAGTCGCCAATTGGTAGATTTGAAGTGGTTGTACCAACTTAACCGAGTTTTGTTTTGAAAAGAGGCCCAATTATTGGACACTGTCGAAACTTGATCTTTGAAATCGAAGTTTGAGTTTGGGGGCTTAGTTAAGTGTGGGGAAGGTGTTAGGCACCCCACAACTCCCTTGTAAAAACGGTACCGCATCTTTTCAATATTTCTCTTTTAAATCTGCAATGTGTGTGTGAATGCTGGAAGAAATTGGGCCTATGCTTTGATTGAAAGTATGTTTATGCATCGTTGAACCTATATACGAAGGGTTTGATTTGATTTGCAAAAAGACTTTGATTTATTTTGCAAAAGTGTTTGATTTGATTTGCAAAAGCTTCTCTTTTTGATAAGATTAAAATGATGTTTTGAAAGCAGATTTTCAAACCCTTACGCTAACATAGGAATTGAAGCATATCGATACTTCATTTTTATCTTTTCAGCCTTAAGGCTCAGTTTGAATGGTGATTGTCGGGCTGCGAAGCATCCTCGACCACAATATATATAAGTGTCGGTCTTCTCATGGGCATGACAGCCATCGGAGTGACTCTGACACGATAAACCATATTTTCACTATGTTGAGACCTTAAATTCGGATAACCATTTTAAGGTCTTTTGTATATACATTTTTACAGAAAAACTGGCAGGGTACATTTGTAAAGTGGAGTTTATCCATTGTGGGAATCAGGTTCTGATCAATTGGATCATGAATCCCACGATTCCTAGGCTCACAAAAGGGAAGCCAATAAACCTGCACAACTCAAATTTGTACAGAAATATATATATATATATATATATATATCCAAATATCGCCAGAACCAAGGATTCATTCAGTAAATCCTGGTTCGCACATGACCGAAGCGTCTCGTTCCAATAAGATAGCAATCTAAGGGCATCGAGGTTGCTTTCATAACTGAAACTAGAAAAATACTAGATTTAAATAAATCTCTGCCATTCTAGCTTCCCAGTTCTATCTGAACTTATTTTGAATTGTTTGAAAGCTAGAGTTGGCGAGATTTAAAGAAATCTAGTTCACCCGCAGAAATGTCAGTGCCGATTCATATAAAAGGCGACCGATGCCTGGACTGAAATATATATATATATATATATATATATAAACTGTAAAAAACCACAGAGTAATCTAGGCTTAACAGAATGGAAATATATATATATATATATAGAAAAGCGGTAAAGGGCGGTGAATTTTCACTCCGATGCCCGGACTGGAAT
The DNA here is from genome assembly GCA_020205555.1 of Panax stipuleanatus. Lineage (NCBI taxonomy): Eukaryota > Viridiplantae > Streptophyta > Magnoliopsida > Apiales > Araliaceae > Panax > Panax stipuleanatus. The sequence continues at coordinate 89,052,684 of CM035123.1, forward strand.
TAAAATATATATATATATATATATATATATATATTTATAAAAGCTGTATAAAAGCCACGGAATGATCCAGGCTGGACAGAATGGAAATATATATATATATATAAAAGCAGTAAGGGCGATGGGTTTTCACTCCGAGGCTCGGACGAAAACATAAATATATATATATATATATGTATATATATATATATATATATATAAAAAGCAGTAAAAAGGCCACAGAATGATCCAGGCTGAACTGAAATATAAATATATATATTTATAGTTAAATATAGACAAAAATAGTCAAACCGGGACTGGGAAAATAACCCAGTCCGGTGAAAGGTGCATATATATATATATATACAGTAAACTACCACGAATTTGACATTCGGGCTTGACAGAATTGAAAAGTTAGTATATATACAGTTAAATATATACAAAAAAAGCCAAACCCAGACTGTGAAGATAACCTAGTCCGAAGAAGTTGCTAACAATGAAGATGCAAGTATATAAAAGCTGTTAGAAGCGACGAATCGTAAATCCGAGTTGTAAAAATGCCAAAAAATGCATTTAGGTACTAAAAGTTAACAAAAATGGCCACGGAACTGAGTTCCGAACATATTTAGAAAACAAAACTTGATATGCAAGTGTATAACAGCGTAATGAAGTAATATAAACTTGCTGATCGTACAAATACTCACAATGGACTGCTGCACTGGCTTTTTGCCAAATCGTAGGCTTTAAACGTTCAAATCTACCTGTTAATTTTTGATATGTGGTAGTATGTGGGTATATCAACGTGTTAGAGTGAAAAAATTTAGGTTTGGAAGACCAGATAATAGCTGGAAAACCAAACAAGCAGGGGTTCAAAGCATTTTTGAATTCTTGAAATGAGCTGGGGGTGAGCTCATATATAAAGACCTAGGAGAAGCAGCTCTACATGCTACTATCACAGGTAGAGGTGCGGCTCCATATAACAGGGCCCGCATGGCAGGTTCCATTGCATAGAAGTACGTGCACTCCGAGCAATGCGATGTTAGGTTCGAAACTTTCTAACTTTTGATCCAAGCGTCCGTTTGAGGCTTGTTGTACCTTTCTGGAAAGCCCTCACCTAGAGTGCCACAATGACATGGAATAAAATATTTTTTGGGTCCAAGAAGACGAGTTCATAAGCAGATCTTTGATTACCCGTAATTTATCCGTTGAGCTGTCTTGCGCTGTTTGCACTCGGGATAATTGTTATGGTTTGTTCTGACCTTGGTGACATTAATTCGGCTTGAGTTTAACCAAATCGGCTTAGAGTTGGTAAAATGACCATTTTGGCCCAACCGGGGTTGCCTTCAGTGTTGACATGGCCTTTGGCTGACTTCTTGGGGTTGTTTCTAAGGTTTGGATCCCATTCGAATTTGTTTGTCCTTAGTGTTATCTCCGAGGCTGACTTGGGCCTTCCAAGTTTTCCTCTGGGGATGCTGTAATGCTTCCGGATTATTTTTGAAGTTGACCTGACCTCCCGGGTTGAGACCGGGGCTGACCTATACCTCTCGGGTTGAGATCGGGGCTGACTTGTACCTCCTGGGTTGAGACCGGGACTGACCTGTACCTCACGAGTTGAGATCGGGGCTTATTTGTACCTCCCCGATTGAGACCGGGGCTGACCTGTACTTCCCAGGTTGAGATCAGGGCTGACCTATATCTCCTGAGTTGAGACCGAGGCTGCGCTGTACCTCCCGGGTTAAGACCAGGGCTGACCTGTACCTCTCGGGTTTAGACCGGGCTGACCTGTACTTTCTGGGTTAAGACCGGGGTTGACCTGTACCTCCCGGGTTGAGACCGGGGCTGACCGGTACCTTTAGGGTTGAGATCGGGGCAGAGTTGGTGACTCGGTATTGAGACCAGGGTTGAGTTGATGGCTCGATATTGAGACCAAGGTTGAATTAAAAAGATAATTTTACCCTCCTATAGTGTTAGTAACAGGGAAACGAAATTTCGAGTGTCTATAGATGCCCCTCTTTATCATGTTCATGCAACGTAGTGGAATGAACTGGATAAAGATTGCTAGACATAAGAAATGCAAATGCAACGGGAAAGCAATGTATGGCAGGATACACGATGAATGTTAGATACCTTCGAGGGGGTAGGGTTATGACTGATTGATTACGTTAGTTTTTGCTGGGGATAATGTTACCCGTGATAACCCTTGTTGCAGCATTATCATGCAATCGCTGGTAGGATATCAGAGTTAAACTATCACATACTGTTCTCGTCACTTTCTGCTAGGGATGACGTCCTTCGTGATAGCTTTGTTGACTCTGACGGGGATGACATTATTGACGCTACCTTGGTTTGATACCAATGGTTTCCCACGCCTGTCAATACTCTTCACGGGGAATATTTTCCTTCCGACTCATGTCGTTGTACCTTTCTGCCGGTTTCTCCGATGGGGATATATCTCGGTTACCGAGTTACCTCAGTGCTTCCGATGCCTATCTTGATGATAATTTACACTGGTAGTTAGCAGCAGGGGGTTGAATAATCAATCCTTCTTGGTACTCCCTCTAATGATGTGTATAATAGATTCCATCATCGGGGATGGGTTATTATATTATTTCCATCACCGGATCACTTTCGATGCTTCGCGGGGGTTGCGCCAATGCTGAACTGTCATTAATTAGTACCCGACGCTTTGCTGGGGTTGAGCCAACACTGAACTGTCATCGATCCGTACCCGACGCTTTGTTGGGGTTGTGCCAATGGCTAAACTGTCATCGGTCAGTACCCGACGCTTCGCTGGGGTTGTGCCAACGGCTGAACTATCATCCGTCAGTACCCGATGCTTCGATGGGGTTTTGCCAACGGCTGAACTGTCATCAGTCTGTACCCGATGCTTCATTGGGGTTGTGTCAACGGCTGAACTGTCATCGGTCAGTACCCGACGCTTCGCTGGGATTGTGCCAATGGCTAAACTGTCACTGGTCTGTACCCGACGCTTCTCTGGGGTTGTGCCAATGGCTGAATTGTCACTGATCTGTACCCGATGCTTCGTTGGGATTGTGCCAATGGCTGAAGTGTCATCGGTCAGTACCTGACACTTCGCTGGGGTTGTGCTAATGGCTGAACTGTCATCGGTCAATACCCGACGCTTCGTTGGGGTTGTGCCAACGGCTGAATTGTCACTGGTCAGTACCCGACGCTTCGCTGGGGTTGTACCAATGGCTGAATTGTCATTGGTCAGTACCCGATGCTTCGCTGGGATTGTGCAAACGGCTGAACTGTCATCGGTCAGTACCCAACGCTTCGTTGGGGTTGTGCCAACGGCTGAACTGTCATCGGTCAGTACCCGACGCTTTGCTGGGGTTGTGCCAACGGCTAAACTGTCACCAGTATGTACCCGACGCTTCGCTTGGGTTGAGCCAATGGCTGAACTGTCATTGGTCAGTACCCGAAGCTTCGCTAGGGTTGAGCCAACTACTGAACTGTCACCGGTGTGTACCCGACGCTTTGAAAGTGGTAGTTTTCGGCAGTTTTGTGCCTTTTTTCAGCAGTTTTGCACAGTTTTTCTGCAGTTTTTCAGCATTCTCCATCATTGGTCCCCGGATATTGCTCTGGGATGAATACCAATGTCTTTCAGGAAGTTCCCCTTTCTGTCAGGATTTCGCTGCTTAAACTCAGGATTTCAGGACAAACTGCTCAATCGAGTAGCGATTTTTTCTCAGATTTGACTTTTCAACTCATATAAACTCCGTTTCAACTTAAACCAAATCGAGCCGGACGGAGCGGGGCCCACCCTGGGGAGCCGTATGTAGAGTTGCGGAAGCTGCAGGTGGGCCCGCTTTTACCTGTGGATTTATATTGGGCAGCGGGAGTCATTTAAAATCAGTTTCATTTCGAGTTTCAAACAGAATCTGATTTTTTTCCAGATATACGGATTTCGGGCAGCGTTTTTCAGATTCTGTCAGCTCCCACGCGTTCTGCATATTTCAGGTAACGTTTTACATCCTTTTTAGCAAGTTTTGACCGTTAAAAGATTGTAAACCACGTAGGGTGCTTTTAGACGCAATGTATGAAAAATGTATGCTTATATGACCTGCTAAAAATTTTCTAACTTCATAAGTATGCATATTTTACTGTAATGCACGTTTAAATGTAAGAAAATTCAGATTCTAAGACAATCATATTTTCCTCTGTTTGATCAGTTTACTCATCCTTTTCGAGGCCTAGTGAGCCTGGATTTTCAACTAAAAATGTCCATGGTAATTTGGCTACCATGTGAAGTTTACTTTTGATTTTATTTTATAAATATGAACTGTTTCTATTTTTCAAAAGGTTTGCTACTGAATGGCTACCTAGACATGCCTGTGTGCATGCGGACATTCCATTTTACAAAGGAGACTCTGGTGAAATTTTTTTCAAAAGCCTGAGCATTTAATAAACATGCAATTTTGACTCTACTGGGGATTTTTGACTGACCCATGCACATTTTTAGGATTTAGCTTTTTGAAAAGACATGCAAGGATTTTTGACTGACCCATGCATGTTTTAGGACTTAGAAATGCAATAACATACTGATTTAAATTAATAAGCCATAGGTTTTAGGCTTACCACACCTTTTCTGAGGTGATTTGGAGACTTTATCCAGGTGATGAACCGAGACAGACCCAGCAGTGCTAGCAGGGTAGTTTAAGGAGGTAGACGGAGGTGAGCTTTTGATGTTCCTCAGCCACGTCTAGCTCGACCGCCTCGCAGATTAGCAGAGTCAATGATTCATCCAGCTCAAGACAAGCTGCCGATTGATATAGATGATGAGGAGGCTCCTTTTGCTGCTCTCGTCCCAGGTCAGGCCCCACGTGTAGAGCTTCCGGACATTTTTATGCCCACACAGAAGTTTCTGGGAGACTTGAGTCGTCATTCATCGCGATTTCTTCATGCCAATGAGGTGACTTGAAGTCTTCTTCTCTCTGGATTCTCTTTTTTTCTTTTGCCATTCTTAGGGCACATGTTTTTGACATGGGTTGGTTTTTGATACAGGTTTAAGGCTTTACGCAGCCCAGAGGGAACTGGTTCAACGTGCACTCCCTCTACCATACTTTGCACCAGGAGTACAGGGATATCGTTGATGGCTGGAGGTTTCAGTCCTTCTTCTCTATTCTTCCCCGCCGTTGCCCCTGGGGTTATACTGAGGGCTTTATCTGAGCGTTGGTTCCACCAGACTCAGTCTCTTCACTTGTTGGACTGCGAGGTGATGATGACACCTATGGATTGGAGGTTCATCACCGGCATAGAGTTTGAGGGTGAGCCCGTGCCTGTTGTGGCCAACATTAAGCCCACTGCCGTTAGATCCCTGCTGGGAGTTCCTCTGTCGGCACTTAAGGGTCGGACAGTCTGATCTGGTCCCTTGAGCATAGATGCCCAGAGTGGGGCTTTACTTGAGCCTCAGCCTGATGATCAGTGGGTTAGGGATCGTATTCTAAGGCGATTGTTTCTGGTGATCATCAGGGGTTGTTTTCTGGTGGATAATTCATCGACTGTGCCCTTCTCCCTGGTCAGTGCCACACGACATGTAGAGCGCCTTAGTGACTTTGATTGGGGCTCCTACACCTTTGCCTATTTTCTCTGAGGTATACGCATACTATCGGAAGGTTTAACGGAGGCTTGGTTAGGGTTCTACCCATTTCTGCTGGTGAGTACATCTTTCTTATACCTTTTTTAATTTCTACATTTACATTTGTCAGTCTTAGTCACTGAGGACTTTTGATATTTATGTGGCCAGTTCTGGGCGTATGAGAGGCTTCCTTGCTTACGGCCCGCCACTACTTTAGGTCTGGAGACCTATCCTCGGGGACGGCATTGGCATCACTCTACTCTAACGGAGGTTCCTGTTGCTGAGGGCTTTACTCATTCCCGCCTGAAATTGGAGCTTTTGATAGCCGGAGCGATCTCATGGATCCCATAGACCTCCGAGTTTTTAACTATTGGATTTAAGGGAGGCTTCCCCACTGGTCGGGAGTTTGCATTGTCGACTCGCAGAGTCCCATTTTTGATAGAGGGAGGCTGGGAGCTCTATCTAGAAGAGCGTGCTATCATGAGCATCACAGGACAGATCCGTATTCCCATTGTTCCTCCTGCTTGGCATCATTGGCCATTGATCCAGCCACTGATAGATATCCCTATGGAGGACGTAGACGGGTTTGCCCTATCAGAGGGCCCTTACAGCCATGAGGAATTTAGCAGTTAGTGGAGTCCTCGCACGATTGGAGCTCAGACTCGTACCACCCAGTTCATGGCAGACATGGTGCCTGGGTCTGTGATGATGACAGACTAGATAGATTGCCTCAGGGAGCCTACTCACTTGGACCAGATCACAGGACTGACCCAGGAGTTGGAGAGAGCTTATTTGTTCATCAGGCATCTTAGCCGAGATCTGTCAGAGGCATCTTCTTTTAACCCTTCCAGTTCAGGAGCGGGCCCCTCATCAGGTCCATTTTCCAGCAGTTTTACAGGGGCTGATCCTCCCTTATATCGCCTAGACATGCCTGATGACCTGTGACTTGTGTCCACGGAGGAGATGGAGTAGGTTAACCACCTAAGTGTAGATATTTTGGATCTTTTTGGATAGCTATTGTAGCTATATTTTTTGGTCAGCCACTATTTTGGCTGTTGGACGGTTGTGCCTCATTTTGATAGACCACTGTTAGTAGTTGGGTGGTGGTGCCCCATATTCCTGTTCTTTTTATTTTGCTTTGTATTTATCAGACAGGGATGATGCTTGTAGTAGATAGTTTATTGTAGATATGCATGATATTTCCTATCTATCGCATCACGTTTATCATTGTTATTATGCATGTATTATGTTATGTATATTCATTTAGACAGATGAGTTCAGATTTGACCCCTGGATGGTCTTGTGATACGGTGATATAGATGTCATCGTCCACCGTCAGTCGTATTGAGCACTTACCACCATTTGTGGTGGCATCATCCTTGAGATTGTGGTATGAGAGCCTACCCTTCCCAGCCAGAGGGGCAGTGGATCAGATGCTAGGGCATTTATTGGCCCTCGTAGACTTTTAGGTTCCGTACGGGTTCGTAGATGGCCTTTTACCCTTTTGGATACCCGAGAGATAGGTTTTCCGCTTCTGGCAGCACGAGCTGACTTTGACTTTAGAGGAGTATGAGCGGTTCACTGGTTTGGCTTTAGACTTGCCCTACGCTGGCACTGCGATCAGCGACATGAGGAGACCATTTTTTTGGATGTCTGGTCTACGACAGAGTGTAGTTTCAGATGAGATCATTTATGTACATGTGATCTCTATGGACTTCTTGATTGATTATTTTTGCAGGCTGGACAGCTACGATCGTCATGTTGGAGATTTTATTATTTCGGCAGATGCATGGCATTTGGCCAGGATAGATGTTTTGTTGATGTGCATAGTAGCCTACGTTTACATGCCATTTCACTTGGACCACCTGGATGTCGGATTGATAGTCGTGGTTCGGGCCCTTAGGCAGGGTAGCACCATTCTTCTGATGATATTTGCCGAGACGTTGAGAGCAGCCACCCACTGCAGTACCCACCGGGAGGGTTTTTTAGAGGTAGTTTGGTCTTGCTGTACATATGGCTCATGTCCCATTTACGACCAATTGGATTTTTCAGACACTAGGGGTACTGTTTCACCCGTGAGATAGGCTTATCTTACTCCTTTCAGCTAGCAGAGTGTACCGACCCTGAAAAATGGTCAGCATTTCTGTCTGATATTGCGCATCCCTTCTCGATTTGTCCCTGCTCAGGACTAGTCTCCCCCCTATAGCTTCATCACCCACTCATCTGGCATGGACTATTTGCCTCTAGTGGGCCTAAGGGGAGTGACTACTTACCATCCTCTAGCTGTAATGGGCCAGTTCGATCAGTTTCAGAGCCTACATCAGTTTGAGGGGGCTATTGATCAGAGGATGTCAGTTTCGTCTATGTCATCTGCCAATTTGATCAGAGTGTATGAGTGTTGGACTCATAGGGAGAGGGGTGATTTCTCCAGTAGCCATTCGGATCGTTCTCCAAAGTACTTAGTGTGGTTGGAGGCAAATATCGCATTAACTGCATTCATCCAGTCAGCTCTGATAGTGGATTCAGACGAGGAGGAGCCAATAGAGGATCCTGATTCTCCTACTTAGGATGAGTTATTCATGGGTCTGACATCAGCACTAGTTAGAGATTCGCTGATCATTCCTGCCGGGATAGATCCAGCTTTGGCTGACTCACTAGCTAGGATGACCTTTGAGAGAGATCAGGCTCGAGCCACTCGAGATATGACATTGGTTGAGAGAGACGAGGCTTGATCTTCTCGAGACGCTGCTTTTGTCGATATTGAGGGGACATTGATTGCTAGGGACGCAGCTTTTGTGGATAGGGATGAGATTCGATCTGCCAGAGATGCAGCTTACGAGGAGATTGAGGCGGTTTTGATTGCCAGGGATGCTGCTTTTGTGGAGAGGGACGAGGCCATAGCTTCTCGGGATTTCCACATTTCCGACAGTACTGCTCTCCGATCTTATACTCATGGTCTGGTTGTCGAGATGAGCGATTATATTGATGATCACAACGAGACTATGCAGATGGCTGTGGATGTTCTGACTCGTATAGAGGCTGAGGGTATTGCACTTGCAGCAGCTCCTCCATCTTCAGAGAGAGATGCCATGTTGGCATTGCTGTTTCGCTTATCCATGAGTCCATAGACTAGCTTTGTTTTTTCCTGCACATACTAGATCAGCCATTTTTGTCATGTACAGGACACTATATATATCAAATAATATTATATATCAGAGAAATATATTTTGGTTCACTTCCTTGTTTGGATATGTATTGTCATTGCTGAGTGATTACCACTTCTTTCATGACTTGCTGTTGTTGATGTATCTTGAGCTTCTCCTTGATGGACTGACAGTGAGATGTCAGAGAGTATCTTAGATAGGCCTGCTGACCAAGGAGACTTGATAGTTTTTAGGTTTCATATGGTTTCGGTGTCTTGGAACTAGTTTTATTGGTTTTTGTTTTTCTTGAAGGTCAAACCGCACCATGAATGGCTGCCTACGTACTCCCGGGTGTAGGGAGATCAAGTCATTCGTAGTTCAGTTTTGGCATGAGAGAGGTTTGAGAAGTGTCTCTTTTGAGTTTGGTTTGACGATTTTTTTGAATTTTATTTTATTTTACCGCACCAGGATTGGCTGCCTACGAACTCCTAGGTTGAGGGAGATCAGGTCATTCGTAATTCCAGTTTCTAATGAAAACAGAACCTAATTTGATTTGCAGGACCTGGATGCGGGTATGTATGCGTTTCAGATATAGTACCTTTTTATGGTGTCTGAGTTGATGAGTTGGGGAAATTCGGTTTCGTCCATTTCTTGGAATCCGATAGCTCCTCCTGTCAACACCTCCTTGACAATGAAAGGGCCTTCCCAATTAGGGGCGAACTTTCCTTTGGCTTCATCTTGATTGGACAAAACTTTCTTTAGCACCAAGTCATTTTCTTTGAATTACCGTATTCGAACTTTCTTGTTGTAGGATTGAGCAATCCGTTGCTGATATAACTGCCCATGGAAAATGGCTGTAGCCCTTTTTTCATCTATAAGGGATAGTTGGTGGTACCGATCTTGCAATCACTGATCTTCGTCCATCTGAGCATCGATTAACACTCGCAAGGACTCCATCTCTACTTCTATGGGAAGGACTGTTTCCATGCCATAGGCCAATGAATAGGGGGTAGCCCCAGTAGAGGTACACATTGATGTCCTGTATGCTCACAGGGTTAGAGGCAGCAGGTCAGGCCATTCTTTATGGTTGGAGGACGTTTTTTGCATGATCTTTTTGATGTTTTTGTTGGCCGCTTCGACAACACCATTCATCTTGGGCAGATAGATGACGAAATTGAGATGCTTAATGTGGAACTTGCTATATAGCTCTTTCATCAATTTATTGTTCAGGTTCTTGGCGTTGTCTGATACGATCACCTCTGGTTATCCATATCGACAGACGACATTGTTTCTGATGAAACCAATGATGACCTATTTGGTGACTTTGGGAAAGGAGGCAGCTTCAACCCACTTGGTAAAGTAATCTATCATTGTGAAAATGAATCGATGACCATTGCTGGCTTTTGGTTCTACTGGACCGATCACATTTATTCCCCACATGGAGAAAGGCCATGGTGAACTCATGTTGTGTAGCTCATTTGGAGGAGCATGTATGGCATTTCCATATACTTGGCATTGAAAGCATCTCCTAACATGATTGTCACAGTCAGCTCTGAGAGAGATCCAATAATGTCCTATTCATAATATCTTCTTGGCCAGCAACTAACCGCTCATGTGTGGACCACAGACTCCATCGTGGACGTCATCCATTAATCTCTGGGTTTGCTCTTTATCAAGGCATCTTAAGAACCCTATTCCAGCATCTCTTTTGTATAGTGTATCTCCACTAAGATAGAACTTCATAGCCATTTTGTGAATTCGCTTTCGTTCAGATTGGCTTACCTCAGCGGGTGTAGATCTATCTCGAAGATATTCCTTGATGTCTTGATACCAATGCTGTTTGATAGGCGGTATTTCATCTGATATGTTTCCAATGTAATTCCCGTATGTCGGGGCCTTCTGACTTGTGAATTTGATGCCGGGAATCCCACTCCTATCGGATATGTTGATCAAGGAAGCCAACGTCGCCAATGCATCAGCAAAATCATTCCTACACTGAGGAATATGGATGAAGGTTATGTCTTGAAAATCCAGAGATATGTTAACAACTTGCTGGTGATAGGGCAGCAAATGCAGTTCTTTGGTGTGATATGCCCCAGTGGTTTGTCTGATGACCAATTCAGAGTCTCGAAAGACTAGTAAATGTTTGATACCCATGGATTGGGCTAACTTCAACCCCATTATGCAGCCTTCATACTCGACTGTGTTGTTGGTGTTGCCAAATTGCAGTTTGGTAGCCACATGATATTGCTCTCCTGTACTAGAGATAAGGACTGCCCCAGCTCCGGCACCTTTCATGTTTACTGCTCCATCAAAATATATTTTTCCAAGGTTGGACTGTATTTTCTTGTTAGAGTTGTTGAATTGTCATGATCCCATCATCTGGGAAATAAGTCTCCAGGGGCTCGAACCCTCCTGATGGTGCTTCGGCTAGTTGATCTGCAATGCCATGACCTTTGATGGACTTCTGAGTTGCATAGATAATGTCAACCTGTTTGTAGGATCAACTGCCATTTTGATAGTCGACAATTCAATATTGGCTTGTTGAATACGTACTTCAGTGGATCCATGCGGGATATGAGGTAGGTCGTGTGCCCATAGAGGGAATGTTGTAACCTCATTGTAGCCTATGCTAACTCACAACACGTTTTTTCGATCAGAGTGTACTTCTGTTCACCACTGTTGAATCTTTTGCTGATGTAGGAGATGGCTCTCTCTTCTTGCTACTATCATCTTTTTGTTCCAACATACAGCCCATTGCATTGTCATTGACGAACAAATACATAAACAGGGGAACTCCGTTTCTTGGGGGTACCAAGACTGGTGCTTCGATCAGCTGCTTTTTGATGGCAAGGAAGGCTTTCTGACAATCCTCATTCCATTTGGTGGAGTAATTCTTCCTTAGTAGCTTGAATATGGGTTTATAGGTTACCGTGAGTTGGGAAATGAACCTGCTTATGAAATTGATCCTTCCTAGGAACCCGCATATCGCCTTATCTATTTGAGGTACTGGCATCTCATTGATGGCTTTAATTTTGGCAGGATCTAGTTCAATGCCTCGATTACTCACCAGGAATCCTAACAACTTGACTAATTTGACGCCAAAAGCACACTTGGCGGGATTTAGCTTGAGGTTGTACTTACGCAACCCGTTGAACAGCTTCCTGAGATGGTCAAGGTAATCATCCTCCTTTCGGGATTTGATGATGATGTCGTCCACATAAACCTCTATCTTCTTGTGCATCATATCATGAAATAGGGCCATCATGGCTCGCTGATATGTAGCACCGGCATTGATGAGGCCGAAAGATAGTAGTTTATAGCAGAAGGTTCCCCAGGGAGTGATGAAAGCTATTTTTTCTCTGTTATCTTTAGCAACCATGATCTGGTGGTAACCAGCAAAGCAGTCCACAAAAGAATATATGTCATACTGCCCCATGTTGTCTATCAGGATATGGATAAAAGGTACTGGGAAATTGTCCTTGAGATAGGCTTTTTTCAAATCTTGATAATCCATACATACTCATACCTTCCCTCCGGGTTTAGGTACAGGAACTATGTTTGGCAGCCATTCCGGGTATGTATATACCATGATGATACCGGCTTTGAATTGTTTAACGACCTCTTCTTTGACTTTCAGACTCAATCCATTCTGGAATCGCTAAAGGCTGTAATAACTCGCTCAGTCGTTGATGCTCTACCTTGACTCTCTGACAAGTTAGACATCTGCTAACGCATTCTGCAACCTCTCTCTTCATGTTTGGCCACCAAAAATGTTGAAGCAAATCTTGATACATCTTTGTACTTCCTGGGTGTATGAGTACCTCGTACTGTGTGCTTCTTGTAAAATCTCCTCTCTTAGTTCTGGTACCTGAGCTTTTACTTGACTGACTTGAATCCATCTTTGATGGGCATTCGATGGATGAAAATATCAGTAGATAGGCCAATCATGTCCTCATGTGACCATGCAAACACATCCTAGAACTGTGTTAGGAGTTCAATCAGATCGGTTTTTTGGTCTGGTGTGAGGTCTATGCCCATCTGGATTTCTTTGAGGTTTTTTGAGGTTCCGATATTGACAATGGTGGTTTGGTCGAGGTTTTGTTTGGGTTTGTCTTCGAACCATTCTTTGATCTCCTCGGGCACCTCATAGTCTTCTTCCTCCTCTTGATCAATATCCATCAAGTCGAAGTTCAGTTCTACATCAAAGTTGTAGTCACTGTGACAGGTTGGCATCTCATCAGCAGTGACAAACAAATCCAATTCTGGAGTCCTAAAAACAAAAATTCTTTCACCTTAATATATGAAACTTCTTAAATATACAAAGCATTTGGCAAAGCATGACAAAAGTTACTACTATAGATGTGCAATCAAAAGTAAGCAGTAAATGAAAGCATGCTACAGGGCAGATGGACTCTCTACCCCTTTACCCTTTTTGACTGAGGCAAGGCACGCTACTTCAGTTATCCAGGGTTAGATCCTTGTGAACAGGGAGGACCAAGTAATTGTGCTCGTCTTCCTAGTCTAGAATAATGACTAAGACATCCTTTACAATAAGGCCGGGGCTTTTCTTTTAACTGCCCTCCTTTTCTTTCTTGATACGAGGAATTTGAATCTGATCCTCTTCGCTACTGTCCGGGATCTCATCATTCATACCCTCGTAGTTTATAATAACCCGAATGTTAGCAAATGGGTCTCGTCCTTTATACAGGATCTTTTTTTCCCTTTTTGCTATCACCCTCAGGCTTTAGGGATTTCCTTTATGATTGGAGGAAACAACATGGCTGATATCACATCGGGGATCTTCCTCATTGGCTTTATGAAGTCAGCATCAGTGAGATTCGACAGCAGTATGGTGGAAGCATGAGCCTTAGGGTGCTTTTGTGGATTCCGGTAGCTTAACCCGGATGAATAACCCAATCCGGCTTTCCCTGACTGGCTCGGGACTTGGACTGGACTTGCAATATCTTGTTGGCTCTTTCTTAATCCTTGCCCAAATTGGAAACCTAAAGATACCATCTCCTGGCCCACTGTCATCACTTCAGGGGAGACTTTAGGTTTCAAAGCTGGTGCCCCAACTGGTAGATATTGAGTATCACACACCTCCAAGGCTTGAAAACTAGCAGGTTCAATCCCTACATCCAGGCTGATCACCGGCATGTCTCCCTGTATGCAGACAGGATATTTTGTTTCGGCATTCACCATGATTAGTTGCAGTTGAAAATGTATTTGAGTTGTTGATGGAGGGTGGATGGCACTGCCTCTGCCATGTGGATCCATGGCCTGCCCAGCAACAAGTTGTATCCAGTGGCGATGTTGAGCACCTGAAAGGACACATAGAAAGTGTGCGTACCAATCTCTAGTGGAAGCTCTATTTCTCCCATAGCTTGTCGGGGAGATCCATAGAAAGCCCGGATGAACACATGACTGGTTTTGATCCGGTTTCGGGTTAATCTTCATTCTCTCCAAAGTGTCGTAGGGACAGATGTTAAGGGATGATTCTCCATCTATGAGCACACCTCTAATCATATACCCGAAAGACATCACTGCTATGTGTAATGACTTGCGATGACCCATCCCTTCTGCAGGTATATCATCGTCAAGTGAAAGATATCACATTGCTGTTGAAAATGTGTTCTACCACGTGCCGAAATTTCTCGGTATCCACGGTATGTGATAGATGAGCTTCTTCCAATACTTTCACCAGAATGTTGCGATGATCCACCGATGATAAGACCAAGTCTAGGATGGACATTTGTTTGGGTGCGTTTTTTAAACTTTGTACTACCTTGATTTCATTATGTCCTATTTTGTTGAGAAACTCTTTGATTTTCTCTTCAGCCACCTTTTATTTGGCTTTGATGACTGGTTTGATCACCCGCTGAGGTATGTACAATAGATTATCCTTTAGTATAACGGAAATGTTGTTTGAGGTGAAACCTTCGTCATTCCCGTAGTTCCATAGGACCCTCTTCAGACTGATAATTGGATACTGGGGTCTGAAGGGAAAGATTAAAGGCTCAGGTGCAGCCACCTTTACAGGAGTTTGTGTTTCTTGGACCCCTTTCCCTGGCAGTACTAATGGTGTGAGAGATGACTCCTTATCATAGGAAATAACAGCCACAATATCCTGATTCCACGCAGTGGGAATACAGTGAGTTTTTCATCTGGGAGGCCATAATCCCGATTCCCTCTTTTTAATTCCCCGCTTTCAATCATATTCTGAATCAAGTTACGAAGTGCCAAGCAACCCTCAGTATCATGGCCAGGTGCATTGGAGTGGTACTGACAGATTTGGTCAGGCTTGAATTTCTTGGATCACGGGTTTAATGGAGGTAATAAATCTGCAACCATTCCCTCGTTGATTAACATCTGGAGGATTTCCTCCATCGACTAGTTCAGGTTAGTGAAATTCCTTTGAAAGGCGAATTTCATACCAGCTTAGAAATTCTCCTCTTCGGCCATCTTGTCGTCCCAGGGTTCATGCTCATGAGGCCGGTAGTCCTCATGGGAATGGGACTAATCTCCGGTGTGGGAGGATTTGCATCAGACTGGTTGGTCTGGTTTATCTGCTGCCTGGTAATTTGATGTTGGTATACAACCATTTCTGCTAATTGTTCAATTTGTTCCTTGATAGACTTAATCTCTTATTCTATCAGGAATCGCCTTTCTGGATACTCCTAACTGTCTGGGCTGTTGTTGCTGGATGGAGTTGATTCCCCCATATACGGAGGTATTTGGATCCTTCTCCATTTCCTGTGTTAATTATGTTGACATTCTCCTCTTTGTGCTGAGGGAGGGGATTATTCTGCACATGCGGTTGCTCGGGCTTTGTTACCACAATCTCTTCATTGTCAATCAAGTCTTGAATTTTATGCTTGAGAGACCAACATTCTTGTGTGTCATGGCCCGGAGATCCGGAGTGGTAAGCACACTTTTTGCTTGGGTCGAAATTCCGTCCACTGGTGTTGGTTGGTGGAAGGAGTTGCACAATCTTTTTCTGTGCGGTTAACAATTTCAGCACATTCTCGAGTGAATCCCCTAATGGGGTGAATGTTCTCTGACGTCTGGCCTCCATAGTCTTCTGAAATGGAGGGTTGGAAGGCTGTGCAGGAGCTTAAAAAGGGGTATAATTCCTCCTTTGAATGGGCATATTGTTTGACTCGCCCCTTGGATTCTGTCCTTGTAATACTAAGGACACTTCTTCATCTTTCTTCTTACGTGTTCTCCGAGGATTACTCCCATAATTTTTGGACTGGATATGTTTGGCAACGGCTTCCAAGGTAGTCACGTCGTTTATCTTCCCAGACTTTAGCCCCATTTCATCCATCTCTCCATACTTGATCATCTTAGAGAATGGTTTTCCTATGCCTGCTAGGACCCTCTCGTAGTATGGAGCATCTTGAATATCGATGAAGGTCATGACTATCTCAGACTCAGTCATAGCTGGGGTGACTTGTGCTGCAACCCTTCTCCATCGTTGGGCATATTCTCTGAATGACTCAGTGTTCTGTTTCTTGATTTTTGTAATCTGGTATCTGTCTGGAGCCAGCTGAGACTGGAAACTGTATTAACTGAGGAAAGCATGGGCCAACTCTTCCCAATTGTGAATTTTGGAGTTGTCTAAACGGGCGTACCAAGCTCTAGCCTCTCCGGTCAAACTATTCTGAAATAACTGCATTCGAAATTTCTCGTCCACTGCATAGGATCCGAGTTCTCCAATGAATACTTTCAAGTGAGTGTAGGGGTCTCCCAATCCATCATATTTCTCAAAATCAGGAGTTCTAAATTTTTTGGGATAACGAGCCCCAAGGAATATACAGAGGTCTGAATAATTGACACTGCCAAATGCCCCAGTCCCTTTGATAGACCGGATGGTTTCTTCAATCTGCTGTACTTTCTTCAGAATGTCACTAGCTTCCTGTTCTTTATTAAGGACGGTGTTTTCAGGGGTTTTGTTGGTTGTGTCCTAGTTTTGTGGTCCAGGAATCTGAGTATCTGTCTTTTCGGTCTCTTGACTTCCACCACTACCACCAGGTGTTCTTGGTTCTGTGTAAGCTTGGGTTTGCTTCCCTTTAAGAGCCTTACGTTGTTCTCTCAGGAAATTGGCCAATTCGGCTATCTAATTCTTTAGTCCTTCAAACTTTTCCCTAGAGACGGGTGGATTCTAGCTGAGTACTCGAAGTCATATCCATGGATGGACTTAGTGCTTTCTTAGATTTAGATCTAGTAACATGACCAATTTTTTACCTACAACAAAACGTAGGCGTGTCAATTTCCTGAAGTAGATAGGGATAGGATGCATGCCATGATGTGTTTTTGTGGATTTTTAATCTTATCCTGCAAAACAGAGATCAGTTGTTTTGATGATAGGAAGACATGACCAGATGTATATAACAGGGAATGTAAAATTTTATTATGATGTTTACATTGTGCTCCTTTACATTAGAATTGAAAACTCGACATTGAATTGAAAGAGGAAGGCATGAAGAAGCTTCCCATCGGATTTGGTTAATTAGAGGCTGACCTATTTTAGGTTACTCTCGCGGCTTTTTCGGCATGAAGGTTCCCAGATCATCGCAATCTACTAGAGGGAAAATTAATCCGATCTTTCAACTGAAGCGAATCTAGGTGGTGTATTTTCATGAGCCCTGAAGACTTATTCGCCCTCGAAGACGTTACTTATCACCGACTGGTTTGCTTCTTGGTGAAGGAATCACAACATACATTCAAATACATCGCGTCTCACCGTTATGCATATGATGACATTGGTGCGAAGCACTAATATGGGTGTGAAACACTAAAAAAGCAGGAAAGCATTCATTCACATTCATTCAATGTAAAGACGCAGCATTCACGCATTCATTCAATGTAAAGACGCATCATTCACACATACGTAGATATGAAAGGGAATTTTTTTGAAAAGATTTGAGAGCAGCTTAAGCCCTCTACTATCCCCAGCGGAGTCGCCACCTGTCGACGTTGAGAAAAAATCTGCGGGTCGGGTCACAACCCGGATCTTTCTCTCTTCCTAAGTTATGTCTTCCCTTATTCTTTTTATTATGAAAATGGTTTTGAAGGGTTTTTTAGGAAAAGGCCAATATGTATCATGTCGAAGATTTGAACGTTTTACAGAGTCGCCAGTTGGTAGCTTTGAAATGCTTGTACCAACTCAACCGAGTTTTATTTTGAAAAGAGGCCCAATTACTGGACACTGTCGAAACTTGATCTTTGAAATCGAAGTTTGAGTTTGGGGGCTTGGTTAAGTGTGGGGAAGGTGTTAGGCACTCTACAACTCCCGTGTAAACACGGCACCACATCTTTTCAATATTTCTCTTTTAAATCTGCAATGCGTGTGTGAATGCTGGAAGAAATTGGGCCTATGCTTTGATTGAAAGTATGTTTATGCATTGTTGAACCTATATACAAAGGGTTTGATTTGACTTGCAAAAAGACTTTGATTTGCTTTGCAAAAGTGTTTGATTTGATTTGCAAAAGTTTCTTTTTTTGATAAGATTAAAATGATGTTTTGAAAACAGGTTTACAAACCTTTATGCTAACATAGGAATTGAAGCATATTGATACTTCATTTTTATCTTTTCAGCCTTAAGGCTCAGTTTGAATGGTGATTGTCGGGCTGCGAAGCATCCTCGACCACAATATATACAAGTGTCGGTCTTCTCATGGGCATGACAGCCATCGGAGTGACTCTGACACGACAAACCATATTTTCACTATGTTGAGACCTTAAATCCGGATAACTGTTTTAAGGTCTTTTGTATGTACATTTTTACAGAAAAACTGGCAGGGTACATTTGTAAAGTGGAGTTTGTCCAATGTGGGAATCAGATTCTGATCAATTGGATCATGAATCCCACGATTCCTAGGCTCACAAAAGGAAAGCCAATAAACCTGCACAGCTCAAATTTGTACTAAAATATATATACATATCTAAATATCACCAGAACCAAGGATTCATTCAGTAAATCCTGGTTCGCACATGACTGAAGCGTCTCGTTCCCACAAGATAGCGATCTAAGGGCCGCGAGGTTGCTTTCATAACTGAAACTAGAAAAATATTAGATTAAAATAAATCTCAGCTATTCTAGCTTCCTAGTTCTGTCTGAACCTATTTTGAACTGTTTGAAAGCTAGAGTTGTCGAGATTTAAAGAAATCTAGTTCACCCGCAGAAATGTTAGTGCCGATTCATATAAAATGAATATTTAAAGCATCAGTTTAATTATAAATATGTAAAATAATATATATATATATATATATATATATATATAATTATATGAAAGTGGTAAAGGGTGAAGGGTTTTCACGCCGGTGCCCGGACTAAAATATATATATATATATATATATATATATATATATTTATAAAAACTGTAAAAAACCACAGAGTAATCCAGGCTTAACAGAATGATATATATATATATATATATATATATATATATATATATAAGCGGTAAAGGACGGTGGGTTTTCACTCCGATGCCCGGACTAGAATTGAAATATATATATATATATATATATATATATATATTATTTATAAAAGCTGTATAAAAGCCACGGAATGATCCAGGCTGGATAGAATAGAAATATATATATAAAAGCAGTAAGGGCAGTGGGTTTTTACTCCGAGGCCCGAACGGAAATATATATATATATAAAAGTAGTAATAATTATGGCCACAGAATGATCCAGGCCGAACTAAAATGTAAATATATATATTTATAGTTAAATATAGACAAAAAATAGTCAAACCAGGACTGGGAACATGACCTAGTCCGATGAAAGGTGCATATATATGTATATATATATAAAAAAATAGTAAACTACCGCGGATTTGACATTCCGGGCTTGACAGAATTGAAAAGTTAGTATATATACAGTTAAATATATACAAAAAAAGCCAAACCCGGAGTGGGAAGATAACCCAGTCCGGCGAAGTTGCTAACAACGAAGATGCAAGTATATAAAAGAAGTTAGAAGCGACGGATCGTCAATCCGAGTTGTAGAAATGCCATAAAATGCATTTAGGTACTAAAATGTACCAAAAGTTTACAAAAACGGCCATGGAACTGAGTTCCGGGCATATTTAGAAAATAAAACTTGATATGCACTTGTATAACAGCGTAATGAAGTAATATAAACTTGTTGATCGTAAAAATACTCACAATGGACTGCTATACGGGCTTTTTGTAAAATCATAGGCTTTAAATGTCCAAATCTGCCGGTTAATTTTTGATATGTGGTAGTATGTGGGTATATCTATATGTTAGAGTGAAAAAATTTGGGTTTGGAAGATAAGAAAATAGCTGGAAAATCAAACGGGCAGGGGTTCAGAGTGTTTTTGAATTCCTGAAATGAGCTGGGGGTGATCTCATATATATAGACCCAGAAGAAGCAGCTCTACCTGCTGCTGCCGCAGGTAGAGGTGCGGCTCCATGTTGTAGGGCCCGCGTGGCTGTTCCTGTTGCATTGAAGTACGTGCACTACGAGCAATGCGATGTCAGGTTCTAAACTTTTTAACTTTTGATCAGAGCGTCCGTTTGAGGTGTGCTGTACCTTTTCGGAAAGCCCTCGCCAAGAGTGTCACAATGACATGAGATAAAACATTTTTTAAGCCCAAGAAGACGGGTTCATAACCAGATCTTCGATTACCCGCAGTTTGTCAGTTGAGCTATCTTGCGCTGTTTGCACTCGGGATCATTGTTATGGTTCGTTCTGACCTTGATGACATCAATTCAGCTTGAGTTTGACTGAATTGGCTTATATTTGGTAAAATGACTGTTTTACCCCTCCCGGGGTTGCCTTCAGTGTTGGCATGGCCTTCTGCTGACTTCCTAGGGTTGTTTCCAAGGTTTGGATCCCATTCGAATTTGTTTATCCTCAGTGTTGTCTCCGAGGATGACTTGGTCCTTCTAGGTTTTCCTCTGGGGATGTTGTGATGCTTCAGGATTATTTTTGAAGTTGACTTGACCTCCTGGGTTGAGACCGGGGCTAGCCTGTACTTCCCAGGTTAAGATCGGGGCTAACTTGTACCTCCCGGGTTGAGGCCGGGGCTGCCATGTACCTCCCGGGTTGAGACCAGGGCACCGAGGCTGACTTTTACCTCCCGGGTTGAGACCGGGGCTGATATGTACCTCTTGGGAGAGACCGGGGCTGACTTGTACCTCCCGGATTGAGACTGGGGCTGACCTGTACCTCCCAAATTGAGACAGGGGCTGACCTGTATCTCCCGGGTTGAGATCAGGGCTGACCTGTACCTCCCGGGTTGAGACCGGGGATAACCGGTACCTCCCGGGCTGAGATCGGGGCTGACTTGTACCTCCCGGGTTGAGACTGGGGCTGACCTGTACCTCCCGGGTTGAGATCAGGGCTGACCTATACCTTCTGGGTTGAGACCAGGGCTGACCGGGGGTGACCTTTACTTTTCGGGTTGAGACCGGGAATGACCTTTACCTCCCGGGTTGAGACCGGGGATGACCGGTACCTCTCGAGTTAAGACCTGGGTTGACCTGTACCTCTCGGGTTGAGACCGGGGCTGACCGGTACCTCTCGAATTTAGACCGGGGCTGAGTTGGTGACCCGATTTTGTGACCGGGGTTGAGTTGATGGCCCGGTATTGAGACCGGGGTTGAATTGAAAAGACAATTTTACCCTCCTACAGTGTTAGTAACAGGAAAATAGAATTTCGAGTGTCTACAATTGGTTTATAGGACCTGTTAAAATAAAGGCAAAAATAGGTCTAAAAGATTTGCCCCCAGAGAAGGTATAAAGTTGAAATTATAAAAAAAATAAACAGATATTAATCTTCAATGCAAAAATGAAATATATTATAAAATACAAGTTATGTTTTCTAGTCCCCTATAGAGTTTTTGAATTTATTTTATTTTCTCTACTGGCTTCCTATTTTGACAACCAACTAATGTGTGTTGGTACTGGGAGTTGGACATTTTAGGTTTTGGTTGTTGGGATAGAACTAATCTGTGTCGAAAAATGTAGACCCAGCGAAATCGTAACAAAATATTAGTTCTCATTGCAAATTTTTGTGTAACTTGTTTATTGTTAATTAAATGGATATATATTAGTAGTAATTCTATCAAAGAGATATATGTCATACGGTGGTCAAAGTTATCCTTATAATTATATTTAATTTCATGTATTGATTGATGTATGTCAATTGTTATGGTGGATGTTAACTGGTTTGGTTGGGTCGTAATGAGACAAAGTTTATTGGTATTTTTTTGTTGTTAGGGTGAAGAAGTGTTGAAGACCATATGCATGTAGCAATCAGTTTTGGTTTATCACCGGATCTATATAATAGACCTTCAATACCTGTAGCAATCAGTTTTGGTTTAAAATCTTATATTCATTAAACAAGTTATCCTTTGTTTGTCATTTTTGTAGAAAGACAGCATGTCATTAGGAAGTATGGTAGAGAGCAACGAATTTGATTTAAGGATTCAAAGCAAGCAATGTCATTGTCAACAATTTATGATTTGTAAAATTACCCGCTCCAATAAGAATGGAAATGAAGGTCGAATCTACTATACGTGCCTGAATAGAAAATGCGATTTCTTGGGATGGTGCAAAGCTATAAATGAAGAAAATTCATCAACAACTATTGAAATGCAGCTGCCAAATAATTTCATTATGCATGATCCGACTATAATTGAAATGAGACATGGAATTAAATTATTGAAGAAATTAGTTTTTGTAATACTTATTCTCTGTTTGTTTGTTCTTATGAAAAACTAGTTGTCTTTTGTTGGAAGTTGTAATGGAGGTGAAGTTGAAAACGAACTTGTAATTGACAAAGTTGTAATGTAACTAGTTCTCTGTTTGTTTATTCTTATGATTTGCATTGAGTTGACTGCTCTAGTCATTTATCTGCTCTATTCACATGATCTTACCATTACATTTTTTATTCCAGGTAGCAAGTAAAAAGAGCAAAATTATTTCATAAAAATTGAAAGTGTTGATATTTCACTTAATTAAGAGTCGGGCTTTATACATCTAGAAAAACCTATCAATGCCCTCTTTATATGTAACTGGGCCAGTGATTCGACTTTCTGATAAAATTACAAGGACCCATGTTGTTGCTGCTTTTTTGGGCTACTCTCTTACTTCAACTTGTAGCAAATTTACTTTTTTGTTGAGTGAAAATTAATCTTGCATTACTTTTTCCTGTTTAAACAATTATGCTTGTGAAATGAATTTGTTTGCTCCATTAGTACCACCCAAAAAAAACAAAAAGAGCCTATATAGTAACAAACAATTCAAAAACAATAGCTATAGTAATATATTGATCACTTGTAGTACTAAATTTAGACAAAAAACCAAAAATAATCCCAGCTCTAAATATGCAAGCACTATAAGAAGAGTTGCTTACTGCAGTTCCTGATATACAAATTCAGAAATGTACTTGAACACCAGGTATTACTCTTATTTCACAACAACAGCTTTAAGAATGCCATCAGATCTGAAGTTTGGAAATAACAGCCTTATATCAACAGGTCCTGGCATACTGAAAGAAAGAGTGAACGGCCCAGTGGGCATTATTTATGTAATTTCTGTTGGGTTTGTACGAAATCGTGACGCAATCAAATTGCAAATATTAGCGGAAGCATGGTATATCAGAGTTTAAAAAAATTTCTACAAACTATTACCCGGATCATCCTTTATGCAAATTATTAATTTAAAATGATAAATAAGAAGTTATGGAATCATACCCTTGTAGAACGAAGCTTCCACAGGTACTAGTTCAACTCCTTGTTCTTCGTGATCTCCTTGAATTTCTGGGTTAGATTCCTTCCTTTGATCAACGTTAGCCACCCAAGTGTTTGGCCTCTAGACGTGATCCACCAAGGAAGAAGAATTATCAAGAAGGAGGGTGTTTGGCTAAACCTTAATTTTCTATCCTCTATAGAAAAGGAGTACTCTCCAACAATTGGAATTTCATCAATCAATATCTATTATAAGACTTCTCTTATATAGATATTGGTCAACCCTTCTAATCCTATTAGACATGAGATTTCTTTTAATTAATTAAACTCCTTTAATTAATTTAGGCTTCCCACCACATGGGAATAATTAATTAAATTCATTTAATTAATTTATCTCCTAATCTTATTAGGAATAAATGAGAGTACTAATATTAAATTAATTACTAAACTCCTTTAGAAATTTAAATAATTATAATTGTAATAATATTAATAAGACTCCTCTTATTAATTTATATTTAATATTTCTAAAATATTAAATAATAAACAGTAAGCTATTTAATTTATTCTATCACTATAGATTAAATTAATTATACTTAATGCATTATTACGATTATGCCATTACCTTCTTAAATAATTATTCTTCCTTTTATGGTGTGACCCTTTAGGTTCTCTATATTAAATCGGTTGTGAATAAATCAATTAGAACAATTCTAATCTTATTTAAATAAATAAATTAAACTAATAATCTATTTAAATAAATAATATTTATTCTACAATAGGGATAAGCCTCCCTAGCGATCAACGAGTTTTCAGATAATATAGATTTCAACATTAATCATAAAAGAACCTGTGAGTAAATAGTTACCATACAATTCAATCCTTCCACCATACAATGTCCCAATTAAATATTAGACATGAATTTACTGTCAAGTCTTATTTTATTTAATTATATGTATTTCGATTAGAAAATGCACAACTCCGATTAATGCAAATTAGAAACCTCTTTCTAATTTCATTCCACCTTGGCTAAGGATTCCTGGGTTGTCATTTAACGAATCACATAGAACATATCTCCTCTTTTACTAGAGGTGGTAGATTCTTTATTGATCATTCATTATCTCCATATGTAACTCATTATACCCAAGCATACACTATATATGCGTTAAAAGGTCTTAAGGAATAAGTCAAAGTATAATTTGTTACATACAAGATACTATGATGATCTCAAGTCCAAGGATCACTTGTACTACTTTCACATTAGGAATTCCTATTAACAGACGAGTAAAACTCCATTAGGTATTCCATAGCGAGTCACGTTCAGTGAACTTATTCTCCAATAAGCACCTACATACTTGCTTTAGTGTCTCCATACAAATGATCATGAAATCAATCATCCTCATCTAATGAGCAAGCAACATATGTACCAATCTATCCGGATTTACTAATCCCCTTTTTAGTAATCCCATGATTGGAAACTATTTTAGTTTTAAAACTTTCTAAGAATTTAGATCTCATTAACATGATCAACATCATGATTCTAAAAGCATTGCTTAAAACTATGGGTTATTTACATATTATAAAAACAGCACCATGTAGATAATTAAATGCCTTTAATAAATAAATATTTTATTAATAAATAAATAAGATTGTTTACAAAGTATGTGCTTTATCATCATACATGATTGGCTTGTATGCACACTACCATCAATCTCCCACTTGCACTAAAGCCAATTGCCATGGTATCTCATACCCATCTTCTCTAAGTGACGATCAAACTGCTGTTGTGTTAAAGCTTTAGTAAATGGATCTGCAATGTTGTCTTGAGAGTCTACACGCTCCAAGGTGAGGTCTCCTCTTTCAATGATCTCCCTAATCAAGTGAAATCGCCGCAACACGTGTTTAGATTTCTGATGAGACCTGGGTTCCTTAGCTCGTGCAACTGCTCCTGTGTTGTCACAGTAAACGGGAACTGCAACTCCCATGCTAGGAACTACACCAAGTTCAGTTATGAACTTCTTCATCCAAACAGCTTCCTTTGCAGCTTCACTTGCAGCTATATACTCTGCCTCTGTCACTGAATCAGCAATTGTTTGCTGCTTGGAACTCTTTCAACTCACTGCGCCTCCGTTCAAGGTAAACACATACCCCGAAATAGATTTACTGTCATCTTGGTCTGTTTGAAAACTTGAGTCTGTGAATCCCTCGAGTTTTAATTCAGACCCACCGTAGATAAGAAAAATATCTTTAGTCCTTCTCAAGTACTTTAGGATATTCTTCACTGCCTTCCAGTGCTCTTCTCCAGGATTTGACTGGTATCGGCTCGTTACACTAAGTGCATGAGCAACATTCGGTCTAGTACATATCATACCGTACATGATAGATCCTATTGCAGAAGCATAAGGGATCTTACTTATACGGTCTCTTTCCTCAGGTGTCTTTGGGGCCTGTTTCTTGGAGAGATGTATTCCATGGCTCATCGGCATGAGACCTCTTTTGGAATCTTCCATGCTAAACCTCTTTAGCATCGCATCAATGTACGTTCCTTGGGATAAACCAAGCATCCTTTTAGATCTATCTCTATAGATCTTTATTCTCAAAATATAGGATGCTTCTCCCAAGTCCTTCATGGAGAAGTGTTTAGATAACCAGATTTTAATCGATTGCAGCATAGGAATGTCATTCCCTATCAGTAATATATCATCAACATATAATACAAGGAATGAAACTACGCTCCCACTAACCTTCTTGTACACACATGGTTCATCGTCATTTTTGACAAAATCAAACACTTTGATTGTCTCATCAAAACGAATGTTCCATCTACGAGAAGCTTGCTTCAATCCATAAATGGATCGTTGCAGCTTACAGGCTTGATTTATTCCAACCTTTGAAACAAATCCCTCTGGCTGTGTCATATACACATCCTCCTCAAGTTTGCCATTGAGGAATGCCGTTTTCACGTCCGTCTGCCAGATCTCATAGTCGTTATAAGCTGCAATCGCAAGCAAAATCCGAATGGACTTGAGCATAGCTACTGGTGAGAAGGTTTCATCATAGTCAACTCCTTGTCTTTGTTTGAAATCTTTTGCAACCAGTCGGGCCTTTAGGTCTCTACCTTGCCGTCCGCTCCAGTCTTTCTTTTAAAGACCCATTTACACCCAATAGGCTTAATGCCTTCAGGTGGTGAAATCAAAGTCCATATTTTGTTTTCATACATGGAGTCCATTTCGAATTTCATGGCTTCAAGCCATTTCCCTGAGTCTTTATTACTCATAGCCTGTTCGTAATTCAATGGATCATCATCATTCATGATGTGTACCTCATCGTCATCCTCTATAACGAATCCAAACCTCTCAGGTATCTTCGGTACTCTTCCAGATTTATGAACAGGGTGTGGTATAGTGGGTTCTTCTACTTTGTCAGGTACCTGACTTTGATCCGTGGTAATTTGTGGTTCTTGAACTTTTTCAAGATATATCTTACTCCCAGTGACCCCTTCATGGATAAACTCCTTTTCCAAGAAGGCAGGATGTTTCGCAACAAACACCTTTTGATCATTTGGATGATAGAAATAATACCCTAAAGTTTCTTTAGGGTATCCCACAAATCTACACTTATCAGATTTAGTCTGTAGCTTATCATTTTCAAACTTTTTGACATAAGCTAGACAACCCCAAGTCTTAACATGCTTAAGATTTGGTTTCCTCCCCTTCCACATCTCATATGGAGTCTTTGGGGTGGATTTGGTAGGTACCTTGTTAAGTAGGTATGCAGCTGTTTCTAGGCCATATCCCTAGAAGGAAATTGGAAGGTCGGTAAAACTCATCATAGATCAAACCATGTCCAACAGTGTTCGATTTCTCCTTTCAGATACTCCATTTAACTGTGGTGTACCTGGAGGAGTCCATTGTGAGATTATACCATTTTCTTTGAGACAATTGAGAAACTCACCGCTTAAGTATTCTCCACCTCGATCTGATCGAAGTATCTTTATACTCTTGCCCGTTTGTTTCTCTACTTTACTTCTGAACTCTTTGAACTTTTCAAATGATTCTGACTTGTATTTCATTAAATACACATATCCAAATCTTGAGTGATCATCAGTGAAAGTAATAAAATAAGAATACCCACCCCGTGAACTTGTTGTTATAGGTCCACAAACGTCTGTGTGAATCAATGCCAACAACTCTGTAACTCTTTCTCCTTTTCCACTAAAAGGAGATTTAGTCATTTTACCCATGAGACAAGATTCACAAGTTGGATATGATTCATAATCAGATAACTCAAGGAGCCCATCTTTATGCAACTTGGATAATCTTGTTTCATTGATATGACCGAGTCTACAGTGCCACATGTAAGTATAATTAATATCATCTCTTTTCCTTTTCTTAGTTTGTTCAATTTGAAAAATATTTTCTTGTAAGTCAAGTGTATAAAGTCCATTTCGCAAATTTTCAACACCATATAAAACATCGTTTTTATAAATAGAACAACTATTGTTCTTTATAACAACGTTAAATCCTTCCATATCCAATACAGAAATTAAAATAATGTTTTTAATAATATTCGGAACATAATAACAATTATTAAGATAAATGGACTTGCCCGAATGCATTGCTAAATAATAAGTTCCTACAGCTAATGCAGCAACCTTTGCTCCATTCCCCACTCGTAGGATCACCTCATCATTGTTCAGCTTTCTACTTCTGACCAGTCCCTTCACATTATTACATATGTGAGAACCACAGCCGGTATCCAATACCCAAGTAGAATTATGACTTTCAGAAAAATTAATTTCAATCATAAACAAACCCTAATTGGAAGTCGAAGCTTCTCCAAACTTCTTGTTTGCCAGAAACTTCTTGCAGTTCCTCTTCCAATGACCCGGTCGTTGCAATGGAAGCACATTCCTTTGCTAGCTGGATCAGGTTTCTTTTGTTCCTTTATGTTCACCTTGCCCTTGGTCATCCGAGATCGGAAGATCTCCTTAGATATCTCATATCTAGCAGTCCTACTTTGTTCACCATACAACTCCTTGAGGTGAAGCAGCATAGCAGGAGCATCCATGTTTACGTGCTGACGCTGAAGCTCGTTATTCATGGATGCGAGCATGATACATTGAGCCACAGATGCATCATCTTGCCACTTTACAATGGTGGCAATCTCTTCTTCAGAGGCTGTTTCTGGAACAGTTCCAGGGACAGGTGAGTTTAGGACATAAGAAATCTTTTCAGCAGTGAGAACTATTCTCAGATTTCTTAGCCAGTCCTTATAATTCGGCCCGGTAAGCTTATTAGCATCAAGTATGCTTCGCAGTGAAATTAGTGATTTTGACATTTTTAAAATTCTGCATGTGAAAAAATAACATTTTAGCAAACATTCATTTTATTAATTTTGCATACCAAAATAAATTTAGGTCTTTATTTTAAATTGGTATCTCCCACTATTTTTATCAAACTATATCACCCTCACTTATATAGTTCGGCAACATCTAATTAAAGATTTGCTAGTGAGAATAAGGATCCCATTTCAAATGTATATAACCTTGTGGATAGCACAACAAGCGATATACAAATAAATAGGTAGACAACTCTTGTCAATTACATCACTATATAACTCCTTTTATTTTGCCTCTTAAATCATAATGGTCAAGTGTGTGCACATCCGAACTAAAATGATTTAAGTTAAGTCCAGCCTAGCACTTCCATAAATTCAAAAAAGAAAAATGTTCATCCTTGTGGATAGCACAACAAGACTAGATCGTTCAATTTTCTTGATAAGCATCAAATGTGATTAATTAACATCTTAAATACGCAATACTCGCCTTGTGGATAGCACAACAAACTCATATTAAATATTTAATACTCTATTAATTTATCATGCTAGAAGGCGACGTTCGATATTCCAAATATCATTTGAACGCTTCGGACTTAATATTATTTCTTTGAGGGGTTTGTTATTATTTGTCTCATCTTGTTTAGCTAGCATGCACATATATATATATAAAATACGAGTCATTTTATTAAACATGCAAAGCATGTTTGCATAAAATATAATGTATATAATATTTAGCATGCAATATAGAATATTATATTCTACCTGGATTGATTATGGACTTTTATTCTAGTTTGGTTCACTAGAGCCACTAAGTGAACCAAAAGGTCATACCTAGGAGTGCAAGAATTTAAATTTAAATATAACTATTACATTTAAACCCGGGCTCCATACAAACGGGTCTTCACGCGCTCCTTGCTCCTTGGTCTCCAATTTCTTCAAGATAATTCTAACTATTTCTATTACATTAAACTATTTAATTTAAATAGAAACCTTGATCAGCAGTCAAGGGGAAGTACATAGGAGGGAGATAGAATTTTACATCAAGAAAAAAAATTAGAGAAGACGAGGTACACAGACCCCATTTAATAAAACCCATTCATTCAAGCATTCAACTAAAATAAAATCCAATCACATTGGTCAAATAGTCCATAATCAATCCCCATTTATTATCATACATATCACCATATATATCAATAAATAAATATTCATCTCATGAATTAAAACATTCCATATATATATGAGTATCATTTAATGGGCAATTTTAAATTGCATGAAATCCAATTTCAAGATTAAAATAAACTCTTTATTTTAATTATAAAATTATTTAGAATATAATATATAAATATATCATATTTATTTTTTTAAAAGAAGTCACCTTCTTTTATTAAAAGAGTCATGTAGGTTTATTAAAAGAGTCCTTTCCTGATGGGTCACCTTCTTTTTGGAGTAAGAAAGAGACAACACCTTTTCTTTGCAGAATTCAAGATTAGCACCCAAAAAAAAAATTGTGATTCGTCCCAAAAAAAAAAGTCATTTTTTTTTCTTAAAAAAAAATAATTTTATACAATAAAATTATGCCCAATAAATTATTTTAAATATATACCCATATGTATATGAAATCAAAAATAAATTAATAATTGCATAAAGGTTTGGCTCTGATGCCACTGTTGGGTTTGTACGAAATCCTGACGCAATCAAATTGCAAATATTAGCGGAAGCATGGTATATCAGAGTTTAAAAAAATTTCTACAAAACCATTACCCGGATCATCCTTTATGCAAATTATTAATTTAAAATGATAAATAAGAAGTTATGGAATCATACCCTTGTAGAACGAAGCTTCCACAGGTACTAGTTCAACTCCTTGTTCTTCGTGATCTCCTTGAATTTCTGGGTTAGATTCCTTCCTTTGATCAACGTTAGCCACCCAAGTGTTTGGCCTCTAGAGGTGATCCACCAAGGAAGAAGAATTATCAAGAAGGAGGGTGTTTGGCTAAACCTTAATTTTCTATCCTCTATAGAAAAGGAGTACTCTCCAACAATTGGAATTTCATCAATCAATATCTATTATAAGACTTCTCTTATATAGATATTGGTCAACCCTTCTAATCCTATTAGACATGAGATTTCTTTTAATTAATTAAACTCCTTTAATTAATTTAGGCTTCCCACCACATGGGAATAATTAATTAAATTCATTTAATTAATTTGTCTCATAATCTTATTAGGAATAAATGAGAGTACTAATATTAAATTAATTACTAAACTCCTTTAGAAATTTAAATAATTATAATTGTAATAATATTAATAAGACTCCTATTATTAATTTATATTTAATATTTCTAAAATATTAAATAATAAACAGTAAGCTATTTAATTTATTCTATCACTATAGATTAAATTAATTATACTTAATGCATTATTACGATTATGCCATTACCTTCTTAAATAATTATTCTTCCTTTTATGGTGTGACCCTTTAGGTTCTCTATATTAAACCGGTTGTGAATAAATCAATTAGAACAATTCTAATCTTATTTAAATAAATAAATTAAACTAATAATCTATTTAAATAAATAATATTTATTCTACAATAGGGATAAGCCTCCCTAGCGATCAACGACTTTCCAGATAATATAGATTTCAACATTAATCATAAAAGAACCTGTGAGTAAATAGTTACCATACAATTCAATCCTTCCACCATACAATGTCTCAATTAAATATTAGACATGAATTTACTGTCAAGTCTTATTTTATTTAATTATATGTATTTCGATTAGAAAATGCACAACTCCGATTAATGCAAATTAGAAACCTCATTCTAATTTCATTCCACCTTGGCCAAGGATTCCTGGGTTGTCATTTAACGAATCACATAGAACATATCTCATCTTTTACTAGAGGTGGTAGATTCTTTATTGATCATTCATTATCTCCATATGTAACTCATTATACCCAAGTATACACTATATATGCCTTAAAAGGTCTTAAGGAATAAGTCAAAGTATAATTTGTTACATACAAAATACTATGATGATCTCAAGTCCAAGGATCACTTGTACTACTTTCACATTAGGAATTCCTATTGACAGACGAGTAAAACTCCATTAGGTATTCCATAGCGAGTCACGTTCAGTGAACTTATTCTCCAATAAGCACCTACATACTTGCTTTAGTGTCTTCACACAAATGATCATGAAATCAATCATCCTCATCTAATGAGCAAGCAACATATGTACCAATCTATCCGGATTTACTAATCCCCTTTTTAGTAATCCCATGATTGGGAACTATTTTAGTTTTAAAACTTTCTAAGAATTTAGATCTCATTAGCATGATCAACATCATGATTCTAAAAGCATTGCTTAAAACTATGGGTTATTTACATATTATAAAAACAGCACCATGTAGATAATTAAATGCCTTTAATAAATAAATATTTTATTAATAAATAAATAAGATTGTTTACAAAGTATGTGCTTTATCATCATACATGATTGGCTTGTATGCACACTACCATCAATTTCATCTTTAAAAAATGATCATTAAAGCCTCTAAGAATATGATTTATTCATATAAATTAATGACAAACTAGTGAATTAAGATCTATTGCACCATGTCTCATGTAGTCTTCTGGACCAAGTTCAACTTGAGAATTGTTATTGAGTACGCTTACAAAATAGTCACCTTGAGAACTCTACACAAGAAAAAGCAGTAAAATAAGAAATTTAATCTAAATAAATAAGTTTTTACATTTGAAAAAATTAAAGAAAAAGGTTTACCAAATTAGTGAAATCCATGTTATGTTCAATGGCCTTGTCTTTCTCTTTCTCTTTCTCTTTCTCTTTACTCACTCTTATACTTCTAACAACTTTCTCAATCTTAGACTAAAGCCTTTTAAACCGGGGCTGACCTTTACGATGAGCCGACAAAGGACTACGAATATTATTGCTTTCTTTACAGGCACTACCCACTTGGGTGCCTTGTCTGGGAGGAGTCGACTGATTACTTCCACACGTTCCATCATTTTTTTAGTACATTAACAAGCCTTTTAATCAAATGCATAACAACGTTTGTCTTATCTTCATTATCTATCGCCAAGTCTGCCGCTTTATAAAAAGAGTTGCACATCCTATCAAAACGTTCATTTTTCGGATTCAAAGTCCAGTCGGAGTATATGATCTTAACCTTCTTATTACACCTCTTCACGTCTTTCCTCCACATTCGAAGAATGAATTTATCCGGTAAGGTTCGAAGTCATTTTTTCAACAACACCGTAAGGGCATGTCTACATAATATTCCCTTAAACTCAAATAATTTACAGTTGCACTTAATGGTACATTCATCTTCTTTAAAATAAACTCTAAAAGTGTCTTCGTGAATCCCTCCAAACATATCTTGTGTAACATCGTACACCTCAAAACCATAGTCTACATTAACTGAATCAATGGCACAATAAAGCTTCCCTTTTACCTCTTCTTGAAATTCCTTGAATTTTGTCGTCGTATAAGCATCTTGAAATTATTTCTCAAATGGATAATCAGTAAGGCATGGAATCCAATGGTCAAAGGAATTGAAATTCACGTCATTCTCTTTTTGTACCTTACTTCTTAATGCATTCTCATACTGCTCAACAAATCGTTTTAAGGTTGTCCTTGAATTCACATAACCATCAAAAAAGTATTCATACTTTCACTTCTTTGAGTTGAAGACATTCCAGCTCAAAAAGTATTCTTTAAAAATGCCGGTGCCCAACGACTTCTCTCATCGTATAACCCAGTCAACCAGGCATTCTCTCTCAAGTTAAATTTCTCAATAAAACTAACCCATCGCTCTTTAAATTCTTTACAAGTTAATGAATCATAAACTGCCTTTTGCATTGAATATTTGATAGATTCATATTGGTTGCAACCACTTAATTTATTGGGCAACTACTTCATAATATGCCACAAGCACCACCTATTTCACGCATTGGGGAACACAATTTCAATAGCC
Organism: Panax stipuleanatus; assembly: GCA_020205555.1. NCBI lineage: Eukaryota > Viridiplantae > Streptophyta > Magnoliopsida > Apiales > Araliaceae > Panax > Panax stipuleanatus. The sequence continues at coordinate 89,086,476 of CM035123.1, forward strand.
TTCTTCATTGTTTTGTCTTGGTCAGTGATTATTACGGTAGGAGCACGACCATTCATACACGCAAGCCAAGTTTTAAAAAGCCAACTAAATGACTCAATATCCTCATGAGATATTAATCCACAACCTAAGAGTATTGACTGACCGTGATGATTAACTCAAACAAATGGGGCAAATGACATGTCATACTTATTAGTTAAGTATGTTGTGTCAAAGGTAATGGCATCCCCAAACTCCTCATAAGCTGCCCTACTCCTTGAATATGCCCAAAGGACATTTTGTAGTCCCCCTATCATCATCCAAATCCATCAAATAATAAAATTTTGTATTATTAGCTTGCATTTTTTTGAAGTAGTTTTAAAGTGCCATAGCATCCCCATCACCAAGCCTTAACCGCCTAACTTTGTCAAGATAATTGTAACAATCTTTTTGTGAAAAGGACACATTCTCATGCCCACCAGCTTCAACCAAGAAAGAACTAAAATTTTTATTTGGTCTAATACTAGCTCTATCGTTAAGTTCAAGTCTCCTTTTCTCATACTTGCTCATAATCCTGTTTTTCTTATAAAATCTAGATTTTTCTGGACTCAACTGATGATTATAATCAAGTGTTAGAGTCTTTACTCGCACTTTTTCATCTTCGACTACTGCAGCCCTAATCTTAGCATTGCAACCAGTTTTGCTAACATGACGTAAGTTGAAGGCATTATTTGACTTGCTTATTGAACATCCTGACCGAGCACATGCAAGAACCACAAATTTAGTCTCTGCATTTTCTCCTTTTTTCGTAGATCTTATTTTCACCGGAAATCCATTTTGGTTACCATAATTAGTGTAATATTCCATGTATAAATCAACGGAACCAAACTCCATTCCTACTTACGTATCTCTAATCACTTCATCAATTTCTTCATTTTCTACTAAATCCTCCGCCATAACACATTCCTCAATATCATTCATTCTCATACTTGAATTAAACTCATCACTACATGCAATTTCTGCAAATTTATAAAAATATATTAACTACATGCCATAGATATATTAAAAAATCTATGACATTAAAAGGTAATTTCTATTTATTCAATCAATTGGCACATTCATACCTTACATATAAACCAAACAAAAACACGAACAGAAAAATAATTATCCCTTGGCATAAACTAGGAAATCTAATGGATGTATCTTTTATAGTTCTTTTTTTGGGCATAGGTGTGCCTTTTATTATCAATATGCACATTTATTTCCAATCATTTATGGCTTTAAACAATTAGAGTAATTAAATAAATAGATAATGTTGGGTTTGTAAGAAATTATGGCGCAATCAAATTGCAAAAATTAGCCCAAGCATGGTAAAATCAGAGTTTAAAATTTCTACAAAACCATTACCCGGATCATCCTTTATGCATATTATTAATTTAAAACGATAAGTAAGAAGTTATGGAATTCATACCCTTGTAGAACGAAGCTTCCACAGGTACAAGTTCAACTCCTTGTTTTTTGCAATCTCCTTGAATATACGGGATTGATTCATTCCTTTGCTCAACGTTAGCCACCCAAGTGTTTGGCCTCTAGAGGTGATCCACCAAGGAATAGGAATTATTCAAGAAGGAGGGTGGTTGGCTAAACCATATTTTTCTATCCTCTATAGAAAAGGAGTACTCTCCAACAATTGAAATTGCATCAACTGATATCTAACATAAGACTCCTCTTATATAGATATTGGTCAACCATTCTAATCCTATTAGAAATAGGTTTTCATTTAATTAATTAAACTCTTTTAATTAATTAGGCTTCCCAACATATTGGGATTAATTAATTAAACTTCTTCAATTAATTTGCCTCCTAATCTCATTAGGAATAAATGAGAGTACTAATATAAAATTAATTCCTAACCTCCTTTAGAAATTAAAATAATAATAATTGTAATAATATTAATATGATTATATTTAATATTTTCAAAATATTAAATAATAAACATTAAGCTATTTAATTTATTCTATCACCATAAATTAAATTAATTACACTTAATGTATTATTACGATTATGCCATTACCTTCTTAAATAATTATTCTTCCTTTTATGGTGTGGCCCTTTAGGTTCTCCATATTAAACCGGTTGTGAATAAATCAATTAGGAACAATTCTAATCTTATTTAAATAAATAAATTAAATTAATAATCTATTTAAATAATTAATATTTATTCTACAATAGGGATAAGTCTCCACAGCGATCAGCGACTTTTCTAGATAATATAGATTTTAACATTAATCATAAAAGAACCTATGAGTAAATAGTTACCATACAATTCAATCCTTCCACCATATAATGTCCCAATTAAATATAAGACATGAAATTACTATCAAGTCTTATTTTATATAATTATATGTATTTCGATTAGAAAATGCACAACTCCAAATAATGCAAATTAGAAACTCCTTTCTAATTTCATTCTGCCTTGGATAAGGACTACTGAGTTTTCATTTAACGAATCACATATGACATATCTCTTCTTTTACTAGAAGTGGTAGATTCTTTATTGATCATTCAGTATCTCCATATGTAACTCATTATACTCAAGCATACCCTTTGATATACCCCGAGGATCTTAAGGAATAAGTCAAAGTACAATTCATTGCACACAAGATGCTATGATGATCTCAAGTCCGAGGATCACTTGTACTACTATCACATTAGGAATTCCTATTGATAGGCAAGTAAAACTCCATTAAGTATTCCATAGCGAGTCACGTTCAGTGAACTTATTCTCCAATAAGCACCTACATACTTGCTTTAGTGTCTCCACACAAATAATCATGAGATCAATCATCCTCATCTAATGAGCAAGCAACATATGTATCAATCTATCCGGATTTACTAATCCCCCTTTTTAGTAATCCAAGAACTATTTTAGTTTTAAGCTTTCTAAGAATTTAGATCTCATTAGCATGATCAACATCATGATTCTAAAAGCATTGCTTAAAACTATGGGTTATTTATATATTATAAAAATAGCATCATGTAGATAATTAAATGTCTTTAATAAATGAATACTTTTATTAATAAATAAATAAGATCGTTTACAAAGTATATGCTTTATCATCATACATGATTGGCTTGTATGCATACTACTTTCAATCTCCCACTTGCACTAAAGCCAATCGCCATGGTATCTCATACTCATCTTCTCTAAGTGACGATCAAACTGCTGTTGTGTTAAAGCTTTAGTAAATAGATCTGCAATGTTGTCTTGAGAGTCTACACGCTCTAAGGTGACGTCTCCTCTTTCAATGATTTCTTTAATCACCTCCTCTTTCAATGATTTCTTTAATCAAAGTGCCGCAACACATGTTTAGATTCACGATGAGACATAAGAACTATTCCTAGTTCTGTAATGAACTTTTCATCTAAAACATCAACTTACAGCTTCACGTACAGTTATATACTTTATCTTTGTCACTAGACCAGCAGCCTTTTGCTGTTTGGAACCTTTCCAATTCACTGCACCACCTTTCAAGGTAACGACTTACCCTATAGTGGATTTGCTGTCATCTTGGTTAGTCTGAAAACTTGAGTCTGTTTAGTCCTTTAGTTTAAATCGGAGCCATTATGTGTCATGATGACATCCTTAGTGTCAGTTAAGTACTTTAGGATGTTTATCATTGTCCTACAGTGATCTTCTCCAGAATCTGACTGATCAACATCAAGTCTCGTATATTTCATTGCATACATAATAGTAACTCATGCGATCTCTCTTTTATTGAGGATAATTTTAGAGAGATACACTCCATGGCTAATCATCATGAGACACATTTTTGGAGTTTGCCATGCTAAACGCCTTTAGCATCTAATGAATATACGTTCCCTGGGTTAAGCCGAACATCTTTTTAAATCTATCTATACAGATTTATATCCCCAATGTAAGATGTTCTACCCAAATCATTCATGGAGGAATGTTTAGACAACTTTATTTTGATTGATTGTAGCATAGGAATGTCATTTCCTATCAGTAATATATCATTAACATATAATACAAGGAATGAAACAGCGCTCCCACTAACCCTTTTTGTACACACAAGGTTCATTCTCGTTTTTGATAAAATCAAACTCTTTTGATTGTCTCATCCAAATGAATGTTCCATCTTTAAGAAGCTTGCTACAACCCATAAACGGATTGTTGTAGCTCATATATATGATTTGCTTCAACTATTGAAACAAATCCATCTAGTTGAATCATACATGCATTCTCCTCTAATAATGTATATTTGAGGAAAGGCATCTCCACGTCTATTTTGCCAGATCTAGTAATAATAAGCTGCAATCGCAAGTAAAATCCAAATGGTCTTGTGCATTGCTTCAAAGATTCATTTTAGACTTTATGGTCATCTACCATTTTTTTGAGTTTTAATTACTCATAGCATGTTCGTAATTCAATGGATTATCATCATTCATGACGTGTACCTCATCGTCATCCTCTATGACGAATTCATACCTTTCAGGTATCTTCGGTACTCTTCCAGATTTACGAATAAGGTGTTGTATAGTAGGTGTCTCTACTTGGATAGGTTCATCCAATTAATCTATAGTGGTTTGTGGTTCTTGAATTTCTTCAAGCTCTATTTTCCTCCTACTAGCCCCTTCAAGGGTAAACTCCTTTTCTATGAAGGTAGCGTATTTCGCAACAAACACCTTTTGCTCAATAGGATTATAGAAATAGTATCCCAAACTTTCTTTAGGATATCCCACAAACGTGCGCTTATTAGATCATGTCCCCAGCTTATCATTTTGAAACCTTTTCACATAAGCTGGACAACCCCAAATCTTAACATGCTTAAGACTAGGTTTTCTCCCTGTCCACATCTCATATGGAGTCTTGGGGACGGATTTTGAGGGGACCTTATTTAGTAGATATGTAGCCGTTTCTAGGACATAACCCCAGAATGAAATTAGAAGATCGATAAAATTCATCATGGAACGAACCATGTCCAACACTGTTCGATTTCTCCTTTTAGATACTCCATTTAACTGTGGTGTACTTGGTGGAGTCCATTGTGAGATTATACCATTATCTTTAAGACAATTGAGAAACTTACCACTTAAGTATTCTCCACCTCAATCTGATCGAAGAATCTTAATACTCTTTCCCGTTTGTTTCTCTACTTTACTTCTGAACTCTTTGAACTTTTCAAATGATTCAGATTTGTATTTCATTAAATACACATATCCAAATCTTGAGTGATCATCAGTGAAAGTAATAAAATAAGAATACCATCCCCGTGCATTCGTTGTCATATGTCCACAAACGTCTGTGTGAACCAACGCTAACAACTCTGTAACTCTTTCTCCTTTTTCACTAAAAGGAAATTTAGTCATTTTACCCATGAGAAAAGATTCACAAGTTGGATATGATTCATAATCGGATAGCTCTAAGAGTCCATCCTTATGCAACTTGGATAATCTTGTTTCATTGATATAACCGAGTCTACAGTGCCACATATAGGTATAATTAACATAATTTTTTTTCCTTTTCTTAGTTTGTTATATTTGAAATATATTTTCATGCAAGTCAAGTATGTAAAGTCCATTTCGCAAATTACCAATACCATATAAAATATTATTTTTATAAATAGAACAACTGTTGTTCTTTATTATAATTTCAAATCCATCCATATCTAATACAGAATTTGAAATAATGTTTCTAATGATATTCGAAACAAAATAACAATTATTTAAATAAATGGACTTGCCCGTAGACAGTGCTAAACAATAAGTGCCTATAGCTAATGCAACAACTTTTGCTCTATTTCCCACTCATAGGACAACCTCATCCTTGTTCAGCTTTCTAATTTTGACCAGTCCTTGCACAGTATTACATATATGAGAACCACAGCCGGTGTCCAATACCCAAGTAGAATTTTGACTTTCAGAAAAATTTATTTCAATCATGAAAAAACCTTGATTGGAAGTCGAAGCTTCTCCAAGCTTCTTCTCTGCTAGAAACTTTTTGCAGTTCATCTTCCAATGACCCGGCTCGTTGCAATGAAAGCACATTCCTTTGCTAGCTGGATCAGGTTTCTTTTGATCCTTCACTTTCGCCTTGCCCTTAGCCTTCTTAGATTTCTTCCTTTTAGAAGATACCTTGGCCCTCTTCCAACTCTTGGAAGAATCATCCACCATTAAGACACGGTTCTTCTTAGATGGGAAGTGACCTTCTGCAGTTTTCAACATGTTAAGTAATTCAGGCAAGCTGACATCTAGCTTATTCATGTGGAAATTAACAACGAACTGCGAGAAGGTCTCAGGGAGTAACTGCAAGACCAAGTCTTGACTCAACTCCCTATCTATGACGAACACAAGCTATCCAAGGCGTTCAATCAGATTGATCACCCTTAGGACATGAGTCTCAACGGCAGTGCTCTCGGACATCTGAGATCGGAAGAGCTCCTTAGATATCTCATATCTAGCAGTCCTACTTTGTTCACCATACAACTCCTTGAGGTGAAGCAACATAGTAGGAGCATCCATGTTTTCATGCTGACGCTGAAGCTCGTTATTCATGGATGCGAGCATGATGCAATGAGCACAAAATGCATCATTTTGCCACTTTACAATGGTGGCAATCTCTTCCGCAGAGGCAGTTTCTGGAACAATTCTAGGGACAGGTAAATTTAGGACATAAGAAATCTTTTCAGCAGTGAGAACTATTCTCAGATTCCTTAACCAGTCCGTGTAATTCGGTCAGGTCAGTTTGTTAGCATCAAGTATGCTACGTAGTGAAATTAATGATTTCGACATTTTTAAATTTCTATATGTGAAAAGACAATATTTTAGCAAACATTCATTTAATTAATTTTATATACCAAAATAAATTATGTCTTATTTTAAATTGGTATCTCCCACTATTTTTTTCAAACTATATTACCCCCACTGATATAGTTCGGCAACATCTAATTAAAGATTCACTAGTGAGAATAAGAATCTCATTTCAAATGTATATAGCCTTGTGTGTGCACAATAAACCATATATAAATAAATAGGTAGACAACTCTTGTCAATTACATCAACATGTAACTCCTTTTATTCTTCCTCTTAGATTATAATGGTCAAGTGTGTGCACATCCGAACTAAAATGATTTAAGTTAAGTTCAACCTAGCACTCTATACATTCAAAAAAGAAAAATATTGTCCTTGTGGGTGCACAACAAAATAATATTGTTCAATTTTTTTTATAAGCATCAAATGTGATTAAATTAATATATTAAATACTTAATACTTGCCTTGTGTGTGCACAACAAACTCATATTAAATATTTAATACTCTATTAATTTATCATGCTAGAAGGCGACGTTCGATATTCCAAATATCATTGAACGCTTTAGACTTAATATAATTTCTTTGAGGGTTTGTCATTATTTATCTCATATTGTTTAGCGTGCATGGACATATATATATATATATATATATATATAAAATAGGTGTCATTTTATTAAAACATGCGAAGCATGTTTGCATAAAATATAATATATATATATATATATATAATACTTAGCATGCACATATAGAATACTATATTCTACCCGGATTGATTATGAACTTTTATTCTAGTTTGGTTCACTCGAGCCACCAAGTGAACCAAAAGGTCAAACCTAGGGGTGCAAGAATTAAAATAAAAATATAACAATTACATTTAAACCCGGGTTCCATTACAAACGGGCCTTCAAGCGCTCCTTGGTCTCTAATTTTCAAGATAATTCTAACTTATCCTATTACATAAACTATTTAAATTAAATAGAAACTTTGATCAGCAGTCAAGGGGAATTACATAAGAGGGAGATAGAATTTACATCAAGAATAAATTAGAGAAGATGAGGTACGCAGACCACCCCATTTAATAAAATCCATACATTCAAGCATCCAACTAAAATAAATCCAATCACATTGGTCAATAGTCCCATAATCAATCCCATTTATTATCATACATATCATCATATGCATCAATAAATAAATATTCATCTCATGAATTAAAATCATTCCATATATATAAGAGTATCATTTAATGGACAATTTTAAATTGCATGAAATCCAATTTCAAGATTAAAATAAACTCTTTATTTTAATTATAAAATTAATGAGAATATTATATATATATATATATATATATATATAACCGTAGTTATATTATATATATATATAATAGTATATATAATATAACATAACTAATCACGTGATCACTTATATATATATATATATATATATATATATATATATATATATATATATATATATATATAACGTTAATCAGACCCTAACGTGATCCAGACCATTATAATACTTTCATTTATTATGAGTCACCTTTTGGAAAAAAGGAAATTAATGATCACTTTTATTATAAAACCAATCAACATCCACGGACACAACGTAAAGGTGAAATAGCATTTCGCGTTTTATAACAGGCTTTCGAAAATTGATTTTGTTTTTCATAAAAATTAATTTTATACAATAAATTATGCCCAATAAATTATTCTAAATACATAACATATATATATATATATATATATATATATATATATATATATATATATATAGAATCAAAACAATTAATAATTTGCATAAAGTTTGGCTCTGATGCCACTGTTGGGTTTGTAAGAAATCATGGCGCAATCAAATTATAAAAATTACCGGAAGCATGGTAAAATCAGAGTTTAAAATTTCTACAAAACCATTACCTGGATAATCTTTTATGCATATTATTAATTTAAAAAGATAAATAAGAAGTTATGAATTCATACCCTTGTAAAGCGAAGCTTCCACAAGTACAAATTCAATTGATTGTTCTTCGCATCTCCTTGAATATTTGAAATTGATTCCTTCCTTTGATCAATGTTAGCCATCCAAGTGTTTGGCCTCTAGAGGTGATCCACCAAGGAATAAGAATTATTCAAGAAGGAGGGCGGTTGACTAAACCATAATTTTCTATTCCTCTATAGAAAAGGAGTACTCTCCAACAATTAAAATTGCATCAACTCATATCTAACATAAAACTCCTCTTATATAGATATTGGTCAACCCTTTTAATCCTATTAGAAATAGGTTTTCATTTCATTAATTAAACTCTTTTAATTAATTAGGCTTCCCAACATATTGGGATTAATTAATTAAACTCCTTCAATTAATTTGTCTCCTAATCTCATTAGGAATAAATGAGAGTACTAATATTAAATTAATTCCTAAACTCCTTTAGAAATTAAAATAATAATAATTGTAATAATATTAATAAGACTCCTCTTATTAATTTATATTTAATATTTTCAAAATATTAAATAATAAATATTAAACTATTTAATTTATTCTATCATCATAGATTAAATTAATTACACTTAATGTATTATTATGATTATGTCATTACCTTCTTAAATAATTATTTTTCCTTTTATGGTGTGATCATTTAGGTTCTCCATATTAAACCGGTTGTGAATAAATCAATTAGAACAATTCTAATCTTATTTAAATAAATAAATTAAATTAATAATCTATTTAAATAATTAATATTTATTCTACAATAGGGATAAGTCTCCACAGCGATCAACGACTTTTCTAGATAATATAGATTTTAACATTAATCATAAAAGAACCTATGAGTAAATAGTTACCATACAATTCAATCCTTCCACCATATAATGTCCCAATTAAATATAAGACATGAAATTACAATCAAATTTTATTTTATCTAATTATATGTATTTCGATTAGAAAATGCACAACTCCAAATAATGCAAATTAGAAACTCCTTTCTAATTTCATTCTGCCTTGGACAAGGACTACTGAGTTTTCATTTAACGAATCACATATGACATATCTCTTCTTTTACTAGAAGTGGTAGATTCTTTATTGATCATTCATTATCTCCATGTGTAACTCATTATACCCAAGCATACCCTTTGATATACCCTGAGGGTCTGAAGGAATAAGTCAAAATATAATTCATTGCACACAAGATGCTATGATGATCTCAAGTCCAAGGATCACTTGTACTACTATCACATTAAGAATTCCTATTGACAGACAAGTAAAATTCCATTAGGTATTCCATAGCGAGTCACGTTCAGTGAACTTATTCTCCAATAAACACTTACATACTTGCTTTAGTGTCTCCACATAAATGATCATGAGATCTATAATACCCAAGATTTTCTTAATATTATTAAATGAATATATTAATGGAAATGAATATTTATTCGTATATAAATGATTTTTGTGTTAAGAGATGAGTTAACTCAATTATGTTAAATTGAATAATTATAATAATTGAGAAATTTTGGAGTTTGTGACAAACTCGTCGAAAAGCCTTGTGTGGCACAGTGATGAGGAATATTAGAGATGATATTAATTAACGAAGAAATTATTATGTAAACAATTAACCTATATTAATAGTTAATATAGAATATTAATTAATTGATGATGATTAATTAATAATAAGTGCTGATTATTATTTCAAGAGGTATATTAATAATGAGCAACGTGTTTATAAATATAATAAAGATTTACAATTATCTACTGTGATAATTAAATGTACATCGTATAGTAGTTAGCTATATATTGTACAAAGTGTAAGGATGGTGTGGCTATATTATATAAAAATCATATATTAAGATATTATATGAAGCATTGTGATTGGACATGTTGAAACTATATACTATGAATTACATGAAATGTGTATGTGACAATATGTATGGAAGTATACATTTAATTAATACACTTTGGTAGTATTGTAAACAATTGTTGAATTATAGGATTTAAATTAAACAATACATGAGATACAGTAATGTGATAATATCCGGTTAAAATATATCGGTACAATAAAATGTACATGGATTATGTGTGTGAACTACATTTACCATTATATGAATTACATGGTAGTATTATTGGGATTATATTATAGTTTTAATTGTAATCTAAATATATAGTATGTATATATATGAGGTAACCTAAGTGTATAATATATGTTATAACATTGCATTGTACAAATTGATAGAATGCTGAGAGTGATATTGCTTGTCCCTAAATGCTAGACCCATTTGCTCTTCACGTGTATGACAAAAGGCTATAGCCTATTTTCCCATTCTTCTCCCAAGCTCAAGCTAGCAATGATGATCAAGGGGATAGTTTTCATGATTACATTCACCAACTAACTACCTACTCTCTATTAACCTCCATGCAATTCAAATTTACATTGGTTTGATTTGTGGTATAATTACATTGCCTGTGTAAGGATTTCTCTATAAATACAACCCATCTCTTTCATATTTTCAATTGCTGAGATTTGCTAAGTGTTGAGAGGGAGAGCATATACATATATCAGTGATAGCATTCTCTGAGGCTGAGAGAGTTCTTATTAGCAAGTTTGATTTCATTTACATAGGTATAATCCCTCTTCCTTGCTTATCATTTTCATCCTCTAGTCAAAACTCCATTTCATATTTCTGTCAAAATCCAAATTCTTGATTATATGAAATTGAAGTATAATTGAATTATAGAAAGCTTGTGTAGTTTATTGTGGACTTACATACATGTTGGAACTACAATATAGCTCACTTGCTCATCATTTTTATTTTCTGTTTCGAATTCTGAAATTTCTGTAAAATTCTTTAATTCTTGAATTTAGTTGGAGTTCATGAATTTAGGAATTGATAAATGACAATTGATTGTTATATAAGCATATATATATATATATATATATATATATATGTGTGTGTGTGTGTGTGTGTGTTAGTAAGTTAAAGAGGTCTAATAGCATATGGGTATGTTGAAATCGATGAAATGGGAAGTTTTGGGTCGGTTTCGGTTGTAGCGTGAACTGTAGGAACTGAGTCTGCATCGCGACGCCGTAGCACCGATGCACAGCGTTATCTACACGCTGCAGTGCCTCAGTCCCAGCGTCCCCATGCCGCAGCGTCGATTCCAGGTATTGTGTCCGCGCCACAGCGCCTCCAGCGCCGCAGCGCCAGCTTGTTGCTGTTGTTGCAGCAGCGCCGCTGTGCAGACAGGTCCAGAAATGACTATCTGTTTGTCCAGTCCAGAGTAGTGAAATTATAATTCGTACTAAGTAAATGTAACATAATTTATGGAGTCTCTATTGTGCAATACATGTTTCCATAGTTTACTTAACATAAAAAGAGAACTCATGATTTTGAAAACAACCCTTGACGAAGCGTGTGTTATTTAAGTCCGAACTTGCTAGCTAATGCTCGTAACTTAACTAGGTGTGAGATATGATTTGAAATTGCCTATATGAACTAGATTGCTTTGGCTTGGTTTAAAATGACTGTTAAAGACTAACTCGGATATGTTTGCAAACTAAGTTTCATACACGTTGCATGGTTGTATTTTAAACTTATAGGGTTGCATGCTACTATTCTTTATGTCGCTACGCATGATCTATATGAACACTCACATAGTTGGACACGACGCAAACTATTCAAGTATGATTTTCTAAGACAATTACAAGTAAGGACTATAGTTGATTATTAAACTATGTGGTTTGTTAATATATAGTTATACGATTTGATTGTGTAGCTAAGATAGAACTTGATGTATGTGCTCAATTTACATGTCAAGTATGTGAATTCGATGTGTATAACTAATGTGTGTATATATAGATACGTTAATAGGATAGGATAATTCTTTAAAGCAATATTAGGCTTTACGTGGATAAACTACGCTTAAGGCAAGTATCCTAACCGACGCATTTACTTTATGCAATGAAATCTATGATTGTGCAAGTTTCCTGACTTACACTCATTTATAGTGCAAGTATCCTAACCGACGCATTTATTTTATGCAAGAAAATCTATGATTGTGCAAGTTTCCTGACTTACACTCATTTATAGTGCAAGTATCCTAACCCTTGTATTACTTTATTCAACGAATATTATAAGCGAGAATCTAAAATTTATCTCTTTGAATGCAAGTTGTCTTACTCGTTCATTTGAGCTAGTATGTTTAAACTCTTTTAAAAGCTATTATTCGTGTTGAACTTGGTATTGTTCTTGAATATTGTGAAAGTGTCTATGCCACTTGATTCGGCTAGACTATATGCATGTTTATAAAACTGTCCAAACCTTTGTATCGGTGCGAAAATCTTGAAAACTGAGTTGAACAACCCTTATGGTAAGGGGAGTGTTTATTGTTTGAAGCCCCAACACACGCGTGAATATTGCTGTGGTTATGCATAACATAGAGTATTGTAGACTGATCATCTATTATACTTGTTTCTTTTGGGTTATCAGTTTAATATTGGTAATTCTAGTGGATGTTCAATAGTCCTTAGTGACTGCTCAGTATAAATTGTTTTATCCAGTTGGATACGTTGATAGCCTTTGAATTCATATATATTTATTGATCTATATTGAATTATCATTTCATATTCCAAAGATGTGATTCGAGAATTGTTGATATTTGTTGTTCCTGATATTATTCTGAAACTTTGAACTATCTTAGAGTTTATACTTCGATATTTCAAACTCATGATATAATACTCATCACCCTTGTTGTATATTACTTGCTGGGCAATTTGTGCTCCTTCTTGCTTATTTTAAAACCTTTCAGTTAAGGCGGAATAGGGAAGTGTCTCTGGGAAAGACAAGGGCAAGGGCAAGGCTACCGACTAGCTTGTCCCTTTATGTTTCAAATTGTTATGTTGTATTAAGACTGTCTTCAGACTATGTTTAAGCTTAAGTAGGATTATGTAATAAGTCTTTATTCGATATCATTATGTTGTAGGGTTTTCGGCACAAAAACGCAACGGAAATTAAAAATTTTCGGAACCCTAAAACAGGATCCATGCGAAAACATATTAATTCAGAGGTTAAGATATGTTTTACCGATTATTCAAGCCTGAAAGGAGACGATGGAGATTCTGGAACTGCTTCGAATCCTCAACGCAATCCAACGGAACTGCGCCTCTACGGTATCCATACGAATGTCCCGCAAATCGTCACACGATCTGCAGCAAGGAAAGCTACGGTACTAGCCGCCAAGGATCTAGACTTTTCAAAATTTCTCTCTCTAGTCTCTCTCTAAGAGCGGCTAGGGTTTTGATATCGATGATACCCTAAGCGGCTGATATATCATATATATAGCAGTTAAAGGAATTAAGCAAAACCTAATCCAATTAGAAATATAAAATCTGAATTTATATATATATATATATTATATCTTAATTAAGTCTTACTTAATTAATATACATATATATATATATACAAATTATCCTATTAATTTAAATTCATAATTTAAATACTATCAATCATATTGATATATTTAAATCCATACAATTTAAATTAATTCCCTTTTAATTATGTTCTAAGTGTGTGACCCTATAGGTTATTATTATGTTGGCAATAATTTTAAAATCATATTATAAAATTATAAACAGTGAGCGGCATCTAGTAATGCATCACTGTTACCCAAATAATAATAAGATCGGTGATTCGATACAACCTTTTCGTGACCAATGTTTCAATGTAATTTAATCCTTTTAACCTTGACATCCTAGATTAAACTCGAGGCATGGAATGTGTCATCCTCTTCATAATTTAATCTGAGTTTTCTTGATCGATGAGTAGACTATATGAAACAAATCACTATTTGAGCATGGCCATGCATTTCATAGTCCTACTCAATCAAGAGGCCTATGGATATCACCCCTAATATATAGGAGGGTTAAATTCCATCTAGATCACTCATATTCCTCACACGATTCATGATATACTCAATAATCACCTTTATCGTCCACCTATTAAAGGTGGCCTTTGATGATATCAAAGTACATAAATTCTCGTGTAGTAATATAGTGATTTCAGGTTGGAGGATCATTACATCATTGTCACTATGAGAATTGCTTATGACACTTTGCATAATGCTCCACGTAGAATTCTCATGGTGAGTCTGCCCAGTACATTGTTCTCTAACATGTACCTATGCATTGACTCAATATCTCATATATTTATGACCAATGAGATTTGGCCATCAGTCAATCCACATACTAGTCTCAATGTATTATTGTTGTCCCATTAACAATGACACTCGACTAGGGACATTTAAGAGTAATGATACTAATTGTAACTATATGATCTCATGTTCAAGTCACATACTTGAAGCCATATAATTTATATCACTATTCTAAGGACTTTTATTATGTTAACATTTATATAACGCAGTAAATAAAACCATAATAAAATAATTCATTTATTCAATCAAATATAATATCAAAAAATGTTTAAACAATTACATCAAAGAATTAGCCTCTAGGGCATAAACTCTAACATATGTAATCTATTAAGTATTGTAGGTTGCGAGACTTGGGGAAATAATTATAATAAATCATTGTATATTATTCTAAATTAGATTTTCTGCTGTGAATGTGTGATTTTAGTTATTATTGTATTACCATGAGCACGTGACGAACTGAATTCAAGTGACCAAATGGCGGTCCCGAATTTGGGGGCGTCACAGGTTGGTATCAAAGCTGTAGTTATAAACCTTAGGAGCGAGTGTCCTTAGACTATAATTTAGGAGAACTTAGAAGTTAGAAAGGAGATAAAACTCATGTAGAGTTTTTCTTGAGAGACTTAGTTTGTTATGAAATGTAACTTCATTTTATACAATGAACTTATGTTTTATTTAACATTCTAATGGAGTTGCTGTTTCTTGTCTGTGTTTGTGATTGTAGATGGCAGATATGGGAGTACCCGCTACAGTGGCTGAGGATGAGCCCAGGGATATTCATGTAGTGTACGAGGCACCCTTAGAGGCTGTGCCAGTACAGGCTGTGGCACCATCCGAGTCAGATGACGAGGATGAGATTGAGATAGAGTCTGATCTAGAGAAGGAGCCGATGGAGGACGAGCCGGCTGAGGACGAACCTTTAGAGGAGGAGCCCATGGAGGACTCCTATGAGTCTAACCTAGAGGAGCATATACTAGGCGAGTATAAGGAGTGGATCCTAGAGTTGGACTGCAGAGTCCAGGAGTTAGAGGAAGAGGCAAAAGAGAGGGAGTCAGAGTTTCAGAAACTGCTGGACGAAGACCACTAGAGGAAGCAGGCTATGCAAGAGTTTGAAGTAAAAATTGCTTATCGCAAAGAGGCGGGAATTTAGATGGGAACCCTATTTCACAAGGCAGTGGCTAGGAACGTGGATATAGCAGGGAAGCTAGAAGAGGTTGAACAGAGGGAACTAAGCGAGAAGACTGAGAAGGAAGCACTCCGCACTCAGTTGGAATTAGAAGTGATGGATAGGATACACTTCGAGGAGAAGTGGGAGGCTACCCATGAGAGACCTGACAACCTAGAGGATGAGGTCCGATGTAAGAAGAGGAAAATGAACAAGATGGGGTACGTGTTCCGTTCGGCATTCGAGAGGGTGCTTGATGGTGTGTACCACTACCCGACAGAACAGGGACAGACTCTACACACTATGAGTCAAGAGTTGGTAGCTTATATAGCACAGTTAGAGTACAAGAGCGCTGTGGAGCGCGGGATGATGTGACGAGATTTCCTTAGACGGATTAGTAGTAGTCTAGTAGTATTCTCTTTATGTATTGTATATACTATGTTGTAATCCCAATCTTTTGTGTAAGATGTGGAATAGTGATGTAAACCCCAAGTTAGCTTTTGTTAGAGGGGTAGTGTGGTAGTAGGTTGGTATATTCCCCGTCTTTTGTGATATTAGGGGATATATGTGATGATATTTATAGCAGTATGCTAGGATAATCATGTAATGAAATGAAATGGCATATGAATATAAATGAAGTTTATTCAGAAACGTGTTATAAATTTATTCTTTTTGTTTTTAAAAGAAATACTTAAGTAATATAACTGAATAATAATAAAATAAAAATTTGTGATGCAGATCATGGCACAAAGACGTAGACTGACTGCACCCGAAGAATCAGTTAATAACGAGAGGGAGCAAGTAGATCCCATCCAGAGGATAGTTGATCTGTTAGGAGAGGCTCTTAGGGGGAGGAACAATGAACCTGTTCGCCCGAACCTTCAGGCTATGACAGTAACAACCTTTAAAGACTTTAAGAGTGTAGGACCCCCGGAGTTCGAGGGAACTACTGACCCAATCATCGCACAAATGTGGATCAAGGAGATCGAAAAAGCTTTCACTATAGCTCGCGTAGGCAAAGATCAGAAGACGGTGTTTGCCACATATATGATGAGGGGAGAAGCGAATTGTTGGTGGGAAGCAAATCAGCAGAGAGCCGGAGAGGGGACAATAGCATGGGAAAGATTCAAGACGTTGTTCTTTGAGAACTACTTCCCGAAGAGCATGAAAAATAGAATGGAGGTAAAATTCCTAGAGTTAAAACAGGGTAAAATGACGGTGGCGCAATACGCGGCTAAGTTCAACGAACTAGCGCGATTTGCGAAGCACTAAGTTGGTGATGAGGAAAGGAAGGCTAAACGATTCGAACAAGGACTGAAGCCTTGGCTATTCAATAAGGTGTCAGTTCTTCAGATCAATTCTTTTGTAAAACTGCTGGAGAAGGCTATTATCGTCGAGGGAGGAAGTGAAGCTTTGAGCTTGTATAACAAAGAGAGGAAAGGAAAGAACACTAGTAGTGAAAATCAGTGGAGGAAGCAGTGGCGGAGGGAGTAACTCCGGGAAGAGAAAATGGGACAACAATAATAACAACCGAAATAATAACCAAGGTGGGAGTCACCAAGGAAGCTTTAAGAAAAGGACTGAGACTTGTAACAAATGTGGAAGAAGCCATCAGGGAGAGTGCTGGAAAGGAAAAAGCACGTGTTATAATTGCGGCCAAGAGGGGCACATATAGCCAAACTGCCCAAAATCGAAGAAGATCAGGGGATGTTTTGCTTGTGGATCAACGAAGCACCAGATAAAGGACTGCCCAAAGAAAAGAAGTGGTGGAACTAGCGGAGGTCAGGGTGGAGGTAGCAAGTTGATGATTGGAGGACCCGCACAACCTAACCGATCAACCGCCCG
Source organism: Panax stipuleanatus (assembly GCA_020205555.1). NCBI lineage: Eukaryota > Viridiplantae > Streptophyta > Magnoliopsida > Apiales > Araliaceae > Panax > Panax stipuleanatus. The sequence goes on from CM035123.1 coordinate 89,104,483, forward strand.
AACATTTAACATGACCGTCCAAGATGCCGTAGCTGCAAAGGACGTAGTGTCAGGTATAATCCCAATCAATAATATAAATGCTTACGTATTATTTAATTCGGGTGCCACCTTTTCTTTTGTGTCTGAAGAATTTGCTAGTAAACTTAGTACCCTGAGAACGTTTAGAAAATCACTTGAACATAAAAGTTGCGAATAAGGAAGTGATCCCTATAGAATACATTTATCGAAATTATCGCGCAAACATTAGAGAACATGAACTAAAAGTAGACTTGATTCCTATTAGATTGGGAGAGTTTGACGTAATACTGGGAATGGATTAGTTATATAACTATGCTGCGATAATTGACTGTCAGAATAAATGTGTGAACCTTCAGACTCCGAGTAAGTCTAAGGTAGTTTTTTATGGTAGCCCATCGCTTAAGCAATCGTGTTGCGTTACGATGATGCAGGCCAAGAAATTGTTAAGAAAGGGATGTGTAGGTTATTTAGCTTACATCGTTGATACTCAGAAAAAGGGAGTAGAAATTAAGGATATATCCATAGTGAATGAATTTCAAGACGTGTTTTCGGACAATTTGCCTGGTCTTCCGCCAGACAGAGAAATTAAATTCGTAATAGATTTAGCACCGGGAATGGCACCGATTTTGAAAGCTTCATATTGTATGGCGCCAGTAGAAATGAAGGAATTGATGATACAACTGCAAGAGTTATTGGATAAGGGTTACATTCGACCGAGTGTGTCTCCTTGGGGAGCACTAGTGTTATTCGTTAAGAAAAAGGACGAATCGATGAGGCTCTATATCAATTATCGAGAATTGAACAGAGTAACGATCAAGAACCGATATCCGCTACAGAGGATAGACGACTTATTTGATCAACTGAAGGGAGCAATATATTTCTCGAAGATCGACCTACGGACAGGATATCACCAACTGAAGGTACAGGATGAGGACATACCAAAGACTGCGTTTCGAACCCGTTATAGACGTTACGAGTTTTTGGTAATTTCATTTAGTTTGACTAATGCTCCGGTAGCATTTATGGACTTGATGAACCGAGTTTTCAAGTCATACTTGGATAAATTTGTAGTGGTTTTATCGATGACATTTTGATCTACTCGAAGACAGGGGAAGAACACGCCGAACATCTGAAGATACTTTTGGAAGCGCTAAGGAAGGAGAAGATGTATGCAAAATTTTCTAAGGGCGAAGTTTGGATGGAGAAGGTTCAATTCTTAGGCCACGTGGTGGATAAGGATGGAATCTCAGTAGACCCCGCAAAGGTCGAAGCAGTAAGTAATTGGGAACAGCCGAGAACACCGATGGAGGTGAGAAGCTTTTTAGGGTTAGCTGGGTACTATCGAAGATTCATCCAAGATTTTTCCAAGATAGCAACCCCGTTGACTAATTTGATGAGGAAGACGATGAAGTTTGTATGGACCGACAAATGCGAAGAAAGTTTTCAAGAACTGAAGAAGAGATTAAGCGAAGCACCTGTGTTATCATTACTAGATGATGCGGGAAATTTTGTGGTGTATAGTGATGCATCGCACAAGGGACTTGGCTGTGTGCTTATGCAGCACGGCAAAGTCATTGCGTATGCATCACGACAATTGAAGGATTATGAAAAACGATACCCTACTCACGACTTAGAGTTAGCGGCAGTAGTTTTTGCGTTAAAGATTTGGAGGCATTATTTGTACGGGGAGAAATGTGAGATATACACGGACCACAAGAGTCTGAAATATATCTTCACACAGAAGGAGTTGAACATGAGACAGAGAAGGTGGTTAGAATTAATCAAGGACTATGACTGCGATATTCTTTATCACCCGGGGAAGGCAAACGTGGTTGCCGACGCTCTAAGCAGGAAAGGAAGGGAAAAATTATTTCATTTGACGACTCAAGAAGAGTTGATAAGAGAGATGGAGAAATTGGAGATAGAAGTGAAAGGACCAAGAAAGTCTGAAGAGAAGTTGTTTGTAATGGAAGCTCATCCGACATTGTTGGATAGGGTAAAGGAAGCACAGGAGAAAGATGAAGAATGTGAGAAGATCAGAAAAAGGATCACAAAAAATGAGGAAGAGAAATTCCGAATAGATAAAGACTGTATTTTGAGATTTGAAGAAAGAGTATGGGTACCAGCGGTAACCGAGCTAAGGGAAGAGATTTTGCACGAGGCACACAATACGACGTATTCCGTTCACCCGGGAGGCACGAAGATGTACCGAGATTTGAGGTAACATTTTTGGTGGCCCAATTTAAAACGGGAGGTTGTAGAGTGCGTCAGTAGATGTTTGACTTGCCAACGCGTTAAAGCAGAGCATCAACGGCCGAGTGGTTTACTACAACCGTTAGAAATACCAGAGTGGAAATGGGAGCATATTACGATGGACTTCGTGGTAGGACTTCCAGTTACGCAGAAAGGTTATGATGCCATTTGGGTTATTGTGGATCGACTTACGAAGACCGCACATTTTCTACCAATCAAGATCTGCTACAGTTTGAATCAGTTAGCAAGCCTATACGTAAAGGAGATTGTTTCACGACATGGAGTGCCAGTGTCAATTGTCTCTGATCGAGATCCGCGCTTCACGTCAAATTTTTGGAAGAGTTTGCAAGAGAGAATGGGAACACAGTTGAGGTTGAGTACCGCTTATCATCCTCAGACAGACGGACAAAGTGAGCGAACTATACAAACGCTAAAGGACATGCTTAGAACTTGCGTGATGGATTTCAAGGGAAATTGGGACGACCACCTACCCTTAGTTGAATTTGCTTATAATAATAGTTAGCATGCGAGTATCGGCATGCCATCGTATGAAGCTCTTTACGGAAGAAAGTGCAGAACGCCACTATATTGGGATAAAGTCGGAGAGAGACAAATACTCGGACCAGAGTTAGTTCAACAAACCGCCGACATGGTGACGGTGATAAGAGCCAAACTAGTATCAGCTCAAGATAGTCAGAAAAAGTATGCAGATTTGCATCGACAGGACCGAGACTTCAAAGTTGGCAGTTTCGTGTTCTTGAAGGTATCTCCATAGAAGGGGAAGATCCGTTTCGGCAAGAAAGGGAAATTGAGTCCAAGATTCATAGGACCGTTTGAAATACTGAAGCGAGTGGGCGAAGTGGCATACAAAGTTGCGTTACCACCCGAGTTGGAGCACATCCACAACATGTTTCACATTTTCGTGTTACGACCGTACAAGGCCGACTACAAGCACGTGATTTCTTGCTAGCCCATTCAAGTGGAGAAGAACTTGGCGTATGAAGAAATTCCTGTCCAGATATTAGATAGGAAAGAGCAGACATTGAGAATAAAATTATATCTTCTGTAAAAGTACTTTGGCGTAATCACGATGTTGAGGAGGCAACGTGGGAGTTAGAAGATAGGATGATGAGGGACTATCCCCATCTATTTGTGTAACCTTGTAGCAATTCTGGGACAGAATTTTTATAAGGGGGGGGGGGGAGGATGTAATACCCGAGATTTTTCTAATATTATTAAATGAATATATAATGGAAATGAATATTTATTCGTATATAAATGATTTTTTTGTTAAGAGATGAGTTAACTCAATTATGTTAAATTGAATAATTATAATAATTGAGAAATTTTGGAGTTTGTGACAAACTCGTTGAAAAGCCTTGTGTGGCAAAGTGATGAGGAATATTAATGATGATATTAATTAACGAAGAAATTATTATGTAAACAATTAACCTATATTAATAGTTAATTGTTATTATAGAATATTAATTAATTGATGATGATTAATTAATAATAAGTGATGATAATTATTTCAAGAGGTATATTAATAATGAGCAAAGTGTTTATAAATATAATAAAGATTTACAATTATCTACTGTGATAATTAAATGTACATCGTATAGTAGTTAGCTATATATTGTACAAAGTGTAAGGATGGTGTGGCTATATTATATAAAAACCATCTATTAAGATATTATATGAAGTATTGTGATTGGACATGTTGAAACTATATATTATGAATTACATGAAATGTATATGTGACAATATGTATGCAAGTATACATTTAATTAATACACTTTGGGAGTATTGTAAACAATTGTTGAATTATAGGATTTAAATTAAACAACACATGAGATACAGTAATGTGATAATATCCGGTTAAAATATATCGGTACAATAAAATGTACATGGATTATGTGTGTGAACTACATTTACCATTATATGAATTACATGGTAGTATTATTGGGATTATATTGTAGTTTTAATTATAATCTAAATATATAGTATGTATATATATGAGGTAACCTAAGTGTATAATATATGTTATAACATTGCATTATACAAATTGATAGAATGCTGAGAGTGATATTGCTTGTCCCTAAATGCTAGACCCATTTGCTCTTCACGTGTATTACAAAAGGCTAAAGCCTATTTTCCCATTCTTCTCCCAAGCTCAAGCTAGCAATGATGATCAAGGGGATAGTTTTCATGATTACATTCACCAACTAACTACCTACTCTCTATTAACCTCCATGCAATTCAAATTTATGTTGGTTTGATTTGTGGTATAATTACATTACCTGTGTAAGGATTTCTCTATAAATACAACCCATCTCTTTCATATTTTTAATTGCTGAGATTTTCTAAGTGTTGAGAGGGAGAGCATATACATATATCAGTGATAACATTCTCTAAGGCTGAGAGAGTTCTTATTAGCAAGTTCGATTTCATTTACATAGGTATAATCCCTCTTCCTTGCTTATCATTTTCATCCTCTGTCAAAACTCCATTTCTTGTTTCTGTCACAATCCAAATTCTTGATCATATGAAATTGAAGTATAATTGAATTATAGAAAACATGTGTAGTGTATTGTGGACTTACATACATGTTGGAACTACAATATAGCTTACTTGCTCTTCATTTTTATTTTCTGTTTCGATTTCTGAAATTTTTGTAAAATTCTTCAATTCTTGAATTTAGTTGGAGTTCATGAATTTGGGAATTGATAAATGGCGATTGATTGTTATATAAGTATATATGTGTGTGTGTGTGTGTGTGTGTGTGTTAGTAAGTTAAAGAGGTCTAATAGCATATGGGTATGTTGAAATCGATGAAATGGGAAGTTTTGGGTCGGTTTCGACTGCAGCGTGAACTATAGGAACTGAGTCTGCATCACGGCGCCGCAGCGCCGATGCGCAGCGTTATCTGCGCGCTGCAGCGCCACAGTGCCTCAGTCCCAGCGTCCCCACGCCGCAGCGCCGATTCCAAGTATTGTGTCCTCGCCACAGCGCCTCCAGCGCCGCAGCGCCAGCTTGCCGCTGTTGTTGCCGCGCCACAGCGCCGCTGTGCAGACAGGTCCAGAAATGACTATCTGTTTGTCCAGTCCAGAGCAATGAAATTATAATTCATACTAAGTAAATGTAACATAATTTATGGAGTCCCTCTTGCGCAATATATGTTTCCATAGTTTACTTAACATAAAAAGGGAACTCATGATTTTGAAAACAACCCTTGACGAAGCATGTGTTATTTAAGTCCGAACTTGCTAGCATATGCTCGTAACTTAACTAGGTGTGAGATATGATTTGAAATTGCCTATATGAACTAGATTGCTTTGGCTTTGTTTAAAATGGCTGTTAAAGACTAACTCGGATATGTTTGCAAACTTAGTTTCATATACGTTGCATGGTTGTATTCTGAACTTATAGGGTTGCATGCTAGTATTCTTTATGTCGCTACGCATGATCTATATGAACACTCACATAGTTGGACATGACGTAAACTATTCAAGTATGATTTTCTAAGACAATTACAAGTAAGGACTATAGTTGATTATTAAACTATGTGGTTTGTTAATATATAGTTATACGATTTGATTGTGTAGCTAAGATAGAACTTGATGTATGTGCTCAATTTACATGTCAAGTATGTGAATCCGATGTGTATAACTAATGTGTGTGTGTGTGTGTATATATATATATATATATATATATATACACGTTAATAGGATAGCATAATTCTTTGAAGCAATATTAGGCTTTATGTGGATAAACTACGCTTAAGGCAAGTATCCTAACCGACTCATTTACTTTATGCAATGAAATCTATGATTGTGCTAGTTTCCTGACTTACACTCATTTATAGTGCAAGTATCCTAACCGACGCATTTACTTTATGCAAGAAAATCTATGATTGTGCAAGTTTCCTGACTTACACTCATTTATAGTACAAGTATCCTAACCCTTGTATTACTTTATTCAACGAATATTATAAGTGAAAATCTAAACTTTATCTCTTTGAATGCAAGTTGTCTTACTCGTTCATTTGTGCTAGTATGTTTAAACTCTTGTGAAAGCTATTATTCGTGTTAAACTTGGTATTGTTCTTGAATATTGTGAAAGTGTCTATGCCATTTGATTCGGCTAGACTATATGCATGTTTATAAAACTGTCCAAACCTTTTTATCGGCGCGAAAATCTTAAAAACTGAGTTGAACAACCTTTATGGTAAGGGGAGTGTTTATTGTTGGAAGCCCCAACAGACGCGTGAATATTACTGTGGTTATGCATAACATAGAGTATTGTAGACTGATCATCTATTATACTTGTTTCTTTTGGGTTATCAGTTTAATATTGGTAATTCTAGTAGATGTTCAATAGTCCTTAGTGACTGCTCAGTATAAATTATTTTATCCAGTTGGATACGTTGATAGCCTTTGAATTCATATATATCTGTTGATCTATATTGAATTATCATTTCATATTCCAAAGATGTGATTTGAGAATTGTTGATATTTGTTGTTCCTGATATTATTCTGAAACTCTGAACTATCTTAGAGTTTATACTTCGATATTTCAAACTCGTGATATAATACTCATCACCCTTGTTGTATATTACTTGCTAGGCAATTTGTGCTCATTCTTGTTTATTTTAAAACCTTTCAGTTAAGGGGAAGTGTCTCTGGGAAAGACAAGGGCAAGGGCAAGGCTACCGACTAGCTTGTCCCTTTATGTTTCAAATTGTTATGTTGTATTAAGACTGTCTTCAGACTATGTTTAAGCCTAAGTAGGATTATGTAATAAGTCTTTATTCGATATCATTACGTAATCTATTAAGTACTGTAGGTTGCGAGACTTGGGGGAATAATTATAATAAATCATTGTATATTATTCTAAATTAGATATTCCACTGTGAATGTGTGATTTTAGTTATTATTGTATTACCATGAGCACGTGACGAAACCGAATTCGAGTGACCAAGTGGCGGTCCCGAATTTGGGGGCGTCACAAGATCAATCATCCCCATCTAATGAGCAAGCAACATATGTACCATTCTATCCGGATTTACTAATCCCCTTTTTAGTAATTTAACGATTGGAAACTATTTTAGTTTTACGCTTTCTAAGAATTTAGATCTCATTAGCATGTTCAAAATCATGATTCTAAAAGCATTGCTTAAAACTATGGGTTATTTACATATTATAAAAATAGCATCATGTAGATAATTAAATATCTTTAATAAATAAATACTTTTATTAATAAATAAATAAGATCGTTTACAAAGTATATGTTTTATCATCATACATGATTGGCTTGTATGCATACTACTTTCAGAAAAATAGGTAAGTGAAAATAATCACAGAGCAACACAATTGTGAATTACCCTGCCTGCCACCCATTTAGGAATGGAAAATAATTGATTTCAAGTCTTTCACTTGAAATACCAAGTCCAAGATTTAATAAAAGGTCAATAATTTTATCACTATTTACACATCAAAGTTCCAGAGTACATCAAGTTGTTTGTATTAATCAGATAAAAGATTTTGAAAATAAACAGAGGTGAGAGTGCATGCCCAAAATCTAAGCCCCGCTCAGTTTCATGAGGACCATCTTCAAATGGCTAAATCAAAATTAGCAACCGACACCAGTACACCATTAAATCAGTGATGTAATATTACTTATGTGCTGATAAAGACCAATATTGAAACAATGATTCAGAGAAGAACAACTCTCAAACTGAGATTTTGTGAAGCAAACAGGGAGAAGAAAAGCATCATCCAAAAAATGGGTTTCAAAATCTTGAAATCAATTTTAGGGCATAAATATATACATATATATTATCAATATTCGTACATCATATATACAATATGTGTATGCATACCTCTCTTGCTGCTGATTTTGATGGATTTTGTTTCAGGAGGAAGAAGTTTGCTGCTAATTTTGTTTCTGCTTTGGGGCGGGAGTTTGTAGATAACGACTTTGGTGAGAGAGGGAGAGAGAGAGAGTGATATTGGTAAAGCGGGATAAAGAATTGATAAAGTTAAGTGTATTAATCAGCTTCCGTGTTTTTTCTTTCTCTGCTGATGTGGACAATCCACATCAACCGGTCACTAAACACGGTCGGCAAACACGGTCGCTGTAGACTTATTGAATTAAATGAGATTTTAAATATGGACAATTTTTTCATTTTATTCTTTTTTTTAATATAGGCAAAAAGTCAACCATAACTTTTATCTCGGGACGGAGGGAGTATTAAAATACTATATAAAAATAATTAATAAAAATTCAAAATTAGGGACAACATTCAAAAAGTAAGTAAGATTTGTCAAAATTAGACATTTTCCTGACTTTAGACTTTGGACTAGAGGACCAACCGACCAAGGCTTCAAACGGGCTAGGCATTGGGCGGGTTATAGTTAATCCATCCTAACTCCTACGTAAATTAGGAGCAACCAAGCCCAGGAAAAATCTACATCAGCCCAATCTATTTTAGGCCTACATCCAGCTACTAGCCCTATAAAGGCAGGACAAATATATATGTCTTTTAATTTATGTATGCTAATGCTAAGACCCCTTGCTTTGCTTTCATGTAAGTTGTAACAATGCTTGTAGATGGTAGATCTAGTGGTGGTTGGAGTTGGATGGGTGGTGCAGGTGGTGAATTTGGTGGTGCTGGGGGAGGATATGGTGGTTGGCGGTTGGTTGCGGTGGATATTTCAAATTTAATTAAAATAATTTATTCAAAACTATATCGTTTTTAAGAAACAGCTCTGATTAATTGTTTGAATTTAAAGTGTGTGTCACTCATCTCTTGCTGTCTCTACAATTTATTATTGAAAATATTATATTTATATATTTAAAATTCATATGTGCTTTCAATATTAGTCTTATATTTTACAATTGGGTGAGTAAGTAAATTTTTTAAAAAGGATAAATTCAGCTCCAATCTATTAATAGTACGGGCCTAGATATTCGGCCTACCATGTTTTGTCTGCTCATGAAGAAAAGCAATAGCATGGGTAGCCCTCTAACACTAGCAAACTTTTAAAGTGTTTGTATTTCTACTTAGATAAACAGACTTCCGATGATAATGGAAATCGTCTTTTATATATATATATATATATATATAATAAATAGCACAAGATCGTAGTTCAACTCTAAAATTTATGCATGGTCCTTCAACACTAATATTTAGGAATAAAAAATCTAAGAAAATAAATTGTTATTTTCATCTTTTATTTTATTTCAAAATCTTTTTATCAATTTTCTACTATCATATAATTATATACTTAACAGTGTTTCTTAGTCTCATACAATTTTTTTAAATTTAGTTAGTATTTTTTAAATTCACATTCTTGATAACAATAATATTATAATTAATATATTAGTAAAATATAATATAAAAAAATATAAAAAATAAAATAATTTTATAACAAAATCCGTGCTTCGCATGAGATCATGAACTAGTTTGGCTAGAAAGAAATAATAATAAAAAGAGCACGTGAATCCATTGTAAATATTCTTTTCGTTTCTTCTAAAGTAATCCACAGTTCAATAATTTTAGTAATTCCTTTTTTATCTCTGTTGTCTTTGGCTTTAATTCTATTGTTGAAAGAAGGCTGCTTTGGAATGAGCTTAAATCCCTACACCAGACTAGTAGTTGGTGTCTTATAGGTGGCTTCAATGAGAGAAAGGATTTGACTGAAACCGTTAGAATCAATTGGGACATTGGCATGGATGATTTTAAAGAATGTATAGAACATTTTGGAGTGGATGATATTCGTGGTATTGGCCCTTTATACACTTGGTGGAACTGTCAAACTGCTAGCCCCATTCACAAGAAGCTTGATAGAGCTATGGGAAATGTTGAATGGTTTACATCTTTCCCCTATGCTCAAGTGCAGTTTGGCCCTAGAGGGCTCTCTGACCATTCCCCAATTACGCTTCAGATGGGCTTAAACCTTAACCTCTATAAGAAGCCTTTTCAGTTCTTTAACTTAATGATCCAGATGGATGGATTTCTGAACTGTTGTTAGGAATTTGTATGTACAATAGAAGGTTGTTTCATTATGGGGGAGATTGATTAGAACCTTCAATAGATTTCAAATGTATAAGATTTAATGATGAAAAACTTAAAGTATATTTGTATGCATAAGTATTGTACAATTCTTAACTGAGATATCTATGTACAAAGACTTAGATTTAAATGATCAAACTTGTTAGGTTGATCTTTAACCTGACTGTATGTCGACGCCGGGGGAATTCACTATTCCTAATTTTTGTTACCCTTTGTATTTCGCTAGGTCGATTAATTCTTGTTTAAAGGGTGAGTTTTAGGAAAGGACCTGACATATATGTTGACGATTTTGAAAAGATTGATTTTAATTATTTGACATAATTAGACAGAGTCGCCAGTTGGTATGAGTTCAAAATGATGTACCAACTCATCCGAATTTTTGAAAAGTTTTGCAATATGGCCCAATATGTAACTCCGTATAATTGGTCTGGAACCCGAGATTTATAGAGTTCGGGGGCTTGTTTAAGCGAGGGGAAGGTGTTAGGCACCCCTTGACTTTCGTGAAATACGGTTACCGCGCCTTTTTAATTCCCTAAACATGAAAAGTGTGTGTGTGTGTGTGATTTTTAGAAAAGGTGTTTATGTGCTTTATTTTGAAAGTAGTGTTGTGTCTCTTTGGACCTATGTACAAAGGATTTGATTTAAAGAAAAGTTTATTTTTTTAGACAAAGTATATAAAAGTGATATTTTAAGAGATTGTTTTCAAACTATTCGCCAAATAGGAATCGAGGTCCTTTGATACTTCTAATTTTAACTTGGACTAAACCTTATTATCCTAGCAGCGACTCTATTTGATATTTTATTGGAATGCGAGACATCTTGCTTGGTAACGAAATCGAAACTATTAACTACAAGGGTCGGGCTCTTTATGGGCATGAAAACCATCTAAATAAGCCCGAACACCTACAACTGCAATTTCACTATTATGGGGCCTTAAATCCGGATACCGTTTTAAGGCCTAAGATTACATGTACAATGGATAGTAAGCTGATAACACAACTGAAATAAGTCCATTATGAGAGCCGGGTTTGGATCCATTGATTGAATCCTTGCCCCTATAGTTCCTAGGCTCATATGATATTATTTCAAGGCATGCATAGAATATATCTTAAAATACAGAATATATATATATATCCTAACTCCGATAACAAGTGATTTATCGATTAAATTTTCGCACGCGATTAGTTAGGCTTCCCACTCCCGCTAGATATGGATCTAGGGTCGCGTGGGATAGCAAAAATACTTACAAGACTTGAAAATAAACTATATCTAGCTTAATGGTTCAAGTTATGAAGCTTTTGAACCGGTTAAATGATAAATCAGGCTAGATCTAGGATAAATCTAGTCAAAACATTGCAAATACCAATTATATATTCAAAATAATCGGTAAAAAGTTAGATCTATACACAACAAAATATATATATATATATATATATATATATATATATATATTAAAGCAGTAAATAAATACGGATGTAAGAAGATCTTAAGTATTTACACGAGATATGAGCACAAAGAGTTAATCACCTCTGAAACGAAGCTGAAAACCTTCAATACTCGTATTTCAACTGATAGAAAGTTGTTATAACAAGATTTATATGTATAGAAGTGTATGAAACTGAGATTTATAGTGTTTGAGATGAAGATTTAAGCTCTTTCTCTTTCAAGCTCTCAGATTTCTCTCTCTAAAATTTTCTGGAACTGAAATCTCTTTCCACAAATGAGTTGGGGGTGTTATTTTATAGACCCCGGGCCAGCCGCAGGTAAGTGGATACTGCCGCTTTAAAGTTCGCTCCCTCAATCGCTGCGCCGTCTGCTGAAACTTTCGTATCTTGCAATCCAAGAATCGCTGGGTGATGTGCTATACCATTCCGAAAAGCTCTTTCTGAGAGCTATACAATGACATCGGGCTTGACCATTTCTGAATCAGGGAAGATGGGCCCATAACCATAATAGCATCTTACAATATTCGCGGGTAGTCCGTGGATCTGTCTTTCGTAGTTTGCAACTCGGGATTGTTGCGGTGGCTTTTTGTGATCCTATATATCCTCAGCTAGACGATTGTTGTTTATGTTGTGTTGGAAAAATTACATCTTTTCCCTCCCGGGGTTGTCTTCGGGGTTGAAATGGCTGTTGCTGTCCCTCAGGACTGTCTTCGGGGTTAATGTTGTGATGTTGTCTTCCCTCGGGGTTGTTTCCGGGGTGTAAAATGATGCTTTTGCCTTCCTACATGGTTAGTAAAAGGAAAACAAAATTTTGAGTGTCTACACTGTATATGTAATAAATAAGATCAATTGTAAAAGTTACTCTGCATGTTAGTAGTGTAAATGTTGTTAGCAGAGTAGCCTATATGCATGTTTGAAGAAAAATATGATTAATGTATATTTGTATAAGTAAGTTTTGTAAAGTCCTTAAAAATGATTTAATGTACATGGACTTAGATTAGAAATATCAAATAATTTTAGGTTGATCTGATGTATAGATGTTAGGGTTCCATTGACCGTAAAGTTACTTTGCCAATTTTGTAGTATGAAGATGAATCACAGAGTCAACTTATGTTCAAAAAGCATCAGATGGATTGCAGAAATCACTTTAGTTTGTAAGGCAAAGATCAGCTAGTAAAGTGAACAGATGATCACAAAGCTACAAGGCCATCTCAGAGCTATAGAAAGAATCGCAGAGTTGTTACGATTATCATATATATCACTTCGCAAAGCAATAACCAACTTACAAAGTGATCAGTGAATCGTAAAGTCAAGTAAAGCTCGTTAGTAAAAGGCTGGACGTAGAATACTCCAAGCAGACGCTGAATGAAAGTTATATCGTAAAATAACCCCAAGATTGTTCAATAAAGTAAAGATCGTAAAGTCAGGCTCAGAATCGTAAAGATCATGAAGCCAGAGCTGCAGAGCCAAGATGATGAAGCCAGAGCCGCAGAGCCAAGAGCAAAGAGCCAGAGAGCTAAGGAGCCAGAGCCGAAGTGCCAAGATGATGGAGGACATGACAGATCTGAAAGCCAAAGTATGAAGAAGCCATACAGTTGATGTTGGTGAAGTAGGAGTGGCATATCAGAAGGCCAATCTCAATTACCACTCTACGTTTCACCAAGAACACTTAGAACTAAACAAATAAAGACGTAAAGCAGAAGTTTATGACCAACAAGAGTTCAAAGCTGCTAAGCATAAGAAGATGTGGAACTTAATTGAATAGCTTAACAGCACATCAACTATAATCATGAGTAGTTGTGAACTGCAAGAAGAGATTGAGCTTCAACGTCAAAGCTCAGCAAGAACCAAGAAGATGATCACAATAATGCTCCTAAGTACCATAAGATCAAAAGCTTACATGCCATCTTAACAACACCTCTAACACACATCAGCAAGCCGAATAGGGGTCGATGGATCTTGGACTTAGTGACTAAAATTAGGGTCAGAGGATCCTGGTCTTAGTGAACAAATTGGGGTAAGAGGATGCTAGTCTTAGTGATCGAACTGTAAAGTTTAAGTGACTCGATGCCGAGACTTAGTGACTCAAAGGAACCTTAGTGGTTCAGATGAAAAATGGTCTGCTGGGCCTATATCCTTAGTGGATATCCTGCTCGTGGAGTAGAAGAATGGATTAGGAGTTGTTTAGCCTCCGAACCACTTAAAACTTCTTGTGTTTTTTACTTTACGTCATTTACATTATGCATTTTGTAACTGCTATATCTGCTATGTGTTTGCATATCCATAATACTTAATTTAGAATTGAGATTTCTTATAAATCTTCAAGGTTATTTTCAAACTTATATTTCGTTATGCATAGCTAATCTTGATTAACTAATTATTTGGTAATACTCCAATAAATAATTGAATTTTTTTTTAAAGATCTATTTAACCCCTCTTCTAGATCTATATTGTGCCTCTGGGAAATAACAATTGGTATCAAAGTAGGTTCTCACGAATATCTAAAGCTTACACTTAGAGTTGATCTAAGGCATTTAACTAAAACCAGTTCTAAAACTGGTGGTGGAAGTCAAACATATATTCCTAATGAAGATGAGCTTACATGTTGAAATCTATATGTGAATGTGTATATATATATATATGATAATGTAAATGTTTTGCTTGATGCTATCTAGAATTGATTCACGTGCGCAAATAAAGTCATTACTATTATCAAACAAGCTTAGTAAGGTTAAGGTCAACCAACAGATCAAGCTATCCATCTATATGAAAGTGCAGGTGTAGTCAGAGCTAAGAAGTTCATAGTCATAGCATTGAATTGAATGCTTGAAGATGTCAGAATCTACACCTTTGCCAAAGGAGTCTGAGCAGCCTTGCTTACCGTGATTAAGGGCAAAATTTCATTCTAAGCCACTCATGTCCCTGAAGAAAGGATCATTGTGATGATAAAAGATTCAAATGCTTCTAAAATGATCCAATGCAAATGACAATGTTCATCCCAACAAAAATTTTGAACCTTGAGGTTTATTCAAGTTGTACACGGAATATGGGATGCCAATATTTTCCTTTGTTCTAAAGCAAAGGATCTGCTACATATGCTTTTTTCGAAAAATATATCTGATAAAGCAAAATGATCATTCTGGAGTGGCTACAAATGATGACTATTGTCGAAGCTCAAGATTGAATATCTCTACCCAACAACTTAATGTAATGGCTCAAGTAGAACCACTTATTGTCAAGAAATTGACATCAGTGAGGTATATGACATTATCCTTTCTAAATGTTTATATTAATGATTGTAGAATTACTTTATATGATATTATGTATGTGCTACATTATTCTTATGAATTGTCTCAGTGTCCTATCAAAGAATCATTTTCTTCTTTAAAAGGAGAAAGAGAAAGTACAAGCAAAGCTTAGGGGTGAAAATGATATCGAGTCGATCCGAACACCTTAATGCTCAATCTCGACTCGGATCATAAAATTTGTGTTCAGGTCCGATTCGAATTCAAACTGATAATTTCCAAACCTGCTCAAGTTTGACTCGATAAATTACTCGATACTACTCGGCTCAGAGTTACTCGACTCGTTTCACAACAAGTAATTCGCAAGCCTTTCTATTCGAGCTCGAGTATGAGATAGATCACACAAAAATGAGACATAAAATGAAAACTTAGAAAAACTTCAATTTCGTTTTTATATAAATTTACAATATTAATTATACTATGATACAATTTCTTGTAACATTATACAGATATACATATATTATACATATATTACCGCTAAAAGATTTTCAAGCTATCTGATGTTCCCTTTTGAGTCTTTTGTGACTTTGGTTTTCTTTTTTCTTCAATAGTGGAGTTTCACTCATAGTTTGATTCATATACATGAATAAAAATGCGTGAATGTAGAGAGCTAAAACTGACCTCGAATCTCGATTTGTATCAGTTCCTTTTGTCTACGATGTGTGTAAGTGCTGAATATGTGCCAACAATTGCACAAATGACAAATCAATTCAACTGATATTATGGTGATGCAAACTCCAATCTGTAGAAAAGAAATACTATAAGGGTGATATGAGATTATTTATACCATATAGATAAAAAAAAACAGGAAAACACTAACATACGAAAACGGGTAACTATTAGAAACCGGTATTTGACCTGGGACTTTGTTAATCGACTTTGGTGTACACTTAGATAGCATGCGCATGGGAAGACTAGAGCCTGTTATAAAACATAACTCCGCAAAGTTAAGAACTATATAATAAACTATACTGGATGAATGACTAAAAATTAGATTAAAAATGGACTAAAGAAAATAAAATTGGATTGAAACATAGTAATTAACAGAAACTTACTACAAGAATCACTAATAAAGAATGATAATGTTGAAATTACATGTTGAAATCTATATGTGCATGTATATATATATGATAATGTAAATGATTTGCTTGATGCTATCTAGAATTGATTCACGTGCGTAAATAAAGTCATTACTGTTATCAGACAAGCTTAGCAAGGTTAAGGTCAACCAACAGATCAAGCTATCCATCTATAGGAAAGTGCAGGTGTAGTCAGAGCTAAAAAGTGCAGGGTCATAGCATTGAATTGCATGCTTGAAGATTTCAGAATCTGTACCTTTGCCAAAGGAGTCTGAGAAGTCGTGCTAACCGTGATCAAGAGCGAAATTTCATTCTAAGCCACTCATGTCCCTGAAGAAAGGATCACTGTGATAATAAAAGATTCAAATGCTTCTAAAATGATCTAATGAAAATGACAATGTTCATCCCAACAAAAATTTTGAACCTTGAGGTTTATTCAAGTTGTACACGAAATATGGGATGCCAAGATTTTCCTTTGTTCTAAAGCAAAGGATCTGCTAAATATGCTTTTTTTGAAAAATATATTTGATAAAGCAAAATGATCATTCTGGAGTGGCTACAAATGATGACTATTGGCGAAGCTCAAGATTGAATATCTCTACCTAACAACTTAATGTAATGGCTCAAGTAGAACCACTTATTGTTAAGAGATTGTCATCAATGAGGTATATGACATTATCCTTTCTAAATGTTTATATTAATGATTGTAGAATTGCTTTATATGATATTATGTATGTGCTGCATTATTCTTATGAATTGTCTCAGTGTCCTATCAAAGAATCATCTTATTCTTCAAAAGGAAAAAGAGAAAGTGCAAGCAGAGCTTAGGGGTGAAAATGATCCCGAGTCGATCCGAACACCCTAATGCTCAAGCTCGACTCGGATCAGAAAATTTTTGTTCAGGTTTGACTCGAATTCGAACTGATAATTTCCAAACCTGCTCAAGTTTGACTCGATAAATTACTTGATACTACTCGGCTCGAGGTTACTTGACTCGTTTTCACAATAAGTAATTCGCGAGCCTTTCTATTCGAGCTCGAGTCTGAGATGGATCACACCAAAATGAGACATAAAATGAAAACTTAGAAAAACTTCAATTTCATTTATATATAAAAATACATGTGTTACAAATATCACAATGATAAATTTATAATATTAATTATACTATGATACAATTTCTAGTAACATTATACAGATATTACTGCTAAAAGATTTTCTAGCTATCCAATGTTTCCCTTTTGAGTCTCTTGTGACTTCGGTTTTCTTTTTTCTTCAATGGTGGAGTTTCACTCATAGTTTGATGCATATATAGGAATAATAATGCGTGAATGCAAAGAGCTAAAACTGCCCTCAAATCTCAATTTGTATTAAGTCCTTTTGTCTGCGATGTGTGTAAGTGCTGAATATGTGCCAACAATTGCACAAATGATAAATCACTCCAACTGATATTATGGTGATGCAAACTCCAATCTGTAGAAAAGAAATAATATAAGGGTGATATGAGATTATTTATATCATATAAATAGAAAAAAACACATGAAAACACTAACATACGAAAATGGGTAACTATTAGAAACCGGTATTTGACTTGGGACTTTGTTAATAAACTATGGTGTACACTTAGATAGCATGCACATGGGAAGACTAGAGCCTGTTATAAAACATAACTCCGCAAAGTTAAGAACTATATAATAAACTATATTGGATGAATGACTAAAAATTGGATTAAAGATGGACTAAATAAAATAAAATTGGATTGAAACATAGTAATTAACAAAAACTTACTACAAAAATCACTAATAAAGAACCAATCAAGGCCATCACAGAACCTACAGTCGAATATAAAAGAAACTGGTTATCAGATCATATTTGATATTTCTTCACTGCATTTTAATCAACTAATACAAAATTTTACCTAATGCTGATGAAACAATTAAATATTGAGGCATAAGTCTCATCAAAATCAATCAAGATATATATAAAGTTGAAGTCCTTACCAACATACTGAACTGACAGGGCCACAACTAGAGTTAAAATTATGAACATTGTTATGACTAATATTGATACATTAAATTGTTTTTGACGAGCTGAAGGCAATAGCTTCTCTAGACCGAATGCCACAAGGGTAGTTGTCAAGACACTTTGTAACTGGTGCCACAACCTATAAATTAACAAAAACTTCAGTATGCCTGGTGTTTGTATTCAATTTGCATGAAATTACAGCAGTCCTTTAACTAGCTATGCACAGAGGATAAATAGTGTGAAATCATGACGAAAGAACAAATATAAAGCAACACCCTTAATTCTCATACCACAGTCCAGGCTATAACTTTAGAAGCAACAAATTTTGCAGGCATGTTTAAAGTAAACTAGGATTTAATAGCGTCGCCAAACATTAAGTAACCATATATTCCCACTCCCATATACAAAAGCCCATATGTGACAAAGCTGTAGTAGAATTAACAATTATTAGAGAAATATGAAAATGTACTCATTAAAAAATTAAACGGTCACCCTATTTATAATATATAAGCTTTAAATGTTTCACAATAATTAATTGCCAAGATAATTACTTAAAGCAACTTCATAGAATAACTAAGTTGTCAAGAATTCATGATCACCTGATTATAAGAACGGATGGAAATTGCGATGGTTCCTTCATAGAAGAATATACATTTGGAAAAGCAGAATGGATGCCATAGCAAAAGCCAAATAGACCAACTATAACTGGCAGGTTCTTAAGGTCCAGGTTATTCCGCCATGATAAAAGTGCAGGGCTGCTTGAGATCTTTTGTATCATAGATGACTTTGTCTTGCAAAGTACCACCTAATCAAATCTTCAATGGTGAAAAAGCCGCATAATTACTTGAATCAGTTACTTTAAGGCTCTGATTATTCATCATCAGGAATATAAAATAACTGAAAATCTAGTTAAAATTTATGTCATCAATTCTAAAAGTATTTAAAGACGATTTTACCTTTAATGGCATTTAAGAAAATCTTATTCTTAAGATCTTGCAAAAAAAGAGAGAAGAAGAACCACCAAATTTATACATAATGAGTTATAATTACAATATTTAGTTGTTATTGTTGTTGAAAATTTACTGATTCTCTTGCACAATGAAGAGCACTACGAGAAAGAAAACATATCAAAGACACAACCTTAAACATGAATTGTTCTGAACCTGGGAACAAAATGTGTGCCTCTTATATGTACATTTATCTATTTATCTGTTTATATATAACGCATTGGGAGTTATTAGATAGAGAAAAGCAAAGAGAAACAGATCGTAAAAAAATGGCAAGACATTTGTTTACCTTCTCTGCAACAATGAGAGTTGAACAATAAAGAACCAATTTTCCCGACAAACTATTAGAATTATAACTTGAGAAACTATCATTTTTAATCACCACTTTTGGGGGAGGTTGTCTGCAAAACAACGTTAAAAAAAGAAGAGGAAGTTAGAGAAACAAAACAAGGAAAATATAAAAGATAAGAAACTTATCTTTTTTCAGACTTTATACCAAGCTAGTTTTCATGAGTAATGACTATAAATCTGTATCGTTGCAAATCAATTATCCAAGGCCTAATGTCCAAGCTTAAATCCTGAAAATATAGAAGATGGGTCAGAAACAAGTAAAAAACTAACTTGTAAAAAAAAAAAGAAAATGTCAACATAAAAAAGATAAGAAACTTATCTTTTTTTCAGACTTTACACCAAACTAGTTTCCTTGCTGGTTGTGCATTATCAACTAAAGGCTGCAAGCCAAATATTAAAACTCCAAATTCTAAACTTAAGCACTAAAGCTAGTAGTTTGGCACCATTTCATAAACCAAATTCCAAAAGGCTCAAAAGAAAGTCCAAAGTTCCAAACAAAATAACCAAAGTCCAACAGTTCAATAGTAAACAAAGTAAACAGTTCAACAGTTCATTTTAAAAACTGAAATGTAAACATAAATTTATCACAATATCAACAATATATCATTAATTTCTTCACTGCATCAGCACTTCAGTCTCTAAGCTCACCTTCTGCATTGAATCTTCATCAGCCTACATTGTTAAACAATTAATATTAATCCATGATATTATTTGCATATATATTTATTTATGTAAAAAAAATTAAACAAATTAATACTTACAATCATGCTTTTCTTAATCCTATACTCAGCCCGCAACCAATCACCTGTGCAAATCAAAGCTTGAACCGTGTCAGGCTTCAAAGAGCTCCTGAACTGGTCAAGAACCCTTCCCCCAGAACTAAATGTTGATTCAGAGGTCATGGTAGTCATATCTATGAACAATATATCTCTTACCATCCTAGACAAAACCTTGAATTTTAAAGTGTTTGCCTTCCACCATTTTAAAGCATCAAAATTATCATCAACATTACAAACCAATCTCCCTTCTTCCAAGTAAATTTCCAAATCAGACTTCAAACATGGGGATGCAATGTCCATGTTTTGGGCCCAACTTTCAAGCTCTGATCTACTCTTGGTCTTACTCTTAGATCCACCAACAGAAACCATTGGTTTAGCACTATTTCTAGCACTTGAAGTTTCACATTGACTATTAACAACTTGTTCTGCATTGTAAAGTGCCACATATTCATCAAATAATTCTTGCAAAGCATTTTGAATAAGTGTTAAGTACCTCTTTGCTTCAAACTCACTGTCATACATCTTTGGGAAACAAAATATAATTAATTGCATCTTATATGTTGGATATAAGATAGATGCAATAGCCATCAATAAGTTGCATTGTCCCCAATATTTATCAAACTTCTCTTTCATCTTGAAAGCCATTTCTTTCATATATTCACAATCATCAACAATAGTTTCATTCAACAGCTCCTTGATTTTCCAAATCTCAGGTAAAAACAGATTGGAAGTAGGATATTTACAGCCAAAAAGCACATTTGTTGCTTCATTAAACACTTCTAAAAATTTAATAACCCTCTCAGTCCTGTCCCAATCTTCCCTACTAGCTAAAGAGTTGTAATGAAGGTCTCTCTCTTTATACAATGGGAACACATCCTTGAATCGCAAAGCAGACTCTAACATGGCATATGTGGAGTTCCACCTAGTGGGAACATCTAAGATCAATCTTTTTAAAGATGGTAATTGCAAATTTTTCACAATCTCACCAAATTTATGAAGACGAGATGGAGACATTTTCAAGTACTTGACAGTCCCACGAACGTTTTGAATAATCCCCACACCATATTGCTCCATCAAGTTAAGAATGTGGGCATAACATCTAATATGAAAATATTTTACCACTAAAATAAAGGCCACATTTCAATGTAAAATTATCCCTAAGATGCCTTACAGCAAAATCATTTGCAGATGCATTATCAAGAGTCACGGTCGATATTTTATTTTCAATTCCCCACTCAGTTATACAATGCAAAATAGAATAAAAAATCATAAGACCAGTGTGTGGAGGTGCCATGGTACAAAAATTGATAACCCTTTTATGCTAAGTTTCAATCCGAATCCAAAAATGAGTAGTGAGGCACATATAACCAATAGTTTGATTAGAAGTTCACAAATTAAAAGTTAAACTTATTCTACTAATACCATCAAACAGAGCCTTAATTTTTTTTCTTCTCTAAAGCATAAAGTTTCATGCAGTCATTCCTTACTGCCACCCTAGAAAAAGGATCAAATCTTGGATTCAAAATTTTCAAAAATAGTAAGAAAAATTCATGCTCAATCATACGAAAAGGGTATTCATGCACACATATCATCTTAGCAAAAAGCTCCTTTACTTTTTCTTTATCATACTTGAAGAAATTCAAGTTACCAGTTTTACCTTCAACTTCTAAAGTAGGATAAGATAATACTTGTAGGTTGGGATTTTCGGAGCCATAAATTAAAGCCAGCCGAATAGAGCAGGAGTTCATGTGCCTATTCAAATGATTGGTAGACCCCGTATTCTGAAGAGCAAACCTTGAATGGCAATGCTTGCACTCAACCTTCTTGGTTACATCTCTTAATGTTACAACAGTAAACTCGTCCCATGCTTTTGAGGTCTTTATTTTTTCTTTTTTTCCTATGCTCAGCTTCAGCCTCAGCCTCAACCTCAACCTCAGTAGCATTTTCAGGCTGAGAATCACTAGTAAGTTGAGGCTGATTTTCAGTTTGAGTATTTGGCACTGAGATAGTCCAGATGGGTCTTCAATCAAACTTATGATCTCATTGTGTTGGGAATTGCATATTCAAATTTGATGTTAAAAGTAAATATAAATGCTTAAGTGTAAAGTCCTTCAATGATCATATGTACAAGGACTTAGATGATAGATCAAAATTATTAGGTTGATCTGAGCTTTAATGTTTATCATTTATGTAAATAAATATATAAAAGAAAAGATCAAAACTGTTAGGTTGATCTATTTGAGATGTAAAAGTTAAAGTCTTGACAGAATCGTAGTCTGTTGAAGGCAGCATACAGAAACCAAGGAAAGATTCGTGGAGCTTAAGTGAAAGCATCGAAGAATTGTAGTCTGCCTTGAAAGCCACACTGAGAATCATGAAGATGATCCGAGCGCCTGCCGAGCTAAGTCAAGAATCGCAGTGTGCTCTCAGAAGTGTGGAGTCTGCAAGACAAGCAAGAAGGAATAGTAGTCTACCAAAGAGCTTAATAAAAATTGTAGTGTTGTCTACGATCAAGTCTGAGTCCAGCTTATGCAAGCCAACACATAACGATTATGGTACAATGACTACAATCGTGGTGTTCCTTCAGTCAGCATCAAAGTTCATAGTTCTGATGAAGGGAGGAAGAGCAACAAATGAAGAAAGACTTATAATCATTGACAATTTGATGGTCCCAATGATTCCATATTCATCCTTAGTACAAATCAAAGAAGCGTATTGAAGAAGCTAAGGAAAGGACTAAACCGCCTGCTGAAAATACCTTTTCAGGTGTTAGGTGAAGTTGCAGTCTGCAATGTCAGTAGGCCAGACGGCTCAGTAGTAGGAAAGCAGGATGTCAATATCAACTGCACAGAAATGTCTGAAGCATTTAATGCTGCAATGGGAGCATTAAAACAGATACATTTTGAATGACTCTTTTATAAGGAAATCAGACAAGGATTCAGACTAAGCAAGCAAAACAAGCAAAGAAAGAATATACAACGAGAAAAGCTCAAGAACACTCAACGATTAACTCTACGAATCCTGAAAGAGGAAGGCTTGCTTCGCTACTCAGTTCTTCAGAACTGATGCTTAATTTCAACTAAGTAGCACACCCCAGAATACAACTATCAACTCAAGTGAAGTTCCAAGTCAGAAGGACTTGAAGAGTTTAAGAGTGAACTAAAAGAAGTACCAAGTCTGCTGGACTTGAAGAGTTCAAAAGTGAACTAAGAGAAGTTTCAAGGCTGCTGGCCTTGAAGGAATCTAAGTGATTCAAGTTGTAAGAGATATCCTTAGTGGATTTCCTACTCGTGGAGTAGAAGAGTGGACTAAGAGCCTTGTGTGCTTTGAACCACTTAAAACCTCTGTGTCTCTTTGTCTCTCATTAACTGCTATAACTACTATACCTGTGATAACTGCTATAACTGCTTATCAAACCATAACTGCAATATCTTGAAGGGAAACAAACATATATTCCTCTACTGTCTGTATATTCAATACTGGCAAAGTATTTTAAATAAAGAAAATATTAAAATATCTATTCAACCCCCCTTCTAGATAACTAATGTGCCTTTGAGAACTAACAATTGGTATCAGAGCAGGTTCTCTTAAACGAAGCCTACAAAGCTTGAGTAGATCCAATGACACATCTGATAAGCTAGACCAAGATAGGTGGAGGCAGCAAACCACCTATATGCAACAGAGATAAATTTGCCAACTGGAAAGTTCAGATGCAAGCATACATGGATTCAATAGACGATGATCTATTTGAAACCGTTCTAAATGGGCCCTATGTTCTAACAAGGCTTACACCAACTCCTGAAGATCCAAACAGAGTTGTGGTCAATGTCAAAGCAGAATGGACTGAAATCGAGAAGAAAGATGTCCAGCTAGACAAAAAGGCTAAGAACATCTTGTTCCAGTCTTTAGAAGATAATCTGTTTAAGAACGCGATCAATTACAAAACTGCCACGGAAGTCTGGGAAGCACTGCTCATAATGCATGAAGGAATTGAAGAAGTCAGAGAAAACAAGCAATCTTTACTGACCCAACAGTATGAGATGTTTGCTCATGTTCCAGGAGAGAATGTCACTTCCACATATGAGAGATTCACTACATTGCTCAACTCTTTTAGAGCTTATGGAAAGATCTATCCCAACAAAGATCTAGTCATCAAGTTCACGAGGTCCTTACCAAGTAAGTGGGATGCTAAGACCACTGCAATCAGAGAGTCAAAGAACCTGTATGAGATGACTGTTCAACAACTCTATGGCAACCTTCTTACCTATGAACTAGAGCTGACTCAACTAGCAGAAAATCTATCTGAAGGAAGAAAGAAGGACAAAGGAGTTGCTCTCAAAGAAAAAGAGGAGATCTCCAAAGCTCATGATGAAGATGAATATGACTCTGAGGAAGGTGATGATGATGATGATGATGAAGTTGCAATGATGGCAACAAGATTCAGGAGGTTCATGCTCATAGGGAAAAGCAGTAAACCTAAAAGACTCAACCATAGCAGCAGTCAGGAGCAGATCAATGACCTATGCTACAACTGCAAGAAGCCTGGTCATTTCATTGCCAACTGCAACAAACCGATCAGAGAAGAGCTGAAAAAAAGTCAAATCTAAAGAAGGAGCTCAAAGGCTACAAAAAGAATAAGAAAAAAGAAAAAGGGCTTGTAGCTGGAAGCTCGTGGAGTGACTCAGACAATGACACCAATGCTGAGTCTGAAGATGATGAAGCACCTCAAAAAGCTAATCTATGTCTGATGGCCAAAGATGCACTCAGCAAGAAAAGTGCTGAAGCAGTCATAGACAAGGTATTTGACTTCAACTCTTCTGATATAGATATTGATGATTTAAGGACTGGCATTCGTGACATGTCAACTGATCTATATCAATATATAAGATGGTTCAGAGTTCTATCTAAAGATTATTCAGATCTTCTAAAGGAGAAAGAGAAAGTTCAGAAAGAGCTGGAAGCAGCTCTACTAAGTTCTGACTCTCTCTCTAAGTTTGAAGCTGAGAATAAAATCTTGAGAGAGACCAATGAACTGAGCATACAAAGAGAGTCAAAGCTAACCTCTAAGATTGAGGAGTTAGAAAAGACTATCTCTACATGGAATAGGTCTTCTTCATCCATGGACTCCCTGATCTCTAGTCAGAGAAGTGTCTTTGACAGAACAGGTTTAGGGTTTGGGGAATCTATCCCAGAACCATGTGTGGAAAAGGTTAAGGACACTAACAGTAATAATGCTTCTAACTTAAATAAAAGCATTGTATTTGTGAAATCCACACAGAAGGATGAACCAGTGCAACCCTGCTCTTCAGATCCAAGCCATGTTCGTAGACATAACGGATCTCATGCTGGCTTAGGATTCAAAAAAGAGAAGAGTAACTCAGTCACCACTGCCCAACCTCGTAGAATCATAGAGTCAAAAAAAACTGATTCTATGAATCAACTTTGAAGGAATCGTGGTGTTGAGGTTCACTCAGCACAAAATGTGAAAGGCAGCATAGAAAAAGAAGATGCAATATAAGGGCAAGGCCACCAAGTATCCACACATGTCCAAATGGAGAAAGAATCCACACACACACAAATATGAATTATATTAGATGCTTTATATGTGGAAGATTTGGTCATAAAGCTGCATTATGCTTTCATAACACTGTGCATGGGGGGCCCAAAGTCAAGCAGATTTGGGTTCCTAAGGGTACTAACATTGCAGGACCCATGCTAGTTTGAGTACCAACATGAAAGCTGAATCTGTCTGCAGGAAATGAGCACCACGATTACAACATGGTATCTGGACAGTGGTTGCTCAAGGCATATGACCGGGAACAAAGCCCTCTTGTCTAACTTCGTGGAAAAAGAGGGACCAACAGTTATCTTTAGAGATAACAGCTTTGGCAAGATGAAAGGCTATGGTTCAGCTGGAAATGGTACTGTATCCTTTAGCAAAGTGGCTTATGTAGATGGGCTAAAGCACAATCTTCTCAGCATCACCCAACTCTACGATAAAGGCCATCAAGTCACATTTCTTAACAACCAGTGTTTAGTCAGAGATCTGGAGACATCATCCATCAAGCTGACCTGGGACAAGAGAAGGAAATGTCTACACTGTCAATCTTGCTCAGCTGAGTTCTGATGAGACAATATGCCTTCTTGCTAAAGCCTCTGAAGAGATAAGTTGGTTATGGCACAGAAGGTTATCTCATCTTAACTTCAAGAACATATCAAAACTGGCCTCCAAAGATCTTGTAGCAGGATTACCAAAGTTTAGCTTCATCAAAGAAAGGCCATACAATGCCTGCCAGCTTGGAAAGCAAACAAGGAGCTCATTCAAAGGCAAAGCAGTCAACTCAATTGACAGGCCCCTACAGTTACTTCATATGGATCTTTTCGGACCAATCCCAACTGTGAGCCTAGAAGGAAAGAGATACTCACTGGTCGTAGTGGATGACTACACCAGATTCACATGGGTGTTCTTTCTTACCTCTAAAGATGAAACAAGCTCCCAACTGATCAAGATGTTCAAGATGGTGATGAATGAAAAAGGAGAGACTATCAAGGCTATAAGAAGTGATCATGGTAGAGAGTTTGACTTCTCAAAAATGGATCAGTTCTGTTCAGACAATGGCATCAGCCATAACTTCTCAGCACCACGAACTCCCCAGCAAAATAGAGTAGCTGAAATGAAGAACATAACACTTATAGAAGCAGGAAGAACTCTACTAGCAGCAGCTCATCTGCCTGAATACTTCTGGGCAAAAGCCATCAACACTGCGTGCTACACACAAAATAGATCTCTTGTACACTCTACGTTGAAGAAGACTCCCTACGAGCTGTGGAAAGGAAGAAAGCCAAATGTCAGTTACTTCCATGTGTTCGGCTGTTCATGCTACATTCTCAACAATAGGAAGCAATATCTGACTAAGTTCCAACCCAAGTCAGATGAAGGAATCTTCCTTGGATATGCCACAGATAGCAAAGCTTATAGATTGTTCAACAAGAAAACACTAAGTGTTGAAGTCTCGATCCACATTATCTTTGATGAAACAGACTCGAACAAGTCTGCACCACAAGGCACTGCGATCGACGATTCAGACACCATGAATGAGGTGGTCGAGTCCCAGCACCATGACCGTAGTCCCTGAAGGTGGAATCGTAGAGGTTGGGAAGAAATCGTAGAAAGAGAGCTGCACCAGACGACGATTCTGATCAACAAGAACCAGAAGTCAATCTTGAAGAGTTCAGACAAGAAGGCACCAGAACTGATGTAACAGGGAACAGGTGGGCAAGAGATCACACTCAAGACCTAATCATTGGCGATCCAACGGCCATAATTAAAACAAGATCTGCAACACAGAATAAATGTTTCTATTTGAGTTTTTTGTCTCAAATAAAACCCAAGAAGATTGAAGATGCAATGCAAGATACAAGCTGGATAGAAGCTATGCAAGAGGAGTTGAATCAATTCGAAAGAAGCAAAGTCTGGAGATTAGTTCAAAGACCAAGGAATCACCCAGTCATAGGCACCAAATGGGTTTTCAAAAACAAGATGGATGAAGATGGGGTGATCACAAGGAACAAAGCAAGACTAGTGGCCAAAGGTTATTCTTAAGAAGAAAGCGTTGACTATGTTGAGACCTTTTCACCTGTTGCCAAACTTGAAGCAATCAGAATATTCCTTGCATTTGCTGTCCACATGAGGTTCAAGGTCTTCCAGATGGATGTCAAAAGTGCATTCCTAAATGATGAACTTCAAGAAGAAGTATATGTGGAACAACCCCCAGGTTTTGTCAATCCTAACCCTCTCTAATTATGTCTATAGATTAGACAAAGCCTTATATGGACTTAAACAAGCACCTAGAGCATGGTATGAAAACTAACTAACTTTTTTATTAAAAAAGGATTCACTAGAGGTAGAGTAGATACTACACTATTCCTAAGGAAGCACAAAGATAAAATCTTACTAGTTCAAATATATTTAGATGATATTATCTTTGGTTCTACTGATGAAAATTTGTGCAAGAGATTTTCCATGCTTATGCAGAGCAAGTTCGAAATGAGCATGATGGGTGAGCTGAATTTCTTCCTTGGACTACAAGTGAAGCAATCTAATGAAGGTATCTTCATTAACCAAGCCAAGTACATCAAAGACTTACTTAAGAAGTATGGCATGGAATTAGCCTGTCCCATAAAAACACTAATTGCTCCAGCAACTAAGCTTGACAAAGATGAAAAAGGTAAAAGTGTTGACATTACTCAATACAGAGGTATGATAGGCTCTCTTCTCTACTTAACTGCCAGTAGACCAGATATAATATTTACAATATGTATATGTGCTAGATTTCAAGCTAATCCTAAGGAATCACACTTAACTACTGTAAAAAGGATTTTCAGGTATCTTAAAGGTACACCCTACTTGGGTCTATGGTATCCCAAGGAGTCTTCCTTTGAAATGACAGGATATTCAGATGCTGACTTTGCAGGATGCAAAATAGATAGAAAGAGCGGGAGGAGCTATCAGATTGCAAGAAATGGACGGAACCAAATTTTCCCAACTCATCAACTCAAACACCATAAAAAGGTACTATGTCTGAAACGCATGCATACCCGCATCCTAGTCCTATAAATTAAATCAGGTTCAATTTTCACTAGAAGCCGGAACTATGAATGACCTGATCTCCCTCAACCCGGGAGTACGTAGGCAGCCATTCTTGGTGCAGTCAAACAAAATAAATGTTTTTAAAAAAAAACTCATCAAACCAAACTCAAAAGAGACATTTCTCAAGCCTCTCACACACAAATAGAACTACGAATGACCTGATCTCCCTACACCCGGGAGTACGTAGGCAGCAATTCAATGGTGCGGTTTGATCTTCAAGAAAAATTAAAAACCAATAAAAACCAGTTACAAGACACCGAAACCATATGAAACCTAAAAACTATCAAGCTTCCTTGGTCAGCAGGCCCATCTGAGATACTCTCTGACATCTCACTGTCTATCCATCAAGGAGAAGCTCAAGATACATCAACAACAGCAAGTCATGAAAGAAGTGGTAATCACTCAGCAATGACAATACATATCTGAACAGGGAAGTGAATCAAAATATATTCCTCTGATATATAATACTGTTTGATATATACATAGTGTCCTATATATGACAAAAATGGCTGATCTAGTATGTGCAGGATAAACAAAGCTAGTCTATGGACCCATGGATAAACGGGACGGCAGTGCCAACACGACATCTCACTCTAAAGATGGAGGAGCCGCTGCAATAGCAATACCCCCAGCCTCCATACGGGCCAAAACATCCACTGCCACCTGCACAGTGGCATTGTGATCATCAATGTAAACACTCATCTCGGCAACCAGACCATGAGTATATGATTAAAGAGCAGTACTATTGATAATGTGGAAATCCCGGGAAGCTATGGCCTCATCCCTTTCCATAAAAGTGGCATCCCCAGCAATCAAAACCTCCTCAATCTCCTCAAAGGCTGCGTCTCTGGCAGACCAGATCTCATCCCTCTCCACAAAAGCTGCGTCCCTGGTGATCAAAGTCTCCTAAATATCAATAAAAGCAGCGTCTCGAGAAGATCGAGCCTCGTCTCTCTCAACCAATGTCATATCTCGAATGGCTCGAGCCTTATCTCTCTCCGTAAAAGCTATATCTCTGCCAGATAGGGCAGTCAACATCAGCACTCTAGCCTGATCTCTCTCAAAGGTCATCCTAGCTAATGAGTTTGCCAAAGCTGGATCTATCCCGGCAGGAATGATAGGCGGATCACTAACTAGTGTTGCTGTCAGACCCATGAATAACTCATCCTTAGTGGGAGAATCAGGATCCTTCGTAGGCTCCTCCTCGTCTGAATCCACTATCAGAGCTGACTGGATGAATGCAGCTGATACTATATTTGCCTCCAACCACGCTGAGTACTCTGGAGATCGATCCGGATGGCTATTGGAGAAATCAACCCTCTCCCTATGAGTCCAACACTCATAAACTCTGACCAAATCGGTAGACGACATAGACGAAGCTAACATCCTCTGATCAATAGCCCCCTCAAAATGATGCAGGCTTTGAAACTAATCGAACTGACCCATAACAGCCAGAGGATGGTAAGTAGTCACTCCCCTGAACCCAGCTAGGGGCAATTAGTCCATGCCAGATGCATGGGTGATGAAGTTATAGGGGGAGACTAGCCTTGAGCATGCCAGAATTGAGAATGGATGCGTAATAGCAGACAGAAATGTTGACCATGTCTCTATGTCGGTACACTCCGCTAGCTGAAAGGAGTAAGACATGGCTATCTCACGGGTGAAACAGTGGTAGCTGTCGTTTACACTCCTAAATTAACCTCACTTTCACTTCACGAATTTAAATAATTAGCACAGTAGTAAGCAAGGATCGATCCCACAAAGAGTAAGTTTGTTTTAGATTTATTCTACTATTTTAACAGAAAAAAAAAGATGGGAGATTTTTGAAATTGTTTTAAACTAAGAAAAATAGAATTAAATAAAGAGATTAACCAAATATGTAAAAACTTCAGTTCTGCAGTTCAGTTTCACCAAGCACAACAATCAATTAATCAAATTATTATTATTTACCCTTCAATGAAACTATTAACCCTAGATAACAATAAGCTCTGCTATCCAAAATTCTCCTTAGATATTCACTATATGGAACAAGCTCTTCACCAGATTCAACTAACATACAACCTAGAACAAGCTCTCTAGATTTAATATGATAGAAGCATTAAGAAATAGAGCATTAGGCTGATCCAAGCAACAAACACATAAGCTCGATTTGTTTAACTTATTTTCTGATAATCTTAGCAATACACAAAAGCTTGTCCAAAATTAGTATCACTAATTTGCTACTCGTGATGAAGACAGATAACAATTACACGTAATACCAATCTTAATCTAGCATATGATAATGATTAAATTAACTCAATTGGCAATATCAAATTAATTAGATCAATTAGCATATAATCAATGAAAACAGATTATCAGAAGAAATTTCATACAAGAAGGAATAAATAATAATACTCAATTAATCAATTACTTGTAACAAGGTTCCACCTCCCTTTAGAACTGAATGAAGAAACTAGCCTGACATGCTCCAAGTCTACAAGCAATAAACGATGAATAATAATGTGTAAAATACAAGAGAATCAATCCCCTATTTATAATTATTAAAACCCTAAGACTATTTCCTGCCTTAACTTCTGTCAAAAACCGATCCACGAAAGGACAAGTGCGCCGCATCCCGCCTCCCCGCTGGGGCGGGAGTCACCAATTATAAAGCCTCGCTGGGGCGGAATATCTTACTGCCCAGCACTCCTAAATTCCTTTCATTGCTTGCACGTGAGCTACTTGTTTGGACTTGATCATATCATGTGGTCCACTTTGTGATTCCTTTTTGTAATAGCCTTGCAATAAGTTGGCGTGACCCACTTTGAATTCTTTTGCTGGCTTGTAAAACCTTCTTCAGTTCGAAATGGATTCAAGTCTTCAATTCGTGCGTGGCCCACTACATCAATTCCTTTGCAAGCACGTGAGATGGCTGCTAACGTGGTTGCTTCATTTGTGATTGTGCACTTTGCCTTCAAGCTGCTGCTCACATGCATGATGATGATGGATAAGGAGCTAGCAATCTTGGACTTATTAACCCAACCGTGGCCCCTACTTGAATTAAATCCCTTAGCAATTTGGAATACACATCCATGGCCCACTAGAAGAATTAACCATTTGGATTTCCTTTTTCAAACTTCTCATTTCGTGGACCCATGCAATATTTAATTAGTGAGGTGTTTGCTTTGCTTGTATGCTAATTAATTGGACTTGTAAGCCTTCTCCTATTAGGACTAGCTTTGCATGGCGTGTGGGCTATAGAGCATTAGAAATTCGTGACCGACTCAAGCCCATATTTGCATGCAATTTTCTAATTGGATTTAAAAGTCCACGAACTTATTCCTTGTTCATCACTTTAGCCCTTTAGCTCTAATTCCACTTGAAATCAATAAATATCTTAATAAATCCATATATACTATAAAACATGTAATAAACTAAACATAAAGGAATAAAAATAAATGAATATTATGTACTTATCAAATTCCCCACACTTAGCCTTTACACGTCCTCGTGTAAACCAAAGATTTGATTCCCAAAAACACTACTCAACCATAACGTCAAAAAATTTGAAAATCAAATCATGATTATCAATACTAAACCTACAAAAACATAATCAACCCTTCATCAATCAACTCAAGATAACCACCTTGCCATTTTACCAACGAATTTCATTAAGTTAAATTGTAATCACATAAGCCCTCTTCTATGATCCACACACTTACTCAACATAGTTACCATGGAGCAAAAACCATGCACACCACTCAACAACTCAAAATATATTTTTCTTGCTTTATTTTTATTCACTAGGACCCTTTCATTTTTCCTCTTTGTTTCCGGTTAATGCATTTTATGCTCCGTTTCACCTTCCTCAATCATTTTTTTGTAAGTGAGTGCATTTTATGCTCTATCTCACTTATTCGCACGTGTTTATGGGAAAGTGCATTTTACGCTCCATCTCATCCCACCACACGACTTCTCTTTTGCTTCTTTTTCAACAATTTCATTGATTTTCAACTTTTTTGATAATTTTTCACATGGTCCTGCAAAAAGCATAAGCAGTTCAATAGGTCTAAAGCATGAGATTAGTGCAAATAGACAACTCTACAGATAACTTAGCCAACTAAGCATATATCACATGTTCAAGTACTCATGAGACACAATTCAAATCACATCAATTACTATGGATCATGACTTAGTTTTTCTCAATCATTAACCAATTAAGCATTAAACAGATTTTGAATTTTTAGCATTGATTCCCATTTGTTGACTTTATCCTTCGAACACATAGGCAAATAGAATCATGGAATCCAATTTTTTTTTCAAAAATTTTCGAAGGCATCAAGATGGTCCTATTTCCTATTAAAATCGGCAGATCAATATCCTTAAAAAAAAAACTAAATCTCTCCCCCCACACTCAAACCTTACATTGTCCCCAATGTAAGAAAATCATGCAAAGAAGAAAGAACTACATGCAAAATAAACAAAAAAAAAACTAAATAGTAAAGAGATAGAAAAATCAAATCTGATTTCTAGGGTTGCCTCCCAAGCAGCTGCCCTTGTTTAATGTCATTGGCTTGACATCATGTCTCCCTTCTCATTCTTCATAGACCGGATCATCTAGTTCCACCATCTCAATATTTTCCACCTGATGTCCCTCAAGAACGGTTTCAATCTATGTCCATTCACTTTTAAAATCTTTCCTGTAGTTGGACTATGAATCTCAACTGCACAATGAGAAAACATATTAGTGATAACAAAAGGGCCAACCCATCTAGATCTCAATTTACCTGGAAATAACTTAAGCCGAGAATGATATAACAAAACTTTCTGACCCACAACAAAGGTTTTCCACACAATTTGCTTATCATGAAAGGCCTTGGTCTTTTCCTTGTAAATCTTTGAACTTTCATAGGCTTCATTCCTCAATTCTTCCAACTCTTGCAACTGCAACTTCCTGTGTACTCCAGCTGCTTCCAAACTCATGTTGCACTGCTTGATTGCCCAAAAGCCCTATGCTCAAACGAACACAATCCGATATAGTGACATCCCAATAGGTGTTTTGAATGCAGTTCGATAGGCCCAAAGTGCATCATCTAGTCTCAGACTCCAATCCTTCCTGCTTGGGTTGACTACCTTCTCCAAAATGGATTTGATCTCCCGGTTGGACACCTCAGCTTGGCCATTACTTTGCGGATGGTAGGATGTAGAAACCTTGTGCAAAACATTGTACTTCTTGAACAAAGCCGCTAATACCCTATTACAAAAGTGAGTTCCGCGATCGCTAATAATGGCACGGGGTGCTCCAAACCTGACAAATATATTAGTTCTGACAAAATCTGCAACAACTTTAGAATCGTCAGTCCTGGTGGCTTTAGCTTCCACCCATTTTGAGACATAATCAACAGCCAAAAGAATATATACATTCCCAAAGGATGAAGGAAAAGGTCCCATAAAATCTATACCCCAAACATCAAAAATCTCAACAACTAATATAGGAGTCTGGGGCATTTGATTTGTTTGAGAGATATTCCCCGTCCTTTGGCAATTATCACATGTTTTACAAAACAAATAGGAATCTTTAAAAAGTGACGGCCAATAAAAACCACTTTCCAGAACTTTGTTAGCAGTTCTTTTTGGACCAAAATGTCCTCCACTAAGCATGAGAATGACAAAAAACTAGAATAGATTGGAATTCATTATTTGGCACACATCTTCTAATTATCTGGTCAGCACAAAATTTCCATAAGTATGGATCATCCCAAATATAGTGTCTAGCATCACTCTTTAGCTTTTCCTTCTGGGATTTGGAAAATTCTTTAGAAAAATATGCACTTACCAAATAGTTCACCAGATTTGCATACCATGGAGTTTCAGCATGGATGGAAAGTAACTGCTCATCTGGGAAGGAATCACGCAAGGGTAGTTCATCCTCTTCTCTCAACAACCTACTCAGGTGATCCGCTACCAAGTTGTCCGCACCCTTCTTATCTTTGATCTCCAAGTTAAATTCTTGCAAAAGGAGAATCCATCTAATAATCCTAGGTTTAGAGTCCTTCTTAGTTAGCAAATACCTGAGAGTAGCATGGTCAGAATAAACTATAACTTTAGTGCCAAACAAATATGATCAAAATTTATCTAAAGCAAAAATCACAGATAAAAGTTCCTTTTCAGTTGTGGAATAGTTTATCTGAGCTCCATTCAAAGTTCTAGAAGCATAGTAGATGGCATGAACAACTTCGTCAATCCTTTGTCCCAAAACATCCCCCACTGCATAGTTGCTTGCGTCACACATGATTTCAAATGGAAACTTCCAATTCGGTGGTTGGATCACAGGGGCAGAGGTTAGTAATTTCTTTAAAATATCAAAAGCCTCCTTGCACTCATCATTAAACTGAAAGTCCACATCCTTTTGTAGCAACTCACACAAGGGCAATGCAATTTTTGAGAACTCCCTGATAAACCTTCGATAGAATCCTATATGACCAAGAAAAGAACAAATCTCCCACACACTGACGGGGTAAGGCAAAGCAGAAATCCCTTAGATGATATAACATGACCAAGTACTATTCCTTGTTCTACCATAAAATGATATTTTTCCCAGTTTAGAACAAGATTAGTTTCCATGCATCTATCCAAAACACGACTCAAATTATCTAAGCATGCATCCAAAGAATCACCATGTATTGTGAAATCATCCATAAAGACCTCAATGCAGTTTTCTAAAAGATCTAAAAAAATGCTTACCATACATCTCTGAAAAGTACCGGGAGCATTACAGAGTCCAAATGACATACATCGGTATGCAAATGTGCCGAAAGGACATGTGAATGTGGTCTTTTCTTGGTTCTCGGGTGCAATCACAATCTAGTTATATCCTAAAAAACCCTCTAAAAATGGTAATAAGTGTGCCCAGCTAATCTTTCCAACATTTGATCAATAAAAGAAAGAGGAAAGTGATCTTTTCTTGTTATAGCATTTAATTTCTTGTAGTCAATACACATTCTCCATCCTGTTTGCATCCATGTGGGCACCAACTCATTATCATCGTTCTTGACAACGTTGATTCCGAATTTCTTTGGGACTACCTGCACTGGACTCACCTATTGACTATCGGAAATGGAATAGATTATGCCGGCATGAAGCAGTTTGAGCACCTCTTTTTTCACCACCTCCATCGTGGGTGGATTCAATCTTCTTTGTGCGTCCCTCGTGGGCTTAGCTCCATCCTCTGACAATATTCGATGCATGCACATCGCAGGACTAATACCTTTGATATCCGTTATCGTCCAACCAAAAACTGTGACATGGTCCCTTAGGACTCTCAGCAATTTATCTTCCTGCATTTTAGTTAGATTTCTAGCAATAATAACAGGCAAAGTATCATTAGTCCCCAAATATGTATATTTCAAATGTGCAGGTAATTGCTTCAATTCTAGGGTTGGAGCTTGCACAACAAATGGTAGTAACTTTTGATGAGAAATAGGTAATTGAATAGAATGTACTGCTGACTTATTTGAGAATTTCGGTAATGAGTGTAGTGCAGCCACAATTTCATTCAATTCCTGAGTTCACTCAACTTCATCTTCCTTGTCCATATCCATACTGTTGGTGATGGCAACCTCCAAACTATCCCTATGTATTCTTTCCAAAGCTCTATGCACTAAGGAATCTCTCACATCAATAGCAAAAACCTGTCCTATATTACTAGGGTACCTCATGGCATCATAGATGTTAAATTTAATCTTTTCTCCATCGAATTCCATTATCAAGGTCCCACTATGCACATCAATCATGGTTCTTGCTATTTTTAGGAATGGTCTTCCTAACAAGATATGGGAAGGGTTTGGTGATGTATCATCTTCCCTGTCCACAATGTAAAAATCTGCAGAAAAGATTAGTTCGTTCACCTGCACTAAGACATCTTCAATTACCCCTCGGGGGTAAGTGTTAGTACGATCTGCCAATTGAATAATCACACCAATAGTTTTCAAAGGACCTAGATTTAAAGAGGCATAAATAGATAAAGGCATAACATTAATTGAAGCTCCTAAATCTAGCATGGCCTTATCAAATCTGGTGTTTTCTATTTTGCATGGGATTGTGAACATTCCTGGATCTTTACATTTAGGAGGCATTTTTCTTTGAAGAACAGCAGATATATTTTCCCCAACTGTGACTCTTTTATCATTTTGCAATTTTCTTTTATTAGTGCATAATTGTTTTAAAAATTTTACGTATCTTGGCACTTGCTTGATTGCATCAAGGAGAGGGATGTTTACTTCTACTTTCCTAAAAGTCTCCAGAATTTTTTTTTTCTTTTTCATCTTTCTTTAAGGTTTTAGAAGTTCTGGGAGGAAAGGGAAGAGGAATGTTTTTAAGCTGATTAGGAGGGTTAGGTTGTACCTTGGATTTTTCTGTTTCCTCCTTAGCTGCTTCCTCCTCAAACTCTACGGGGGTAGGTGGTGTATATAACTGTGTTCCACTCCGCAAAGTTATGGCACTTGCATTCTCCCTTGGGTTGACTACTGTTTGAGATGGTAATTTTCCTGAGCCTTTGGATTCCAATATCCCCATAGTTGTAGCTAGCTGTCCTACTTGGTTTCTCAAATCTTGAACCGAAGCTTTTGTCTCCTGCTGGAACTGCTGTGTCTAATTCATGAACTGTTGTGTCTGTCCCATGAATGCTTTGAACATATCCTCTAATGTTGTTCTAGTAGGTGCAGGTGCTGCTTGCTTAGGTTGATATTGAGGTTGGGCTGGTTGGAAGCCCTGTTGCCTAGGTGAGAACACTCCTTGTATTTTTGGCATGTTCCCTCCATAACTGAGGTTCGGATGATCTCTCCAGCCTAGATTGTAAGTGTTTGAGTAGGGATCATACTTCTTTGGTTGTGTTTGGTAGTTACCTACTACATTGGCTTGCTGTGCATTCTCATCCTCTTGCAAAGTTGGGCACGCATCAGTAGCATGCCCTGCCATTAAGCATAATCTGCAATCCTTCGCAACCGGCACGTTTCCTGTTGTTAATTGTTGCACCACAGCAATTAAGTTAGAAATCTGTTGTACCAATTCACTCGTGCTTACCTCACTTACCCTTTTCAGAGTATGATCATTCCTTGTTCCGTATTGTTGTGAGTTAGCAGCCATGTTTGCAATCAGATTTCTTGCAGCCTTCGGTGTCTTGTCTACTAATGCTCCTCCACTAGCCGCATCTATCATACTTCTTTCCATTGGTATCAACCCCTCGTAGAAGTACTGAATCAAGTGTTGCTCATCGATTTGGTGGGGAGGGCAGCTGGAGCATAATTTCTTGAATCTCTCCCAGTACTCGTATAGTATCTCTCCACTAAATTATCGGATCCCGCAAATCTCCTTCCTTATGTTGGCCACTCTTGAAGCAGGAAAATGCTTCTCTAAGAATAGCCCTTTCATATCGCTCCATGAATTTATTGATCCGGATGGGAGATAGTACAACCAATCCTTTGCTAAATCTGCTAGGGAGAATGGGAAGGCTCTTAATTTGATTTGTTCCTCTGAAATTCCGTGTGGTTTCATGGTCGAGCACACCACATGGAACTCCTTCAAATGCTTGTATGGATCTTCACCTGTAAGACCACGAAAAGTTGGCAAAAGATGAATTATTCCAGATTTAAGTTCAAATGCAGCATTTAAAGCAGGATATTCAATGCACAAAGGTTGATGAGTAAGATTAGGAGTAGCCAATTATTTCAATGTCTGATTGTTGTTGGGCTCTGCCATCTTTTCTTCTTCGTCTGATTCGGAGAATGATTTGTCAGAAAGTAATTCCAAAGCTAAGTTGAGGCCTGGTGATGATGCAGAAGCCTCGTCTAAATCTGCAGTAGACTGTTGAACTTTTTGCTGTCTTAGCCTCCTTGCAGTTTTCTCAATCTCTGGATCAAAATCTAATATAGTAGCTGTGACACCCCCAAATCCGGGTACTTCAATTTCCACGGGACTTGGTGTTCACTGTACAAATATCATCTATTTATCTACCCATAATAAATGCAAATCATGCAATAGATAGAAATAAATCCTCCCCTTATGGGGTTACAACATCTGAATAATAAATACAATCCTAGGTCATACTAACCTTAAACATTTGTGCGGAACATAAACAAATAAATAAGTCTTACACAACTCTAATATAAGTCTTAAACATAAACACATAAAATAAACAACAAGTCTTCATCACTTGTTGACCTTGCCCTTGCCTTTGCTAGTAGAAGGCTCGTCGGACCTTTCGTTCTTAACTGCAATGTTATTATTACGCAAGAGTGAGCACGATTGCCCACAAGTATAATAATATGACAACAATATAATAACATGAGAGTGAATCAAAGACATCTGAATAAAGAAACTCAACTTTTGACTCAAGAATGAATAATAGGAATCAAAAGAACGTCTGAGGGTCATAAGACCTTGAACTATGTCCTAGGTTATAAAGTTTTTATGCTTAAACCTTTAACAGTCATAAGACTATGGACTCTACTTCTCGTACTTAGGGGGATCAGCCCTTAGTACCATACTGTGCACAATATCTCAACGCTAAAGCGTAAATAATGCCCTTTACAGGGTTGTTCATCTCAATTTTGACATCAGAGTTCGCACCAAAGGAAGTTTGGTTTGGATAAGCTCAATAAGTGTTCTAGAATTTATAACGTACATCAACTATGGACTAGTCGAATAAATAAGGGTTCACTAGTCCTATAAGTTCTACAATAACAGCGATATTTAACTTGAATGGTAAATCTCAAGAGTATACAATCGAATGAGTATTGTATAGCTGAATCATGCTTAAAAGAGTGATAGCATCAAATATGAAACCTTTGAACTTGAACAATTAAAAATAAGAGCTCGCTCGATATAGAACACAAGTCTAAGACTTGATAAATGAATAACTTAGAATGTTAAGAAACTTGCTTAATAACAATAAGTTAGAGATAGGATACTTGCTCAATGTAAAAGTAAAGTTTGAGTTTAGGAAACTTGCAAAAAATTAAACAAGTTTAAGGATAGAAAACTTGCCTCTTGCATAAGCTACAAATATAATTACAATTCACTTCCTCAATGTCCTACACATTACATTATGTATACGACATTGATTAGTTTTCATAACTACCATGTTTAACTGTTGAACTATTCACTTAAGTTCGACTTACAACTTGGTTTATAATATTACTCAATGGCTAACCACATAACATGAATGTAAACTCACAACATGCATATCACACATGTATAGACCTTTAAACAATCATAATCAAGTTTTACAATTACGATATTTAAGTTCGCACTTGGTTTGTTAACTTGAACTTTCACAATATCTTATACATATCAATAACTTAATTTATTAATCATGAACTTCAAATCATATAATATTCATGTATATAACTTAAAACAATATTTTTTATTATCGAGAACACTACACTTGTGTGCGTGCATGTTTGAAGCCTTCTGATTGCCTCTGAATACGCATCAGTCACAAATATGACCATTTTTACCCATTTTAACGATTTCAAATTGAAAAACTTAAAGAATAAAAATTGTAGGTCTACTCGTTATCTTTCCGAAACATCTTGAATCACCTTAATCGGAGTTCGTATGAAAACGTTATGCTTATTTTACTACAGGAGGTCAAAACAGTCTCGGAAACAAAAAAAAGGCTCCCGGACAGCCCTTATACCCACTGGGGCGGGTCCTAATACCCATGAACACCCACTGGGGAGGGTCCGCCTGCTGGTGCACTCCCTGGTTCGCAATCTTGACAGTTCATTGGCCCAATTACTCCAATTAAATGCAAATTAAACTCATACAGCGATTTCTATGAAGTACGAACTTCATAGAAATATCATACAATGTTACTAACATGTTTTTAACATCTTAAATCATGCAATTACTCGAATCAAATCATTAAATTTCACTGTTCTTGGTGTTCTTGATGGTTTTGAAGAAAAATACGAAAATCATCGTCACGGATTCGTTATAACTCCGAATCTGTCCGTTCAAAGTTTGTTTTCTTTGTTTTAACATGTATAATCATAATCCATTATCAAATTTAAGTTAAACAACCAATTCAAAGCATACAAATTGTATATAAGGCCATATATATGTGTTCTTCATATTTTTCATACTCTGTAATTCATGAAACATTGATTAAAGCATGTTTACATGAAATTGATTACTCTAATTCATGAATATATGATATAAAACATGTTATTAACATATAATAATACATATATGATCATATCTTAAGTTAATCATAAAATCATTCTTCACAAAGAACTTGAAAACACTTTTTATGGAGAAAACATAAGAACGTGAATTATAAACATGGAGATGAAGAGATTACCCTTGCTACTTTGTTTAGATGATTCAAAGATGATTAAGATCTTCTCTACTTTCTCTTTTCTTTTCTCTCTGATATTTTCTCTCTCAAATCTCTAAGTTTTAACTGATGAAAGCAATATATGATATATGATATAAAACTAATATGATATACGTATATAATGTTTACGTGAAAGAATTCGTGAAATCATGGGTCGTCAGTTAACTCCCATTATGGGTTAACTGACCAACCTCTTATAAGGCCATGTTTAGCTAGCCTAAAGAGTCCCTTTCTCATTTATTTTAATTAAAGCTTTATAGTTTAGTTTTAATGTCACACTTTAATTAATCAATTAATCTTATTTAAATCAATTAAATAAAATAGCATAAATCCACATTAAATCACATAGTCCCATAATTAAAATTCTCATTTATTAATTATATCAAATCATTAAATCTCTAATTAATTATTAAATTAATCAGAACACATTATGCTTATTAATTAATATATTAATCAAATAAGCTCAATTAAATACATACTTTGAATATAAAAATCTACCACATTAATTTAATTAATGTAACACATATAATTAAATTAATCTACCACAATTTCATCAATTAATTATTTAACTCAATAAATAAATTATCGAAAAATATTTATTTAATTCAATAAATATTCAAATTAAATTACAAAAATCTCGTTCGTCACATCTTTCCCCCCTTAAAAGGATTCTGTCCCCAGAATCACGGTTCAATTAAAAATTCGTCCCATTACATTCTTTCCCCCTTACAAAGATTCTGTCCCCAGAATCACATATACAAAAAATTAAGTAAATAAATCTGGGTAATTCTTCATCATATGCTCTTCGAGTTCCCACGTAGCTTCTTCAGCATTGTGGTTCCTCCAAATTAACTTAACAGAAGGTATAACTTTGTTTATGAGGACTTGCTCTTTTCTGTCAACAATTTAAACAGGAATTTCTTTATAGGATAAGTCTTTTTCAAAATATAGGGGTTTATATTTAATCACATGCTTGTAATCGGGTTTGTAGGGGCGTAAAACTAAAACATGAAAGACGTTGTGGATATTCTCTAGCGCCGGAGGTAAGGCTACCTCATACGCAACTTCTCCAATCCTTCGCAGTACCTCAAAGGGTCCAATGAACCTCGGGCTCAATTTTCCCTTCTTTTCGAATCTGATCTTCCCCTTCCAGGGAGAGACTTTCAAGAACACATAGCTTCCGGATTCAAACTCAACGTTCTTACGGTGTGGATCGGCGTATTTCTTCTGCCTATCCTGAGCGGCTACCAGTCTTGTCCGGATCACTTTGACTATCTCTGCTGTCTATTGTA
Source organism: Panax stipuleanatus (assembly GCA_020205555.1). NCBI lineage: Eukaryota > Viridiplantae > Streptophyta > Magnoliopsida > Apiales > Araliaceae > Panax > Panax stipuleanatus. The sequence continues at coordinate 89,147,140 of CM035123.1, forward strand.
CCAACTCTGGACCTAGCAATTGTCTCTCGCCAACTTCATCCTAGTATAGCGGAGTTCTGCATTTTCTTCCTTACAACGCTTCGTAAGGCGGCATGCCAATACTAGCGTGGTAACTGTTGTTGTAACCGAATTCCACAAGCGGTAGGTGATCATCCCAATTGCCTTTGAAATCCATAATGCATGATCTCTGCATATCTTCCAATGTCTGGATCGTTCTTTCGCTCTGCCCGTCTGTTTGTGGGTGATAAGCCGTACTCATTCTCAACTGTGTCCCCATGCATTCCTGTAGTCGCTTCCAGAAGCTTGATGTAAAGCGCGGATCTCTGTCAGAAACAATTGACACCGGAAGTGTAACGCCCCCAAATTCCAGGACCGTCACGGGGTCGCTCGAATTCGGTTCATCACGTGCTCATGGTAATACATCACAATAATAATAACTAAATATCACACAATCACAGCAGAAAATCTATTCTAGAATAATTTACAATGATTTATTATAATTATTCCCCTAAGTCTCGCAACCTACAGTACTTAATAGATTACATAATAATAGCAATTAACGACTTATTACATAATCTAACTTAAGCTTAAACATACTCAAATCCAGTCTTACTATATCATCTTATTACAATATTAAAATATTTAAAACATAAAAAAGACAAGCTAGTTGGTAGCCTTGCCCTTGCCCTTATCAACGCCCGATGGTTCGCCCTGCTCTGCCTTAACTGAAATATTTTAGGGAAAGCAAGAATGAGCACAAATTGCCCAGCAAGTAATATACAATAAGGGTAAGTGATATAATTCTTAATTCTCAAAAGGGTGTAACAAGGTTTGATAATTCAAGGATAACAAGAATATCAACAGTTTTCAATAATAGTCGCTAAGGACAGAATAATATCAATGTGATTCAATAATAAATCAATTCAAGATTTCAAGATAACTGAATACTAAGCAGTCACTAAGGACTATGAACTTCTACTAGAATTAACAGTAATAAACTGAAAATCCAACAAAAACAGGTACAACAGGTGATCAGCCTAAAGCACCATCGTTATGCATAACAATCAATCATACTCAAGTGTGCACGTCGGTTCTCCGATAATTATATATTCCCTTCAAAGAAGGTTGTTCTTCTCAGTCAAATACAAGATCCCGCACTAATCAATTAGTTTGGGTCGCTTTTCAATAACATAAGTCTAGCCGAATCAAATGGCATAAACACTTTCACAATATTCAAGAACAATACTAAGTTCAACATGAATAATATCTTTAATGAAATAAGAGTTCAAGTATGCTAATTCATTTCAAACGATTAAGTAGGAAACTAGTTCGCAATATACAAAGATAGAATACTTGTACAGTAAAAGAGTGTAAGTTAGGAAACTTGCACAATCATAGATTTTCTTGCATAAAGTAAATGCGTCGGTTAGGATACTTGCACCGTAAAAGAGTGTAAGTTAGGAAACTTGCCTTATGCATAGTTTACTCACGTAAAGCTAGCCAACACTTTCGAATTCCTATCGTAATACAATTCCAATCATACATGCAACAAATTCTTAGTCAACACTTTCAATAATTTTAAGCCATTCAAGGTCATGGAATTCATAAGGCCTATCATGCTCGCTCTTTAAAACACATAAGGTATTCATATACATACTTATGAGTATTCACATTTCATACATATAACTATTACAATTATTAGTTGAAAACATGCTCTATTTACACTAAATTTTAATCATGACATCTAGCATGGTATGTATATATGCATGACGTTAATGAAGTCAATAGTATTATCCAACACGTTCATAAACTTCAGAATTTAAACTTTAAGTTAACATGTTAAGGTGCACGTTTAAAACTTGTATTCTCATTAGTAAAGCTCACTAATGAGGCCTAACATGCTCATGCTATCTAGATTCATATGTTAACATGTTTGACACGAATTTCAAGGCTATATAACATGCTCGAAAAATCAGAACTTAGAATCCTAATATAACATGTTAGAGTCCATGTTCAACGCTTGTGTTTTCAAAATCATAGGTTCTCTTTTTATGTTAAGTAAACTATGGAAACATATTTTGCATAAGAGGGACTCCATAAATCATGTTACATTTACTTAGTATGAATTATAATTTCACTGCTCTCGGACTGGACAAACAGATAGTCAAGATAGTCATTTCTGGGCTTGCCTGCACAGCGGCGCTGCAGCGCGGCAACAACAGCAGCAAGCTGGCGTTGCGGCGCGGCAACATCAGCATCAAGCTGACGCTGCGGCGCTAGTGGAGCTGCGGCGCGGACAACGGCGCTGCGGCGTGGGGACAGTTTCTGCAGAACCGACCCAAGACCTCCTATTTCATCGATTTCAACATACCCAGATGCTATTAGCCTTCTTTTATTGGGTTTGTACGTAACGCAATCATGCAATCAAATCACATAAATAGGGCGGAAGCGTTAAAAACTAGGTTTTCAAAAATTTATACAAACCCATTAACATGATCATTCTTATGCATCAATTATCAATGAATGAAGAAGGAGAAAAACAGAATTATACCTTTGAAGATCCAAGCTTCCTCAGGTACAAGTTCTACTCCTTTGATTCCTTTGATTCCTCTGTAGTGGCTCCTTCCCTTGATCAATGTCAGCCACCCAAATGTTTGGCCTCTAACGGTGATCCACCAAGGAAGATGAAGAACTCAGTAAGATGGGTTATTGGCTTAACCCTTGTTTCTATCTCTATAGAATATGTGTACTCCCAACTCTTGAAAAATTCACCTACCTTATTTCTGATATAAGACTCTCTTATATAGATATTAGGTTAACCCTCCTAATCCAATTAGAATAGGGTTTTATTTAATTAATTAATTTATATCCTAATCTTTATTAGGATTGAGAGAGAGTACTGATATTATATTAATTCCTAAACTCCTTTAGAATTAAAATAATAATAATAATAATATTAATAAGACTCCTCTTATTAATTTATATTTAATATTTCTAAAATATTAAATAATAAACATTAAGCTATTTAATTTATTCTATCATCATAGATTAAATTAATTATACTTAATGCATTATTACTATCATGCCATTTTCTTCTTAAATAATTCTTCTTCCTTTTATGGTGTGACCCTTTAGGTTCTCCATATTAAACCGGTTGTGAATAAATCAATTAGAACAATTCTAATCTTATTTAAATAAATAAATTAAACTAATAATCTATTTAAATAAATAACATTTATTCTACAATAGGGATAAGCCTCCCTAGCGATCAACGACTTTCCAGATAATATAGATTTCAACATTAATCATAAAAGAACCTGTGAGTTAATAGTTACCGTACAATTCAATCCTTCCACCATACAATGTCCCAATTAAATATAAGACATGGATTTACTGTCTAGTCTTAATTTATTTAATCATATGTATTTCGATTAGAAAATGCACAACTCCAAATAATGCAAATTAGAAACCTCTTTCTAATTTCATTCTACCTTGGCCAAGGATTCCTGGGTTGTTATTTAATGAATCACATAGGACATATCTCCTCTTTTACTAGAGGTGGTAGATTCTTTATTGATCATTCATTATCTCCATATGTAACTCATTACACCCAAGCATACCCTATATATGCCTTAAAAGGCCTTAAGGAATTAGTCAAAGTATAATTTGTTACATACAAGATACTATGATGATCTCAAGTCCAAGGATCACATGTACTACTATCACATTAGGAATTCCTATTGACAGGCGAGTAAAACTCCATTAGGTATTCCATAGCGAGTCACGTTCAGTGAACTTATTCTCCAATAAGCACCTACATACTTGCTTTAGTGTCTCCACACAAATGACCATGAGATCAGTCATCCTCATCCAATGAGCAAGAAACATATGTACCAATCTATCCGGATTTACTAATCCCCATTTTAGTAATCCCACAATTGGGAACTATTTTAGTTTTTAAGCTTTCTAAGAATTTAGATCTCATTATCATGATCTCATCATGATTCTAAAAGCATTGCTTAAAACTATGGGTTATTTACATATTATAAAAACAGCACCATGTAGATAATTATATGCCTTAAATGAATATTTTATTAATAAATAAATAAGATTGTTTTACATAGTATGTGCTTTGTCATCATACATGATTGGCTTGTATGCACACTACCAACAAATTTCCCACTTGCACTAAAGCCAATCGCCATGGTATCTCATACCCATCTTCTCTAAGTGACGATCAAACTGCTGTTGTGTTAAAGCTTTAGTAAATGGATCTGCAATGTTGTCTTGAGAGTCTACACGCTCCAAGGTGACGTCTCCGCTTTCAATGATCTCCCTGATTAAGTGAAATTGCCGCAACACGTGTTTAGATTTCTGATGAGACCTGGGTTCCTTAGCCTGTACAACCGCTCCGGTGTTGTCACAGTATACGGGAACTGCTTCTCCAATGCTAGGAACCACACCAAGTTCAGTTATGAACTTCTTCATCCAAACAGCTTCCTTTGCAGCTTCACTTGCAGCAATATACTCTGCCTCTGTCACTGAATCAGCAACCGTTTGCTGCTTGTAACTCTTCCAACTCACTGCACCTCCGTTCAAGGTAAACACATACCCTGAAATAGATTTACTGTCATCTTGGTCTGTTTGAAAACTTGAGTCTGTGAATCCCTCGAGTTTTAATTCAGACCCACCGTAGACAAGAAAAATATCTTTAGTCCTTCTCAAGTACTGTAAGATATTTTTCACTGCCTTCCAGTGCTCTTCTCCTGGATTCGACTGGTATCTTCTTGTTACACTAAGTGCGTGAGCAACATCCGGTCTAGTACATATCATACCGTACATAATAGATCCTATTGCAGAAGCATAAGGGATCTTACTCATACGGTCTCTCTCCTCAGGTGTCTTTGGGGCCTGTTTCTTGGAGAGATTTATTCCATGGCTCATCGGCATGAGACCTCTTTTGGAATCTTCCATGCTAAACCTCTTTAGCATCGTATCAATGTACGTTCCTTGGGATAAGCCGAGCATCCTTTTAGATCTATCTCTATAGATCTTTATCCCCAAAACATAGGATGCTTCACCCAAGTCCTTCATGGAGAAGTTTTTAGATAACCAGATTTTAATGGATTATAACATAGGAATGTCATTCCCTATCAGTAATATATCATCAACATATAATACAAGGAATGATACTGCGCTCCCACTAACCTTCTTGTATACACATGGTTCATCCTCGTTTTTGATAAAATCAAACTCTTTGATTGTCTCATCAAAACGAATGTTCCATCTACGAGAAGCTTGCTTCAACCCATAAATGGATCGTTGTAGCTTACAGACTTGATTTGTTCCAACTTTTGAAATAAATCCCTCTCCTCCTCAAGTTTCCCATTGAGGAAGGCCGTTTTCACGTCCATCTGTCAGATCTCATAGTCGTTGTAAGCTGCAATCGCAAGCAAAATCCGAATGGACTTGAGCATGGCTACTGGTGAGAAGGTTTCATCATAGTCAACTCCTTGTCTTTGTTTGAAACCTTTTGCAACCAGTTGGGCCTTATAGGTCTCTACCTTTCCGTCTGCTCCAATCTTTTTCTTAAAAACCCATTTACACCCAATAGGTTTAATACCTTCAGGTGGTGAAACCAAAGACCATACTTTGTTTTCATACATGGAGTCCATTTTGGATTTCATGGCTTCAAGCCATTTCCCTGAATCTTTATTACTCATAGCCTGTTCGTAATTCAATGGATCATCATCATTCATGATGTGTACCTCATCGTTATCCTCTATAACGAATTCATACCTCTCAGGTATCTTCGGTACTCTTCCAGATTTACGAACAGGGTATGGTACAGTAGGTTCTTCTACTTGGTTAGGTACCTGACTTTGGTCCGTGGTAACTTCTGGTTCTTGAACTTCTTCAAGATATATCTTGCTCCCACTGACCCCTTCATGGATAAACTCTTTCTCCAAGAAGGTAGCATGTTTCGCAACAAACACCTTTTGATCAGTTGGATGATAGTTATAATACCCTACGATTTCTTTAGGGTATCCCACAAATCTACACTTATCGAATTTAGTCTGTAGCTTATCATTTTCAAACTTTTTGACATAAGCTGGACAACCCCAAGTCTTAACATGCTTAAGATTTGGTTTCCTCCCTTTCCATATCTCATATGGAGTCTTTGGGGCGGATTTGGTAGGTACCTTGTTAAGTAGGTATGCAACCGTTTCTAGGGCATATCCCCAGAAGGAAATTGGAAGGTCGGTAAAACTCATCATGGATCGAACCATGTCCAACAGTGTTCGATTTCTCCTTTCAGATACTCCATTTAACTGTGGTGTACCTGGAGGAGTCCATTGTGAGATTATACCATTTTCTTTGAGACAATTGAGAAACTCACTGCTTAAGTATTCTCCACCTCGATCTGATCGAAGTATCTTAATACTCTTGCCCGTTTGTTTCTTTACTTCACTTCTGAACTCTTTGAACTTTTCAAATGATTCTGATTTGTATTTCATTAAATACACATATCCAAATCTTGAGTGATCATCAGTGAAAGTAATAAAATAAGAATACCCACCCCGTGCACTTGTTGTTATAGGTCCACAAACGTCTGTGTGAATTAATGCCAACAACTCTGTAACTCTCTCTCCTTTTCCACTGAAAGGAGATTTAGTCATTTTACCCATGAGATAAGATTCACAAGTTGTATATGATTCATAATCAGATAACTCGAGGAGCCCATCTTTATGCAACTTGGATAATCTTGTTTCATTGATATGACCGAGTCTACAGTGCCACATATAGGTATAATTAATATCATCTCTTTTCCTTTTCTTAATTTGTTCAATTTGAAATATATTTTCTTGTAAGTCAAGTGTATAAAGTCCATTTCGCAAATTTCTAATACCATATAAAACATCGTCTTTATAAATAGAACAACCATTGTTCTTTATAATAACGTCAAAACCTTCCATATCCAATACAGAAATTGAAATAATATTTTTAATAATATTCGGAACATAATAACAATTATTAAGATAAATGGATTTGCCCGAAGGCATTGCTAAACAATAAGTTCCTACAGCTAATGCAGCAACTTTTGCTCCATTTCCCACTCGTAGGATCACCTCATCTTTGTTTAGCTTTCTACTTCTGACCAGTTCCTGCACAGTATTACATATGTGAGAACCACAGCCGGTATCCAATACCCAAGTAGAATTATGACTTTCAGAAAAATTAATTTCAATCATAAACAAACATTGATTGGAAGTCGAAGCTTCTCCAAGCTTCTTCTCTACTAGAAACTTCTTGCAGTTCCTCTTCCAATGTCCCGGCTCATTGCAATGAAAGCACATTCCTTTAGCTGGTTCAGGTTTCTTTTGCTCCTTTTCTTTCCCTTTTCCCTTAGCCTTCTTAGATTTCTTCTTTTCAGAAGACACCTTGGGCCTCTTCCTTTTATTGGAAGAATCCACCATCAAGACATGGTTCTTCTTGGATGAGAAGTGACCTTCTGCAGTTTTCAGCATGTTAAGCAGCTCAGGTAAGCTGACATCTAGCTTATTCCTGTGAAAATTAACCACAAACTGCGAGAAGGTCTCAGGGAGTGACTGCAAGACCAAGTCTTGACTCAACTCCCCATCCATGACGAACCCAAGCTGTCCAAGGCGTTCAATCAAATTGATTACCTTCAGAACATGAGTCTCGACGGCAGTGCCCTCGGTCATCCGAGATCGGAAGAGCTCCTTAGATATCTCATATCTAGCAGTCCTACTTATTCACCATACAACTCCTTGAGGTGAAGCAGCATAGCAGGAGCATCCATTTTTTCGTGCTGACGCTGAAGCTCGTTATTCATGGATGCGAGCATGATGCATTGAGCCACAGATGCATCATCTTGCCACTTATTGAAAGTGGCAATCTCTTCCTCAGAGGCTGTTTCTGAAACAGATTCAGGGATAGTGGAATTTAGGACATAAGAAATCTTTTCAGCAGTGAGAACAATTCTCAGATTTCTTAGCCAGTCCTCATAATTCGGGCCGGTAAGCTTATTTGCATCAAGTATGCTTCGTAGTGAGATTAGTGATTTTGACATTTTTAAAATTCTGCATGTGAAAAGACAACATTTTAGCAAACATTCATTTTATTAACTTTGCATACCAAAATAAATTTAGGTCTTTATTTTAAATTGGTATCTCCCACTATTTTCATCAAACTATATTACCCTCACTCATATAGTTCGGCAACATCTAATTAAAGATTTGCTAGTGAGATTAAGGATCCCATTTCAAATGTATATAACCTTGTGGATAGCACAACAAGCGATATACAAATAAATAGGTAGACAACTCATGTCAATTACATCACCATGTAACTCCTTTTATTTTGCCTCTTAAATCATAATGGTCATGTGTGTGCACATCCGAACTAAAATGATTTAAATTAAGTCCAGCCTAGCACTTCCATAAATTCAAAAAAGAAAAATTTTCGTCCTTGTGGATAGCACAACAAGACTAGATCGTTCAATTTTCTTGATAAGCATCAAATGTGATTAATTAACATCTTAAATATTCAATACTCGCCTTGTGGATAGCACAACAAACTCATATTAAATATTTAATACTCTATTAACTAATCATGCTAGAAGGCGACGTTCGATATTCCAAATATCATTTGAACGCTTCAGACTTAATATTATTTCTTTGAGGGGTTTGTTATTATTTGTCTCGTCTTTTTAAGCGCTCATGCACATATATATATAAAATACGCGTCATTTTATTAAACATGCGAAGCATGTTTGTATAAAATATAATATATATATATATATATAATATTTAGCATGCAATATAGAATACTATATTCTACCCGGATTGGTTATGGACTTTTATTCTAGTTTGGTTTACTAGAGCCACCAAGTGAACCAAAAGGTCAAACCTAGGAGTGCAAGAATTTAAATTTAAATATAACTATTACATTTAAACCCTGACTCCATACAAATGAGTATTCACGCGTTCCTTGCTCCTTGGTCTCCAATTTCTTCAAAATAATTCTAACTATCTCTATTACATTAACTATTTAAAATTAAATAGAAACCTTGATCAGCAGTCAAGGGGAAGTACATAGAAAGGAGATAGAATTTACATCGAGAATAAAACTAGAGAAGACGAGGTATGCAGACCCCATTTTATAAAACCCATTCATTCAAGCATTCAACCAAAATAAAATCCAATCACATTGGTCAAAGTCCATAATTAATCCCTTTTATTACCATACATATCATCATACGTATCAATAAAACTTATTTATCTCATGAAAATAAATTCATTCCATATATGTATTAATATCAGTTAATGGGCAAAAGTTTGCTAAACTTTGTTTTTGGAAAGATAAACTCCTTTATTTCATTCAAAAATAATTCCAAATTAAACTCTTTAATTTTAGCAATTCTGAAATCTCGTTTCATATAAAATAAACATCTTTATTTTAAACCTTTATTAATTAAATAAACCATTCATTTAATTAAATAAAACAAAAAAAAAATTCAGTTTATGTCCAGTGGCGCAGCTGCGCCAAGAATGTAAAGGGAACCGGCGCGGCTGCGCAGCATGAAAACCAGGAACAGCACCCGGCGCAGCTGCGCAGCAATATTGCCTTGTACCGGCGTAGCTGCGCAGCTTCGCAGAATCTGAAAAAAATTTTGTTGCCCAGAACTCGAATCCAATCGCATATCATATATGTATGGAATCACATAGACTGATAATTAGCACAAGATTGGCTCTGATACCACTGTCGGGTTTGTACGTAACGCAATCATGCAATCAAATCATATAAATAGGGCAGAAGCGTAAAAAACTAGGTTTTTAAAAATTTATACAAACCCATTACCATGATCATTCTTATGCATCAATTATCAGTGAATGAAGAAGGAGAAAAACAGAATTATACCTTTGAAGATCCAAGCTTCCTCAGGTACAAGTTCTACTCCTTTGATTCATTTGATTCCTTTGATTCCTCTGTAGTGGCTCCTTCCCTTGATCAATGTCAGCCACCCAAATATTTGGCCTCTAACGGTGATCCACCAAGGAATATGAAGAACTCAGTAAGATGGGTTATTGGCTTAACCCTTGTTTCTATCTCTATAGAATATGTGTACTCCCAACTCTTGAAAAATTCACCTACCTTATTTCTGATATAAGACTCTCTTATATAGATATTAGGTTAACCCTCCTAATCCAATTAGAATAGGGTTTTATTTAATTAATTAATTAAATACTTTTAATTAATTTATATCCTAATCTTTATTAGGATTGAGAGAGAGTACTGATATTATATTAATTCCTAAACTCCTTTAGAATTAAAATAATAATAATAATAATAATAATAATAATAATAAGACTCCTCTTATTAATTTATATTTAATATTTCTAAAATATTAAATAATAAACATTAAGCTATTTAATTTATTCTATCATCATAGATTAAATTAATTATACTTAATGCATTATTACTATCATGCCATTTTCTTTTTAAATAATTCTTCTTCCTTTTATGGTGTGACCCTTTAGGTTCTCCATATTAAACCGGTTGTGAATAAATCAATTAGAACAATTCTAATCTTATTTAAATAAATAAATTAAACTAATAATCTATTTAAATAAATAACATTTATTCTACAATAGGGATAAGCCTCCCTAGCGATCAACGACTTTCCAGATAATATAGATTTCAACATTAATCATAAAAGAACATGTGAGTTAATAGTTACCGTACAATTCAATCCTTCCACCATACAATGTCCCAATTAAATATAAGACATGGATTTACTGTCTAGTCTTAATTTATTTAATCATATGTATTTCGATTAGAAAATGCACAACTCCAAATAATGCAAATTAGAAACCTCTTTCTAATTTCATTCTACCTTGGCCAAGGATTCCTGGGTTGTCATTTAACGAATCACATTGGACATATCTCCTCTTTTACTAGAGGTGGTAGATTCTTTATTGATCATTCATTATCTCCATATGTAACTCATTACACCCAAGCATACCCTGTATATGCCTTAAAAGGCCTTAAGGAATTAGTCAAAGTATAATTTGTTACATACAAGATACTATGATGATCTCAAGTCCAAGGATCACATGTACTACTATCACATTAGGAATTCCTATTGACAGGCGAGTAAAACTCCATTAGGTATTCCATAGCGAGTCACGTTCAGTGAACTTATTCTCCAATAAGCACCTACATACTTGCTTTAGTGTCTCCACACAAATGACCATGAGATCAGTCATCCTCATCTAATGAGCAAGCAACATATGTACCAATCTATCCGGATTTACTAATCCCCATTTTAGTAATCCCACAATTGGGAACTATTTTAGTTTTTAAGCTTTCTAAGAATTTAGATCTCATTATCATGATCTCATCATGATTCTAAAAGCATTGCTTAAAACTATGGGTTATTTACATATTATAAAAACAGCACCATGTAGATAATTGTATGCCTTAAATGAATATTTTATTAATAAATAAATAAGATTGTTTTACAAAGTATGTGCTTTGTCATCATACATGATTGGCTTGTATGCACACTACTATCATCTTTAACTTGCTAACACACACACACACACACACACACATATATATGCTTATATAACAGTCAATCGCCATTTATCAATTCCCAATTTCATGAACTCTAACCAAATTCACGAATTTGATGTTTTACAGAAATTGCAGAGCAAAAATGGAAATGAAGGTCAAGAAAGCTATATAGTGGTTCCATCATGTATCTATATTCATATAACAACAATATAAGGGTTCTACAAACCAATTATGAACCAATTTAGCATAATCAAGAATTTGAAGGAAACTTCAGAAACAGAAAACAAAAATGAAGAACAAAGGAAGAGGGATTATACCTTTGCTAGGATTCAAATAGAGTTTGCTGCTAATCCAACTTCTCTTACTGATATATGTATATTGCTTTCACTCACCACTTATGCAAACTCTCAGCAAATTGAAAACGAAGAAACATAGTTGCTATTTATAGAAGAATCCTTACACAGACAATGCAATTGTCTATTAAATTGAACCAATAGATTGAAGCTTTGTATATTAGCTAAGGAAGATTTGGTAGAGTGGTTGAAGAACACTGTTGTGCCCACTCCCCATATCATGATTTGCTAGAATGCTGAGTTTGAGAGAAGAGAGTAGGCTAGCTTCATGATGCATTTCACGTGTACAAGGTTTATGTCTATTAATATGGGACAAGGCATAGAAATCTCAGTATTTCCAATTTGTAAACAAACTAGTGTTAATACTTAGGCTATATATACACACATATTTAGACACTTAGGTCTTTAATTGAAATGTCACAATAATTCACATAATGCAGTAAATGTAAATTGACACATATAATCCATGTACATTTTGTTCATATCGGATATAATCTAATCGGATGTTATCACATTACACTGTCTTCTTTATTAAAACTAATAGTTTACAATATGTTCATGATATTTTATACAATGTATACCCACATATTTATTGTCACACAAGCATAAACATGTAGCTTATATATTTCAATCAATCTTAATACATGGTCTCTATGTGTAATGTATTCACATTGCACTATATAACATAGTTTATGTATACCTGTATGGTCACACCTAAGTGTTTCTCTACACTATATAATATAGTCGTATTCCATATAATTTATATTTAATTCTTGCACATTTGCACATAACATTCAATATAATCTTATTATATTAATAACTTACTTATTTATTTTATTATTCATAATGTCAAATAAATAAATTATTCATTTCATTGATTAATTAATAATAATAGTAATTAATCCATTCCCCATTGATTATTAATTTATATGATTAAATATCATACATTGCTTATTATTATTATATTTCTTGCAATAATAATAATCACGTATTATTAATCAATCACAGTTAATATTCCATAATCGTCAATTAATATTCTACAATTAACAATTAATATAGATTAATCGTTCACTTTAATAATTCATTCGTTAATTACTATAATCATTAATAATCCTCAACACTGTGCCCCACAAGGCTATCAACGAGTTTATTATAAACTCCACATTTTCTTCAGTTATTATAATTATTCAATTTTATATAATTGAATTAATCCTTCTCATAACACAAAATCATTTATATTAAATAAATTCTCATTTCCATTAATATATTTATTTAATAATATTAGGAAATTCTCGGGTATTACAGGAACTCCGTGCCTCGAAACAATCTCTTTCACATATAACCTTGTCAACTGGTCTAAGTTGAATCTGATTTTGATCGGAAGGAAGTGTGCTGATTTCGTTAGTCGGTCAACGATAACCCATACTGCGTCGTAGCCTTTTTGAGTCGTCGGAAGGCCAACCACGAAATCCATCGTAATGTGTTCCCATTTCCATTCTAGGATTTCCATGGGTTGTAGCAAACCACTCGATCTCTGATGTTCTGCTTTCACTTTCTGACAGGTTAGACACTTTGCAACATACTCAGCAACATCTCGTTTCAAATTTGGCCACCAGAAGTGCTGTCGAAGATCCTGGTACATCTTGGTACTACTGGGGTGAATCGAATTCCGTGAGCTATGAGCCTCGCTCAAAATGTCATCCTTAATCTCTGGCACTGACGGTACCCAAACTCTGTTCTCAAATCTCAGTAGTCCCTCACTGTCTATCTTGAATCTCGGTTCGGTTCCTTTAGATATCTTTTTCTTAACCTTTTCACATTCTTCGTCCTGAAGTTGAGCTTCCTTAACTTTATCCAATAGGGTTGTACCAGTTTGCATCTGAAATAACTTCTCGTCAATCTCCATCGGATACTTCACTTCCAATTCTAGCTTTTCCATTGCTGAAATTAGCTCCTCCTGAGCAGTCAACATCATCAATTTCTCCCGACCCTTTCTGCTTAAGGCGTCAACAACCATATTAGCCTTACCCGGATGGTATAAGATTTCACAGTCATAGTCCTTAATTAACTTCAGCCACCTTCTCTGGCACATATTCAAGTCCTTCTGTGTAAAAATATATTTCAGACTCTTGTGGTCTATATATATTTCACACTTCTCCCTATAGAGATAGTGTCTCCAAATTTTCAAAGAAAATACCACTGCAGCTAATTCCAAGTTATGGGTCGGATACCCTTTCTCATAGTCTTTCAATTGTCATGACGCATACGCAATGACCCTGCCATTTTGCATAAGCACACAGCTAAGTCCTTTACGCGACGCATCACTATAAGCCACAAAATTTCCTGTGTCGTCCGGAAGGGATAACACAGATGCTGAACTCAACCTCCTCTTAAGCGCTTGGAAACTTTCCTCACACTTCTCCGTCCAAACGAATTTCACCGATTTTCTAGTCAAATTCGTCAGTGGAGTTGCGATCTTGGAAAAGTCCTAAATGAATCTTCTATAATAACCCTCCAATCCAAGAAAACTCCTCACTTTCGACGGTGTTTTCGACTGATCCCAATTCATCACAGCTTTTACTTTAGAGGGATCTACCGAAATTCCGTCCTTGTCGATCACATGTCCAAGAAATTGCACTCTTTCAATCCAGAATTCACATTTTGAAAATTTGGCGTACAACTTCTCTCTTCTCAACACCTCTAATGTTAACTTCAGATGTTCTACATGTTCTTCCTTGGTCTTCGAGTAAACCAAAATGTCATCGATAAAGACCACCACGAATTTGTCCAAAAATGGCTTGAACACTCCATTCATTAAGCCCATGAATGCTGCAGGAGCATTCGTTAGACCAAATGACATTACCAGAAATTCGTAGTGACCATATCGAGTCCTAAATGCTGTCTTCGGAACATCCTCTGGCCTCACCTTCAGCTGATGATAGCCACTCTTCAAGTCTACCTTTGAAAAGTACTTTGCACCCTTCAATTGGTCAACAGATCGTCGATCCTCGGTAATGGATATCTATTCTTAATTGTGACCTTATTCAATTCTCTGTAGTCGTTGCAAAGCCGCATCGTCCCGTCCTTCTTTTTCACAAACAGCACTGGCGCTCCCCACGGCGATACGCTCGGTTGGATGTACTTCTTGTCTAGTAACTCTTGCAGTTGTACCATTAACTCCTTCATCTCTACCGGAGCCATCCGGTATGGTGCCTTCGATATTGGGGCCGTCCCTGGTGTCAAATCGATCACAAACTCAACATCTCTATCTGGCGGAAGTCCTGGCAGATCATCCAAAAATACGTCAATGAAGTCCCTCATGACTGGTATATCTTCCACTTTTGGGTTTTCTTTACGACTATCGACTATGTAGGCTAAATATCCTATACAGCCTTGTCTTAACAACTTCCTGGTCTGCATCATTGTCAGACAACTCATTTTTCTAGGTGAATTGCTGCCATAAAACACAACCTTTGACGGGGTCATAAGGTTGATACACTTCCTCTGGCAATCAATTATAGCCCCTATAATTGACTAGCCAATCCATTCCCAGAATAACATCAAATTCCCCAAGCCTAATTGGGATAAGATCTACATTCATAATGTTACTCTTAATATCTACTCTACAGTTCTTGTGTACATACTTAACAGGGATCACTTCTCTATTCGCAATCTCTATGTTTATGGGGTATTCTAACTCGTCCATTGGAAGTTCTAAGTTCTTAGGAAAGTCATCGGATATAAATGAACAAGTAGCACCCGAATCAAATAGTACATAAGCATTAACTTTATTGATCGAAATGATACCTGACACCACATCGCGAGACTGTATAGCATCCTGCACGGTCATATTAAAGGTCCTGGCGGTTGGTCGGTTGGTTGCGGTTGGTCCCGTGATAGTTAGAGCACTTCCACCGCTGTTTCCCTTGTTCCCTCCTGATCTTGCCCCTCCAGATCCCTTCTTGGGATAGTCCCTTGCCAGATGGTCCTTTGAACCGCAAGTGAAGCAAGCGCCCTTCTTTGGGTTCAGACAGGTAGCTGCTATGTGGCCTTCCTGACCACAATTGTAGCATACTCGTTTTCCCTTCATACAGACCCCCATGTGAGCTTTCCCGTAGGTCAGACATGCTTCGATCCTCTTCTTCTGACCTCCTTGCTGATTCCCAGTTGATGAGTTATCATTCCACCTCCTCTTCTGATTATTACTCCCTCCCGTGTTGCTACCACTAGCCTTGTTAATTCCTTCACCTTCACTCTTCTTCTTTTTCTGATATTTATTGTACTTTGCAACAGCGTCACTCCTGCCTTCAGTGAGAATGGCCTTCTCCAACACCCCAGCAAAAGTGTTCAGTTGGAACATTGACACCTTGCTACATAACTAGGGCTTCAGGCCCTGCTCAAACCTCCTTGCCTTCCTCTGATCGGTGTGCACTTGATACATAGCAAACCTAGCTAACTCATTAAATTTCGCCGCATATTCCGATACGGACATATTCCCCTGTTTCAGCTCCAGGAACTGGACCTCCATTTGATTCCGCGAGCTGGTCGAAAAGTACATCTCGAAGAACATCTCTTTGAACCTCTCCTAGGTAATCACACCTTCACCTCCCCGGACCTTATTCGCTTGCCACCAATAGCTGGCCTCGGATTTCAGCATGAATGTTGTATAGGCGGTTTTCTGGTCTTCTCTGACTCTGGCGATGTCGAAAACTTTTTCCATCTCCATGACCCAGGTTTGAGCTTCTATCGGGTTCATGGTGCCTTTAAACTTTGGCGGTCCCACCACCTTGAAGTCCTTGAACGTTGTGTTCGGTGGAGCTTGGGGTTGGTTGTTAAGCGCTCCAGCAAGTAAGTTCACCAACTGCTGAACGGGGTTAGCATTGGCGTCGTTGTTGTTGTTAGTTGACCCTTTCTGGGCCGGTCGACGGTTTGGTCTTCTCCTTGGCGGCATATTTCTGTTAAGATATACGCTTATTAGATCTTTATTCAATCTTTTAAATATTTAAGGCTTAACTTAAACATTTAGACACAATCAGTCAACATATTATCTCAAATAAATTCTGATAAATTACTAAATCAAAAGTTTTAACATAACACGATAGCATCACTGCTATTTACATCAACTATCCCGAGATAAAGAATTTACAGGATTTAAAACATAAAATATTCCTCTGTTTATAAACACATTGGAATTTACATTATTAACTACCAGATAGGTTTCACAAAATCAAATGTTCCTATCACTGCCCATTAAGGCGACGAACAGCTTTGCCACGCTCTTCTTCCATAATTCGAGACATCGTCCTGCGATCTAGCATGTATGACGGTAGTCCTTCGAACTGAATTGGGTACCTCATAACCCGATCTTGGGCTTCATCAATTGCATACTGAAGTGTAGAGTACGTCTCCTCAAGCTTGGTCTTCTTCGCCTGACAGTTATCTTCTGCGAGATCTGCTCGTTGTGATTCCCTTACCCAGGCTTCCTCAACTATGGCCATCCTTGCTGATTTCTCTTTTAGTTCATTCTTCAATTCCTTTATTTCCTCTGACTTCTGCTCGGTTTGGCCTTTCTCGTGAACCAAATTCCACTCTACATTTCCCAAACGTGTGTGAAGAGCCTCAACCTCTCCATCCCTCAGCTTGATAGTAGACTGTTGAGTAACCGACCGCTCCCTTAGCTCCTGAACAGTCTCCCTCAGCTCCTAAACAGTATCACGTAACTCTATGTTACGGTCATATAGCTCGTCATACATCTTGGCACTGATAGAGCTCGACGGGAACTCTTCAGGGTCTTCCTCCTCCTCTTCGGCTGCCTCAGCCTGAACCTCAATCTCCTCAGGGTCTTCCTCAGAGTCCTCCTCTGAATCAGACACCGGCACATACTCCTGACCAATGACTGTGATCAAGGGTGATGGCTCTCGTAGGACTAACTGCTCCCAGACTACGTGGATATCTCGGGGCTCCTCCTCTCTAGCCTCTAGGGGTACAAGGTCCCTGGACTGACTAGGTTCTCCAGCATCCGTCATCCTGACAAATAAAATTTTAAGTTTTAGTAATTACGTGATGCTAATCGATACTCGAATATATAAGTATAAACACATAGCACATAAGGTAAGTTATTATCTTTCTTAGAACTCGATAAGAGTTATCATCACTATGTTTTCGATCTCTAAAAAGGCTACTATCCTAAGGTTTTCCCCCACCTAAGGTTCATAACCTACAGCTTTGATACCAACTTGTGACACCCCCAAATTCGGGTACTTCAATTTCCATAGGACTTGGTGTTCACTGTACAAATATCATCTATCTATCTACCCATAATAAATGCAAATCATGAAATAGATAGAAATAAATCCTCTCCTTATGGGGTTACAACATCTGAATAATTAATACAATCCCAGGTCATACTAACCTTAAACATCTGTGCGGAACATAAACAAATAAATAAGTCTTACACAACTCTAATATAAGTCTTAAACATAAACACATAAAATAAACAACAAGTCTTCATCACTTGTTGACCTTGCCCTTGCCTTTGCTAGTAGAAGGCTCGTCGGACCTTTCGTTCTTAACTTCAATGTTATTATTACGCAAGAGTGAGCACGATTGCCCACAAGTATAATAATATGACAACAATATAATAATATGCGAGTGAATCAAAGACATCTGAATAAAGAAACTCAACTTTTGACTTAAGAATGAATAATAGGAATCAAAAGAACGTCTGAGGGTCATAAGACCTTGAACTATGTCCTAGGTTGTAAAGTTTTTATGCTATAAACCTTTAACAGTCATAAGACTATGGACTCTACTTCTCGTACTTAGGGGGATCAGCCCTTAGTACCATACTGTGCACAATATCTCAACACTAAAGCGTAAATAATCCCCCTTACAGGGTTGTTCATCTCAATTTTGACATCAGAGTCCGCACCAAAGGAAGTTTGGTTTGGATAAGCTCAATAAGTGTTCTAGAATTTATAACGTACATCAACTATGGACTAGTCGAATAAATAAGGGTTCACTAGTCCTATAAGTTCAACAATAACATCGATATTCAACTTGAATGGTAAATCTCAAGAGTATACAATCGAATGAGTATTGTATAGCTGAATCATGCTTAAAAGAGTTATAGCATCAAATATGAAACCTTTGAACTTGAACAATTAAAAACAAGAGCTCGCTCGATATAGAACACAAGTCTAAGACTTGATAAATGAATAACTTAGAATGTTAAGAAACTTGCTTAATAACAATAAGTTAGAGACAGGATACTTGCTCAATGTAAAAGTAAAGTTTGAGTTTAGGAAACTTGCAAAATATTAAACAAGTTTAAGGATAGGAAACTTGCCTCTTGCACAAGCTACAAATATAATTACAATTCACTTCCTCAACGTCCTACACATTACATTATGTATTCGACATCGATTAGTTTTCATAACTACTATGTTTAACTGTTGAACTATTCACTTAAGTTCGACTTACAATTTGGTTTATAATATTACTCAATGGCTAACCACATAACATGAATGTAAACTCACAACATGCATATCACACATGTATAGCCCTTTAAACAATCATAATCAAGTTTTACAATTACAATATTCAAGTTCGCACTTAGTTTGTTAACTTGAACTTTCACATTATCTTATACATGTCAATAACTTAATTTATTAATCATGAACTTCAAATCATATAATATTCATGTATGTAACTCAAAATAATATTTTTTTATTAACGAGAACACTACACTTGTGTGCGTGCATGTTTGAAGCCTTCTGATTGCCTCCAAATACGCATCAGTCACAAAGATGACCATTTTTACCCATTTTAACGATTTCAAATTGAAAAACCTAAAGAATGAAAATTGTAGGTCTACTCGTTATCTTTCTGAAACATCTTGAATCGCCTTAATCGGAGTTCGTATGAAAATGTTATGCTTATTTTACTACAGGAGGTCAAAACAGTCTTGGAAACCAAAAAAAGGCTCCCGGACAGCCCTTATACCCGCTGGGGCGGGTCCTAATACCAATGAACACCAGCTGGGGCGGGTCCCCCTGCTGGTGCACTCCCTGGTTCGCGATTTTGACAGTTCGTTAGCCCAATTACTCCAATTAAATATAAATTAAACTCGCACAACGATTTCTATGAAGTACGAACTTCATAGAAACATCATACAATGTTACTAATATATTTTTAACATCTTAAATCATGCAATTACTAGAATCAAATCATTAAATTTCACTGTTCTTGGTGTTCTTGACGGTTTTGAAGAAAAATACGAAAATCATCGTCATTGATTCGTTATAACTCCGAATTCGTCCGTTCAAAGTTTGTTTTCTTTGTTTTAACATGTATAATCATAATCCATTATCAAATTTAAGTTAAACAACCAATTCAAAGCATAAAAATTGTATATAAGGCCATATATACGTGTTCTTCATATTTTTCATACTCTGTAATTCATAAAACTTTGATTAAAGCATGTTTACATGAAATTGATTACTCTAATTCATGAATATATGATATAAAACATATTATTAACATATAATAACACATATATGATCATATCTTAAGTTAATCATAAAATCATTATTCACAGAGAACTTGAAAACACTTTTTATGGAGAAAACATAAGAACGTGAATTATAAACATGGAGATGAAGAGATTACCCTTGCTACTTTGTTTAGATGGTTCAAAGATGATTAAGATCTTCTCTACTTTCTCTTTTCTTTTCTCTCTGATATTTTCTCTCTCAAATCTCTAAGTTTTAACTGATGAAAGAAATTTATGATATATGATATAAAACTAATATGATATACGTATATAATGTTTACGTGAAAGAATTCGTGAAATCATGGGTCGTTAGTTAACTCCCATTATGGGTTAACTGACCAACCTCTTATAAGGCCATGTTTGGCTTGCATAAAGAGTCCATTTCTCATTTATTATAATTAAAGCTTTATAGTATAGTTTTAATGTCACACTTTAATTAATCAATTAATCTTATTTAAATCAATTAAATAAAATGGCATAAATCCACATTAAATCACATAGTCCCATAATTAAAATTCTCATTTATTAATTATATCAAATAATTAAATCTCTAATTAATTATTAAATTAATCAGAACACATTATGCTTATTAATTAATATATTAATCAAATAAGCTCAATTAAATACATACTTTGAATATAAAAATCTACCACATTAATTTAATTAATGTAACACATATAATTAAATTAATCTACCACAATTTCATCAATTAATTATTTAACTCAATAATTAAATCATCAAAAAATATTTATTTAATTCAATAAATATTCAAATTAAATTACAAAAATCTCGTTCGTCACATCTTTCCCCCCTTAAAAGGATTCTGTCCCCAGAATGACGGTTCAATTAAAAATTCGTCTCGTTACAGTAGCATGAGAAGATCGAGTCATAAAACAAAAATAAAAGAGATAATAGAATAAAATTAAAACGCAAAATCACTCCGCGATAATGGCGCCAAAATTTGGTGGCTGTCGTTTACACTCCTAAATTAACCTCACTTTCACTTCACAAATTTAAATAATTAGCACAGTAGTACGCAAGGATCAATCCCACAGAGAGTAAGTTTGTTTTAGATTTATTCTACTATTTTAACAGAAAAAAAAGATGGGAGATTTTTGAAATTATTTTAAACTAAGAAAAACAGAATTAAATAAAGAGATTAATCAAATATGTAAAAACTTCAGTTCTGCAGTTCAGTTTCACCAAGCACAACAATCAATTAATCAAATTATTATTATTTACTCTTCAATGAAACTATTAACCCTAAATAACAATAAGCTCTGCTATCCGAAATTCTCCTTAGATATTCACTGTATGAAACAAGCTCTTCACCAGATTCAACTAGCTTATAACCTAGAACAAGCTCTCTAGATTTAATATTGTAGAAGCATTAAGAGATAGAGAATTAGGCTAATCCAAGCATCAAATACATAAGCTCGATTTATTTAACTTATTTTTTGATAATCTTAGCAATACACAAAAGCTTGTCCACAATTAGTATCACTAATTTGCTACTCGTGATGAAGACGGATATCAATTACACGCAATACCAATCTTAATCTAGCATATGATAATGATTAAATTAACTCAATTGACCATATCAAATTAATTAGATCAATTAGCATATAATCAATGAAAACAGATTATCAGAAGAAATTTCATACAAGAAGGAATAAATAATAATACTCAATTAATCAATTACTTGTAACAAGGTTACACCTCCCTTTAGAACTGAATGAAGAAACTAGCCTGACATGCTCCAAGTCTACAAGCAATAAACGATGAATAATAATGTGTAAAATACAAGAGAATCAATCCCCTATTTATAATTATTAAAACCCAAAGATTATTTCCTGCCTTAGCTTCCGTCCAAAACCAATCCACGAAAGGACAAGTGCGCCGCATCCCGCCTCCTCGCTGGGGCGGGAGTCACCAATTGTAAAGCCCCGCTGGGGCGGAATACGTTACTTCCCAGCACTCCTAAATTCCTTTCATTGCTTGCACATGAGCTACTTGTTTGGACTTGATCATATCATGTGGTCCACTTCGTGATTCCTTTTTGCAATAGCCTTGCAATAAGTTGGCGTGGCCCACTTTAAATTCTTTTGCTAGCTTGTAAAACCTTCTTCAATTCAGAATGGATTCAAGTCTTCAATTCGTGCGTGGCCCACGACATCAATTCCTTTGCAAGCACGTGAGATGGCTGCTAACGTGGTTGCTTTATTTGTGATTGTGCTCTTTCCCTTCAAGCTGCTGCCCACGTGTATGATGATGATGGATAATGAGCTAGCAATCTTGGACTTATTAACCCAACCATGGCCCCTACTTGAATTAAATCCCTTAGCAATTTGGAATACACATCCGTGGCCCACTAGAAGAATTAACCATTTGGATTTCCTTTTTCAAACTACTCATTTCGTGGACCCATGCAATATTTAATTAGTGAGGTGCTTGCTTTGCTTGTATGCTAATTAATTGGACTTGTAAGCCTTCTCCTATTAGGACTAGCTTTGCATGGCGTGTGGGCTATAGAGCATTAGAAATCCGTGACCGACTCAGCCCATATTTGCATGCAATTTCCAATTGGATTTAAAAGTCCACGAACTTATTCCTTGTTCATCACTTCAGCCCTTTAGCTCTAATTCCACCTGAATTCAATAAATATCTTAATAAATCTATATATACTATAAAACATGTAATAAACTAAACATAAAGGAATAAAAATAAATGAATATTATGTACTTATCAAACAGTACCCCTGGTGTCTGAAAAATCCAATCTGTCGTAAATGGGACATAAGCCATACATACAGCAAGATCAAACTGCCTCTAAAAAACCCCTCCGGGTTGGTACTACAGTGGGTGGCTACTCTCAGCATCTCGACCATTATCATTGAAGAATAGTGCTACCCTGTCTAAAGGCCCGAACCACTACCATCAATTCGACATCTAAGTGGTCCAAGTGAAGGAGCATATAGACGTAGGCTACTATGCACATCAACAAAACATCTATCCTAGCCAAATGCCATACCTCTGTCGAGACAATAAAATCTCCTGCATAACGATCGTAGCTGTCCAGTCGGCCAAAACGATCAATCAAGAAGTCCATAAAGATCACATGTCCATAAATGATCTCATCTAAAACTACACTCTGACGTAGACCAGGCATCCGAAGAAACGGTCTCCTCATGTCGCTGATCGCAGTACGAGCGCAGGGCAAGTCTAAAGCTAAACCAGTGAACCTCTCGTACTTTTCTAAAGTTGGAGTCAGCTAGTGCCGCCCGAAGCGGAAAACCTGTCTCTCGGGTATCCAAAAGGGTAAAAGGCTATCTACGAACCCGTACAGAACCTGAAAGTCTACGAGGGCCAATGAATGCCCTAACATCTGATCCACTACCCCTCTGGCTGGGAAGGGCAGGCTCTCATACCATGATCTCAAGGATGATGCCACCACAGATGGTGGTAAGTGCTCAATACGACAGACGGTGGATGACGACATCTATATCACTGTATCACAAGACCATCCAGGGGTCAAATCTGAACTCATCTGTCTAAATGCATACATATGACATAATATATGTATAATGACAATGATAAACATGATGCAATAGATAGGAAATATCAGGCATATCCACAATAAACTATCTACTACAAGCATCATCCTTGTCTGATAAATATAAAGAAAAATAAAAAGTACAGGAATACAGGGCACCACCACCCAACTACTAACAGTGGTCTATCAAAATGAGGCACAATCGCCCAACAGCCAAAACAATGGCCGACGAAAAGATATAGCTATAATAGTTATCCAAAAAGATCCAAAACATCTACACTCAAATGGTTTACCTACTCCATCTCCTCCGTGGACACAAAGTCACAGTCATCAGGCATGTCTGGGCAGTACAAGGGAAGATCAACCCCTGCAAAATTGCTAAAAAATGGACCTGATGAGGGGCCCGCTCCTGAGTTGGAGGGATTCAAAATAAGATGCCTCTGACGAATCTCGGCCAAGATGCCTGATGAACAAATGAGCTATTTCCAATTTCTAGGCTCAGTCTTGTATCTGGTCCAAGTGAGTAGGCTCCCTGAGGCAAGCTATCTAGTCTGTCATTATCACAGACCCCGACACCATATCTGCCATGAACTGGGTAGCACGAGTCTGAGCCCCAATAGTGCAAGGACTCCACCAGCTGCTGAATGCCTCCTGGCTGTATGGACCCTCCGATAGGGTAAAGCCATCTACGCCCTCCATAGGGATATCTGTCAGTGGCTGGATCAACGACCAATGATGCCAAGTCGGAGGAAAAAATGGAATGCGGATCTGACCCGTGATACTTTGGATAACACATTCTCCTAGATAGAGCTTCCAGCCTGCCTCTGTCAAAAATGGGACTCTGCGGGTCGACGATGTAAACTCCCGAGCAGTGGGGAAGCCTCCCTCAAATCCAACAGTCAAAAACTCAGAGGTATATGGGATCCATGAGATCGCTCCGGCTGTCAAAAGCTCCAACTGTAGGCGGGAATGAGTAAACCCCTCAGCAACAAGGACCTCCGTCAGAGTGGACTAATGTCAATGCCGTCCCAGGAGTTAGGTCTCCGGGCCTAAAGCAGTGGCGGGTCGTAGGCAAGGAAGCCTCTCATACGCCCAGAACTGGCCATTTAATATTAAAAGTCCTCAGTGACCAAGACTGACAAATGTAAATGCAAAAATCAAAAAGGTACAAGAAAGATGTACTCACCAACAGAAATGGGTAGAATCCTAACCAAGCCTCCGTCAAACCCTCTGAGAGCATATGCATACCTCAGAGAAAATAGGCAAAGGTGTAGGAGCCCCAATCAAAGTCACTGAGGCGCTCTACATATTGGGTAGCACTAACCAGGGCGAAGGACACAGTCGATGAGTTGTCTGCCAGAAAATATCCCCTGATGATCACCATAAACAATCGCCTCAGGATGTGATCCCTAACCCTTTTATCATCAGGCGGAGGCTCAAGTAAAGCCCCACTCTGGGCATCTATGCTCAAGGGACCAAATCGGACCGTCCGACCCTTGAGCGCTGACAAAGGAACTCCCATCAGGGATCTAACGGCAGTGGGTATAATATTGGCCACAACAAGCACGGGCTCACCCTCGAACTCTATGTCGATGATGAACCTCCAATCCATAGGCGTCATCATTACCTTGCAGTTCAACAAGTGAAGAGACTTAGTCTGGTGGAACCAGTACTTAGACAAAGCCCTCATATAACCCCAGGGGCAACGATAGGGAAGAATAGAGAAGAACGCCTGAAACCCCCAGCCATTAACGATATCCCTGTACTCCTCGTGCAAAGTGTGGTAGAGGGAGTGCTCGTTGAACTAGTTCCCTCTGGGCTGCGTAAAGACGAGAACCTGCATCAAAAGCCAACCCAAGTCAAAAGCCCGTGCCCCGAGAATGGCAAAAGAAAGAAAAAGAATCCAGAGAGAAGAAAATTTCAAGTCACCTTATTGGCATAAAGAAATCGCAATGGATGATGACTCAAGTCTCCCAGCAACTCCTGGGTTGGCACAACAATGCCTGAAAGCTCCGAATGTGGGTCATGACCTCGGACGGGAGCATCAAAAGGAGCATCCTCATCATCTATATCAATCGGCTCGTCCTGGGCTGGACGAATCACCGACTCTGCTAATCTGCGAGGCTGTCAAGCTGGACATGGCTGAGGAACATCAGAAGCTCGCCTCCATCTAACTCCTGAAACTACCATGTTAGCACTGCCGGGTCTGTCTCGGGTCCATCACCTAGACAAAGTCTCCAAATCACCTCAAAAAGGGTGTGGTAAGCCTAAAACCTGTGGCTTATTAATTTAAATCCATATTTTATGCATTTCTAAGTCCTAAAACATGCATGGGTTAGTCAGAAATCCCCAGTAGAGTCAAAACTGCATGTTTTTCAAAAAGATAAATCCTAAAAACGTGCATGATTAAGTCAAAAATCCCAAGTAGAGTCAAAAGTGCATGTTCATTAAATGCTCGGGCTTTTGAATTTTTTTTACCAGAGTCTCCTTTGTAAAATGGACTGTCCGCATGCACACAGACATGACTAGATGGCCATTCAGTAGCACACCTTCCCAAAAACATGAACAATTTATATTTATAAATAAAATCAAAAGTAAATTTTTAATGGTAGCCAAATTGCAATGGACATTTTTAATTGAAAATCTAGGCTCACTAGGCCCCAAAAAGGATAAGTAAATTGATCAAAAGGAGTAAAATATGACTGTCTCAGAATTTAATATTTTACATCAAAATGTGCATTACAGTAAAATATGCGTACTTATGAAGTTAGAAAATTTTTAGCAGGTCATATATGAATACATTTTTCATACATTACGTCTAAAAGCACCCTACGTGGTTTACATGCTTTTAACGGTCAAAACTTGCAAAAAAAGGATGTAAAACGATACCTGAGATGTGCAGAACACGTAGTCGCTGATGGAATCTGAAAAAAGCTGCCCGAACTTCATAGATCTGAGAAAGAAAATTGGATTCCATTTGAAACTCGAAATGCAAATGAGTTTATGAGCCCGATGCTGCCCATTTTAAAAATACAGGTAGAAGCGGGCCCACCTATGGCAGCCGCACCTCTACCTGTGGCTCCCCAGGGTGGGTGTCGCTTCCTTCGACTTGGTTCGATTCGAGTTGAAATAGAGTTTATATGAGCTGAAAAGTCAAATCTGAGAAAAAATCACTACGCGATTGAGCGGTTTGTCCTGAAATCCTGCATTTAAGCAGTGGAATCCTGATAGAAAGGGAAACTTCTTGAAAGCCATTGGTATTCATCTCGAAGCAATGTTCGGGGACCAATGATGAGGAATGCTAAAAAATTATGCAAAACTGCTGAAAAACGGCGTAAAACTGCCGAAAACTGCCATTTTTGAAGCGTCGGGTACTGACCGATGACAGTTCAGCCATTGTCACAACCCCAGCGAAGCGTCGGGTACTGACCAATGACAGTTCAGCCATTGGCACAACCCTAGCGAAGCATCGGGTACTGATGGATGATAATTCAGTCATTGGCTCAACCCCAACGAAGTATTAGCCATTGGCTTAACCCCAACGACGTCTCAGCCGTTGGCGCAAACCCCGCGAAGCATCGAAAGTGATCCGGTGATGGAAGCAATATAATAATCCATCCTTGATGATGAAATTGTTATACACATCCTCAGAGGGAGTACCAAGAAGGATTGATTATTCAACCCCCTGCTGTCAATTTTCCATTTTAAATTATCATCATGATAGGCATCAAAAGCACTGAGGTAACTCGGTAATCGAGATGTATCCCCAGCAGAGAAATTGACAGAAAGGTTCAACGACATCAACCGGAAGGAAAATATGCCCCATGAAGAGTATCGACAGGTGTGGGAAACCATTGGTCTCAAACCAAGGTAGCATCAAAAATATCATCACTATCAGAGTCAACAAAGCTATCACAAAGGACGTCATCCCCAGCAGAAAGTGACGACAACAGTCTGTGATAGTTTAACTCTGATGTCCTCCCAGCGACTGCATGATAATGCTGCAACAAGAGTTATCACGGGTAACGTTATCCCCAGCAGAAATAAACGTAATCAATCAGTGATACCCCTACCCCCTCGAAGGTATCTAACATTCATCGGGTATCCTGCCATGAATTTCTTTGCCGTTACATTTGCATTTCTAGTGTCTAACAATCTTTATCTTGTTCATTCCATTCCATTGCATAATATGATAAAGAGAGGCATTTGTAGACACTCAAAATTTTGTTTCCCTATAACTAACACTGTAGGAGGGTAAAACTGTCTCATCAAATCAACCCCAGTCTCAATACTGGGCCCTCAAATCAACCCCGATCTCAATATCGGGCCCTCAAATCAACCTCGATCTCAATACCGGGCCATCAAATCAACCCTGATCTCAATACCGGGCCAACCCCGATCTTAATACTGGGCCATCAACTCAACCCCGGTCTCAATACTAGGCCATCAACTCAACCCCGGTCTAAATACCGGGCTATCAACTCAACCCCAGTCTCAATACCGGGCCATCAAATCAACCCTGGTCTTAATACTGGGTCCTCAAATTAACCCCGGTCTTAATATCGGGCCATCAACTCAATTCCGGTCTCAATATCGGGCCATCAGCTCAACCCCTGTCTCAATACCGGGCCCTCAAATCAACCCCGGTCTCAATATCGGGCCCTCAAATCAACCCCGGTGTCAGTACCGGGCCATCAACTCAGTCCCAATCTCAACCTGAGAAGTACAGGTCAGCCCCGGTCTCAACCCAGGAAGTACAGGCCAGCCTCGGTCTCAACCCGGGAAGTAAAGGTCAGCCTTGGTCTTAACCTGGGAGGTACAGGTCAGCCCCGGTATCAACCCGGGAGGTACAGGTCAGCCCCCATCTCAACCTAGAAGGTACAGGTCAGCCCCGGTCTTAACCCGGGAGGTATAGGTTAGCCCCGATCTCAACCTGAGAAGTACAGGTCAGCCCCGATCTCAACCCAGGAGGTACAGGTCTGCCCTAGTCTCAACCCATGAGATATTGGTCAGCCCCGGTCTCAACCCAGGAGTTACAGGTCATCCCCGGTCTTAACCTGGGAGGTCAGGTCAACTTTAGAAATAATCCTAAAGCATCACAACATCTCCAGAGGAAAATTTGGAAGGACTAAGTCAGCCTCAAAGATAACACTGAGGATGAACAGGCTCGAATGGGATCCAAACCTTGGAAACAACCCCAGGAAGTCAGCTGAAGACCATGCCAGCACTAAGGGCAACCCCGGGAGGGGAAAATGATCATTTTACCAACTTGAAGATGATTTAGTCAAACTCAAACCGAATTGATGCCACTAAGGTCAGAACGAACCATAACAATGATCCCGAGTGGAAACAGCGCAAGATAGCTCAACGGAAAAACTACGAGGAATCAAAGACCCAGTTATGAACCTATCTTTTTGGAATTAGAAAAGGTTTTCTCCCATGTTATTGCGACGCGCTCGACGAAGGCTTTCCGAAAAGGTATAACACGCCTCAAACGGTCGCTCCGATCAAAAGTTAGAAAGTTTCGAATCGGACCTCACATTGCTCGGAGTGCACTTACTTCGAGACAACGGGACCCATCATGGGACCCCTTCCACGTGAAGTCACAGGTGGACCCGCGACAGCCGTGGGTTGACCCTCTTCTCCCGGATCTATAAATAGTGAGCTCACTCCCATCTCATTTGATAATTCAAAAATGCTCTGAACCCCTGCCCGTTTGGTTTTTCAGCCATTATTTTATCTTCCAAACCCAAATTTTTTCACTCTAACACGTAGATATTCCCACATACTACCACATATCAAAAATTGACTGGTAGATTTGGACGTTTAAAGCCTACGATTTGGCAAAAAGCCCGTGTATCAGTCCATTGTGAGTATTTTTACAATCAGCAAGTTTATATTACTTCATTGCGCTGTTATACACTTGCATATCAAGTTTTGTTTTCTAAATATGCCCGGAACATAGTTTCGTGGCCGTTTTTGTTAACTTTTGGTACATTTTAGTACCTAAACACATTTTCTGGCATCTCTACAACTCGAATTAACGATCTGTCGCTTCTAATAGCTTTTATATACTTGCATCTTTGTTATTAGCAACTTTGCTGGACTAGGTTATCTTCTGTAGGGATTTTGGCACATAAACGCAGCGGAAATTAAAAAAATTCCAAAACCCTAAAACAGGATCCATGCGAAAACATAATAATTCAGAGGTTTAGATTTGTTTTACCGATTATTCAAGCCTGAACGGAGACGTTGGAGATTCTGGAACAACTTCGAATCTTCAACGCAATCCAAAGGAACTGTGTCTCTACGGTATCCAAACGAACGTCCCGCGAATCGTTACACGATCTGTAGTAAGGAAAGCTGCGGTACTAGCCGCCAAGGATCTGGACTTTCGAAGTTTTTCTCTCTAGTCTCTCTCTAAGAGCGGCTAGGGTTTTGGTTTATAATGAATGCCCTAAAAATGACTGATATATCATATATATAGCAGTTAAAGGTATTAACCAAAACCTAATCCAATTAGAAAAATAAAATTTGAATTTTTATATATATTATATCTTAATTAAGTCTTACTTAATTAATATACATATATATACAAATTATCCTATTAATTTAAATTCATAATTTAAATACTATCAATCATATTGATATATTTAAATCCTTACAATTTAAATTAATTTCCTTTTAATTACATTCTAAGTGTGTGACCCTATAGGTTATTATTATGTTGACAATAATTTTAAAATCATATTATAAAATTATAAATAGTGAGCAGCATCTAATAATGCATCACTGCTACCAAAATAATAATAAGATCGGTGATTCGATACAACCTTTTCGTAACCAATGTTTCAATGTAATTTAATTCTTTTAACCTTAACATCCTAGATTAAACTTGAGGAATGGAATGTGTAATCCTCTTCATAATTTAATCTGAGTTTTCTTGATCGATGAGTAGACTATATGAAACAAATCACTATTTGAGCATGGCTATGCATTTCATAGTCCTACTCAATCAAGAGGCCTATGAATATCACCCCTAATATATGCGAGGGTTAAATTCTATCTAGATCACTCATATTCCTCACACGATTCATGATGTACCCAATAATCACCTTTATTGTCTACCCTATTAAAGGTGACCTTTGATGATATCAAAGTACATATATTCCTATTTAGTAATATAGTGATTTCGGGTCGGAGGATCATTACATCATTGTCACTATGAGAATTGCTTATGACACTTTACATAATGCTCCACGTAGAATTCTCATGCTGGGTCTGTCCAGTACATTGTTCTTTAACATGTACCTATGCATTGACTCAATTTCTCATATATTTATGACCAATGAGATTTGGCCATCAGTCAATTCACATACTAATCTCGATGTATCATTGTTGTCCCATTAACAATGACACTCGACTAGGGACATTTAAGAGTAATGATATTAATTGTAATTATATGATCTCATGTTCAAGTCACACACTTGAAGCCAGATAATTTGTATCACTATTCTAAGGACTTTTATTATGTTAACATTTATATAACGCAGTAAATAAAATCATAATAAAATAATTCATTTATTCAATCAAATATAATATCAAAAATGTTAAGCAATTACATCAAAGAATTGGCCTCTAGGGCATAAACTCTAACATCTTCCCAGTCCGGGTTTGGCTTTTTTTTTTTGTATATATTTAACTGTATATATACTAATTTTTTAATTCTGTCAAGCCTGGTTGTTAAATCCGCGATAGTTTGCTTATATATATATATATATATATATATATATATGCACCTTTCACCGGACTAGGTTATCTTCCCAGTCCTGGTTTGACTATTTTATTATCTATATTTAATTATAAATATATATATTTACATTCCAGTTTGGCCTGGATCATTCTGTGGCCTTTTTACTGCTTATATATATATATATATATTTCCATTCCAGTCCGGGCATCGGAGTGAAAACCCACCGCCCTTTACCGCTTTTATACATATATATATATATACATATACATATATATATATATTTCCATTCTATCCAGCCTGGATCATTCCGTTACTTTTATACAACTTTTAGAAATATATATATTTCCATTCCAGTTCGGGCATCGGAGTGAAAACCCACCGCCCTTTACCACTTTTATATACATATATATATTTCCATTTGTCAAACCTGGATTACTCCGTGGCTTTTTACAGCTTTTATAAATATATATATATATATATATATATATATATATTTACATTTTAATCTGGGCATCAGAGTGCAAACCCATCGCCCTTTATTGTTTTCGTATATATAATTATATATATATTATTTTACTTATTTCGATTAAATTGTTTCTTTAATATTCATTTGATATGAATCGACACGGACATTTCTGTGGGTGAACTACATTTCTTTAAATCTCGCCAACTCTAGCTTTCAAACGGTTCAAAATAGGTCCAGACAGAACCAGGAAGCTAGAATGGCTTATATTTATTTAAATCTAGTATTTTTCTAATTTCAGTTATAAAAGCTACCTCTCGGCCCTTAGATCGCTATCTAGTGGGAACGAGATGCTTCGGCCATGCGCGAGCCAGGATTTACTGATGAATCCTCGGTTCTAGCTATATTTGGATATATTTCTGTACAAATTTGAGCTGTGCAGGTTTATTGCCTTCCCTATGTGAGCCTAGGAATCGTGGGATTTATGATCAAACTGATCAGAATCTGATTCCCACGATGGACAAACTCCATTTTACAAATAAACCCTGCTAGTTTTTCTGTAAAAATGTACATACAAAAGACCTTAAACCGGTTATCCAGATTTAAGGTCTCAACATAATGAAAATATGATTTTTCGTGTCAGAGTCACTCTGATGGCTGTCATGCCCATGAGAAGACCGACACTTGTATATATTTTGTGGTCAAGGATGTTTCGCAGCCCGACAATCACCATTCAAATTGAGCCTCAAGGTTGAAAAGATAAAACTGAAGTATCGATATGCTTCAATTCCTATGTTAGCGTAAGGGTTTGAAAACCTTCTTTCAAAACATCATTTCAAATAATCTTATCGAAAAAAGAAGCTTTTGCAAATCAAATCAAACACTTTTGCAAATCAAATCAAAGACTTTTTACAAATCAAATCAAGCCTTTCGTATATAAGTTCAGCGATGCATAAACATACTTCCAATCCAAGCATAGTTTTAGCATTCACACACACACATTGCAGATTTAAAAGGGAAATATTGAAAAGATGTGGTATCGTGTTTACACAGGAGTTGTGGGGTGCCTAACACCTTCCCCACACTTAACCAAGCCCCAGAACTCAAAACTTTGTTTTTAAAGATCAAGTTTCAACAGTGTCCAGCAATTGGGCCTCTTTTCAAATAAAACTCGATTGAGTTGGTACAACCATTTTAAATCTACCAACTGGCGACTCTGTAAAACGTTCAAATCGTCGACATGATACATGTTGGCATTTTCCTAAAAAACCCTTCAAAACCTTTTTCACAAATAAAAAGAGTAAGGGTAGACATAACTTAGGAAGAGAGAAAAACCCGGGTTGTGACCCGACCCGCCGATTTTTTCCCGACGTCGACAATCCTAATCTACAACTATTGCCACTTTATCATGTACTTCTATGGGTTCTACGTTTTGTAAAACCTCTCTTTCTATCAAAAATAGAACTATCTAGTAATTAAACTTGGCCCTTATATCCCAAGACAGTGGATAATGGAAGGACAAGCTAACATATAACATTGTTGTAGGTATTTTGAAGAAAATAGTATACAAAACTTTTAGGCTTACATAGGTAAAGTGACACAGTTGTTAAATGTAACCCTGTGATCTTAGCTAATTTGATATGTCATTTCATTTTGGTCTTTAATAGTTTGAAATGAATAATTGCTTAATTAGGGCAGAGATTATCTTATTGGCTGTCATGGATGTACCCCAAGAAGATTTTTTCTTCCACTAGTTCTATATGAACAAAGTGAGTTCCTCAAAGAAGCCAAAGAAGAAGAAAAAGAAAGTAACATAGGATGAAACTGTTGAATCACTCACGTATAATCCATAACAATCTAAATTTAGAAGCATATTCAGATACTAATCTATTTAGACAAAGAAAAATGGAGCAAGAATCATTGAGCCAAGGAATTAGATACGCTGACATGAAATTAAAACACATTGAACTATCTTCAACATAGCCCTAGTCTAATCTGTTTCATGACAGTAGTATGGATCTTTTTCTCAATTTTTAGCTTTATCCAAGACCAGAGTCATTCTCATTTCTCACCAGAAGAAACGGAAAAGGAAGTCCAGTCGACAATCCCCTTTTGCAAGAATTGAAGATTATGATCATTTATTGAACAAGGAGAGTCCAGTAGAAAACGAATCAGTCCAAGCAAACAAATCTAACAAAGGGAAACAGCTTAAGTCGAAAAAGAAAAGAAAGACGTCAAAGCACATGAACATAACATTACAAAAAATAATAAAATCTTTCAAAACCACATACCAATCAACAAACAACTACAAATCTATACTGAACAGACTGTTATAGAAATGTATATACCTGAAGCATCAAAGTGTTCCATTGAATAAGATCGAATTGAAACTT
The DNA here is from genome assembly GCA_020205555.1 of Panax stipuleanatus. NCBI lineage: Eukaryota > Viridiplantae > Streptophyta > Magnoliopsida > Apiales > Araliaceae > Panax > Panax stipuleanatus. The sequence continues at coordinate 89,181,812 of CM035123.1, forward strand.
GAAAGCTAGAAATTAGGGTTTTAATTTTTTGGTTGGGAATTTTTGGTATAACAGAACTATAAAAAAAGAAAAAAATATATATAGATATGGAAAAACTGATTTACACAACTTGCAGTTACACTTCGACATTCATGGCTTCTACTTCATTAATCGTCTTTTGGGAAATTAGGCTTTAGTGATTCTAAGACTGAATCACTAAATTTTCATGTATCCAGCCTCTTTTGTGTGATGGATTCAGTCATCAGTTCTCAAATCTCACCCCCTCGAGCCTATAAACTTTTAATTTCTATGTAAACGAAGAGGCGACTGAAGAGTGAAGTGAGAAGTCTGAAGAGTCAAGAGACTAAACCTTTCCACTTCCTTATTATAGATTAAGGGTCGAGTAAGTACCGAACCCTTAAACGAGTAGGGTTCATCGAGTAAGGATCAGATGAAAGAGGCAAGTTCGAACCCTAAAATGAGCGAACAGTACTTTGCTCAGATTCGAGATCGATATTATAACCCAAAAAGGAGCCTTGGCCCATATTCGACTCGGATGGTTACCAAACCTGAGACCCGGATCATATTTTTGGGTAGAATTCGAATCGGGTACCGAGTTACCCGGACCGATTTTCACCCCTAGATGTACACTACCAAATATTGTCTCTCTATCCATATTTTTAAGGCTGAAAATGGATTTATGAAAGATATTTGAAGTGTATGCATTGAGATAAACTACTCTTTCCTTTGTGTTAAGAATGGAAATCTCAATATGGAATTGTTCTTTATCATGTAAAACTGACTGATCACTACTCAGAGATCTGTTCTGAAAAAAATCAATTTTGAAGCTTAGAAGACTTATCTTCTACTTTAGATGTGGAAAACACAATGAAAATGAGCAATAATAATTATCGTCGTTCTCATTAGAGATGTTGCTATTGTGAAATTCAGAGAGGTTGCAAAGTACTTCAAGTTGTTCAACTTTTGTTGACTAAGTTCATTGCGTTATATAACTAGTAGTCACACAATGTTCTAAGTTTTGATAAAGTGTAGTGTAATCTGAACTACAACTGCACCTTGAAGAGTCGTAGAGTCTGAACAACTCAACGAACCAACCAGGTGTATCTCGTAGACTGATCACTACTCTACGAAAGTTCAAAATCATAGAACATAGTGAAAGAAAAAGCAATGCCAATCAAAGGAAAGGTTTATCATCCACACATGTTCTATGAGAAAAGATGTTCATACACGCAGACACTCATGCATCATATTAAAATGATAAATCATCGTATAAACTGTAATATGTACTTTACATTGTTATAATAATGTCATTACATATGGAAAATCCAATGTTTGAAAGACTTGGGTAATCAAGTAAACTAATTGAGTAGGACCCAAACATCAATGGGTACCAAAGATATAAAATCATTAACCTGCAGGTATAAATATTTTCTTATCTCTATCAAAGATTCCTTGTGACGCCCCCAAATTCGAGTACTTCCAACCCTCGGATTGTTAGGTTTGTATGAAATCATGGGCACAATCAAATTAAAAAAATAATAGAAGCATGGTAAAATCAGAGTTTAAAATTTTTCTACAAACCAATTACCCGGATCATCCTTTATGCACAGTTATTGATTAAAACAAAATAGAAGGAGATTAGATTCATACCCTTGTAGAACTAAGATTCCACAGGTACGAGTTCAACTTCTTATTCTTCACGATCTCCTTGAATTTCCGGGATTGATTCCTTCCTTTGATCAACGTTAGCCACCCAAGTGTTTGGCCTCTAGAGGTGATCCACCAAGGAAGAGGAATTGTTCAAGAAGAAGGGTGTTTGGCTAAACCCTAGTTTTCTTCTATCTAGAAAAGTAGTGCTCTCCCAACTCTTAGAATTAAAATGTCTAACCTTGTTCCATAATAAAACTTTCTTATTTGTAGATGTAGGCAACTTTCCTAAACAATTTAGGATTAGCGTTTTATATTAATTAATTAAACTCCTTTAATTAATTAGGTTTCCCAATCCTATTGGAATTAATTGAACTCTTTTAATTAATTAGCCTTATAATCATATTAGGAATATATATGAGAGAGAGAGTATCTTATTAATTAATTCCCAAATTCATTTAAAAATTAAATAATAGTAATAGTAATAATAATAATAAGACTCCTCTTATTAATTTATATTTAATATTTTCAAAATATTAAATAATAAATATTAAGTTATTTAATTTATTCTATTACCATAGATTAAATTAAATATACTTAACTTATTATTATGATTATGTCATTTGCTTCTTTAATAATTATTCTTTCTTTATGGTGTGACCTTTTAGGTTCTCCATATTAAACCGGTTGTGAATAAATCAATTAGAACAATTCTAATCTTATTTAAATAAATAAATTAAACTAATAATTCATTTAAATAAATAACATTTATTCTACAATAAGGATAAGTCTCCTTAGCGATCAACGACTTTCTAGATAATATAGATTTCAACATTAATCATAAAAGAATCTGTGAGTTAATAGTTGCCGTACAATTCAATCCTTCCACCAAACAATGTCCCAATTAAATATAAGACATGAAATTACTGTTAAGTCTTATTTTATTAATTATATGTATTTCGATTCCAAAATGCACAACTCCAAATAATGCAAATTAGAAACTCCTTTTTAATTTCATTATACCTTGACCACGGATTCTTGGGTTATCATTTATCGAATCACATAGGACATATCTTTTCTTTTACTAGAAGTGGTAGATTTTTTATTGATCATTCATTACTCCATATATAATTGATATACCCTAAAAGTCTTAAAGGACATGTCAAAGTATAATTCATCATACGCAAGAAACTATGATGATCTCAAGTCTAAGGATCACTTGTACTACTATCACATTAGGAATTCTTATTGACAGACAAGTGAAACTCCATCAGGTATTCCTAAGCGAGCCACGTTCAGTGTACTTATTCTCCAATAAGCACCTACATACTTGCTTTAGTGTCTCTACACAAATGATCATGAGATCAATCATCCTCATCCAATGAGCAAGCAACATATGTACCAATCTATCCGGATTTACTAATTCCATTTTTAGTAATCTAACGATTGAGAACTATTTTAGTTTTAAGATATCTAAGAATTTAGATCTCATTAGCATGATCATCATCATGATTCTAAAAGCATTGTTTAAAACTATGAGTTTCTCACATATTATAAAAACAACACCATGTAGATAAATAAATGTCTTTAATTAAATAATACTTTTATTAATAAATGAATAAGATTGGTACAAAGTATATGCTTTATTATCAAACATGATTGGCTTGTATGCATACTACTTTCACAGATATGGTGCTACACAGTGCTACTAACTACATATTCATTCAACCACAACTGCATCAATATGAACATGTTTACTAAATTCTTATTACAATAATAATAATAAATCCTTCCCAGGTTCTCAATAACCATTACATCATTCGTTGTCATAATATAATTCATACAAATTATACTATTCTATTACAGGATAATTATTTATCCATTTTGGCATTGCCCTTATCTTTACCGGAACCTTTGGTCCGTTCGCTCTTAGCTGCAATTATATAATTCAAGCAAAAAGTGAGCATAACTAGCTTAGCATGTCTATTAATATATATAACGCAACCACAAAATCAAGAATCATATGATTTATCTTCTATAACTGAACATATAGTTATGAAGCACTATGAATAATCAAAATAGCACTTTTCATTTCTTTAAAACAATCCCAAATGGACATAAAGTCACTTAAGAATTTTGAGTTGGTTAGAGACCATGAACATTCACATTCGTTTTCATTTATGAAAAGGATATCCCGGCACTAAGACTGTATATCAGATATAACTTACGAGCACTTCTAGGTGATCAGCCCATAGTACTCTATGTTGATCAACATTATTCCATTAAACGTGTTTACGTTCAAGTTTTGGCAACCTCACGTGCCCGTCGATGTACGACGTAAAATACCTTTGTTTATTCATACTTAGGCTTACCTTTGAATTCGTACCAAAGCAATTGTCATAAGATAGCATTAACAACAATAATGTATTAAAAGATTTAAAAATTACCCAACAAAATATTATAAACTTCGTCTAGTCAAATTAAGATTAGCATCGACGTTTTTGTAAACAATTCATGCATAACATAAATCACAAAAACTTGGCTAACACAAAGGTTAGACATGAGTTAGAAGAACTTGCCTTCAAGCGTCTTCTACGTTAAACTCACTTTTCTTGGTCTTTTTAGGTTCTACATGATATATTCACATAGCACACCAATTATCTACCAAACAATCTACACACATTATTTATACCAACTTCTTTCTCTTCTATAGCTTAATCGAATTTATTTCATTAATAACATTCGTTAAGTTATTCAACATTCATTACGGCTTACTAACCTCTAAACGTTATAAACCAACATTCATTGTTCATCGTCTAAGTATAATGATAATCATTACCTTAGTCAGTTGGTTAGTTCGAATACAGTTTCCCCAGATTACCGATATAGGGCCCCGTATAGCAATTACATAAGTTTTATCTCCATATTTCATCATCTTCGTACAACATCTATCTATTAAATACTATATAACATCAAGATGTGCGTTATACTCGAATAAGATACACGATTAACATTTATGCATTTTACGTTCTTCGTTTAATTACTTTTAATTCCTAAAATCATAGCTATACACTTCGTTTAGGATATTTCTCTTCATGTATATTAAGTATTTACATGACCCTTGAAATTCAGATAGGCACACTTAGAAGGAGGGGGGGGTTGAACAAGTGTGAGAACAACTATGACTAATTTTTATTTTAAGTTAAAACTTATACTCAATTCAGCTTTTGAAATAAATAATCCAGGACCCTGAATTAATAAAATAGTTTACCGACTTTTAAATGCCGCTAGCTGAATTGTCAACTTTACCAAAATTTTATATAACTAAATTTTTGTTAAATCTTCTTAAAAAAATTAATATATTCAACTTATGATTGTAAACCTTATTTAGATAATCTCTTGTGAACAATAAACTTAAACACAATTAATTAAATGAAGACCAAGAATTTTTATGTGGTTCAACTACCAATCCTCTGTAATAGTAGCATACTCCACGTCCAATACAAACTAGTATTGGAGGCTCACTTTATTTATTTCTTTATAAATCACTACTTATTACAAAACAGATTCTTACAATAATTAAAATAATGAAGTTCTATTGAGCACTTTTGCTCCTTGTACACCTATGCACTCCTTAAGCACCTTTGCTTCCTTGAACCTGTTTTGTAACACTTTTTTAATGCACACAGATTAAAACCTTTAGACTACACTAAGTCTAATAAAAAGTTAGATTACAAATATAGAGGTCTATGATCAATGCAAATAATCAATTAACAATGCAAGGCTCAACTATGTATGTAATGCAATGATCAAAGAGTAAAGAGATATCACCAATTAAAAGCTCACAAATATAGGGCTGAAAAATATCCGAGAGTAATAGCACATCAGCTTAATTATAACCACACCAAAATAATAGAGTAGCAATACTATTCTTGTTTTAGTGTAGTATGTAAATTGTGATCCTTCATAGAGTCAAACCAACACTATTTATAGTCCTCAATAATTTTATCGTTGTAACACAAAAGAAAGCCTAACAAATTATTTCTTCCATTTTACAGATGTCCCAATATCTTAAAATAGAATTCGTTTGGAAAGATTTATTAGGATAATATATGTGAAACGGATAATCATGAATCAGGTAAACTCCTTTTGACTTCTTTAAAAAGAAATAACCGTAATACATTTAAATATATATATATAAAGAAGCGAATCAGGGGTAAAGCAAAACAATCATATATCTATAAAGATATACATATATCTAGTGAATATATATATGAGTTATCTATTCCACATTATCTGACTACTTCAAGACCACCCACTAAAGAATCATTAGGAAAGCGTTAGTCAGAGAACATAACAGTTCCTTAATAATTGCTTTCCAACACATATCAGTTATTTATCCAAGATAAACACTGTTTAAAGTTCCAAGATTTTAGCAACCAAAAATATTTTCAAGTGATATACACCGAACCACTAAGATATATCTTGATTGTCACAACAAACCCATTTCACCAGGATTCTTTAGAAGAGATACATATTTTAGATAATCAAAAAGTTAGAATCTCACTAAAATTAAAATCAAATTATCTTTTAAGCAATATCCAGATTTACCTTTATCAATATTCACAATAATGTAAAAACTTATAATCCTTATAAAGATACCAATTCATTTGTTAACAAAAATCCATTAATTTAAAATCAATTAAAAATATGATAAAACTAGTTTATCCATTTAATGTTAAGCTTCTATTTCATTTAAATATATTTATCATATTAAATGCACATAACATGTCCTAGCGCCTTGATTGAAAAATCAATTAATGCAATTGACCTTACATTTTATTCCTAGTGTAATAAAATCCTTTAATCCATTGAGAAACCCATCAAAATTCCTTTTTGTCAAGTTCCTGAAATTCTATAGAAAGGATTTAGTACAAAAATCAAGTCATCATCAAAACACTAAGATAGAATATGACCAAGTCAACATTCTCCCCCTTTTTGATGATGACCTCGTAATGAGGAGGAGCAAGGGAATAACCCGATGCAGGAATTTTTAAATTTACTGGCTACGACTCTCAATCGAACGAGAGATGCCGTACGCATAAATCCTGGGGTAGGTCGGGGGACTACCTTCAAGGAGTTTAAGTTAATAGGTCCGCCTGAGTTCTATGGAACTACGGACCCTATTGCTGCCCATGTTTGGGTAAAAGAAATAGTAAAGGCATTTGTTATCGCAAATGTCGGTGGGGCGCAGAAGACTTCTTTTGCGACTTAAATGATGAAGGGGGAGGCCAACTATTGGTGGAAAGCTAACCAGGGTAGGGCCGGAACAGAAGTGGTTACGTGGGAACGCTTTGAGTTATTCTTCGAGAACTACTTCCCCACGAGCATGCAAGGGAGAATGGAAATTCAGTTCATAGAACTGAAGCAGGGTGACCTAATGGTTCCCCAATACGCAGCCAGGTTCGATGAACTGACAAGGTTTTCTCCACACCAAGTGGACACGGAGTCGCGAAAGGCACGACGGTTTGAGCAGGGATTGAAACCCTGGCTCTACAATCGGATATCGGTTTACAAAGTGTTACCTTTGGAGCTGTGTTGGAGAAGGTTATTATAGCCGAGGGTGGTACTGAGGTGTTGACCTTATACCACAAGGAGAAGAAGAATAAGGCTAAGGCTGAGGTATCAGTCAGGATCGAGGGAGCCAGTGAAAGTGGCAAGAATAGGAAGGGTTTTAGCTCCGGGAATACCGGAGTAAATCAGGAGTTTTCCAAGAGGAAGATGAATGCGTGCAAGAATTGTAGTAAGACTCATCTAGGAGTCTGCCTCAAAGGTAAGGCGGTCTGCTATAACTGTGGATAGAAGGGGCATATTTTCGCCTAACTGTCCCAGTCCAAAGAAGAGCCGCGATTATTTTGTGTGTGGATCTAAGGACCACATGACGCGTAACTGTCCTGAAGAAGGGTTCAAATGTTGGGAAAGAGCTAGCGGTAATAAGCTAGCGATTACTGGCGCAGTACCACATGGTAGACTGACTGCCCGCACTTTTAATATGACGGTCCAGGATGCGGTAGCATCGAGCGACGTCGTAGTAGGTATCATTCCGGTCAACGACATTAATGCATATGTATTGTTTGATTCGGGTGCAATGTGTTTGTTTATAGCATGTGAGTTTGCTAAACGATTATGATTACTCCCCGAAAAACTTGTAATACCTTTAAACATTATGGTAGCTAATGAGGAAGTAACTCCTGTGAATTCGGTTCACAGGAGTTGTTGTGTAGATATTAGAGGTAACAAATTATCAGTAGATCTTACATCGATAAGGTTAGGAGAATTAGATGTAATTCTCGGGATGGACTGGTTAATTAACCATGGGGCGATGATAGATTGCCAAAATAAGAGTGTGAACCTTCGGGTTTCTAAGAAACCTAAGGTGGTGTTCTACGGTAGTAAATCATCGGGACATTCTTGTTGTTTAACCATGACGCAAGCCAAAAAGTTGTTGAAGAAGGGATGCGTAGGTTACCTGTGTTATGTTGTTGATACCTAACAATTGGGAACAACGTTGGAACAGATACCTATTTTCAACGAGTATGCGGATGTATTTCCAAGCTATTTTCCAGGTCTTCCATCCGATAGGGAGACCGAATTTGTTATAGACCTTGCGCCAGGGATGGCACCTGTGTCGAAGGCACCATATCATATGGCGCCGGTGGAATTGAAGGAGTTGATGATTCATTTATAAGAACTGTTGGACAAGAAGTACATTCAACCGAGTGTTTCTCCATAGGGAGCACCGGTACTATTTGTAAAGAAGAAGGATGGATCGTTGAGGTTTTGTATAGACTACTGAGAGTTGAACAAACTAACGATAAAGAATAGGTACCCATTTCCCAGGATCGATGATATCTTTGATCAGTTGAGAGGGGAAAAATATTTTTCAAAGATAGATTTATGGACGGGGTATCACCAGTTAAAGGTGAGAGAGAAAGATATACCTAAGACAATATTTAGGACTCGTTACAACCATTACGAGTTCTTAGTGATGTCATTTGGGTTGACGAATGAGCCAGCCGCATTCATGGACATGATGAACCGGGTGTTCAAATAATATTTGGACAAGTTTGTCGTGGTGTTCATTGATGATATCCTAGTCTATTCCAAGACGAAGGAGGATCACGCTGAACATTTAAGATTAGTGTTGGAAGCACTAAGAAAAGAGAGGTTATATGCTAAATTCACAAAGTGTGAATTTTGGCTAGAGAGAGTGTAGTTTTTGGGTCATGTCATTGACAAAGGAGTTTCAGTGGATCCAGCGAAGGTGGAATCAGTGATTAACTTGGAACAACCGAAAACGCTGACTGAGGTGCGGAGTTTCCTAGGGTTAACCGGTTACTATAGAAGGTTCATTCAGGACTTCTCGAAGATAGCTACTCCGTTAACATATTTGACCAAAAAGATGGTGAATTACGTATGGATAAAAAAGGGTGAAGACAACTTTCAAGAGCTGAAGAAAAGATTAAGTCAAACACCGGTATTAGCTTTACCGGATGAGACGGAAAATTTCGCTAGTTTATAGCGATGCTTTGCATAAAGGACTGGGTTGCGTGCTCATATAACATGGCAAGGTCATTACGTATGCATCTAGGCAGTTGAAGGAATATGAGGGGAATTATCCTACTTATAACCTTGAACTTGCCGCATTGGTTTTTGCCTTAAAGATTTGGAGGCATTACCTATATGGGGAGAAGTGTGAGATCTACACAGACCATAAATGTCTGAAGTATATCTTCACTCAGAAGGAGTTGAATATGAGGCAGAGGAGATGGTTGGAGTTGACAAAGAATTATGACTGTGAAATCCTGTATCACCCAGGGAAGGCAAATGTAGTGGCCGACGCCTTAAGTAGGAATGGTCGGGAGAAGCTGTCGATGTTAACAGCTCAAAATGAGTTAGTGACGGAGATGGCAAGAATGGAATTAGAAGTACGATGTCCAAGCGAAGAAGAGAAGAAGTTGTTTGCTGTAGAAGTTCAGACCGCAATAGTGGAAAAGGTGAAGGAAGTGCAACTCAGGACTGATGAGTGCGAGCTGATACGAAAGAAGGTTCTAGACAGGTACTGAGGAGGTGTACAGTCTTGATAACGAAGGGTTATTGAGATTTGAAGGAAGAATTTGGGTTCAGTGTGAACCAGAGTTGAAGGAGGAGATAATGGATGAAGTGCATCACTCGAGGTACTCGATTCATCCTGGTAGTACCAAGATGTATCAAGACCTTTGAACAAATTTCTGGTGGCCAAATATGAAGCGGGATATAGCAGAGTATATCAGTAGGTGCTTAACTTGTCAGAAAGTTAAGGCCTAACATCAAATACCCAGTGTTTTATTACAATCATTGGAGATTCCGGAGTGGAAATGGGAGCATATCACGATGGACTTTGTGGTAGGACTTCAAACGACGTAGAAAGGATACGACGCTATTTGGGTAATAGTGAATCGTTTGTCGAAGTTAGCTCATTTCTTGTCGATAGGAGTCAAATATAATTTAGACCAGTTAGCTAAGCTTTATATCAAAAAGATTATCTCGAGACATAGAGTGCCAGCTTCGATTGTGTCAGATCGCGACCCGCGATTCACTTCCAATTTCTGGAAGAGTTTGCAAAAGCAGATGGGAACGCAACTGAGGATGAGCACAGCGTACAATCCACAGACAGATGGACAAAGTGAAAGAACAATTCAAACGCTACAAGACATGCTAAGGTCTTGCGTTATGGATTTCAAGGGGAGTTGGGATGATCATCTACCGTTAGCAGAGTTCGCCTAGAACAACAGTTATCACACTAGTATAGGCATGCCGCCTTACGAAGCGTTATATGAACAGAAGTGTTGAACGCCACTTTGCTGGGATGAAGTGGGGGAGCGTCGAATGTTAGGACCCAAGATGGTACAACAAATGGCGAAAGTAGTTAAGTTGATACGAACGCCGCTAGTAGCAGCTCAAGACAGACAGAAAAAGTATGCCGATCCACATCGGAAGAACAAAGACTTCGAAGTTGGATCGTATGCATTCCTGAAGGTGTCGCCTTGGAAGGCGAAGATACGCTTTGGGAAGAAGGGAAAGTTAAGCCCTAGGTTCATAGGACCTTTTGAGATTTTGAGGAGGGTAAGAGAGGTAGCATATGCTATAGCATTACCTCTAGAGTTGGGGCATATCCATATTGTGTTCAACGTTTCGGTATTACGTCCCTATAAGCTGGATTACAAGCACGTAATCGAGTATGAACCAATTCAAGTCGAGAAAGACTTAACGTACGAAGAGATTCCTGTTCAAGTCATTGATAGGAAAAAACAAGTATTGAGAAGCAAAGTTATACCTTCGGTGAAAGTGATATGGAGGAACCACAATACTGAAGAAGCAACGTGGGAACTCGAGGACAAGATGAGGAAAACTTATCCTGATTTGTTTGAGTAGCTTATATTGTAATTCTGGGGATAGAATTCTTATAAGAAGGGGAGATTGTAACGCACAAGAAAATCGAGCGTTTATGTAAATGAATTTTATTTGATTTATTGAATAAAATTTGCTTATTTGTTTATTAAATTGAGTAACTAATCGTAGGTCGTTCTATGACCTAGAGAATGCAGAAATGAGGAGGATTCTGGCTACGTCCTAGAAATAATTGATATGAATTTATAAGACGAAAATAAAAGAATTCTGAGAATAAAAATATTTCTGGGAAAAGACGAAATAAGCACTATTCATCTATGAGACCTTAAGGGTTAGGGTTGGAGACCCTAGGCCATTTTGAGAGTTCAGAATGTCGGAATGATATTTTGTCGAAAGATTTGAAGGTAATATACAGTGAAAAGTTAAGTTAGCAGAGAAAAGTTTTCTCGGGAGGAAAAGTACGAAAATCACTATTCATCCGTTTCTGCTCGGGAATTTATATTAAAATTCTGAGAAATGCGTAATGATAGGATTTCAAGGTGAGGTGAAATATATAATAATAATTCACTTATGGCTCACGAAGTTTTAGCGTAAGGGCTTAGAACCTACGCGTTAGGGAAAGTGAAAATCAATGATTAATTGATTATGTATAATAATAAATGATTATTATACGAAAGGAATACGCATATAATAAGAAGTATTGTATGAGAATAATACGGAGAGAATATGAGAATTTATACTATGTATAATATGAATTTTATACGAAGTGAATACATTAAAAAATTGAATAAATATTAATAAGTTAACCCGTGGGTCGAACCGTTGGGTAAACGGGTGCATAAACCCATGGGGCAACCTATGGCCACATAGGAGCATGTGGAGGAGACATGGTTGGCATGTGCTAGCACATGGGCTCTAACTTGGTGGGAAAGAAAGTGGATGAGGGGCGAATAGTAGAGGAGGTTGGGCCTAAAAGACCAACCTACCCTCACCTTGCCAATCTCTATAAATAAGAAAACTCCCCTTCATATTTTAATTGTTTGAGAATTCCACCCACACACATAGAGAGAGAAGAAGAAGCTAGCTTGAGTTTCTGAAATAACTTCAACTACCAAGAAGCTAAGAAAGACTTTGAGTCTCCATACTCTACTATCCAAGAACACTCAAGGTATAACATAAGAAATATTATAAATTCTCTTTTTCTTTCAATAATAATTTTGATAGAGAAGTGATTGAAGGAGATATGATTATGGAGAAGTTATAAGGATGGTGTAATGGTGAATTAAGAACCCTAATAAGCCATGCATGTTAAGATACTAAGAACTCATCAAGAACAAGTAAAGAGCTTAGTGAATTCATAAAAAATGGACCAATGAAATTGGTAAACCATGAAAACATAAACTTTTTGAAAAGTTGGAATCATTAATAATCAACCACTGGATTGATTCCAATTGGTTTGAAGTGATAATAACAAAGAAAGAAGATTCGGCGAAAGTTACGCGATTAGACGATAATCGTCAAAAACGTGCTTTTCTCGGATTAGAAGTCAAAAGTCGCTCTGTGCTTCGGAAACGATGGTTTCTAATTGCTGATGAGTGGGATTTATACCAGCAAATCGGATACCTTATGGCTTAAATAGTTGCCTGATCGTCGTAGTTTTTATATAGTTTTATATGTTTATTGTATTATTATGCTTAACCGATGTTTTGCAGGCATTACAGGACTTTTCTAGCTTTTAGGGGACAAAAAGGACAATTTACATACACTGGCGCCACAGCGCCAATGTCTAGTCTTAATCTCGCGCCGCGGCGCCGCCCCTGGTCCTTGCTGATGTCATCCTGGCGCTGCAGCGCCACAGTTCCTTTATGGGCTCGCGCTGCAGCGCGACCTCCGGTCTTTTGATTTTAATATGGCGCCGCAGCGCCACTTATAAGCTGATTACCCGCGCCGCAGCGCGACCTCCGGTGCCCAAGCAGAAAAGGCTTGCTTTTGACCTAGAAAAAGGAGAAAAAGAGATATATAGACACAGGGGGAGCCGCTACAAAAGGAGGAGGAGAGGAAAAGGAGGAAGACGGTTAGCTTAGCTTAGGATAGGATAGATTAGATCTCTTTTGTACTTTCTCTCTCTAGTTATTGGGTAATGTTTGTAAATATAGATTAGGTAGATTAGGGTAAAGTTTGGATTTTCCTTGGAGCAACAAGAGCAGTGAGCTACACGGATTGGAGAGCTTGAAAGGAGCGAAATGCTTGGAGACTGAAGAGTCTTGACAGAGTTTATTCTTGTCCATTCATTTCCTCTATTTTTGTAATCCATAAATGTTGTCTTTATTGCTACTTATATTTTGTTCAAGAGCTATGAACTAAGTATTGGCTCTAAGGTTATAATGGAACCCTTTGTTAATTAAATTGACTGTCTTATCTCTTTGGTTGGCACCATATGGTTTGGTTTAATATATTCATGCTTAACGATTCTCACTAAGACATTAGTGATGATTTTGGTAATCTATATGATATCGAAAGAAGAATTGTAGATTTACACCTAAATATATTGGCATGTGATTATGGGTTTCGACTGCATAAGTTGTGCGTAGAATAGACATATATCTGTGTGCCACATGTGACCTAATTGAGAACTTATGCTTAAATCCTTATTAGGTTAATTCGCATAGACATGTGTAGGATTATCACTTAGTTTGGATGTTCTTTTCTGTTCTATTCCCTTTCGGGTGGATCTGGAGAGGATATGTTTGTGCATACCTCGACAGAGGTGTATGAGCACCTGTGTGTTCTCGGTCGACAAACTGTCGTGACCATTAAGACCAAAGAGAGAAGGGTAGGAAGTTTGATGAAGCATAGCACGCTAGGTGTTCGACAGAATGCCTGTGTGGGGTGAAGTTGTAACCTTAGCTTGTAATTCCTTCGATTACCATTCGTTATCCGTTTACTTGCTTTAATAATTAGTTATAACTAGTTTAACCGCACTCCTATTAGTTTACTGTTCGAATAAGACTAAAGAGATACAAAGTTGGTATTTGGTAAATATTAGTGATAGTTCCTCGTGGGTACGACACTTTTCTTATCACTGTATTACTTGTTAGACCGCGTATACTTGCGCGTGTTTAGTGATCGGTTTTCCGACCAACAATTGCAACACGTGTAATTAGGTAAATAAGACTTGCGAGAATAAGATCAAACCAATTCTGACTTAAAACAAAGAATTGAGCGTCGAACGTTCACGAGCGTTTAACGAAAACGTAAAAATGGACTAATCGGTGAATTTCTCGCCGACGAATTTAGAAATGAATTCCGACTTGATAGAATGATAGAGCATATCATTTGTGAACTATTGGCTTTGGAATGAGCCAATTTTGAGTTGTAATGGTTACGCTACGAGCTTGAGAATTTTAGAAATTTGGAAATTTTTTTGATATTCAGAGCCAGTGCGGCCGCGCCGCTTGCTGCGCCTGTCCGGGGAGTCTCTGCATAGGTAGCACGGGGCGCGCCATTTGTAAAGGAAAGCTGGCGCGGGCCACGCCAGCCAAGAAAAAATGTTGACCAAGTTAATTGTTTACTCAACTCTTTTCCATAAGTACCAAAGAATTCGTAAGTAATTAATGAATATGAATATATACCCTTTAAATGACATGTTTAACCAAGGGTTTATGAGAATTAAATTTTAACAAAATGTAATTGAACTTAAGTTTTGGAATCATTAACCAATGTTTGAGTTGAAGAACAAGTTAAGGTCTCGTTTATCGTCATTCCTAGTGATGATTAATAAGAGTTGGTTTATAACATAGGATGTTAATAAGCCGTAATAAGCATTAAATAACTTGAACGAATGTTATTAGTTTAACTTTTTAATTAAGTTATACAAGAAGAAGAAGTTAGACAAATACATTGTATATCGATTATGATTTCTTATTGGTATACTATGTGTTATGCTTGTAGACGTTGTAAAGACCAAGTAGACTATGTGTAAAGATTTAGAAGATGCAAAGGCAAGTTTCTTCACTCATTCATTTTAATATGAATGCAAGTTCCTAACCTTTATCAAGTTCCACTTGATGAAAGTTTTGCTAAACTCTTGTTTATACGTTATGGTTGGACAAGTGGTCATTGTGCATAACTACTTATGCATGAATTGTTATTGAATAGTCGATGTCATTTGATTCGGCTAGACTGAGAATTAACATATTTTGGTGGGTTTTCCACAAATCTTTTCAAAATATATACAATGTGGTGATCCTATGCCAATTGCTTGGTACGGATTCTCAGGTAAACCTGAGCAGAAATAAAACAAAGGTTTTAAACGTCGTTAATTCGACAGGCACGTGAGGTTGCCACCAATTAAACATAAACACGTTTAATGTATGAGTGTTGATCAACTTAGAGTACTACAGACTGATCACCTGGATGTGCTCATAAGCTATATCAAACTTACGACCTTGGTGCCGGGATGTTTTTTTCATGAATGAGAACTAAAAAATGGATTCCGAAGAGGCTATAAAGTCCTTGGGAATGGTTTTAAAGGAATCAAAATGATATTTTGATTATTCTTAAGTACTTCATAACTATTGTACAGTTATTGAAGACCAAGATATATAATTCTTGATTTTATGGTTTCAAGATATAATGTTTAACTTGCTGAGCTGTTTATGCTCAGTCTTGCTTAAAACTAAATGATTTCAGCTAAGAACAAACGGACCAAAGGATCCGGTAAAGACAAAGGCAAGTCCAAGCTGGACAAGTAGTGACCTTTGTAATAGTATAGTATTAGTATTGTAATTACTAATATTATGACACAGAACAATGTAATGGTTACAAAGAACCTGGTAAGGGATTAATAGAATGTAATATTTAGAAAACTCATGTGTATTATTGAAGTCTTTCAATTGAATGTATGAGAAGATAGTAGTACCGTGTAGCACTATATCTAGGGTTTGAAGGTACCCGGATTTGGGGGCGTCACCTATATTGAGCCAAACTATATGGTGCCAACCAAAGAGATAAGATAATCAATTCAAATTAACAATATGTTCCATTATAACCTTAGATCAAATATTTAGTTCATACTTTTAAGCTAAACATAAGTAGCAATATATACAACATTTATAGATTATAAAATCAAAGTAAATAAATAGAGAAGAATAAACTCTGTCAAAGCATTCTTCAATCTCCAAGAAATCCCTTCAAATCATGTTTTCCAGTCTGTGTTGCTAAGTTACTCTTGAGCTCCATGAAATCCCAATCATCTCCCTAATCTATCTTGTTACCAAAAGTTATTTACAAAGCTAAAGGGAAAGTACTAAGTTCTAAACTATCAAGGGGTGCTCTTTATCTTAGAGATTTTCAAAGATATCAGATGAAAGGAGGCTATAAAGGATATATATATATATATATATATATATATATATATATATATATGTTTCTTCCTTTCATTTAAGCCATTTCCTATGTTGTCTGCCTGAAAACAAGAGGTGGAGCTGCGGCGCTATGATTAAGCCTTGATTCGGAGCTGCAGCGCTTGGTCAAGGGCACTAGTCAATAAATAGGCGTTGTAGCTCCTAGTTTGTGAAGGAATTGGAGTGCTACGGCGCGGTAGGAAGCTGAGCTGGCATCAAAGGTGAGCTACAACGCCAGACTATAACTGGGAACTGGCGTTGCAGTGCTAGTGCTAGAAAAATGGCCTTTTGCCACTAAAAGATGGAAATGACCTGAAAACCCATGCAAAGCATATTTAAAGCAAAATAATAATAAAATGCTATAAAAGCATCATAAAATATAATGGACATACAATTTCTTAAGGATAAAAGTATTCGATTTGTGGGTATAAATTCCACTTATCAACTTTGTGGTGGGACTTCCAACTACACAGAAAGGATACGACGCTATTTGGGTAATGGTGGATCGTTTGGCTAAGTTGGCTCACTTTTTTTCAATAAGAGCCAGGTATAACCTAGAGCAGTTAGCTAAACTTTATGTCAAAGAAATAATTTGAAGACATAGAGTACCAGCTTTGATTGTGTCAGATCCTGATCCACAATTCACTTCAAATTTCTAGTGGAGTTTGCAAGAGAAAATGGGAACGCAGTTGAGGTTGACTACCATCCTTAAACTGATGGCCAAAGTGAAAGTATAATTCAAACGCTAGAAGATATGCTAAGATCTTGCGTTATGGATTTCAAGGGGAGTTGGGACGAACATCTACCTTTAGTAGAGTTTTCTTAAAACAACAGTTATCATGCAAGTATAGGCATGCCGCCTTACGAAGCGTTATATGGATGAAATTACAGGACGCCACTTTATTGGGATGAAGTAGGTGAATGTCGTATATTGGGACCTAAAATATTATAACAAACAGCAGACGTGGTTTAGTTGATACGTACCCGACTAGTAGCGGTTCAAGACAGACCGAAGAAATATGTGGATCCTCATCGTGAGAAGGGGGAGTTTGAAGTCGGTTCGTATGTCTTTATGAAGGTATCGCCTTGTAAAGGAAAGATACGCTTTGGGAAGAAGGGAAAGTTGAGTTCGAGATTTATAGAACCTTTTGAGATCTTAAGTAGAGTAGGAGAGGTAGCTTATGTGATAGCTTTACCTCCAGAGTTAGAGCATATACATACTGTGTTTCACGTGTCAGTATTGGTCCTTATAAACCAGACTATAAGCACTTAATAGAATATGAACCTTTTTAGGTTGAGAAAGATTTAACGTACGAAGAACTTCCTATTTAAATTGTTGTTATGAAGGAACAAGTCTTAAGAAATAAGGTAATACCTTCGGTAAAGGTAGTATGGAGGAACCACAATGCTAAAGAAGCAACGTGGGAACTTGAAGATAAAATGAAGGAAAATTTTCCCCATCTATTTATTTAACTTGTATTGAGATTCTGGAGACAGAATCCTTATAAAGGGGGAAGAATGTAACGACCGAGAAAATCAAATTATTATGTGAATTAATTTTTATTTGATTATATTGAACAAATGAGATTATATGTTTATTAAACTGAGTAAGCTGTTTATGGTCGTCTATGACCTAGAATGATTGAATGTGGTTAGGATTCTGGCTGTAAGCTAGAGTTAAATGGAATGAATTTCCAAGATGAAAATAAAAGTTTTCCGAGAAAGTTTTGTAAAATCACTATTCATCCATTCTAGCTCAGGAATTTTTTTGAATTTCCGAGAAACGCATAATGTTAGAATTCTGAGACAAGATGAATTATCCAATAATAATTCAGTTATGGCAAATAAAGTTTTCGCCTGCGGACTTAAAACCTAAGGGCTAGGGAGAGTGAAATTCTAAGAAAAGAAAAGATTAAGTATAATAAAAAAGATTATTATACGGGAAGAATACGAGTAAAATACCAGGTACTATATGAGTATAATATGAAGATTAATACAATGTATAATACAAATATCATACGAAATATATACGAAGAGAATACGAGAATTATATGGTAAGAATACGTAAAGTCAAAGTCTTGGTCAACGAAAGTCAAGATTGACTATTTAACCATTGGACTTGGACTTTGCCAAGCCCAATTAAATTAAGAGGTTGGCCCAATGATAAATTTTATCAAGGCCCAAGTAATATTTAATTCAAGCCCAAAGTTAGGCCCAAAATTGAATAAAACCTAAGCCCGAACCAAGAATCGAACTCATGGATCGAACGGGTGGGTAAAAGAGTTGGGGCAACCCATGAGAGCCCCATCAACCCCACATAGGTCAACCAAAGTGAGTCACCAAGCTACCTTGGGAGGCTTGGTGAATAGTAAGGAGGTGGGAATTTAGGAGGTTTGGTCCAAAATGAACAAATTGCCCTCCATCTTATTTTCTTTATATAGGAAGCCTTAAGCTCATTTGTTGCTTGGAAATTTCATTCAACAGCTAGAGTAATACATATTGAGAGATAAAATAGAGCTTAACAAGTAATCAAGGAGAAGAGAAGCTAGCTAATTGACAAAACTATCAAGAATATGAAGAACGCAATGGTAAAACACGTAAACCCTAATCTTTGTCTTTTCTATTCTAATTTTTATAGAGAAATGATTATTGGTGGAACATGTCTCATTAGGAGTGATAAGGATAGCTATTAGTGGATTAAAACGTTAATAAGCCATGTATAAGCGAGAATTATAATCGAATGATTAAGCACTAAATAAAGAACGCATAAAACTTAGAGCTTGTTGTTGATGGATAAATTGAAAACCTATCGTGTATAGGGTAGGTGAAAATTACTTGTTTAGGACGTAGATGATTAACCAATGGATTAATTTCATTTGAAATGGAGTAAAAATCTCGTATAATGAAGATATGATAAAATTTACAGTAAAAGACGTTAATCGTCGAAATTGTAGTTAACTAGGATTTTCGGACGATAGTGAAATATTGATAACGAATCTAGAAACTTAAGGTTTCATTAGTATATCGAAGAATTATGAATTTGAGACTCGTAGACTCAAGAACGGACGAATTCTGACGTAAAACGAATAAGAAACGAATGAACAAGTGAAGAACGCTCAAGAACGAATAACGAACGAACAATGAAATTTGAACCAATTAAATGGTTGTTAATGAATTTAGAAACTTATTCTGTCAGTTTAAAATTGAAGTACGTAAGATAAGTAAGAATATGGTTTTTGAACGAGCCTATTTCGAGTTATAACGATCAAGTTACGAGCTCGAAAAGTAAGCAGTCTGAAAATGTTCAAAACTTGAAGAAGAAAAAAAATCAAAGGCTCAGGCGAGGCGCTGCAGCACCGTCCAAGCCTAAGAAAGTCTCACCGTAAGCGCCGGGTTGTTGCCTTAGAGTGACGCCGCAACACCCTTATATAGAAAATTTTAGACGTAAGCTTTTGTTAATCCAACTTTATGTATAGTAATTGAGGGATATGGACTTGGTTATATTCTGTCCTAGTGTTTTGATGATGACTTGATTTTTGTACTAAATCCTTTCTATGGAATTTCAGGAACTTGACAAAAAGGAATCTTGATGGGTTGCTCAATAGATTGAAGGATTTTATTACACTAAGAATAAAATGTAAGGTCAATTGCATTAATCGATTTTTCAATCAAGGCTCTAGGACATGTTATATGTATTTAATATGATAAATATATTTAAATGAAATAGAAGCTTAACATTAAATGGGTAAACTAGTTCTATCATATTTCTAATTGATTTTAAATTAATGGATTTTTGTTAACAAATGAATTGGTATCTTTATCAGGATTATAAGTTTTTACATTATTGTGAATATTGATAAAGGTAAATCTGGATATTGCTTAAAAGATAATTTGATTTTAATTTTAGTGGGATTCTAACTTTGTGAGTATCTAAAATATGTATCTCTTCTAAAGAATCGTGGTGAAATAATGGGTTTGTTGAGACAATCAAGATATATCTTAGTGGTTCAGTGTATATCACTTGAAAATATTTTTGGATGCTAAAATCTTGGAACTTTAAACAGTGTTTATCTTGGATAAATAACTGATATGTGTTGGAAAGCAATTATTACAGAATTGTTATGTTCTCTGACTCACGCTTTCCTAATGATTCTTTAGTGGGTGGTCTTGAAGTAGTCAGATAATGTGGAATAGATGACTTATATATATATATATATATATATATATATATATTCACTAGATATATGTATATCTTTATATATATATATATGATTGTTTTGCTTTACCCCTGATTCACTTCTTTATATATATATATATATATATATATATAGATATATATTCAAATGTATTACGGTTATTTCTTTTTAAAGAAGTCAAAAGGAGTTTACCTGATTCATGATTATTCGTTTCACATATATTATCCTAATCAATCTTTCCGAACGAATTCTATTTTAAGATATTGGGTCATCTGTAAAAAGGAAGAAATAATTTATTAGACTTTCTTTTCTGTTACAACGATAAAATTATTGAGGACTATAAATAGTGGTTGTTTGACTCTATGAAGGATCACGATTTACATACTACACTAAAACAAGAATAGTATTGCTACTCTAATATTTTGTTGTGGTTATAATCAAGATGTTGTGCAATTAATCTCGGATATTTTTCAACCTATATTTGTGAGCTTTTCATTGGTGATATCTCTTTACTCTTTGATCATTGCATTACATACATAGTTGAGCCTTGCATTGTTAATTGATTATTTGCATTGATCATAGACCTTTATATTTGTAATCTAGCTTTTCATTAGACTTAGGGTAGTCTAAAGGTTTTAATTTGTGTGGATTAGAAAAGTGTTACAAAATAGGTTCAAGGAAGCAAGGATGCTTAAGGAGTGCATAGGTGTACAAGGAGCAAAAGTGCTCAAGAGAACTTAATTATTTTAATTATTGTAAGAATCTATTTTGTAATAAGTAGTGATTTATAAAGAAATAAATAAAGTGAGTCTCCAATACTAGTTGGTATTGGACGTGGAGTAGGCTACTATTATAGAGGCTAGTAGTTGAACCACGTAAAAATTCTTGGTCTTCATTTAATTAATTGTGTTTAATTTTATTGTTCACAACAGATTAAAAAAATAATGTTTACAATCATAAGTTGAATATATTAATTGTCTTAAGAAGATTAACAAAAATTTAGTTATATAAAATTTTGTTAAAGTTGACAATTCAGCTAGCTATATTTAAAAGTCGGTAAACTATTTTATTAATTCAGGGTCTTGGATTAATTATTTCAGCAAGCTGAATTGAGGATAAGTTTTAACTTACAATAAAAATTGGTCATAGTTGTTCTCACACTTATTCAACCCCCCTTCTAAATGTGCCTATCTGTATTTCATTTGGTATCAGAGCTTGGCTCCACTTATCTTGGTCTTAAAGGCGACTTGTAGGGAAAGATTCTGACATGGCACAGTTCGGGAACAACAATCAAGAAGGTCAATCAACCAATAGACCACCACTGCTGCATGGAACCAAACACTATAACTTTTGGAAATTTAGAATGAGGATCTATCTTAAAAGAGATCCTTGGGAATGGTGGGTCGTGGAAAATGGACCGATTATTCCAAGGAAAGATGATGGGACACCAAAGACTCTACTGGAAATGGATTCAACTGAAACCTACATGGTCTCATATGATTCAAGGGGTATGAACACACTTCTTAGCGGCATGGTACAATCCGAGATAGATAAAATCTCCTCATGCAACACTACCAAAGAGATATGGGATACTCTAGTGGTAAGTCATGAAGGTACCTCTAAAGTACGAGAAGTCAAGCTAAGCATGCTCATACATGACTATGAAATGTTCAAGCTTGAAAAAGATGAAACCATCAAAATACCTCAAGCAAGATTTCTGGTTCTTATAAATTCCTTGAAGTTACTTGATAAATCTATTCCACAAAGTGAGATTAATCGTAAGTTACTTCGGGCTATGCCCAAAAGGTTTGCTTCTAAAATTACTACTCTTCAAGATTCTGTTAGTATTTCCTCTATGGATACTTTAACTCTTTTTGGTGAATTAGAAGAATATGAACATCAGTTAAAGAGATATGACGATGAAAAGAAACTCCTCGAAGAAAGGTCTTAGCTCTTAATGCAGGAAATGAAGAGGAACTTGATGATGAATCGGATGAAGAAATAACCATGATGTCAAGAAGACTCAAAGGATTACTACAAAGGAAGAAGAAAAGGAGGAATACTTTCAACTCAAATAAGTTCAAAGGAAAGCAAACCGAAGAGACATGCTTTGAATGCGAATGTCCAGGTCACTTCAAGAAAGATTGCTTTCAATTAAAGAAAAAAGGGAAAACAAGCTACAAAGACAACAAAAAGAACAAAGCCCTTGTTACTTGGAGTGATGAGGAGTCCGAAGTAGAGATCGATGCCAAAGATGAAATAGCTCAAGTATGCTTCGTGGGAATTGAAGGTGAATCTAGTCAGGCATCTCTTAATGAATTTAATTCATTAAAACAAGAAAATAAAAAAAATAAAAGAAAAGAATGCATATCTAAAAAGTTTAATAAATACATTGATGAGTGAAGTTGATTCTTTAATAGATGAAAAGAAAGAAGTTCAACAGGAGTCATCATGTAAAGAGAAAAAGATTTTGATTGCAAAGAATGATTGTTTAGATAATTATAACAAAATACTTTTCAACAAGGCAAACTATCTAAATAAAGAAGTTGAAAGATTGACTAATGAATTAAACATGAGAGATGTATGTATTGATGCATTTAGTGATGAGTCTCATTGCAAAACTATTGCAACTAATGAACTACAAAAGGAAATAGAGTCATTAAAATTATCACTTGCTAAATTTTTCCAAGGAGAAGAAAATTTGGCGGTCATGTTAGGAAAACAAAGACCTATTTATGAAAAATAAGGAATTGGCTATAATCCCACTTATAAAAAGATAGATGTAAAAATGCTAAAATTCAAATCACACTTTCAATTAAATTTTTACTCTCCTTTCACAACATGTAAACACTGTGGTATTAAAGGTCACTTAGATATAAGCTGTTTTAAGAAAGAAAACAAGGTTAAAAAGATATGGATTAAAAGGGGTGATTTACTTGCAACTAACACAAGTGGACCCAAAAAGATATGGGTACCAAAAGGATGAATTATTCTTTCTTAACAGGAGTGTTTCAACGCAAGCGTTCCATCTCAAAAATGGATTCTTGATAGCGGATGCTCTCGTCACATGACCGGTGACAAATCAAAGTTCGTTGAGCTAAATCTTAAGAAGAAGAATGGAACACTTACATTTGGAGATAATTGAACTTACGAAATAATTAGAAAACGTAAAATTGGTAATGGTAAGGTTAATTAATAATGTTCATCTTGTTAATGGTCTTGAATTCAATTTAATAAGTATTAGTCAATTAATAGATAATTGCCATCAAGTTAATTTTGAGAAAGATAAATGCCCAATATTTTATTGTACTAACAAAACTACTCTAGTTGCACAAAGAGAAGGCAATATATATACTCTTGATTTTGAGCAACAGGATGAAGAACTGTCTTACCACAGTACAAGATGAAGCTAATCTATGGCATAAGAGGATGGGGCATGCTCATATAGATCTAATCAAGAAGTTGTCATCGAAAAGTCTCGTAAAAGAATTGCCAAAAATAAAGTTTGAAAAGAAGGGGATATGTATTCCTTGTCAACTAGGGAAACAAGTAAGAACTTCATTCACTACAAATAACATGGTATCAACTTCTTCTCCCTTACAATTACTTTATCTTGATTTGTTTGGACCTGAAAAACATGCTAGTATTAATGGTAAATTTTATGCATTTGTAATAGTTGATGATTTTTCTAGATATACATGGGTACTATTTTTGAGAACTAAAGATGATGCATTTAAAGAATTTGAGAAATTAATAAGAAACTTGGAAACAAAGTATAGTTTCAAACTCATTAGAATCAGAAGTGATCATGGTACTGAATTTTAAAAAGATTTCATAATATGTTGTGATCAAAAGGGAATTAGCCATGAATTCTCAGCCCCAATGACTCCTCAACAAAATGGGGTGGTGGAAAGAAAGAATAGGACACTACAAGAGACAGCAAGAACGTTACTGTAAGAGAGTAAGCTTCCAAAGAAATTTTGGGCTGAAGCAGTAAGTACATCATGTTATGTTCTAAATAGAGTGCTCATTCGTCCAATTATTTTGAAAACACTTTATGAGCTCTTAAATAGTAAGATTCCTAATATAAGTTATTTCAAAGTATTTGGATCTAAATGTTTCATTTTAAATACAAGTGATAATTTGGGAAAATTTGATGTTAAATCTTATTAAGGAATTTTCATTAGTTATTCTCAAAATAGTAAAGCATATCGTATATTCAATATTAGAAAATCATGTGTTAAAGAGTCTGTCTCTATCATATTTAATGAGACTAACAATGATCTTCCAAAAGAAAGAGAAGAGGATGCAAGAAATTTGGAGATAGTTGTGAATCCAGCAAACCGAAAGGAACAAAACAGCAAACCAAATGAACATATTCAACAAATTGAATTGGATGATCAGCTGGAGCATGAACCAGAAAACTTACAAGATGATTTTCATGATCAACAAGAGGAAGTCATTCATGATACCCAAAGACTGCTAGATATCTCAAAAATCATCCTCCAGAAAATATCATTGGAGATATAAACAAAGGGATAACCACACGAAGAGGTTTACAAAACCATTGTGCATTCTCTACATTTTTATCACAAGTTGAGCCAAAGAATGCTAAAGAAGCTGTTGTTGATGAAAATTAGTTATTAGCTATGCAAGAAGAACTTCAACAGTTTGAGAGATGCCAAGTGTGGGAACTTATGCCTCCTCTAAAAGATGTCTCCATCATTGGAACTAAATGGGTATTTAAAAACAAGCTTGATGAGTATGGGACAATCACTCGTAACAAAGCAAGATTAGTAGCTCAAGGATACAACCAACAAGAAGGGATCGATTACGAATAAACATATGCACCAGTTGCAAGGTTAGAGTCGATTCGAATATTGTTAGCCTTTGCATGCTATAAAAGGTTTAACCTTCATCAAATGGATGTAAAATGCACATTCCTCAATGGATACATCAATGAAGAAGTATATGTTAAACCAACCTCCTAGATTCGAGCATGAAAAGTATCCCAATCATGTCTATAAACCAAAGAAAGATCTTTATGGTCTCAAACAAGCTCCAAGGGCATGGTACGAGAGATTAAATAAGTATCTTCTGTCAAATGGTTTTATTAGAGGTAAAATAGATTCTACATTATTTATTAAGCAAAAAAATATAGATATTATTATTGTGCAAATATATATAGATGATATAATATTTGTTGCTACTAATGATTTTCTTTGTGAGTGGTTTTCTAACTGCATGCATAAGGAATTCAATATGAGCTTAATAGGAGAGCTAAATTACTTTTTGGGACTACAAATCAAGAAAACAAAAGAAGGAATTTATATCCATCAAACCAAATACACAAAAGAATTACGCAAGAGATTTGGTTTTGAAGGATCCAATTCAAAGGCTACACCCATGAGCACATCAATAAAGCTTACATCTGGTGACAAAGGTATTGATGTAAACTTAACAAAATATCGAGGTATGATTGGATGCTTATTATATTTAACTGCTTCTAGACCTGATATAATGTATAATGTATGTCTTTGTGCTCAATTTCAAGCAAAACTCAAAGAATCGCACTTACATGTTGTTAAAAGAATTTTTAAATATTTAAGTGGTACTATTAATTTAGGATTATTTTATCTAATCTGCAAACACTTTGAACTAATGGGCTATTTAGATGTTGATTATGCAGGGTGCCAAATTGATAGAAAAACTACGAGTGGTGCTTGTACATTTTTGGGATAAAGTCTTGTATCTTGGCATAGTAAAAAGCAAACCTCAGTTGCTCTTTCAACTACTGAGGGTGAATACCTAGCTGCAGGAAGTTGTTGTTCTCAAATATTATGGATGAGACAAACCCTATGTGATTTTGATATTTTATGTGATTATGTGCCCATATACTGTGATAATTCTAGTGTTATAGATATATCAAAAAATCATGTTTTACATTCACATACAAAAAATATAGAAGTAAGGCATCACTTTTTAAGAGATAATGTGTCAAAAGGATTAATTAAGTTAATCTTCATCCCCACAGAAAATCAAATAGTAAACATCTTCACAAAACCGTTAAGTGAAGAAAGATTTTGTATGTAACGAAGGGAACTTGGAATGTGAATGGTATAATACTGTTTAGATTCTATGACATGCATAATTTAATTAATCTTTATTATACATTACATGCATATTAAAATACTGATAGACGTGCTCTATTAATGTTATCTGATAAATAGCATTTTAAATAATATCCTGGATTTATGGGATGCGTAATCATCCTTATTCAGATATGTCGGTCATAATGAAATCTTATCATCATTTTTTTCTTTGAAATTTGAAAAGACAAGAGAACCGAATAGACTCGCTATCTCAGGAAGACATATGGCGTTAGATGTCTAAATCAATGTCATCTTCTCTCTCTTACTTTACCTATTTTCTTCTGCATGATCACTCGTAAACCTCCTCATTCACTGATTCTTCTTCTCCAACCAGGCCTCATCAATCTCTTTTCATCTTCTTCTCATTCTCAACTTTAAAAAACTATGAGAAATCGTACCAATAAAAGACCTATTATCGACTCAGACGACGATCAACCCGTGTTGCCTTCTCTACCCGCAGTCGGTCCTTCGAGAAAACAAAAGAAGATGAAGAATGCGGCTTCTGTGGACACGGCCTCAGAGAACTCTATATCTTCAGATGCGTCCAACTTTAGCCTCTCCTTCATGAAGAAATTTGGTACTTCTTGGAGACAAAAATCAAACATGCCAAAGGTTTCTACACAACAGCCAGAGTCTCCACCGCCAGAGTCTGCACCACCTTTGGTAAACCATTTCCAAGTTCCTAAAAATTTCTTTCTTAGTAATGCTTATGAATCTCGTTTCAAATCAAATATTGCTCATAAAAAGTTTGTCTACAAAAAATCGATTGATCAAATTTATTATCAAGATTCTCCTCTAAAAAAGCTTTTTTAAGTCTTGTGGTATATCTTCTATGGTCTTTCCTCCCATAGTTGCTTATCCTCGGTTGGTACAACAATTTTATACTAATCTTGAGTGTCATGGTGATTTCTATACCTCTTTTGTGAAGGGAAAAACTTTGTATTTCACAGTTGTGGATTTTGGTAATATATATTGAGCATTCTTTATTCTAGTGTATGTCCCTTTACTCTCAAAAATGCTGCTCATATTCCTTTTACTCCTATTGAACAATTACAAATTGTTATGGATAATCCCACTCTACATGATGTTTTAAATCCTAAAACAGTTGATGTTTGTCCAACTGCATGTGTTCTCCACAAATTGGTACGTTATAATTTCATGCCCTGCCTTAGTGGAGGCGCAGATTTTACATATCAAGATTTGGTAGTTGTGGAAATGATCCTTAAAGGTGTGTCTTTTAATCTATCTCTTATGTTTTTTGCAACATATGATGAGTTGTCTGCGAAACATAAAGAAATGTTTGTCCTATAATGTTTTTCTCACAAAAAAATTTCAACATTTTAAAATCTCTTTTGACAATGAAGTTTCTGAAGCAATCTCTGATTCACTTGATTCTGGAAATTTAAAACAATCTTGATTGCCTTTGGTCGATGGACATTTTGTTAGAATTGTTTCTGACCCTCCTGTTTTACTTATCAACAATCCTTTGTCATCCACTTTGCCAAACACAAATTCATCTCCTGAAATCCTTTGTTTATTGAACACTATTCTTTTGAATCAAGAAAATTTGAAAACTGATATGAATGACATCAAGACTCGACTCACTGTTTTGGAAAAAGGTAAATTACCTTTGGGTGCTCATGAGATCAATAAACTGTTTAATCATATTGAGGATGAATTCATAGACTTGCAGGCTGGATTTGAGTTGCAACCCACAGCCATGGTAGACGCTATGCAACGAAAAATGAATAGGAATGTATGCCAATTGAGTCAAGAACTCAAATTTGTAAGTAATCAGGTGGGTGAGCTAGTAGATTTTACTGCTACCAGATAAAATGATGTGGCGACCAAATTACCTTTTCAAAGGAAGTATTCATCAGTCACCGAGTGGACTCACTTCAATTGGTTGGCTGAATACATTGTGGACTTTATGGACTTACCTCTGCCAGATGCAACATTCATTCTTCTCCCTCCTTAATTTGCTAATGATCTTTCCCTAGCAAAATGAGTTCATCGTGCTAATCGTTGTCCTTATTTCACTCAGCATGCTGCACAGAATTCCTAGGTTGTTGACCTCTACTAAATTTCCTTCTTCCTCCATTTTTGATAGATGCCAAAGGGGGAGACAAAAGGTCGATGTTTATGGTCTGCTGCTGAGGTCTGCTAAACTTTCTTTTTGAACTTTGTTGAACTTTTATTTATGGTCTGTTGAATTGGTTTGGTCAAAGACTGATTATATTTGTTTATAGGTTTTTGCTGTTAAGACTGATTTTTAAGACTGATAAGTTGATATTTGATAAATGGTTTTGGGTATTAAAACTAACATATTTGCAGGTGACTGGTATTTAACAGAGGTACAATGGGTTATCTGATTTTATTTGACTAATATTATGCAAAGTTTAAATTCCTGAAATATAGTTGTTATACAATATGCATGGATTTAGGGGGAGTTAGGGGGAGCTATAATTATTTACCTTTATATTAAAATACTTCTTTGTAGTATAACACTACACTGTACATTACATGGCTTCAGCCATTTACAATACTATCCTGCAATTACTTTCCAAAAGTTGGGGATTTACAAAAGACTACCCTTATTTATACAAAAGAGGGTTTTACGTCATTATAACTACAAACTATTTACATTGCTAACTCTTCTATACACACTACGGAACTACATCTGCCTCACAGCATTCATGTAATCCGTATCGACCATACTGGCCTCTATGTCCCTGCTAATTATATGTCGAGTCTGTTCTTCTTCCACATGATACTCAGCAATCTGCTGCTAGCAATCCTCGTGCAAACACCTATGGCTATAGGACATCCGACTTATTTTCTGCTTCTTGTTCAGAAGCTCAGCTTTCAGTTCCTGGACTTCTAGTTTCAAGTCTCAGACTTTGTCTTTCGCAAGCACTTTCTCATCATGCTCCTCTTCCCAGAAGACCTCTATATCTTCTCTATCCTCCACGTCATCAACTACTTTCTTGAGGTCATGGACCTTCTTGCTCAGTTAGACATTTCTGTCTAGTAATGCCATGAATAGCATTTTCATGGACTTCCGTGGTGTAGACTCCTCCACTACCTCCTCAGTAAGCATACCGTATTAATCATCATTGTCTCCACCTCCTTAGTAGGCAGTACCATATTAATTGGCACCGACTCAACCTCCTCCTCTGATATACCGTTAAACAATGACGCGAAGTCACAGTTACCGAGTATTCGGACGGATCCTCTTCCTCCGGATCTATCTCCTCTAGAATAACTACCGGTACCTCTACTATTGGTATCGGTACAACTTCTACCATGTTAACTGAGTCCTCATTAACTTCATGTATTTCATTATACATGTCTATTATCCTGTTATCTACAATAAGACACACATAGCTTGATTAGAATACAATCAAAATATTAACACATATATCACATTTAATATGTTTAAGGTTACTTTCTGCTTTCAAAACTCTACCTGAGTTTGTTGACTTCTAACTTCTATTTCACTTCTCCAGGTTATAGCCTAAGGTTTTTACCCCTTAAGTTTTATAACCTACAGCTCTGATACCAACCTGTGACGCCCCCAAATCAGGGTACCTTCAAACCCTGGATATGGTGTCTACTCATACATTCAACTGAAAGACTTCAATAATACGCATGAGTTTACTAAATATTACATTCTATTAATCCCTTCCCAAGTTCTTCGTAACCATTACATTGTTCTGTGTCATAATATTAGTAATTATAATACTAATACTATACTATTACAAAGGTCACTACTTTTCCAGCTTGGACTTGCCTTTGTCTTTACCGGATCCTTCGGTCCGTTCGCTCTTAGCTGAAATCATTTAGTTTTAAGCAAGAATGAGCATAAACAGCTCAGCAAGTTAAACATTATATCTTGAAACCATAAAATCAAGAATCATATATCTTAATCTTCAATAACTGTACAATAGTTATGAAGTACTTAAGAATGATCAAAATATCATTTTGATTCCTTTAAAACCATTCCCAAGGACTTTATAGCCTCTTCGGAATCCATCTTTTAGTTCTCATTCATGAAAGGAACAACCCGGCACGAAGGTCGTAAGTTCGATATAGCTTACGAGCACATCCAGGTGATCAGCCTATAGTACTCTATGTTGATCAACGCTCATACATTAAACGTGTTTACGCTTAATTTGTGGAAACCTCACGTGCTTGACGAATTAACGACGTTTAAAACCTTTGTTTTATTTCTACTCAGGTTTACCTGAGAATCCGTACCAAGCAATTGGCATAGGACCACCATATTATATATATTTTGGAAAGATTTGTGGAAAACCCACCAAAATATGTTAATTCTCAGTCTATCCGAATCAAATGACATCGATTATGCAATAACAATTCATGTATAAGCAGTTATGCATAATGACCACTTGTCCAACCATAACGTATAGACAATAGTTTAGCAAAACTTGCATCAAGTGGAACTTGATCAAGGTTAGGAACTTGCATTCATATTAAAATGAATGGAGTTAAGAAAACTTGCCTTTGCGTCTTCTAAATCTTTACACATAGTCTACTTGGTCTTCACAACGTCTACAAGCATAACACATAGTATACCAATAAGAAATCATAATCGATATACAATGTATTCACCTAACTTCTTCTTCTTGCATAACTTAATCAAAATGTTAAACTAATAACATTCGTTCAAGTTATTTAATGCTTATTACGGCTTATTAACATCCTATGTTATAAACCAACACTTAGTAATCATCACTAGACATGACGATAAACGAGACCTTAACTTGTTCTTCAACTCAAACTTTGGTTAATGATTCCAAAACTTAAGTTCAATTACATTTGGTTAACGTGTAATTCTCATAAACCCTTGGTTAAACATGTCATTTAAAGGGTATATATTCATGTTCATTCATTACTTACTAATTCTTTGGTACTTATGGAAAAGAGTTGAGTAAACAATTAACTTGGTCAACATTTTTTCCTGGCTGGCGCGGCCCGCGCTAGCTTTCCTTTACAAATGGTGCGCCCCGCGATACCTATGCAGGGACTCCCCGGACTGGCGCTGCGGGCGGCGTCGCGCTTGCTCTAAATCTCAGAAAAATTTCCTAAGTTCTAAAATTTCTTAAATTCCCGAGCTCGTAACATAACTGTTACAACTCAGAATTGGCTTATTCCAAAGCCAATAGTTTATAAATGATATGCTCTATCATCCTATTAAGTCAAAATTCATTTCTGAATCCGTCGACGAGAAATTTGCCAATTAGTCCATTTTTACATTTTCGTTAAACGTTCGTGAACGTTTGACGCTCAATTCTTCGTTTTAAGTCGAAATTGGTTCGTTCTTGTTCTCGCAAGTATTATTTACCTAATTACACGTGTTGTAATAAAAAACCATCATTTCTGAAGCACACGATGACTTTTAACTTCTAATCCGAGAAAAGTACGTTTTCGACGATTATCGTCTAATCGCGTAACTTTCGTCGAATCTTCGTTCTTTGCTATTATCGCTTCAAACCAATTGGAATCAATCCAATGGTTGATTATTAATGATTCCAACCATGCAAAACATTTATGTTTTCATGGTTTAACAATTTCATTGGTCCATTTCTTATGAATTCACTAAGTTCTTTACTTGTTCTTGATGAGTTCTTAGTATCTTAACATGCATGGCTTATTAGGGTTCCTAATTCACCATTACACCATCCTTATAACTTCTCCATAATCATATCTCCTTCAATCACTTCTCTATCAAAATTATTATTGAAAGAAGAAGAGAATTTACAATATTTCTTATGTTATACCTTGAGTGCTCTTGGATAGTAGAGTATGGAGACTCAAAGTCTTTCTTAGCTTCTTGGTATTTGAAGTTATTTCACAAACTCAAGCTAGCTTCTTCTTCTCTCTCTATGTGTGTGGGTGGAATTCTCAAACAATCAAAATATGAAGGAGAGCTCTCTTATTTATAGAGATTGGCAAGGTGAGGGTTGGTTGCTCTTTTAGGCACAACCTCCTCTACTATTTCCACCTTCTCCACGTTCTTTCCCACCAAGTTAGAGCCCATGTGGTAGCACGTGCTAACCATGTCTCCTCCACATGCTCCCATGTGGCCATGGGTTGCCCAATGGGTTTACCCACCCGTTTACCCAACGGTTCGACCCACGGGTTAACTTATTAATATTTATTCAATTTTTTAATGTATTCACTTCATATAAAATTCATATTATACATAGTATAAATTCTCGTATTCTCTCCGTATTATTCTCGTACAATACCTCATATTATACTCGTATTCCTTTAGGATAATAATCATTTATTATTATACGTAATCAATTAATCATTGATTTTCACTTTCCCTAATGCTTAGGTTCTAAGTCCTTATGCTAAAACTTCATGATCCATAAGTGAATTATTATTACATATTTCACCTCACCTTAAAATCCTATCATTACATGTTTCTCGAAATTTTAATATAAATTTCCGAGCATAAATAGATGAATAGTGATTTTCGTACTCTTCCTCCCGAGAAAACTTTTCTTGGCTAACTTAACTTTTTACGGTATATTACCGTCAAATCTTTCGATAGAATGTCATTCCGACATTCTGAACTCTCAAAATGGCCTAGGGTCTCCAACCCCTTAGGGTCTCATAGATGAATAGTGCCTATTTCATCTATTTTCAGAAATATTTTTATTCTCAGAATTCTTTTATTTTTGGCTTATAAATTCATATCAATTATTTCCAGTACATAGCCAGAATCGTCCTCATTTCTGCATTCTCTAGGTCATAGAATGACCTCCAATTAGCTTACTCAATATAATAAACAAATAAGCATATTTTATTCAATAAATCAAATAAAATTCATTTATATAAATGCTCGATTTTCTCGGGCCTTACAATATATTTATGCTTAATGATTAATTGCTAAGGAATTAGTGATTATTTTGGTAATCTATAGGAAATTGGGAAATAGATTGTAGATTTATACCTTGATATGTTGGCATGAGATTATGATTTGTCTACACCAATGGACTGCATAATTTGTGTGTAAAATAGGAATATACTTATATGCCATGTGTGACCTAATTGAGAACCTAAGTTTTAATTCTTTGTCTATGGTTAATTCATATAGGAATATGTCGGATTATTTAGCTAGGATGTTCTTTTCTGTTCTATTCCCTTCTGGGTAGATCTAGAGAGGATATGTTTATACAAACCTCGGAAGAGGCGTATGAGCACTTGTGAGTTCTCGGTAGACAATCCGTTGTGACCACTAAGACCAAAGACAGAGTTAGGATGTTTAATGAAACATAACACGCCAAGTGTTTGACGAAATGCTTGTGTTGGAGAAAGTTGTGATTTTAGCATGTAGCACCTTAGATACCAGCCATTATCCATTTACTTGCTTTAATAATTAGAATTAACTAGATTAATTACACATCTTCTATTTAACCGTTTAAATAAGATTTAAGCGATACAAAGTCGGTATTTGGTAAATATTAGTAATAATTCCTCGTGGGTTCGACACTCAACTTATCATTATATTACTTGTGGACCGCGTATACTTGCGCGTGTTTTATTGATTGCGAAATCGATCAACATGTTTTTAGCGCCGTTGTCGGGGAATTATTTTTTCTAATATTGTCCAATATTGATTTTAATCAATTTTGTCTTAATTTGAATATGTATATTTGTATTTAATTATTTTTGCTTTATTTTGTTTTTAAGTTCTTTCAGATATGGATGACCATAACTATCAATAGTCTTGTGAGAGGATAACTCAGCTAAGTTTAGAAGGAATACTTGAGCGATTGTAAGAATAATTCGTAAATCTCTCAAGGTTCTTTGACAATCTTAAGTGTCAATCCACTCCGAATACCTATTGTCAAGATCAAGCTGACTACGGTTCAACCTACTATCATCCGAAGAGCTATCCTTGCTTTTCATTTGACGACAACTAAGAACAATATTGTGCTCCAACTTTTTCATACAAGTCCGAATATTCATACCAACCTCCACCGCAATATGAGGAAACATCTAGATTGGAGGAGACTCTTAGCCAGTACTTAGAGCTTGAAGAAGAAAGAAGACTGGAGGAGCTCCTTTCCAAATTCATAGAGCAAAATGAGGTTAGAATGACGAACCAAGAAGCCTCGTTGAAGAACCTCGAGAATCAACTGGGACAACTTATCAATATTTCCCTTAATTAACCGCAATGTTACCGAGCCTCACAGAAATGAATCCTATCGAGGAGGATGAAGAGCAATGCAAGGTGGATACACAAGGAAATGGCGAGGAGTTACATGAAATTCTTGAATGCAACGTGAAAATGCATCCCTGTCTGAATGTGAATTTCGTGCTTGGAGAAAATAGAAGCATGAGTGGGTGTAATGACAAGAATGATGAAAATCTAAAAACCACACTCAAGGTTGTTAAAACCATAGGGGACTCAATAGAGCATGAAGAATGTTTTCAAATTGTGAAAGGCGAATTAGTGGATAATTCAAATAATGAAAGTTTCTTCGTATCGATGGATGAAGTGGAGTTTGTGGATCGCCAATCGTCCATATCCGCCATGCAAATCGAAGAAAAGACGAATAGGCAGCATGAAATGATCGTCTTCGCATATGAGCAGGATTGAAAGTAAATGCTTAGAGTCGGGCCGTCAACTTTAAAACAAGCGCTTCTTGGGAGGCAACCCAAGAGCTAGTTTAATTTCAGTATCATTTTTCTACTTTCTTTCTTTTTGTAGGTTAATTGTATATTTTCGTATATTATAGTAATTTAGTATAAGCGTTGTAGTTTTGCATCATATTAGGTTTGCATTGACACCAGTAGTGTGTAAAATATAGCTTGTCAACATGTTTTAGTAGTATTTTAGTAATATAGTTCATTTTGGTATAAAGTAATTTTTTGACCAACGAGTTAGTTTTAATATAGTAAAATGCTAGCAATTTGGGTATAACTTTTGTTAAATGCCTTGTTATACTTGGAGCATGTTGATATTTGTGTTCTAGTTTTGATATAGTATACTTTGGTTTAGCTTTTGTTAAATCCTTGGTAATATAGAAGCTATTAGTTTTTAGTTATTAGTTTAGTCTCATTAAGTTTGTTTAGTGCATGCATATACATTTTGAAATTTTTTTTTGGGCTAAGGTTTGGTCTGATTTGCAGGAAATCAGTCAAAAGTTTCATAGGTATAAGGCCGGCGCCGCCATTTACTCTTAAAGTGGCGCTGCAGCGCCTCTTTTAATGCCCATATTTCATATCTCGTGCCGCAGTGCCTATAAAAGCCTAGGATCAAGCGCCGCAGAGCCCGAAATAACCCCAACTCACTGTTAATATGCGCCACGGCGCCCCACTTTATGCTTCAACTTGTGCCGCAGCGCATCGACAAATTCAAGTGTTAACAGTAGGCACTGCAGCGCCCAATAATGACAAAAACCTGGCGCCGCAGCACAGGTAGCAAATTTTAGTTGGTTAAGTCAGATTTTACTAGGCAGCCAATGCACATAACCAAACCTTTTCTCTTGACAGCAGCCCCAGCTCTCTCCCAAGTTCCCCCAAGCCACAACCATCAACCAAAAGCCTTTACTAAAATAATTTAGCTTCCATTGAGTTTTATCTACAAGGCTTAAACAGAGATTGCTACTCACTTAGGGTTCTCAGTTTAAAGGTAAATTGGGAGTTCTCTTCTCCAAGGAAACTAGAACTTCAATTGACTTCTGATTTTGATTTTGCTTAGAGTTGCCTTGGGTTTTAAATTGTTTATCTATTTTGGTTGATTTCCAGTGAGGGAAATCTGGTTAGAGACATTCAAATAAGGGGCTGTCCAGGTATAGGTAGAGTAGCGCACACAAGGTGCACGACAGTTTTCCTAAGTGAACTTTGGCATTATTTTTGGCTCTGATTGACACATTTTGGCTAGGATTTTGTTGGGCATAGTAGTTAGCATTTGTGTTGGCTTCATTTAGCTTTCTTCGGCTCAGTTTGGATTGAATCTCTTTGGCATTCATTTTGGGCATCAATTTGACAATTGGTCTGCAGTTTGGCATTGTGGATTTTAGCTGGTCAGAGGAAGTCAGCTTGGCTTAATTTTGAATTGCATTTGGAATTTTGTGCTAAGTAATATACTAAAAATTTGAAGTTGCCTCCAAAGAGACAAAGACTTAGCATTGGCGGCTCCTCTTCAAGGACACAAAAATGGGACAATGCTAAATTCATCAGCGAAGAGGCTTGGAAGAGGTAAAAGCAATCCTTAGCCAAAAGAAACTTAGTGCCTGAGTGAGGTTTTTGGCATGATCAAAAGAAAGATGGTGAGCTGATGGCCATGGTTATTGAGCGTAAATGGGTGCACTTTACAAAACCGCTTGAGTCTACTGTCATCTCTGTGGTCCGTGAGTTTTATGCAAATGCTAGTGCAGACTGTCCAACTGTTGTTCAAGTTAGGGGGAGGTTAGTGGCATATGACAGTTAATCCATTAACACTCTTTTTGCAACGCCTAGCTATGATGGCAAAGACTACTTAGAGCCTAGACTTTGTAACTATGACCTAGAGGATATCATCAAGAGGCTTTGCAAGTCCGGGACTACATGGAAAACCAACGATATCACAGGTGAAAAGACTAGTTTCCCTCAACAAGCACTCAGTCTCTATGGGAAGGCATGGTATAGTTTCATGTGTTACAATATGATCCCTACTCATCACCTTAGCGACGTAACTAAAGAGCGAGTGATCCTGCTATTTTCCATTGTCACGGGTCTGGACGTGGATATTGGAGTTCTCATTCAGGAGTCCATCCTGAAGGTGATCAAGAGCACCACTTCTAGGGGACTTCCGAATCTATCCTTGATCACCTAATTATGTAAGCGGGCAGGGATTCAGTGGGGGCCAGATAAGATAGCTTCGTCGCCTATGTCAGCCATTGACCATCACGTTATCTCACGTTTCAGTGTCTGGGATGGTGCAACCTCTCAAGTCAGAGGTGAGGGGTACGGGCCACCTACTCAGTCGCCTTTTTCTTTAGAGGCAGAGACATCTACTCAGCCATCAGAGTTGGGTTCTTCTTCCCAAGGACCATTAGCTGAGATTCTAGCATCTCTTAGCCTCCTGCATCAGAACCAAAATGAAGTTGTTCAGAAGCACCAGAGGCATATAGCAACGGTTACTCAGAGGTAGGATATCATGTTGCCATATCAAGTTGAGCTCGCAAACACTATGCAGAGCATCTACACATCCTATAGTGGCGAGGATGCTAATTTCATGCCGTTCCAGTTCCCGGAGGCTCTTATTTTTCCGCCATATCCACCACCCTCACCTACTGCAGAGGAGGTAAACGATGAGGTTCCAGATGGTGATGGTACAAATTGATCCTTTTCGCATATTCACCCAATGAGGGCATTGGCCATATTAAGTTTGGGGGAGTCATTTTGTGTTTTATCTATTTTTTTCAATCTATTATCTATGTTAGGAAATGTTAGTAGTATGATATCTATTGTGGGCTGCAAAGTATTGTATAAATTGCAGTCTTGGATTATTAGTTTTTGATGCATGGATTATGTATGAAATGCTTATTGCCTATTTCTATCCATGTTATGGCTTTATTAGTATGAATGGATGTGTAGCTATCTTTTTGTGCCATGATAGTATTAGACCCTATTTTGAGCTTTTATTATTGCAAGGGTTTATATATTTATTTAGATCTATCTAGTTGGGCCATGCTATGGTTTTTAACCATGTCTTGAACTGTTTATATGATTGATGGGTTATATATAGTTAAATTTTTTATTGTCGCCAATGATATGCTTGTGATATGGCTTTGTCAAAGAGGTCAAACATTTATGAATGAGATTTTTAGATTAATTTTTAGTTAAGACTGCTGTTGATACTATCTATTCTATGAGCAGATACAATTGTTATAGCTAGTCATTCTTCTAATAGATTTAATTGGTAATTTTTTATGGATTTTTTTTTTTGCATTAGCTCTTATGAGTTTAAGTGAGTCGATGATAATAAGATTTAGATTCTTATGCAAGTTCGGATACATTCGTGGGCTAATAGCATAAAAAAATAAAAAATAAAAAGAATAAATTGATAACCTTAGTTGACTAAGTTTGATTACGTGGCTTTTATTACTCGAGTTAATAGATCCTTAGGGGTGTTCTACACCTAGTGCCCTAAAGCCATCTGGCTTGGGAGTCATTGATCAAAAGCTCGTTACACGGGTAAATCTGAATAGCCTAATGTAATTAGACATTTCACGGTCATGCTTGAGGTTGTGTTAGTTAAAATATAACGGATAAAATTCTAGTTTGGCTTAAGTTTGGCTACGTGGCTAGTGTTACTTGAGTTAATAGATCCTTAGGGGTGTTCTACGCCTAGTGCCCTAAAGCCATCTGGCTTGGCAGTCATTGATCAAAAGCTCGTTACATGGGTAACTTAGCCTAAGGTAGCCGAATTTTGCACAAGTTAAATTTAACCGTTCTCATGCTAATGTAGGATGGTCTGTTCTTGCAATTATGTCTTGTTCTGAAGTCTTGATGTATCTTGAGAGTAATGAGTTAGCATTTTCCCCATTGCAATTGTTTATGTGTATGAACTATAATTAGTTAGAATAGTTGGTAATCATACACACACAGATTTGGATCAGTAGCAGTTTAAGCTAGAAATTTGATTGAAGCCTTATTTATGACTGTGCTTCTACTTTGAAATTGTTATTCTTAGCCTTGAGGCCACAATGCAGGTATATAGTAGTTCGGCGCTTGATTCGCAGTTATATTTTCTTTTGATATTTCTGTTATGATATTTTTGGTTGAGGACAAGTAAAGGCTTGAGTTTGGGGGTATTTGATGAGTGGAATTTATACCCGCGAATCGAATACTTTTATCCTTATAAAATTGTATGTCCATTATGTTTTATGATGCTTTTATAGCATTTTATTATTATTTTGCTTTAAATATGCTTTGCATGGGTTTTCAGGTCATTTCCAGCTTTCAAGAGCAAAAATGCCATTTTTCTAACACTGGCACTGCAGCGCTAGTTCCCAGTTATAGTCTAGCGCCACAGCGCCCCTTCGATGTTAACTCAGTTGCCTGCCGCGCCGCTGCGCTCCAATTCCTTCACAAACCAGGTGTTGTAACGCCTATTTATTGACTAGTGCCTTTACTAAGTGCTGCAGCGCCAAATCAAGGCTTAATCTTGGCAACGCAACGCCACCTCCTATTTTCAGGCAGACATCATAGGAAATGACCTAAATGAAAGGAAGAAACATATATATATATATCCTTCCATTAGCCTCCTTTCATCTGATATCTCAGAAAATCTTTCAGATAGAGAGCACTCTTTGATAGTTTAGAACTTAGTACTTTCTCTTTAGCTTTGTAAATAACTTTTGGTAACAAGATAGATTAGGGATTTGATTGGGATTTCATGGAGCTAAAGAGCAACTTAGCAACACGGACTGGAAAGCATGATTTGAAGGGATTTGTTGGAGATTGAAGAATGCTTTGATAGAGTTTATTCTTCTTTATTTACTTTCTTTGATTTTGTAATCTATAAATGTTGTATATATTGCTACGTTTGTATAGCTTAAAAGCTATGAACTAAATATTTTCTCTAAGGTTATAATGGAACCCATTGTTAATTTGAATTGATTATCTTATCTCTTTGGTTGGCACCATATGGTTTGGCTCAATATATTTATGTTTAATAATTAATTGCTAAGGAATTAGTGATTATTTTGGTAATCTATAGGAAATTGGAAAATGGATTTTAGATTTATACCTTGATATGTTGGCATGTGATTATGATTTGTCTACACCAACGGACTGCATAATTTGTGTGTAAGATCGGAATATACTTATATGCCATATGTGACCTAATTGAGAACCTAAGCTTTAATTCCTTGTCTATGGTTAATTCATATAGGAATATGTCAGATTATTTAGCTAAGATGTTCTTTTCTGTTCCATTCTCTTTTGGTTAGATCTAGAGAGGATAGGTTTATACAAACCTCGGAAGAGGCGTATGAGAACTTGTGAGTTCTCGGTCTACAATCTGTTGTGACCACTAAGACCAAAGAGAGAGTTAGGATGTTTAATGAAATATAACACGCCAAGTGTTTGACGAAATACTTGTGTGGGGGAAAGTTATGATCTTAGGATGTAGCACCTTAGATACCAGTTCTTATCCATTTACTTGCATTGATAATTAGAATTAACTAGATTAATTACACATCTTTTATTTAACTGTTTAAATAAGACTTCAGCGATAAAGTCGATATTTGGTAAATATTAGTAATAATTCCTCATGGGTTCGACACTCAACTTATCATTATATTACTTGTGAACCGCGTATACTTGCGCGTGTTTTATTGATTGCGAAATCGATCAACAAAAGTCCATAGTGGTATTCTCCCATTTCCATTCCAGAATCTCTAGCGATTGTAGCAATCCACTTGGTCGTTGGTGTTCGACCTTAACTTTCTAATAAGTTAAGCACCTACTAACATACTCTGCTATGTCTCTCTTTATGTTCGGCCACCAAAAATTCTGTCGAAGGTCTTGATACATCTTGGTGCTACCCGGATGTATCGAGTACCTCGAACTATGAGCCTCTTCCATTATTTCTTCTTTTAATTTCACATTACACGGAACCCAAATTCTTCCTTCAAAATGTAGTAACTCCTCATTATCAAGGTTATACCTAGTCCTCTCTCCATCTTCAATCCTCTTCTTCATCTGCTCGCACTCTTCGTCTTTGAGTTGTACTTCCTTTACCCATTCCACAATTGTTGGTTGAGTCTCTATGGTAAATAATCTCTCTCCCAATTCGCTCGATAATCTCACCTCTAATTCCATCCTTGCCATCTCTGTTACTAACTCGCTCTAAGCTGTTAACATCGATATTTTCTCCTTACCCTTTCTACTTAAGATGTCGACCAAAACATTCGCCTTCCCTGGATGATACAAGATATCGCAATCGTAATCTTTTATCAACTCTAACCACCTTCTCTGTCTCATATTCAACTCCTTCTGCGTGAAGATATATTTCATACTTTTATGGTCTGTGTATATCTCACACTTCTCTCTATATAGGTAGTGCCTCAAAATTTTTAAGGAAAAAACTACCGCTGCCAGTTCTAGGTTATAAGTAGGATAACCTTTCTCATAATCCTTTAATTGTCGTGATGCATACGCAATGACCTTGCCATATTGCATGAGCACACTACCAGTCCTCTATGCGAAGCATCACTATAAACTAAAAAATTCCTCGTATCATCTGGCAATGATAATACAGGTGCTTCACTTAATCTCTTCTTCAATTCTTGGAAACTGTGTTCACACTTCTCTGTCCACACATACTTCACGATCTTCCTCGTCAAATTCGTCAACGGAGTCGTTATCTTAGAAAAATCCTGGATGAATCTTCGATAATATCCCACTAACCCTAGGAAATTCCTCACCTCGGTCGGTGTTTTTGGTTGTTCCCAATTAATAACTGCTTCCACCTTTGCAGGGTCCACTGAAATCCCATCTTTACCGATAATGTGCCCTAAAAACTTTACCCTCTCAAGCCAAAATTCACACTTAGTGAATTTCGCATACAGCTTTTTCTCCCGTAGTGTTTCCAACACTAATCTTAAATGTTCAGCGTGATCTTCTGGCGTCTTAGAATAGACTAGAATATCATCAATGAACACTACGACGAACTTGTCCAAGTATTGCTATGTTCATCATATCTATGAATGCGGCTGGCACATTAGTTAACCCAAACGACATAACCAGGAACTCATAATGACCATAACGAGTCTTGAACGTTGTCTTAGGTACGTCCTCCTTCCTCACTTTCAACTGATGATACCCCGTATGCAAGTCTATCTTAGAAAAATACTTTGCCCCTTTCAACTGATCAAATAGATCATCGATCTTGGGCAATGGATATTTATTTTTTATCGTTAGCTTGTTCAACTCACGATAATCGATACAAAGTCTTAACAA
Organism: Panax stipuleanatus; assembly: GCA_020205555.1. Lineage (NCBI taxonomy): Eukaryota > Viridiplantae > Streptophyta > Magnoliopsida > Apiales > Araliaceae > Panax > Panax stipuleanatus. Next base: position 89,224,661 of record CM035123.1, read on the forward strand.
TCCGTCCTTCTTCTTTAGTAACAATATCGGTGCTCCCCACGGGGAGACACTCGGTTGAATGTAGTTCTTGCCAAATAATTCTTGTAACTAAATCATTAACTCCTTCATTTCTATTGGCGCAATCCGATATGGTGCCCTAAAAATTGGTGTCATTCCTGGCACAACGTCGATAACAAACTCAATCTCCCTATCCGACAGAAGACCTTGTAACTCGTCTGGAAACACATCAGCGAATTCTTGCACTATATATGTGACACCCCCAAATCCAGGTACTTTATTTCCACAGGATTTGGTGTTCAATGTCCAATTAAAGCATATCTAACTACCCATAAATAAGGAAATAACTGAAACTCATAATTAAATTAGAAATCCTCCCAATAAAGGGTTACAACATCATAAATAATCCCAGGTTGTCTAACCTTAAATACATCAAATGTGAAAACATAACATAAATAAATAAGTCTTAACATAACATCTTTCAAATAATTAAACAAGTCTTCATCACTTGTTCGCCTTGCCTTTGCCCTTACTAGTGGACGACTCTTCAATTCTTTCAACCTTAGCTGCAATGTTATTATGCAAGAGTGAGCAAACAATTGCCCACAAATATAACAATAACAAAAGTAATAATAACATGCTAGAAATCAATGGATACTGGATAATAGAAAGCTCAACTTTTGAGTCAAGATTAGAAAACAAGAAACAAAAGTACATCTGAGCGTCGTAAGACCATGAACTATGTCCTAGGTTATCATGTATTTCTACTTTAAACCTTTAACAGTCATTAAATAATCACGTAAAACCGTCTTTGACATGTTACTAATCTATTTTAACATCTCATTATATGATTAATACATTTTCATGTTCATTAGATTATGTTTAAATTACATTTTCTGGACTTGAACACTTGAATAAAAAAAATTGGGCGATTCTGCAAACCGGCGCTGCAGCGCGGCCCAAAAGCTTGACATACGGCGCTGCGATGCTGTAGGCATTGCGGCGCGGCCAATTAATATAGCATAAGCGCTGCGTCATGCAGAAAAGCTCTTTAAGAAGAGATGCAGCGCTGCGTCGCAGAATCAGTTCCTGCAGTTCGCGAAGAACACAAACAAGGGCCATAAACTTCATATTTCTTTGTCCATACAACAATTTAAGCATACCAAGACACTATAATTCATATAAGATCATTACCCAACCTTTCTAGCATGATTCTAACAACTTAAACAACTATATTTGAACTCATAAATTTCATATTCTTGCTATTTTTTCAAAGTTTCATCAAGTTTAATGAAATCACACATAATATATTCATTATTACACCAAATCAGTTCATACAAGTTTTGTTCTTTTCGTGTGTTGACACATTAACAAAAACTATGCTCAATTTGCCGATTGACATACAATTTAAGCATTAATTTTCATACATATAAGCCATATTCATATATTTTTCTCTGTAAACTCAAAACTTCCTTTTTAATCATAATTTCATGGATTAATTCACCCAAAATTGTTTATAAACATCAAATAGTAGATTATACATGCATATTAACAATTATAAACAACCTCTCAACAATTTAATCATGAAAACTCAATCAAAGAGAACTAAAAATATTTTTTTCAGTTAATTCATGAAGAACACAATAGAAAGCTTGAGATTAAGAGTTTATCCTTAATTTTTATGTTTAGATTAATTAGAAAATGATGGAACTCTTCTTCTTTGATTATCCAAGCTTCTTCCCCAATTGATTTTCTCTCAAGCTCTCTCTCTTTTTCTCTCTAACTTAGAAAAGTTCTCAGACTCAATAAATGAAACTGATATAAACTATACATATTAATAATAACTAGCACGTACATGGTTATCAGTTAAGCGCATCATGGCCTTAATTGATCCAATGTTCTTAAGGCCATGTTTGGATTGGCTATAAAAAAAACTCCTTTTTAGTTTATTTTAATAAACTTACTTATAATATAGTTTATTTGTCACACCTTAATTAATCAAATTACATAATTTAAATTCTATTAAATTAAAGCCAATATTACTAATTAAATCAAATTATCACATAACTAAAATTCTTATTTATTAATTATAACAAATCAATAAATCTCTAATTAATTAGAAAAATATTATAATTATTTAACAACTTATTTAATTTAAGTATCCCAATTAAATTCACACTTTGAACTATAAAATTATTCCACATTAATTTAAATAATGTAACACGTTTAATTAAATTAATCTATAACAATTCCATCAAATATTTATCTAACTCAATCAATAAATCAAAAAAATTATTTATTTAACTCAATAAATATTTAAAATAAATTATAAAAATCTCGTTCGTCACATCATGCCCTCTTTAAAAGGATTCTGTCCCCAGAATCACGATTCAATTAAATCATCCTGTTACATTCTCCCCACCTTACAAAGATTTTGTCCCTAGAATCACTACACACAGATTAAGTAAATAAATGAGGATAATTTTTCATCATCTGATCTTCGAGTTCCCGCGTAGCTTCTTCAGCGTTGTGGTTCCTCCAGATTACCTTAACAGAAGAAGGTATTATTTTATTTCTGAGTACTTGCTCTTTCATGTCGACAATCTGAACAGGAACTTCTTTATAAGATAAATCTTTTTCAAATTGCAGGGGAACATATTCTATAACATGCTTGTAATCGGGCTTGTACGGTCGTAACATCGAAATATGAAAAACGTTATGTATATGTTCTAATGCCGGAGGTAAGGCTACCTCATACGCGACTTCACCAATTCTCCGCAACACTTCGAAGGGTTCGATGAACCTCGTGCTCAGTTTTCCCTTCTTACTAAATTGAATTTTTCCCTTCTAGGGAGATACTTTCAAGAAAACAAAGCTACCAGATTTAAATTCTCGATTCTTGCGGTGTTAATCGACATATTTCTTTTGCCTGTCCTGAGCAGCTATCAGTCTTGTCCTATTAACCTTGACACTTTTGGCAGTTTGTTATACCAATTCTGGTCCTCGCAATTGACGTTCACCAACTTCATCCCAGCATAATGGAGTTATGCACTTTCTGTCGTACAACGCTTCGTAAGGCGGCATGCCGATACTTGCGTGGTAACTGTTATTGTAAGCGAATTCCACCAACGGTATATGATCATCCCAATTCCCTTTGAAATCCTTGATACAAGCTCTTAACATATCCTTCAATGTCTGGATCGTCCTTTCACTTTGTTCGTCGGTCTGAGGATGGTACGCTGTGCTCATTCTTAACTGCATTCCCATACATTCCTGTAGTCGCTTCCAAAAGTTCGATGTGAAACGCGGATCTATATCTGATACAATAGACACTAAGACACCGTGCCTTGAAATAATTTCCTTCACATACAACTTCGCCAACTAATCTAAGGTGAATCTTATCTTGATTGGTAGGAAATACACTTATTTCGTCAGTCGATCCACGATAACCCAAATTACGTTAAAACCTTTATGAGTTGTCGGAAGACCTACTACAAAATCCATAATAATATGCTCCCATTTCCATTCCGATATCTCTAACGGTTGTAGCAGCCCACTCGGTCTCTGATGTTATGCTTTAACCTTTTAACATGTCAAACACATGGCCACACAATCGTCAACGTCTCTTTTCATATTTAGCCACCAGAAATGCTGTCGGAGATCCTGGTACATCTTCGTACTCTCCGGGTGAATCGAATACCTTGAACTATGAGACTCGTTCAAAATTTCTTCCTTAATCTCTGGTACTGGCAGAACCCAAATTCTTCTCTCGAATCTCAATAATCCTTCGTTATCAATTTTAAATTTCAACTCTTCACCTTCAGATACTATTTTCCTTTTTTTCTCACATTCCTCGTACTGAAGTTGTGCTTCCTTAACCTTATCCGCCAAAGTTGTACTGGCCTTTATCTGGAAAAGTTTCTTATCAGACTCCCTTAGATATTTCACCACCAACTCTAGCTTTGCCATCATTGAGATTAGCTTCTCCTGAGCGGTTAACATAAACAATTTCTCCTAACTTTTTTGCTTAAGGCGTCGGCAACAACATTCGCTTTACCTGGATGATATAAAATCTCGCAGTCATAGTCTTTTATCAATTCCAACTATCTTCTCTGACGCATGTTCAAATCCTTCTGCGTGAAAATATATTTTAGACTCTTGTGATTTGTATATATCTCACACTTCTCCTCATAGAGATAGTGCCTCCATATCTTCAAATCAAACACTACCGCAACCAATTCTAAATCATGGGTCGAATACCCCTTCTCATAGTCCTTCAATTGATGTGAAGCATACGCAATGACCTTGCCGTTTTGCATAAGCACACAGCCTAGTCCTTTATGCGATGCATCACTATACACCACAAAATTTTATGTGCTATCCGGAAGAGATAACACAGGTGTCGTACTCAGTCCTCTTCTTCAGCAATTGGAAACCCTCATACTTCTCCTTCTAAATGAACTTCACTGCTTTCCTAGTTAAATTCGTCAACGGAGTCGCGATTTTGGAAAAGTCTTGAATGAATCTTTTGTAATAAACTGATAATCCTAGAAAACTCCTTAGTTCCGACGGTGTCTTCGGCTGATCCCAGTTTAGTACAGCTTCAACCTTTGATGGATCTATCAAAATTTTGTCCTTGTCAATCACATGTCCAAGATATTGCACCTGCTCTATCCAAAATTCACATTTTAAAAACTTAGCGTGCAACTTCTTTCTTCTTAACGCTTTCAATGTTACCTTCAGATGTTCTACATGCTCCTCCTTGGTTTTGGAATACACTAGAATATCATCGATAAACACCACCACAAATTTATCAAAAAATGATTTAAACACCCTATTCATTAGGTCCATAAATGCTGCAGGAGCATTCGTTATACCAAATGAAATCACCAGGAACTCGTAATGACCATAACGAGTCCTAAACGCTGTCTTCGGTACATCTTCTGTAACAGATGAGGATTTGAATTTTAAATTTTTATATGTTGTGATTCTAGGGACAGAATCCTTTTAAGGAGGAAAGACTGTAATGATTGAGAATTTTATATTAATTATAAATATTTATTGAATTAAATAAATATTTTATTGAATTTATTGGTGGAGATTAATAAATAAATTGAGTGATTGTTGTGGACAATTTAATTAAGTGCTATATTTTTAATTAAATTGATATGTTAGCAATGGTATAGCATAATTTTAATTTAGTTGAGAATAATTCAATTAGATTTAATGTTATGTGCTAAGTGATAATAATTTGTTACATGAATTATGTTTAATAAAGGAATTAAAATTTGTGTGATAATTTGGTATTATGTGAATGTTAGTTTATTTAATTGAATTAGAGTGTTGTAATTTAATTAAATAAGTGTGGTATTTAATCTATAGATTAAGGATTTATTAAAAGAATGGAAAAGAGTTTTAAGTGGTTTTACCAAACAAGGCCCTTGTACTTGTTTAATCTTATTTTACCCAAACAAAGCCTTAGCACTAAAATCTATTTTTTTAACTAAGAGGTTGCCAAACATGGCCTTGGGGTTTTCAAATTTTGTAACCTATGTTATTAATAAGAATTAATATAGTTATAAGTATTATATTTATTATTTATAAGTTACATATATTATATATGTATATGTATATTATAATATATGTCAGATAGTTAGTGCATTAGTTTTAAAAATAAAACAAAGAAAGAAACAGAAGAAGAGGGTTAGAGAGAATTGTCAGAGAAGAGGAAGAAAAGCTTGAGAAGGCAAAAAAGGATCATCATCTTCATCATCTCTTCTCTTTAATTAAAACTACTAAGGTTATACCCTAACCCTTGTACTCAATTCTTATGTATTGTAATTCTTCTTTATCAAATTAGGTTTTTATAATCATGACATTATATGTATATATGGTGTTCATATGTTTTCATATGTTATTGTATGCCATGAAAGGGTTTTCAAAATACAATTGTTGTAAAAACAAGTTTTTAAAGCATATTCTTGTATGTTTTCATGATTTTATAATTCTATGTGGAAGTCTCTTTGTGAAAGTTATTTATTTTGATATGTGAATGGGATATGTACATATATATGTATATATATATATATATATATATATGTTTACATATGGTTTTTATAGTTATTTAAGAGTTTCAATTCACAAGTGTATGATGAACACTATGAAATCATGTTCATAGTACTCTTTTATGAAGTTATGTTAAAAATTGTTTTTAAATCATTGATGTGAGCATGCGATATGTGTAATATGTGATATAACATGATTATATATGAGTTAAATGGTTGTGTTAGCAATTCAAACTATGAATTTTTGATAAACAATAAGAATTATGATTATAGTGATTTTCTTTGAAATAATTTTTGAAAAATGACTTTTTAAACTATCAAAATAATGTTTGATTTTGAGTTATTGTTAAAATTGATCATGTATTATGTTAGTATGTAAAGAATATAAGTTATTACAATTGGAATCACTTGAATTGATTGAAAAACAAATTCGTAATAGCAATTTTCGTCAAGAACACTTAATATTGTGTTTTTCTTTGAAAATCATGAAATCTTGATTTTGATTTTGTGTTATATGGAATTTATATGTTATGATAATGTTAAAGAGTTTAAAATATTATTTTTATCAAGTTTTATGTTTATCATGTTAGGAAAAATCGAATTCGGTGTGAAGGAATGAGACAAATTGGCTTATTTCTCCACCAGTTCGCGAGCTGGGAGGTGCACCAGGGGGTGACCCACCCCAGCAGGGCTTCCAAGCCTAAAGGACCCACCCCAGCGGGGTTCCTTGCTGTCCGAAAAAGTTGGTTTGTGCTTGTTGAGTTTTTATGCCCCGTTTGTTTAGCTAACTTAATTGTATGACTTGGAAAGTGAAATATATAATAAGTTAACATATTTTTGATGTGTTTAAGTTTGGTTGAAGTGTTATGTGAGTATGTTACATGTGTGTGTGTGTTACTTTCCTAAGGTACACAACACGGTTCATTGAGTTATAAACCTATGAATGTATGCCATGAGTATAGACTCACGTACTGACTAGTTAGCAACCAATGTGGTAATTACATTGTGAATTGGACTTGGATATGAAGTTCGATGGTTTAAATGTTGTAGTTGGATACTAATAGATGGTTAGAATGTAATATAAATGTGTAGGGTGTTTGTGAAGTGATTGTAATTGTGTTTCAAGTGTAGCTTGCGCTTAAGACAAGTCTTCTAAACCCTAAACTCGTTAACGTTAAACAAGTTTCCATTTCAAACTTGTTATTTACTTTATACAAGCGTTGTTGTACTCTAACATTCCTAATGCTCAAATATTGAGATATTATTGAGGTATTATGATCTTGACTTAGTTGTTCAAGCAAGATTTACTTATCCTTTCAATTGCTTTGAGTTACTTATAAAGCATACCTATCTATTATAAAGTTTATTGTCATATCTTGTAATTGGTTCATGATTCTTATATCATAGAACTATTAAAGTGTTGTGAGTCGATTCAACTATTCCTAATTGATGATAGTTGAACTCCAAAGTTCCCTTATCTATCCAAACCAAACTTTCTTTGGTGCGGACTTGAATTCAATTACTGAGAATGAACAACCCTATTTATTAGGGGATATTTATGCGAAAGCGTTAAGATGGTTGTGCACAATTAATGGTACAAAGGGTTGATTCCCTTGAGTATGAGTTAATGGTCCATAGTCTTATTGACTGTTAAAGGTTTAAATAGAAATATTTATAACCTAGGACAATGGTTCAAGGTCTTATGACCCTCAGATGATTCTATATTCGAATTCTATGTATTGATGAAAGAATTATAATTTAATTCTTTATATTGATGAAAGTAAAGTTATTCAAACTCCTTTGAAGCTATTCAAATATGTCATATCACTGTTGTAATTTTAAGTGAGCTTTTGTTTGCTCACTCTTGCATGTTTTATCACCACTTGCAGTTGAGACAAAGAATGTTAACATTCCGTCAACAAGTAAAGGAAAAGGAAAGATGAACAAGTGAAGGCTTGTTGTTTCAAGTTTTGATTGTAATAAGACTTAGTCGATTATGTTATGTTTTATTTCCGCATTTATTGTTTGATGTTAAGGTTTAGTTAACCTTGTGATTTTATTGGACAAGTTGTATTCCTTTCTAAAGGAAGATTTTATTTAAGGTTTTATGAAGGTTGTAATTAGTTTGCAATTCTTTATTATTGGGTAGATGTATGTTTTAATTAGAAAGTGAAAACAAAATCATGTGAAAACGAAGTACCCGAATTTGGGGGTGTCACATCTTCCTTCCTCACCTTCAACTGATGATACCCATTTCTTAAATCTATCTTCGAGAAATACCTAGCTCCCTTCAACTGATCAAACAAGTCGTCAATACTTGGCAATGGATACTTATTCTTAATCGTGACCTTGTTTAACTCTCTATAATCAACGCAAAGCCGCATCGATTTGTCTTTCTTTTTAACAAACAACACCAGCGTTCCCCATGATGATACGCTCGGTTGGATATACTTCTTGTCCAAAAGTTTTTGTAGTTGTACCAACAATTCTTTCATCTCCATCGGAGCCATACAATATGGGGCCTTTGATATAGGGGCAGTTCCTGGCGCTAGATCGATCACAGTTTATATGGTTTGGTTATGCTTGAACAATAAGCAATAACCCTTTTCAAATCATAGATATCACGAATTATGCTTATAACAAGTTCGTATATCAATATATAAGACTTACATTTAATATAGAAATTAATGAAGTTAGAAAAACTTGCCTTTATGAAGATCAACTAATTAGGTTATGTGAAAATTATTTACGCAACCTATAGATATATTTATAACAGTCGTTAGAAATAATAACAACTAATTTCTAATCAAACTATTAGTGTATGGGTTGATTTCGGTGTCCGTTTGGTATTTTATTTCTTTATTGAATAGTTATCGAGTTGGTTTTTCAATAAATTTTATTCAAAAGTTTCAATATCATTTTAGATATTTTAGTTATTATTTATAATAATTTCCAAAGGCTCAAAATAATTTTTAAATGATTTATTATCAATTATAATGATTTTTAAATCATTAATATCATTTTTAAATATTTAATTATCATTCATAATGATTTTTAAATCATCAATATTATTTTTATAATAATGATTTTTAAATCATTAATATCATTTTAAAATAATTTATTATTATTTAAAATGATTTTTAAACTATTAATATTATTTTTAAATAAGTTATTTAATATAACTATTAAATAATTTTATTATCATTAATATTTAAATAAATTAAATATTAATAAATTTTATGTCAAAATATTAAAATCTATTTATTATAGCTTAAAATGAATTTTTAAATTTATTTAGTATTTATTTCTATTTATTTTAATTATTATTATTAATTTTCAAAATAAACTGTCGCTATAGGCTATAGCGACAGTATCCGTCGCTGTTGGTGTTCTTCACCAGTTGAAGAACACGCTGGTCAACATCCTGGGCCCTAGTTTGACTTGATTTAATTCTCAATCTGTTTGGTTTCTAGGCAGGTAAGTGTGATTAAGTTGTAATGTCAGTGTAGTAGTTGTGACTCCCCCAAATCCGGGTACTTCGTTTTCACATGATTTGGTGTTCACTTTCTAATATAACATACATCTACCCAAAGAATAATGTAAAACAAACTACAACTTAAATTAGAATAGATAAATCTCCCTTAAAACAAGGGTTACAACCTTTTCAAGATAATCCCGGTTTACTCTAACCCTGACATGAATATAATAAAGTGTGGAAACAAAAACATAACATTCAAGTCTTATTACAATCATTCTCAATATAATAAAAAAAAACAAGTCTTCACTTGCTTTGCTTTCCCTTACCCTTACTCGTAGACGGAGCATCAGCGTTATCAACCTTAACTGAAATTGTTATTTAATGCAAGAGTGAGCAAACCACAGCTCACTGGAGTTTAACAATAACATAGACATGAAAGGATATATTTAAAAGAATCTGAACAACTTAGCTTGCTTCAATAATAAAGAATTGAATAATAATTCTCTATCAACATTAAAATTCGAATATAGAATTTATCTGAGGGTCATAAGACCTTTGAACTCTTATCCTAGGTTATAAATATTTCTATTTAAACCTTTAACAGTCAATAAGACTATGGACCTTAACTCGTACTTAGGGGAATCAGCCCTTCGTACCATGTATTGTGCACAAACATCTTAACGCTATGCGTAGTAACCTCCCCTAGTAAATAGGGTTGTTCAACTCAGTAATTTGAATTCAAGTCCGCACCAAAGAAAGTTTGGTTTGGATAAGCTTACAAGGGTAATTTAGAATTCACGTTCATCAACTAAGGATTAGTTGAATCGACTTCCGATAATTCATAAATAAAGAATTATGAATTAACATATGCTTTAGAATCAACTTAAAGCATTTAAAATAATAACCGGATCTTACTTGAACAATAAGTTAAGATCATTTTAATTAAATAAACAATTGTCTAATACAGAAATAGAAAAGGACATTCTTAACAAGAATATATGAACTCAAGAAATTATACAAGATTAGGGTTTAGAAAACTTGCATAAAATTAACGAGTTTAAGGTTTAGAAGACTTGCCTCAAGCGCAAGCTACTTCATTCAATTCACGTACTTTAATACTTTATATACATATTCAATTATAATAATCAAAATCAGTTAACACATAACTAATTCACATAAGTGGTTAATCCTCATGGTTAACTCACTCTAATTAAATAAACAATAATAATTAACTATCACATAGTTAATCACATCACACATATACTCACATAATTAACTTAATTATGTATTTAACTAAATTATAATTAAATAATTATAATTCAAACACTTAATCAAATTATAATTACCATTTAAATTATAAATAATTATAATTTAAAATTAATTAAACTACATTCATACATTTATAATTACACAATTTATAATTAATCATGTAATTATCAATTTAATTAATAATTACTTAAACTATACCATGCATTATAATTACACAATTTATAATTAATTATGTAATTATCAATTTAAAATTCACAATTAAACATGCATTTATTAAATTATAATTACATAAATTATAATTTAAATTCACATCTAATAAATCAACCTTTATTCATTATAATTTAATTATAATTTAAAATAAACATTTACTTTTGATTATAATTATTTAAATTATAATCATATATCACATTTAAATAATAATTCAAATCATACTTTAAGGTTTTCAAACCTCTTTTCTTTTCTAAATATAAATTTGTCAAATTTATGTTAACAACATGTTGTAGCAACTAGATACATGCTCACTGTCATAGCATAATTAAACTAGGTTCAAAATCAACACTGCACAATTAGCTAACCTTCACTGCCTAAGCACTGTGCCCGGCGTAGCTGCGCAGCCAGCTGCCCTATAACCGGCGCAGCTGCGCAGGGAAGGATTCTGGGAAAGGCAGCCGGCGCAGCTGCGCTGCTTCTGGCTGTGTTACCGGCGCAGCTTGCGCAAGAACACGGACAGAGGCAGACAGCAACGGCACCCTGCTTCACTGATTAACCCATACAAGCCAACAATCGGTAATTCACAGTAACTTAAACATTGTAAATCATACCTATGCAATAATACATATATATAACATGCTTCTAAAACACAAAACCATCTAAACAATGATAATCACAAATTTTAAAATCTAATTTGGCCATTTTCATGAAAACTAATATTTTTCATAAAATAATTCACTGTAACTATTTTTCTCCATCAATTCGAACTTATATACATGCATTACATACAAAGTTGAAGATAGCATCCAGAAATTACTTAATAAGCATATTAGCACATACCAATTGCATGAATTTCTCAATTAACATTAACCACACTCATGAAATTCCATATGAACTCATATAAACATGAATTTTCTGTTAAAAATATATTTCTACAGTAATTTAATTTTTGAAAATCCTCTTATGTCATACAATTACCACAATCAACACATGGATACAATACATATATATAAAATTCATGATTACATAATTTCATGAAATTCACAGAAAACTAAATTTACAGAAACTCAAAACAATGAAGAACAACTGATCACAATTCTTTAAAACTATAAGATATTAATTACCTTTTTGATGATTGGAGAAGAATACAATGACTAATTCTAGCCTTCACAAGTTTCTTCTTCCTTCTCTTCTCTAACTTCTCTGCTCTTCTTTTCTCTTTTTGTTCTTAGCTTTACAAACTAACTTCTAATCTAACGTAGTATAGATATATTATAACTGATATAATATACGTATACTAATGATATATATGTAACTGCTAATTACGTAATATATATAATAAATACATTTATTATATAAGTTACAAAATTCAAAAACCACAATGCCTTGTTTGGCAAAACAAGGTTATTTTCAAAAATTGATTATTAATGCTAAGGCCATGTTTGGTAAACAGTTTATTTAAAAACAGCTTTTCGATAGTTAGGGCCCTGTTTGGTAGAAATAGGTTTAAAACAAATACAAGGGCCTTGTTTGGTAAAAATTATTAAAAAATTCTTTTCCTTTTATTTTAATAAATCATTTTGACACATACTTTAATGTCATATTTTAATCAATTAAATATTAATCATCTAATTTAATCAATTAAAATCTAACATCCATTAATCACATAAAATTTGCCACATAATTATAATTACTCGATAATTATAATTCATGTAACACTTCATAACATAATTCATCTAATTCAATTATCTCAATTAAATTAGAACTATAATATAACATTAATATATATACATATCAATTAAATAACATTCATTAAATTAATATGTAACACTCAATTAAATCATTACCATAATTTACTTAATCTATTTATTTACTCAATAAATAATTCACATAAATATTTATTTAATTCAATAAATATTTAAAATTAAATATAAAATCTCAATCGTTACAATCTTCCCTCCTTAAAAGGATTCTGTACCCAGAATCACACATAAAAAAATCTCATCTATTACAGTAGTACACATCTATGACCATTTCAGTGTTTAAAAACATCACTACAAGATTATATGGACTGGTCAAACCACTAGGCCAGAGCTGTTCTTCATTTCTGGGTTACCCAGAAATGAGAAGTCAAGGTTGGTCAACGACCTTGCAGCCCTTATATCTTGCAACCGGTTCATAGTTGAGGTAGTTTATTGTTAATGTGTTATAGAGTAACTCACAAGGCAACAAGATCTAGGCCTCTAAAGGTCTTGTCAGAACGCTGTTTTGAATTTTTGGGTTACCCAGAAATGCAAACTGAACGGTCAACGTAGTTTGACCTTAAATAACGTTCGATCTTTAACTTTTTAAAGCTTTAGAGTGCTCTGGTGGTGTAGTGTACATGTCAGGATATAATGTAGACACAACCTAACATCCTAACAGTCTATCAGTTAAGAGATCAAAGTTGGTCAAATCGCTTGTCAGTCGTGTTCTTCAGTTTTCTGGGTTGCCCTGAAAACTGAAAGTCATGGTCGGTCAACGGGTTTTGACTGCTTATATCTCCAAATCTGTTAATCTGATTTCCATGCTACCACTTCCAGGCTACTAACAATACTACATAGTATAACTGCAACCCTTTAAAACACTTAAACCATTATCAGATCACAAGCTATATGGTCTGACATTCGACTGTCAGACCATTTTTTTAGGTTTTGGCAGTTTTGCTTAAATCACTATTTTGATGCATTTAAGTGTTATAGATTCATGTTTTAGTAACCCAGATCTCTAAACAACATACTAACTAACATATTGAAACAATAAAAACAACATTTCTATTTCAGAATTAAAGATCTAAAGCTAGGGTTAGGTTTTGACCTTCTTGAGCAAATTTTGATTCTCTCCTCTCTGATCTGATCCGGCCTTGCTGATGAATGTTTGGGAGTTAGTTTGTGATATACTTTAAGTATAAAGTTCGTGGCTTTAAGTTCTTATCACTTAGCCTTATAAAAAAACTTACAGTGGGTGGTAAAACCTAATTTTTCTCATTTGATTGACAATTAAGCCTATTTCATTTATTGTGTTAGGTTGTGTTGTCAAGCTAGGGTTCTATTATCAGCATGGGGCAAATCTTTTGTTTGTTAAGCTAAATTAACATTTGTTCTTGTCTCTTTTAAAAAGAGAAAATTAAGGCATTTTAGTCATTTTACACATACTAAGGGTATTTTAGCAATTTCATAATTAAATCTAAGGGTAATTTAGTTATTTCATGTTCTCTTAAAAACTCAAAAACAAAAATTAAACCATTAGGGTTTGTAAATTTTAGAATTAGGGTTTATAAATAAAATTAAGGTTTCACCTTTAGGGTTAGGGTTTCCTAATTCTAAATTAGGGTTTTCTAGCAACATTTTTCAATTCATTCCTTAATTAACCATACATAAAGTTAATGCGCATAATATTCACAATCTTTTATAATATTATCATTGTATAAGTTATAATTTCTATTTATAATAACAATTAGGGTTTAGGGTTTCTTATTTAGATAGAATCTTAAATTAGGGTTTACTAATAAAGACTTTCCAATTATGTTTTTATAATTATATCTTATTTTTTGATATATATATATATATATATATATATATATATATAGCAATAATAAGACTAAATACACATTATACAAAACATAAGCATAATAATATTTATTTTTTATAGTAATAATCCTGCTTAAGTTTTGGATTATTACAATCACCCCCTCTTATAAGAATTTCGTCCCGAACTTGAAAATACATTCTATGAAAACAAATGTGGGAAATTTTCTCGCATTTTATCCTCCAGTTCCTGTAATACCCGAGAATTTTCTAATATTATTAAATAAATATATTAATGGAAATGAGAGTTTATTTAATATAAATAATTTTGTGTTATGAGAAGGATTAATTCAATTCTATTAAATTGAATAATTATAATAATTGAGGAAAATGTGGAGTTTATAATAAACTCGTGAAAGCCTTGGGTGGCATAGTGATGAGGAATATTAGTGATGATATTAATTGACGAGGGACTTATTAAGTGAACAATTAATTAATTGTTAATTGTTATCGTAGAATATTAATTAATTGCTATAGAATATTAATGATAATTAATTGATGATGTGGGGATTATTATTATTGCAAATAATATAATAATAATAAGCAACGTATTCATAAATATAATAAGATCTATATTCATATGATAATTAATCCTATGATTATTAATTAAGTGTTATTAATAATTACGAGAAATGGATTAATTAATATTATTGTTAATTAATTGATAAAATGAATAAATTATTTATTTGACATTATGAATAATAAAACAAATAAGTAAGGTTGTATTGATTGTTGATTGTTATGTGCAAGTATGCAATAATTGATAATAAAAGTTATATGAAATACAACTATATTATATAGTGTAGAGAAACACTTAAGTGTGACCATGCAAGTATATTTAAATTATATTATATGATTGTACATATTGAAGCTATGTGTTATGCATACATCATGTGTAGATATATATTGTAAATAATTATTGAATTAATAGAATTTAATAATGAATGAGATAATGTAATGTGGTAATATTTGATTTGAATTATATCCGGTACAACAAATGTACATGGATTATGTGTGTAAATTACATTTACTACATTGTATGAATTACATGGTAGTATTATTGGGATTACATTATAATTTTAATTATAATCTAAATATATAGTAGGTATATATATGTGTTAACCTAAGTGTATAATATAATATTGTGTTTGCTAGAATGCTGAGATATATATTGCTTATAAGAGACCCATTTCTCCTTCACGTGCATAGCCATAAGCCTAAACCTACTCTCTACTCCTCAAACTCAGTAAAATCACAGCAATGATGAACAAGGATGTGGGCTTCATGATTTCCTTCAACAAGTAATTACCTACCACTCCATAACCTTCATACAATCCTTGCATACGTTGGTTTAATTTGGAGAACATTGACATTGTCTGTGTATAGGAAATTCTATAAATTGAGACCTCCCTTCACAAATTCATTTGCTGAGAATTTTGTTTAAGAGTTGGGTGAGAGCATATATATCAGTGTTAAGTATTCCAAGAGTTGAGAACTCAGTTAACAACAATTGCATTACAGAGGTATAACTTCATTCCTTGTTCTTCATTTTCGTTTTCTGTTTCTGAAGTTTTTGAAAATATCTCATTTCTTGGTTTTGCCAAATTGAGTTGTGTTTGGGTTATATAACCCTTATATGGTTGTTATATAGACTTAATAACATGATAATATACAATATGGCTGGCTAACAATCAAATTCATTCGACAATTTCCTTGTTCTTCATTTTGTCTCTAAAATTTCTTAGATTTTGAATGTGTACATGGAATTCATGATTCTGCAATTTGATAATGTTAATTTGTTGCTGTATTAGCTTGTAAACATATTGGTAATACAATGTTGCAAGTTATAAATTAATTCGTGAAGAATTTATATGTTTGGGTTTTGAAACTGCCGTTTTCTGGAGCTATCTGCCGCTAGCTGGGAGCCGGCGCAGCTGCGCCAGTTTTACACTGGGCAGCTGCGTAGCTGCGCCAGCAGCCTGCAGCATCTCCCTGCCTCCTACTTGATTTCTGTTGTGTATATATTATGTGGTTTGGTTTAAACAAGCATACTAACTTCTGTAACATATATATATATATAAATATAATGAGGCAATATAAGCGTGATTTAGTATATTAGCATACATGGTTAACAAAAAGCGTTTGGTTTTCGAAGTGAACTTAGAAGCTTTAAGAATGGACTTTGATATATAAGCGCCATAGTTAGGTTCTGACGTATGAGACATATTGATATGACCTAGAAACACATAAAATACGTGTTGACTTGCATACATAAGCTTCATGATGAAATGTGAGCATGCGAACTCCATCATTTAATATTTCTAACGAAAGCGTAGATTTTGAAAACAAACTTTGATAAATTATATTCATGTTGATATTCTGACCGTACAAGCATGTTAATATAGTTTAAGAATGCACGAAAGGCATGTTGACTTGTTTAGATATGTTTCATAGCATGACATAAGCATGTGGACTTCATTTGTGAACCTTGCTAAGTAAAAGTGTAAGTTTGAAACGTAAACCTTGAACATGTTTTCAAAAAGATAGTCACATCACGTGAGTATCTAGATTCTAAAGGGTTAAGATGGGATGTTCGGGTTTGATATGCCTCTAAACATGATTCGTATGTGGTAGACATAATGATAACATGAGTTTAAAGCATGCTCCCAAGTACTAAACAATACTAGTTATGAATAAATAATGTGAACACTATAAGCGTGTGTATTAACAGATTATGTGACATCTATGTAAATATATAGCCGAGTTATAAAGCATGATAACCACATGGCTTTTCTATCCCTTAATACCATGTAAAATGTAAGTTAAAATTTGTGATAATGAACTCAAGAATGGTTATATGCTACGATGTTACTTGAACCCGATTTTGATGGTTAACTTATGGGAATGTCATAACTTGCTAAAATGAAATATATTTAGTATTGATTGTGGTCTTATGTGATATTAATAATATGCGAGTATGTTTGCTAATTGTGGTAGTCTCATATGATAGTAATGATGTATGAATATGATCAACTTGAGAAAAGAGGAAGTTAAGGATATAAATTAGATACTAAATAACTGTGTAGCTAGATTAAAACTTAGTTTATGTGTTGATCGTATATTCGAAGATAAAATGTGAAGTTAAATTATATGACTAATGAATATCATATATATACGTAACTATATTACGATAGGAATTCGAACTTGTTGATTTGCTTTTCGTGGATAAACTACGCTAAAGGCAAGTTCTCTAACTTACACTCTTTTAAAGTGCAAGTTTCTTTACTTACACTCATTTATAGTGCAAGTATCTTAGACCTTCGTGTTTTACTTTATTCAAGGAACGTTGCAAGCAAGTTTCTAACTCTACTCTTTATTGAACATTCAATTGGCTTATGCTATTATTGTCGTACAAGTAAACTCTTGAGATTTAAATTCAGATATTATGAATCATATACTTCATGAAGAAGATAAAAGTCAAACTATACTCTTCGGACTTTAAATCTTGAAATTTAACTTATAGTTGTTGTGATCTATGCCATTTGATTCGGCTAGACTTATATTATTGAAAGGCGACCCAAACCGATTGATTGGTGCAGGATCTTGTATTTGACTAAGAAGAACAAAATATAACTGTCGGAGAACTGACGCACGCTCATTAGTATGATTGAGTGTTATGCATAACATAGGGTACTTTAGGCTGATCACCTGTTGTACTTGTTTTTGTTGGATTTTCAGTTTATTACTGTCAATTCCTGTGGAAGTTCATAGTCCTTAGTGACTGCTCAGTATTCAGTTATCTTGAAATCTTGAATTGATTTATTATTGAATCACATTGATATTATTCTGTCCTTAGCGACTGTTATTGAAAACTGATGATATTCTTGTTATCCTTGAACTATCAAACCTTGTTATACCCTTTTGAGAATTGAGAATTATATTACAAACCCTTATTGTATATTACTTGCTGAGCAATTTGTGCTCATTCTTGCTTTTCCTAAAAATATTTCAGTTAAGGCCGAGCAGTGCGGACCCTCGAGTACCGACAAGGGCAAGTGAAAGGCTACTGAGTAGCTTTGTTTATGTAGGACTTTATGATTGTAATAAAGAACTTATGATATTATGTACTAGTTAAGGTTATTATTGCTTAAGATATGTGTAAGCTATGTAATCACTATTTAAGTTACGAGACCTTGGGACGTGAATAATTATATTATTCAAATATAATTTATTCAGTATTAGTTGTGTATAATTCCGCTGTGCGATGCGACATTTAGTCATATTATTATTATAATGTATTACTATGAGCACGTGATGAACTGAATTCGAGCGACCCCGTGACGGTCCTGGAATTTGGGGGCGTCACAGCTCCCACGTAGCCTCTTCCACATCATGATTCTTCCAGATTACTTTAACCAAGGATATAACCTTATTTCTCAACACATGTTCCTCCCGATCAACTATTTGTATCGGAATTTCTACATAAGATAAATCTTTCTCTATCTAAACAAGTTCATAGTTTATAACGTTCTTATAATCAGGTTTATATAGACGTAGCACAGACACATGAAATACATTATGGATGTGTTGTAACTCAGGGGGTAGGGCTACTTCGTAGGCTACTTCACAGATTCTCCTTAATACCTGAAATGGGCCAATGAATCTCGAGCTCAACTTTCCCTTTTTACCAAAAACGAATCTTACCTTTCCAAGGGGAAAGTTTCATAAATACATGACTTCCAACACTAAACTCTCGTAGTTGTCTGTGTTGATCTGCATACTTCTCCTGTCGGTCTTGAGATGCTTGCAACCGTTGACGTATAATTCGGATCTTCTCAGTGGTTTGCTGAACTAGCTCAGGTCCAAGCATTTGCCTTTCCCCAACTTCATCCCAGCACAAAGGGGGTTCTACACTTTCTACCGTACACGGCTTCATATGACGGCATTCCAATACTGGCATGATAACTGTTGTTGTATGCGAACTCTACCAAAGGTAACTGATCCTCCTAACTCCCCTTGAAATCTATAATGCAGGTTCTCAACATATCCTCCAATGTTTGAATGGTTCTTTCACTTTGTCCATCGATTTGCGGGTGATATGTTGTACTTAACCTCAACTGGGTTCCTAAATGTGTCTGAAGACTCCTCCAAAAGTTTGAACTAAACCGTGGAACTCTATCTGATACTATAGATACAGGAACTCCATGTCTAGAGATAATCTCTTTTATGTATAACTTTGCCAACTGATCAAGATTATAAGTAACCTTAATAGGTAGAACATGGGCTAATTTGGTGAGACGATCAACTATTACCCAAATAGCATTGTGGCCTTTTTGGGTGACAGGTAGTCCTACCACAAAGTCCATGGTGATGTGCTCCCACTTCCATTCAGGAATCGGTAGAGGTTGTAGTATTCCACTAGGCCTTTGATGTTTGGCTTTAACTCTTTGACATATGAGACACTTGCTTACCCATTCTGCTATCTCTCGTTTTATGTTTGACCACCAAAAATGCTGTCTCAAGTTTTTATACATCTTAGTACTCCTTGGGTGCACAGCAAACATGGAACTATGAGCTTCTGTTAAGATTTCATCTTTCAGTACCGGTATCGATGGAACCCAAATTCTATCCTTATACCTCAGTATTCCCTCTTTATCTACTCGGAACTTGATGTTCTTCCCCTGAGTTATCCCGTCCTTACACTTCTGACAGGCTTCATCCTTCTCCTGCATCTCTTTGATTCTATCCATTAAAGTTAAGGCTGTCTCTATCACAAATAACTTCTGGTTAGAGTTAGTTGGAACTCTCACTTCAATCTCGAGTTTTTCAAACTCTTTTATCAGTACCTCGTTGTTTGTGATTACATTCAACTTTTCTTGATTCTTTCAGCTCAATGCATCGGCAACTACGTTGGCTTTACCAGGATGATATAGGATCTCCCAATCAAAGTCCTTTATTAACTCTAACCACCTCATCTGCCTCATATTCAACTCCTTCTATGTAAATATATACTTCAAAATTTTGTGATCTATGTATATTTCACACTTTCCCCCATACAAATAATGTCGCCAAATCTTCAAAGCAAAAACTACCGCGGCTAACTCCAGATCGTGAGTAGAATATCTTTTCTCATAATCTTCAAGTTGTCGCGAAGCATAGGCAGTCACCTTCCCAAGTTGCATTAACACACATTGATGAGTGCGTTTTATATACAAAAATAAGGTACTTTTGAGTTTGATAATTTGCAAATCCTAAGCTAGTTTGTTTGATTTTTATGTATTTTCATTGTATTGTTGTATAATGTAGTTTTTTATTGCTTTTATGTGTTTTTGTATTAGTTATGTGTTTTTACTTTATTTTGTAGGAATTGGAATGAGTGTCAATTGGATCAATAATTGGAGTTGTCAAATTCATAATTTCGGTGTGCCATTGACACACCAATCCCTTAAGGCCCTATTTTGTCTATGATCTGGACATTATCTCTCCAAACTCGAACAATGGAAGTTGTAGAGCTATCTCTCCTCGTTTCGGATCATCTTGAATCGTCTCAATTGGAATTCTTTTACGAGAGTTAATCCCATTTTCCCAACGGGTGTCAAATCTGGAAACTCCCAACTGCCAAAATGCATAGTAGTCACTTCAGGGCCAATAAACACGCACAAGTATACGCGATCAACAAGTAATATATGATAAGAGAGTTGTCGAACCCACGAGGAATTATCTCTAATGGTTAACCAAGTAATAACTTTATATCGTCTCAATCTTATTTAAACAATTGATTGAAGGGATAAAAGCTAAAAACTACAATTACGCTAAATAACATAATTAAATAACATAAATAGATAGTTAAGGAGCTAAGAACATAATATCCCTACACAAGCATTTTGTCAAACACTTAGCATGCAATGCTTTGTTTACATCTCCAAACTCTCCAATTGATCATAATGGTTACGATGATTTATCAACCGAGAATTCGTTAGTATTCATACGCCTCTTCCAAGGTTCATATAAACATATCCTCTCCAGATCCACCCAAAAGGGAATAGAACAGAAAGGAACATCCTAGCTACATAACCCATCATATTCCTATGTGAATTAACATTAGACAAGGAATTCAAGCTTATATTCTCAAATTGGCTACACATGGTATATAGGTATATTCCTATCCTACACATAAATTATATATTCCATTTTATGTAGAACAAGCATAATCACATGCCAATATATTCATGGCCTAAATCCACAATCCATTTTCCAATTTCTTATAGATTAACAAATAATTACCAATTCCTTAGCAATTAAACATTAAGCATAAATATATTGAACCAACTCATATGGTGCCAATCAAAAGGATAAAAAATTCAACTCAAACTAATTATTGGGTTCAATTACATTCATAGATCCAAAACTAATATTTACTTAGAGGAAAAAGAGAAAAAAGGAATGACTTCCCCTAATTGTTGGTTGAAGCTCCTCCATTGTAGTTGTTGAAGCTCCCATCATTGTTGCATCTTGAAGCTCTTGAAGAACCATGGCCTCTTGGCCATGGCCTCCTCTCTCTCTTACTCCCTCTCTTATGCTAGGAAATGAAAAATGATGAAAAAAATTGAAGGAATAAGTGAATGAGTGGCTAGGTTATGCATTTAAGAACTAAAAATTAGCAAAAATCCGTGTCAGGCGCTTGCGGCGCCTCAATTTGGCCCGAAAGCGACGCTGGGGCGCTGAAATAGAAGCGTGCTACTGCATAGAGGCGCTGCAGTGCCAGATTTTTCCTAGAAAAGGGCGCAGCGGCACCGCTATAGTACTCTGGAATTTTTAGCTTAGGCATTTGTTGGGAAAATGGCCATAACTTCCTCATACGAACTCCGATTTGGATGATTCAAGATGTTCCGGAAAGAGGAGAGATAGTTATACAACTTTTATTTAGAGAGTTATTAGAAATAAAAGTTGGAGGAGTGCCAAAATTGGCCCTGAAGTGACTGCTATGCATTTTGGCAGTTGGGAGTTTCCAGATTTGACACCCGTTGGGAACATAGGAATAACTCTAGCAAAAGATCTCTGATTGAGACAATTCAAGATGATCCGCAGTGAGGAGAGATAGCTCTACAACTTCTATTCTTTGAGTTTGGAGATATAATGTCCAGATCATGGCCAAAATAGGGCCTCAAGGGACTGTTGTGTCAATGGCACACCGAAATTATGAATTTGACAACTACAATTATCTATCCAAAAGAAACTCATTCCAATTCCTACAAAATAAAGTAAAAACACATAAAAACTAATACAAAAACACATAAAAGCAATAAAAAACTACATTATACAATAATACAATGAAAATACATAAAAACCAAACAAACTAGCTTAGGATTTGTAAATTATCAAACTCAAACGTACCTTATTTGTGTATATAAAACATGTAGACACTCGAAATTTCATTTTCCTGTTACTAACAGCCTCGATCACCAATACCGGGATGTTAACTTAACCCCGATCACCAATATTAGGATGTTAAACTTAACCCCGGTCTCAATATCGGGCCGCCAGTTCAACCCCGGTCTCAATACCGGGCCATCAGCACAACCTCGGTCTCAATATCGGGCCATCAGCTCAACCCCGGTCTCAATATGGGGCCATTAATTCAACCTCAATCTCAATATCGGGCCATCAGATCAATCTCGGTCTTAATACTGGGATATCAATTCAGCCCTGGTCACAACCCGGGAGGTACAGTTAAGCCCCAGTCACAACCAGGAGATCCAGCTCAGCCCCAGAGATAACCCTGGGAAACCAATCCAACCTTCAGACACAAACCTGAAGCATCACATTAGCCCCTGTCTCAACCCAGGAGATACAGGTCAGCCCCAGGCCAGCCCTGGTCTTAACCTAGGAGGTACAGGTCAGCCCCGGTCTCAACCCGAAAAGTCAGGTCAACTTCGAAAATAGTCCTGAAGCATAACAACATCTCCAGAGGAAAACCTGGAGTGACCAAGTTAACCTCGAAGAACAACACTGAAGACAAACAGACTCAAATGGGATCCAAACCTTGGAAACGACCCCAGAAAGTTAGTCGAAGGCCATGCCGACATTGAAGGCAACCCCGGGAGGAGCAAAATGGTTATTTTGCCAACTTGAAGCCGATTTGGTCAAACTAAAGCCGAATTGATGCCATCAACGTCAGAAAGAACCATAACGGTAATCCCGAGTGAAAACAGCGCAAGACAGCTGGACGGGTAAATTATGGGGAAACGAAGACTCGGTTATGAACCTATATTTTGGACTTAAAAAGCTTTATATCCTATGTCATTGTGACACTCTCGGCAAGGGCTTTCCGAAAAGATATAGCACGCCTCAAACGGACTCTCCAGTTAAAAGTTATGAAGTTTCGAACCTGACATTGCATTGCTCGGCGTGCACACACTTCAAAGCGATCAGGCTTGCCACCCGGGGCTCACCACGTGAAGCCGCAGGTAAACCCACTACTGTCGCGGATAGAGTGGAGGCACTCGGGTCTATATATATGAGTGCTCCCCCCTCTCATTTTCAAGTAAGAAATCGTTCTGGAGCCCTGCCTGTTTCGGTTTCTCGACTAAACTTTTGTCTTCCAAACCAAAAAATTTTCACTCTAACACGTAGATATACCCACATACTACCACATATCCGAAAATAGCTGGTAGCTTTGTACGTTTAAAGCCTATGATTTGGTAAAAAGCCCGTGTAGCAGTCCATTGTGAGTATTTTTACGATTAGCAAGTTAATTCTACTTTTTTGCCCTGTTTTACACTTGCACATCAAACTTTGTTTTCTAAATATGCTCGAAACTAAGTTATGTGGACGTTTTTGTTAACTTTTGGTACATTTTAGTACCTAAACGCATTTTCTAGCATTTCTACAACTCGGATAGGTTCAAACAAACTCTAGCTTTCCAACTGTTCAAAATAGGTTCAAACAAAACTGGAAAACTAGAGTGGCTGAGATTTATTTAAATCTAGTATTTTTCTAGTTTCTGTTATAAAAACTTCCTCGCGACCTTTAGATCGTTATCTAGTGGGAACGAAACGCTTCGACCATATGAAAAC
The DNA here is from genome assembly GCA_020205555.1 of Panax stipuleanatus. Taxonomy (NCBI): domain Eukaryota; kingdom Viridiplantae; phylum Streptophyta; class Magnoliopsida; order Apiales; family Araliaceae; genus Panax; species Panax stipuleanatus. The sequence goes on from CM035123.1 coordinate 89,249,382, forward strand.
AATGATTTACTAAATGAATCCTTGGTTCTGGCGATATTTGGATATATATCTATTTCTGTACAAATTTGAGTTGTGTAAGTTTATTGGCTATTCATATGTGAGCCGAGAAATCGTGGGATTCATGATCAAACTGATCAGAACCTGATTCCCACGATGAACAAACTCCACTTTACAAATGTACCATGCTAGTTTTTCTGTAAAAATGTACATACAAAAGACCTTAAAACGGTTATCCGAATTTAAGGTCTCAACATAATGAAAATATGGTTTGTCGTGTCAGAGTCCCTTCGATGGCTATCATGCCCATGAGGAGACCGACACTTGTATATATTTTGTGGCCGAGGATGCTTCGCAGCCCGACAATCACCATTCGAATTGAGCCTTAAGTCTAAAAAGATAAAACTGAAATATTAATATGCTTCAATTCCTATGTTAGTGTAAGGGTTTGATAACCTTCTTTTCAAAACAACATTCAATAATCTTTTCAAAAAAAAGAAGCTTTTGCAAATCAAATCAAATACTTTTACAAATCAAATCAAATACTTTTGTAAATCAAATCAAAGAATTTTTACAAATCAAATCAAACCCTTCGTATATAGGTTCAACGATGCATAAGACATGTTTTCCATCAAACATAGGCCCAATTTTCAAACAACATTCACACACTCATTTTAGTTTTTTAAGGAAAATATTGAAAAGATGTGGTAGCGTGTTTACACGGGAGTTGTGGGGTGCGTAACACATTCCCCATACTTAACCAAGCCCCCAAACTCAAACTTTGTTTTCAAAGATCAAGTTTCGACAGTGTCTAGCAATTGGGCCTCATTCAAACAAAACACGGTTGAGTTGGTACAACCATATCAGATCTACCAACTGGCGACTCTATAAAATGTTAAATCGTTGACATGATACATGTTGGCCTTTTCCAAAAAAACCTTCAAAACCTTTTTCATAATAAAAAGAGTAAGGGTAGAGATAACTTAAGAAGAGAGAAAGATCCGGGTTGTGACCCGACCCGCGGATTCTTTCCCGACGTCGACAAGTGGCGACTCTACTGGGGACAGTAGAGGGCTTAGGCTGCATTCAAATCTTTTCAAAAATTTCCCTTTTAAAATTATGAATGCGTGAATTCAGCATCTCTGCATTGAATGAATGCGTGAATGCTGCATCTTTACGTTGAATGAATGTGTGACTACTGCGTCTTTACATTGAATGAATGTAAATGAATGTTTTCTTGCTTTTTAGTGCTTCACGCCCATATTTAGTGCTTCACACCCATGTCATCATATGCATAAAACGGTGAGGCACGATGTATGTGAATGTATGTTGTGTGATTCCTCTCACAAGGAGGCAAAACCCATCGGTGATAAGTAATGTCTCTGGGAACGGCTAACTCTCTGGGGCTCATGAAATTTCACCACCCAGATTCACTCTAGTTGAAAGATCGGATTAATTTCCCCTCAAGTAGATTGCGCTGATCTGGGAACCTTCATGCCAAAAAGCCACGCGAGAGTAACCTAAGATAGGTCAGCCTTTGATTATCTAAATCCAATGGGAAGCTTCTTCATGTCTTCCTCTTTCAATTCAATGTCTAGTTTTCAATTCTAGTGTAAAGGATCACAATGTAAAAATCATAATGAAAGATTTACATTCCTTGTCATATACATCTTGACATCCTGTCATCAAAATAACTGACCTCTATTTTGCAAGGATAAGATTTAACAAACACGCATCCTATCCATACCTACCTTGGGAAATTGACACGCCTATGATTTGTTATAGGCAAAAAATTGGTCTCATTACTAGATCAATCTAAAAAGGCACAAAGCCTATCCACCGACATGGATGAAAGTGGCCAACACGAGTCAGGTTTCGTATCTCGAAATGAATTTGAGGAACTTAAGAATAAAATAGCAGAGTTGGCTATCCTCCTAAGAGAACAAAGTAAAAGCACTCAGGGACAGGCAATGCCCAATCAAACTAAGTCCTCCTCACAGGGTGGCAATCAAAGTGCTAACAAAAAGGGGGAAATGTATATCCCTGAACCTCGATCCAATAAAAGAACCAACAAAACCCCTGAAATCACAAATCTCAAGGAAGATCGGGAAACTGGCGATATTCGAAGGAAAGTCCAACAAATGGAAGACGCCATCCGAGCAATTAAAGGGACTGGAAACCTTGGAAGTGTCACCTATTCGGACCTCTGCGTATTCCCAGGGGCTCGATATCCTGACAAATTCAAAGTCCTGGAGTTTGAAAAATATAATGGGGCAGGCGATCCCTATACGCACTTGAAAGTATAAATTGGCGAGCTAGGGTCTTATGCTGAAAATGAAAGCCTCAGAATGCAGCTTTTCCAAAAGAGTCTCACTGGAGAGGCTAGGATATGGTATGCCCGACTTGATATGCAAAAATCCACAGTTAGCCCATGCCTTCTTAACTCAATACAGCTTCCAGTCTCAAATGGCTCCGAATCGGTATCAAGTGTTCAAAGTCAAAAAGCAGAGTATTGAGTCTTTCTGTGAGTATGCCTAAAGATGGAGACGTCTGGCCGCACAAGTCAGCCCGCCTATGACAGAAACTAAAATGGTGATGACTTTTATAGACATCCAAGAGGCACCCTACTATGAGAGAATCCTAGCTGGAATAGGAAAGCCATTCTCAGAGATGATCAAACACGTCGAAATGACAGAGATGGGCCTGAAAGCAGGCAAGATTAAAGATCTCACGGCCTTGAAAGTAGCCGTCGATCATATACATTATGGCAACTATGCGAGTGATCCCATAAGGATACCCAAGAAAGGCGATGAAGATGTATCCCTCATTGTATATGGGCAATCTAGGCGACCCAACCATAGTCCCCCAACCATAGTCCCCCCATCTGGAAGAAGGAATACAATCTGTCATTCCGACAACAAACCGCGTTCAACCAATGCCAGGATAGAAAGAGAAAATTTAAAAGAACAGAAAATCGGGTGTTCACTCCACTAGGCGATTCCCTTGAAAACATGTTGGTGATGTTAATAGATCATAAGAAAATTATCGAACTGGCTCCACCTCTGGATCCAAAAAGCAAAAGATACAATCCTAGTCAGAGATGTGCTTACCATTCAGAATCTCCAGGACACGATACACAAGATTGTTGGTCGTTGAAGCATAAAATCCAAAACCTGATCGAAAACAGAGATATTGTGGTCTAACAACACAACCATCCAAATGTCAACACCAACCTTCTGATGCCACATGACACAAAGGGAGTAAACATGATCGGGTCAAGAAGCGATGAAATGCATCTAAATCGTAAATACATATGAATGATGGAGGAATACCCTCAAAGAAACAGAATAAATATCTTAGAGGTGGAAAATTCAGAGGAGGGTATGACAGTGATGCAAAAATTGGATGCGATCCAACATCAAGTAACTCTGCTGGCTAATCTGGTAGTGCGCCAACATCAGGATACAAGGCAGCTTTTCACTCAACTATCAAAAAGCCAAGAGAAAGAAGAGGTTATTCAGAATGTAAGCCTACCTCCCTCCAAGATCAGCCAGCTAAATGAAGAAGATCAAAACATGCTGATTAGACGAGAAAGGTGAAATGATAAAAGATCTCGCCAAAGGAAGAATCGTCAGGAGGAATGCGAATTCCCAAATAGGAAATATCAAGCAACATTTCAAACACTAGCAAACCCTCAAAATCCTGTCGCACCGAGAGTCTGGGAAAGTAGGCGGAGAAGGGTATTCACGCCTCTGGGAGACTCGTTGGAAAATGTATAAGCACGATTGATTGCGTAAAAAAAGATCACTGAGCTCGATCCACCCATGAATCCCAAAGGAAGGCAATATGATCTCAACAAGAGGTGTGCTTATCATTCTAACTCACCTGGCCATGCAACAGAGGAATGCTGGTCTCTAAAACACAAAATTCAGGATCTCGTTGAAATAGAGAACTGAAGATAGAAGTCCCCATAACCAGAAAAGGTGAAAGGGAAATAAAGAGCTTAAGATGTCCACTCGAGGCAAATAGTTCAAAGGATGCGACGGCTATGAGTATCAATCCTGGTAGAACACAAGGTGGACTGATCTTAATGTCGGGAGTGATAGAGGAGACAAAAGAGTCCTCTAAGGAAATTTACCCACCACCATCAAGTATCTTGTTGCCCAAAGCCAACAATCACATTCCTGATTTTATCCTCCTGGATGATGAAGAGGAAATACTGATCCTTCCCATGGTGGAAAAAGCCAAAAAGGAAAGCTTCTTACGAGAAATACAACAATCATGCGAGAGTGATTTCATACTCAAATCCTCCCAAGCCTATGAGAAAGGTGAAGGAACAGATGAAGGAAAGGGTGGTGAAATTATCGAGGAAGCCAACCCATCGAGGAATATAGAGTTCATCCCTTTTTGCGGCGAGTCCAGTTTGAGCCTCCTTGAGGGATATACTGATTCGAGAAGCAATCAAGTTATGGCCATGATTGAAGATATTCATGACCAGGAGGTAACCTCTATCACAAGCCTCGAAGGCAACACATCCACTGACAACTGGACTATCAGGTCTCAGCTAAATCGAAGGACGTAGATCTAGAGAAAAGTTACGAGTTCCAGGAGATGTTGGAACGTTATCACTTTCTTAGCGTTATGCCTTTTATCTTCCATGCATATAAAAATCAAAAAGTCAAGAAATTAAAAAATCAAAAAATCGAACCATTCAGGAAAAGCCTGAACTACGAATGACCTGATCTCCTGCAACCTGGGAGTACGTAGGCAGCCATTCCTGGTGCCGTCAAACCAAACAAAAAATTCAAAACCCTTTCAAACCAAACAAAAAATTTAAAAACCCAACAAACCAAAACCCAAAAGAGACACTTCTCAAACATCTCTCACAAACTTGAACTACGAACGACCTGATCTCCCTACACCCGGGAGTACGTAGGCAACCATTCATGGTGCAGTTTGACCTTCAAGAAAAAATAAAAACCCAATAAAAAAATAGGTCCCAAGACACCGAAACCAAATTTTATCAAGCCTCCTGGTCAACAGGCCCTACTGAGGTACTCTCCGACATCTCAATGTCAAGGAGAAGCTTACGATACATCAACAACAGGAAATTATGAAAGAAGTGTAAAACAAAGCTAGTCTGTGAACCCGTGGATAAACGGTACAGCAATACTAACATGGCATTTCTCTCTGAAGATGGAGGAGCAGCTGCAAGCTCCTGACCCTTGGTCTCCATACGAGCAAGAACATCCACTGCCATCTTCATGGTGCTGATGTGACCATCTGTGAAAGCACTCATCTCTCTAACCAGGCTGTCTGTATATGATCTGCGTACAGTACTGTATGCAATATAAACATCCCGGGTAGCTATGGCCTTGTACCTCTCAGCATAAGCAGCATCCCGGGCAACTAATGCCTCCTCATTCTCCTCAAAAGCCGCATCACGAGTAGATCTGACTTCATATCTCTCCTCAAGAGCTACATCTCGGGTAGATCAAACCTCGTCTCTCTCAACCAATGCGATATCCCGAGTAGCTCGAGCCTCGTCTCTAGTAGCAAAAGTTGTAGCTCTGATAGAAAGGGCTATCAACATCGGTGCTCTAGCCTGATCCCTCTTAAAGGTCATCCGAGCTAGTGAATCAACAATAGCTAGATCTGTCCCGGCAGTAACGCTCGGAGAATCACTAATTAAAGCCGCTATCAAACCGGTAAACAAATCATCCTCCGTTAGAGAATCAGGATCCTATATAGGCTCTTTCTCATTTGAATCAATGCTCGGAGCTGACGAGATAACTGCAGGCAATGCGATATCGGTCTCTAACCATGCCGAATACTCTATAGAACGATCTGGATGGATAGTAGGGAAATCAGCCCTCTTCTTGTGAGTCCAATACTCATAAGTCCTGGTCAAGTCAGATGACGACAAAGATGAAGTTAATATTCGCTGGTCCATAGCCGCCTCAAAGTGATGAAGGCTCTGAAATTGATCAAACATGGCCTATAACTTTCAGCGGATGATATGTCGTCACCCCTCTAAAACCCACCAAGGGCAGGTAATCCAAACCGACTGTATGAGTGATAAAGCTGCAGGGGGAACTCAACCTTGAGCATTTCAAGATCGAAAAGGAATGCTTGATCTCCGACAAAAAGGTCGACCAGGATGTCCGCATCTAAACACTTCGCTGGCCGGAAGGAGTAAGACATAGCTATCTCATGGGTAAAGAAATACCCATGATGTTGGAAAGTGCCAATAGATTTCAAATGCGTCATGAACCACACATACAGCAGAACGGTGCTACCTCAGAAAAATCCCCCTGGATGGATATTGCAGAAAGTTGCCGACCGTAGAGTCTCAGCTAATATCATCGACAGAATCATATAACCCTATCTGAGGGCACGAACCACTACCATCAAGCCAGTATCTAAGTGGTCCATATATAGGGGCATGTATAGATAAGCAGTGATGCACATCAACAGAACATCCACTAGTGCAAACTGCCACTCATCTGCCAGAATAATAAAATCCCCAGAGAATTGCTCGTAGCTGTCCAACCTACCAAAGCGATAGATTAAAAAGTCCTTGGACACTACATGTCCGGCAGTAACCTCCTCAATGACGACTTTGTGTCTCAAAATAGTCATGGTCATAAACGGTCGTCTAATGTCACTAATGGTTGTCCTGACATATGGCAGATCTAACGCCAAACCCATGAGGTGCTCATACTCCTCCATCATAGGAGTCAAATAATGAAGGACAAACCTGAAAAGCCTACATCCAAGAAAAACCCTCAGAGTCAGCGACCCATGTTGAGAGGACCCAACAGCACCTCAATGTTGTTCCATCGAATCCAGAGCAAGTCTCGAAAGGAAGAGACATCGATACATCAAAACGACCAGTCACGGGGATGAAATGGCAATCATCATAGGATGCAACCCGTCAGCAACTTATCACTCCTGATGTGCGAGAAGACTTGATCTCCTTTGGCCCATAAAAGCACATGGGCAACCGTCGTGGCAAAGTCTATCCCATACCCGACGATATATTCCTGAGCAAAAGGCCACGGACTAAAACCTCACAGTTCAAAACAAATCCGGCTAAAGCCCTCACATCCCCAGCCATCACAAGCTCTTAGGTCTAATCTATTGGAGTCCGATGGCATCTCGACATCAATCATCAAAGTTGAAACAACAAAGCGATATATCAAGCATAATCATCATCAAGGACCTTCGAAGAGTTGAAACCCTCAATCTAAAACCTTCATCAAATCAAAAGAAAGGTCATCAAAGCCAATTGTTCCTATAAATCAAAAATAACGATTGGGGCATCCAAACATCAAGGCCCATATCCACTACCTGTTCACCATAGGGGGTCATACGATAAAAAAAACACTCTTGCGATCTCGGCATCTTATCAGCCCATCTATCAAACATATGATAAAGCAATCATCCCAGATGACAAGCAAGACCGGGGCCAGTTCAAAATCAAAGACAACCCGATGTTGGGACCCTTACAACAAGACTAGACCAATTCTAGAAATTGCGATAATTCAACACTTGGGCATTTATCAACCATCCAATGAAAATGCACAAGTCGGCGCTATCAGCATGGTCTGTCATCATCAGAGCTTCCATCATGAGCGATCCGGTATGATCAATCTATCTTTTTCAATCATAATTTTCTTAGAATACTGCGATCCACGGATAAGGTACGCCTCTTTCATCTCTTTATGTGCTTTTAACTTCCAGTTACATGCATTAGCAAAGGTAGACACGTTAAGTATAGATAAATTTTGCATTAGAACCTCAGTAAAAAGAGGAAAAGAAAAAAGATTTTTGCTTAACTTGTTATGAATTGGACTAATTCCGATAAGCGTCCGTGGAGCAAGAATCACTGGAACTGATTAGATAATTAAGGCAATTCGACCTTTTAATTAGGCACGACATCCTAGTTTATAGCGCTTTTGGAGCAAACTTGGCCTCATATACATGTCTGCACTTTGCGATCACCCTATCTCTTAGTTATGAGGTATGAAACTATGGCGACAAGGATGACAATTAGTAGCCAGCCTAATGTCTCAAATCGTGGTCTGGGTTACTCGAGTTATTAAGCCTGAGGGGTGTCTTTACACCTGGTGCCCTAAAGCCATCTGGTTTGGGAGCCACCGGCCCAATTCTCGTTACATGGGTAACATAGGGCCTAAGGAAATGAGCATTACAAGAAGAATAGGTCAAAACCTGAGCAGATCCGAATCGTGGCCTAAGTTACTCGAGTAATTAAGCTCGAGGGGTGTCTCTACACCTGGTGCCCTAAAGCCGTCTGGTTTGGGAGTCACCAGCCCAACACTCGCTACACGGGTAATTTAAAGCCTAAGAAAATGAATCTTGTATAGGATCAGGTGAGGATCAAAATAGTAGTCCGCCTGACTTATCTCGAAGTGTGGCCTTTGTTACTCGAGCCAGTAAAACCCTAAGGGGTGTCTTAACACCTAGTGCCCTAAAGCCATCTGGTTAAGGAGTCATTGGTCTAAAACTAGTTACATGGGTAACCCTGAATAGCCTAAGAAAACTAGACAAAGTTAAACGAAGAAAGCAAAAAATCTTGTAAGAAAATGAGATCATCTAAAGTCATAGAAGAGAAACCCCTGCTAAGGGATTGCGCCACACATAGTGCACATGTCATATGATGTTAATCTTGTGAAGAGCAGTGTCTAGAGCAAAGATGAGGTGTCTCTGATGAAGGGAGATGAGTCTTTTGAATCTGGTCCTACCCATGAAAAATGACCATGGACGCTTAAAAGTATTCTTGCGATTTCAAAACTTGTCAAATGAAATTTATGATTTCCTTAGGAATTTTTTTTTTCATAATCACTTGCAAGATTTTTAGCTATAAGATAAGAGCTCATTCAAAATAAGCATTCAATTTCATAACCTTTAACTTCAAATGCCTCATTCACAAGATCACACTAACCCCGACAACCTGAGCCATCAAGCTTTCGGCACATATTGTTATTGGAATAAATGTGCAGGATATTGCTCACCGTGGACATGGTCATCAAAGCGAGTTTCTTCTGTGAACCCCAGTAACAACCTGCGAAAGGGCTGGGGCATTGCCGATTCCAAGAAATGGAAAGGATCTACAGTGGGACCAACTTCCTCGTCAAAAAAAAGGGAGAATTCTTGAAAGAAATCAAGACGACAAAAGTTGTCCCTCCATAAAAAGGGAAAAATTCTCAAGAGAGTTCCTTAACCCGGGAAAAACGGATGCCCAATGATAAAAGGTCTAGCAAATGAAATCTACACCATCAAACATGTTAACCTGTGCCAAGTCCTCACAAGTCGAGGCCTATACACCAAAATTCAAATCTGGGCAAAGACATCAGAAACACCTGGGTCATCAGCCAAGCCAACATCCAACTCAGCAGGATTGCAAGTAAAGAGCTCGCCCCTTTTCACACTCAATGATCAGCCGTTGGCACAACCCTAGCAAAACATCAGGAATGGTCCAATGGCAAAAATAGTATATCAATCCATCCCCACAGAGGACAGATGATGGAATCTGTTATAGAAATATCCAGTGATGTAAGCCATTAAATACTACTTTAACAAATATATCAGGATATCTCCTAGTGAAGCCATCAGTGTCTAAACCGATAGAAGGACCAGGACCAGATCCAGATCTAGAAAAATAGCAGCCTTAACGGGATCCCCACCAAAGATGACATATGAAAGGGGAACATCTGAATCTGCTATGCCAAAAGAAGTCATACGGTAGTTAGAGCTACGAAGTCTATCAAAATCTATGCTTGTAAAGAAACTCCAAATCACCTCAGAAAAGGGTGAGGTATGGTTCTACATCAATTCAATTAAACATGTGCATCAATCTAGGACAAATTAAGATCATCATATCATGTCTGGTCTGCACATGTGCAACAAGAGCTACATCAGCGCACATCTCCATTAAAAAGGTAGGCATACATACCCAGTAGAGTTAAAAATGCATACACATTAAATACACAAACTCAATAAAAAGTCTGCTACCGTTTGAGTAGGCATCGGGACAGTCCAATGATCAACCATTGTCCCTACCCTCAAGGTAGGCATTGTTGCAAACTATCGGTGTACGTTATCATCAGGATAGGCATAGGGAGCACCCACTGAGGTAACTCGGCAAAAGAGATATATCCCCAGCAGAGGAGCCTTCAGAAATGTACAACAGCATAAGCCAAGAAAAAAGTTGCCCCCTGATAGCATCGGTAGATGTGAGAAACCATTGGGCTTAAACCAAGCTAACACCAAGAGCTACCACGGATGATGTCATCCCCAGCAGAAAGAGACAAGAACAGTCTGTGATAGCCTAACTATGATAGCCTACCAATGGCATCCTACCAACAGTAAAGGATATCATAAAGGACATCGTCCCCTAGCAGAAATGTAGAAAACATTTTAGTTTATCTTCATGAAACAAAGCATCGGCAACACCGATGGAAATCAAACCGTTTGAGTCAACACCAGCATAGACATCAGCAGCACTGATGAAAGTCAACCGTTGAGATCAGCCCCAACACAAGCATCATCCATGACCGGTCAGGGTAAACGATTTACGATGCGATTTGCGATACGGTATGTAATTTACTGATACGACATGCGAAGTGCGAAATGCGATTTACGAAAACATGTTAACATTCATTGCATTGCAATTTACATCATTAATATCTTGTCATATTTCAAGTGTCTAGCTATCTTTATCCTGTTCATTCCATTGCATTACATAAACATGATAAAGAGGGGCATCTGTAGACACTCGAAATTTTGTTTTCCTGTTACCCACCCTGCAAAAGGGCAAAATCATCTTCTTAGCCCTGGTCACCAATACTGGGATGTCAACTCAACCCCAATCACCAATATTGGGATGTCAAACTCAACCCCGGTCTCAATACCGGGTCGTTAGTTCAACCCTGGTCTCAATACCGGGCCATTTGCACAACCCCGATCTCAATACCAGGCAATCAGCTCAACCGTGATCACAATACCGGGCCATCAGTTCAACCCCGATCTCAATATCGGGCCATCAAATAAACCCCAGTCTTAATACTGGGATATCAATTCAGCACTGGTCACAGCCCGGGAGGTATAATTATGCCCCGATCATAACTAGGAGATCTAGTTCATCCCCAAAGATAACCCTTGGAAGCCAATATAACCTTCAGAGACAAACTCGAAGCATCACATTAGCCCCGGTCTCAACCCAGGAGGTACAGGTCATCTTCGGTCTCAACCTGGGAGGTACAAGATAGCCCCGGTCTCAACCCAGGAGGTACAGGTCAGCCCCGGTCTCAACCCAGAAAGTCAGGTCAACTTTGAAAATAGTCCTGAAGCATAAAAACATCTCTAGAAGAAAACCTGGAGTGACCAAGTCAACCTCAAAGAACAATACTGAAGACAAATAGACTCAAATGGGATCCAAACCTTGGAAACAACCCAAGGAAGTCAGCCGAAGGCCATGCCGACATTAAAGGCAACCTCGGGAGGGGAAAATGGTTATTTTGCTAACTTAAAGCTTTTTTGGTCAAACTCAAGCAGAATTGAAGCCACCAACATCAGAAAGAACCATAACGGTGATCCTGAGTGAAAATAGCTCAAGACAACTCGACAGATAAATTATGGGGAAACGAAGACCTAATTTTGAATATGTCTTTTTGGACTTAAAAAGGTTTAAATCCTATGCCATTGTGACACTCTCGAAGAGGGATTTTCGGAAAGATATAGCACGCCTCAAACGGACGCTCCGATCAAAAGTTATGAAGTTTCAAACCTGACATTGCATTGCTCGGCGTGCACGCACTTCAAGGCAACAGGGCCTGCCACCCGAGGCTAGCCACGTGAAGCCGCGGGTAGACCCACTGCTGCCGCGGATAGAGTGGAGGCACTCGGGTCTATATATATGAGTGCTCCCCCCTCTCATTTTCAAGTTAGAAATCGTTCTGGAACCCTGCCCGTTTCGTTTCTCGACCAAACTTTTGTCTTCCAAACCCAAATTGTTTCACTCTAACACGTAGATATACCCATATACTACCACATATCCAAAAATAGTTGGTAGATTTAGACGTTTAAAGACTACGATTTGGCAAAAAGCCCGTGTAGCAGTCCATTGTGAGTATTTTTACAATCATCAAGTCAATACTACTTCTTTACACTATTTTACACTTGCACATCAAATTTCATTTTTGAAATATGCCCGAAACTAAGTTCTGTGGCCGTTTTTGTTAACTTTTGGTACATTTTAGTACCTAAACGCATTTTTTGGCATTTCTACAACTCGGATTAACTATCTGTCGCTTCCAGCAGCTTTCATATACTTGCATCTTCGCACTGAGCAACTTCGCCGGACTAGGTTATCTTCCTAGTCTGAGTTTGGCTTTTTTTGGTATATATTGAACTGTATATATACTAACTTTTCAATTCTGTCAAGCCCGGATGTCAAAGCTGCTGTAGTTTACTGCTTTTATATATATTTATGCATATATAAGCAACATTCACCACACTGGGTTATCTTTCCAGTCTTGGTTGACTACTTTTCTGTCTATCTATATATATATATATATATATATATATATTTATATTTATATTTCAGTTTGGTCTGGATCATACTGTGGTCTTTTTACTACTTTTATATATATTTATGCATACATAAGCAGCCTTCACCACACTGGGTTATCTTCCCAGTCTTGGTTGACTACTTTTCTATCTCTATATATATATATTTATATTTCAATTTGGCCTGTATTATTCTGTGGTATTTTTACTGCTTTTATATATAAATATGCATATATAAGCAACCTTCACCACACTTTGTTATCTTCCCAGTCTTGGTTGACTACTTTTCTGTACATTTACATTTCAGTTTGGCCTGGATCATTATGTGGCCTTTTTACTATTTTTGCACCATTCACCATACTGCGTTATCTTCCCAGTCTTGGTTGACTACGTTTTTGTATATATTTATATTTCAATCCAGGCACAGACGTGAAAACCCATCGCCCTTTTTATTGCTTTTTCTATATATATTTCAATTCTATCCAGCCTAGATCATTCCGTGGCTTTTATACAGCTTTTATAAATATATATATATATATATATATATATATATATATTTCAATTCTAGTTCGGGCACCGACATAAAAACTCATCGCCCTTTACAACTTTTGTATATATAATTATATATAGTGCTTTACTCATTTTATTCAATTGCTGCTGTAAGTATTCATTTGATATGAATTGGCATTGAAATTTCTGCGGACGAACTAGATTTCTTTAAATCTCACCAACTTTAGCTTTCCAATGGTTCAAAATAGGTTCAGACAGAAATGGAAAACTAGAATGGCTGAGATTTATTTAAATCTAGTATTTTTCTAGTTTAAGTTATAAAAGCTTCCTCGCGACCCTTAGATCGCTATCTAGTGGGAGCGAGATGCTTCGGCCATGTGAAAACGAGGATTTACTAAACGAATCCTTGGTTCTGGCGATATTTGGATATATATCTGTTTCTGTACAAATTTGAGTTGTGCAGGTTTATTGGCTACTCATATGTGAGCCTAGAAATCGTGGGATTCATGATCAAACTGATCAGAATCTGATTCCCACGACTGACAAACTCCACTTTACAAATGTACCATGTCAGTTTATCTATAAAATGTACATATAAAAGACCTTAAAAAGGTTATCCGGATTTAAGGTCTCAACATAGTAAAAATATGGTTTGTCGTGTCAGAGTCCCTCCGATGGCTATCATGCCCATGAGGAGACCGACACTTGTATATATTTTGTGGCCGAGGATGCTTCGCAGCCCGACAATCACCATTCAAATTGAACCTTAAGGCTAAAAACATAAAACTGAAATATCGATATGCTTCAATTCCTATGTTAGCGTCAAGGTTTGATAACCTTCTTTTCAAAACATTATTCAATATCCTTTTCAAAAAAAAGAGCTTTTGCAAATCAAATCAAATACTTTTGAAAATCAAATCAAAGAATTTTCGCAAATTAAATCAAACCCATCGTATATAGGTTCAACGATGCATAAGACATACTTTTCATCAAACATAGGCCCAATTTTCTAACAACATTCATACACACAATTTAATTTTTTAATGGAAATATTAAAAAGTTGCGGTACAGTGTTTACACGGGAGTTGTGGGGTGCCTAACACCTTCCCCATACTTAACCAAGCCCCCGAACTAAAACTTTGTTTTCAAAGATCAAGTTTCGACATTGTCCAGCAATTGGGCCTCTTTCAAACAAAACTCGTTTAAGTTGGTACAACCATTTCAGATCTACCAACTGGTGACTCTATAAAATGTTAAATTGTCGACGTGATACATGTTGGCCTTTTCCTAAAAAACCCTTCAAAACCTTTTTCATAATAAAAAGAGTAAGGGTAGAGATAACTTAGGAAGAGAGATAGATCCGGGTTGTGACCCGACCAGCGGATTTTTTCCCGACGTTGACAAAACACACTCATCAAATACCCCCGAACTTGAATATTTTCTTGTCCTCAAGCAAAACACAAAGAAAAAAAATTAACTATATGAACAACTACACAAGCAATGAGAATTTGAACAATGGTCACAAAGATGTTAAAAGATGATAACTCTAGAAAACTTTCAATATAGCGCAACGTCTAGGATTTCAACTTGATTGTTAGTCATACCTCGCTTTAGATCATTTCCGTGTGTGTACCCATTTGCACTAAACCAATTATATCCCGGACGAGCTTATGCAACCACATTACCTTATGAAAAAAATCAAAATAAACTTCAAAAAGAACATGCTTAACACATCACTCATCGCTAATGTAGAAAATTGAAAATTTCCAAAAATTTTGAGATCAAAGGATATTAGGTGAGTACATTTTATGCTCCATCTTACCCTAAGCCCGCTCTTATGGGCGAGTGCGTCGCTCCATCTCAACCCATCGCAAGATTTGCGATATACTAGTTTTTTTATACAACAGGTGAGTGCGTTTTACGCTCTATCTCCCCTAAGCATGTGTTTATGAGTGAGAGCATTTTACGCTCCATCTCAACCCACCACATGACCAACTAATCAATCTTGGGTACATTACTTTGAGTGATGTTTAAATGAGTTCTAGAGCTTATTTATATTTCCCACAAGCATTCAGTCATATAATCATTCTCTATGTCTACAACTAGTTCATTATAAATGGGTATGTGCACAAATGTGGTAGGGATCACAAGCAATGAAATAGCCAACACAAGGTCAAGCACATAGACCAAGCAATATTCATCCAATTTTCACGAGTTATAACCTAAACAATCATTTGTCCGATCATATAGTTTAGCTCATTTCAAATTAAACCAATGCTCAAGAGACACAATATATACTAGAACATAATTAAAACTCACACAAAAAAAACACAATAAAATAAAACATATCAATCAAAACGTAGAAGACCCCTGAACTTGAAATTGATAATGTCCTTACTAAACGTAATAAAAGAATTCAATGCAAAGGACTTCCATGATAATTTGTCAGTTGTCGCTTTTCGCAACCGACTCCTACTATTTTCTAAGATATGACAAAAAAATGAAATTTTTTCAAAATTTTTCAAATTTCTAACAAATGTACACATATAAATGAAATACATCAAAATAAATAACATAATAACAAAATAATAGCACAAGCACCAAATGTCACAATAGGTACCCCCAAACTTAAACTAGACATTGTCCTCAATGTCAGAAATAGGAAACATTAAAATAGAGAACTTCCCTGAGAATATGTCAATCGTCATCTACATCATCCTCCAATTCCTCCATGTCGGGAAAGCCAAACTTGTTGCACGATACTCGGTACCTGAAATTAACTAACACAAAACTTTACACTTTGGGTTGCCTCCAAACAAGTGCTTGGTTTATAGTCTTCGGCCCGACTTTATTTAAACATAAAAACAAGTTTAAATTAAGATCAATTGGATTGAAATTAATATTTGAAAAGCATTAGAAAATTAATTCCCTGACAACGGTGCCAAAAACTTGTTGGTCATTTTCACGATCAATAAACACGCGCAAGTATACGCGATCAACAAATAATATATGATAAGAGAGTTGTCGAACCCACGAGGAATTATCTCTAATGATTAACCAAGTAATAACTTTATATCATCTAAATCTTATTTAAACAATTGATTGAAGGAATAAAAGCTAAAGACTACAATTACACTAAATAACATAATTAAATAACATAAATAGATAGTTAAGGAGCTAAGAACTCAATGTCCCCACACAAGCATTTTGTCGAACACTTAGCGTGCAAAGCTTCGTTTACATCTACTAACTCTCCAATTGATCATAATGGTCACGATGATTTGTCAACCGAGAATTCGTTAGTATTCGTACGCCTCTTCCGAGGTTCATATAAACATATCCTCTCCAGATCCACCCAAAAGGGAATAGAACGGAAAGGAACATCCTAGCTACATAACCCACCATATTCCTATGTGAATTAACATTAGACAAGGAATTCAAGCTTATATTCTCAAATTCGTTACACTATGGTATATAGGTATATTCCTATCCTACACACAAATTATGTATTCCATTTTATGTAGAACAAGCATAATCACATGCCAAAATATTCATGGCCTAAATCCACAATCCATTTTCCAATTTCATATAGATTACCAAATAATTACCAATTCCTTAGCAATTAAACATTAAGCATAAATATATTGAACCAACTCATATGGTGCCAATCAAAAGGATAAGAAATTCAACTCAAACTAAGTATTGGGTTCAATTACATTCATAGATCCAAAACTAATAATTACATAGAAGAAAAAGAGAGAAAAGGAATGACTTCCCCTAATTGTTGGTTGAAGCTCCTCCATTGTTGTTGTTGAAGCTCCCACCATTGTTGCATCTCGAAGCTCTTGAAGAACCATGGCCTCTTGGCCATGGACTCCTCTCTCTTTTACTCCCTCTCTTATGCTAGGAAATGAAAAATGATGAAAGGAATTGAAGGAATGAGTGAATGGATGGCTAGTTTATGCATTTAAGACCTAAAAATTACCAAAAAATCCGTGTCAAGCGCTACGGCGCCTCAATTTGTCCTGAAAGGGGTACTAAAACAGGGGCGTGCTACTTCTTAGAGGCGCTGCGTTGCCAAATTTTGCCTAGATAGGGGCGCTGCGGCACCGCTACAGTACTCTGGAATTTTTAGCTTCGGCGTCTGTTGGGAAAATGACCATAACTTCTTCATACGAACTCCGATTTGGATGATTCAAGATGTTTAGGAAAGAGGAGAGATAGCTCTACAACTATTATTCAGGGAGTTATTCGAAATAATTGCTAGAGGAATGCCAAAATTGGCCCTGAAGTGATTGTTATACATATTGGCAGTTGGGAGTTTCCATATTTGACACTCGTTGGGAAAATGGGAATAACTCTCGCAAAAGAACTCTGATTGAGACGATTCAAGATGATACAAAACGAGAGAGATAGCTCTACAACTTCAATTCATTGAGTTTGGAGAGATAATGTCCAGATCATGGCCAAAATATGGCCTCAAGGGACTGTTGTGTCAATGGCACACCGAAATTGTGAATTTGACAACTCCAATTATCGATCCAAATGACACTCATTCCAATTCCTACAAAATAAAGTAAAAACATATAAAACTAATACAAAAATATATAAAAGCAATAAAAAAAACTTTATTATACAACAATACAATGAAAATACATAAAAACCAAACAAACTAGCTTAGGATTTATAAATTATCAAACTCAAAAGTACCTTATTTGTGTATTTAAAACACACTCATCACACATCCTAAACCCCTGTGTGAAGCATCACTATAAACCACAAGACCCCCAATATCATCTGGTAGTGATAGTACTGGTGCCCTACCCAACAATTTCTTTAATTCTTGAAAGCTCTCCTCACACTTATCTGTCTAAACATACTTCACCGTTTTTTCGAGTTAAATTTGTTAGCGGGGTCTCTATTTTTGAAAAATCTTTTATAAAACGACGATAGTACCCTGCCAAACCAAGAAAACTGCGTACTTCTGTTGGTGTTGTTGGTTGATCCCAATTTATGATTGTTTCTATCTACGCCGGATCCACCACCACCCCATTATTATCAATTACGTGACCTAGGAACTGGACTTCCTCTAACCAGAATTCACACTTGGAAAATTTTGCGTAGAGTTGTTCCTTTCGTAGTATCTCTAACACCTCCCTCAAGTGTTCAGCATGTTTCTCCCGTGTCTTAGAGTATATTAGGATATCATCAATAAACACCACCATAAATTTATCCAAACATGTCTTAAACACTCGATTCATTAGATCCATAAAAGCTGTCGGTGCATTTATTAACCCAAAAGACATCATAACAAACTCATAATGTCCATATCGTGTCCTAAATGCGGTCTTTGGCACATCTTCTTTTCTTACCTTCAGTTGATGATAACTTGATCGTAAGTCAATTTTCAAAAAATGCTCGGCTTCTTTTAACTGATCAAACAAATCATCAATCCTTGGTAAGGGGTACTTATTCTTTAAGGTCAACTTATTTAACTCCCGATAATCTATACATAATCTTAAAGTCCCATCTTTCATCTTTACAAACAACACAAGCTCTCCCCATGGTGAAACACTAGGTTGTATGTACTTCTTGTCTAAGACTTCTTGCAGCTGAACATGCAACTCCTTCAATTCTACCGGTGCCATCCTATAAGATGCCTTTGAAATTGGTGTTGTACCAGGTGCAAGGTCAATCACAAACTCAATCTCTCTATCAGGTGGAAGACCAGGTAGGTCATTTGGAAATACGTCCAGAAACTTATTTACTATAGGGATTTGATCTAGCTTTCCCCCTTCTTTCCTCGTATCCACAACATAGGCTAAATACCCTGTACCACCTTTTCGAAGCAATCTCTTAGCCTGCATAACTGTTAAACACCGGACTTGCTTTGGTGAACAACTTCCCTTGAATACTACCTTTGTTTTCAAAGATGTCCTTAAACTTACTTGTTTCCACTTACAATCAATCACTACCTTATGCCTACCCAACCAATCCATACCCAAAATTACATCAAACTCCCCTAGCTGTATTGGAATAAGGTTTACCGGTAACTTATGTCCCTGAATTTCTACACTACAATTCTTTTTGTACTGTATGAACAGGGATTATTTATTTATTAGCAATTTCTACGTGGAAAGGTACCTCTAGATCTTCACATGACATTTTTAATCTCTTAACAAAATCAACAGATGCAAACGAACAAGAAGCACCAGAGTTGAATAGAACATAAGCATTTACGGCATCAATTGGGATAATACATGTTGCCACATCTTGTGCCGCAATAGCATCCCTCACTGTCATGTTAAACGTTCTTGCATTCGGAAGATTTTGAGTAACTCCTACACCCGCTGTTCCAGGGTTATTGTTGACATTTTGACCTCCTCCCACATTCGCCTTCTTGGGTTGTGGACAAGACTTGGTCACATGACCCTCTGCCCGCAGTTAAAATATATGACATTCTTGCTCTTCTCCTTCTTTTGTGGAAACCTGTTGGAATAGTGCCAATTTTCTCCACAGGTATAACACTTCGTCCCTGTGACACCCCCAAATCCGGGTACTTCAATTCCACGGGATTTGGTGTTCACTGTACAAATATCATCTATCTATCTACCCATAATAAATGTAAACCATGTAATAGATAGAAATAAATCCTCCTTTTATGGGGTTACAACATCTGAATAATAAATACAATCCCAGGTCATACTAACCTTAAATCTCAAATGCGAAAAAGCAAACAAATAAATAGTTTTACATAACTTTAACATAAGTCTAAAACAATAATATATCAAATAAACATCAAGTCTTCATCACTTGTTGACCTTACCCTTGCCTTTGCTAGTAGAAGGCTCTTCGGACCTTTCGTTCTTAACTGCAATGTTATTATTACGCAAGAGTGAGCCCGATTGCCAACAAGTATAACAATATAACAACAATATAATAACATGCGAGTGAATCAAAGACTTCTGAATAAGAAACTTGGCCTTTGAATTAAGAATGAATAACAAGAATCAAAAGAACATCTGAGGGTCATAAGACCTCGAACTATGTCCTAGGTTGTAAAGTGTTTATACTTTAAACCTTTAACAGTCATAAGACTATGGACTCTACAGTTTGTACTTAGGGGGATCAGCCCTTAGTACCATACTGTGCACAATATCTCAACGCTAAAGCATCATCAATCCCCTATCAAAAGGTTTGTTCATCTCAGTTTGACATCAGAGTCCGCACCAAAGGAAATTTGGTTTGGATAAACTCAATAACAGTTCTAGAATTTAGAACGCTCATCAACTATGGACTAGTCGAATCAATAAGGGTTCGCTAGTGTTACAAGGTTCAACAATAAATGATATTCAATTTGAATAATAAATCTCAAAGTATACAATTGAATAAATATTGTATAACTGAAGTAATACTTTAAAAGAATTATAATATCTCATATGAAATATTGAACTTGAATAACTAAGAACAAGAACTTGATTGATATAGAATCATAAGTATAGAACTTGCTCAACGAATAACTTTGAAGTTAGAAAGCTTGCTCAATTTAAAGAGTATAAATAAGAAAACTTGCATAATTGCAAACGAGTTAGGGTAAGGAAACTTGCTTAACGATAATGAGTTAGGGATAGAATACTTGCCTCGTGCTCAAGCTGCAAATCTAGTTACAATTCAATTTCTCAACGTCCAACACATTACATTATGCATACGATGTCGATTAGTTTCATCACTTCTGTGTTCAACTGTTGAACTTTTTATTTAAGTCAACTTACAACTTGATTCATAGTGTTAACTTATTAACTAACCACATAACATGAGTATGAATTCACAATATGCGTATCATATAGGTATAATCATTCAAACAATCATAATCAAGTTTTACAATCACAATATTCAAGTTCGCACTTAGTTTGTTAACTTGAACATTCACATTATCTTGTACATGCCAATAGCTTAGTTTATTAATCATAAAATTCAAATCATATAATATTCATGTTTATAACTTAGAACAACATCTTTTATCGTCGAGAGCACTACACTTGCATACGTTCAATTCTGACGCCCTCCGATTGCCTCCGAATACAAATTAGTCACAACGATGGCCATTTTGACCCATGTTAACGACTTCAAATCAAAAAACTTATAAAATAAAAGTTGTAGGTCTACTCGTTATCTTTCCGAATCATCTTGAATCTCCTTAATCGGAGTTCGTATGAAGAAGTTATGCTTATTTTACTACATGAGGTCAAAATAGTCTCGGTTTACACTTTTTACACTCCGAAAAGCACCCAGCCCCGCTGGGTCGGGGCTTTAAGCCTATGAGGACCCGCTGGGGTGGGGCCCTCTGCTGGTGCATGTTCTGGTTCGTAATTTTAACACTTCGTTAGCCCAATTACTCCAATTAAATGCAAATTAAACTAACACCGTGATTTCTATGAAGTATAAACTTCATAGAAACATCATACAATGTTACTAACTTGTTTTTAACATCTTAAATCATGCAATTACTCGAATCAAATCATGAAATTTCACTGTTCTTGGTGTTCTTGGCGGTTTTGAAGAAAAACATGAAATTTGACGTCAATGATTCGTTATAACTCCGAATCCGTCCGTTCAAAGTTTGTTTTCTTTGATTTAACATGTATTATCATAATTTACTAACAAATTTAAGTTAAACAAACAATTAATGGCATACAATTGTTCGTAAGGGCTATATATATAACTTTTATACTCTATAGATCATGAAACTCCAATTAAAGCATGCATACATGACATTAATTATTTTAAAGCATGAATACATGATATAAAACATATGAAGAACATATACTAACATACATGTCATCATATACACAATAATTCATTCATACTTTAATTACAGGGAGCTTTAAAAATAGTTTCTATGGAGAAAGTATAAAAACACGAACTTAGAATCTCAGATAAGGAATTACCCTTTGCTTCTTGATAAGATGATGATAAAGAACTCTAGAACCTTATGCCTTCTTCTTCAATTCTCAATCTCTCTCAAGTTTTTCTCTCTATTCTCTTTATTTAGTTCTCTAATGGAATATGAATACGATATATGAACTAATATAGATATAAGGCTATAATATACGTATATAACATAATATATATTAATATATATATATAATGGTAAATTAGTGGCATCAGTTAATCTGTAATAGGTTAACTGGTGCAACTCCCCTTAGGGCCTTGTTTGCTTCCCCCTTATATTGTTCCTTTCCTCTTATTTTAATTAAACTCTTATAATATCGTTTAATAGTGTCACACCCATTTAAGCAATTAATCAAATATCTTATTTAAACTAATTAAATAAAATAGAATAAAATTACATAAATTCACATAATCACATAATTAAAATTTTCATTTATTAATTATGTCAAATCATTAAATCTCTAATTAATTATTAAATTAATTAGAATAACTTTATGCTTATTAAATAACTCATTTAACCAAATAAGCTCAATTAAATTCATACTTTGAATAATAAAATTCTCTATATTAATTTAATCAATGTAACACATATAATTAAATTAATCTACCACAAATTCATCAATTAATTATTTAATTTAATAATTAAATCATCAAAAAAATATTTATTTAATTCAATAAATATTCAAATTAAATTACAAAATCTCGTTCGTCGCATCTTTCCCCCTTAAAAGGATTCTGTCCCCAGAATCACGGTTCAATTAAAAATTTCGTCCAGTTACATTCTCCCCCCTATAAAGATTCTGTCCCCAGAATTGCTTACACATAATTTAAGTAAATAACTGCGAGTAATTCTTCATCGTATGCTCTTCGAGTTCCCACGTAGCTTCTTCAGCGTTGTGGTTCCTCCAAATTACCTTAACAGAAGGTATAACTGTATTTTTGAGAACTTGCACTTTCCTGTCAACAATCTGAACAGGAATTTCTTCATAGGATAAGTCTTTCTCAAATTGTAGGGGTTCATATTCAATCACATGTTTGTAATCGGGTTTGTAGGGTCGTAAAACTGAAACATGGAAGACGTTGTGGACATTCTCTAGCGTCGGAGGTAAGGCTACCTCATATGCGACTTTTCCAATCCTTCGTAGTACCTCAAAGGGTCCAATGAACCTCAGGCTCAATTTCTCCTTCTTACCGAATCTGATCTTTCCCTTCCAGGGAGAGACTTTCAAAAATACAAAGCTACCCGATTCAAATTCATCATTCTTACGGTATGGATCGGTGTATTTCTTTTGCCTATCCTGAGCTGCTACCAGTCTTGTTCGGATAACCCTGACTATCTCTGCTGTTTGTTGTACCAGTTCTGGTCCTAGTAACTGTCTCTCGCCAACTTCATCCCAGTAAAGTGGAGTTCTAAACTTTCTTCCGTACAATGCTTCGTAAGGCAGCATGCCAATACTAGCGTGGTAATTGTTGTTGTAGCCGAATTCAACGAGCGGTAAGTGAGCATCCCAATTTCCTTTAAAATTCATGATGCACGCTCTCAACATATCCTTCAATGTCTGGATCATTGTTTCACTCTGGCCATCTGTTTGAGGGTGATAAGCCGTACTCATTCTTAACTGTGTCCCCATGCACTCCTATAGTCACTTCCAGAAGTTTGAGGTAAAGCGCGAATTCGTATCGAAAACAATTAACACCGGAACTCCGTGCCTTGAAATAATCTCTTTCACATATAACCTTGCCAACTGGTCTAAGTTGAATCTGATTCTGATCGAAAGGAAGTGTGCAGATTTCATCAATCGGTCAACGATAACCCATACTGTGTCGTAGCCTTTCTAAGTTGTTGGAAGGCCAACTACGAAATCCATCGTAATATGTTCCCATTTCCATTTGGGATCTCTAAAGGTTGTAGCAACCCACTCGGCCTCTGATGTTCTGCTTTCACTTTCTGACATATCAGACACTTTGCAACACACTTTGCAACACACTCTGTAACATCTCGTTTCAAATTCGGCCACCAAAAATGTTGTCAAAGATCCTGGTACATCTTGGTACTATCGGGGTGAATCGAATACCGTGAGCTATGAGCCTCGCTCAAAATATCTTCCTTAATCTTTGGCACTGGCGATACCCAAACTCTGCTCTCAAATCTCGGTAGTCCATCACTGTCTATCTTGAACCTCGGTTCGATTCCCTCAGATATCTTTTTCTTTACCTTCTCACATTCTTCATCCTAAAGTTGAGCTTCCTTAACTTTATCTAGTAAAGTTGTACCAGCTTGCATCTGGAACAGCTTTTCGTCAATCTCCATCAGATACTTCAATTCCAATTCCAGCTTTTCCATTGCTAAAATTAGCTCTTCCTGAGCGATCAACATCATCAACTTCTCCCGACCCTTTCTGCTTAAGGCATTGGCAACCACATTTGCTTTACCCGGATGGTATAAGATTTCGCAATTATAGTCTTTAATTAACTCCAACCACCTTCTCTGGCGCATATTCAAATCCTTTTGTGTAAAAATATATTTCAAACTTTTGTGGTCTGTATATATCTCACACTTCTCCCCATAAAGATAGGGTCTCTAAATCTTCAAAGCAAATACCATTGCCGCCAACTCCAAATCATAGATGGGATACCCCTTCTCGTAATCCTTCAATTGTCGTGACGTATACGCAATGACCCTGTCGTTTTGCATAAGCACGCAGCCAAGTCCTTTATGTGACACATCACTATAAACCACAAAATTTCCTGTGTCATCCGAAAGAGATAACACAGGTGCTGAACTCAACCTCTTCTTAAGATCTTGGAAGTTTTCCTCACACTTCTCCGTCCCGACGAATTTCACCTATTTCCTAGTCAAATTCGTCAGTGGAGTTGCGATCTTGGATAAGTCCTGAATGAATCTTCTATAATAACCTGCTAATCCAAGAAAACTTCTCACTTTCGACGGCGTTTTCGGCTGCTCCCAGTTCATCACAACTTCGACTTTAGAGGGATCTACAGAAATTCTGTCCTTATAGATCACATGTCCAAGAAATTGCACCCTTTCAATCATGAATTCACATTTCAAAAATTTGGCATACAACTTCTCTCTTCTCAACGCCTCTAACGTTACTTTCAAATGCTCTACATGTTCTTCCTTGGTCTTCGAGTATACCAAAATGTCGTCGATAAAGACCACCACGAATTTGTCCAAAAATGGCTTGAACACTCAGTTCATTAGGCCCATAAATGCTGCAGGAGCATTTGTTAGACCAAATGACATCACCAAAAATTTGTTGTGACCATATCAAGTGCTAAATGTTGTCTTCGGAACATCCTCTGGCCTCACCTTCAGTTGATGATAACCACTCCTCAAGTCTATCTTTGAAAAGTATCTCGTTCCCTTCAATTGATCAAACAGATCGTCGATCCTTCGTAATGGATATCTATTCTTAATGGTGACCTTATTTAGTTCTCTGTAGTCGATGAAGAGTCGCATCGTCCCGTCCGTCTTCTTCACAAATAACATCGGCGCTCCCCACGGCGATACGCTCTGTTGTATGTACTTCTTGTCCAGTAGCTTTTGCAGTTGTACCATCAATTCTTTCATCTCTATCGGAGCCATTCGGTACGGTGACTTCGATATTGGAGTCATTCCTGGCGCCAAATCGATCACAAACTCAACCTCTCTGTCTGGTGGAAGTCCTGGCAGATCGTCCGGAAATACGTCTGCGAAGTCCCTCACGACTGGTATCTCGTCCAATTTCGGGTTCTCTTTACGGCAATCGACTATGTAGGCTAAATATCCTACACAGCCTTGTCTTAACAACTTCCTGTCCTGCATCATTGTCAGACAACTCACTTGTCTAGGTAACTTGATGCCATAAAATACAACCTTTGACGGAGTTATAAAGTTAATACATTTTTTCTGGCAATCAATTACAGCCCCATAACAGAATAGGCAATCCATTCCCAGAATAACGTCGAACTCCCAAAGTCTAATCGGAATAAGATCTACGTTCAGAATGTTACCCTTAATATTCACCCTACAATTCTTGTGTACCTACTTAATAGGGATCACTTCTCTATTCGCAATTTTTTTGTTCATAGGGTATTCTTACTCATCCTTATGCAATCCTAAGTTCTTAGCAAAATCATCGGATATAAATGAACAAGTAGCACCCGAATCAAATAATACATAAGCATTAGCTTTATTGATCGGAATGATACCTGACACCACATCGCGAGACTACACAGCATCCTGCACTGTCATGTTGAACGTCCTAGCAGTCGGTCGGTTGGTTGCGATTGGTCCCGTGATAGTCAAAGCATTTCCACCGTTGCCTCCTCGGTTCCCTACTGATCCTGCTCCTCCAGATCCCTTCTTGGGACAGTCCCTTACTAGATGGTCCTTCGATCCACATGTGAAATAGGCGCCCTTCTTTGGTTTAGGACAGTTAGGTGCCATGTGGCCTTCCTGACCATAATTGTAGCACACCCGCTTCCCCTTCATACAAACCCCCAGGTGAGCTTTCCCGCAAGTCGGATATGCCTCAATTCTCTTCTTCTGACTTCCTTGTTGATTTCTAGTTGACGAGTTATTGGTCCATTTCCTCTTCTGATTGTTATTTCCTCCCATATTGCTATCACTAGCCTTGGTATTCCATTCACTCTCATTCTTCTTCGTCTTCTGATCCTGGTTATACTTGGTCACGGCGTTGCTACCACCTTCAGTGAGGATGGCCTTCTCCAATACTCCAGCAAAAGTGTTCAACTGGAACATTGACACTTTGCTATACAACCAGGGCTTCAGGCCCTATTCAAACCTCCTTGCCTTCCTCTCGTCACTGTACACTTGATACGTGGCAAACCTAGCCAACTTATTTAATTTTTCCGCATAGTTTGGTATGGACATATTCCCCTGCTTGAGCTCCAGAAATTGCACCTCCATTAGGTTCTGTGAGCTGGTCAAAAAATACATCTCAAAAAATATTTCTTTAAACCTCTCCCAGGTTATTACGCCTTCTCCTCCTCGGACCTTATTTTCCTGCCACCAAAAGCTGGCTTCTGATTTTAACATGAACGTTACGTAGGCGGTCTTCTGGTCCTCCCTGACTCTAGCGACATCAAAAACTTTCTCCATCTCCATAACCCAAGTTTGAGCTTCTATCGGGTTCGTGGAGCCTTTAAACTCTGGCGGTCTCACCGCCTTAAAGTCCTTAAACGAGGTATTTGGTGGAGCTTGAGGTTGATTGTTAATTGCTCCGGCTAGTAAGTTCACCAACTGCTGCACGGGGTTAGCATTAGCATTGGCGTTATTATTGTCCGTTGACCCTTCATGGGTCGGTTGAAAGTTTGGTCTTCTTCTCGGCGGCATATTTTTGTTTAAGATATACGCTAATTAGATCGTTATTCAATCCTTTAAATATTTAGGGCTTAACTTAAACATTTAAACATAATCACTTAACACTTTATCTCAAATAAACTATGATATTTTATTTAATCAAAAGTTTTAACATAATACGATATCATCACTGCTATTTACATCAACTATCCCGAGATAAAGAATCTATAGAATTTAAATCATCAAAATATTCCTCTGTTTATAAACACATCGGAATTTACATTATTAACTACCAGATATGTTTTCACGTAATCAAACTGTTCCTATCACTGCCTACTAAGGCGTCGAACAGCTTTACTGCGTTCTTCTTCTATGATGCGGAACATCGTCCTGCGATCTAGCATATACCAGGGCAGACCTTCGAACTGGACTGGATAGTACATCACCCGATCCTGGGCCTTGTCAATTGCATTCTGAAATATATAATCCGTCTCCTCAATCTTTGCTCTCTTTGCACGAACATTATCCTATGCAAGATCGGCACGTCGTGAATCTCTCACCCAAGCTTCCTCCGCTATGGCAAGCCATGCTGATTTCTCTTTCAATTCGTTCTTCAACTTCTCTATCTCCTCTGACTTTTCTTCACCTTGGCCCTTCTCGTGGACCAACTCCCACTCTACGTCTCCAAGACGTGTGTAAAGAGCCTCCATCTCACCATCCTTCTGCTCGATGGTAGACTGTTGAGTAATTGTCTTCTCCTTCAGCTCTTGAATAGTATCTCGTAACTCTATGTTACGGTCATACAGTTCATCATATATCTCAGCGCTGATAGAGTTTGGTGGGAACACTTCAGGGTCTTCCTCCTCCTCTTTGGCTGCCTCAGCCTGAACCTCAATCTCCTCAGGGTCTTCCTCAGAGTCCTCCTCTTAGTCAAACACCGGCACATGCTCCTAACCAACGACTGTGATCAAAGGAGATGGCTCTCGTCAAATCCGCTACTCCTAGACTATGTGAATGTCTCGGGGCTCCTCCTCTCTAGCCTCTCGAGGTACAATGTCCCTAGGCTGACTAGGTTCTCCAGCATCCGACATCCTGACAAATCAAATTTTAAGTCTTAGTTATTAAGTGATGCTAATCGATACCCTCGCAAGTATATAAGTATAAGCACATAGCACATAAGTTAATTTATTATCTTTCTTAGAACTCTATAAGAGTTTATCATTACTATGTTCTCGATTTCTTAAAAGCCTACTACCCTAAGGTTTTCCCCCACCAAAGGTTCATAACCTACAGCTCTGATACCAACCTGTGACACCCCCAAATCTGGGTACTTTAATTCCACGGGATTTGGTGTTCACTGTACAAATATCATTTATCTATCTACCCATAATAAATGCAAACCATGCAATAGATAGAAATAAATCCTCCCCTTATGGGGTTATAACATCTGCATAATAAATACAATCCCAGGTCATACTAACCGTAAATCTCAAATGCAAAAATGTAAACCAATAAATAGTCTTACACAACTTTAACATAAGTCTTAAACAATAACATATCAAATAAACAACAAGTCTTCATTACTTGTTGACCAAGCCCTAGCCTTTGCTAGTAGAAGGCTCTTCGGACCTTTCATTCTTAACTGCAATGTTATTATAACGCAAGAGTGAGCATGATTGCCCACAAGAATAACAATACAATAATATGCGAGTGAATCAAAGACTTCTGAATAAGAAACTCGGCCTTTGAATCAAGAATGAATAACAAGAATCAAAAGAACATATGAGGGTCATAAGACCTCGAACTATGTCCTTGGTTGTAAAGTGTTTATACTTTAAATCTTTAACAGTCATAAGACTATGGACTCTACTGTTTGTACTAAGGGGGTTCAGCCCTTAGTACCATATTGTGCACAATATCTCAACGCTAAAACATCATCAATCCCCTATCAAAAGGGTTGTTCATCTCAGTTTGACATCAGAGTCCGCACCAAAGGAAGTTTGGTTTGGATAAACTCAATAACAGTTCTAAAATTTAGAACGCTCATCAACTATGGACTAGTCGAATCAATAAGGGTTCGCTAGTCTTACAAGGTTCAACAATAAATGATATTCAATTTGAATAATAAATCTCAAGAGTATACAATTGAATAAATATTGTATAACTGAAGTAATACTTTAAAAGAATTATAATATCTCATATGAAATCTTGAACTTGAATAACTAAGAACAAGAACTTGATTGATATAGAATCATAAGTATAGAACTTGCTCAACGAATAACTTTGAAGTTAGAAAGCTTGCTCAATTTAAAGAGTATGAATAAGAAAACTTGAATAATCGTAAACGAGTTAGGGTAAGGAAACTTGCTTAACGATAATGAGTTAGGGATAGAATACTTACCTCGTGCGCAAGATACAAATCTAGTTACAATTCAATTCCTCAACGTCCTACACATTACATTATGCATACGATGTCGATTAGTTTCATCACTTCTATGTTCAACTGCTGAACTTTTCATTTAAGTCAACTTATACCTTGGTTCATAGTGTTAACTTATTAACTAATCACATAACATGAGTATGAATTCACAATATGTGTATCATATAGGTATAATCATTCAAACAATCATAATCAAGTTTTACAATCACAATATTCAATTTCCCACTTAGTTTGTTAAATTAAACCTTCACATTATCTTGTACATCCCAATAACTTAGTTTATTAATCATGAACTTCAAATCATATAATATTCATGTTTATAATTTAGAACAACATCTTTTATCGTCGAGATAACTACACTTGCATACGTGCATGTCCGACGCCCTCCAATTGCTCCGAATACGCATTAGCCACAAAGATGGCCATTTTGACCCATGTTAACGACTTCAAATCGAAAAACATAAAAATTAAAAGTTGTAGATCTACTCGTTCTCTTTCTGAATAATCTTAAATCTCTTTTATCGGAGTTCGTATGAAAAAATTATGCTTATTTTACTACAGAAGGTCAACACAGTCTCGATTTACATTTTTTACACTCAGGACAGCACCCACCCCCACTGGGGCGGGGCTTTAAGCCTATGAGGACCTACTGGGGCGGGGCCCCCCCTGCTGGTGCATGTTCTGGTTCCCAATTTTGACAGTTCGTTGGCCCAATTACTTCAATTAAATGCAAATTAAACTAACACCGTGATTTCTATGAAGTATAAACTTCATAGAAACATTATAAAATATTACTAACATGTTTTTAACATCTTAAATCATGCAATTACTCAAATTAAATCATGAAATTTCACTGTTCTTGGTGTTCTTGACGGTTTTGTAGAAAAACATAAAATTTGATGTCACAGATTCGTTATAACTCCGAATCCAACCGTTCAAAGTTTGTTTTATTTGGTTTAACATGTATTATCATAATTTACTGACAAATTTAAGTTAAACAAATAATTAATGGCATACAATTTTTCGTAAGGGCCATAAGGGCCATATATACAACTTTTATACTCTGTAGATCATGAAACTCCAATTAAAGCATGCTTACATGACATTGATTGTTTTAAAACATAAATACATGATATAAAATATATTAAGAACATATACTAACATACATATCATCATATACACAATAATTCATCCATACTTTAATTACAGAGAGCTTTAAAAATAGTTTTTATGGAGAAAGTATAAAAACACGAACTTAGAATCTCAGATAAGGAATTACCCTTTGCTTCTTGATAAGATGATGATAACGAACTCTAGAACCTTAAGCCTTCTTCTTCAATTCTCAATCTCTCCCAAGTTTTTCTCTCTATTCTCTCTATTTAGTTCTCTGATGGAATATGAATACGATATATGAACTGATATAGATATAAGGCTATATAATACGTATATAACATAATATGTATATAACGGTAAGTTAGTGGTATCAGTTAATCCATAATGGGTTAACTGGTGCAACTCCCCTTAGGGCCTTGTTTACTTGCCCCTTATATTGTTCCTTTCCTCTTTTTTAATTAAACTCTTATAATATAGTTTAATAATGTCACACCCATTTATGCAATTAATCAAATATCTTATTTAAATTAATTAAATAAAATAGAATAAAATCACATAAATTCACATAATCACATAATTAATATTCTCATTTATTAATTATGTCAAATCATTAAATCTCTAATTAATTACTAAATTAATTAAAAAAATATTATGCTTATTAAATAATTCATTTAATCAAATAAGCTCAATCAAATTCAAATTTTGAATAATAAAATTCTCCGCATTAATTTAATCAATGTAACACATATAATTAAATTAATCTACCATAAATTCATCAATTAATTATTTAATTCAATAATTAAATCATCAAAAAATATTTATTTAATTCAATAAATATTCAAATTAAATTACAAAATCTCGTTCGTCACAGTCCCTTCGAAATAGCATGTCTCTTTGTGATTCTTTCCACATGTCTGACATCGTTCAATTCTTGGGTTGGTATTGTTGTTTTCTCCTTTGTTGGCATTATTGCTATAGTTATTTCCTCCTTATCTGGGGTTGTTTAGAAAAGCCACCTATCACCTTCTTTTGTTGTTGTTGTTGTTGTTGTTGTTGTTATTGTTGTTGTTGTTGTTGTTATAATTCCCACTCGTGCTTCCCTTTCCGGTATTAATCCTCTTCTCCTTATGAAACTGTAATAAGGCCTCTCCTTCCTTCTCAGCTATAATGGCCTTTTCCAAAATCTCTAAGAAAGTCTTCAGTTGAAACACCGATATTTTACTCCTAATTCAGGATTTCAGCCCTTCTTCAAACCTTCTCGTCTTTCTTGCCTCGGAATCTACCTGATGTGGTGCACACCTAGCCAACTCATTGAATTTGATGTGTACTGTGATTGTCGACGCCGGGAATAAGCAATCTCTTTTCCTCTGATCTCCCTTTTTTTGTTTGAAGGAGGAGACTCTTTTTTCTTTGGCTGTGTTTCCCTTCCTCTCTTATCCTGGGGAAAAAGAGGAATGCCCATATTTCCTAATTTGAATCTTATTCTACCCTTTCGCTTTTGCTTTGTCTTTGGGGTTCCGTTTAAAGGGTGAATTTTGTAGGAAATTGGTACCGACATATGTGTCGACGATTTTGAAAAGTTTGATTTTATTTTGATGATTGGACCGATTGAGAAAGAGTCGCCAGTTGGTATTTTTTAAATAGATGTACCAACTCATGCGAGTTTTAATGGTTTTTTTGCAAGATGGTCCAATGCGTGACTCTAAAGATTGGTCTTAAAACTCGAGATTCGTGGAATTCGGGGGCTTGGTTAAACGGGGGGAAGGTGTTAGGCACCCCCGACTCCCGTGCAAGCACGGTACTGCATCTTATTGATTTTCTATGCAAAAGTTGTGTGTGTGTGTTTGTTTGTGTATGTGTGTGTAACTTGATTTTGAAAGCTTTATTATTTTGTTTCTAAGTCTTTATTCTGGTGACTTAAAAGTAGTGTTGTACCTCTTTTGCGCCTAGATACGAAGGAATTGATTTAATCAAAAATTCATTTTTAACAAGATATATGAATTGAAATGATATTTTGGAAAGTAAGGTTTTCAAATCCTTTACCCGACTAGGAATCGAGGACTTCGATACTTCCTTTTATTCTTTACGTTATTTACGTGATCTACCCCGAATCGCTTTATTTCATCAAAAGCTCTTTGTGGTTTTCTTTGAGAAATCATTTTGATGATATGAATGCAAAAGCGTTAAGAAGGTTCGGATCATCATCGGGCATATTAGCCATCTCGATGAACCGAGCTCCTGTAATGAAAGTTCACTATCACGGGATCTTGAATCCGAGCTCTCGAGACTAACCCCTCGATTTCGTTTTCAAGATCCAAATATTACATGTACATCGATATTTACGTTATTTAAAGCATTTACAACATAAAAACTGGTCCATCGTGGGAATCAAGTCGGATCCATTCGGGGATCTCGACACCGGGATTCCTAGGCTCACATTATTTGCACAATATTACATATACAGAACGTCGACGGCTTCGATACTAGATGATTTCATTGGTTGAAATCTCCATTCAAGCCGATTCGGCCCCCCTTTCACCTCTAAATATAGATTTAGGGCTATACTGTGATGCCCCCAAATCTGGGTTCCTCTCTTTCCTCGGATCCGATGCAGTCACGATACTACTATCGTCGAACTATTACATCTTTTGTTCATAACTTAAAGAATAAAACTTGCTTTATTATAATTTAGAATATAAATTCTTTTCATTATCAGGATCTCGTATAATGACCCCAAACTTTTATAAGTTACAATCTTGATCATTTACCATTCCTGTCTTATATGATGTTCGATATTATAAAAATGCGAAATAACTTAAACGTTTTCAATCTTCCTTGAATAAAATCTTTTATTGATTCCACAATTTTAAATCAATTACAAATCCTTGAATCACTATATATGATTCACTATATCCGAATTATTGTATAAACGTTTACATCCCAATTCGATATACTCTATGTATTAATTAATACATCTTTACGATACGACAAGTACTAAATATTGTAAACAACTATCAAGTACAGCTCCTAGAACCTAAACATGGTTCGAGAGCATATATCTAAATAAACAAAAATCTTCGAACTATATCACGTAGCATGTTACTCTTATCGTGAGTCCTTAACTTGCAAAAGTGGTTATTTGCAAGAGTGAGCTCGACAGCTCAGCAATTCTAACAGTTTTCATGCATCACATAGCATATAACATCATACTCAGTTCATGCAATTATAATCAACTTATATTTACTAAGCATGTTACTTCACACATCACAAGTATATCATCAAAGATCAACTTTCAATCTCATACATATCTCATATACAGTTCATATATAAGTTCACATCATCACCGCATAATATAATTCAACTAACAGTTATTGAATTCATATATCAAATAGGAACTGAAAGACTTGCCTGGCTCATAGTATAACAACTACGACTTAACTGCTTATAGATATCTGGACTTCATGTAATCCTACACAGTTATATTAATCATAGAGTTCACACTCGTCAGTTATACACTTCCATACATTTCATATGCTCTAAATATAAGAACAATTGTATATTGTTTTCTAACTAGGTTTGTACAACCTTCTTTTCACTTTCTCATCATGTTCTTAGAATAACTAAGTATGTATAGGTATACCTTAACCATACATACTCACTATCATCCTTCATATACATGTATCACACACTTAACTAAATGTATTCGACATATATTTAAAACTCATAGATGCATGATCTATATTACTCTTACGTTTCTCAATCCTTATCGAATTTATAATTCCCGGGTTTTATATAACCATTACATTTAAACTTTCTAAGCTCACCTCTTAAAATTCTTGTCATACTTAAACTAGTCATGCAAGGCTACTATGTTCATCATGTATACATGTTTATAAGGGCATTAACTTAAGTTTTAAAACCTAGCATGCTCATTCTACTCCAAGTCAAAATCATATGGTATTCATGCCGGACTTTCATATACCTCAAGTAAATCAAGTTCATGCCTCAAGGGTCAACCACTAGCGTCATATTACCACATAAAGAGGCTAAATAATACTAAGTAGGCATGCTCGTGCTTATACTACACATGTGTACTTAATCACATAATCTATGCTTTAGAAATTCATTCTCTTAAATATGCGTGCATAGGTGAAATCCACAGTTTTATCACAGGATGCTCATGTCAACATGTCTATAGGCATAATTAATCCTAGTATACATGCTTGCATGATCATAATGTAACTCACACAGTGTTTGATGCTATTACCTTTCACATTCTAGGTTTTCATAAAAATCGTACTAAGTCAACAAAGGTAACTTAGTATATGCAAAGTACCTCGTAGTCATGACTCTCATGTATTAGAACACATATATAAGCCACTTATACATGCTCAAATGATCAGAATGTGGACATCCTATATATATGTCCAAAACCTCTAAGTTTGTCTTTTCAAATCAATGTAGTCTTCAATCATGTATGTTAGTGTGTACTCAACACTTTAAACATGCCCTTCATGTCAATATAGGCCACATGACCATGTTCACAAAATCAGAATATATACATGATGTGTATACGTCAAGGTTCAAATCCAAAACTATAAGTTTTATTTTAAAATCATATGTTTTCCTTCCATAGTACGTACTAGCATGGTGATACATTCTCATGTCACGTTAATGTACTAATATTTACAAGTTAGTCAGGTTCACATGCTTGTTCTAAGTGATGCCAATCGATTAGCATATTTCAGTACTTCACAGAATTAGAAAAACAGAAACTGGTCCTGGCGCAGCTGCGCAGGTGGCCGGCCAGAGACAGAAATGCCTTCTGTTCGGCAGTTCACAGACCCAAACTCAGAAATTTTCACAGCAATTCAATTCTAAGCAGCTACATAATGGTTTTAACATGTTTATAAGCTACCATAGCAACTAATAAACATTCTCTAATCAACTATCATGAATTCAAGCATAATTAAGCATGTAAGAAATTTACAGAAAATGGGAATTATTCCTTTGTCACTATGAATTGAGCTGCTAAAGCAATTTCTCCCTCACTGATATCTCTCTCAAATCAAATAGAAAACTCAGTATACTAGCTCTACTCATTAATATCTCAGCAATTCAAAATGAGAAGGAGAAGGGTGCATTATATAGATAATTCATTATCTAGTCCATACATTTACTCACCAATTCAAACTAATGGAAGAAACAAGAATCTAATGGTTCATGGAGATTAGGTAGAGGGTTGATAAATCTCATCATGATGGCCACTCCCCCATGATCATTAGCTATACATTGCTGAGTTTGTGAAAAAAATATAGAGTAGTAGCCATGTGGTGTTCACGTGAAGGAGAAGAAGAGGAATGACTCTAATATTGGGACAACCAAATGAATCTCAGTAACTTGGAACATGTAATACAACACTTGGTTTGTATATATACATTCCATATACAATTAAGTTGTACACATTCCATTTCATATAACTTAAGTTATAAATTAATGTGTCACAATGTAGTCCCGATAAACAATTACTATTACCAAGTAGGGGTATACATAGATATATCAACATATAATCCATGTACATTTTATTAACACCAAATATAATTCAATTGGGTATTACTCATTATTATAATAGTTATTATTAAAATTATAATAACTTATTGAAATCATTATCAATTAACAATAGTTTATTGATATTAATATAAGGTAATATGGCATACATTAAGGTCTACCAAAACAAATCATGTTACATAAGCAAAAATATTATGTAACTCACATAATGAAATTAATCTTACTATATATATATATATATATATATATATATATATATATAGCCACATTAATGCGTCACCTTGCATTATATAATATAGTTTATATATAATTGTATGGTCACACTTAAGTGTTGCACTACACTTTATATAATACATGTGTCATCACTATATGTTATACTTTTAAATTATTACTTCCCTTGCACATGTGTCAACTAGTTGAGCAAATATAATCATATTAATAATCTACTCGTTTATATATTACTATACTCAATGACAGTTAATTAATTAATAAAATATTAATTAATTCATCCCTCATCAATCAATGTAATTATTAATCTCCATAACAATTAATTAACATTTATATGGTTAATTGTCACATTAAATAAATATAAATTTTATTATATTTATAACCAATATACTTATTATCATGCTATCACTTGCAATAATAATAATTCAACATACCATTATAAAAAAAATTAATAATTAATATAAATTAATTGTTTAATTAATAATTTCTCCATCCTTAAATAATTTAATTCATCATCGGATCTATTATCGTGCCACACAAGGCATTTCTCACGAGCTCAATATTAAGCTTATTATCTCCACCACACTTAATATTCTTTTATTATAAGGTTTGTGTGACTCAAGCATTTTAATGCTAAGCTATCTCAATTAATTATACACTATAATATGTATAACCTTAGAATAATTAAGAGTTACTCTATTAATTATTTAAACAATAATATCTACGATAAACTAATAACTTAGTTTTCTTTTATTAATTAACTCTCTTGAAAATACATTAAAAATTATGTATTTTGCCATAAAATATTATGTTTTTCTCCAAATAAAACATTCATTATTAGAAAATAATTTACTTATTGTCTCAAGATATTATTCTCAATATAATATCTATTAAAAATAAATATATGTACAGCACATCTATATATATTATATATAGAAAATAGATAATAAGTTTATTTTCTATTATAATAAATTATTTCCATCAATTTATTTACATATAGCAAATATGTTTTAATATATTTACCATATTAATTAATCATACCTATTACCTTATACAAAAATATATAAGGTAATATTATAACATTCCCCATTTGATTAAAATAATTCAATTTTAGAAATTATTTTAATATCCTTTATTAGAAATATATAATAATTATTTCTCTTTCCTTTGTATAAATTGTCCCCAAAATAATTTCTTCAAATATTAAATATTCATTTAAAGATATAATGATTTACATCTCCCTTTAATAACGTATATATATTTATTAACGTTATTCGCACATTAGACTTTCTCACATATTACCATTCTAAGTAATATATATATATATATATATATATATATATATATATATAAAAGTACCAACTATAATTTCATATCCAACACATATATTAATTCACTCCTTTACTTAAGTAAATTAAATCATGTACTATATCACCTTAGTTAATTAAGGTTTAATATTCACATTATATTATTTCATAATATAATCTTTCAACTCAATATAATTTAATCAATATGTATTCTCGTTAGTTAATTCCCTTAACTAATTCAACTTTTTACTATCTCAATCCATCCATGAATAGCTTAAGTACTAACAATAACCTATATTACATCATACTATTCACTAGTACATATATTATTCAAGAAAAA
Organism: Panax stipuleanatus; assembly: GCA_020205555.1. Classification (NCBI taxonomy): domain Eukaryota; kingdom Viridiplantae; phylum Streptophyta; class Magnoliopsida; order Apiales; family Araliaceae; genus Panax; species Panax stipuleanatus. Next base: position 89,287,757 of record CM035123.1, read on the forward strand.
TGTGATTATTCATTAAAAATATTTAATATCACCAACTTACTATGATAAAATAATTCTATAAATTATTTAATATCGATAGGAAATCTTATCCACCTCCTTTACCTCAACTCAATTGTCTCTACGATAAATAACAAATATATATTAATAATATATCTATTAATCACAAAATAGCATATTACATAGTTCATATTACCCTATGTAACACAATATTTCCTTCCTCATAACACATATAAAATATATATATATATATATATATATATATATATTCAAATCCAATACATGTCTTAAGAATTTTATTTATTAAATTCTTATTATAGATAATTCTTAAAAATTCGGGTTCTCACATATACGGGTTAACCTGGATCGTTAAAAGCAATAAACCAATAGATATACCGTGGATCTAAGCTGTTATAGCCCCCGGGTTAAAGCTTCATGCTTAATAACCTCTCGGGGACTAGATTAGGCTTAGATCTAGGAATATCTAGCCTCCGAAGTCGATATACAACGTATTAAGCACAATATAATCAATAGAAACGTAAAATCTATCAACTATTACATAATATGCTTAAAATACAACAAGTTAAACTATATTCAAACAAGATACTTCATTAATCTATCATTTGAACCAAGTTTACAAAGAAAACGAAGCTAAAAGTGCGTTATTTCACCTTGGGGGACGCGTGAATGAGCGTTTTGACTCCCGAGATGAACTAAGAACACTAAAAGGACTTCAAGTAGATGCTAGATGGGAGAAATGAGATTCAAGTTGGTTGTTTAAGGTTCCACCCGAGCCTCTCTCTCTCTAAAAATGTCTATCTCTCTCTAAACATGTCTCTCTCCCTTTAAAATGAACTACGTGGGATGTTATAAGCTGCCGGAGGCAGCCGCAGATGTGGTTGCGGCTGGCCTCAGATGTGGTCAAGGCTGGCCTAAGTAGGCCCCACCTACTCGGCTATTGGTCATTCGGTCTCGGTTTGGTAGGAGTTGACGTCCATCGCTCGACCTTTCGGACTGTCTTTGATACGCGTAGAGGGAATAGATCGATTCTGAAGAGATTAGGGTTCGCGAATTCGATACTCATAGCCGAGATATATCCACCAGGTCCAGATATCAGTTAGCTGGTTTATCTCTTGATGGCACGTCGTTTGAGGTTTGCTGAGGTGGTTTTCGATGATCACTGTCTCAGCTCGTCGATCTTTGATCGGGTCACAGTATGTTTGGACTTCATTGGTCCTCTTTATCATTCCCAGGGTTGTCTCCGAGATGACCGGGATCTTTTTCCCTCATTCAGGATTGTCTCCGAAGTAAAATAACGCTTTTACCCTCCTGCAGGGTTAGTACGACAAAAGCAAAATTTCGAGTGTCTATAGATGCCCCTCTTTGTCATGTTTATGCAATGTAATGGAATGAACACGGCCAAGATTAATAAACACATAAAATGCACGACAAGGTATATCTTATGATGCAATGTCATGTATAACATATGTGATGATATGTGAGATTTAGAAAAGGGTTGCTTCCTCGGCTGGGGAAGTTAAGGATTACTGTTGTCGGGGTTGAGTCGACCTGCGTTGAATTGTAGTCAATGGATTGCACCATCGGGATCATGCCGATGCCTTCACTGGTTTGTTGCCAACGAATTACATCATCAGGGTTGAGCTGACGCCTTCACTGGGTTGTAGCCAACAGATTACATCATCAGGGTTGAGCTGACGCCTTCACTGGTTTCTAGCCAACAGATTACATTATCGGGGATTTGCCGACCTGCGTAGGGTTGTAGCCAACGGATTACATCATCGGGGATTTGCCGATCTGCGTAAGGTTATAGTCAAGGGATTACATCATCGAGGATTTGCCGACCTGCGTAGGGTTGTAGCCAATGGATTAAATCATCGGGGATTTGCCGACCTGCGTAGGGTTGTAGCCAACGGATTACATCATCAGGGTTGAGCTGATTCCTTCACTGGTTTGTAGCCAGCAGATTACATCATCAGGGTTGAGCTGACGCCTTCACTGATTCGTTGTCGGTGGATTACATCATCGGGGGTCGAGCCAACGCCTTCACTGATTCATTGTCGGTGGATTACATCGTCGGGAGTCGAGCCTGAAGCCTTCACTAATTCGTTGTCGGTGGATTTCATCGTCGGGGTCGAGCCGACGGCTTCACTGATTCGTTGTCGGTGGATTACATCGTCGGGGGTCGAGCTGACGCCTTCACTGATTCGTTGTCGGTGGATTACATGGTGTAAGGTTGATCTAGACTGATTTTTTGGTCTTCAGACGTTCAACGTTGGGTTTTCTGATCTTCGCCAAACTTTTGCTATTTCAGAGGATTTTTTAGGGTTTTCGGGGTTTCAAACAGTCCCGGAAATGTAGCTTCTTGTATAAAGTGACCATTTTGAACCCAAAGAACACGTTTTGGACATCGTGTTACCAAACAGGAGGTCGCAGGACCCACTTGTGGCAGCCGCATATATGGTTACGGCTAGAGCAACCATGGTCAAGGCTGCCCCTGATCGGGTTTATACCCTCAGGAGGCCTCATTTTCACCCATTCCATTCGAATTTCTTCTCTTTTCTCTCTACAAAACCGAGATCGTTTCCATTTCTACTCGATTTCGGCTTGATTTGGAGCGATCCACCACCGTACATTCCTTCTTCGGACTACGGGTAACATCTAGACTCCGCTCTTTTGTGTTTTCGTTGGTGAAAATGCGTATTTCCTTTCTTAAAGGCAATATATCTAGTACGTATGCATGTATAGATAGATAAACGTGTTTATGATGCAATGTATGCCTACAGATCATCTTATGGACTATATGGATGCGAGATATTATCATTTATCAGTTAATCTAGACATACATTATATATATGTGTGTTAGAATAACAGTTTAATTTGATGTTTACATGCTTGGTTGTGATGGTGTACCCTCATAGGGTGATTTAATATATGCTTCGGGCATGTGGATAGTCTGTTTTACAAAGGAGACTCTGGCGAAATTTTTTCATGAGCCAAATGTTCGGATCTTAGATACATTATAAATATACTAGGATGCACATAACATACACATTTAATGACATATAAGACATGCATGATGTTATGATTATATTTTATGGATTTAATTTGAAATTTATAAATGGTAAGAATATACTTGACTTGGCTTTGATTCCTACGAACTCATTGTTCATATATGGATTCTAAGGAACTTAGTCGTTCCATAGGACGGCTGATCTCATCTGGAGTTTGCCGTCGTAGAGCTCCATCCGAGGTTCTAGTTCCGCGCATTAGCAGACGGGTGCAGCGATTAACAGAGCCCGCTCGCCTGCCTGCTGGGGAGGATCATCCACTTGTGGATGAGGACGGCATTCCCGAGCCTGAGGTTCTGCCTCAGCCCCCTACTGTGCCTAGATTTCTTCTGGGCATTGAGGTAGAGGTTCCGATTTTACTGGGTATGGATCTGAGCCACCATCCCTTCATTCACTTGAAGGCGAATGAGGTACGTGATTTAATTTATTTTCTTTACACCTTTCTGTCAAAGACTGGTTTTCTTAACCTTGATGTCGTGCAGGTTCCAAGTTTACCTAGCCCAGGGGTAATTGGTTTAGCATCTACGCTCTGTATCACTCGCTGCATCCCGAGTACAGGGCGATTATGGATTCTTGGGCGTTTGCGACTTTTTTCACTATTGCTCTCCGTCGCTGCCCTTGGGCCTATTTGCGAGCTTTGGCCGAGATATGGTTTCACCAGAGTCAGTCTCTGCATCTGCTGGACTGCGAGGTTATGATGACTCCCCTAGATTGGAGATACATCATTGTCTTGGAGTTCACCGGTGATAGGGTGCCTTTGGAGCCGATTATCACTGTGACTGTGGTGCGCACCCTCCTAGGGTTTTCTTCTCAGGAGCGAGCCTTCAAGGCTCATAGTATTCGATCGGGATGCTTGGGCATTGATTCTGCTCGAGGCACCTTGCAGCAGGAGTTGCCTGTTGATTTTATGGAAAGGGATCGCATCTTACGGCATCTATTCCTGACCATCATGAGGGGTTGTTTCATATCGAACAACCCCTCCGCTGTGCCCTTCAGCTTGGTAGGAGCTGATATGTGGCTTTTATGACCACTTATTTGGATAGTAACCAACTCATTCTGTTGCTTAAACTCAAGTATCATTGTGCGTTTTATATGTTTTTGTTTTATTTAGTGATTTTCAGGTTTATAAACTCTCTGGATGCAAATTGAGCTTAAAAGGGCAAAAGAACACTTAAATGGGGCAAAGCACTAAAATGGGCTTAAAGCATGAAGATAGCATGGGTGAGGAAGCAATGAAGGTGATGCCACGAGTCTAAAGGCCAAAAGGAGCAAGAATGGCATGTGAAGCAAAAATGGGAAGGAAATGCAATCCGAACTTCGTTTGGGGGGTTTTATGTCCATTTCATTTTCTTGGATTGGAGCTTAGTTCAGATTGTAGAGCGTCTTCTAAGCTTTTCGGAACATCTTGAATCATCCCAATCGGAGTTCGGAGGCGAGAGTTATGCCCCGTATACCAACGGACGTTAAACTCTACGGTTTTGGGTTTCTATTGCACAACTGTCACTTGGAGCTCAATTTCAGCCTTCATCCATCCATTATTTCTCAATGCTCAAAGAATGAAAGTTGTAGAGCTCTTCGATAGCTTCGATTTGACAGGTCGTACGCCTCGTAACTTCTCCCGGATCAAAAGTTATGGCCGTTTTACCAGAAGACTCTGCAGCTAAAAAAGCCTTGGCACGAGCGCGCGAATTCTAGTGCATTTTTGGGTGCTGCCGCGCCAGTCCCCAGCTATGCCAGACTTGACTTTTCAATTGAACGGGACTTGGCTTTTGAGTGGGATATAAGGGGGCTCGTTTTGGGCAAGAAAGAGCATCAGATATTGGCCTTAAGCCCTAGCCCTAGCTTGTTCTTCCATTTCCTTTACATTTCTTGTATAGATTAGGAGTAGATTAAGTCTAGAGTAGGGTTTAGTTTAGTTAGTTAGTTTCTAGGGTTACATTAGGTTTGAAGATTGAAGTAAGGGATTAGCATCAAAGATCCAAGCTTGGAGAAAGACTAAAGATTTGCATTCTCTATCTCTTAACTCTCCTTGTATTCAATTTGTATTCGAAAAATGTTTATGAACCTTGTGGATGATATATTTGAGTTGTCTATGACTTAAATTGTATTTTGAGGCTCCAATGGAACCTAATGAGTAGTTAATGTTGATTTCTCTTCCATATTGGTTCTTATTGATTGTTATGTGATTGTCTATTGCGATATATGCTTTCATTGCTTAATTGAGTCATGACCAATTAGTGTGATAATCTATGTAGACTTGAAAGACGAAGTGTAGGTTTAGATCTAATCGTAGTAGCGGGTGATTGTACGTTCACATGGCGTTGGACGTATGATTTGTGTAATACCCGTGAATTTTCATATATTATTAAATAAATATATTAATGGAAACGAGAATTTATTTGAATATAAATGATTTTGTGTTATGAGATGAATTAATTCAATTATATAAAATTGAATAATTATAATAATTGAGAAATTGGTGGAGTTTGCGATAAACTCGTTGATTGCCTTGTGTGGCACAGTGACGTAATATAAGAATGATTATATTAATTTAAGCGAACAATTAATCTATATTAATTGTTAATCGTAGAATATTAATTAATTGTCATCGTAGAATAATTGTTATAAAATATTAATGGTGATTGATTAATAATATGTTATGGATATATTATAATCAATTGTTGATTGTAGAATTTAATAACAAATGTGATAGTATCCGATTAAATTATACCGGTGTAATAAAATGTACATGGATTATATGTGTGTAAATTACATTTACTACATTGTATGAATTACATAGTAGTATTATTGGGATTACATTGTAAGTTTAATTGTAATCTAAATATACAGTATGTATATATATTAGCTAACCTAAGTGTATAATATATGTTATAACATTGCATTGTACAAATTGATAGAGTGCTGAGAGTGATATTGCCTTGTCCCATATTAATAAACACAAACCTTATACACGTGAAATGCATCATGAAGCTAGCCTACTCTCTTCTCTCAAACTCAGTATTCTAGCAAATCATGATATGGGGAGTGGGCACAACAGTGTTCTTCAACCACTCTACCAACTCTTCCTTAGCTGATATACAAAGCTTCAATCAATTGGTTCAATTTAATGGACAATCTGTGTAAGGATTCTCTATAAATAAAACCCATCTCTTTCATATTTTCAATTGCTGAGATTTTCTAAGTGTTGAAAGGGAGAGCATATACATATATCAGTGATAGCAATCTCTGAGGCTGAGAGAGTTCTTATTAGCAAGTTCAATTCACAAACTAACAAAGGTATAATTCCTCTCCTTGTTCTTCATTTTCATTTCCTGTTTCTGTTACTGCAATTGCTTAAATTCTTGATTATGCAAAATTGGATTGCAATTGGATTGTAGAGCACTTATAATGTTGTTATATGAACATACATACCTGATGGAACCACTATATAGCTTTCTTGACTTTCATTTCCATTGTTGCTCTGTAATTTTTGTAAAGCATCAAATTCGTGTGAAATTAGTTAGGGTTCATGAATTTGAGAATTGATAAATGCGATTGACTGTTATATAAGCATATGCATGTGTTAGTAAGTTAAAAACGTTAGTGTAATGGCATATGGGTATGTTGAAATCGATGAAATGGGAGGTTTTGGGTCGGTTTCGGCTGCAGTGTGAACTGCAGAAACTGTCTCCATACCGCAGCGCCATTGTTCGCGACTCCCACGCCGCAGCGCCAATCCCCACGCCGCAGCGCCGGCCTCTGTGTGCAGTTTTCTGCATTCTGCAACAAAACTGTTATGTATTAATTGTTTGATTTTTGTTTAAACAAGCATGGAAGCATGATTAATACATATATATAACCCTAATGAGGCTATGTAAGCATGTTTTAGTATATTAGCATGCATGGTTAACCAAACGACATATAGTTTGGAAACGAACTTAAAGTTTCCTAAACGAACGTTAACATATATGAAGCATGTTAATATTCTGATTTTTCAAGGCATGTCGGTATGAGGTAGAGATGCATAAAAGACATATTAACTTATGTATATATGGTTCGTAGTATGACAAGAGCATGTTAGACCTCACTATTGAACATATCTAACAAAAATACAAGTTTTGAAGGTTGATATTGCCATGTAAAGACCATGTATACATTCTGACTTTTCGAGCATGTTTATAGGGCGTTTAAATGCATGAAAAGCATGTTAACTTATATATATATAGGTTTCATAAGGAAGCATGGACATGATAGACCTTATTAATGAACTAAACTAATAAAGTATAAGCTTTGAACGTAAACTTTGGTATGTTATGACGAGAGTTAGAATCTGATAATTTGGACACATGTGATAGTACTCTTAGACTCATTCATGTGTCATGCATGTATATATACCATGATTAGTTGCCGTAATTAAAGTAAAGCATAAACGAAGCATATTTCAAACCAAAACGATGCTAATTGCACATATGCGATATGAATACTCACAAGCATGTCTAATATGAGTTATATGACTACCTTATATGTTTAAGAAGCAAGCATGTTAGACTTTGTGGTTTCATGACCTTGAATGGCTTTAAATTATTGAAAGTGTTAACTTAGAATCTATTGCATGTATGATTGGAACAAGGAAAGGTTGTATACACATAAAAGTATTCTTTAAACATGTATACACGGTACGTGATATTATATGATGTACTTGAACCCGATTTTGACGGTTAACTTATGAGAATGACATAACTTGCTAAAATGAAATATCTTTAGTATTGGTTGTAGTCTTATGTGATATTAATAATATGCGAATATGTTTGCTAATTGTGGTAGTCTCACATGATAGTAACGATGTATGAATATGATCAACTTGAGAAAAGAGGAAGTTAAGGGTAGAAATTATATTTTATAACTGTGTAGCTAGATTAAAACTTAGCTTATGTGTTGATCGTATATTCGAAGATAAAATATGAAGTTAAATTATATGACTAATGACTATCATATATATACGTAATTGTATTACGATAGGAATTCGAAAGTGTTGACTAGCTTTACGTGAGTAAACTACGCATAAGGCAAGTATCCTAAACCCTTGCATTACTTTATTCAACGGATATCGTAAGCGAGTATCTAAAACTTATCTCTTTGGATACAAGTATTCTATCTTTGTATATTGCGAACTAGTTTCCTACTTAATTGTTTGAATTGAATTAGCATACTTGAACTCTTATTTCATTAAAGCTATTATTCATGTTGAACTTAGTATTGTTCTTGAATATTGTGAAAGTGTCTATGCCATTTGATTCGGCTAGACTTATGTTATTGAAAAATGACCCAAACTAATTGATTGGTGCGGGATCTTGTATTTGACTGAGAAGAACAACCTTCTTTGAAGGGAATATATAATTGTCGGAGAACCGACGTGCACACTTGAGTATGATTGATTGTTATGCATAACGATGGTACTTTAGGCTGATCACCTGTTGTACCTGTTTTTATTGGATTTTCAATTTATTACTGTCAATTCTAGTAGAAGTTCATAGTCCTTAGTGACTGCTCAGTATTCAATTATTTAAAATCTTGAATTGGCGTATTATTGAATCATATTGATATTATTCTGTCCTTAGCGACTGTTATTGAGAACTGTTGATATTCTTGTTATCCTTGAACTATCAAACCTTGTTATACCTTTTTGAGAATTGGAAATCTTATTACTCACCCTTATTATATATTACTTGCTGGGCAATTTGTGCTCATTCTTGCTTTCCCTAAAACATTTCAGTTAAGGCAGAGTATGGCGAACCTTCGGGCGTTGATAAGGGCAAGGGCAAGGCTACCAATTAGCTTGTCTCTTATATGTTTTAAATATTTTAATGTTGTATTAAGATGATGTAGTAAGACTGGTTTTGATTATGTTTAAGCTTAAGTTAGGTTATGTAATAAGTCGTTAATTGATATTATTATGTAATCTATTAAGTACTGTAGGTTGCGAGACTTGGGGGAATAATTATAATAAATCATTGTAAATTATTCTAGAATAGATTTTCCGCTGTGATCGTGTGATATTTAGTTATTATTATCGTAATGTATTACCATGAGCACGTGATGAACCGAATTCGAGAGACCAAGTGGCGGTCCTGGAATTTGGGGGCGTCACAATTTGTGCTTAGGATAGACATATACCGAATCGCCGCTCGTAGTCAATAGAGGACTTGACCTTAAACCCTATTTATTTGTAAACACCATAGACATATAGGGGTTTAGATAATGTGGGTGTTCACGTGCGTTCTATCATCTGTGGATTGCACGTGATATGGATTAGGTGCATCGAAAGATGGCCTTCTCTCACTTTCGTGTTCTCGGCTAGCAACTGTAACGATTAATTTGACCTAATTGGAAGTATGTCGACTTAGACGAATCATTAGGGAAAATTGGAATCTCTTATCTTCATTATCTGATTCTACCTTAGGATTACTTAGTTTAAGTTTAATTCCTTGTCTAGTTAACTTAGTTTAAATTCATTCTCTTTACCGCCCGTTTAAATAAGACCGAGATGATTACGGACTATTGATTTTGCGACCTTTTATCTGTTAATTTCTCGTGAAAACGATATCTTTACTTTCACTTTATTACTTGTTGACCGCGTATACTTGCGCGTTAATTGTCGTTATATAAAACGGACAACAAGTTTTTGGCGCCGTTGCTAGGGAATTATTCGATAACTGTTCGCCAACATTAGTTTCAATCAAATTAGTCTTAATTTAAACTTTTTATTTTTGTTTTAATTCTCTTCATTTGTTCTCTTCTCAGGTACAATAGACTTAAATTTCTATCCATGGAATGGTACAAGGCAAAAGCAACCAAGGGAAGCATACAATGATGGCGTCAACCCAATCGCAACACTTTCAGCACAGCTAGAGGTTCTCTCGAGGAAGCTGGATATTGTTTCAGTCCAGCAGAGTTAAAAGACTGCAGTGACATATGACTATGGTGCTGGGAGCTGCATGAGCCATCAGGAGCCTATCAGTTTTGGACATGAGCAGTATGGGGGTGGTTATTCTTACTCCGAGCCATATCCCGCTTCTCAGCCAGATTGGGGGTATCACCCAGACCCTTCAGCAGACCCTTCATCAGACTATTATCAAGACTAGTATTGGGATCCAAATCCCGCATACGCCCCAGAATGCACCTTCCAGACTCCGACTTACGAGCCTCAACACAATTTTGAGGGTGACATAGGAAATGCAAGATTAGAGGAAGGAGGTGACGAATCACTAAAGGACATCTTGAATGAGCAACAAAAGTCATTCAAGAGTATTCAGAACTAGGCAGAGCAGATTAGCAAGGCCTTGATGATAGAGGATGAACAAGGGATGCAAAACCATACTGTGAGCTATCAAGAACAATATGAGCCAAGTCCAACTTATGTACCAGAACCCCATATCAATCCCCATGTTTACAAGGAGAATAGTCTCTAATGGAATTCATGTATAGGAGCTTAGAAAGCCAAGAGGAGAGGCTTAGGAGCAAAGAGCAATCAAGCCAGAACTTCCAGAATCAGATGGCCCTACTCCACAACACTCCTACCAATGAGCATCAGTACATGGAGCCCGAGGCTGAAATAGAAAAGGAAGGATTGCAAATTATGTGGGGGAATTCCATAGCATCGACAGAGGAGACCTTGATTGAGCAAGAGCAATCGATTGAGGATCTTCAGATTTGGATGGAGCATATTTGCACGGCATTAAGGAAGGAGGAGGTATGTGAATAAGAGACAACAGTTCAAGATTTTGTGCCTCCAATGACTGAAGCCGTAAGTTATGATCCCCAGGCTACTTGGTGCTATGACATGGGTGCAGAAACTGATAGAGAATTCGAAGGGCAATTGCAACTAGACGAGCCGAAGGCAATGAAAATAGAGGAGATAATTGGGGATATGGAGCAGTATGAACCAACAGTGATAATACCCCAAGAGCCTCCTTCGCCGAAGTTTGAGACTCCAGTCAAGTTTGCACACCATTGCCCCCTTGGAAGCCACATTACAGATACGGATCTCGATGACATGAGAGAGTCCGTGAGCTTCAAACCATGGTGGTCAGAAGAGAAGAGAATAGAAGAAGAGTCCGTTGTGTGGTCTATACCTCCATGCCCCGATCATTTCACCTACACAACGGAACCCTTGCCTAGCTCCCCAACCTTCAGGACGGGGAATTCTTTTACTTATCCAATGCTAGGTAGTTTAAATCTGCATCCGCTACTACTGGGAAGCCGCCAAAGTCACACAACTATTCTGATGGATGGAGGGGTTCTCCAGCATCGTCGGGGAGTTTGGTAGTAGTGGGCAGACACAGTCGAGCTAGAGGACTATAAATCAAGAGCTAGATGGGAGGCACCCCATCATTTCTCTCTCTCTCTTTGTTTAATTCTCCATTACCTACTTCCCATCATCCTTCTCTCTATCTCTTTGTTTAATTCTCCATTTACATGCTTTCTATCACATTCCCCTCCCCTTGTTTAATTCTTATTAGTTAATATTTAGTTTAAATTTTTGCATACTGTAGGAATTAGGAGTTCATTGCCTACATTTTTGAACTTAGGCATGAATGCGTATATTTTTGGGATTACAAAGCTTATAGCATACTTTTGATGCACTTGCATTGCATATACGCCTTTAGAGAATTTTTGGGAATATAAATGCATATATCTTTCCATGTTCATTCTCTTGATGTAAATAGATTTTATATACTTTTGTTAGTCTAGAAGGGCTTAATAAGTATTGTCTGCGCATTTCAGGTCGAAGGCTGCTCGGAATGAATGCAAAGCTCAAAGCCAGTCTCATGCAGCTAAGCCTCAGTCTCTTTAATCCCAAACCCTCCAGTTCTTTTAACCAATCCACCCATCACTCCCATCCTCTCAACCTGATTAATTGATAAAGTGAGTGGGGGTTCGAGGGCATTGCAAGATTTTTGAATTGGTTGGGTTCGTTGAGTACCGTATTGGATTGCATCCTCAAATGGCATCCAAGAGGAGTAAGAGGGAGTCTACATCCATGGGCAGCGATTCTGAGTGAGGGGGAGACTGCTGGGCGCCACTTCATTTCATGCAGCATAAGAAGCCAAATAGGAGAGTTTCTTTCCTTTTACCTTTACCTTCAATGAGGACATTGAATAGTTTAAGTTTGGGGGTATTAGCTTTATTTTGCATATAAGCTAGTTGCATTCATATTGCATATTGTGTTTGTTTATATAGTGCATATAGGTCGTGTTTTGTTAAAATTTGTCAAAATTTTAAAATTTTTGCATTCTGTTTTTGCATTCTGTGTTAGGACATTTTGCATGAATCCAGTTTCAGTTGGTGAGTTATGTATTTGGCCTATAAAGAAATTGAATTCACTTGATTTTCGAACTGATTTGAGACTTAAGCTTAATTTGAAGGTCATATATGTAAATCCTTATCTGTCAGATACTGTGTAGCCAGTCAGCACAATAGACTAACAACCAGGATATGCTAAGTTTAAATGTTTACATACTTGTCTTCTGGTGGAAAAACTATGTTTTAATAAAAGAGTTTCAGTTCGCAAATAATAATAACTAGACTGTAAAAAGCTTAAGTTTGGGGGGAAACAGGGGGTATGCATGATTTATGCAGGGAGATGGAGCGTAAGACGCACTCCCTTGCAGAAAAAGAAAAAGAAAAAGAAAAAGAAAAAAATAGAATAAACACTTCGGCTACGTCGAGTTCTGTGGCCTTCGATATTCTAGCAAGTAAGCCCTAGGGGTGTCTCTACACCCAGCGCCCTAAGGCTGTCTGGTCTGGGAATCGTTGGTCGAAAACTCGCTACATGGATATCATTGAAAAGCCTAAGAGAACTAGGCATTGCACAGTCGAATGTGTACACGAAAAAGTGTGAATACGCCCTCGTGAGGTAATAAAAGCTTAATGAAAACCCCATGTTGACTCTTAAATTTAGTAATACATGGTTTAGTTAGAACTTATATGATTTGCTATCTTTCTTAAGTTAAATCTTGTTTTTTCCCTACGAAGCATAGTATGTGATTTATTTGTTCGAAGCATGTTTAATGGTTGCTAGGCACACAACGCACATTGCATCAGTGCTGACAGTTTTAGATTTATAGAATATACCTTATGGTCTTGTTTTGGGTAGCTTATCTGTTCGACTATCTCGTGGTTTTCTGAGGCATTGCTTTAAAAGTTCAATACTGGCTGGGAACTTGGATTCGCATTCATGATAGCGTAGGTTGCATACATTATAGATACTGCATTGCATCTTTTGTTTAGTTTTGTTTTGGTTGCTTGAGGGCAAGCAACGTTTAAGTTTGGGGGTATTTGATATGTGGCTTTTATGACCACTTATTCGGATAGTAACCAACTCATTCTGTTGTTTAAACTCAAGTATCGTTGTACGTTTTATGTGTTTTTGCTTTGTTTTGTGATTTTCAGGTTTATAAACTCTCCGAGTGCAAATTGAGCTTAAAAGGGCAAAAGAACACTTAAATGGGGCAAAGCACTAAAATGGGCTTAAAGCATGAAGATAGCATGGGTGAAGAAGCAATGAAGGTGATGCCACGAGTCTAGAGGCCAAAAGGAGCAAGAATGGCATGTGAAGCAAAAATGGGAAGGAAATGCAATCCGAACTTCGTTTGGGGGGTTTTATGTTCATTTTATGTTCTTGGATTGGAGCTTAGTTCATATTATAGAGCGTCTTCTAAGCTTTCCGGAATATTTTGAATCATCCCAATTGGAGTTCGGAGGCGAGAGTTATGCCCCGTATACCAACGGACGTTAAACTCCACGGTTTTGGGTTTCTATTACACAGCTGTAACTTGGAGCTCAATTTCAGCCTTCATCCATCCATTATTTCTCAATTCTCAAAGAATAAAAGTTGTATAGCTCTTCGATAGCTTCGATTTGATAGGTGGCAGGCCTCGTAACTCCTTTCGGATCAAAAGTTATGGCCGTTTTACCAGAGGACTCTGCAGTAAAAAAAGCCTTAGCGCGGGCGTGCAGATTCTAGTGCATTTTTGGGCGCAGCCGCGCCAATCCTTAGCTATGCCAGACTTAACTTTTCAATTGAACGGGACTTGGCTTTTGAGTGGGATATAAGGGGGCTCGTTTTGGGCAAGAAAGAGCATCAGATATTGGCCTTAAGCCCTAGCCCTAGCTTGTTCTTCCATTTCCTTTACATTTCTTGTATAGATTAGGAGTAGATTAAGTCTAGAGTAGGGTTTAGTTTAGTTAGTTAGTTTCTAGGGTTACATTAGGTTTGAATATTGAAGTAAGGGATTAGCATCAAAGATCCAAGCTTGGAGAAAGACTAAAGATTTGCATTCTCTATCTCTTAACTCTCCTTGTATTCAATTTGTATTCGAATAATGTTTATGAACCTTGTGGATGATATATTTGAGTTGTCTATGTCTTAAATTATATTTTGAGGTTCCAATGGAACCTAATGAGTAGTTAATGTTAATTTCTCTTCCATATTGGTTCTTATTGATTGTTATGTGATTGTCTACTGCGATATATGCTTTCATTGCTTAATTGAATCATGACCAATTAGTGTGATAACCTATGTGGACTTGAAAGACGAAGTGTAGGTTTAGATCTAATCGTAGTAGCGGGTGATTGTACGTTCACATGGCGTTGGACGTATGATTTGTGCTTAGGATAGACATATACCGAAGCGCCGCTCGTAGTCAATAGAGGACTTGACCTTAAACCCTATTTATTTGTAAACACCATAGACATATAGGGGTTTAGATAATGTGGGTGTTCACGTGCGTTCTATCATCTGTGGATTGCACGTGATATGGATTAGGTGCATCGAAAGATGGCCTTCTCTCACTTTCGTGTTCTCGGCTAGCAACTGTAACGATTAATTTAACCTAATTAGAAGTATGTCGACTTAGACAAATCATTATGGGAAATTGGAATCTCTTATCTTCATTATCTAATTCTACCTTAGGATTACGTAGTTTAAGTTTAATTCCTTGCCTAGTTAACTTAGTTTAAATTCATTCTCTTTACCGCCCGTTTAAATAAGACCGAGATGATTACGGACTATATATTTGGCGACCTTTTATCTGTTAATTCCTCGTAGAAACTGATATCTGTACTTTCACTTTATTACTTGTTGACCGCGTATACTTGCGCGTTAATTGTCGTTATATAAAACGGACAACTGGAGCCGTTTAAGACGTAGACCGCATTAGGGACTACGATTGGGGTTCGTTTACATTCGCTCTTTTCCTGCACGGGATGCGACTGCAATCCGAGGGAGTTACCAATTCTTGGGTCGGATTCTACCCGTTTCTTCTGGGAAGTCTTTTTGACCGTATTTCATTTGTTTGACTTTTGATCAATTTATCTTTTCGCACGACTAATGAGAGGCTTCCATATCTTCGCCCTATCTCTGTCTTGGGTTTGGACATTTATCCTCGGGGACGTAGATGGAATCAATCTACTTTGTCGGGGTCCCAGTCGCGGAGGGCTTTACCTATGCCCGTCTTCAGCTGGAGACATTGATAGCTCAGGACATAGTATGGACCCCATATTTAGGAGAGCATTTGATTGAGGGATTTGAGGATGGCTTGCCTATAGGGCCAGAGTTTCAGTTATCCACCCGCCGGATTCCATTCCTTTTCGATGGAGGTTGGGAGCTCTACCTCGGGGAGAGTGCTATTCAATGCATTACTAGGGAGATTCGCCTTCCTTATCTTCCTTCAGCTCAGTGCTTCTGGCCTTTATCTTCGTCGATTGCATCGATTCCCACCTTGGGTAATTATGGTTTTCACTTGTCCAACGATTCAATCTCTTCGGCGAACTTTATCGCTTGGTGGGTCCTGCGTATGATAGGAGCTCAGAACCGGGCTACCCAGTTCTTGGGAGACATGGTTCTAGGATACCTTATGATGAAGGACTGGATATCATGTTTTCAGGAGCCTTCTCATTAGGATCATATTACTGCTTTGAGACTTTAGTTGAAGCAGCTGTCGGCCTATTGTAGTTACAATGGCTTTGACCCGTCCTTGGCTAGTACTTTTGCTTCTCGGGGTCATGAGGCTGGACCGTCAGGCGATGGTGGCTCTTATGGTGCTGGACCCTCCAATTTTGGTGGCTTCCAGGATAAAGATGTTCCCTTCACCGATCACCCAGATGCTCAGGAAACGCCTTATCGCCCAGATCAGCAGGATGTGCCCACTCCCAGTAGACAACCTCAGGTTGATCAATTTGATGATGCCCTCACCTTCTTTGGTGATTTTGACGAGGTGGCGAGCCCATAGGTCATCTGTTAGTCATTGGGCCTTTGTGCCCCAATATCCTGTACTTTTTTATTTTTAGTTTTCACATGTATCATAGGTATGACAGTGATGTTTATGAAACTAATGTACTTGGCGGATATCTATGTATGATGTTTTCTATTTATTCATCTCACATGCTATTTTATCACGCGTTATGATGCATGCTTCAAATATATTTAAATGATTGGATAGATATTGACCCCTATATGGTCTTATTGACACAGTTTTTACAGAATGTCGTCCTCTGTTGTGGTGCGTTTGGACCACCTTCCTCCCAGCCACATAGCTACTAGTTTAAGGGTTTGGTATACCAACCGTGTTAATGTTAGCTGCATGTTAGGCCACTCCATGTCTCTACTATAATTTTAGATTCCGGAGGGATTTGTTGCCGGGATACTCAGGTATTGGATTTCTGAGCGTTATGTCTTCCGGTCCGGCTCGGCCGAGTTGACTCCTACGTTGGAGGAGTATAGTTGTATCTCGGGATTGTCGATGGAGGGACCATGTGCTCGGATGGCTTTGGGCCATATGCGCCGCCAGTTCATGACGATGACTGGACTTAGGAGGGCAGTTGTGATGGCCGAGGTGGGTGGTAGCCACATTATCTCCATGGACTTTATGATTAGGCACTTTGCTTCCGCGGATAGCTTTGCTGTTTATCACGAAGACTTCACCATTTTAGAGGAGCGATGGCACGTTGCCTGAGTGGGTGCCTTGGTTATGTGCCTCATAGCCTATCTATATATGTCATTTTATACTGATCATCTGGATGTGGCGATGTCGATGGCTATTAGAGCTCTCCGAGAGGACTTTATTATATTGCCCCTTATCCTGGCAGAGACATTGATATCAGCCTCTATTTGCCATGATGCTGGTGATCAGGAGTTCAGGGTAGCCCAATGCTTCTATACATCTGGTTGATGATGCACCTTCGACCGATAGGGCGGCTTCACCGTCATGGTTTCTGTTTTGGACATGGCTTGTATCAGGTCTATTCATATCGCCCGACTTCTTACGTCGATGAGTCGTCCTGGACTTCATTTCTGGTTGCCATGGAGGAGCCTTTTCCTATAGTCATGTATTCTGGGTACTGCTCCTTTATGAGTTTCACCACCCATGTGGCTGATCTGGATTTCCTCCCCTTGGCGGGTTTGAGGAGTGTGACGACCTATCATCCTCTAGAGGTGATGGGTCAGTTTGATCAGTACCAGGAGGCTCCATGCATTTGAGGGGATTGAGGATTATCGCTTCCCCATCTGCTCAGTTACCGAGGTTGATTTGGCTCGGGTTTATGGGTTCTGGTCTCATAGACAGACAGCAGAGTTTAGAGATGGCCATCCAGGCCGCTCCGCAAAGTATTCAGCTTGGCTTTAGTCGGATTTGGCACCAGAGACCGCAGATCAGGTTGGTATAGGATCTTTATCTGATGACGATGGTTGGTCCACGGATGCGGCGGAACCGATGGAGGATCTTATATCTCTGACTGAGGATGCTTTATTTGCAGAGTTGACAGCTTCTCTAGTGAGCACTGTCCCGCGTTCGGCCTCAGTTTCCATGGAGGCGATGGATAGACAGCTTCACCTAGTGACCTTTGAGAGGGATCAGGCTCGGGCCCTGTTGTTGACCACCGTAGCTGGTTGGGATACTGCTATCACTGAGAGAGATGCAGCCCGTGCTTCTAGTGACCAGGCCCTCGTTGATAGAGATGAGGCTCAGACTTTCTCAGATGGACTCATTGGTCACGTACAGGGTATAGTGCAGAGTCAAGAGGAGATTTTTCGTATAGCAGCAGAGATTGCTGAGGTGGGTTGATATGTTGGAGCACTAGTTTAGAGCTGCTCCTCTGACTACAGAGACTGCTGGATATTTGGCGATGTTAGCTCGTCTCACCACTGATTTATAGCTCTATTTTATTTTCCTGTAAAGACTTTGTTATTATCACTTGTCATAGGTTAGAATCAACTTTTGTATTCTAAACAGTTGTATATATAAAAAGAAGCAAGTTCAGTTCACTTCCCTTGTTTGCGCATGTATAACCATGTCCACGGTTGCCATTTTCGCTTCATGATTTATTATGTCGACATAGCACTAGTCTCGTCATGTGGCATCAGATTCGGCGGGAGTGATGCTGATATGTCGCTAGGTCTTCTCCGCATGATCCGTCGATTGGATGGGCTTATGGATAGGTTTTCTGTATAGGTTAGGATTTTGAATAATAGGAAAGTGTTTAGATTTTTGAAGGTTAGACCGAACCATAAATGGCTGCCTACGTACTCCCACAAATCGAAGATCAGGTCTTTCATAGTTCAGGCTCAGACCTAAAAAATTTGAAAAGGGGTTTTCTTGAGTTTGAGTTTGGATTTGATAGGATTTTGATTTGATTTGAAGGGTTAGATTTGATAGGATTTTGATGTTTTTCAAGGGTTAGACCACACCATAAATGGCTGCCTACGTACTCGTAGTTCAGGCACAGACCTGAAAAACTAAACTTGATATTTTTTTTCTTCTTTTTTCTTTATTTCTCTTTTTTTTATCAAGACATAGCAGTCCAGTTTGAAAGCAAAAAGAGGGTCTCAGATATAATACCGTTTCACCAAGTCGGATTTGATTAGTTGCGGGAATTCCTCACCGTCCATCTCTTCCAGTTTCAAAGCTCCGCCCGATAGGACTACTTTGACAAGAAAGGGTCCTTCCCAGTTTGGGGCAAATTTTCCCTTAGCTGCATCCTGGCCCGGAATGATCTTCTTCAGTACCAAATCATACTCTTTGAATTCCCAAGGTCGTACCTTCTTGTTAGAAGATCGGGACATTCGCTGTTGATAGAGTTGACCGTGGAATATAGCAGTAACTCTTCTTTCATCTAACAGGGATAACTGATCGTATCGATCTTGTATCCATTGGCTCTCCTCTATTTGGGCATCTAACATCACTCTTAGTGATTCCATCTCCACTTCGACAGGAAGTACAGCCTCCATACCATATACCAGTGAGTAGGGTGTTGCCCCAGTCGAGGTTCGAGTTGACGTCCAGTATGCGAGTAGGGTTAACGGCAATAGCTCAGGCCATCCCCGGTGATTCGCTGACATCTTCATCATTATCTTTTTGATGTTCTTATTAGCCGCTTCCACTGCGTCGTTCATCTTTGGAAGATAAATAACCGAATTGAGGTGTTTGATATTGAACTTACTGCACAGTTCCCTCATCATCTCGTTATTCAGGTTCTTCGCGTTGTCTGATATGATAACCTCGGGTTGTCCATACCGATAGATGACGTTGTTTCTAATGAAACCAACGATGACCTCCTTGGTGACCCTGGGGAAAGAAGTTGCTTCCACCCATTTAGTAAAGTAGTCAATCATAGTGAAGATGAATCGATGACCGTTACTGGCTTTAGGCTCAACTGGTCCTATCACGTCCATTCCCCACATGGAAAAAGGTCATGGTGACGTTATGTAGTGTAGTTGATTCGGAGGTGCATAAATAATGTTGGCATAGATCTGGCATTAATAGCAACGCTTGACATGATTATTGCAATCCTCTTTGAGGGATATCCATTAGTGTTCGGTCCTCAGAATCTTCTTGGCAAGCAGAGGTCCACTCATATGTGCTCCGCACACTCCACCATGTAATTTATTCATAAGTCGCTGGGCTTGATCTTTGTCTAGGTATCTCAGAAGTCCTACACCTGGATCTCTCTTATAGAGAGCATCTCCACTTAGGTAGAATATCATGGCTATTTTCTATATTTGCTTCTTCGCGGCTTGACTCATCCCTTCAGGGGTTGACTGATCTCGCAAATATTCTTTGATTGGTGGTACCAAGGTGGTCCCGCATATGGTATCTCATCTGATATCTCCCCTACATTGTTTCCATATGACGGTGTATTCTGCACAGTGAAAGTGATGACAAGCATTCCCCTTCTTGCTGACAGGTTCACCAGTGAAGCTAATGTGGCCAATGCATCAGCAAAATCATTTCGATTTTGGGGGTTATACATGAAGGCAATGTCTTCAAATTCCCTTGCCAATCTGAGGACATGTCGATGATACGGAAGCAGATGCAGTTCTTTGGTGGTGTATGCCCCGGTAGACTGTCTGATGACTAGCTCTAAATCTCCAAATACCGCTAAATGTTTTACTCCCATGGACTGAGCCAGCTTTAACCCCACAATGCACCCTTCATATTCTGCAGTATTGTTGGAGTTGTTAAAATGCAACTTGGTGCCCACGGGGTATTGATCTCCCGTGATGGATACCAGGACTGCCCCGGCTCCGATACCCTCAGCGTTTGATGCGCCGTCAAAATACATTTTCCAGAATTAACCTTGATCCTCCTTATCGATCAGTTGAACAGTCAACACTTCCTCCTCTGGGAAATACATTTCCAGAGGCTCAAAACTCCCTGTTGGTGCAGCCGACATATGATCCGCAATCCCTTGCCCTTTAATGGACTTTTGGGTGACATAGATGATGTCGAACTGTTGAAGGATTAACTACCACTTGGATAAGAGACAGTTCAAAATCGGCTTGCTGAAGCTGTATTTCAAAGGATCCATCCTCGATATGAGATAAGTGGTATGGTCGTGTAGGTAATGCTGTAACCTCGTGGCTGCCCAAGCTAATGCACAGCAGGTTCTTTCTATCAGAGTATATTTCTGTTCTTCGTTGCTGAAGCGCTTACTGAGATAATAGATAGCTCTTTCTTTCCCCATGTCATCCTTCTGCCCCAGTAGACAACCCATAGTGTTGGAGTTGACGGAGATATACATGAACAACGAAATTCCATCCTTTGGGGGTACCAATATAGGTGCTTCAATCAACCTCTTCTAGATGGTGTAGAAAGCTTTTCGGCAGTCTTCATTCCATTTTCCCGAAGAATGCTTCCTTAACAGTTTGAAAATGGGCTCACAAGTTGCTGTCAACTGCAATATGAACCGGCTGATGAAGTTGATTCTTCCCAGGAAACCTCGGATTTTCTTCTCGGTCTTTGGCTCAGGCATTTTCATAATGGCTTAGATTTTGGCAGGATCCAATTCAATGCCCCGGTTGCTCACGAGAAATCTCAGTAGTTTGCCGGATTTCACACCAAAAGCACATTTCGCTGGGTTTAACTTCAGATTAAATTTGCAGAGTCGTTCAAACAACTTCCGAAGATGGGTGCAATGATCATCAGCCTGTCGGGACGTTACGATGATATCATCCATATACACCTCGATTTCTTTGTGCATCATATCGTGGAATAAGGTCATCATGGCTCTTTGATAAGTAGTGCCAGTATTGGTAAGGCCAAAAGCTAGTCTTCGATAACAGAAGGTTCCCCAAGGGGTAATGAAGGCGGGATTTTCCCTGTCTTCTTCAGCAACCATGATCTGGTGATATCCCGCAAAGTAATTAGCAAAAGAATACATCTCGAACTGTTCAGTGTTGTCGATTAATACATGGATGAACGGCACTAGGAAGTCATCCTTAAGGCTGGCTTTGTTGAGATCTCGATAATCCACACAAACTCGCACCTTTCCCCCAGATTTCGACACTTGGACTACGTTGGACAACCATTCAGGGTACATTGACACCATAATGATTCCCATTTTGAACTGTTTGATAATTTCTTCTTTGACCTTCAGGCTCTATTCTGGTTTTAACCGTCTGAGTTTCTGCTTGACCGGTTTGAACCCTTCTTTAATTGGTAGTCGATGGACGATGATATCGGTGGATAGACCTATCATGTCTTCATGAGACCAGGCAAAAACATCCTTGAACTGGGTTAAGAGTTCGATTAGTTCTTTTTCTTGGTTAGAGGGAAGGTTAGTTCCTATCTGTATCTCTTTAGGATCGTCAAGGGTTCTGATATTTATGGTGGTGGTTTGATCGAGGTTTGGTTTACGTTTAACTTCGACCCATGCTTTGATTTCCTCGGGCACCTCGTCATCATCCCCTTCCTCTTACTCGATTCCCATCAAGTCAAAGTCCAGTTCTATGTCGACATCGTAATCATTACTCAAATTCGGCAAGTCATGGACATGTCTAGGACTATACAAATTTGGAAACCTGAGACAAAAACTTGATCGCTAAATATATATAAGTAGTCGTCAATTACAAAAAGATTCATCAGATAATATGACAACTAGCAATAACTAGCTACAGATGAAATAAAACAGACATAAATATAGGCAAAGGTAGAGCTCCCTGTCAGCGGTCACTTCCTAGTTTTTACCCTTTCCGGACGATCTGTAGGGTGATCGTCCAATTACTGGTCATAAGATCCTGGGGAGTTGCTGAGATAGACGAGCTACAGGAGTCATCGTCTTCCAAGATGTCCATAACTGGTTTGGAACTGGTCCCTGGATCCTTGCTCGGGATGTTTACATTTCCCTAGTTAAGGACTAGGAGAATAGGTTGATCACTTGAAAGATCTGCCCCATCGAACTTCTTCAGGTCCTCTTCAGAGTGGCAAAAACTGCTCAGGAATTGCAACTGGATCTCTTCTAGAAACTTCTTATCTTTGGCATTCCGGGCCAAATCCTGGATAGACTTTTCATCCCCGTCTGTCTGATGTCCTCTTTGATTGACTTTAGGAATTAGGAGGTTTGAAATAATGAGGTGGATCTTCTTGAGTGGCTCTTTAAATCCTATTTCACTAAGGTTTGGCTTGAGGTGAATCAGATGATTAACTGGTTTATGCTTGTGAGGATTCTGATGTTTGGATCCACCAGAGTACCCGAGTCCAGCCTTCCCCAACTGCGTGGGTATACGAATTGGGTTCCTGATTCCTTGGCCATTCTTCCCCAGTCCTCGGCCTAGTCGATGTCCTCGGGACAGCATCTCTTGGCCAATAGCCATCACTTCAGAAGATATCCGGGGGATTAAGACCGGCGCCCCCACAAAGTGATATCGCGAATTACTGATTTCAAAGGCTTGAAAACTGGCGAGCTCAATACCTTCATTCACACCGATCAGGGGCATATCTCCCAGGTCATGAATAGGATAATCAGGTTCTACACTGATAGTCACCAGATTACCGTTGATGATATATTTCAGTTGTTTATGAAGAGTTGAAGGAACGGCGCCAGCCATATGGATCCATGGTCGTCCTAACAACAGATTATACCCGGTGGTGATCTTCAGGATCTAGAAAGTTATGTTGAAATTGAAAGGGCCAATCTCCACAGGAAGTTCAACCTCCCCCACGGTATCCCTTCTTGATCCGTCGAAAGCCCATACCACAAAATGGCTTTCCCGAATTCGGTTCGGGTTGATCTTCATCTTCTCCAAAGTATCCTGTGGACAGATGTTCAAAGATAACCCTCCATCGATTAGCATGCCACCTACCACATATCCTGATGAAATGATAGCGATATGCAATGGTTTGTGATGCCCAGTTCCTTCGACTGGTATATCGTCGTCAATGAAGGATATCACATTACTGTCCAGTAAATGGCTGATCAAGTGCTAGAATTTCTCAATATCGATAGTCTTGGGTAAGTATGCTTCCTCCAATATTTGGATCAGGATTTGACGATGGTCGTCAGAATCTAAAACCAAATCCAAGATGGAGATTTGATGGGGTTCAGCTTCTAACTGCCTCACCTTCCTGGCTTCACCGTGCCCCATCTTGTGGAGGAACTCTATGATCTTTCCTGTAGATACCTTCCCCAATTCCTTGGTTGCCGATTTTGCTAAACGCCCCGGGAGGTAAAATGGATTCTCCCTAGGTATGATGGCGGTACAGTCAGGTGCTAATTTTATACCTTCTCTGTAATTCCACAGTACCTTCTTCAGGCTGAGAATTGGAAGTTACGGCCAAGGAGCCAACATCAGGGATTTAGGCGCTGATATCTCGAGAGTGGCTTTGTTTCTCTGCTCAGATACTCCTTGGATGGTTATGGGTCCGCCGGATGTTCCTTCCATGCAAAGGATAACGGCTATCATTTCCTCTAAGTTCCTCGGTCCTCGAGGGTAGTTTATCTCTTCCTCGCAGAAGATCTCAGCTTTGTTCATCAATTCCAGTTCCCCTGATTCAATCAAGTTCTGGATTAGATGTCGCAGGGCCCAACATTCCTCTGTGGCATATCTAGGAGCATTTGAATGGTAAAGGCAGGATCTGGAAGGATCGAAACACTTTGATCTCGTATCTGGGGGGTGGCAGGAATTCTGTAATCTTCCCCTCCTTCGATCAAGGTTCAGAGAATCTCCTCCCGGGACTGCCTTAACGGGGTGAATTTCAGTTTGGCTGCAAAATCTAGCCAGTTCTGCAGTCTAGCTTCTCGGGCCATCTTTTCGGTCCATCTATCCTGCTCTTGGCATCAAATCTGATCCCTTCTAGAGGTTGAAACTGTCTTGGACAGCTATGGGGTCAGCTGGCTTTGATAAGACCTGGTCTATTAGTTGTCGGGTCAACTGGTGTTGGTATACAACTAACTCTACCAGCTGATCAACTTGCGCCTTGATTGAAGCCAAATCTAGCTCTACCCCGTACTTTTCTTCAGGGTATCCCCATATGGCAGGGTCCTATGCAGAGGGTGGCTCTCCCATCTTCCTCAAGTATTTATAGTTTTCCCTGCTTTCGGCACTGATCATGTTGACTCCTTCATCTGCATGCTGAGGCAGAGGGTTGTTGTTGACATTCGGTTGCTCAAGGGTTTTGACTATAATCTCCCCGCTGTCAATTAAGTTTTGAATTTTGTGCTTCAGAGTCAAACACTCCTGAGTATCATGCCCCGATGAGTTGGAATGGTAGGCGCATTTCTTTTTAGAATTGAATTGCCTTCCATTTGGATCGGAAGGTGGAGCAAGCTCAACCAACTTTTTTCTGGGCGATCAGTAGGGCTAATATGTTCTCAAAGGAGTCTCCCAAAGTAGTGAATATCCTTCTTTGCTTGTTTTCCCCGGCCTTCATTGCAGTATAATTTTGGGTATTCACTGAATGAGGGTTCTGCCTCTGGATAGATGAGTTAAGGCTCTTGTTAGCAGATTGTCCTTGCAATATTAAAGAGACAACTTCTTCCTTTCTCTTCTATCCTCTTTTGGGAGCGCTTGCATAATTTCGAGACTGTATGTGCTCGGCTACGGCTTCCAAAGTAGTGAGGTCTTTAATTTTTCCAGACTTCAAACCCATTTCTGCCATTTCCCCGTGCTTAATCATTTCGGAAAAGGATTTTCCTAACCCGACGAGGACTCTCTCATAGAAAGGGGCTTCTTGTATATCAATGAAGGTTGTCACCATCTCACCCTCATCCATTGGTGGGTTGACTTGGGCTGCCATTCGCCTCCACCTCTGAGCGTATTCTCTGAACGATTCATTGCCCAGCTTTTTGACTTTGGTAACCTGGTAGCGATCAGGTGCCCTCTGGGATTGGAAACTGTATTGATTGAGGAAAGCATGGGCCAAATCTTCCCAACCTCTAACTTTGGAATTGTCTATTCGTGCGTACCACGTTCGAGCTTCACCAGTAAGGCTCTTCTGAAATAGCTGCATCCGGAGGTTTTCATCCTCGGCGTAAGTTCCAAGTTCACCTATGTAGACTTCCAAGTGAGTGTATGGGTCTCGCAGTCCATTATATTTCTTGAACTCGGGGACTTAAAACTTATCTGGGTATCTCGCCTTTGGGAAAATACACAGATCCTAGTAATTCACACTCCCATGGGATCCTGTCCCCTTTATAAATTGAATAGCGTCTTCCATCTTTCTGACTTTCTTCCTAATGTCTCCAGTGTCTCTGTCCTCCCGGAGGTCTATGATTTCCCAGTGTCGCCTTCTGGATCGGGGCCTCCTTAGGTACTTCAACATCGAGGGGAGAGATAGGTGTGGACGCATGGGTATCACCTTCCTTCTCGGGTACTTTCATGTCTCCTTGTACAGAGGATTCAGTCGGACTCTTGTGCTTAGATTCCTGAGATACTTTGCACTGTTCTTTTAACAGGGTCGTCATCTCGGTCATCTATTTCTTAAACTCCTCGAATTCATCTCGAGATACTGGGATGGGTTCTAATGAACTTCCTTCAGCCATTTGGACTGGTGAAAGGGCCTTTTTGGCTCGAGATTGGGTTTTAGGACCAATCTGCAAAAAAATTGATATCTAGTTTAGACTGGATATTGGTGGATAAGGATGCATGATATGTTATGCATCAGTTTAATGGTTTTTTAATCTTTTCCTGCAAAACAAAGGATTAGTCAATTTGATGACAGGATATGAAAGATATATGTATGACAGTTAACGATAACGGTCATTTATATACGCGAAAGATTAAATAGGGCATGAAGAAGCACACAGCGCATTTGGCTTATCAGAGGCTGACCTATCTTTGGGTTACTCTCACGGGATGTTTAAAATTGGTTCCCAGATCTTTAAAATTTACTTGATGAAAACATCCATGTTTCAATTGGAGCGGATCTGAGTAATGCCTTTCCTGAGCCTCACAATGGAAACATCCATAGGAGTCCAGTAATAAAAATCGACGGGATTGCCTCCTAATGGAGGTACCACACAACATACATTCACGTCCTCTCCGCATGTAATATGATGACATTGTACGAAGCACTAATATATTGTGTGAGGCACTAACTACAAAATGCTAAAAGATTGACACACACAGAGATCATTCACACAAAATGCATATGCAAATTAAAAATCAAAAAATATCAATATGTTTCTTCCTAGTTCAAAACTATTTACATTTTTGTTCCATAGCCATTACTAATTACATTACTTTCTCGCGATTGATTTCCAAAAGTTGGGAATTACAAAAGACTACCCTTTGATTATACAAAAGAGGGTTTTACGTCATTACATAGATACACAAAATATTTACGTATCTACTCAATCTCTACTACTAGCTAACACTGCCTAACAGCATTCTCATGGTTTGCCATAATCGCCACAATATCTCGACTGATAGTGTGACGAGTCTGCATCGACTCAATGGAATAACAAGCAATTTTCAGCTTGAAATCCCCATGAGAACTCCTATGAATATAGGACATCTGTGCTATCTTCTGTTTCTTCTCCTCCAACTCCTTACGAAGCTCATCAGCCTCCTGCTTATAGTCTCTAGCCTTATCCTTCGTGAGCACTTTCTCATCATGCTCTATCTCTCAATCTGCTTCTGCAGATTCCTTTGCCTTCTGGAGGTCATTAACCTCCTCCCTCAAATTCTGCACATCAATGCGGAATTGGACATTCCTGTCAATCATCGCCAAATACAATGCCCTCACTGTCTCTGGTGGTGTTGGTTCTAGTGTAGGTACCACCGTGTTAAACAATGACACCTCCATATCATCCTCCTCATCGGCCACCACATCAAAGTATGATATCGATCCTAAGTTCTCATAATCCTCTGATAGATCTTCCTCCTCTGGCTCTGTCTCCTCGACATTCACCATCGGTACCTCCGCCACTGGCATTGGTATATGCTCTATCATATTAACTGACTCCTCGCTCACCACATGTATATCCCTATACATAGAGCTATCGCTTGACATCTACAATAACATATATCATGTTGATTAGTACATAATACAAAATATTATAAGCACAAATAACATTTAATTTATTTAAGGTTAATTTCCATCTTTTAAATCTTTCTGCAATGAATTTTCCTTAATACAATACTTAGGAACTCTACTTGAGTTCATTTACTTCTGACTTCTTCTACTATTACCAAGGTTATAGCCTAAGGTTCTCCCCCCTTAAGTTTTATAACCTACAGCTTTGATACCAACTTGTGACGCTCCCAAATTCGGGTACTTCCAACCCACAGATATGGTGCTACACGGTGCTACTAACTACACATTCATTCAACTACAACTGCATTAATATGAACATGTTTACTAAATTCTTATTACAATAATAATAATAATAAATACTTCCCAGGTTCTCAATAACCATTACATCATTCGTTGTTATGATATAATTCATACAAAATTATACTATTTTATTACATGATAATTATTTATCCATTTTGGCTTTGCCTTTATATTTACCGGATCCTTCGGTCCGTTCGCTCTTAGCTACAGTCATATAATTCAAGCAAGAAGTGAGCATAACTAGCTCAGCAAGTCTAACAATATATATAACATAACCACAAAATCAAGAATCACATAATTTGTCTTTTATAACTGAACAAATAGTTATGAAGCACTATGAATAATCAAAATAGCAGTTTTCATTTCTTTAAAATAATCTCAAATGGACATAAAGTCACTTAGGAATTCTGAGTTGGTCAGAGACCATGAACATTCGCATTCATTTTCATTTATGAAAAGGACATCCTGGTACTAAGACCGTACATCCGATATAACTTAAGAGCACTTCTAGGTGATCAGCCTATAGTACTTTATGTTGATCAACACTACTCCATTAAACGTGTTTACGTTCAAGTTTTGGCAACCTCACGTGCCCTTCGATGTACGACGTAAAATACCTTTGTTTATTCATACTCAGGCTTACCTTTAAATCCGTACCAAAGCAATTGGCATAAGATAGCATTAACAACAATAATGTATTGAAAGATTTGAAAATAACCCAACAAAACATTATAAACTTCGTCTAGACGAATTAAGATTGGCATCGACTCTTTCGTAAACAATTTATGCATCACATAACATGAATCACAAAAACTTGGCTAACACGAAGCTTAGACAAGAGTTAGAAGAACTTGCCTTCAAGTGTCTTCTACTTTATACTCACTTTTCTTGGTCTTTATAGGTTCTACATAATATATTCACATAGCACACCAATTATCTACCAAATAATCTACACACATTGTTTATACCAACTTTTTTCTCTTCTATAGCTTAATCGAATTTATTTCATTAATAACATTCGTTAAGTTATTCAACATTCATTACGGCTTACTAACCTATAAACGTCAAAAACCAACATTCATTGTTCATCGTCTAAGTATAACGATAATCATAACCTTAGTCGGTTGGTTAGTTTGAATACAGTTAACCCGGATTACCAATATAGGACCCTGTATAGCGATTACATAAGTTTTATCTCCATATTTCATCATCTTCGTACCACATCTATCTATATAATATCAAGATATGCGTTAAACTTGAATACGATACACGATTAACGTTTACGCATTTTACGTTCTTCGTTTAATTACTTTAGTTCACTTTTAATTCCTAAACTCATAGTTATACACGTCGTTTAGGATATTTCTCTTCATGTATATTAAGTATATATGTAACGACCCCAAAATTCATAAAATATAATTCTCATTCTCGATCGTTAACAATACAACTTTATTTTAACTTTACATCATTATCGATATTAAAATCACTAAAAATGCGGAATATCTAAAACTTTTATATATATCTTTCTTTATTGCCCTGAATCCCAACCTTTACATTACATATCTTTGATTCAATTTTATTACATGAATCGCTACATCGAAGTTATTATACAAAGTCTTACATTACAAAGCAATATCCACTATACATCGGAAAGCTCAACTTACAATTCAATAATTACGTTACAATTAAAACATTAAATGCAATTCTCATCTAAAATAAGTAATCTTCGAGAATATGGATCTCTATAATTCACTTAGCACGTGTCATTACCTTGAAACCTTAACCTGCAACAATTGTTATTTTCAAGAGTGAGCTCGACAGCTCAGCAAGATCTAAAAGCTTTCATGCATCACGTAGCACATAAATAACATGCTCATATTATACATCATAATCATTATACTAACATATCATGCATGCTATAATTCATATAACAAGTATAATGATTGAGTTCCTTACTCAATCAACATTCTTTACTCAATTAATGAAGTCATAAATTGACTTTATCATTTCATACTTATAACATATATAACATATCATGCTCTTTGCAATACCATTTAAAATAGTTCATCATCAAGTTCACATAGAAAATAAGAACTGACAGACTTGTCTGTCTCGTAGATTACCAATTAACGAAAAATAATTTATAATATTCTGCACTTCATGAATCCTACACAACGTATTATCATACGCATTAATTATTAGTCACATAGCAACGCTTAGCAAACGTTTAAATAAATTCTACTTTACACTTCCTAATTCTCTCCCATTTATTTATTTGACACACACTGTCAAACTTATATGTATAATTAATAATACAAATTAATTATCACATAACTAATTCTCATTATTAGTTAACCCATTTAGGTTAACTCATTCCTCTTTAATTATTAAGTTAATAATTAATTATCACATAATTAATCACATCACATAATCATATTATATTTTCACATAATTAATCAACTAATGATTAAATTATAATTAAACAAATTATAATTTAAATTACGCATCCTCAATTATAATTAATCAAATTATAATTGCAATTTATATTAATTAAATTATAATTAAATAAATTATAATTTAAATTAAATATTTATTAACCAAACTCCATTTATGCATTTATATTAATTAAATCATAATTAAACCAATTATAATTTAAATTAAATAATTACTTTGATTATAATTAATCAATTTCAATCCATGCACTCATTAAATTAAAATTAAAATTAACTATAATTTAAATTACACATTTACCTTAATTATAATTATTCAAATTATAATTAAACAAATTATAATTTAATTTAAACATTTACTTTGATTAAAAATTAATCAAACTATATTCATTTAACAAATCATAATTTAAATTAAATCTTTAATTTAATTATAATTACTCAAATTATAATTACATCTTATATTTTATTAATATAATCTATTAATATTCATTTAGCATTTTAATGTAAGTCTAACATATTATCACATAATCACATTAGGTTAACTTTTATGCTCCAAACAAAATGCACAAAGATAACACATTATCATTTTCTGTACACTCCCCGCCGGGGCGGGGTATTATGCCTTGCAAGGCCCACCAGGGCAGGCCCTCTGCAGCGGCTCAATTTTGGTTCACGAACTGCGCAGAGAAAAAATCAATTTGGCTTATTTTTTCGCACCAAATTTCGATTTTAACTAACATATTGCACATAAAATTTTATAGAAAATATATCTAAAGCTTCTAACATGTTTTTAATATATACAATTATCATAATACATAAACAAAAACTCCAAATTCATGATTTTTGAAGAAAAGTCATTGATAAGTGTTCTTGATGAAATTGAACACTGAAATTTTATTTCTAATTCAAAACACACAATTTCAAGTATATTGACTTCTTTTAAAAACATATTATCATTATCTCAAAACCAATTTACACCATGATTATCAATCAAACATAAATTTTGATTTCAAATAAGTCAATCATAAAACTTTTTCACTACGACTTTTGATGAACATGAATTCCTCATGTTCGTCATATATCCATGAATTAACCAACTAAACCATCATATAATTTATATTTAAATAATTTATGAACACAACATATATTATAATCATGTTATGAAAACCATATAACATATATTTACCAACATCACAAGTTTTCATGAAGATCCATATTTACAGAAAACTAAAACTAGAATAACTTAAAGCCAATCTTAAAACTCTCAAAGTTAGAGGTTATACCCTTTGCTTTGCTTAGGAGAAAAAGATGAGTGATGTGTTTGATTCTCTCAAACTTCCTCTTCCTCTTTCTTCTTTCTGTCTTTTTCTTCTCTTTTCTCTCTAACTCTAGGTTCTCTTTATTTTGTTCTAACACAGACTAACCTTTAGTCTTTCTAACTAACGTATATTATAAAAATATACATATAACATAATATACATATATTATACATATAAAACATAAATATAAGATATATAATTTATATTACATAATGATCATAATAAGTACCATAATTGCACTTAATACATAGGTTAGACATTTGGAATTTAAAAAGCCCTAAGGATTGTTTGGCAAAAACAATTTATTTTTAAAAACAGGTTTTTAGTAGTTAAGGCCTTGTTTGCCAAAACGGATTTAAAACAGTGCAATGGCCTTATTTGGAAAAACAGTTTTAAAAACTCTTTTAATTCTTTTAAAAAATCCTTTAACACATATTTTTAATGTTATACTTTAATTAATTAAATCTTAACATTCTAATTAATTAATTAAAAGTTAACATTAATTAATCACATAAAAATTACCACATAACAATTATAATTACTCGCTAATTATAATATCATGTAACAATTACCACATAACTTCATCTAATTTAATTATCCCAATTAAATTAGAACTATAACATAAAATTATTACATATTAATTAAATTAAATATTAAATATTTATTTAATTAATATATTATACTTAATTAAATTACTCCATAATAGTCACATAATCATTTATTTAACTCAATAAATTAATTAATTAAAATATTTATTTTAATCAATAAATATTAAAATTAATATCTAAAAAAAATTTCACACCAAATCACATATTTCACAATATATGACACATAAACATATTCTCAAACTCAAAACGTCTCATAATAAGAATTTTATTTATTAATTCTTAAAAATCCAGGATGTCACAATATGCATGCCCTCAATTACTATACAAAAATTTTGACTAACAAAAGCTCACGTCGAAAATTTTCTACATAAGGGTGTTGCGGCGCCACTCTAAGGCAAAAACTCGACGCTGCGGCGCGGGTTGGTAGTGGAAAGCCCTCCGGGCAGGTGCTGCGGTGGGACTTTCTTAGGCTTGGGCGGCGCTGCTAAACCTCCCCTGAGCCTTTGTAATTTTTTTCAATTTTTGAACATTTTTAGACCGCTTACTTCCCGAGCTCGTAACTTTATCGTTACAACTCGGAATAGGCTCGTTCAAAAGACATATCCTTAGTTATCTTACGTACTTCAATTTCCCCTAGACAAAATATGTTTTTGAATCCGTTAACGACTATTTCATTGGTTCAAATTTCATTGTTCGTTCGTTATTCGTTCTTGAGCGTTCTTCGCTCGTTCATTCGTTTCTTATTCTTTTTACGTCCGAATTCGTCAGTTCTTGAGTCTACGATTCTCAAATTCATAGTTCTTTGATATACTAACGAAACCCTAAGTTTCTAAATTCGTTATCAACATTTCACTATCGTCCAAAAATCCTAGTTAACTATGATTTCGACGATTAACGTCTTTTACTGTAAATTTTGCCATAACTTTGTTATAAGAGATTTTTACTTCGTTCCAAATGGAATCAATCCATTGGTTAATCATCTACGTCCTAACCAATAAAATTTCACCTAACTTATTTTTGGGTAAAATCTAATACGCACAACACGCAAGTATACGTGGTCAACAAGTAATAGAGTGGAAGTAAAGTATCGTTCCCACGGAGAAAATAACTATAATTTATCCTAAAAATTACCAATTTTATATTATCCCAATTTTATTAAACCAATGATTAAGTGATGATATTTATGAAAAACTATCAATTAAACTGTACGACCACTATCCAGGAATTTGACAAGTTTTCGAAGAATTAAGTCTACAACTTCACTGATTGTTTCACTTCGAATGACACACTTCCTTTTAAGTCGAATCAACTATTCCAAATTATTAACCAAGAACACAATAGTAGATATAACCATCTTTCAATGTATTATACCCATACCAACTCAACGCAACAACTGATAGAATTGAGTAGGACACTTTAATTAACTAACTCACTCTATCTCTATGTGAATTATAATTAAAAAAGGTTCCGGTTCAGGTTCTTATTAGATTACGTATGATACGTAAGCATATCTCTATCCTAAACATGAATTATGAATCCCAACTAACTACAGAAATAACAAACATACGTTACTGTGATCAGTTCTAATCCCATATTTCATCTCTCAAGTTCATATGGAATAACAAGTAATTGGTGATCAAGCATAAACATAATTAAGCATGAACCATAGTAAATAATCTGGAAATAGTCTCAATAAACTAATATGGAAGCAAGTCAATTCTAAGTTACGCAAAAAGCTCTATTGTAGACTAAAACGATAAATTAGTTCATCATAGATAAATAAATAAGTGACATCCACAAAGTTACTAGCATCCTGAATACAAAGAATATATGAAGAAAGGGAATAAAATCTGAAAGTATAGTGCTACTCTTCTCCAATCTTGCCTTGCGTTCTTCGTGCTTTTAGCATTGCTTCAATTCTTCAACGTGTGATCTCCAAGGTTAGGGTTTGTTCATGATAATGATAAAGTCCCCTCTGCTCCTCTATTTGCCTTTAATACTCTTCTAATCGTGTTCCAAATCCATCAGCCAAAGATCTTCATAATCCAACTCGAACAATAAAACTTTAAGTTGTCTTCTGCGTACCTAGCCCGGCACACATTTAAGCCTTACAAGTCCGCCCCGGCGCACCTGCGCCCCGGATAGCTTCTACAATACAATTTCTGCGCCCCGACAAGCTTATGAACTTTCTGCAGATTTTTTCTCCTTATGAACTCATTCCCCTGTTCTCGTCCTCTCGACTTATCCCTGCACAAAACTAATGAAAACACGTAATAATTATCCTAAAAATACCCGAAGTAGAAATAACTTAGGTTTGAAAGATGTCCAATTCGTAGGTATGAAACCCACTCATCAAATACCCCCAAACATAAGACTTTGCTTATCCTCAAGCAAAACACATTGCAAATGCAAACTAACTATATGCCTATGAATTCAGCTGTCAGACAGTATAAAGCTCACAAAGATTGCCTCAGAAAAATCACAGTAGATATAAACAGCAATTCAACCAAGAATATGTCAACAGTTCAAATCAATCCCTAAATCAATGCCTGTTATTACTGATGTCATGTGTGTGTGCTCGACAACTATGATAACCAACTACAGTTTAAATATATCGCATAATACGCTTCTTAGAAGGAAAACTCATCTTTAACTCAAGAAATTATGTAAACAAGCTACGCTCAACTAAGAATCAACATCAACCAAGTCAAAAGTCAATATGGGAGAATTTTTTTACCTTTATTCAGTTACGGGGGTATTTTGCTCTTTTTTCCGTATTTCTACTTTACTCATGAATGTGCAATGTCTAGTTCCCTTAAGCTCTTCAGTGCCACCCAATTAGAGCTTTCGACCAACGACTCCCAAAACCAGATGGCTTTAGAGCGCTGGGTGTAAAGACATCCCCTAGGGCTTACTTACTCGAGTAACAAAGGCCACAGAACTAAACTAGTCACGGTGTTTATTCATATTTTTTTTCTTTTCATATTTTTTTCTTCTTTTGTCTTTTTTATAGATAGCTCCCATATCGTTCCCAAACTTAGGTCTCTGCATAATCTTGGTTTTCACCACTAGTTCATTGAATTTCTTTCATTAAACCTCAATTTCCTTTAAGAAGTCAATTATGTCACTATCCCAACTAAGTTAGCCTACATGGTTATTCTATTGTGCTATCCAGTACAACAGTTTCAAACATGCACAGATTTCCTTCATGGTCTGAAATTACATCTATGCTTTAGTTATCATTACCGTTCAATGTCTATGCAATTCCAGTCTCATCACAGGCTAAGCTCACTTCAAACTTATTGACATGCTAGAATCATGCAACATGAATAACAACTAAACTAACTAAATAATTTTTTTTTCAAATATATGCCATTAAATGGCCTACTATGCAATGGATTACTATGTAACTAATACGGTTAAATAAAATACGATGCAACTACTATGCAACTAATATGCTATGATGTACACTACCCCCAAACTTGACCTATGCAATGTCCTCATTGAATAAAGATAAAGAATAATAAAGTGGAGGACTGCCCTGATTGGTCAAGCGTCATGCTCGATCGGTGGATCCTTGGCCGGTGGGTCTTCAACCGGCTCCTCAATGGGCTGCAGTGGGGGATAGGCTGGTAATGGCAAGGGAGTCAAAAATTGAAAATTGTCAGCAAAAGTATTTAGGCAGGCAAAAGTAGCGGCCAGAGATGCATTGAACTCGTTCTGTGTGGCGAACATGTGATCCTGTCTGGAGGCCAACCTCTGAAGTCTCTGATCAAAATACTGCTGTAGATTCTGGAATTAATTGCTAAAAGTGGCTTTGGTGCGGGATGATTTTGAAGTCCTGGCTTGTTCTTGCGCTTGTTCTCTTTCCTCGTCGAAATCTGCATCTAGTTCTTCTGCCCCCTCATCATCCTCAGAATCTAAAAATGTGAACCCAAGACCACATGGGTTAGAATGCCCTCTTTTCCAGATTGAATACCTCTAAATCATCTTTAAATCTAGATATAGTAATGGTTGTTGGATGGGCTCATCTGTCCTCTATTGTACCCATGCCCGTGTACATAACGCACAGATGAGAGAGGGATGAGGCAATCAGCCCTATAGAGGACCACACAGATTTTGGCGAATGGAGTGATGAATGATTCGGCCCACATCTATCGAGCGGTCTTTGACAATCGTGTACAATAACACAGCCTTCTCCTTTGTGACATCGCTTGTGTGTGTTGATGGTAACAGTTTTGCATATAAGAAAGTGTGCCATTTCTTTCCATATAAACTGAGATGGCTGGTCTGGAAGTGAGACCCATTTGATGACCATATAGCCTCGGGCTTACACAACTCGGTTAAAATTTGATCATAATTCGACCCACTTTCCTTAAGTGTCTAAAAAGCGCAACTCAATTGCGATGGAAAATTGTAATAATCATTGATTTCTTGCACAGTGAATGGTAGCATCTTGCCCCTTACGAATGCGACAAATGGTGACTTATTTGGGGCGTTCGCAAAAAATTCCTTCATCACCGCCACCACGGCGGCATCCGGCTGTGCGGTGAATGTTTCCCATCTCCTCTCGTGGATTTGGTGAAGCATTGCCCCGTCAAACTCATCAGGAGTTAAGCCAAGCTCTGGAATCAGTGCCTTGGTTGCTAGATATTCAAATCGCTCCGCTGCTTTGACATGCAAAAAACTTCGTCTATCGAATTGCCGAGTGGGGGTGGATGAACTCTCACCTCGCTGCCATTTCTGATTTCTCGATGTCATGATGGACAAGGTTTGAATCCCTCATGGAATTCAGTGATGGATCGGTGAAAGTTTGTTGAGACTCTATATCAAACACCTGGTATGCGTACTGTGATTGCTTGCCAAAACTTACCCCCAAACTTCAATTGTTC
The DNA here is from genome assembly GCA_020205555.1 of Panax stipuleanatus. Classification (NCBI taxonomy): domain Eukaryota; kingdom Viridiplantae; phylum Streptophyta; class Magnoliopsida; order Apiales; family Araliaceae; genus Panax; species Panax stipuleanatus. The sequence continues at coordinate 89,325,224 of CM035123.1, forward strand.
AACCCAACTTGTGAATCAACAGGAAGTATACTTTGATAATTTACCAAACTTAAAGTTACCTTGATGCTTGTATGAGAAAACCTAATTATGCAATGTGTTTATGAAGTTCCCCCTATATCAGACTGAGTATGGCTGCAATTCGAAACCCTAGATTATGTGCAATGAAGGGTGATTATGTAATCCAAAGTGTATTCTAATAGAGTGACACTTTTGTTGAGTATTGGGATTGATTTTTTACTTGGGTAGGGCTTTGGTGGTGTTTGAGTGAGAGGGAGATGGTAGAATTATGTTTGAATGAAAGGGAATTATGTTTAAGTCGACCGAATAAGGGTTTTTATAAACTGAAATCCGTGTACCTCGCCGGGGCAAGATTTTTTTCCTTCCAACTGCGCCGGGGCAAATTTTGCTAGAGACATCTGCGCCTAGGCGTACTTTTTCCTTTGTAAAACCTAGCCCAAGCTAGTTTTGCCAGAGACCTCTACGCCTAGGCCAGATTTCCCTTTGTAAAAACTTTTTCGGGGCGAACATCCTGTTTTCTGCCAAATATTTCCCTTTGTATTCTCATCCTCTCGACTTTTTAGCATGCGTGTTGCGACATTTGTTTCTCATCCTCCGCCTGTGAATATATGCTTCCATCTTGGAACAAAATATGTAAACCTTATTAGTGTCCATATGTGAGATCGAGGCATGGGCATTATGATTAATCAAATACTATCGTAATCTACCACTATTTTACTCAACGAATACTAAAGCAAACAAATTTCAAAGATTAGAATAACTAATGATTAGGTTGCCTCCCATCAAGCGCTTGATTTAGAGTCTTTCAGCCTGACTACTCCCTCTTCTTATGCTAGCTCAGCAAGGTCAATTGAGGTTGCTTGGCGATCGTGATCACCACCCCAATATTGCTTTAAGCATTGTCTGTTGACTTTAAAAGCGTTCGCTGAATCCCGGCTATGTAATTAACGACCCCGTGTAGAAACACTATTTTGATGGTGAATGGGCCCGACCACCTGGATTTCAGCTTCCCGAGAAAGAGTTTCAACTCAAAGTTGAATAACAATACTGCTTGGCCCGGTTTGAACTTTTTATCCACAACTTTCTGATCGTGCCATTTCTTGACCTTTTCTTTGTACAATTTGGAGTTCTCGTATGCCTGCAGGAAAAATTCATCCAACTCGTTGAGTTGTAGAAGTCTTTTCTCCCCCGCTGCTGTAAGATCAAAATTTAGTTTTCGGATGACCCAATAGGCTTTATGCCCAAGTTCCACTGGGAGGTGACACTCTTTTCTCTCGACAAGCTGATATAGAGACATTCCGATCGGGGTCTTGTATGCAGTCCGAAGTCTATCGAGCGTCATCCAATTTCAAAGACCAATCTTTTCGGTTCGAGTTTACTATTTTCTTCAAAATTCTTTTCACCTCACTATTAGATACCTCTACTTAGCCACTCGTCTGTGGGTGATAGGCAGTAGCGATTTTATGGATGACCCTATACTTGGTCAAGAGTGCTATGAAATACTTGTTGCAGAAGTGACTTCCCTCATCACTGATGATTATCCTTGTGGTGTCAAATCTTTTAAAGATATTCTTTTGCAAAAATTTTAAAACAACCTTAGCGTCATTTGTCGATAACGCGACTGCCTCAACCCATTTAGACACGTAGTCTACTGCCAACAAGATATATAAATTGTTATAAGAAGATGAAAAAGACCCCATGTAGTCAATCCCCCATACATCAAAAACTTCCACTTCTAAAATCATGTTGAGTGGCATCTCATTCCGTTTGGAAATATTGCCCACCCGTTGACGTCGATCACAATTCTTTACACGCTGATGTGCGTCTTTGAACAAGGTGGGCCAGTAAAATCCTGCATGTAGTACTTTGGCGGTCGTTCTTTCACTTTTGAAGTGTCCCCCATATACCGATGCGTGGCACGCCTATAAAATACTCTCCACTTCACTTTGTGGCACACACCGCCAAATCATTCTATCGGCATACTGTTGGAACAAATGATTCATCCCACATATACCACTTCACATCATGTAAGAATTTCTTCTTTTGTTAGCGTGTCAAATTTGGAGGGAGAATATTGCTCACCAAATAATTGGCCAAATCCACATTCCACGGGAACTCGCCATGAATCATAAACAACTGCTCATCTGGAAAAGATTCATTAATCAACACTTTGTCCGTCTTGTCTTGATTCAGATTTTCCAATCTTGAAAGGTGGTCAGCCACCTGATTTTCTTTCCCCTTTCTATCTTTAATTTCTAAGGTGAATTCTTGAAGGAGCAAGATCCAACGAATCAGTCTCGGCTTTACCTCTTTCTTTACAACCAAATACCGTATAGCCGAATGATCGGTGTACACCACCACCTTAGTTCCAACTAGATACGAGCAAAACTTATCGAAAGCGTACACAACCGCAAGTAGTTCCTTCTCGGTGGTTGTGTAATTCAGTTGTGCATCGGTCAATGTTTTGCTCGTATAGTAGATTGCATAAAAAACTTTATCTCGACGTTATCCCCAAATAGCCCCTACCACATAATCACTGGCATCGCACATCAATTCGAATGGCATGGTCCAGTCCGGTGATCACAGGTGTTGTAGTTAATTTCTTCTTTAACTTCTCAAACGTCGATATACATTCTTCATCAAATTTGAACGGTACATCTTTCTCCAACAAACTGCATAGAGGTTTTGTGATTTTGGAGAAATCCTTAATGAACCGGCGGTAGAATCCGACATGGCCAAGAAAACTCTAAATACCTTTCACTGAAGTTGGCAGTGGCAGATTTCTATTATTTCCAATTTTGCTCGATCCACTTCCAACCTCTTTTCCAAGACTTTATGCCCAAGTACGATCCCCTCTTGAACCATAAAATGACATTTTTCCCAGTTGAGCATCAGATTAGTTTCTACGCATCTTTTAAGTACCATGACCAGATACTCTAATCAGTTATCAAAAGAATCCCCGAACACTGAAAAATCATCCATGAATACCTCGACATTGCGTTCCACCATATCTGAAAATATCGCCATCATGCATCTCTGAAAGGTTGTTGGGGAGTTACACAGCCCGAATGACATCCTTCTAAAGGCAAAGGTGCCATATGGGCATGTAAACGTTGTCTTCTCTTGGTCCTCTGATGCAATTACAATCTGATTGTACCCTGAATAACCATCCAACAAACAGTAGTATTCATGTCCCGCTAATCTATCTAACATCTGATTAATAAACGACAAGGGGAAATGATCCTTTCGGGTTGCCTTATTGAGCTTCCTGTAATCCATGAAAACCCTCCAATCGGTTACTGTCCCCGTAGGTATCAACTCATTATTTTCATTCGTTACTACTGTCATACCACCCTTCTTTGGGACACACTGAACTGGGCTCACCCATGCACTATCAAAAATAGGGTAGATTATTCCAGCATCAAGCCATTTCAAAATTTCTTTCTTCACTACCTCTTTCATAATCGGATTGAGCCTCCGTTATTGTTCCACTGTAGGCTTACCATCCTCCTCCATCAATATCTTTTGCATACAGAATGAAGGGTTAATTCCCCTGATGTCAGCGATGGTCCATCCAATAACAGATTTATATTCTCGGAGAACTCTTAACAGCTTACTTTCCTACAAATTATTAAGCAAAGATGCAATAATAACAGGTAAAGTAGATGAATTACCCAAAAATGCATACATGAGATGTTTAGGTAAAGGCTTGAGTTCAAATGAAGGTGGTTCCTCTAGAGATGGTCTCATCCGAACAGATGAAGTTCCTGCAACTTCTAACAGCTCAAATGGTATTTTGAATCTGCTCATTCTAGGCTGTGCATCTAACAAATGCAGATACTCAATCAAATCTGGATTGTCGCTCTCATAATCCCCTATCAATGTCATCTCTAAAGGATCGGTACTCAGTGTACGCCCTTGTTCATCCCCCACAACTTTCTCAATCATATACATGCGATAACACTCCTCATCTTCCTTGGGGAAGTTCATGGCTTTGAAAACATTGAAGGTTAACTTTTGGTCTTGAACCCTCATGTTTAACTCTCCTTTATGAACATCGATGAAAGACCTACTGGTTGCCAAAAATCGTCGTCCGAGTATTATAGGAATGTCCTTATCCTCTTCATATTCCAAGATGATGAAGTCAGCTGGGAATATAAATTTGTCAACTTTTACCATAATGTCTTGTACAGTTCCCCTTGGATATGTCACCGATTTGTTCGCAAGCTGTAGAGAAATGTTCGTTGGTCTAGGTTCCGGTAAACCCAACTGAGTATATACTGATAACAGCATTAGATTTATGCTTGCACCTAAGTCGTACAAACATTTGTTGAAGGACAAACTACCTATTGTGCACGGAATGGTGAAACTGCCCGGATCTTTCAATTTGGGTGAAGCTTCTTTTGTAATATAGTGCTACACTCCTCGGTTAACATCACGGTCTCAAAGTCCTCTAGCTTTTTTTTCTTTGATAAGATATCCTTTATGAACTTGGCATAGCTAGGCATCTGCTCTAATGCTTCCGCAAACGGAATGTTGATATACAACTTTTTGAACACTTCTAGAAACTTAGTAAATTGCTTTTCTAGTTTCTGTTTCCTAATCCGTTGTTGAAAGGGTGGTGGTGGTGGGTAAACTGTTGGAGCAACAACTACCTGTTCCTTTACCACTGATTATTCTCCTCCTTTATTTCCCTCAACTGTTTCCTCCACATTTGTCTCAACATTCTTCTCTATCGTCAGCTCTTCTACATTTGCTCAACTAACTGTCTTCCACTTTGAAGTGTAGCAGCTTAGCATTGCTCATGACCTCCCCTAGGATTCTTTTCGGTGTCGCTCGACAAGGTTCCTTGAGGTCTATTATTCAAAGCACTTGCAATCTGTCCCATCTGAGTTTCAAAAATTTGAACCGCAGCCGCCTGAGTTTTTATTGCCGCCTCATTACCTGTTATGTATTTCATAAGTAGCTCCTCCAAGTCTGTCTTCTTCTCATGATGTGGAGCTGACTGTTGGTGTTGATTTTGAAAATTGGGGGAATATGCTGGTCGTGGAGCTTGCTGCTAATTCTAATTCTGATTCTGATTCTGATTCTGATTCTGATTATTGCTCCATGAGAAGTTGCGATGGTTCCTTGCCCTATGATTGTATGTATTCTGATACGTGTTTTGTGGCCTATTGTAACTACCCACGAACTGTACTGATGCTAGATTAATTGCACTATGGTTCATTGGATGCTCCCCTGCACATAGCTCACACACAACTGCTACCTGTTGCAAATTCCTGCCCGACATGGCATCCATCTTCTTTGATAAGGCTGAGATTTGAGATGACAGAGCTGTTACTAAATCTACTTCCAAAATCCCATCTACCTTGGGTTGTGTCATTTTATCAGTTGGCCAGTGATAGTTATTTGTTGCCATTGTCTCTATCAGGTCATAAGCTTCCTCAAATTTCTTTGCCATGAAACCTCCCCCTGATGTTGCATCAATGCTAGTCCGCGTATGACCTCCTAACCCATTGTAGAAGGTATTTATCTGCATCCACTGAGGTAGTCCATGGTGTGGACATTCTCTCAATAACTCTTTATATCTTTCCCATGCTTCGTATAAAGGTTCTCCTTGCTGCTGCAAATGTAGAAATTTCAGTTCTCAGTCTAACTGTTTTTGCTGGCGGGAAGAATTTAGCCAAAAATTTCTGTGCCAAATCATTCTATATAGTAATTAACCCCGGTGGTAGAGAATGTAGCCAACCCTTTGCCTTATCCCTGAGAGTGAACGGAAATAACCTCAGCCTAATAGCATCATCTGACACACCATTACACTTGAATGTATTGCAAATTTCTATAAAGCTGGCAATATGATCATTTGGGTCGTCATTCGGTAGACCCCCAAACTGACAAGTGTTCTGCACCATTTGTATAGTACCAGGCTTGATCTCGAAATTGTTAGCATTAATAGCAGGCCTGGAAATACTTAACTGAATTTCTGTTACCCACAGCGTAGCATAGTCCTGAAGTGCTTTTTGTTCTTCTTCAACCATGTTGTCCGGTGTTTCAAGTGATTCTCGAGTTTTCTCAATCCACTTACTCAACCTTTGAAATCGTTTGTCGATGTCGTCCTCGTAAGGCAACAATTCAGGCTCCTTTGATCGAGTTTGCATGCACTACTCGAGAGTACTTGAAATAATAAATAAAACAAAAAATAAGAATAAAAAAATTGTTTAACTAAAACTGATATTGAAAGTAATAAACACAGTTATAGTCCCCGGCAACGGCGCCAAAAACTTGTTGGGTAAAATCTAATACGCACAACACGCAAGTATACGTGGTCAACAAGTAATAGAGTGGAAGTAAAGTATCGTTCCCACAGAGAAAATAACTACAATTTATCCTAACAATTACCAATTTTATATTATCCCAATTTTATTAAACCAATGATTAAGTGATGATATTTATGAAAAACTATCAATTAAACTATACGACCATTATCCAGGAATTTGACAAGTTTTCGGAGAATTAAGCCTACAACATCACTGATTGTTTCACTTCGAATAAATCACTTCCTTTTAAGTTGAATAAACTATTCCAAATTATTAACCAAGAACATAATAGTAGATATAACCATTTCTCAATGTATTATACCCATACCAACTCAATGCCACAACTGATAGGATTGAGTAGGACACCTTAATTAACTAACTCACTCTATCTCTATATGAAATACAATTAAAAAAGGTTTCAGTTTAGGTTCTTATTAGATTACGTATGATGCGTAGGCATATCTCTATCCTAAACATGAATTATGAATCCCAACTAACTGCGAAAATCACAAATATACGTTACTATGATCAGTTCTAATCCCATATTTCATCTCTCGAATTCAGATGGAATAACAAATAATTGGTGATCAAGCAAACACATAATTAAGCATGAACCATAGTAAATAATCTGGAAATAGTCTCAATAAACTAATATGGAAGCATGTCAATTCTCAGTTACGCAAAAAGCTCCATTATAGACTTAAACAGTAAATTAGTTCATCATAGATAAATAAATAACTGACATCCACAAAGTTACTAGCATCCTGAATACAAAGAATAGATGAAGAAAGAGAATAAAATCTGAAATTATAGTGCTACTCTTCTTCAATCTCGTCTTGCGTTCTTCGTGCCTTTAGCCTCTCTTTAATTCTCCAACGTGTGATCTCCAAGGTTAGGGTTTGTTCATGGGAATGATAAAGTCCTCTCTGTCCATCTATTTGCCTTTAATACTCTTCTAATCGCGTTACAAATCCATCAGCCAAAGATTTTTAGAATCCAACTCGAACAAGGAAACTTTAAGTTGTCTTCCGCGTACCTCGCCCCGGCGCACATTTAAGCCTTGAAAATCAGCCCCGGCGAACCTGCGCCCCGACGAGCTTCTACAATACAATTTCTGCACCCCGGCTAGCTTATGAACTTTCTGCAGATTTTTTCTCCTTATGAACTCATTCCCCTGTCCTCGTCCTCCTACCTTATCCCTGCACAAACCCAATGAAAATACGTAATAATGATCTTAAAAATACCAGAAGTAGCAATAACTTAGGTTTGAAAGATGTTCGATTCGAAGGTATGAAACCCACTCATCACTTATACACGATGGTTTTCAATTTGTCCATCAACAACAAGCTCTAAGTTTTATGCGTTCTTCATTTAGTACTTAATCATTCGTTTGTGATTCTCGCTTATACATGACGTATTAACGTTTTAATCCACTAATAGCCATCCTTATTACTCCGAATGAGACACGCTCCACCAATAATCACTTCTTTATAAAAATTCTAATAGAAAAGATAAAGATTAGGGTTTACGTGTTTTACCTTTGCGTTCTTCGCGTTCTTGATAACTTGGTCAATTAGCTAGCTTCTATTATCCTTGATTACTTGTTAATCTCTCTTTTCTCTCTCAATATGTACTGCTTTAGGTGTTGAATGAAATTTCCAAGCAACAAATAAGCTTAAGGCTTCTTATTTAAAGAAAATAAGATAAAGGGCAATTTGGTCATTTAGGACCAAACCTCCTTAACTCCCACCTCCTTAATATTCATCAACCTTACCAAGGAAGCTTGGTGACTCATTTTGGCCGGCCCATGTGGGGTTGGTGGGGCCCTGATGGGTTGCCCCAACCCTTTACCCACATGTTCGATCCATGGGTTTGGTTCTTGGTTCGGGCTTAGGTTTTATTCAATTTCAGGCCTAACTTTGGGCTTAAATTAAATATTACTTGGGCCTTGATAAAATTTATCATTGGGCCAACCTCTTAATTCAATTGGGCTTGGCAAAGTCCAAGGGTTAAATAGTTAATCTTGACTTTTGTTGACCAAGACTTTGACTTTACATATTCTTACCGCATAATTCTCGTATTCTCTTCGTATAATATTAGTATGATACATCGTATTAATTATACTCGTATAGTACCTGGTATTATACTTATATTCTTCTCGTATAATAATCTTTCTTATTATACTTAATCTTTTCTTTTTTTAGAATTTCACTTTCCCTAACCCTTAGGTTTTAAGCTCTCAAACGAAAACTTCATTTGCAATAACTGAAGATAATCCATCTTGTCTCAAAATTCTAACATTACGCGTTTCTCAAAAATTCAAAAAAATTCCCGAGCAGAAATGGATGAATAGTGATTTTACGAAAATTTCTCGAAAAACTTTTATTTTCGACTTGGAAATTCATTCCATTTAATTCTAGCTCACAGCTTGAATCCTAACCACATTCAATCATTCTAGGTCATAAAATGACCCTTAAACAGCTTACTCAGTTTAATAAACATATAATCTCATTTGTTCAATATAATCAAATAAAAATTAATTCACATAATAATCCAATTTTCTCGGTCGTTACATTCTACAAGTTGATGCTTGAAGCTTATGTCTGTCATCAGGAGCTCATACCAATTGACAAAACCAAGAATCCAAATTATCTTTGAAGATAGTATCTCTGGATCATCAGATGCTAGTGCTCAGTAAAGAATTATGCAATTAATTTGGAGATAAAGGAATCTCATGAACATTCATTGGAGCTCTATCCTCCGTGAAATGATTTTTAAAGGATTTCTGATCATAGAATATTTTATCTCATGACAACATCTTTAAGAAAGATCTAAGTAGTATGCAAGATCAGAAAATATCACAGAGCAATGTCTATCTCTCAAATCGTAGAACAAATCAACACTACGACTGCAAACGTTTAAATCGAAAAGCCAGACCTAATGATCTTAGTACCAGTAAAGAAGATAACAGGAATTCTCAATCCAGATTATTAGAACTTCTTCCTTACACAAAGGAAGACGGAACATGAAAGATCATTGTGTGCTCTTTGATGATAAAATGACTAATACGAATAAATCAGCTACTCTCTCACAACAGTATAAAGAAAAGAAGAAAAAAAACTAAGCTCAAGGCTCTGCTGTCCTACCTGTCATCAATATTTCTTTCATAAACAGTCAAGCCATGTTATGACACCCCCAAATCTGGGTACTTCAATTCCACGGGATTTGGTGCTCACTATCTAAATAAAATAAAACTACTGCCCATAATAAGGAATGCAAAATAAATTACAACCTTAAATAAATAATAAAATCTTCCTTAAAAAGGATTACAACCTCATTCAAAAATATCTCAGGTTTAATCTAACCTTAACATAAACAATAAGTGCAAAAATAAACATCACATAAAAAGTCTTATGTCTTATTACAAATCATAATTAACGAATACAACAAGCCTTCACTTGTTCACCTTGGCCTTGCCCTTACTAATTGATGGTTCATCAACTCTTTCGACTCTAGCCGCAATGGTTATTTAATTGCAAGAGTGAGCAAACAAAAGCTCACTTGGAATAATAACAATAAGAGTGATGACATAAATTGAATAACTTCAAAAGATTTGAATAACTTTTCTTTCATCAATAATAAAGAATTGAATAATAATTCTTTCATAACATTTAGAATTCGAATATAGAAATCATCTGATGGTCATAAGACCTTAAACTATGTCCTAGGTTATAAATATTTTTATTTAAAACCTTTAACAGTCATTAGACTATATGGACTCTTAACTCGTACTTAGGGAGATCAGCCCTTCGTACCATGTATTGTGCACAAATATCTTAACGCTTTTGCATGATAATCCCCTATTAAATTGGGTTGTTCATCTCAGTATTTTAATAACAAGTCCGCACCAAAGAAAGTTTGGTTTGGATAAGCTTCAAGGGAAATTTAGAGTTCAACTATCATCAACTAAGGAGTAATTGAATCGACTTACAATAATTTAGAATTCGATAATCAAAAGAATTAAGAAATAACTATGAGTCATAATAATAGACATCATTTTTAATAATCATGCTTTAGAAATAAACATAAAGCATTTGAAAGACAATATGGACCTTGCTTGAACAATTAAGTCAAGGTCACAACAATTTAATAATGAACTTATTCAATAAGATAAGTATTAGAACACTTGCTCAACGAAAGAGTATAATTAGTAGACTTGCATAAACATAAAAGAAAGGATAGACAACTTGCTCAAGTAAAGTTTGAGTTTAGAAAACTTGCCTCAAGCGCAAGCTATAATTTACAATCACTTTCGTAATTATCCTATATATTACAGTACGTTTACAATACCAATCAGTTTCATAACCACTAAGTTTAATCGTTGAACATCTTACTTAAGTTCAACTTAATAACATGGTTTGTAAACTTAACAAGCTAACTAACCACATACGCGAGTCTAAACACACAACATGCATATCACACATGTATAACACTTTAAACAATCAAAATCATTACCTATGATAACAATATCTATGTACACACATAACATATTAATATGAGACTTCAAATTATCTTAAACATGTCAAAATATGTTATCTTATTGTTTAATACACTTAACATGTCATCGCATTAAGTTAACTAAGCATGTACTACATACAAACTACTCAGAACCAAACTAAAGTTTTCGGACAGCAACAACACCCGCTAGGGCGAGTGTTTCTAGGCCAAAAAGCCCCGCTGGGGTGGGTCCCCCTGCTGGTGGGTTCCCCGGCTCGCGAACTGTGCAGAGAAAAAGCCAATTTGGCTTATTTCTTCGCACCAAAGTTCGAGTTTAACTAACACAATGCATATGAAACTTTATAAAAACAAAATCTTAAACTCCTAACATGTTTTTAACATATAATAACACTACAACACATAATCAAAACACTTATTTCCATAATTTTGAAGAAAACGCCATTTTTAAGCGTTCTTGAAGAAAATTAACACTATAACTTTGTTTTTAAACCAAATCAAACAATTCAAAGCATGTTAATTTTGTTTCTTGATATATTATCATAATCTATGATCAATTTACATAATATATCACAATCAAACACGAATTTTGATAATTTAAAGACTATTTTTCAAAACTAGTTCACTGTAAATTGCTAGGAACATGATTTCTTCATGTTCATCATATTTACATGAAATTAATCACTTAGACAACTATATGAATCATATTTAAACATGTTATAACACATATTAAACATATATGAACCATATTACATAAATTCTCATAAAAATCAAGTTACAGAGATCTTAAGCTATGAACACAAGGAAGAACAATGAAGAACAACAATTTAAAAGTTTGATTATACCTTTCTAATTTTCAAAGATTATGATGATGATGAATCTTGTTCTTGATTTCACAGAGCTTCTTCTTTCTCTTCTTCCTTCTCTCTTTTCTCTCTTTTCTTTCTCTTTTTTCTTCTCTAACTCTGACTAACTCTAACTTTCTAACTTAACGTATTATAAAACTGATATAGATATAGTACGTATATAATTATATGATATAATAACTGACAAATATATTATTACCCTACTAAATACATATATCAGTTACATAATTTTTAAAAATCAAAAGCTATAAGGCTTTGTTTGGCAAAACCCTTTAATTTTTAAAAATAGATTATTAATAGTTCAGGCCTTGTTTGGTAAAACATGATTAAAACAGAAGTAAGTGCCTTGTTTGGCAAAACTAATTTAAAACCCTTTTCTTTATTTTAATAAATCTTTTTAACACATAATTTCAATGTTACACTTTATTTAATTAAATCCCAACCTTCTAATTTAATTAAATACAAGCTAACATTCAATAATTAATTAAAATTGCCATACAATACTAAATTGATACACAATTATAATTTGCTTGTAAATCATAATTCATGTAACAAATTAGTAAATCTTTACAAACACTTAGCACATAATATTCATCTAATTTAATTATTCTCATTTAAATTAGAATTATACTACACAATTACTTACACATCTATTTAATTAATCATATTGCACTTAACTAAATTAATCACATAAATTATTTATTTAACTCAAGAAATAAATCAATTAAAATATTTATTTAATTCAATAAATATTTATAACAAAATCTCATTCGTTACAGTATTCCCTCCTTAAAAGGATTCTGTCCCCAGAATCACAATAAAAAAAAAACTCATTTGTCACATTCTTCCCCCCTTAAAAAGATTCTGTCCCCAGAATCGGTATACAAGAAATTACACAAATAGTTAGGGACAGATTTTCATCATTACATCCTCGAGTTCCCACGTAGCTTCTTCAGCACTGTGGTTCCTCCATATTATCTTAACATAGTATCACTTTATTTCTAAGTACTTGTTCTTTTCTATCAACTATTTGAACAAGAACTTCTTCATAAGTTAGGTCCTTATCAAACTGTAAAGGCTCGTATTCTATTACATGTTTGTAGTCATGTTTGTAGTCATGTTTGTACGATCGCAACACAGAAATATGGAAAACATTGTGTATATTATCTAGCTCCAGAGGTAACGCAACCTCGTAAGCCACTTCGCCAACCCTCCGTAGTATCTCGAAAGGTCCAATAAATCGGGGACTCAGCTTCCCCTTCTTGCAAAATCAAATCTTCCCCTTCCAGGGAGATACCTTCAGGAAAATGAAGCTTCCTGCTACAAATTCTCGATTCTGTTAATGTTGTCAGCATACCTATTCTGACTGTCTTGAGCAGCAACCAATCTCGTTCTGATCAGCTTCACGATTTTAGCAGTTTGTTGTACCAATTCTGGTCCCAATAGTTGTCATTCACCAACCTCATCCCAGCACAATGGAGTCCTGCATTTTTTGCCGTACAATGCTTCGTAAGGCGGCATGCCAATACTTGTATAGTAACTTTTGTTGTAGACGAACTCCACCAATGGTAGATGATCATCCCAGCTTCCTCTGAAGTCCATGACGCAAGCTCTCAGCATTTCCTCTACCGTCTGAATTGTTCTCTCACTTTGGCCATCAGTCTGAGGATGGTACGCCGTACTCATTAGCAATTGCGTTCCCAAGCACTCCTGTAGTAGCTTCCAAAAATTCGACGTGAAATGCGGATCTCTGTCGGACACAATCAACACTGAAACACCGTGTCTAGAAATAATTTCCTTCACGTACAGCTTTACTAATTGATCCAAGTTGTATCTAATCTTGATCGATAAGAAATGTGTTGACTTCGTCACTCGATCCATAATGACCCATACTGCATCGAAACCCTTCTGAGTCGCAGGAAGACCTACCACAAAATCCATCGTGATGTGCTCCCATTTCCATTCCAAAATCTCTAGCTGTTGCAATAATCCACTTAGTCTTTGGTGTTCTGTTTTAACCTTCTGGCACGTTAGACATTTTGCAATGCATTCAGGCACGTCTCTCTTCATATTCGACAGCCAAAAATGTTGTCTTAGATCCTAGTACATCTTCGTACTCCCAGGGTGAATCGAATATCTTGAACTATGAGCCTCGCTCAAAATCTCCTCTTTGACGTCCGGTACTGGCGGTACCCAGATTCTCCCTTTAAATCGTAGCAGTCCTTCATTATCGATCTTGAACTTGATTTCTTCCCTATCGGTTACTCTCTTTCGGATCTTCTCGCACTCCTCGTCATGAAGTTGTGCCTCTTTCACTTTGTTCACCAAGGTTGAACCAGTAGTTACTTAAAACATCTTCTCATCCGATTCCTTTGGATACTTAACTTCCAGTTCCAATTTAGCCATCTCTTCTATTAACTGATCCTGATCAGTTAATATATTTAACTTCTCCCGACCCTTCCTGCTTAAGGCATCGACAACAACGTTAGCTTTACCCGGATGGTAAAGAATCTCGCAATCGTAGTCTTTGATAAGTTTCAACCATATTCTTTGGCGCATATTCAAATCTTTCTGTGTAAAGATGTACTTCAGACTCTTATGATCTGTGTATATCTCACACTTTTCTCCATATAGGTAGTGTCTCCAAATCATCAAGGCAAACACTACTGCCACCAATTCCAAGTCATGGGTCAGATACCCTTTCTCGTAGTCCTTTAGTTGGCGTGACGTATATGCAATGACTTTGTCACTCTGCATCAGTACACAGCCTAATCCCTTATGTGAAGCATCGTTGTATACCATAAAATTTCCTGAACTATCAGGCAATGACAACACCGGTGCAGTACTCAACCTCTTTTTCAGTTCCTGAAAACTCTCCTCACACTTTTCTGTCCAAACAAACTTAACTGACTTACGAGTCAAATTTGTCAACGGAGTTGCGATTTTGGAAAAGTCTTGGATAAAACTTCGGTAATAACCTGCCAATCCCAAGAAACTCCTCACTTCAGATGGCGTCTTTAGCTGATCCCAATTTATCACAGCTTCAACCTTCGACGGATCCACTAAAATCCCATCTTTGTCAATCACGTGGCCAAGAAATTGCACACGTTCTATCCAGAATTCGCACTTCGAGAATTTTGCGTAAAACTTTTCTCGTCTCAACAATTCTAATGTCAGCCTTAGATGTTTAGTGTATTCCTCCTCAGTTTTGGAATAAACCAAAATGTCATTGATGAACACCACTACGAACTTATCTAGGAATGGCTTAAACACCATATTTATTAAGTCCATAAATGCAGCTAGTGCATTCGTTAGACCAAATGACATCGCTAAGAACTCGTAATGTCCATACTGAGTCCTAAAAGCTGTCTTCGGTATATCTTCTCTTCTCACCTTCAACTGATGATACCCACTTCTCAAATCTATTTTCGAGAAGTATCTAGCACCCTTTAGTTGATCGAACAAGTCATCGATCCTAGGTAAAGGATACCTATTCTTGATCGTAACTTTGTTTAACTCTCTATAATCAATGCAAAGCCGCATCGATCCATCCTTCTTCTTGACGAATAATACTGGCGCTCCCCATGGTGAAACGCTCGGCTGAATATACTTCTTGTCTAGCAACTCTTGCAGTTGAACCATCAACTCCTTCATCTCGACTAGAGTCATTCTGTACGGAGCTTTCAAAATTAGAGCAGTTCCCGACGCTAAGTCGATCACGAACTCTAGTTCTCTATCTGGCGAAAGTCCTGGCAAATCGCTCGAAAATACATCCACAAACTCCCTAACCACTGATATCTCTTCTATCTTTGGGCTCTCCTTACGAGTATCCACTATGTAGGCTAAGTACCCTACACAGCCTTGCATCAATAGCTTCTTGGCTTGCATAATTGTCAGATAACTCGCTTGTCTAGGTGATTTACTACCATAAAATACTACCTTCGACGAAGTCGTAAGGTTTACAGACTTCTTCTGACAATCGATCACCTCCCCATGGTTGAACAACCAGTCCATACCCAATATAACATCGAATTCCCCAAGTCTTATCGGAATCAAATTTACCCTCAATTCATGACCCTTAATGTCCAATCTACAGTTCTTGTAAACAAACCTAACAGGAATAACCTCCCTATTCGCAATCTCTATGTTCAAGGGGTAACTAATTCCTTTTTAGGTAAGTCTAGGGTCTTAGCAAAATCATCAGATATGAATGAACAAGTAGCACCCGAATCAAATAATACATAAGCATTTATACTATTGACCGGAATAATACCTGACACCATATCTTTTGACTGCACAGCATGCTGCATCGTCATGTTAAATGATCTAGCAGTGGGTCGAACTGCCTACAGTGGTCCAGCGATAGACAGAGTGTTGTCGCTGCCATTTCATCCATTCCTTGTTGACCCTCCTACTGGCTTCTTCGGGCAACTTCGAGCCATGTGATCCTTAGATCCACATGTGTAGCAAGCTCCCTTCTTCGGGTTCGGGTAATTCAGCGCAATGTGTCCTTCCTGACCACGGTTGAAGCATACTCGTTTCCCCCTCAGACACACTCTAGTGTGATTCTTCCCGCATGTAGCACATGCTTCAATCCTCTTCTTTTGCTGGCTTCCTTGCTGACTCCCAGCAGAAGTTTTGTCGTTCCACTTCCTTTTCTGGTTGATAGCCCCGCTACCACCAGCCTTGTTCTCTGTCTCATTCTTCTTCTTTTTTAAATGATTGTATTTGGTCATCGCGTCGCTTCCACCTTCAGCGAGGATGGTCTTTTCCAGTATAACTGCAAACATTCTCAGCTGGAACATGGAGACCTTGATGTAGAGCCAGGGCTTTAATCCCTGCTCGAACCTTCTCCCTTCCTCTCGTCAGTACTGACCTGGTATGTTGCAAACTTGGCCAGCTCGTTAAACTTTACGGCGTATTCCGGCACAGACATAGCTCCTTGCTTTAGCTCTAGGAATTGAACCTCCATCTGGTTCTGTGAGAAAATGGAGAAGTACATCTCAAAGAACACTTCTTTGAAGAGATCCCACGCAATCACTCCTTCCCCTTCCCGCGTCTTGTTAGCCTGCCACCAGAAGCTATCTTCCGACTTCAGCATGAATGTCGCGAAAGCCGTCTTCTGGTCCTCGCTAACTCTAGCCACGTCGAAGACCTTTTTCATCTCCATTATCCATGTCTGGGCCTCTATCGGGTTCACCGATCCATGGAATTCTGGTGGTCCTACTGCCTTAAACTCTTTAAATGTCGTGCCCTGCACTTGCAGCTGATTTGCAAGCGCTCCTGTCAACAGGTTCACCAACTGCTGAACCAAATTGGGATTCGTCCCATCATTATTGTTGTTGTTGTCGTTGTTATTTGTCGAACCCTCAGGGTGTAGACGTGTAGGTCTTCTTCTAGGAGGCATTTTTTTGTTAAGAAATACTCTTATTAGATCCTTTACTCATTTCTTAAATATTCAAGTTCATACTTAATAATTCAATTCACACTTGAACACATAGCACGTCAATAAACTTTGTTATTTTATTCATTCATAGTTTTAAAACATAACAATAGATAGCATATCTGCTATTTACATCATCTTTTATGAACCGAATAAGTTACAGGATTACATCATTATCTTATCCCATTATTATCTCAAATTCTGGGATTTATATTTATTTATATATAAAAAAAACACATAATTAAAGACTTTACTATCTAGGCATGTTAAGACGTTGCACAACCTCTCTACGTTCTTCTTCCATCACCCGGAATACCGTTCTGCGATCCACCATGTACCACGGTAAACTTTGGAATTGAGCTAGGTAATAGAAGATACGAACCTGGGCCCTATCTATAGCCGTATGAAAAGAATAGTCTATCTCCCTCAGCTTGGCCTTCTTCACTTCGACCTCGTCCTCAGCTCGATCTGCACGTCGAGTAGCCCTCAAACTTGTTTTCTCTGCTCTGGCACGCTTCGCTGACTCCTCCTGGATGTCGTTCTTCAGCTTCGCTAGTTCGGCCAGTGCATCATCTCTGTCACTCTCTGCTTGAACTAGATTCCACTTTGTGTTTCCAAGCTCACTGTCTAGCTCTTCAATGGTCTCGTCCCGCTGCTGTATGGTCGTCCGCCTTTTGTCTACCAGTTCTTCAAGCTCTCCGACTAGACCATGTAGCTCCATGTGGCGGTCGTAGATCTCCTCGTACATTTCAGCGCTAGTCGAGTGAGGTGGAAATTCCTCTTCAGGGTCCTCCTCCTCTTCCTCTGACTCATCCTCGTCATCTCGGTCAGATATTGGCTCATGTTCCTGACCAGCTACGGTGATCATTGGAGACGGCTCTCTCTGAACCAACTGCTCCCAGAAAACATGGATGTCTCGGGCTACTCGTCTTTAGGCATCTGGGGTAACTCATCCCTAGCCTGACTGGACTCTCCAACATTCTTCATCCTGACAACAAAGTTTTAAAGTTTAATTATTATGTGATATCGATCGATACTCTTCGCGTACATAAACGTAAACACATAGCACATAAGGTAGTTTATTATCTTTACTATCATCACTATCTTTTCGATCTCCTACAAGGCTACTACCAAAGGTTTCCCCCACCTAAGGTTCATAACTTAAAGCTCTGATACCAACCTGTGACACCCCCAAATTCGAGTACTTCAATTCCACGGGATTTGGTGCTCACTATCTAAATAAAATAAAACTACTGCCCATAATAAGGAATGCAAAATAAATTACAACCTTAAATAAATAATAAAATCTTCCTTAAAAAGGATTACAACCTTATTCAAAAATATCCCAGGTTTAATCTAACCTTAACATAAACAATAAGTGCGGAAATAAACATCACATAAAAAGTCTTATGTCTTATTACAAATCATAATTAACGAATACAACAAGCCTTCACTTGTTTACCTTGGCCTTGCCCTTACTAGTTGATGGTTCATCAACTCTTTCGACCTTAGCTGCAATGGTTATTTAATTGCAAGAGTGAGCAAACAAAAGCTCACTTGGAATAATAACAATAATAGTGATGACATAAACTAAATAACTTCAAAAGATTTGAATAACATTTCTTTCAGCAATAATAAAGAATTGAATAATAATTCTTCATAACATTTAGAATTCGAATATAGAAATCATCTGAGGGTCATAAGACCTTGAACTATGTCCTAGGTTATAAATATTTTTATTTAAAACCTTTAACAGTCATTAGACTATATGGACTTTTAACTCGTACTCAGGGGGATCAACCCTTCGTACCATGTATTGTGCACAAACATCTTAACGCTTTCGCATGATAATCCCATATTAAATAGGGTTGTTCATCTCAGTATTTTAATAACAAGTCCGCACCAAAGAAAGGTTTGGTTTGGATAAGCTTCAAGGGAAATTTAGAATTCAACTATCATCAACTAAGGAGTAATTGATTCGACTTACAATAATTTAGAATTCGATAATCAAAAGAATTCAGAAATAACTATGAGTCATAATAATAGACATCATTTTTAATAATCATGCATTAGAAATAAACTTAAAGCATTTGAAAGACAATATGGACCATGTTTGAATAATTAAATCAAGGTCATAACAATTCAATATTGAACTTGTTCAATAAGATAAGTATTAGAACACTTGCTCAACGAAATAGTATAATTAGTAGACTTACATAAACACAAAAGAAATGATAGACAACTTGCTCAAGTAAAGTTTGAGTTTAGAAAACTTGCCTCAAGCGCAACCTACAATTTACAATCACTTCCACAATTATCCTATATATTACATTATGTCTACAATACCAATTAGTTTCATAACCACTATGTTTAATCGTTGAACTTCTTACTTAAGTTCAACTTAAGAACATGGTTTGTAAACTTAACTCGCTAACTAACCACATCCATGAGTCTAAACTCACAACATGCATATCACACATGTATAACACTTTAAACTATCAAAATCATTACCTCTGATAACAATATCTATGTACACACATAACATATTAATATGAGACTTCAAATTATCTTAAACATGTCAAAATATGTTATCTTATTGTTTAATACACTTAACATGTCATCACATTAAGTTAGCTAATCATGTACTGCATAAAAACTACTCGGAACCAAACTAAAGTTTTGGACATCAACAATACCTGTTGGGGCGGGTGTTTCTAGGCCAAAAAGCCCAGCTAGGGCAGGTTTCCCTGCTGATGGGTTCCCCGGCTCGCGAACTGTGCAGAGAAAAAGCCAATTTGGCTTATTTTTTCTCACCAAAGTTCGATTTTAACTAACACAATGCATATGAAACTTTATAAAAATAAAATCTTAAACTCCTAACATGTTTTTAACATACAATAACACTACAACACATAATCAAAACACTTATTTCCATGATTTTGAAGAAAACACCATTGTTAAGCGTTCTTGAAGAAAATTAACACTATAACTTTGTTTTTAAACCAAATCAAACAATTCAAAGCATGTTAATTTTGTTTCTTGATATATTATCATAATCTATGATCAATCTACATAATATATCACAATCAAACATGAATTTTGATAATTTAAAGACTATTTTTTAAAACTAGTTCACTGTAAATTGCTAGGAACATGATTTCTTCATGTTCATCATATTTACATGAAATTAATCACTTAGACAACTATATGAATTATATGTAAACATGTTATAACACATATTAAACATATATGAACCATATTACATAAATTCTCATAAAAATCAAGTTACATAGAACTTAAGCTATGAACACAATGAAGAACAACAATTTAAAAGTTTGATTATACCTTTCTAGTTTTCAAAGATTATGATGATGATGAATCTTGTTCTTGATTTCACAAAGCTTCTTCTTTCTCTTCTTGCTTCTCTCTTTTCTCTCTTTTCTTTCTCTTTTTTCTTCTCTAACTCTGACTAACTCTAACTTTCTAACTTAACGTATTATAAAACTGATATAGATATAATATGTATATAATTATATGATATAATAACTGACAAATATATTATTACCCAACTAAATACATATATCAGTTACATAATTTTTGAAAATCAAAAGCTATAAGGCTTTGTTTGGCAAAACCCTTTAATTTTTAAAAACAGATTATTAATAGTTAAGGCCTTGTTTGGTAAAACATGATTAAAACAGAAGTAATGGCCTTGTTTGGAAAAACTAATTTAAAACCCTTTTCTTTATTTTAATAAATCCTTTTAACATATAATTTCAATGTTACACTTTATTTAATTAAATTCCAACCTTCTAATTTAATTAAATACAAGCTAGCATTCAATAATTAATTAAAATTGCCACACAATACTAAATTGCTACAGAATTATAATTTGCTTATAAATCATAATTCATGTAACAAATTAATTAATATTTATAAACACTTAGCACATAATATTCATCTAATTTAATTATTCTCATTTAAATTAAAATTATACTACACAATTACTTACACATCAATTTAATTAATCATATTGCACTTAACTAAATTAATCACTTAAATTATTTATTTAACTCAATAAATAAATCAATTAAAATATTTATTTAATTCAATAAATATTTACAACAAAATCTCATTCGTTACACATGTTCTGAAGAAGAAGAAAGTAGAAAAGCATAAAGAGGATGTTGATGAGATGGCTGTGAAGGAATCATCTCCTGAGCTATAGAAAAAAAAGAAGAGTTTGTTCTTGCTTCAGACAAGTTAAAGAAGATGAGGACTTTGAATCCAATAAAAGAGAAAGAAGTTGGTTCTAAGGGGTAACATTCCATTACTACTCACTAAATGAGTCTAGCGCATCAGCAAATATCATTGAGTATGTCATTATAGACATTAAGGTTGAAGAGAGCCCTCCTGTCTCTGAGAAACTTGTTGCATCAATTGAGGGGAGCTTTAAGAGAATCTTTAAAATTCATATCTCTTGAAGAACTTAAGACCAGAGATTAATGGGAAAAATTAAGTAAAGAGAGATGATCCTTGAATTAATTGAAGTCGTATAGTGAAAGTTATGACATCAAGTCAGCATTTGACCGAGGAAATTAAAAACGGCCAAGCTACAGGGAAATGAAGTTCACGCTCTAGGAAGGAAAGTGAACCTTAGAAGATGATATTTAACAGCTGTGGAGTTTTAGAGTTTGAAGAGACAGATACTCTTAACATAATTATGGCACGTGTCCCACGGTGCCAAATTGGAGGGAACTGACCTGGGAGTCATTTTAAATTCTGATTATTGCTTTTCCCAACCATCTACCTAGACCTATTATTCATTATAGTCTATAAACCATTTAGCTACCCAAAGCTATCGATCTTTTCAAACCATTAAATTGTTTTAAACTCTCAAACCCTCAAAATCTTTAGAAAACTCTAAACCCTCTCAACCAAAACACATTTTATCTCCTGTCAATCTCAAATCTTTTATAATGGGAAACTTCTAGACAAAAAGAAAAAGAAAGGCAGATGAGTCTACTAGAAGGAAATTTGAAAAGGTTGGCGAGCATCTCAACATTCAAGAACTTGGTATATTTGTTAACTAGTCACCATGGAAGAGATAAAAAGCCGATGATAGGGAAAATAAAAAGAATGAAAAACTTGTTCTCAGAAGTTCTAATGAAGTGATGTTTGGTTCTCAATAAGAAGAAGATAACTGTAACAAGCTCGTTCCAAGAAGAAGAAGAAGAAGAAGAAGTGTAATGTTGAGACGACAATGGAAAAGTCCTATCAGCTCTGGACCTTCATATTTTGTTAAAACTATGATAAGAGAAGTGATATGGAAAGTAAGTTTGAAGAAGAAAAGATTTATCTGTCCGAAGATAGCAATACAGGTGAAGAGAGTGTGAAGGACTCCCCACCTGAGTATTATTGGTTCAAGCAATAACTATAGAAAATCGATGAAGAAGCAGAATAAAAAGAAAGTGAAAATATGGAGGAATCAAGAAAGAGGAAAAAATCAGACCGGGAAAAAGAAAGAAATAGAAGACAACTAAGGAAACTGAAGAAGAAATAATAAAGAAAACTGAGGAAAATTCATCGCAAGGAAGAAAGGAAGATGAAAAAGAAGGAGATGAAAGCCACAAGGAAATTAGAGAAGACTTTCATGAAATTCATACAAATGTTGCCTCTGCGGGAGGCCATGTAATTTCAAGATAAGATTTATATCAATTGATGTTTTTCTAGCTTTCCAAACATTTGCCTAGTTTCACAAGTTTTTCCAAAAGTGTCTACTCTTGTAACTCTGCTGATTACAAATAAGCCCTGGTATCATAACTACTGTCATTTTCAGATAATTTCTATATCTTGTCTTTTTGGATATCATTCATATGTCCCATCCATTTTAATTCAAAATACCAAAGTTGTAGAATCCCCAAATATGATCCTCAAAAAGTATCTTGCTGATTTCGAAGAAGATTTTGCACACTATAACTTTGAAGACTTTCCCCAACCCTCGTTCAATTCTCATCCAATCTCTCTTAACAAAAACATCATTTCATCATTTGAGGAAATTCCACGCACTTAAAATTTATCAAATCAATCTCGGATCATAGGATCTCAACATCCCATGATTCATGATTCCATTACAGTTGTTCATACAGCAACTCCCACATCAATCATCAATTCATTTCCTAGCCTATCAATACCTTCAGACTCCAATCTACCAAAAGTTTCAACTCCTCTGTCCTCATCTCATACCATTGCTCCACAGCTTCAAGAAACTATTTTTGTGGCAGTAGGACATCCTTCCAAGTTCGAACATATGAGATTTCCATTTTATGGTATGCCAATTGGTTTGCACACTCTCAATTAAATCCTCCTTCAATCCTTGGTCGAGCAAACGAATGTTGCTCAAGAAATTCATGATCAAAGCACAAATTTTATCAATATTATAGCTAAAAAGATTCATGAACTGAGCACCACGTTCGAAGACAATCTGAGTAGATGACAGCTCTGACAGTTCATGCTTCTCTCTGAGTGATGATAACAAAAAGGGGGAGAAAAGGCATGTCTAAGGAGCAGCTTTAACAAGGGAATGATGAAATGAACAAGGCCATTAACAAAAGGGGATGAATCGAAGGGGAGCAGACACAGAGGAAGCCCAACGATAAACGAAGTGTATCATTTTTGAAGCACACAAACTAAGGCAAAGCTAGCGAAAGTTATTGTTTGATATAAATATTAAGTTGCATGCATTTAAGACTGTTGGTTTATTTAAGTATTTTTGGGTTACAATGTTTTTAAAACTTTTGGTTAATATTTTTATGGTTGTTATTATGCATGAATGATTAATTAAGATTGCTAGATAGTTTTTAATTATAATGAATGATATATGAACGCCATAATGAATGCACATCATTTTATTTCATATCTGTTGGTCTAGAAATACAATGGCTTACTATATCTTAAGCCTCATTCATAATCATGCATATGCACTTTATTAAATTGATTGAATGAGTTGCTATAATATTTTTGTCATCATCAAATAGGGGGAGATTGTTAGGAATCTTTATGTAGAATAGATGGTTGTTTCATTAAGGGGGAGATTGATTAAAACCTTCATTAGATTCCAAATGTATAAGATTTGATGATGAAAGACTTAAAGTATATTTGTATGCATAAGTTTTGTACAGTCCTTCACTGAGATATCTATGCACAAGTACTTAGATTTGAATGATCAAACTTGATATGTTGATCTTTAACCTGACTGTATATATAATAGATAAAATCAATTATAAAAGTTACTCTTCATGTTAGTAATGTAAATGTCATTAGCAGAGTAGCCTATATTTGAAGAAAAATATGATTAACGTATATTTGTATAAGTAAGTTTGTAAAGTCCTTACAAATGATTTAATATGCAAGGACTTAGATTAGAAAGATCAAATAATATTAGGTTGATCTTGTTGAGTTGATTCGATGTATAGCTGTTAGGGTTCCATTGATCGTAAAGTTACTCTACTAATTTCGTAGTATAAAGATGAATCACAGAGTCAACTTATGTTCATAAAGCATCAAATGGATTGTAGAAATCACTCTAGTTTGTAAGGCAAAGATCAGCTAGTAAAGTGAACAGATGATCACAAAGCTGCAAGGCCATCTCAGAGCTATAGGAGGAATCGCAAAGTTGTTATGATTATCATAAATATCACTTAACAAAGCAATGACCAACTTACAAAGTGATCAGTGAATCGTAAAGTCAAGTAAAGCTCGTTTAGTAAAGGCTGAACGTAGAATACTCCAAGCAGACGCTAAATGAAAGTCATGTCATAAAATTACTCCAAGATCGTTCAGTAAAGTCAAGATCATAAAGTCAGCCTCAGAATCGTAAAGCATTATGGCGATCATAAAGCCCACCTACGAGCCATAGATATAAGTTGAAGGCCAAACAAGAAGAAGCCAATAATAGAAGGATATACTCTGAGAATATCTGAGTATAGTCCTCACCAGAAGGAATCTCCAAAAGATCTCTATAAAGGTTACATTGCAAAGATACTCTACCTAGTCATAAAGCTTATAACAGTTCGTAGAGTAATCAGAAGTTCGTAAAGTAGCAGCTGATAATGTAAAGCATTGGGAGTTAAACAGATCAAAGAACAATTTTTTGTATTGAATATCTGCTAAAGTGTTCGAAGAGCAAAGAAAAGTCTGCACATCAAGCCCATACAGGATAAAGCAACTAAATAGTAGAACAGAAGCCAAAGTCATAATCATAGTGAAAAATACAAAGTATAAGTCTACGATTTCCATCACTTTACTATCAACAGAAAGATAAGCAAATCATAGAGCTCAACTCTACGATTATTAAGACAACAGATCGTAGAGTCAAGTCAGGTATGACAAGAGGACTGACAATGAAACGTTGAAAGTAGAAGATCCCAAGGTGTTAAACAATATATCCTTACTAGAAATCAAAGGTGTGCCCACTAGCTAGTTTGTGACAACCAAAAAATTTATAAGATTTTAAATAATTAAAATAAAGGTTAAAGAATAAAACCTAGATGGAAATTTGAGGATTTATTTAAAAAATTTAAGAAAAACCTATATTGTTTACTAATTAAAAGAGAATAGAGAAAATATACGTTAAAAAATTTTAAACCCTAGAAATGGATCTATATGTACTTGAAGGAATATTAAGTGAATAAGTCTCTCGTATAGGCAAGAAATGAGCAGACTTGGTTAATCTATCGACAATCACCCAAATTGCATCTATGCCTTAAAAACCTTGGGAAGACCCGTAACGAAATCCATGTTGATGTGTTTCTACTTCCATTTTAGAATTTTAAGTGGTTGCAATGGACCTTTTAGCATTTGATGCTCTGCCTTGACACATTAAACACCTCGAGATAAACTCCACGATCTCTCTCTTCATATTGCTCCACCAAAATATATGTCGAAGGTCACGATACATTTTGGTACTCCCAGGATGGATTGCAAATGGTGTGTTGTGTGCCTCCATCATAATTTTATACTTCAAATCAGAGTCGTTAGGAACACAAAGTCTGGAGTTGACTTGAAGTATTCCCTCTTCGTCGATTCTTGCTTCTGGAATAGCACCTTCTTGCACCTTCTTCTTCATATTCATTAGCTCCAGGTCTGTAGCTTGAGCAGCTTTAACTTTATCAATTAAATCTGGTTCTATGCATATATTTGCCATCTTCACATGGGTACCTGGAGTATTTAACTCTATCTCCATCCTTTGTAAGTCATACAAAATGGGCCTTTGTGTTGACAGCATCGCACTCGTTCCCGCATATGATCTTCTACTTAATGCGTCAGCTACCACATTCGCTTTTCTAGGATGTATTGAATAGTATGGTCGTAATCTTTCAACAGCTCAAGCCAACGCCGTTGCCGCATGTTGAGTTCCTTTTGAGTGAAGAAATATTTAAGGCTCTTATGATCCGTATATATCTCCACTTTCTCCCTATACAGGTAGTGTCTCCAGAGCTTCAACGCGAAAATGATAGTTGCCTACTCTAGATCATGAGAAGGATAATTCCTTACATATTCTTTGAATTGTCATGAGGCATAGGCTATGACTTTCCTATGTTGCATGAGAACACATCTTAACCCTTTTCCTGAAGCATCGTTGTAGATGACAAATCCCTCCGAACCTGATGGTATTGTCAGAACAGGTGCTGAAATGAGTCTCCTCTTGAGCTCTTGGAAGCACTTCTCACATTCCTCGCTCCATCTGAATTTTGTATCTTTTCGAGTCAGCTGAGTTAATGGAGTAGTGATTCGAGAAAATTCTTCCACAAATCTCCGATAATAACCAGCTAAGCCTATAAAGCTATGTATTTCGGTTACTGACTTAGGTTTCTCCCAACTTTGTATTGATTCAATCTTTGTCAGGTCAACTGATATTCCATGTTTCGATACCACGTGCCCAAGGAATACTACTTCCTCAAGCCAGAACTCACATTTCTTCAACTTGGCATATAGCTTATTTTCACGAAGCTTTTGGAGTATCAACTTCAAGTGTTGCTCATGATCTTCACGGCTTTCGGAGTAAATGAGGATGTCATCAATAAAGACAACCACAAAATAATCCAAATATTCCTCGAATATCCGGTTCATCATATCCATGAAGGCCGCAGGAGCATTAGTCAATCCAAAAGATATGACTAAGAATTCATAATGCCCGTATCGAGTTTTGAAGGCAGTCTTTGGTATGTCATCAATTTTAATCTTTAACTGATGATATTCAAAACGAAGATCGATCTTTGAGAAGAATTTATCACTTTACAACTGGTCAAACAAGTCATCAATGCGAGGTAACGGATACCTACTTTTGATGGTGACATGGTTTAACTCCCGATAGTCAATACAAAGTCGCATACTCCCGTTTTTCTTCTTTACGAATAAAACAGGAGCACCCCAAGGCGATGTACTAGGATGTATAAAGCCGATGTCTAACAACTCCTGTAGTTGGACCTTTAACTCCTGAAGTTCAATAGGAGCCATTTGATATGGGGTTTTGGAAATGGGTTTTGTACCGGGTTCTAGGTCAATAAAAAATTCAACTTCACGTTCCGGGGGTAGGCCAGGAAGTTATTTGGGAAATACATTAGGAAATTTATTAACAACAGAAATATCATTCAAATTTGATGTATTCTTGTTTAAATCGATGACATGGGCTAAGAAAGCTTGACATCTGTTTTTCAATAAACGAATAATTTTATGACTTGAAATGACAGTGATTGATTTTAGTGGTTTGGTTGCTTGAATTCGCATAACAGGTTGGTTAGGAATATGAAAGCTAACAACCTTACGAAAATAATCAATTTTAGCATGATGAGTGGTTAACCAGCCGATTCCTAAAATCACATCAAATACAAGTATTTTCAAAGAGATGAGATCAACAGGTAATGTGAGGGTGCAAATTTGAATCAAACAAGATTTGTAAACTGTGGATGTAACGAAGGTTTCTCCCAATGGAGTTTCAACAGATAAATCAAAATCTAATTTCTTAGGAGTCAAGTTCAAACGTTGAGTACAAGCAGGTGAAATAAAAGAATGGGTACAACCGGTATCTAATAAGGTATATACGTCGCAAGAGTTTTTGATTAGCTTACTTGTGATAACTTCGTTCGGGTTCCTCGCTTTTTGCGAAGTCACGACAAAAGCCCTCCCCTGAACCACCGACTTTGACTTGTCTGGGACAGCCTTTGGTGTCACCATCCCAGCTGGACTTGACTTCGCTATAGGGTACACTCGAGCTATGTGACCTTTCTTTCCGCAATTGTAGCACACCTTGGATTGATGTGTGCAGTTTGGACTGATGTGTCCCTCTTGTCCGCATTTGTAACATACGACCGATGGTCGTTCCCCTCCCCTAGAAACGATTGCTGGTGTTAGTGCTGCTGTCGATGTCTTTCCGTCGTCATTCTTGAATCTTCTCTTTTTAAAATTTCTACCTAACTCACTTCTTCTATTATCTTAGTCATGATTACCACCGAAGTGGTTACCATTTCTGGCATGATAATTTTCTCCACGCTGGTTATCATTTTTTTGATAATTGTTGCCATCGGGACGACTATGGTTGTTGTCCTTTGGTTGAACAGTCTCATTATCTCGCTCCAATAATTGAGCCCTGTTCACAACATCTGAATACAAATAAATTTATGAGAAACGAGGTATTGACGAATTTCAGGTTTCAAACCTCTCAAAAATATTCGTGTCATTTATTCCTCATTATCCACCAAATGGGATGTAAACCGGGATAATTTCGCAAACTTGGCCTCATAATGTGATAGAGTCATATTGTTCTGTTCCAGTTTGATGAATTCCACCTCCTTCATATGACGAATACTTTCTGGAAAGTACTTGTCTTTGAACAATTCCTGGAACTTCTCCCAAGACATCTTAAGTGTGGAAAGCTGAGTACATTTCATAGATTTCCACCAGTAATCTGCCTCTCCATGCAACATAAAGGTGGCGAAGGGAACCTTTTTCTCCTCTGTGGATCCCAGAACATCAAATATTTTGGTGATCTGCTTAATCCAAGCTTCTGCCTTGAATGGCTCTGGCTTTCCCAAAAACTCAGGCGGTCCCAACTCCTTGAATTGCTTAGCAATGACTAGCCGTGAGTTACCATTGTTTCTACCTGCATTTTGAACAGGAATCTCTCTCGTCTAGTTTTGCATGAATTGTAAAAAGCTCCCAAACACCCCACCGTTCATCATTTGGTCGGTGGTGTTATTTACAAGAGTATTATTGCCTTCCTGAGGCACATTATCCTGGTTATTGATAGGCGGTGTCTCAATGGTCTCATATGCTACATTGCTTATCTCCCGATTTTCAGATGTCATTCTCAAATAATTCTATAAAACAAGGGTTAATTAAAGAAATGGACATGTCACATATTATCCCTATATTCCGACCGACCAATTAAATAATAAATGAGCTTAGGTAGGACACACTAGCAAATGTTTTACTCGTCTCTCCCCTCCTAGTTCTAATCTCAGATCTCCGCCAGAGATCATATCCCTAAGCTCTGATACCAACTGTGACGCCCCCAAAATAGGTCTACACAACCCATTCTGAGTCGTCAAAATACATGGTACAGAATTCAAATACAAATCTTTTTATATCAAACTGTCGTGCAAAATACGACCACGCAAACTGTGAGCTTCAATACAGATATTATGTCGTATATAATACGAAAATATCAACGATCAAATTAAGTCCTCGTTATAATTATTATCACACTATTTTACAAAATAGTGAGGACTACTATAGCACTATCTCGGACCATCACTCCATTCTCCGGCTAGTTCCAGCTATATTCTCATTTCCTGAAGAGAACGATAAAAGAAAAAGGTGAGCTCAACTAGCCCAGTAAGAATATTCTGACCAAGATAATGTAGAACAAATTATCCTTACTCCTCAACAGGAAAAATTCTGATAGAATACAATAGGCAACAAGTTTTAGATCAACAACTGCAGCGAAAATAGCAATCCATTAGAAGAGTCTAGTAGAGCGTGATGTCTACTATCTTTTATGATTTAAAAGTTCATCATCAATATTTTATCCATGTAACATCAATCAATAAATATTTCAAATCAATAATTTATCTTTGCACTACAGGCCAAAGATATTCATTTGTATCACCAGTGGTCATAATCATGTCAAACACATGTCATCTTTGCACTATGAGCCAAAGATATTTATCAATCAACAGTTCATCTTTGCACTACGAGCCAATGATATTCAACAATCAACAGTTCATCTTTACACTACGAATTAAAGATAACTTTCACCACATTTTAAGTTTGAGGATGATGAAAAATGATATAAAAAATGAATCAAGTGAGATCAAGGATAAATATTAGATATTTGTAATTTAATTTATCCAAATTCAAGAATGTTTAAATTGTCAACATAATAATCAATTGTGGAGTAAAATTCAAGAATGATATTCGTATATCAAAAATAATTTGGACAGAAAAGAAACCAATTTTTATCGTGAATAGTACCCCGTATGAATAGTACCGTATGAATAGTATCCCGACATGAAAATATTAAATTTTGATAAGAAAGTTCAAACCAATATTCTGGTGAAATGATATTAGATGAAGCGCAAAACTCAAGGAATTTTTAATCATTTCAAGAATTATAGAAGCAATACTTAGCATAATAAGTTTAAATTTAAGAATATGAAATGAAATAATATCAATTCATAATATAAAGTATGAAAGAAAATAATATCCTTTACGAATATTGAAAGAAAATAACATCATTTACCATAGTAAAAAACTAGATTTGACTGGTATACCGGATATTATTCTGAGAAAATCTTGTACTATAAACTACACTTAAAGTATCCTTATACTCAAAAAAATACTAACAATAAAATAGTAGAAGCACTTATGTTTTGGTGTCTTAGAATGAAGGGGTAACTCCCCTTTTATAGTGCAACCTCAGAAGAAAAATAAAATGAGTTGCCTAACTTTTCTTTCTTTCTCCACCTAACTGTCCTTTTTTTTCCTTTCTTTCTTTGCCTAACCTGCCTAACTTGCCTAACTTCTTATTGGTTGATGAGGGCCCAAAATTTGGAAATAAAAGGATTTTGCAGGAAGTATTCCTCTCAATAAGAAAAAGAGAAATGCACGAAAAGTTTTGAAAAAAAACTTAACAATCTAACAAAGTTAATATAATATTATAATATTATATTAAAAAAATTATACTATTATAATATAATATTATAATAATATATTTGAATGAATATTTTATCGGAGGAGATAATTATAATTCCACAGAAAAATAAGCCAAACTTTTAACAAATATATCATGCTAAATTCCTCCATTTGTAACAAAAATTGGACAAATATCCACCACATAACAATTATTCATAATTAATATTATAAGCTCACAATATTGACAACCAGGTCGTTCCCAGGATAGAGGGGATTTTCCGATAAGGATTTATCCTTATTGGCGTGCAATTATATAACCTAACCCCTTTTCTAGACAGAACTTTCTAGACATTGCCAATAATGCTATCTAATAATATCATTTCAATAATATGAGTTATTGTATTGTGGCAATTATTGATTTAATAATATAAAATACTATGCAATTATCACTGTAGCAATTATTAAATAAAATACTAAGTGATTTCTAACGTAAACATTACTAATCAGAGATACTGTGCAATACCGTGTGCTACTGTGCAACAACATGTATTACTGTACTTTTATCATCGAGAATTTCAACAGTTAACGGTAAAAGGCCCCGCCATCAATTTTTTAGAAAACTTTTTTTTGTCGTTTTCTTCATCCGACAGTTATTCTGTTATGGGTTCACCAATGATTGCGTCGTCGTACTAATATTCCCTGACAAAAAAAATATTCTCCGACAAAACGAATATTTCCCGAATATTTTATGACAGCTTGCTTACTTTAAAAAATTGCACATATCACCCCTAACTATCACATTTATCAAATCCACACCTTACTATTTAAAATAATATATAGAGAAAATTAAATCTTATTCATAAAAAGTTGGAGTCTTACATTAATCCACTAATTGAAAAAATTGAGAAGACAATCCCTAAAGTAAAAAAAATTGAAAATTCAATGTTCTAATCCATATTTAGGCCTTGATAATATAAGATAAAGGTGCCCTTAAAAAAAGGGTCAGGTCAATTTTTTTGCGAATTTAGGTGAAAATTAAAAAAATTAACACCAATTAGTCATTTTAAGGACCCGATTGACGAAAAATGAATTTTTAGGATAAATTTAACATTCAGTGATAACTTGGAGGAACAAAAGTGTCATTCAGCCTTTTATTTTTGTACTCTCAAATGTAATTTATTTTCTCAAATGTAAAGTGAATCAAAAAATAATGGAATCACGCGCGCGCGCACACACTTATGCATGACACAAAAGCACACGCTCAGTTTAGATGATACCAAAGCACACACTTAATTTGTTTAAGCAACTTCATTAAATAAAAATGGAAAACCTAAGGAATGCAGTACCCGTGATTCACGAAAGTCAGGAGGTTCCTAACACTTTATATCCGCTTAAACAAACCCCCCGTACTCCAAAAATCCCGGTTGCGGGTCAATTTAATGGAGTCACATTTTAATGGGTCTGTCAATTAAAATCGCAAAATCCAGATGAGCTAGTACATCCACTTAACACTATACAAACTAGTAAAATAATAAAACAATCATTAATGAAATCGTCATGCTGAATGAAACTTTTGACCCTTCAAGTTGTCACTCACTTTTAAAATTATCCCTAAAGTTTATTTTTCATCAATTAGTTTCTTAAAGTTACTTTATGTCGATTATGTTCCTTTTTCCAGATTTGATCCCAACTCGACCCATTTTCGCCAAATTTTGACACACCCGATCCAGTTTGACTCGACCTCAATTTCACCAATTAAATTTTTAAAATCATTTGAAAATATTAAAAATAATTAGTGTTTTAAATATTTTAAAAAATAATTATTTTTTCAAGAAAAGATATTGAAACTTTTATTTTTCATAAAATGAGTAAAGTTTTATAACATATAGATTCAAAAAAATTAAATATAAAAGTAAAACTTTATTTTCAAAAAAAAAGTAGATTTGTTTTATTTTTTATGTAAAACATTATTTTCAGAAAGAAAGTTTATGTCTTTACCATTATTATATGTATTCTTAATATTAGAAATTTTGAAAACAAAAAGTAAAAATACAAATTAAAATACAAAAAAAAGTAAAAGATAAATAAAAAAACGTATTCAATTTTTTTAAAAAAATGAAATTAAAAAGTTTTAAAAATAATTATTATTTTCAGGAAATAAATTAGAAACTTTTACATTTTAAAAAAAATGAGTAAATTTTATAAAATATAGATTCAAAAAAATAAAACTTTATGTTTAGAAAAAAATAGAATTTTTATTTTTTAAAAATGAGTAAATTTTCATAAAATATAGATTCAAAAAAGTAAGTAAAAAAACTTTACTTTCATAAAACAAAAATTAGAAAATTTAAATTTTTAGAAGATGAGTAAATTTTCATAAAAATAATTTAGAATTAAAAAAATAATAGTTTATGAAAATTTACACATTTAAAAAAAATTGTTTTATGAAAATAAAGTTTTTTTTTTTTACTTTTTTTGAATCTATATTTTATGAAACTTTACTCATTTAAAAAAAATAAGATTTTTTATCTTTTCTTAAAATAAAGTTTTATTTTTTTTATTTGTAATTTATAAAACTTTAATCATTTTTTTAAAAAAATGAAAATTTTCTAATTTTTTTCTTGAAATAATTAATATTTTAAAAACATTTTAATTTCTTTTTTTTTTAAATTCAATCATTTTTTATTTTTCTTTTACCATTTTTTGTATTTTAATTTCTATTTTTAGTTTTTGTATTTTAAATTGCTAATATTAAGAATACATATAATAATGGTAAAAACATAAACTTTTTTTTTCTGAAAATAAAGTTTTACGTAAAAAAATTAAAAAAAAAACCCCACCTTTTTTTTTGAAAATAAAGTTTTATTTTCTTATTTAATTTTTTTGAATCTATATTTTATGAAACTTTACTCATTTTATGAAAAAATAAAATTTTCTACTATTTTTCTTGAAAATAATAATAATTTTTTAAATATTTAAAATAATAATTATTTTTAATACTTTAAAATAAAATATTATTTTTTAAATAATTTATAATAATAATTATTTTAAAAATAATTTAAAACTATTTAGTTTTTTTTTAAAATTAATTGGTGAAATTGGGGTCGGGTCAAATTGGGTTGGTTGGTTAGAAATTGGGTCAAAATGGGTAGGGTTGGGGTCAAATCAGACAAAAGGAACAGAATCGACAAAAAATATCAATTTAAGGATCTAATTGGTAAAAAATAAACATTATAAACGACTTTAAAAATAGATGGCAACTTGAAGAGTCAAAAGTGTCATTCAACCAAATCATCAAACCTACATTGTTTTGGTTTATCGTCGTAAGCAAAGAGTGACAATTACAGCCATGTTAGCCAATTTTATTAAAGTAACTGATAAATTCACAACAAAAAATAATATTTTCACACAAAAAAATTCGCTATAGATCTTATAACGACGATTTTTACAATTGTTATATATTTATAACGACACTTTTATTGTAAAAATATCAAAACATTGTTTTGAAAATATCAGTTTCCTTTTATTAATCATTTGTCATCTTTGTTGAAGTTTAAGGGGTTAAGAATTTACTAGCTTTCTTATCCATGTGAAGCATGGGCATTTGTTATGATATTTGTAGCTAATTAAATTAATACTGCAAATAAGGTTTGTCTCTCTGTCAATTGGCTCAAGTAATAAAGAGGAGAAACACCAATACGTAGTTCTATCACGGTGACATACGAACACATCATTAATCACAATAAAGGTGCTACTTGTTTTATAATTTAAGTTGATATTATTAATTTTGAATTTAAAAATATCGTCTTTTAAAATGTTAATAATAATAATAATAATAGTATAAAATTATTATTGATTTTTAAAATTCAATTTAAAATATTTTTAAACTCAAAATTATGATTATAAACTAGTCGAGTCGAACTTTAACTTGTCGAGCTTGAACTCAACTAAAAGTTTAATGAGTTTGAGTCGAGCCAAGCTTTTAAACGAGTCTCAATACGTTGTTCCAATGTTTATAAACTAATCGAGTTCGAGCTCGAGTCGAGCCAAGTTTTAGTAAAGTTAAATCAAATTTAAATAATTATTAAATTAATTATATTTTTATATTTGTATATACAGAATATATAAAACTAATTATTTTAATTAATTAATACTAGACGAGAGCTCGAGCCGTAGTTCGACGAGTCAAGCTCTAGTCAAATATAATACTCGTCGAGCTCGACTAGTTTAATATTCGTTATTCGAACTCAACTCCATAAATGAACTCGGTCGCGAATAGCTCAGTTTGTTTATAAAATTACTCAAAATTGAGATAATTCATCAAAAATTATAAAATAATAAATCTTCCAATAATTAAACTTTTTCGAGAGTTTATTATAAATTTCATTATTCTATTGACCAAATATAAAAAAATTCATATCAATTTTGAGTAGACTTTAAAATTTTAATAACAATCTTACAGTCTGAAAGGAAGGAAGTATTTGGGAAGCGTTATATGTAATATATTGTACAAAATTAAAGGTTGCCTACACTTTTGACTTTAAAACATTGTACGGTCAGCTCAAACAGGCAAAATCACAAACATGCCTGCCACAAACAATAGGTACTAATCAGCTATAATCCTAGTGAGATACTCTTTTTTTGGTGCAACTATCAATATACAAAAAACCTCAACGAGCAGCAGGGTAAACCATATGCATCTCTGAGAAGCTACCATCAAGAATAGTTTTGTCATAATATGCACTAGGGACTCAAGTAATCGCTCTTTTCTGCATCCATAAAATGAAGCTAAACCATCCAAACAAGAGACCATAAGCAAATCCTCAAAAATAGGGTTGAACAACGAAGTCCCTGCAAACACCAATCGAATTATACACATCATCATTTCATTCCATAGTACGCACCAAAACCACAAATCAAAAGCCTTATCGGATTTAAAACCATTTTAGGACAATGAAAATATGTGCCACCTTCTTGTATTATATGTTCACTGGTACAAGCAAAAGTATATGTGATATTCTGATGACAAGTAAACTAAATAGATTTGACCCAACTGCTGGGGATCAGCTATTGCTGATCCACTATCCTGATTTTTAGAGTAATATATTCTGTTAGAGCATGCAATCAGGTTCAACATCAGCTGCTTTAAAGGCATATGTGTTTAAGATCCCAGTGTCCAAAAAAAAAATATTAGCCTTCTAATGATGCATTAGATGTGACGCTGGCTTCAGCACAAGGTATTTCCAAGGCATATCATGTCGATGTTGCCATTCCTTAGGCCATCAAGCATCACCCCTAATTTACTTGCAATAGGTCATGACGCAAAACCATGTTATACGTAGACTGGGTAATGAGTGGAACTTGGCCTTAAGATCCCTATGCCAGACAACAACCAATAGGTTCAGCATCTTTAGTTGGTCTATGTCAATGACAAGTAAAGTTATAATGTCTTTCTCTATGATTTCCATCATTCCTTTCAAGATATTAATCACCTTGTCTTTGTTACCTGGAAGTTATTAGTCTTCATTGTGTGCGGGCACAGCAAATCTATGACTATTGTGTTTGAAGCACTATATGTATTATATGATATGATGAGAATGACATGTGACTACCCGGTGAGAAGCATGATTATTTTTCTAAGATGCCATCTGTAATAATGATACCCATTTATAATATTGAAAATAACTTGTTGATTATGTCATGCAATGCAGAAGAAAATAAAGCCAAGGATGATGCCTACCCATACAAGTAGGAACTCTCGTCGCAGCAGAACACACCACTCCTAACACAAATCTTTCATTTCAAAGTCTGCCTAATACATCCTGCCAGTACATTCTGCAGAACCACAATAGCACCTTTTCATCTTGATATTACCGTTTGAATCATGAATCTGATCCACCGCATAATTGTAATGATAGGTCAGCTCCTGTAAGGGAGGAATATTCTCCGCAGCAAAAAACATTATATGAGGCATTCTCTTGTCCTCGTGATCATAAAGGACATTCTGTGCATAAAGGTTGGGGGAGCAACTGTGATTGATGAACCTCCCCACATTACCACACTGTGCTGCATCAATTGTAAAGCCACCATCCTCCACAATCTTGCTAGAACTTGCTTCTTCATCAGGTTTGAGAGAACAATCATTGTAGTTTTGCCCAATATCAAAGAGATACTCGTCATTTCCAGTTCTTTTTTCAGCTTCAGTGTCTTCAAGAAGCTCTCCTGTATACTCGCATATAAAACTTCCTGCTGAAATAGAATTTAGCGATCTTACACCCCAGCCTCTTGACTCCGTTTTGAAGATTTCAAGTTGAAATCTAATCCCATGCTGGCTGACTCTATTACAGCAAGAAGTAGGACATTTGCAAAGAGGGCTGCATTCATAGACCAATGGCTTCATTTCAACAATAGCTCCATTGAAGTTGTATGGAATCTCTCCATTCTTTGCTGCACACAAGCATGTCCGACCATCCAAGCATCCACTTTTACAATCACAACCCTTGGGAGGAAAAGGGAGGCAGTGATCAGGATATATCATCTTAGTAATATAACTGAATGGAGGGGGTTTTTCATCATCTATTGTGTTAACCGCACATATTGGGATTACTTCTTTGCCTCCCGATATATCATCGACACAAAGACCATCCCGTGTTTTAGATTTTTTAGATTTCTTCACTTCTTTCCAAGCAAGCTCCGGTTGACCTGGAATCCTTCTCAACTCAAACTTAAATACCAGCTTCCCAAGCGGTCCCACTTCCTGCCAATACCTATCCACCGTATACAGGCCATCATAAACATATGTCATAACTCCCTTACCCCTTGCATCTACAGAGTCGAAAGCCTTTGTCTCTTTAGATCCACGGATGACCCGTACAGAATTCTTTGCTGATATACTATTCTTCAAAGCCAAATTTCCTCTTTTAAGCTTCTGGTCTTCAGGTTGCTTATCCTTATTCTTTCCTACAATTCCCCCTTGACCAGAGTATATTAAGACATCAGCATTATCAAGTTCATCAGCATAACCCCCTGAAGCAACAATACTAGCTGCAACAATTTCTCCACGATACTTCATGTAATCTATACCTGCCTGGTACAAACGATGAATGCCAACAATAGCGAGCTCTACCCTGTATTGAAACTCATCGCCCACTTCAACTCCAGGCACTGCTCCCAATATTTGTTTGTCTGTGTTAACTTCTTTCCCTTTCTCTTTAATAATCTTTGCAGCAGAGAGATCGATCCTTTTGATGTCTTTCTGCCTTGACTTTGTTTGTTCTCCAAGCCTTGACTTTGATTCTTCCCCTTGCAGTATTTTCCTACAAATAGCCTGGAAGAGACGAAGTGACTCTCTCACTCTGTTACGAGCATCACCATGACTTGAACTGTTTGGACCAAAAGGAGGCAGGGTCACCTCGAATTCACGTGATCCCTGACCAGCAGGAGAAGCTTCAGTTTTGTCTTCATCGTGTGCAACATAATCTTCCTCGTCCTTGATAACCAGGTCCAATATATCTCCATTACCAGCCTTCTGAGCAGAAAGTAACTTCTTCTTAGATTCTCTGCTTGAAAAACTTTTGTCAGTAGTTTTCTTCTTGCTACCAAGTTTAGACTTCTCCTGCCCAGTGAAATCACGCTTCTTTGCTTTGCTTCTGCTCATACCATAATCTGGGCTAGTTAGAGCCCCTTCCTGTTTTAACAGATCGCTAGCTGCGGCCATCAGACCTTGCACAATTATCCTGTTCAAACCACCTCCCAATTCAACTTCATCCATTGACATCTTTCTACTAATGCTTTCCTCTTGCGAGAAAACGACAATCTCATTCCCCACTTTTTCAACTAGATTCCCAGAATTAATTCTAAACCGATCCTCATCAGTTAGTGGAGGGGCATTCCTTCCACAAAATGGAGGAAAGTCACGAGTAGCAGAAACCCTTCTTTGCAACTCCTCCTTTGCAAAATGTTGAGCTTCTGCCTCTCTGGACTCTGTTTTTATAACCAGTGCTTGAACATCCCCATCGCACAACTGCCCTTTCTCCAAAGTCCAAGTTTCCCCCTTAGTCAACTCTGTCTTCACCAAAACCTCCTTTTCTGCCTCTATATTACCTTCTATCTTATTAGCAACCACCAACGATTCTGTGGTTTCCGGAGGGCTCACATTAATTCGAAGTACATCTGATTCAGATTTCATATCTATTTCTAAAGTTTTAGCGTCATGAACTGCTACAACATCTTCTGCCTTATCAGCAACCACCAGCTCCACTGTGGTTTCTAGAGGGTTCATATTGATTGTTGGCACATTCCGTCCACAACCAGGTGGAAAATCCCGAACAGCGGAGACCTTCCTGGGCTTGTACTTAACTGGAATGATGTGGCCATTCTCCATTGGACTCTTATTCCCGTTCTCATTACACAAACTGCCGTTCACCAATGAAACCATCCTCAACAACTAACATCCAAAATCCTCTAACCTGAGGAAACTCTGAAGAAAACAAAGAAAAGTGGGAAAAAATAAACAAAAGAAAAAAACGACAACAACAAAATAACATGGAACTGGAGGAAAATAAAAAAGAAACCTCAAATTACATGAAACTAAAGGAAAATAAAAAAGAAACCTCAAATTAGACCTCAAAATCAAATTTGTGAATAAGTAGAAGATAAATTAACAGAAATTTCATGACATCAGAAACCAATTAGCTAATGAATGTAAATGAAATCAACCCTCTAAATTCTAATTGCTAAGAAGACTAGTATAAATAAAAGAAAAATAAAATGATTCAAAAGGAAACCTCAATTTAGCCAACGAAACAACGGTACCGTATAAATAAACATCAAATTAACAAAGAAATATACGACAATCAGTACCAAATTAGGGTATCAAAGTAACAACAAACAGAGCAAAACGCACCTGATCTCTGTACGGAATTCGAACAAATTAGAGATGGGTGAGATTCAGCGTTTGGATTTGAAAAGGTTGGTCCAACGTGATCGAATTTTTAGGGTCGAAATGTGGAAATCGAGGGATTTGTGGCTATAGCCATGGTAATGGATTGGGAGATGAGGGAATGAGAATGGATGAAGAAATGTTGTTTATACTTTCACCACGACTCCACGAGTAACAAGGCACTCTCATGAAATAGGATCCACTACAATAAGTCTAAAGCGACAGGCTGAATTTTTATTTTTTTTTTTCTTTTGATTCTCAAATAATTAATGTAATTTATTAGAATTAAATTTTTTTATAAAATATAGTAATTTATGTGTCATTTAGATATATATAAAAAATAAGATTGTACATGTATCTAAATAATACTTAAATCACTGTATTTTATAAAAAATTTAGTTTCAATAAATCACATTAATTATTTGAGAATCAAAAGTAAAAAAAAAAAATTCGTCCGGTCCCTAACCGGTCGCAACCTCCCGGTCCCCATAGAAGGATCCAAAGACTACGCAATACGAGGTTGTTCGGCACTGTCAAACCAATTTTTTATTATTTAATTGTTCGTGTGAATTATTTTATAATTTATAAATTATTTTTGAGAAGTAAAATTTATTGTTTTTCAAAAATTACTTATAAGTGATTTTAAAATTAGTAAGTTTGACTAAATATAATAACTTTTTGTTCTTATTTTAGTTATCTTTACAATTCATTAACTATATAATTAAAAGCACAAATTTGATTTAGTTTAGTTTTACTAAATTTTTGTTCAACTTTTCTAATTCATATTATCATAAATACTATCAAATTTTGTATTAATTAAATACTATTCAAATTTAAAAATATTAATTTCTCTAAGAGGAATAGAAAAAAAGAAGCTTTTTTTATTTCCTATTCAAATTAGTTGAAGTAATATATAAATTTATAATAGTTAATAATTTAATATGTACTATATAAATTTATAAAGTATTCAAAAGAAACTCAACCAATGTGTAATAGAAAGAGTAACTTTTAAAAAAGAATTTAATTGTATTAATAATGAGTAAAATGCAAAAATGACCACTGTACTATAAGAGTATTTGGATATTGAGCCTTTTTTTTAGTCAATGCAAAACAAATCTTTTACTATTTGAAACTTTGGATTGTAAACCATATTGTGTCATGTGGCATTGACTTGTACACCACGTTGACATGTCAATTTAACACATTTGGGTAAAGCTGTAAAATGAACAAATAGTTTGGGTTCGATTCGTACTCGCTCGACTAAAAGTTCGATTCGAGCTCGACTCGAAATATAAATGATTCAAATATGAGCAAATTTTAAAGTTCGATAAATTACTCGAACCTTCTCAAATTGTGATTTTTTATTGATACTCAGATCATAATCGTTTAAAAAGTTCAAACTACTAGGGCTCGATTCGAGATCGTGCTCGACTCGGTAACTAAACAAGCCTCAATCAAACCTTATTTTATACTCGATAAATTTAGTGCAAATCAATATTCGACTCGACTCGGTTCATTTGCACTCTTACATTTGGGCAAAAAATATTTATTCTCTCAAGATTTGAACCTAAAACCTTATACTTCCAAAACTAACAAAACATTTGATTATCAAGTTAACTAAGTTAGGAATATTAAAGTTGTCGACGTCGGGAAAAAATTCGCGAGTCGGGTCACAACCCGGATCTTTCTCTCTTCCTAAGTTATTTCTACCCTTACTCTTTTTATTGCGAAAAAGGTTTTGAAGGGGTTTTTTAGGAAAAGGCCAACATGTATCATGTCGACGATTTGAACATTTTACAGAGTCGCCAGTTGGTAGATTTAAAATAGTTGTACCAACTCAATCGAGTTTTGTTTAAAAAGAAACCAAATTGCTGAACACTATCGAAACTTGATCTTTGAAAACAAAGTTTTGAGTTCGGGGGCTTGGTTAAGTGTGGAGAAAGTGTTAGGCACCCCTTAACTCCCGTGTAAACACAGTACCGCATCTTTTCAATATTTTCCTTTTAAATCTGCAATGTGTGTGTGTGTGTGAATGCTGGAAGAAAATTGGGCCTGTATTTGATTGGAAGTATGTTTACGCATCGTTGAACCTATATACGAAGGATTTGATTTGATTTGCAAAAAGTCTTTGATTTAATTTGCAAAAGCTTCTTTTTTCGAAAAGGTTATTGAATGATGTTTTGAAAAAAGGTTTTCAAGCCCTTACGCTAATATAGGAATTGAAACATATCGATACTTCAGTTTTATCTTTTCAGCCTTAAGGCTCAATTTGAATGGTGATTGTCGGGCTGCGAAGCATCCTCGACCACAAAATATATACAAGTGTCGGTCTCCTCATGGGCATGATAACCATCGGAGGGACTCTGACACGACAAACCATATTTTCACTATGTTGAGACCTTAAATTTGGATAACTGTTTTTAAGGTCATTTGTATGTACATTTTTACAGAAAAACTGGCAGGGTATATTTGTAAAGTGGAGTTTGTCCATCGTGGGAATCAGATTCTGATCAGTTTGATCATGAATCCCACGATTCCTAGACTCACATAGGGAAGACAATAAACCTGCACAACTCAAATTTGTACAGAAATATATCCAATATTGCCAGAACCAAGGGTTCATCAGTAAATTCTGGCTCGCACATGACTGAAGTATCTCGTTCCCACTAGATAGTGATCTAAGGGCCGCAAGGAAGCTTTTATAACTGAAACTAGAAAATGCTAGATTTAAATAAATCTCAATCATTCTAGCTTCTCGGTTCCGTCTGGACCTATTTTGAACCGTTTGAAAGCTAGAGTTGGCGAGATTTAAATAAATCTAGTTTGCCCACAGAAATGTCAGTGCTAATTCATATCAAATGAATATTTAAAGCAATAATTTAATAAAAATGATTAAAGCAATATATATATAATTATATATATAAAAGCTGTAAAGGGCGATAGGTTTTCACGCCGGTGCCCAGACTGAAATGAAAATATAAATATATATATATATATATATATATATATATAAAAGCTGTATAAAAGCCACGGAATGATCCAGGCTGGACAGAATGTAAATATATATATAGAAAAGCAATAAAGGGCAGTGGATTTTCACTCCGAGGCCCGGACTGAAATATATTTATATATATATATATATATATATATATATATAAACAATAAAAAGGTCACAGAATGATCCAGGCCGAACTGAAATATAAATATATATTTATAGACAAAAAAGTAGTCAACCAGGACTGGAAAGATAACTCAGTGTGGTGAATGTTGCTTATATATACATATATATATATATACGTAGTAAAAAGGTCACAGTATGATCCAGGCCGAACTGGAATATATATATATATATAGACAGAAAATTAGTCAACCAAGATTGGGAAGATAACCCAGTGTGGTGAATGTTACTTATATATGCATATATATATATATATATATATATATATATAAAAGCAGTAAAAAGGCCACAGAATGATCCAGGCCGAACTGGAATATAAATATATATATATATATAGACAGAGAAGTAGTCAATCAAGACTGGAAAGATAACCCAGTGTGGTGAATATTACTTATATATTCATATATATATATATATATATATATATATTTAAGCAATAAACTACCGCAAATTTGACATTCGGGCTTGACAGAATTGAAAAATTAGTATATATACAGTTAAATATATACAAAAAAAGCCAAACCCGGACTGGGAAGATAACCCAGTCGGCGAAGTTGTTCAACACGAAGAGATTAGTATATGCAAGTGTTGGAAGAGACGGATCGTCAATCCGAGTT
Organism: Panax stipuleanatus; assembly: GCA_020205555.1. Classification (NCBI taxonomy): domain Eukaryota; kingdom Viridiplantae; phylum Streptophyta; class Magnoliopsida; order Apiales; family Araliaceae; genus Panax; species Panax stipuleanatus. The sequence continues at coordinate 89,369,312 of CM035123.1, forward strand.
GCAGAAATGCTAGAAAATGCGTTTAGGTACTAAAATGTACCAAAAGTTAACAAAAAGGGCCACGAAACTGAGTTCCGGGAATATTTAGAAAACAAAACTTGATATGCAAGTGTATAAAAGTGCGAAGAAGTAATAATAACTTTTTGATCGTAAAAATACTCACAATGGACTGCTACACGGGCTTTTTGCCAAATTGTAGGCTTTAAACGTCTGAATCTACCGGTTATTTTCTGATATGTGGTAGTATGTGGGTGTATCTACGTGTTAGAGTGAAAAATTTTGGGTTTGGAAGACAAGAAAATGGCTGAAAAACCAAACGTCAGGGGTTCAGAGCGTTTTTCTTTTTTCAAATGAGCTGGGGGTGAGCTTATATATCTAGACCCAGGAGCCTCCACTCTACCTGCTGCTGCCGCAGGTAGAGGTGCGGCTCCACATGGCAGGGCCCATGTGGCGGGTCCCATTACATCGAAGTACGTGCACTCCGAGCAACGCGAGGTCTAATTCAAAACTTTCTAACTTTTGATCGGAGCGTCCGTTTGAGGCGTGTTGTACCTTTCCGGAAAGCCCTCTCCGAGAGTGTCACAATGACATGGGATAAAACATTTTTCAGGTTCAGGAAAATGGGTTCATAACTAGGTCTTCGATTCCCCGTAGTTTGTCCGTTGAGCTGTCTTGCGCTGTTTGCACTCGGGATCATTGTTATGGTTCGTTCTGACCTTTGTGGCATTAATTCAGTTTGAGTTTGACCGAATCGGCTTAGAGTTGGTAAAATGACCGTTTTGCCGTTCCCGGGGTTGCCTTCAGTGTCGGCATGGCCTTCGGTTGACTTCCTAGGGCTATTTCCAAGATTTGGATCCCATTCGAGTCTGTTTGTCCTCAGTGTTGTCTCTAAGGCTGACTTGGTCCCTTCAAGTTTTCCTCTGGAGATGTTGTGATGCTTCAGGATTGTTTCCAAAGTTGACCTGACCTTCCGGGTTGAGACCGGGATGACTTGTACCTCCCGGGTTGAGACCGGGGATGATCTGTACCTCCCGGGTTGAGATCGAGGCTGACCTGTACCTCCTGCGTTGAGACTGGGGCTGACCTGTACCTCTTGAGTTGAGATCGGGGCTGACTTGTACTTCCCGGGTTGAGACCGGGGCTGATCTGTACCTCCCAGGGTTGAGACCGGGGCTAACCTGTACCTCCCGTATTGAGACCGGGGCTGAGTTGATAGCCCGGTATTGAAATCGGGGTTAATTTAACGACTCGATATTGAGACCAGGGTTGATTTGATGGCCCAGTATTAAGATCGGGGTTAATTTGAGGGCCCGATATTAAGATCGGGGTTGATTTGACGGCCTGATATTGAGACCGGGGTTGATTTGACGGTCCTGATATTGAGACCGGGATTGATTTGACGGCCCGGTATTAAGACCGGGGTTGATTTGACGGCCCGGTATTGAGACCGGGGTTGATTTGACGGCCCGGTATTGAAATCGGGATTGATTTGACAACCCGGTATTGAGACCAGGGTTAATTTGATGGCCTCTTATTGAGATCGGGGTTAATTTGATGGCCCGATAGTCAGACCGAGGTTGATTTGATGGCCTAATATTAAGACCGGGGTTGATCTGATGGCCCGATATTGAGACCGGAGTTGATTTGATGGCCCGATATTAAGATCGGGGTTGACGATGGCCCCGTATTGAGATCAGGGTTGATTTGATGGCCCGATATTGAGACTGGGGTTGATTTGATGGCACAGTATTGAGACCGGGGTTAATTTGATGGCCCAGTATTGAGATCGGGGTTGATTTCATAGCCAGGTATTGAGATCGGGGTTGATTTGACGACCCGGTATTGAGATCGGGGTTGAGTTGTCGGCCCAGTTTTGAGACCGAGGTTGATTTGATGGCTCGATATTGAGATCAAGGTTGATTTGACTGCCCGGTATTAAAACCGGGGTTGATTTGACGGCCCAGTATTGAGACCGGGATTGATTTGACGGTCCGATATTGAGACCGGGGTTGATTTGACGGCCTGATATTGAGATCGGGGCTGATTTTATGGCCCGATATTGAGACCGGGCTTGATTAAACGACCCGGTATTGAGATCGAGGTTGAGTTGATGGCCCAGTTTTGAGACCAGGGTTGATTTAACGACCTGATATTGAGACCGGGGTTGAGTTGATTGCCCGGTATTGAGACCGGGGTTGATTTGATGGCTTTGCCCTCCTATAGTGTTAGTAACAGGGAGTCAAAATTCCGAGTGTCTATAGATGCCCCTCTTTATCATATTCATGCAATGTAGTGAAATGAACAAGATAAAGATTAGTAGACACGGGAAATTCACATGCAAAGGGGAGGCAATGCATGGTATGTTATGCGATGAATGTTAGATATCTTCAAAGGGGTAGGGTTATCACTGATTGATTACGTTAATTTCTGCTGGGGATAACGTTACCCGTGATAACCCTTGTGGCGGCACTGTTAGACGATTACTGGTAGGATAACCACTGACATGTTATCAGAGTTAGGCTATCACAGATTGTTCTTGTCTCGTTTTGCTAGGGATGACGTTATCCGTGATGAACCTGCCAACTCTAATGAAGATGATATTATGGATGCTACCTTGGTTTGAGACCAATGGTTTCCCACATCGTCCGATACTCTTCATGGCATATTTTCCTTCTGGTTGATGCCATTGTACCTTTCTGTCGGTTTCTCGTTGGGGATATATCTCGGTTACCGAGTTACCTTAGTGCTTCTGATGCCTATCTTGATGATAACTTACACCAGTAGTTTGAAACAGGGGGCTTGAATCACCAATCCTTCTCGGTGCTCCCTTTGAGGATGTATAACAGATTCCATCATTGGGGATGTATTATTATATTGCTTCCATCACCGGATCACTTTCGATGCTTCGCGGGGGTTGCGCCAACAGCTGAGACATCGCTGGGGTTGAGCCAACGGCGGATACTTCGTTGTCGCTGGGGTTGAGCCAACAGCTGATACTTCATTGGGGTTTAGCCAACGGGTGAACTGTCTTTGGTCTGTTCCCGGCGCTTCGCTGGGCTTGAGCCAACGGTTGAGACGTCGATGGGGTTGAGCTAACGGCTGATACTTCGTTGGGGTTGAGCCAACGGCTGAACTGTCATCTGTCTGTACCTGACGCTTCACTGGGGTTGTGACAACGGCTGAACTGTCATTAGTCTATACTCGACGCTTCGATGGGGTTGTGCCAACTGCTGAATTTTCCTCGGTCTGTACCCGACGTTTCACTGGGGTTGTGCCAACGGTTGAACTGTCACCGGTCTATACCCGATGCTTCGAAAGTGGCAGTTTTTGGTAGTTTTGTGCAGGTTTTTAGCATTCTTCATAATTGATCCCCAGACATTGATTCGGGATGAATACCAAGGGTTTTCAGGGAGTTTCCCTTTTTGTCAGGATTCAGCTGCTTAAACGCAGGATTTCAGGACAAACCGCTCAATCGCATAGCAATTTTTCTTCAGATTTGGCTTGGCAGCTCATATGAACTCCATTTTAACTCGAACCAAACCGATTCGGAGGGACCAGAGCCCACCTTGGGGAGCCGCAGGTAGAGGTGCGACAGCCGCAGGTGGGCCCACTTCTACCTGTGGCTTTATATTAGCTGTAGGAGTTCATTTGAAATCAGTTTTATTTCGAGTTTCAAACGGAATTCAATTTTCTTTTTCAGATCTACGGAGTTCGGGCATGCCTTTTTTAGATTTCGTCAGTTCCCACACGTTCAGCGCATCGCAGGTAACGTTTTACGTTCTTTTTTTACAAGTTTTGACAGATAAAAGCATGTAAACCACGTAGGGTGCTTTTAGATGCAATGTGTAAAAAATGTATGCCTATATGACCTGCTAAATTTTTTTGACTTCATATGTATGCATATCTTACTGTAATGCACGTTTTGATGTAAGAAAATTCAAATTCTGAGACAGTACATATTTTGCTCTTTTTGATTAGTTTACTCATCCTTTTTGAGGCCTAGTGTGCCTGGATTTTCAACTAAAAATGTCCATGGTAATTTGGCTACCATGCGCAGTTTACTTTTGATTTTATTTCATAAATATGAACTGTTCCTATTTTTGGAAAGGTGTTCTACTGAATGGCCATCCTAGACATGCCTGCGTGCATGCAGACAGTCCATTTTACAAATAAGACTCTGGCAAAAAAAATTCAAAAGCCCAAGCATTTAATAAACATGCAATTTTGACTCTACTATTTTTAGGATTTAGCTTTTGAAAAACATGCAGTTTTGACTATACAGGGAATTTTTGACTAACCCATGCATGTTTTAGGAATTAGAAATGCATAAAATACTGACTTAAATTAATGAGCCACAGGTTTTAGGCTTGCCACACCATTTTTGAGGTAATTTGGAGACTTTGTCCAGGTGATGGACCGAGACAGACCCGACAGTGCTAGCATGGTAGTTTCAGGCGTTAGACGGAGGCGAGCTTTTGATGTTCCTCAGCCACGTCCAGCTCGACCGCCTCACAGATTAGCAGAGTCGGTGATCCGTCCAGCCCATGACGAGCAGCCGATTGATATTGATGATGAGCAGGCTCCTTTTGCTGCTTCTGCCCCGGCTCAGGCCCCACGTGCGGAGCTTCTGGGCATTGTTGTGCCGACCCAGGAGTTGCTAGGAGACTTGAGTCATAATCCATCGAGATTTATCCATGCCATCGAGGTGACTGGAAGTTTTCTTCTCTCTGGATTCTCTTTCTTTCTTTGGCCATTCTCGGGGCACAGGTTTTTGACATTGTTTGGCTTTTGATGTAAGTTCCCGACTTTATGCAGCCCAGAGGGAACTAGTTCAACGTGCACTCCCTCTACCATACTTTGTACCAGGAGTACAGGGATATCGTTGATGGATGGGGGTTTCAGGCATTCTTCTCTATTATTCCCCGCCGTTGCCCCTGGGGTTATATGAGAGCTTTGTCTGAGCGCTGGTTCCACCAGGCTCAGTCTCTTCATTTGTTGTACTGTGAGGTGATGATGACCCCTATGGACTAGAGGTTCATCACTAGTATTGAGTTCGAGGGTGAGCTAGTGCCTGTCATGGCTGACATCACACCCACTACTGTTCGGTCCCTGTTGGGAGTTTCTGCGACGGCGATCAAGGATCGGACGGTCCGATCTAGTCCCTTGAGTATAGATGCCCAGAGTGGGGCTTTACTTGAGCCTCTGCCTGATGATCAGAGGGTTAGGGATCGCATCTTGAGGTAATTATTTCTGGTGATCATCAGGGGTTGTTTTGTGGCGGATAACTCATCGACTGTGTCCTTCGCCCTGGTCAGTGCTACCCGACATTTAGAGCACCTTAGTGACTTTGATTGGGGTTCCTACACCTTTGCCTATTTTCTTCGAGGTATGCGCATGCTCTCGGAGGATTTAACGGAGGCTTGGTTAGGGTTCTACCCGTTTCTGCTGGTGAGTACATCTTTCTTGTACCTTTTTGATTTCTGCATTTACATTTGTCAGTCTTGGTCACTGAGGACTTTTGATATTTATATGGCCAGTTCTGGGAGTATAAGAGACTTTCCTTGCCTACGGCTCGCCACTGCTTTAGGTCTGGAGACCTATCCTCGAGGACGGCGTTGGCATCAGTACTCCACTTTGACAGAGGTCCTTGTTGTTGAGGGTTTTACTCATTCTCGCCTGCAGTTGGAGCTTTTGACAGCCAGAGCGATCTCGTGGATCCCAAATACCTCTGAGTTTTTGACTGTTGGATTTGAGGGAGGCTTTTCCACTGGTCAGGAGTTTGCATTATCTACCCGCAGAGTCCCGTTTTTGACAGAGGGAGGTTGGGAGCTCTATTTAGGAGAACGTGCTATCTGAAGTATCACGGGTCAGATCCGTATTCCCTTTGTTACTCCTGCTTGGCATCATTGGCCATTGCTTCAGCCACTGACAGATATCCTTATAGAGGGCTTAGACGACTTTGCCCTATCAGAGGGCCCTTACAGCCATGAGGGATTCAGCAGCTGGTGGAGTCCTCGCACCATTGGAGCTCAAACTCGGGCTACCCAGTTTATAGTAGACATGGTGCCTGGGTCTGTGATGATGACAGACTGGATAGCTTGCCTCAGGGAGCCGACTGATTTAGACCAGATCACAAGGCTGACCAGCAGTTAGAGTGAGCTCATTTATTCATCAGGCATCTTGGCAAAGATCCATCAGAGGCATCTTCTTTCGACCCTTCCAGCTCAGGAGCGGGCCCTTCATCAGGTCCATTTTCTAGTAGTTTTACAGGGGCTGATCCTCCCTTGTACCGCCCAGACATGCCTAATGACCGCGACTTTGTGTCCACGGAGGAGATGGAGCAGGTTAACCACCTGAGCGTAGATGTTTTGGATCTTTTTGGATAGCTATTGTAGTTATATTTTTTGGTCGACCACTGTTTTGGCTATTAGGTGGCTGTGCCCCATTTTGATAGACCACTGTTAGTAGTTGGGTGGTGGTGCCCCTATATTCATGTACTTTTTATTTTATTTTGTATTTATCGGACAAGGATGATGCTTGCAGTAGATAGTTTATTGTAGATATGCATGATACTTCCTATCTATCGCATCATGTTTATCATTGTCATTTTGCATGTATTATGTCATATGTATGCATTTAGACAGATGAGTTCAGATTTGACCCCTGGATGGTCTTGTGATACGGTGATACAGATGTCGTCATCTACCGTTAGCCGTATCGAGCACTTGCCACCATCTGTTGTGGCATCATCCTTGAGATTGTGGTACAACAGCCTGCCCTTCCCAGCCAGAGGGACAGTGGATCAGATGCTGGGGCATTCGTTGGCCCTCGTAGACTTTCAGGTGCCATACGGGTTCATAGATGGCATCTTATCCTGTTGGATACCCAATAGATAGGTCTTTGACTTTGGGCATCATGAGCTGACTCTAACCCTTGAGGAGTACCAGTGGTTTACTGGCTTAGCTTTAGAGGTGCCCTGCGCTAGTACAACGATCAGTGATATTAGGAGACCGTTTATACGGATGTCATATCTTCGCCAGAGTATAGTTATCGTGAGATCATCTCTGGACGTGTGATCTCCGTCGACTTTTTGATCTATCGGTTTGGTGAGCTTGACAGTTACGATTGACATACCGGGAATTTTATTGTATCGGCAGAGGCGTGGCGTTTGGTCAGGATAGACATTTTGTTGATGTGCATCGTAGCCTACGTCTATATGCCGCTACGCTTGGACCATTTGGATGTGGGATTGATAGTTGTGGTTCGGTCCCTTAGGCAGGGTAGCACCATCATACCAATGATATTGGCTGAGACTCTAAGACCAGCCACCCACTGCAGTACCTACCCGGGGGGGTTTTTTTAGAGGTAGTTCGGTCTTATTGTATGTATGGCTCATGTCCCATCTACGAACGATCGGATTTTTTAAGCACCAGGGGTATTGTTTCACCCATGAGATAGCCATGTCACTCTCCTTCCAGCCTGTGGAGTGTACCGACGGCGAGATATGGTCATCATTTCTGTCTGATATTGCGCATCCGTTCTCGATTCTACCCTGCTCAGGGCTAGTCTCTCCCTATAGCTTTATTACCCATGCATCCGGCATGGACTATTTGCCCATAGCGGGATTGAGGGGAGTGACTACTTAGCATCCTCTAGCGTGGTTGGAGGCAGATATCGCATTAGTTGCATTCATCCAGTCAGCTCCGATAATGGATTCAGATGAGGAGGAGCCTATGGAGGATCCTGAGTCTCCTACTGAGGATGAGTTGTTTATGGGTAGCTTTAGTTAGTGACCCACCGATCATTCCTGCTGGGACAGATCCCGCTTTGGCAGACTCACTAGCTAGGATGACCTTTGAGAGAGATAAGGTTAGAGCGCTGATGTTGACTGCCCTGTCTGGCAGAGACATAGCTTTTGCTGAGAGGGATGCGGCTCGAGCCGCTCAGGATATGACATTGATTGAGAGAGACGAGGCTCGATCTTCTCGCGACGCTGCTTTTGTCGATATTGAGAAGACTTTGAGGCGAAGCTTTTGCGGAGAGGGATGAGATTCAATCTGCCAGAGATGCAGCCTTTGAGGAGATTGAGGAGGTTTAAATTGCCAAGGATGCTGCTTTTGTGGAGAAGGATGAGACTATAGCTTCCCGGGATTTCCACATTGTCGATAGTACTGCTCTCCGTTCTTATACTCATGGTCTGCTTACCGAGATGAGTGCATACATTGATGATCACAGTGCCACACTGCAGATGACTGTGGATAGAGCTGCAAATGAACCGAACCGAACCGAACTTTGTCGAACTCGTACCGAACTCGTACCGAACTCGAACACTTTTAGTCAAACTCGAACACTTTTAGTCGAACTCGAACATGTTCGAGTAACTCGATCGAACCAACAACTATGTACAAGTTCGGATCGTTTAGTGTTCGCGAACAGTTAGCGAACAAGTCGAACATAAGCTTGTTCACGAACACAAACTATGTTCACGAACACCAAACTTGTTCGCGAACACCAAACTTGTTCGCGAACACAAATTTGTTCACGAACACAAACTTGTTCGGGAACACAAATTTGTTCGCGAACATAAACTTGCTCACGAACACAAACTTGTTCATAAACATAATCTTGCTCATGAACACAAACTTGTTCACGAACACAAACTTGTTCACGAATACAAATTTGTTCACGAACACAAACTTAGAACTCTTAAGCAAAAAACAGTTAAATAAATACAAAAAATATTTTCTCTAAGAGTATAAGTATTCAATCAAAACTTAGACCAAATATTGTAATCATCATTCATCCAAAAAGACCTAAAATCAAAAATGATTACTTAGAAGTTATAATTAACTTAAAAGTTAAAAGTTAACAAGTACTTAAAAATTCTTGATTTACAAATATTAACAATCAAATATTAATATCGAAAATTCTTTCAACTCTTCAAGGTCCAACCACTTCAAGCAGAGTCTACAAACAAATGATTATCAAAAACTCACAATTTAATATTAGTAATGTATTTCTTTTGTTGTCATTTTTTATTAATATTCAATTTTTTTATAATTTTTAAATTTAATAACTAGTTTTTATTTTCGATCTTCAAATTTATGTATAATTTTTTAATGTTTCAAAATTATTCACTAAATAATTTAATGATTATTACTCTATTACTTAAGTCTCGATACGTACATTGAAGACTTGATTTCTCTATTCTCTATCTCGATTAGACAATTTCAATAACTCATGTACATGTAAGCAACTGTATTGTATCATTCTTTAATTAATGTCAAATTGTCATTACATGATGATTAATGACTTTATTTATGTGCTTTATGACATGGGTTATAATTTATTAAATTATTTAGGATGTAAATTATAATAATCCAACAATCATTGTTCAAAATTTTATAAAAATATTAAAATTATTTAATTAAATTAGAATTTAGAGGTGAAGAAGTACACATTATTATTTATTAATTATTTAATAAAAAATTTACTTATAATAAATTATTAAAAAAACAAAAAAGAGTAATAAAAAAATAACTACAAATTTAACAATTATTAATAAGACAAACTTTAGAATTTAATATGAAATAACTAATTATTTGTATTTAGAATTTTAGAAATAATTTAAACATGTAATTAAGAAATTGAACTACTCAAACCGATCTCGAACTTATCGAACCGAACTCGAACCTATCGAACCGAACCGAATCTCAAACTTATCGAACCGAACCGAATCGAACTCGAACTTATCGAACCAAACTCGAACTTACCGAACCGAACCGAACTCGAACTGTTCGCGAACAAAGACGAACCGAACCACATAGTTCGCGAACATGTTCGATCGAGCAATCGAACGGAACACTCTGTGCGAACTCGACTCGACTAGGCGAGCAAGTCAAACTCGAACCGAACCGAACTCGAACCAAACCGAACCGGTTCACTAACAGTTCGGTTCGTTTGCAGCCCTAACTGTGAATGTTTTGACCCGTATGGAGGCTGAGGGTATTGCACTTGCAGCTGCTCCTCCATCTTCAGAGAGAGATCCCATGTTGGCACTGTTGGCCCGCTTATCCATCGGTCCATAGATTAGCTTTATTTTTTCTGCACATACTAGATCAACCATTTTTGTCATGTACAGGACATTATGTATATATCAAACAGTATTATATATTAGAGAAATATATTTTGATTCACTTCCCTGTTTGGATATGTATTGTCATTGCTGAGTGATTACCACTTCTTTCATGACTTGCTGTTGTTGATATATCTTGAGCTTCTCCTTGATGGACTGACAATGAGATGTCAAGGAGTATCTCAGATGGGCCTACTGACCAAGGAGGCTTGATAGTTTTTAGGTTTTATATAGCTTCGGTGTCTTGGAATTGATTTTATTGATTTTTTGTTTTTTCTTGAAGGTCAAACCGCACTATGAATGGCTGCCTACGTACTCCTGGATGTAGGGAGATCAGGTCATTCGTAGTTCAATTTTTTTTGTGTGAGAGAGGTTTGAAAAGTATTTGTCTTATGTTTTGAGTTTAGTTTGATGAGTTTTCAAATTTTTTATTTGATTTGACCGCACCAAAAATGGCTGCCTACTTACTCCCAGGTGGAGGGAGATCAGGTCATTCGTAGTTCCGGCTTCTAGTGAAAATCGAACCTGATTTGATTTGTAGGACCCGGATGCGGGTATATATGTGCTTCAGACATAGTACCTTTTTACGGTGTCTGAGTTGATGAGTTGGGGAAATTCGCTCCCATCCATCTCTTGTAGTCTGATAGCTCCTCCTGTCAACACTTCCTTGACAATGAAAGGGCCTTCCCAATTTGGGGTGAACTTTCCTTTGGCTTCATCTTGATTGGCCAAAACTTTCTTCAGCACCAAGTCATTTTCTTTGAATTATCGTATTTGGACTTTCTTGTTGTAGGATCGAGCAATCCTTTGCTGATATAACTGCCTGTGGAAAATGGCTATAACCCTCTTTTCATCTATCAGGGACAGTTAGTGGTACCTGGTCTTGCAACCACTGATCTTCGTCCATCTGAGCGTCGATTAACACTCGCAAGGACTCCATATCTACTTCTATGGGAAGGACTGCTTCCATGCCATAGACCAACGAATAGGGGGTAGCCCCAGTAGAGGTGCACATTGATGTCCTGTATGCTAACAGGGTTAGATGCAGTAGGTCAGGCCATTCTTTGTGATTGGCGAACATTTTCTGCATACTCTTCTTGATGTTCTTATTGGCCGCTTCGATAGCACCATTCATCTTGGGCCGATAGATGACGGAATTGAGATGCTTAATGTGGAACTTGCTACTAGTTCTCTCATCATTTGATTGTTCAAGTTCTTGGCATTGTCTGATATGATCACCTCCGGTTGTCCATATCGACAGACGACATTGTTTCTGATGAAACCAATGATGATCTCTTTGGTGACTTTAGGAAAGGAAGCAGCTTCAACCCACTTGGTGAAGTAATCGATCATGGTGAAGATGAATCGATAACCATTACTGGCTTTTGGTTCTACTGGACCAATCACATCCACTCCCCACATGGAGAAAGGCCATGGGGAACTTATGTTATGTAGCTCATTTGGAGGAGAAAGTATGACATTTTCATGTACTTGGCATTGAAAGCATCTCCTGACATGATCGTTACAGTCAACTTTGAGAGAGATCCAATAATGTCCTGTTCTTAATATCTTCTTGGCCAACAAATGACTGCTCATGTGTGGACCACAGACTCCACCGTGGACTTCATCCATCAATCTCTGGGCTTGCTCTTTATCAAGGCATCTTAACAGGCCTATTCCAGCATCCCTTTGGTAAAGTGCATCTCTGCTCAGATATAACTTCATAGCCATTTTGTGAATCCGCTTTCGCTCGGATTGGCTTGCCCCAGCGGGTGTAGATCCATCTCAGAGATTTTCATTGATGACTTGATACCAAGGCCGTTTGATAGGAGGTATTTCATCGGATATGTCTCCAATATAATTCCTATATGTCGGTGCCTTCTGACGTGTGAATTTGATGTAGGGAATCCCATTCCTATCGGATATGTGGATCAAGGAAGCCAACATCACCAATGCATCATCAAAGTCATTCCTACCCCGAGGACTATGAACGAAGGTTATATCTTGAAAATCTAGAGCTATGATAACGACCTGCTGGTGATAGGGCAGCAAATGCAGTTCTTTTGTGTGATATGCCCCAGTGGTTTGTCTGATAACCAACTCAGAGTCTCCGAAGACCAGTAGATGTTTGATACCCATGGATTGGGCTAATTTCAACCCCATTATACAGCCTTCATACTCGGCTGTGTTGTTGGTGTTGCCAAATTGCAGTTTGGTAGCCACAGGACATTGTTCTCCTGTACTAGAGATAAGGACTGCACCTAGCTCCGGCACCATCCATGTTTACTGCTCCATCGAAATAAATTTTCCATGGTTGGACAGTATTCTCTTGTTGGAGTTGTTGAATTGTCATGATCCCATCATCTGGGAAATAAGCCTCCAGGGGCTCGAACCCTCCTGATGGTGCTTCGGCTAATTGATCTACAATGCCTTGACCTTTGATGGACTTCTGAGTCACGTAGACAATGTTGAACTGCTGTAGGATCAACTGCCATTTGGACAGTCGACAATTCAATATTGGCTTGTTGAATACGTACTTCAGTGGATCCATGCGGGATATGAGGTAGGTCGTGTGCCCATGGAGGTAATGTTGTAACCTCATGAAGGCCCAAGCTAATGCATAGCAGGTTTTCTCGATCAGGGTATACTTTTGTTCACCACTGCTGAACCTTTTGCTGATGTAGTAGATGGCTCTTTCCTTGCTACTATCATCTTTTTGTCCCAGCATGCAGCCCATTGTATTGGCATTAACGGATAAGTAAAAAAACAGGGGAACTCCATCCCCTGGGAGTACTAAAACTGGTGCTTTAATCAGCTGCTTCTTGATAGTAAGGAAGGCTTTCTGACAATCCTCATTCCATTTTATGGAGGAATTCTTCCTTAGTAGCTTGAAGATGGGTTCACAAGTTACTGTGAGCTAGGAAATGAATCGGCTTATGAAGTTGATTCTCCCCAAGAACCTACATATCTCTTTCTCTGTTCGAGGTACTGGCATCTCAGTGATGGCTTTGATCTTGGCAGGGTCTAGCTCGATGCCTCGATTGCTCACCAGGAATCCCAACAACTTGCCTGATTTGACGCAAAAATCACATTTAGGCGGGATTCATCTTGAGGTTGTACTTACGCAACCTGTTGAACAGCTTCCTAAGATGGTCTAGGTGATCATCCTCCCTCCGGGATTTGATAATGATGTGGTCCACATAAACCTCTATCTCCTTGTGCATCATGTCATGAAACAGGGCCATCATGGTTCGCTTATATGTGGCTCCGGCATTGATGAGGCTGAAGGATAGTCTTCTATAGCAGAAGGTTCCCCAGGGAGTGATGAAAGCTATTTTCTCTATGTCTTCTTCAGTGACCATAATTTGATGGTACCCAGCAAAGCAATCCATAAAAGAATACATGTCGTACTTCGCCGTATTATTGATCAGGATGTGGATAAAAGGCACAGGGAAATTGTCCTTGAGGTAGGCTTTGTTCAAGTCCCGGTAATCTATGTATACTCACACTTTCCCTCCGGGTTTAGGTACGGGGACTATGTTTGACAGCCACTCTGGGTATGTTGATACCATGATGATATCGGCTTTGAATTGTTTAACGACCTCTTCTTTGACTTTCAGACTCCATTCAGGTTTCAAGTCACCTGAGCTTCTGTTTGAATGGCTTGAATCCATCTTTGATGGGCATTCGATGGATGACAATATCAATTGATAGGCTAATTATGTCCTCATGTGACCATGCAAACACATCCTGAAACTGCGTTGGGAGTTCGAGCAGATCGGTTTTTTGGTCTTGTGTAAGGTCTAAACTTATCTGGATTTCTTTAATGTTGTCGGAGGTTCCTATGTTGATAGTGGTGGTTTAGGTCGAGGTTCGGTTTGGGTTTAGAATAGACATATACCGAAGCGCCGCTTGTAGTCAATTGAGAACTTGAACTTAAACCCTATTTATTTGTAAATCACATAGACATATAGGGGTTTAGATAATGTGGGTGTTCATGTGCATTCTATCATCTGTGGATTGTAATGTGATATGGATTAGGTGCATTGAAAGATGACCTTATCTCACTTTCGTGTTCTCGGCTAACTATCTGTGACGAGCAATTTGACCTAACTGGGAGTATGTTGATTTAGATGAATCATTAGGAGAAGTTGAGATCTCATATCTTCATTATCTGATTTTACCCTAGGTTTATTTAGTTTTAGTTTAATTACTTGTCTAGTTTTAATTCAAACAATTTAATCGCTCGTTTAGATAAGACTGAATTGGTTATGGGCTAGTGGTTTGGTGACTTTTATTAGTTAATTCTCCGTGAGAACGATATCTATACTTACTCTTTATTACTTGTTGACCGTGTATACTTGCATGCATATATTGATCGGTAAAACGACCAACAACCGCACACTTTCTATATGTCCTTTCAGGTGCTCAACATCGTCACTGGATACAACTTGTTGCTGGGCAGGCCATGGATCCACATAACAGGGGCAGTGCTATCCACCCTCCATCAACAACTCAAATATATTATCAACGGTAACCTCATCACTGTCAATGCCGAACCGGAATACCCTGTCTGCATACAGGGAGACATATCGGTGATTAGTCTGGATGCAGGGATTGAACCTGCAAGTTTTCAAGCCCTGGAGGTGAGTGATTCTCAGTATCTACCTATCGAAGCACCAGCCCTAAAGCCAAAAGTCTCCTCTGAAGTGATGACAGTAGGCCAATAGATGGTATCTTTGGGTTTCCAACCTAGAGAAGGGTTAGGAAAGAACCAACAAGGTATCAGAAGCCCAGTCCAAATCCCGAGCCAGACAAGGAGAGCCGGATTGGGTTATTCATCCGGGTCAAGCCGTCGGAATCCACATAAGCACCCTAAGGCTCATGTTTCCACCATACTGTTGCCAAATCTCATTGATGCTGGCTTCGTAAAGCCAATGAGGAAGATCCCCGCTGTTGTATCAGCCATGCTTTTTCCTCCAATCATACCAGCTGGGGAAAGGAAATCCCCAAAGCCTGAATATGATAGCAAAAAGGGGAAAAAAAGATCTTGTACGAAGGACGAGACCCATTTTCTAATATGCTGGTTATCATAAACTACGAGGGTATGAATGATGAGATCCCAGACAGTGACGACGAGGATCTGATTCAAATTCCTCACATCAAGAAGGGAAAAGGGGGCAGTTCAAAGAAAAACCCCGGTCTTATTGTAAAGGATGTCTCAGTCATTATCCGAGACGAGGCAGATGAGCACAATTCCTGGATCCTCCCTGTTCATGAGGATCTAACCCTGGATAACTGGAGCAGCGTCCCGTGCCTCAATCAAAAAGGGTAAAGGGGCAGAGAGTTCGTCTGCCCTGTAACATTCTTTCATTTACTGCTTACTTTTGATTGCACAGCTACAGCAGTAACTTTTGTCATGCTTTACCAAATGCTTTATATATTTAAGTAGTTGTATATATTAAAGTGAAAGAATTTTTGTTTTCAGGACTCCAGGGTTGGATTTGTTTTTTACTGCTGATGAGATGCCAACCTGTCACAATGACTACAACTTTGATGTAGAACTGAACTTTGACTTGATGGATATTGATCAAGAGGAGGAAGATGACTATGAGGTGCCCGAGGAGATCAAAGAATGGACGCATTATATTCAATCATGAATATAATGCGTGTGTTATAAGTTTAATTAGTAGAGATATTTTTATAGTAAATTGTTTTGGGGAAAAATATGAGTTTTATAAAAATGTCAAAATTGAGTTTTTAAAACCTTTGATTTTCGTTAGACAAATTCTGTGATTAGTATCGTATATATAGCATGAGTATTACTGCATATGCATGTTTTACGTTGTCTGTGTTGCTGTGTGTTGCCGATTGTTGGCATATGGGGGATGAACAGTGAAGTGGGGTGCCGTGGCTGTCTGCCTATATTCGCGTTCCGGCACAACAGCACCGACAACAAAGGTAGAGGTGGCGCAGCTGCGCCTGCTGAGTTTCCCAGGTTTGACACCTGCGCAGCTGCACCGGTGTCAAGGCAAAGGGTGGCGTAGCTGCGCCGTTGCCTGATCAAAGACAGTGAGTTGGTTTGATTGGATTGTGCAGTCTTATTTGATAGCCTAAATTAAGTTGGTTATGATGATGAGCATCTATTCAGTGACTATAACATGTGATTAACATGAAGTTGACAATTTCATAATTTGAGAAAAAGAAGTTTTGAAAACCTTAATATAGTATTTAAATTAAGCTATAATTGTTTAATTGTAAAATAAGTTACTTAATTATAATTTGATTAATTATAATTAAGAGTAAATATTTAATTTAAATTATAATTATGTGAAATTATAATGTATAAAAGTTGATTTATTTTAATCAATTAGATGTTAATTTAAATTATAATTTATGTAATTATAATTTAATAAATGCATGATTATTATAGATTATAATTAATAAATACATGATTAATTGTAAATTATGTAATTATAATGCATGATGTAGTTTAATTAATTTTAAATTATAATTTTTTATAATTTAAGAGATAATTATAATTAGATTAAGTGTTTAAATTATAATTATTTAATTATAATTTAATTAAACACATAATTGATTTAGTTATGTGAGCATGCATATGTGATGCTTAATTGTTATTTAATTAGAATGAGTTAACCATGAGGGTTGACCAATTATGTGAGTTAGTTATGTGTTAACTAATTTAGGTTATTGTGATTAAATATATGTGTAGGATGTGTTAAGAACGTGATTGAGTTAAGTAGCTTGCGCTTAAGGCAAGTCTTCTAAACCCTAAACTCACTATTTCTACGCAAGTTTCTTTGAGTTCATATATTCATTGTTGAGAATATCCTTTTCATTTCTGTACTGGACAATTATTTACTTAACCGAAGAGATCTTGACTTATTGTTCAAGTAAGATCCAGATTATTATTTTAAATGCTTTAAGTTTACTTCTAAAGCATATGTTAATTCATAATTCTTTTATTTATGAATTATTGAAAGTCGATTCAACTAATCCTTAGTTGATGAACGTGAATTCTAAATTACCCTTGTAAGCTTATCCAAACCAAACTTTCTTTGGTGCGGACTTGAATTCAAATTACTGAGTTGAACAACCCTAATTATTAGGGGAGTTTATTACACATAGCGTTAAGATGTTTGTGCACAATACATGGTACGAAGGGCTGATCCCCCTAAGTACGAGTTAAGGTCTATAGTCTTATTGACTGTTAAAGGTTTAAATAAAAATATTTATAACCTAGGACAAAAGTTCAAAGGTCTTATGACCCTCAGACAAATTCCATATTCGAATTTTAATGTTGATAAAGAATTATTATTCAATTCTTTATTATTGAAGCAAGCTAAGTTTTAAAGATATTCTTTCATGTAATTATTATTGTTAAACTCCAGTGAGCTGTTGTTTGCTCACTCTTGCATTAAATAATAATTTCAGTTAAGGTTGATAACGTTGATGCCCCTGTCTACGAGTAAAGGCAAGGGAAAGGTGAACAAGTGAAGACTTGTTTAATTATTTTGAAATGATTGTAATAAGACTTTTATGTCATGCTTTTATTCCACACGTTATTGTTTATGTCAAGGTTAGAGTAACCCTGGGATTGATTCTAGAGAAGGTTGTAACCCTTGTTTTAAGGGAGATTTTATTATTTTGAATAAAGGTTGTAATTTATTTTGAGATATATTGGGTAGATGTTGTTATAGTTAGAAAGTGAACATCAAATCATGTGGAAACGAAGTACCCGGATTTGGGGGTGTCACAGGTTGGTATCAAAGCTGTAGGTTATGAAACCTTAGGTGGGGAAAAACCTTAGGTAGTAGCCTTATGGTAAGATCAAAAAGATAGTGATGCTAGGTAAATATAATAAACTACCTTATGTGCATATGTGTGTACGTTTTAGTATTCGAAGAGTGTCGATTCGATGTCACGTAATAATGAACTTTAAAATTCTTTTGTCAGGATGTCGAACGTTGAAGAACCTAGTCAGGCCTAGAGAGGATGTACCTCAGGTGTCTAGAGAGGAGGAGCCCCGTGACATACATATTGTCTGGGAGCAGCTGGTTAGGAGAGAGCCATCTCCAGTGATCACTGTAGCTGGTCGGGAGCGTGAGCTGACACCTATTCCAGAAGAAGAGGACAAGGACGAGTCTGAAGAGGAGGAGGAGGAGGAAGAGGATCCCGAAGTGGAATTCCCACCTCACTCTACTAGTGCTGAGATGTACGAGGCAGTCTACGACAGCAACGTGGAGTTTCATGGTCGAGTCGGAGAGCTCGAAGAAACCATTCAGCAGCAAGACGAGACGATCGAGGAAATGGCAAGTGACCTAGGAGATGCACAGTGGAACTTGATACATATGGAGGTTGATAGAGATGCTGCTCGATTTGAACATGTAAAGCTGAAGCAAGACATCCAGGAGGAGTCGAGAAAGCGAACCAGAGCTGAAGAGATAAGTTTGAGGGCTAATCAACGAACCGATCGAGCTGAAGGTGAAATTGAAGCCAAGTGGGCCAAGCTGAGAGAAACAGAATATGCTTTTCATACAGCTATAGAAAGAGCTCAGGACCGTGTTTTCTACTACCCAGCTCAGTTCCAAGGTTTACCGTGGTATGTGGTGGACCGAAGAACGACGTTTCGGGTAATGGAAGAGGAACGCAGAGAGGCTGTGCGATGTATTAATATGCCTAGGCAGTAGCAGTAGTAGTAGAGCTTTTGTTTATGTGTTGCTTTTTGTAGTAAAATAAAGTAAATCCCATAATTTGAGATAAGAATGGGATAAGTTAATAATGTAATCCTGCAACTTTTCCAGTTCAAGAAGGATGATGTAAATGGCAGAAATGCTATCTGATTGATGTTTTTAAACTACGACTAATGAATAAAAGAAGTTTATTGACATTCTATGTGTTCTATGTGAACTAAATTGTTTAAAACGTTTAAGTATGAACTTGAATATTTAAAAATTGAATAAAGGACCTAATAATAATATTTTCTTAATAGAAAATGCCTCCGAGAAGAAGAACAACACGTCAAAACCCCGAGGGTTCGACGAACAACAACAATAACGATGGGACAAATTCCTAACTCGGTTCAGCAGTTGGTGAACCTGTTGACATGAGCTCTTGCGAATCAGTCGCAAGTGCAGGGTACTACGTTCAAGGAATTCAACGCAGTAGGGCAGCCTGAATTCAAAGGATCGACCAATCCTATCGAGGCTCAGACGTGGGTTATGGAAATAGAGAAGGTATTTCTACGTAGCCAGAGTAGGTGAAGACCAGAAGACAGCATTCGCGGCTTTCATGTTAAAGTCGGATGCTAGCTTTTGGTGGCAGGCTAACAAGACCCGAGAGGGAGAGGGAGTCATCACGTGGGAACGTCTCAAGGAAATGTTCTACGAAATGTACTTCCCAGTGAGTTCCCAGGACCAGATGGAGGTCCAGTTCCTAGAGCTTAAGCAGGGACAGATGACGGTGTCCGAGTATACCGCTAAGTTCAACGAACTGGCCAGGTTCGCTACTTACCAGGTCAGCACTGACGCTAGGAAGGAGAGAAGGTTTGAGCGGGGACTGAAGCCCTGGCTCTACAGCAAGGTTTCCATGTTCCAGCTGAACAAATTTACAGCTGTGCTGGAGAAGGCCATACTTGCTGAGGGAGGAAGCGAAGCGGTGACGAAATTCAACCAAGATAAGAAGAAGAAGAATGAGGTAGAAACCAAGATTGGGGGTAGCAGCGCTGTGAACCAGATGAGGAAATGGAATGACAACACCTCTGCTGGGAGTCAGCAAGGAAGTCAGCAGAAGAGGAAGTTCAAAGTATGTGCTACATGCGGTAAGAATCACACTAGCGTGTGCATGAAGGGGAAGCAGGTGTGCTTCAACTGTGGTCAGGAAGGCCACATTGCACCTAATTGCCCAAACTCGAAGAAGGGAGCTTGCTTTACATATGGATCCAAGGATCACATGGCTCGCAACTGCCCGAAGAAGCTGACGGCAGGGTCAACAGGGAGAGGAGGGAATGGAAGTGGCAGTTCCGTGACCATCGCTACACCATTGCAAGCTGTTAGACCCACTGTACGGACATTCAATATGTCGGTGCAGGATGCTGTGCGATCAAAAGACGTGGTGTTATGTATTATTTCGATCAATAGTATAAATACATATGTATTATTTGATTCGGGTGCTACTTGTTCATTCATATCTGATGATTTTTCTAAAATCCTAGACTTACCTGTAGAGGAGTTAGTTTACCCTTTGAACATAGACACTGCGAATAGGGAGGTTATTCCTGTTAGGAGCGTTTATAAGAACTGTAGATTGGACATTAAGGGTCAGGAGCTTAGAGTAGATTTGATTCCGATTAAACTTGGGGAATTCGATGTCATACTGGGTATGGACTGGTTGTTCAACCATGGGGCGATAATCGACTGTCAGAAGAAGTCGGTAAACCTTACGACTCCGTCGAAGTTAGTGTTCTATGGTAGCAAATCGCCTAGACAAGCGAGTTGTCTGATGGTTATGCAAGCCAAGAAACTTCTGACGCAAGGCTGTGTGGGATATCTAGCCTACATAGTAGATACGCATAAGGAAAGCCCGAAGGTGGAGGAGATATAGGTAGTTAAAGAGTTTGTGGATGTTTTTCTGAGCGATTTGCTAGGACTTCCACCAGATAGGGAGATAGAGTTCGTGATCGATCTAGCACCGGGAACTGCTCCGATTTCAAAGGCTCTGTACAGAATGGCTCCAGTTGAGATGAAGGAACTGATGGTTCAACTACAAGAATTACTGGACAAGAAGTATATTTAACCAAGCGTTTCACCGTGGGGAGCGCCAGTTTTGTTTGTGAAGAAGAAGGATGGATCGATGCTTCTTTGCATTGATTATAGGGAGTTGAATAAAGTTACTATCAAGAATAGGTATCCTTTACCTAGGATCGATGACTTGTTTGATCAACTGAAGGGTGCGAAGTACTTCTCAAAAATTGATTTGAGAAGCGGGTATCATCAATTGAAGGTGAGGAAGGAAGATATACCTAAAACTGCTTTTAAGACTCGATATGGTCATTACGAGTTCTTGGTGATGTCATTTGGTCTCACGAATGCCCCAGCTGCATTTATGGACTTAATGAACAGGGTGTTCAAGCCATTTCTGGATAAGTTCGTGGTAGTGTTCATAGATGATATCCTGGTTTATTCCAAGACTGAGGAGGAACATGCTGAATACTTACGACTAACCTTAGAAGCCCTGAGACGAGAGAAGCTTTATGCTAAATTCTCGAAATGCGAATTCTGGTTGGAACGTGTGCAATTTCTTGGCCACGTAATCGATAAAGATGGTATTTTGGTAGATCCGTCGAAGGTTGAAGCTGTTATGAATTGGTATTAGCCAAAGACACCGTCTGAAGTGAGGAGTTTCTTGGGATTGGCAGGTTATTATCGTAGATTTATCCAAGACCTTTCTAGAATCGTAACTCCGTTGACGAATTTGACTCGTAAGACGGTTAAATTTGTTTGGACAGAGAAATATGAGGAAAGTTTTCAAGAGCTGAAGAAGAGGCTGAGTACTGCGCCTGTATTGTCTTTACCGGATAGTTTGGGGAATTTCGTAGTATATAGCGATGCCTCACATAAAGGATTAGGCTGTGTGTTGATGCAGAGCGACAAAGTCATTGCCTATGCGTCACGTCAGCTAAAGGATTATGAGAAGGGGTATCCGACCCATGATCTAGAATTGGCAGCAGTAGTGTTTGCCCTAAAGATTTAGAGGCACTACTTATATGGAGAGAAGTGTGAAATATATACAGATCACAAGAGTCTGAAGTATATATTTACCTAGAAGGATTTGAACATGCGCCAAAGAAGATGGTTGGAACTGATTAAAGACTACGATTGCGAGATACTTTACCATCCGGGTAAAGCTAACGTTGTCGCCGACGCTTTGAGCAGGAAAGGTCAGGAGAAGCTGAACGTGTTAACTGATCAGGATCGGTTAATAGAACAGATGGCTAGATTGGAGTTGGAGGTGAAGCTTCTGAAGGAATCGGATGAGATGTTGTTTCAAGTAACCACTGGTTCTACTCTAGTAGACAAAGTGAAAGAAGCACAACTTCACGATGAAGAATGTAAGAAGATTTGGAGGAGGATAATCGATGGCGAAGAGTTCAAGTTCAAGATCGATAATGAAGGTCTGTTACGGTTTGAAGGTAGAATCTGGGTACCGCTAGTACCTGAGGTCAAAGAGGAGATTTTGTGCGAAGCTCATAGTCCTAGATATTCTATTCACCCCGGGAGTACGAAGATGTACCAGGATCTCAAGCATCATTTCTGGTGGCCGAATATGAAGAGGGATGTTGTTGAATGCGTTGCGAAATGCTTTACGTGCCAGAAAGTTAAAGCAGAACACCAGAGACCAAGTGGTTTGCTACAACCGTTAGAGATTCCAGAGTGGAAGTGGGAGTACATCACGATGGATTTTATGGTAGGTCTTCCAATGACTCAGAAGGGATTTGATGCGATATGGGTTATAGTGGATCGACTGACGAAGTCAGCCCACTTTCTGCCGATCAGGGTTAAGTACAACCTGGACAAGCTAGCGAAGCTATACGTGAAGGAAATTATTTCTAGACATGGTGTTCCGGTGTCAATTGTGTCCGACAGAGATCCACGTTTTACATCTAATTTCTGGAAGCGATTGCAAGAATGTCTGGGAACGCAATTGCGAATGAGTACAACGTATCATCCTCAGACTGATGGACAGAGCGAGAGAACGATTCAGACGCTTGAGGATATGCTGAGAGCTTGTGTGATGGACTTCAAAAGAAGCTGGGAGGATCATCTACCGTTGGTGGAGTTCACCTACAACAATAGTCATCATGCGAGTATTGGTATGCCGCCTTACGAAGCATTATACGGCAGAAAATACAGAACTCCTTTGTGCTGGGATGAAGTCGGTGAACTGTCAATTGTTAGGACCAGAATTGGTACAACAAACCGCCGAAATTGTGAAGCTGATCAGAACGAGATTAGTTGCTGCTCAAGACAGACAGAAGAAGTATGCTGATCTTCATCGACAAAATCGAGAATTCTTACCAGGAAGTTTTGTGTTCCTTAAAGTATCTCCCTGGAAGGGGAAGATTCGATTTGGTAAGAAGGGAAAGCTGAGTCACAGATTTATTAGACCTTTTGAGGTGTTGCAAAAAGTTGGCGAGGTAGCTTACGAGATTGCATTACCTCCGGAGCTCGAGAATATACATAATGTCTTCCATATTTCTGTGTTAAGACCTTACAAGCATGATTATAAACGTGTAATAGAATATGAACCTTTACAATTTGATAAGGACTTAACATATGAAGAAGTGCCTATTCAAATAGTTGATAGAAAGGAACAAGTACTTAGGAATAAAGTGATACCTTCTGTTAAGGTAACCTGGTGGAACCATAGTGCTGAAGAAGCTACGTGGGAACTCGAAGATGTTATGATGAAATCTTATCCGCAGTTATTTGCTTAACTTTTGTGTGTAACCCCTTATGTACCGATTCTACGGACAGAATCCTTTTAAGGGGGGAAGAATGTAATAGACGAGAATTTTTTTTGTGTGATTCTGGGAACAGAATCCTTTTAAGGAGGGAAGATTGTAACGATTTAGATTTTATATAATAATTTTTAATATTTATTGAGTTAAATAAATAAATTATGTGATTTATGGAGTGATTTAATTAAGTGTTATATATTAATTAAATGAATGTGTATATTAATTCTATATTATAGTTCTAATTTAATTGAGATAATTGAATTAGATGAATTTTGTGATGAAGTGTTACATAAATTATAATTAGCAAGTAATTATAATTCTGTGGCAATTTTATGTGATTAATTGATATTAGATTTTAATTGATTAAATAAGAATATTAAATATTTAATTAATTAAAGTGTGACATTAAGGTAGGTGTTAAAACAAATTATTAAAATAAAGAAAAGAGTTTTAAATGGTTTTAACCAAACAAAGCCCTTACATTTATTTTTAAACCGTTTTACCAAACAATGTCTTAATATTAAAATCTGTTTTTATAAAGTACTCTTGCCAAACAAGCCCTAGTGGCTTTTGATTTTTAAAAATTTTGTAACTGATGAATGTTTATTAGGGGAGTTAATTGTCAGTTATATATTATATGTATATCCTATATCTATTAGTATACGTTTACATGATACGTTAGTCTAAACTACGTTAGAGAGAATATCAGTGTAAGAGAGAAAAGAAAGAACAGAGGAAGAGTTAGAGAAGAAAGAAGAAGAAGAGAAGGAAGAGCTTAAGCAAGCATCATCATCTTCTTCACTAACGATTAGCAAAAAGGTTATAATCTATAATTTTACTCTTACAATTATAGAATTCAATCTATATGTTCCTTGTATTTTATTCTCAGTCAAAAGTTGAGTTTTCATGGAAGTGTGTAACAATAAATTTTATATATATGTATTGTGTTCATGTGTTATTATTGGTGATTGTATGCTATAAAGGATTTTTAGAAATCAAATGGTTGTTAAAATATGTTTTAATGGAAAATTGATGTTCTTGAGAGCTCATATGTTTTGGTTGAGTTTTAGAATGAAAATTTATGAAAATTTTATGTAGTAATTTGTATGTTTAGAATTGTTTATGATGCTATCTTCAATCATGAATATAATGTGTGTGTTATAAGTTTAATTGGTAGAGAAATTTTATAGTAAATTGTTTTGGGAAAAAATATGAGTTTTATAAAAATGTCAAAATTGAGTTTTTAAAACCTTTGATTTTCGTTAGACAAATTCTATGATTAGTATCATACATATAGCATGAGTATTACTGCATATGTATGCTTTACGTTGTCTGTGTTGCTGTGTGTTGTCGATTGTTGGCATGTGGGGGATGAACAGTGAAGCAGGGTGCCGTGGCTGTCTGCCTCTATTCGCGTTCCGGCGCAGCTGTGCCGGCAACAAAGGTAGAGGTGGCGCAACTGTGCCTGCTGACTTTTCCAGGTTTGACACCTGCGCAGCTGCGCCGGTGTCAAGGCAAAGGGTGGCGCAGCTGCGCCGTTGCCTGATCAGAGGCAGTGAGTTGGTTTGATTGGATTGTGCAGTCTTATTTGATAGCCTAAATTAATTTGGTTATGATGATGAGCATGTATTCAGTGACTATAACATGTGATTAACATGAAGTTGACAATTTCATAATTTGAGAAAAAGAAGTTTCGAAAACCTTAATATAGTATTTATATTAAGCTATAATTGTTTAATTGTAAAATAAGTTACTTAACTATAATTTGATTAATTATAATTAAGAGTAAATATTTAATTTAAATTATAATTCTGTGAAATTATAATGTATAGAAGTTAATTTATTTTAATCAATTAGATGTTAATTTAAATTATAATTTATGTAATTATAATTTAATAAATGCATGATTATTATAGATTATAATTAATAAATACATGATTAATTGTAAATTGTGTAATTATAATGCATGATGTAGTTTAACTGATTTTAAATTATAATTGTTTATAATTTAAGAGATAATTATAATTTAAGTAATTATAATTAGATTAAGTGTTTAAATTATAATTATTTAATTATAATTTAATTAAACACATAATTGATTTAGTTATGTGAGCATGCATATGTGATGCTTAATTGTTATTTAATTAGAATGAGTTAGCCATGAGGGTTGACCAATTATGTGAGTTAGTTATGTGTTAACTAATTTAGGTTATTGTGATTAAATATGTGTAAGATGTGTTAAGAACGTGATTGAGTTAAGTAGCTTACGCTTAAGGCAAGTCTTCTAAACCCTAAACTCGCTATTTCTACGCAAGTTTCTTTGAGTACATATATTCATTGTTGAGAATGTCCTTTTCATTTCTGTACTGGACAATTATTTACTTAACCGAAGAGATCTTGACTTATTGTTCAAGTAAGATCTAGTTTATTATTTTAAATTCTTTAAGTTTACTTCTAAAGCATATGTTAATTCATAATTCTTTTATTTATGAATTATTGAAAGTCGATTCAACTAATCCTTAGTTGATGAACGTGAATTCTACATTACCCTTGTAAGCTTATCCAAACCAAACTTTCTTTGGTGCGGACTTGAATTCAAATTACTGAGTTGAACAACCCTAATTATTAGGGGAGGTTATTACGCATAGCGTTAAGATATTTGTGCATAATACATGGTACGAAGGGCTGATCCCTCTAAGTACGAGTTAAGGTCCATAGTCTTATTGGCTGTTAAAGGTTTAAATAGAAATATTTATAACCTAGGACAAGAGTTCAAAGGTCTTATGACCCTCAGACAAATTTCATATTCGAATTTTAATGTTGATAAAGAATTATTATTCAATTCTTTATTATTGAAGCAAGCTAAGTTTAAAAGATATTCTTTCATGTAATTATTATTATTAAACTCCAGTGAGCTGTTGTTTGCTCACTCTTGCATTAAATAACAATTGCAGTTAAGGTTAATAATGTTGATGCCCCGTCTACGAGTAAAGGCAAGGGAAAGGTGAACAAGTGAAGACTTATTTAATTATTTTGAAATGATTATAATAAGACTTTTATGTCATGTTTTTATTTCGCACGTTATTGTTTATGTCAAGGTTAGAGTAACCCTTGGATTGATTCTAGAGAAGGTTGTAACCCTTGTTTTAAGGGAGATTTTATTATTTTGAATAAAGGTTGTAATTTATTTTGAGATATATTGGATAGATGTTGTTATAGTTAGAAAGTGAACACCAAATCATGTGAAAACGAAGTACCCGGATTTGGGGGTGTCACATACTTCCTAACACATATATATTCTTATTCGAACCCATCTCATGCTTTAAGAATTTTATTTATTAAATTTTTATTTTATAATTTCTGAAAGTTTGGTTTCTTACATCCTCTCCCCCTTATAAGGATTCCGTCCTCGGAATCACCGAAATCTCCCCTACTCGTTGCTATTCCGAATGTTACATATTCTCTTGAATAATTTTATCCATTCCATTTTTGGAAGTTTTATTATTATAACCTTCTCAATCGCATTCTACCATTTTCTCCTTTCTAAGGAACATCCACTTACTGCATTCATCCTTTAGAAGAATAAGAACCTTCCACGATCTTTCAATAATCGGGAAGTAGTATGAATGACTCAGATTCCAAATTATGCTGAGGAGTCACAAGACCGTGAACTTTTCTCCAAGTTTACAAATGCCTCAACACAGGTCTGCACACTGTAAACCAGAGTGTTTATCAATCACAAAAACTGAAAACACCCTCCACGCATACTCTAGGTGGCTAGCCTATTGTACCACTACGTTGAGCCACAACGTAGTGTTTTGTGACGACTATATGCGTTACGTTCGGAACCATTGTCACCGAAAATATGTCCCCTTTATAGGGTTGTTCGCCTCAGCTTTGCAACATCTAAATCAGCACCAGAGCAATCTGGTTTGGCACAAATACACAAGAGTGCTTGTATTCTATAATTACTTTTCAACAGTCGCCTAGCTAAATCAATTAGCTTAAACACTTATCAATAATTCGGACATCAATCGAAATAATTTAGTCAACTTTTCATAATTCAAAAAAAAACCAAAAATTATTTTATGACGTCAAAATGCCGCACCAACTTAATAGTACGTTGAAGATTCTGTCATTTTGTGACTTTGTCATATTACATCGTACCATAATGGGCTAACGATCTTACGATCACTTCTGACACTAGGTTCGATTGCATTATTGACTCCATCGTTTACCATCCTACACCATATCGAATGATGCACATGGTTAAAATATATTTTGAAAAATTTTCAAATCATTTTTGTCTTAGCCGAAACAAATAGCTTAGACATACGAATAAAGGTGTTATTTTTAAAACCCATTGGTTCAGTCACCCGACCCAATGTTTTCTCAAGAAAATCGAAGTGCAAACACTAGCACGAAGTCAATAAATTTTAAAAATCTAGCATAGCTAGAAGATTTAGAAAAATCCAAATTTCTCCATCAACTTCAATCTCTTACTCCATTGCTTCATCATTCTATCAATCTTTTATACCATCAATGGTTACTATATCAAAACACTGAATACTAGATATATAATATATATATTCCCAGTATAGTTCATCAACTTACCACACCATGGAAGTTCAGAAACTTACCACAATAATACGATTTTAGGAACTTGTCCTCGCAATACGTAGTCCAAGAACCAATCAGGGACTGTCCATATGCTTAGGGGCTAAAAAATTCATATGATTATGAGTTACAAACTTGACATAGGCATGAGTCTTAAGAACTCGCACCTAATCTTAATATTATCTAATTTAATCTTAGAAATCTCTATCTATCAAAATAAATATGAGAAAAGAATCACCTTTTCGCCATATGTATGATGATAGCGCAACAACAACATTCCAATGATTATCAATGTGATGCACTTAGCGTAAGCACAAAACCTCTGACCATACAAAAGTTTGTACAACTAAGCCATCACATGAGTCCTCAATGAAAACCCAACACTTAACCTTATCTTACCCTTACTTGCTCCTTGCTCATTACGAACTTTCTGTGTTTCATCACATACAACTCCTCACGAGTTCTTTTTTGTACCATTTCATAGTACATTCTCTCATAGCACCAAGTTATAACCACTTAGTCGTTACAGACTATTTATCACTTCAGAGTTCAATCTGATCACGTCGTGATCCTCAGTTTATCTTAGGGTTCTTTCCCTATTATCAACCAAACTCCATTCGAGTTCATTCTTATTATCTTTGTCATATTCATCTTATAGACATCGTCTTAACATTTTCATTACCGGAGTTAGAAACCCCTGATTCTCATTCTCTAAATACTTCAATATTCTTCTTTGAATCTTTATGTATATATTTTAATCTATATCTTTCCATCTCTCAGGTTATAGTCTAAGGTACACTTACCTAAGGTTTATAACCTACAGCTCTGATACCAACCTGTGATAAATCCACGTTCCTTTGAAACCTCGGATCCGGTGCAATCACGATACTACTAGTCAAATATTTACATATTTTATTCAAAACTTAATGAATAAATTTCACTTATTACAATATAGAAATATAATTCTATTCATTATGAATAAATTTCACTTATTATAATATAGAAATATAATTCTATTCATTATTCTCGTATAATAACCCCAAACTTTTATAAGTTACAATATTTGTCATTTACCATCCCTGTCTAAACATCAAATTCGACGTTACAAAAATGCGGAATAACTTAAATTTTTTGAATCTCTTTAGAATAAAATCTTCTTATTGATTTCATAACTTGAATCAATTACATATCCTTAAATCAAACTATATATGATTCACTATATTCGAATTACTGTATAAAGGTTTACATCTCAAATTGATACCCTCTATGTATCAACTAGTACCTCTTTACAACACGACAAGTATTAAACATCGTAATAATTATCATGTACAACTCCTAGAACCTAAACCTGGTTCAAGTAATGATCTAAATAGTATTCTTCGTTACGATACTATTTACTTTATCAACCAAGAAGCACGTAATCTTTACCGTGAATCCTTAACCTACAAAAGTGGTTATTTGCAAGAGTGAGCTCGACAGCACAGCAATTCTAACAGTTTTCATGCCTCACATAGCATATAACATCATACTCAGTTCATGCATTTATAATCAATTTATGTTTACTAAGCATATTACTTCTCACATAACAAGCATATCATCAAAGATCAACTTTCAATCTCATACATATCTCATATACAGCTCATATATAAGTTCACATCCTCACAGCATAATATAATTCAACTAACAGTTATTAAATTCATATATCAAATAGGAACTGAAAGACTTGCCTGATTCGTAGTTTAACAACTACGACTTAACTACTTAAAGCTATCTGCACTTTGTGTATTCCTACACAGTTATATAATCATGGATTTATATCCATCAGTCATACATTTCATATGCTGTTAAAAGAATAACATTTCCATATATCGTTTTCTAATCTTGGTTCTGTTTCACTCTATCTTAGGACAACCACGATGTTACCACATCATACTTTCATACTTATTCTATAGAAACCATTCTATTTCGGTCCTTAGGGTCCTTAAGGAAAATAACTTAATACTAGACAGTTAACAAACTGTTCTTAGCAGCTCTGCAACACGGCGCGGCCGCGCGGCAATTAAGCTTGGTAGTGGCGCGACCGCGCTACTCCCTGCCACAACCAGAACTAAGATTTCATAACTCAGTTTAGTTTCTAACATAGCATGTATAATATAAACATAAGTAGGTTCTGATATTTCTTCAAGTTCACATTAACTACTTAGTTTTAAATCACTTAGCTTCATTTCAAACCATTGTAATCAATAAGGCTTCATAACTTCCTTTTAACAAAGGGTAAACCATATAATTTTCTATAATATATAGTTTTCTTGAAGTGTCACACTTCATTTCATATTATATAGATGTAGCTACTATATAACTTTTAATTACACATCATTGCACATGGCAATTAATCTACATAATAATACTAATTAATTCCTTTAATTATTCATTCATAAAATTATTTAATAAATGCTTATTCCACCACTTTGCCACACTAGGCATATCTCACAAGCTCAATATTAAGCTTATCATTACTTCCACCACACTTTAATATTCCTTTTAATATAAGATTTGTGTGACACATGCACTTTAATGTCAAGCTACCTTAAATAACTATACACTTATAATATGTATAGCATTTATGCTTAGAATAATAAAGATTAACTCTATTATTATAAAATTTACAATAAAATAATAACTTAAGTTATTTAATACATTAAAATAACTTAGCTTTCTTTTATTAATTAACTCTCTTGAAATTACATTAGAAATTATGTATTTTACCATAACATGACATAAAAATGTTTTTATCATGTTTTTCTCCCAATATAGGCATTAATTATAATAAAATGACTTACTCATTTTTCTCAAGATATTATTTTAATATCATATCAAAGTATTATTAAAATAGTTACATGTATGACACATATACATCTTTTATATAGAAAATAGGCCATAAGTTTTCTATTATGATAAATTGTTCCCAAAATAATTTCTTTAATCTATACATTTAACCATATCTCAATATTAATTAATTCTCTAATCAATATTTATTCTTATTAGTTAATTCTCATAATTAACTAATTCGTGCTTTACTATCCCAATCCTTCAATGGATAGCTTAAACACTAATAATAGCCTATATTATAAACATACTAGTTATTAGTATAAATACACAAGAAGAGGGTGATCATACATTAAAGATATTTAATGTCACCAACTTACTATGATAAAATAATTATATAAATTATTCAATGTTGATAGATAAATCTTATTCACCGTTCTTACTAATTCACCTTTACAATTCTTAACAAATATATAAAAATAATATATTTATTAAACACAAGAATCTCATATTGCATAGTTCATATTATCTTATGCAACACAATGTCACATACTTCCTAACACATATATATTCTTATTCGAACCCATCTCATGCTTTAAGAATTTTATTTATTAAATTCTTATTTTATAATTTCTGAAAGTTCGGTTTCTTACATCCTCTCCCCCTTATAAGGATTCCGTCCTCGGAATCACCGAAACCTCCTCTACTCGTTGCTATTCCGAATGTTACATATTCTCTTGAATAATTTTATCCATTCTCTTTTTGGAAGTTTTATTATTATAACCTTCTCAATCACATTCTGCCATTTTCTCCTTTCTAAGGAACATCCACTTACTGCATTCATCCTTGAGAAGAATAAGAACCTTCCACGATCTTTCAATAATCGGGAAGTAGTATGAATGACTCAGATTTCAAATTATGCTGAGGGGTCACAAGACCGTGAACTTTTCTCCAAGTTTACAAATGCCTCAGCACAGGCCTCCACACTATAAACTAGAGTGTTTATCAATCACAAAGACTGAAAACATCCTCCTACGCGTACTCTAGGTGGCTAGCCTATTGTACCACTACGTTGAGCCACAACGTAGTGTTTTGTGACGACTATATGCGTTACGTTCGGAACCATTGTCTCCGAAAACATGTCCCCTTTATAGGGTTGTTTGCCTCAGCTTTGCAACATCTAAATCTGCACCAGAGCAATCTGGTTTGGCACAAATACACAAGAGTGCTTGTATTCTATAATTACTTTTCAACAATCGCATAGCTGAATCAATTAGCTTATACTCTTATCAATAATTCGGACATCAATCGAAATAATTTAGTCAACTTTTCATAATTCGAAAAAAAACCAAAAATTATTTTATGACGTCAAAATGCCACACCAACTTAATAGTACGTTGAAGATTCCGTCATTTTGTGACTTTGTCATATTACATCGTACCATAATAGGCTGATGATCTTACGATCACTTCCGACACTAGGTTCGATTGCATTGATGACTCCATCGTTTACCATCCTACACCATATCGAATGAGGCACATGGTCAGAATATATTTTGAAAGATTTTCAAATCATTTTTGTCTTAGCCGAAATAAATAGCTTAGACATACGAATAACGGTGTTGTTTTTAAAACCCATTGGTTCAGTCACCCGACCCAATGTTTTCTCAAGAAAATCGAAGTGCAAACACTAGCACGAAGTCAATAAATTTTAAAAATCTAGCATAGCTAGAAGATTTAGAAAAATTCAAATTTCTCCATCAACTTCAATCTCTTACTCCATTGCTTCATCATTCTATCAATCTTTTATACCATCAATGGTTACTATATCAAAACACTAAATACTAGATATATAATATATATATTCCCAGTATAGTTCATCAACTTACCACACCATAGAAGTTCAGGAACTTACCACAATAATACGATTTTAGGAACTTGTCCTAGCAATACGTAGTCCAAGAACCAATCAGGGACTGTCCATATGCTTAGGGGCTAAAAAATTCATATGATTATGAGTCACAAATTTGTCATAGGCATGAGTCTTAAGAACTCGCACCTAATCTTAATATTATCTAATTTAATCTTAGAAATCTCTATCTATCAAAATAAACATGAGAAAAGAATCACCTTTACGCCATATGTATAATGATAGCGCAACAACAACATTCCAATGAGTATCAATGTGATGCACTTAGCGTAAGCACAAAACCTCTGTCCATACAAAAGTTTGTACAACTAAGCCATCACATGAGTCCTCAATGAAAATTCAACCCTTAACTTTATCTTACCCTTAACTTGCTCCTTGCTCATTACAAACTTTCTGTGTTTCATCACATACAACTCCTCACGAGTTCTTTTTTATACCATTTCATAGTATATTCTCTCATAGCACCAAGTTATAACCACTTAGTCGTTACAGACTATTTATCACTTCAGAGTTCAATCTGATCACGTCGTGATCCTAAGTTTATCTTAGGGTTCTTTCCCTATTATCAACCAAACTCCATTCGAGTTCATTCTTATTATCTTTGTCATATTCATCTTATAGACATCGTTTTAACATTTTCATTACCGGAGTTAGAAACTCCTGATTCTCATTCTCTAAATACTTCAATATTCTTCTTTGAATCTTTATGTATATATTTTAATCTTTATCTTTCCATCTCTCAGGTTATAGTCTAAGGTACACTTACCTAAGATTTATAACCTACAGCTCTGATACCAACCTGTGACGCCCCCAAATCCACGTTCCTTCGAAACCTCTGATTCGGTGCAGTCACGATACTACTAGTCAAATATTTACATCTTTTATTCAAAACTTAATGAATAAATTTCACTAATTATAATATAGAAATATAATTCTATTCATTATCAGGATCTCGTATAATAACCCTAAACTTTTACAAGTTACAATATTGGTCATTTACCATACCTGTCTAAACATCAAATTTGACGTTACTAAAATGCGGAATAACTTAAATTTTTTGAATCTCTTTAGAATAAAATCTTCTTATTGATTTCATAACTAGAATCAATTACATATACTTAAATCAAACTATATATGATTCACTATATTTGAATTACTGTATAAAGGTTTACATCTCAAATTGATACCCTCTATATATCAACTAGTACCTCTTTACAACACGACAAGTGTTAAACATCGTAATAATTATCATGTACAACTCCTAGAATCTAAACCTGGTTCAAGCAATGATCTAAATAGTATTCTTCGTTACGATACTATTTACTTTATCAACCAAGAAGCACGTAATTTTTACCTGTGAATCCTTAACCTGCAAAAGTGGTTATTTGCAAGAGTGAGCTCGACAGCATAGCAATTCTAACAGTTTTCATGCATTATATAGCATATAACATCATACTCAGTTCATGCATTTATAATCAATTTATGTTTACTAAGCATATTACTTCTCACATAACAAGCATATCATCAAAGATCAACTTTCAATCTCATACATATCTCATATACAGCTCATATATAAGTTCACATCCTCACAGCATAATATAATTCAACTAACAGTTATTAAATTCATATATCAAATAGGAACTGAAAGACTTGCCTGATTCGTAGTTAAACAACTATGACTTAACTGCTTAAAGCTATCTACACTTCGTGTATTCCTACACAGTTATATAATCATGGATTTACATCCATCAGTCATACATTTCATATGCTCTTAATAGAATAACAATTCGTATATCATTTTCTAATCTTAGTTCCGTTTCATTCTATCTTAGGACAACCACGATGTTACCACATCATACTTTCATACTTATTTTATAAAAACCATTCTATTTCGGTCCTTAAGGAAAATAACTTAAGACCAGACAGTTAACAAACTGTTCTTGGCAGCTCTGCAACACAGCGTGGCCGCGCGACAATTAAGCTTGGGAGTGCCGCGACCGCGCTACTCCTTGCCACAACCAGAATTGAGATTTCATAACTCAGTTTAGTTTCTAGCATAACATGTATAATATAAACATAAGTAGGTTCTAATATTTCTTCAAGTTCACATTAACTACTTAGTTTTAAATCACTTAGCTTCATTTCGATTCATTGTAATCACTAAGGCTTTATAACTTCCTTTTAACAAAGGGTAAACCATATAATTTCCTATAATATATAGTTTTCTTAAAGTGTCACACTTCATTTCATATTATATAGATGTAGCTACTATATAACTTTTAATTACACATCATTGCACATGGCAATTAATCCACATAATAATACTAATTAATTCCTTTAATTATTCATTCATAAAATTATTTAATGAATGCTTATTCCACCACTTTGCCACACTAGGCATATCTCACAAGCTCAATATTAAGCTTATCATTACTTCCACCACACTTTAATATTCCTTTTAATATAAGATTTGTGTGACACATGCACTTTAATGTCAAGCTACCTTAAATAACTATACACTTATAATATGTATAACATTTATGCTTAGAATAATTAAGATTTACTCTATTATTATAAAATCTACGATAAAATAATAACTTAAGTTATTTAATACATTAAAATAACTTAGCTTTCTTTTAATAATTAACTCTCTTGAAATTACATTAGAAATTATGTATTTTGCCATAACATGACATAAAAATATTTTATCATGTTTTTCTCCCAATATAGGCATTAATTATAATAAAATGACTTACTCATCTTCTCAAGATATTATTTTAATATCATATCTAAGTATTATTAAAATAGTTACATGTATGACACATGTACATCTTTTATATAGAAAATAGGCCATAAGTTTATTTTCTATTATGATAAATTGTTCCCAAAATAATTTCTTTAATCTATACATTTAACCATATCTCAATTTTAATTAATTCTCTAATCAATATTTATTCTTATTAGTTAATTCTCATAATTAACTAATTCGTGCTTTACTATCCCAATCCTTCAATGGATAGCTTAAGCACTAATAATAGCCTATATTATAAACATACTAGTTATTAGTATAAATACACAAGAAGAGGGTGATCATACATTAAAGATATTTAATGTCACCAACTTACTATGATAAAATAATTCTATAAATTATTCAATGTTGATAGATAAATCTTATTCACCTTCTTACTAATTCACCTCTACAATTCTTAACAAATATATAATAATAATATATTTATTAAATACAAGAATCTCATATTGCATAGTTCATATTATCTTATGCAACACAATGCTACATACTTCCTAACACATATATATTCTTATTCGAACCCATCTCATGCTTTAAGAATTTTATTTATTAAATTCTTATTTTATAATTTTTGAAAGTTTGGTTTCTTACACACCACGCCTTCGTTCCGATACCCGTCGTCACTTAACAATTGAGATTGGAGCATTATGATCACGTTTTCGTTCCGATACCCGACGTTATTGAAAAATATCAATTCAAACAGATTGCATACCCGAATTTTAATATACAAGTTTTGTAATATCAATGTATAATTATCAAAATTGACAAAGTAACATATTATAACAATGAATCACGCCTTCGTCCCGATACATCACTCCTTAGTCCCGATACATCACGCCTTAGTCCCGACACATCACGCCTTCGTCCCGATACATCACGCATTCGTTTCGATACATCACCCCTTCAGTTCCGATACATCACGTCTTCATTCCGATACCCGACGTCACTTAACAATTGGGATTGGAGCATGATGATCATATTTTTCGTTTCGATACCCGAAGTCATTGAACAATGTCAATTCAAACAGATTGCATACTCAAATTTTAATATACAAGTATTGTAATTTCAATGTATAATTATCAAAATTGACAAAGTAACATATTATAACAATGCATCACGCCTTCGTCTTGATACATCACGCCTTAGTCCCGATACATCACGACTTAGTCCCGACACATCACGTCTTAGTCCCGATATATCACGCATCCCGGTGCCATATATACTTCTCATAACTTAGTTATTTAATATCATTTAACAAAGTATCATCTTATAACAATGCATCACGCCATCGTCCCGATACATCACGCCTTAGTCACGACACGGTACAAGTATTAAAATTGACAATGTACAAGTATTAAAATTTTAATATATAATAATTAAAATTGACAATGTAACATTATAAAAATTTCAACGTTACAAATGTCGCTAGTGTATCAAAACTACTAAAATTAGTTCCGATAACCGAAATGTTGCCCTATGTTGGCAACGCAATGTCCTTTGCCTTGTGCTTACGCAATTCATGGGCAATTCTATACCTAAACAAGGACGCATCTTCTGCCAACCATTGCAACGTCCCTAAAGCCCTGCCTTGGACAGTGTAGTTGACGTACTTCATTACGTATACTTTGTAATCCATAAGATTTTTCTGTTTAGGTCGGAGTGACTTGGAAGCGAAAGACATCCTTTTATGCAGGAATTTCTTTTCAGGGTTGAAAATCCATAGAGCGTTTGCAACGTAGTCACATTGAAAAAAACATGAATGTTAGTTAGAGCATATAATATTGGGCTGTATTTGGAAATGACTTCGGCATTTGAGAACCAACCACATATTCTAGCTCTAATTGGTAACGATATGATATTTTGTTAGTAGGGCCGTCATCGAACATAGAATCTATCAGCATAACTCGTCAACGCACAATATCTACAACGAATAAAAAATAATGGGAGTTTTTATGGTTAACTGGAAGGAAGGTAAAATCACAGGCTCCCATCTCCGGTTGGTTTCATTGGTTGAAAAAATAGGGCGCCACCTCGGCCACGTCATACTCCTTCTAATCTGCTAGATTGAGTTTGCTATATTCCGGCCACCATCCTTGTAGTAGTTGGAAAAAATAGCAGGGCATGAAATAAATTTTCTTTCGATCGGGTATGACCTGCCTTAGACGTACTTCGCATAACTTCAACAAACTCAGATACGCGTCGATGGTCTGATCCCATAGCTCGTTCCCTGGCAGAACAGATAGTAAGTCCTTGTAGACCAATCTGTACTCGTCATCCGGGTCGATATACGGATACTATTTTGAATCCACCACATCAAAAAAAAAATTCGGTTTAGCCATTATACCTCTTCTCCTTTTAGTGGTTTGAGTGGATCCTTTTTATAGAATCCTGACTGATCCCTTTGTAGCCACGACAGCTGGGTTAACGACACGCCCTCTTCCCCACTTCGAATAGGCTCTGAATATGCTTAAAGTTCTGGCGTTTCTTCTAATATTGGGCTCAACTGCGTCGCCTGAAAGGGTTCCGCAGTGTTAATGCAATTTAAAGAACTCCACTCATGCATGTAAGGTGGGGGAGGTGATATATATGATCGGTGTTCCTCTTCAGCCACAAATTGCATGTCGGGCACATAAGGGGATCCCGGAGTGTCTTCACTGAATGGATTAAAATGGGCAAATGGTGTTTGTTGGGTCAGCTTATCTTCCAGACAGTTGGGGATGGTTTTACTGGGATCTTCAAACACTCCGCGATACTTTTCATTAAAAATTATCGACCTTGCACACCGCTGCTCGTACACAGACCGAGGGTTGTGCACAAGTGGTTTTGAAAGAAGGTTTCGAACAAGGTCTCGAGAGAACTCGATCTGTATATGTCAGAATACATTTCATTAGCGATACGTATGTAATATATTATATAAATACTACCCACAAAAATTCAATAGCTAAAAACTTACGAGGCCGGCATCTTCGTACTGACAAAAGAAGGACCGGGTGTATATGTATCATCTGGTTGAACTGGTGGGTGGCTTACTCTCAGACGAGTCATCTGCCTATACCAGCTGAGGTAGTCATCCAGCCGAATATCCTGCCTTGTGGCAACCATAGTATCTAAATAGATATCCTTCCATGCATACCACGTGACAATGTATTCGGTCCTCAACTCGATATAATCATATGATTGGATCCCTTCCCGTTCTCGGCGGAGTTCGACCATAGATATCGAGTTCGGTGGAATATCCTGCACTTCCCCAAATTGTCTCAATACGCGATCTGACATCTGGAATTCAACCACTTCGAGCAAAATGAGGGGAATACGTGAGGCCCCACTATACCATGCTGCCTGATACTTTTGTGCCACAAGATGATCGAAATGTGAATACGACATCTAGCGTACCATAGCATCTGTCATCCCATCAAATTCCCCCCGATAAAAGAATTGGTTGTGATGGGGATATGGTCTTCTTGCCTCTTTCAGGGTATGTATTTTTCTTCGGTAGGCCCATATTCTTGCGCAGGGCAACAAATGATCCACCCATCTTGCATAGTTAGGCCGACCAATTAATAGGCGTTTGTAGGCCCACACCTCTAAAATAAGATTTGACGTTAAATAATCAACGTTCAGTATGTAATCAGAGATCCTTTTAACTAAACATGAAGGTATTGAGACAATACCAAACCTGCAGAAAACACCCAGAAAATCTCTTAGCTTCGTATCGGGTTGCTTTATGTAAGCTGCGGAACAAACAAGCTAACACCGCAGCTCCCCATGCATAATCATGTACTTTATTAACATCCTCTAAAAATGATAAATTCCTCGGATGTATGACGTCGCGGTTTGTCGATGCAAATAATACATTCCCCAAGAGAAAAAGTACATATGCTTTGGTGTAAGTTAACACCGTTTCATTATCAGCATTTAACGGAAGCTTGCAAAATCTACTACCCAACCACGACAACATAATGCCCCCACAAGCATACACTTTCTCATCCCCAACAATATATTGACTAAATTCGCTACCAGAAAAGTAGTGTTTTGGGTTACGGGGTAATGTACATGTTATGGGATGCCCTATAACCGGTAATCCTAGGATGAAATATACATCTTCCAGGGTTACTGTCATTTCACCGATCGGGAAGTGAAATATATTGGTTTCACTACGCCACCGCTCAACTAATACTTCTATCAGCGAAGCGTCTAACTGGTTACAGACATTAGTATTTGTAAATACCCCAAAACCCCAGTCGTGTAATAATTCTTTTTGGGGGTCACTTAAAACCCAAACTTCTAACGAACGACCACTCTCATCAATTCGTAATGACCTGATGTAATGGGGATTGTCCCATACGGATATTGAAATGTGGTTTGGTTGGTCCGACAACAAAGTATCCACAGCGGGTCCGGGATTGAATTCCATTTCTGTCAGTAACACAGCCAAAATAAACATATATCAAGACCACAAACATCGTAAAAATAACAAGGATAAACATCCATTGACTCTTAAAGTAAACAACATAGATATTTTTATTTTGCCGTGAGCAAAAACAAAGGTGACATCATCACGTCATTTAAAGTATACAAAATAGATTATTTAAAAAATAGATATTAACTATTCGCTAATCCACAAACATACATATATGATGGAACGTTATAAGGTTGGATGTAAGGATTTGCTGGACACGATCTGATTGGTTGCTTTCTTCTCAAATTTGCTGCAACAATTGTCGATTTAGTAGTTTGGTTGCTTTGACCATAGTAGTTGGACAAGATGGACAGTTACTATCTCTGCTTCGCTTACAAAATGGCGTCGTTCAGTATGAAAACTACAATTTCTCCTTCGTCTTACAAAAGGGCGTCATACGGTATACCTTGCGTTAGACACCTCATAGTTATAGTGACTACAACAAATCATACATCCAACGCCATGTAGACATACAATCGCTCGCTACTACGATTAGATCTAAACCCACATTTCGTCTTTCAAGTCCATATAGGTTATCACAGTAATTGGTAGCTAAGCAATTAAGCAGTGAAGGCACAAATTGTAATAGATAATCACATAGCAATCAATAAGACCAACATGGAAGCATATCAATATAAACTACTCAAAAGGCTCCATTGAAATCTCAAAATAAAGTTTAAGATATCATAAATGAAGAATATTTATCATCCACAAGTTGAATACACATTATAAGATTACAAATAGGAAGCAAAGAGATTATAAAGATAGAGAATGCAAATCTGAGTGCTCAAGCTCCTTTGTTGAATATCCAATGAAATCCACTTGCTTCAATCTTCTTCTCTAATTAAACCCTAAAAACTAATTAATTAAACCTAGAATTAATCTACTCCTAACCTAATCTAGACAAGAAATTAAAGAGAGAAAAAGAAGAGAACTAGGGCTAGGGCTCCCTTAAGGGGAGTATATTGTATATCTATCAAAATGGGTAAAAGCCCTAATATATAAGCCTCCAAGACAATCCCCGATCTGCCTAAGTGAAAGTCAAATACTGGTCAAGTTTCAAGCTGGCGCGGCCGCGTGCCTTTAAGCTTTGGTTCAGGCGCGGCCGCGCGCTTCTGCAGACTTTTGCTCTCCGGACTGCTAATTGGCCTGGGCGCGCGTGCTTCTTTTGTAATTCCGGCTCGACCGTGCAAGACTGTGGTTTTTGCTGGCGCAATGCTGGCTTCTGCTGCATTCTTTATTTGCTTTCTCCTGCACCTCTTGCCTTCTTGCATCCTTTGAGCCTTTTTGCATCATCACATTCCCATCAAGCTGCTTGACTCCTTTCCATTATCATGCCATCATCCCTTTTAGCATTCTTTCAGCTGTTTTAGCCACATATGCACCAAGAGAGTTCCAAAATATGAAATCTACAAAACAAAGCAAAAATGCATGAAAAGCACAATGATACTTGAGTTTAAGCCACAAAAAAAGTTAGTTAATATCTTAATAAGTGGTCATAAAAACCACTTAAGAGCGGACCAATCTCCAGAGAAAGCTCTATTTCTCCCATAGCTTATCGGTGAGATCCATCGAAATCCCGGATGACCACATGACTGGTTTTGATCCGGTTCGGGTTAATCTTCATTCTCTCCAAGGTATCGTAGGGACAGATGTTGAGGGATGATCCTCCATCTATAAGCACACCTCCGATCACATAATCGGAAGACATCACTGCTATATATAATGACTTGCGATGACCCGTCCCTTCTGCAGGTATATCATCGTCAGTGAAAGATATCACATTGCTGTTAAAAATGTGTTCTACCACGTGACAGAATTTCTCGGCATCCACGGTATGTGACAGATGGGCTTCTTCCAGTACTTTCACTAGAACGTCACGATGCTCCACCGATGATAGGACCAAGTCTAGGATGGACATCTGCTTTGGTGCGTCTTTCAAGCTTTGCACCACTTTGATTTCATTGTGTCCCATTTTACTGAAGAACTTTTTGATGTTCTCTTCAGCCACCTTTTCTTTAGCTTTAATGACTGGCTTGATCACCCGCTGAAGCAAGAACAATGGATTATCCTTCGGTACTATGGCAATGTTGTTTGATGTGGAACTTTCGTCATTCTCATAGTTCCATGGGACCCTTTTCAGATTGATAACTGGGTATTGAGGTCTGAAGGGCAAGATTAAAGGCTCGAGTGCGACCACTTTCATAGGATTTTATGTTTCCTGTACCCCTTTCCTTGGTAGTACTAAGGGTGTGAGGACTGACTCCTTATCATAGGAAACGACAGCCACTGTATCCTGATTCCATACAGTGGGAATAAAGAGATTATCTTTATCTGGGAGGCCATAATCCCGATTCCCTCTTATCAATTCACCGCTTTCAATCATATTCTGAATCATGTTACGAAGTGCCCAGCAATCCTCAATATCATGTCCAGGTGTATTGGAGTGGTACTGACAAGTTTGGTCAGGCTTGAATTTCTTGGATCAAGGGTTCAGTGGAGGTAGTAAATCTGCAACCATTCCCTCGTTGATTAACATCTGAAGGATTTCCTTCATCGGCTGGTTTAGGTTAGTGAAATTCCTTTGAAAGGAGAATTTCCTACCAGCTTGGAAATTATCCTCTTTGGCCATCCGGTCGGCCCATGGTTCATGCTCATGAGATCGGTAGTAATCCCTCATGGGAATGGGACTGACCTCCGGTGTGGGAGGATTTTCTTCAGAATGGTTGGCCTGGTTCATCAGCTGCCTGGTGATCTGATGTTGGTATACAACCAACTCTGCTAACTGTTCAATTTGTTCCTTGATAGACCTAACCTCTTGTTCTATCAGGAATCGCCTTTCCAAAACTTCCCAACTGTCTGGGCTGTTATTGATAGATGGAGTTGATTCTCCCACATAACGGAGGTACTTGGATCCTTCTCCATTTCCCGTACTGATCATGTTGACATTTTCATCTTTGTGCTGAGGGAGGGGATTATCCTGCACATGCGGTTGCTCGGGCTTCGTTACCATAATCTCTCCGTTGTCAATCAAGTCTTGGATTTTGTGCTTGAGAGACCAACAGTCTTGGGTGTTATGTCCCGGAGATCCAAAATGGTAAGCACACTTCTTGCTTGGGTCGAAATTCTGTCCACCAGTGTTGGTTGGTGGAAGGAGTTGCACAATCTTTTTCTGTGCGGTTAATAGTTTCAGCACATTCTCGAGTGAATCCCCTAATGGGGTGAATGTTCTTCGATGCCTGGCCTCCATATTTTTCTGAAATGGAGGGTTTGAAGGCTGTGTAGGAGCTTAAAAAGGGGTATAATTCCTCTTTTGAATGAGCATATTGGTTGAATCGCCCCTTGGATTATGTCCTTGCAATACTAAGGACACTTCTTCATCTTTCTTCTTATGTGCTCTCCATGGATTACTCTCGTAATTCCCGGACTGGATA
Organism: Panax stipuleanatus; assembly: GCA_020205555.1. Lineage (NCBI taxonomy): Eukaryota > Viridiplantae > Streptophyta > Magnoliopsida > Apiales > Araliaceae > Panax > Panax stipuleanatus. The sequence goes on from CM035123.1 coordinate 89,413,061, forward strand.
TGTTCGACAACGGCTTCCAAGGTAGTCAGGTCCTTTATCTTCCCAGACTTCAGCCCCATTTCGGCCATTTCACCGTGCTTGATCATCTCAGAGAATGGTTTTCCTATGCCTACTAGGGCCATATCGTAATATGGAGCTTCTTGAATATCGATGAAGGTCATGACTATCTCAGTCTCATTCATAGGTGGAATAACTTGTGATGCAACTCGTCTCCATCTTTGAGCATACTCTCTGAATGACTCAGAACTTTGTTTCTTGATTTTGGTTATCAGGTATCTGTCTGGAGCCAGCTAAGACTGGAAACTATATTGACTGAGGAAGGCATGGGCCAACTCTTCCCAACTGTGAATTTTGGAGTTGTCTAAACGGGCGTACCAGGCTCTAGCCTCTCCGGTCAGACTCTTCTGAAATAATTACATTCGAAGCTTCTCGTCCTCTGCATAGTATCTGAGTTCTCCAATGAATACTTTCAAGTGAGTACAGGGGTCTCCCAATCCATCATATTTCTCAAAATCAGGAGTTCTAAATTTTTCGGGATAACGAGCCCCAGGGAATATGTAGAGGTCTGAATAATTGACACTGCCAAATGCCCCAGTCCCTTTGATAGATCGGATGGTTTCTTCCATCTGCTGTACTTTCTTTAGAATGTCACCAGCTTCCTGTTCTTTGTTGAGGGTGGTGATTTCAGGGGTTTTGTTGGTTGTGTCCTGGTTTTGTGGTCCAGGAATCTGAATATTTACCTTTTCGATTTCTTGACTGCCACCACTACCACCAGGTGTTCCTGGTTCTGTGTGAGCTTGGGTTTGCTTCCCTTTAAGAGCCTTACTTTGTTCTCTCTGGACAATTCAGCTATCTGATTCTTTTGTCCTTCAAACTCTTCACTAGAGACAGGGGTGGATTCTAGCTGAGCACTTGAAGTCATGTCCGTGGATGGACTAAGTGCTTTCTTAGACTTAGATCTAGTGACAGGACCAATTTTTCACCTACAACAAAACGTAGGCGTGTCAATTTCTTGAGGTAGGTAGGGATAGGATGCCTGCCGTGATGTATTTTTGTAGTTTTTTTATCTTATCCTGTAAAATAGAGGTCAGTTATTTTGATGACAGAATGACAAGATGTATTATAACAGGAAATGTAAATTTTTATTATGATATTTACATTGTGCTCCTTTACATTGGAATTGAAAACTTGACATTGAATTGAAAGAGGAAGGTATGAAGAAGCTTCCCATCGGATGTGGTTAATCAAAGACTGACCTATCTTAGGTTACTCTCGCGGCTTTTTCGGCATGAAGGTCCCCAGATCATCACAATCTACTAGAGGGGAAATTAATCCGATCTTTCAACTAGAGTGAATCTGGGTGGTGCATTTTCATGAGCCCCAAAGACTTAGCCGTCCCTAGAGACATTACTTATCACCGACTGGTTTGCCTTCCGGAGGAGGAATCACACAACATACATTCACATACATCGCAGCTCACCGTTATGCATATGATGACATTGGTGCAAAGCACTAATATGGGTGTGAAGCACTAAAAAAAATAGGAAAGCATTCATTCACATTCATTCAATGTAAAGACGCAACATTCACGCATTCATTCAATGTAAAGACGCATCATTCATATACACGCAGATATAAATGGAAAATTTTGAAAAGATTTGAACGCGACCTAAGCCCTCTACTATCCCCAGCAGAGTCGCCACCTGTCGACGTCGGGAAAAGATCAGCGGGTCGGGTCACAACCCGGATCTTTCTCTCTTCCTAAGTTATTTCTACCCTTACTCTTTTTATTGCGAAAAAGGTTTTGAAGGGTTTTTTAGGAAAAGACCAACATGTATCATGTCGATGATTTGAACGTTTTACAGATTCGCCAGTTGGTAGATTTGAAATGGTTGTACCAACTCAACCGAGTTTTGTTTAAAAAGAGGCTCGATTGCTGAACACTGTCGAAACTTGATCTTTGAAAACAAAGTTTTGAGTTCGGGGGCTTGGTTAAGTGTGGGAAAAGTGTTAGGCACCCCTTAACTCCTGTGTAAACACGGTACCGCATTTTTTCAATATTTTCCCTTTTAAATTTACAATGTGTGTGTGTGAATGCTGGAAGAAAATTGGGCCTGTATTTGATTGGAAGTATGTTTACGCATCGTTAAACCTATATACGAAGGGTTTGATTTGATTTGCAAAAAGTCTTTGATTTGATTTGCAAAAGTATTTGATTTAATTTGCAAAAGCTTCTTTTTTCGAAAAGATTATTGAATGATGTTTTGAAAGAAGGTTTTCAAACACTTACGCTAACATAGGAATTGAAGCATATCGATACTTCAGTTTTATCTTTTCAGCCTTAAGGCTCAATTTGAATGGTGATTGTCGGGCTGCGAAGCATCCTCGACCACAAAATATATACAAGTGTCGGTCTCCTCATGGGTATGATAGCCATCGGAGGGACTCTGACACGACAAACTATATTTTCACTATGTTGAGACCTTAAATCCGAATAACCGTTTTAAGGTCTTTTGTATGTACATTTTTATAGAAAAACTGGCAGGGTACATTTGTAAAGTGGAGTTTGTCCATCGTGGGAATCAGATTCTAATCATGAATCCCACGATTCCTAGGCTCACATAGGGAAGCCAATAAACCTGCACAGCTCAAATTTGTACAGAAATATATCCAACATTGCCAGAACCAATGATTCATCAGTAAATCCTGGCTCACACATAGCTGAAGCATCTCGTTCCCACTAGATAGTGATCTAAGGGCCGCGAGGAAGCTTTTATAACTGAAACTAGAAAAATGCTAGATTTAAATAAATCTCAGCCATTCAAGCTTTCCCAGTTCCATCTGGACCTATTTTTAATCGTTTAAAAGCTAGAGTTGGCGAGATTTAAATAAATTTAGTTCGCCCGCAGAAATGTCAGTGTCGATTCATATTAAATGAATATTTACAGCAACAATTTACTAAAAATGAGTGAAACAGTATATATATATATATATAAGCTGTAAAGGGCGATGGATTTTCACGCCGGTGCCCGGACTGAAATGTATATATATATATATATATATATATATATAAGTTATATAAAAGCCACGGAATGATCTAGGCTGGACAGAATGTAAATACATATATAAAAAAGCAATAAAGGGCGGTGGGTTTTCACTCCGAGGCCCAGACTAAAATATAAATATATATATATAAGCAGTAAAAAGGCCACAGAATGATACAGGCCGAACTGAAATGTAAATATATATTTATAGACAGAAAAGTAATCAACCAGGACTGGGAAGATAACCTAGTGTGGTGAATGTTGCTTATATATGCATATATATATATAAGCAGTAAAAAAGCCACAGAATGATCCAAGCCGAACTAGAATGTAAATATATATATATATAGACAGAAAAGTAGTCAACCAAGACTGGGAAGATAACCCAGTGTGGTGAATGTTGTTTATATATGCATATATATATATATATATAAACAGTAAAAAGGCCACAGAATTATCCAGGCCGAACTGGAATGTAAATATATATATATATAGACAGAAAAGTAGTCAACCAAGACTGGAAAGATAACCCAATGTGGTGAATGTTGCTTATATATGCATATATATATATATATATATATATATATATATATAAGCAGTAAACTATCGCAGATTTGACATCCGTGCTTGACATAATTGAAAAATTAGTATATATACAGTTAAATATATTCAAAAAAAAGTCAAACCCGGACTGGGAAGATAACCCAGTCCGGCGAAATTGCTCAATACGAAGATATTAGTATATGTAAGCTGTTGGAAGCGACGGATCGTCAATTCGAGTTGTAAAAATGCCAAAAAATGCGTTTAGGTACTAAAATATACCAAAAGTTAACAAAAACGGCCACGAAACTGAGTTCTGGGCATATTTAGAAAACAAAACTTGATATGTAAGTGTATAAAAGTGCAAAAAAGTAATAATAACTTTCTGATCATAAAAATACTCACAATGGACTGCTACACGGGCTTTTTGCCATATTATAGGCTTTAAACATCCGAATCTACTGGTTATTTTCTGATATGTGGTAGTATGTGGGTATATCTACATGTTAGAGTGAAAAAATTTGAGTTTGGAAGAAAAGAAAATGGCTAGAAAACCAAACGGACAGGGGTTCAGAGCGTTTTTCTTTTTTTCAAATGAGTTGGGGGTGAGCTCATATATATAGACCCAGGAGCCTCCACTCTACCTGCTACTGCTGCAGGTAGAGGTGCAGCTCCACGTGACAGGGCCCACGTGGAGGGTCCCATTGCATCGAAGTACGTGCACTCCGAGCAACGCGAGGTCTGATTCGAAACTTTCTAACTTTTAATCGGAGCGTCCGTTTGAGGCGTGTTGTACCTTTCCGAAAAGCCCTAGCCGAGAGTGTCACAATGACATGGGATAAAATATTTTTCGGGTCCAGGAAGATGGGTTCATAACCAGGTCTTCGATTCCTCGCAGTTTATCCGTTGAGCTGTCTTACGCTGTTTGCACTCGGGATCATTGTTATGGTTCGTTCTGACCTTGGTGACATCAATTCGGCTTGAGTTTGACTAAATCATCTTAGAGTTGGTAAAATGACCATTTTACCCCTCCCGGGGTGTCGGCATGGCCTTCAGTTGACTTCCTGGGATTATTTCCAAGATTTAGATCCCATTCGAGTCTGTTTGTGCTCAGTGTTGTCTCTGAGACTGATTTGGTCCCTCCAGGGTTTCCTCTGGAGATGTTGTGATGCTTTAGGATTATTTTCGAAGTTGAACTGACCTCCTGGGTTGAGACCGGGGATGATCTGTACCTCCCGAGTTGAGATCGGGGCTGATCTGTACCTCCCGAGTTAAGACCAGGGCTGACCTGTACTTCCCAAGTTGAGACCGGGGCTGACCTGTACTTCCCGGGTTGAGACTAGGGCTGACCTGTACCTCCCGGGTTGAGACCGGGGCAGACCTGTACTTTTCAGGTTAAGACTGGGGCTGAGTTGATAGCCCGGTATTGAGACCAGGGTTGATTTGATAGCCCGGTATTGAGACCGGAGTTGATTTGACGGCCCGATATTGAGACCGGGGTTTATTTGACGGTCCGGTATTGAGATCGGGGTTTATTTGACGGCCCGGTATTGAGACCGGGATTGATTTGATGGATTGAGATCGGGGTTGATTTGACTGCCCGATATTGAGACCGGGGTTGATTTGACGGCCCGGTATTGAGACCGGGGTTGATTTAACGGCCCGGTGTTGAGACCGGGGTTAATTTGATGGCCCGGTATTGAGATTGGAGTTGATTTGACAGCCCGGTATTGAGACTGGGGTTGATTTGATGGCCCAGTATTGAGACCAGGGCTGATTTGACGGCCCGGTATTTAGACCTTATTTGACGGCCCGATATTGAGACCGGGGTTGATTTGACAGCCCAGTATTGAGACCGGGATTGATTTAACGGCCCGGTATTGAGACCGGGGTTGATTTGACGGCCCGTTATCGAGACCCGGGTTGATTTGACGGCCTGGTATTGAGATCGGGGTTGATTTGACGGCCCGGTATTGAGACCGGGGTTGATTTGACGACCCGGTATTGAGATCGGGGTTGAGTTGATGGCCCGGTATTGAGATCGGGGTTGATTTGACGACCCGGTATTGAGACCGGGGTTGAGTTGATTGCCCGGTATTGAGACCGGGATTGATTTGATGGCTTTGCCCTCCTACAGTGTTAGTAATAGGGAGACAAAATTTCGAGTGTCTACAAAAGTTCTCTCTTAAAAAATTATTACTAAGAGTAAAAGTATTAATAAAACTTATTAGTTATTAGTAATATTATTAATAAGTTGTTAGTAATTACTTATTAGTTATTAGTAATTCTCTTTAACATTATTTTGCTTCTTAGCAAAATATAAAATATATTATCTTAATAATATTACTTATTATATATTATGATATATTAATGTCATTAATTATATCAATATACTTATAATATTATTGTTATTAATATACATTAATGACAAAGAAAAAAATAAGATAATTTTGACAAAAGGAAGAGATAAATCCAATTTTTCTTTTTCTCTGTCTAGTTTCTCTTGTAAGAACTGGTGGGAAGAGTAAGACTGTGAATAAGAGTCATCTTAGGATTTTAAATATTTGTTTATTTATTTGTTATTCTATTAATTCTACCTCTCCAACTTCACTGGAGTTACTTATTGCAAAAGATGAAATCTAAAAAATTATTTAAATATATTGAATAAATAAAGTATGTAGACTCGAAATTTCGTTCTTCTTTTACTAACCATGCAGGAGGGCAAAAATATCTTTTTACATACTGGAGACAACCCTGGAAAATTACAACCATAATCAAACCCCGGAGACAGCCCCGTGAGACATCAAATCCAACCCTCAGAGACAACCATTAGGAAAGACAGAAACAATCACTTCAAACCCCGGAGACAACCCCGGTAGGGCAATAAGGTCATTTTGCCAAACACAACATAAACAACAACCGTCCAACTATAGATAAGGTCACAAAGAGCTATCACAACATTCCCGAGTGTAAACTACACAAGACAGCTCAATGGAATACCTGCAAAGACTTGAAGATGTTATGCTGGTCATGGACCAATCTTCTCGGAATCAGAAAAGGTCAAGCCCTATGTCATTGCATAGCTCTCGGAAAGAGCTTTTCGGAATGGTATGACACATCTCCATCGGATTTTCGGATTGCAAGATACGAACGTTTTAGCAAACAGTGCGTCGCTCAAAGGGAACGAACTTCGAGGCTGCGGGGCCCACCAAGTCCAGCCGCAGGTGCACCTGCGGCTGCAGTAGATGCACCTGCGATTGTCGGGTCTTTAAATATTAGCCCCCCAGCTCACTTTTCAGCATATTTTAGAGAGAGAGAGAGGGCTCAGGAGAGAAAAATCCGGGAGTTTGAGAGAGAAATAGCTCAAATCTTGCTCCAATCTTTGTAAATCTCAATTGTAAATACTCATATACATATAAACTTTAACATATCAAGTTTTAACCAGTGGAAATCGAGTTTTAAAGCGCGAAAAGCTGTTCGTTTGCAGATCTCGTACAAGACTGTAAGATCTCTTCAGATCTGCATTCGTTTACTGCTTTAATATATATATATATATATATATATATATATACTACCTAGTTGTGCCTGGTTAGCATTTTTAACCGTTCATTTTGTGTAAATAGTCAATATTTAAAGTGTATTGACTAGATCTAGCCAGATCTAGCTTTTAACCGGTTCAAAAGTTATAAAACTGGAATCGTTGAGCTAGAATGGCTAAGATCTAGGTAGATCTAGTTTACTTTCTAGTTTTTATAAATATTTAGCAACCATGTGACCCTAGATCTGTATCTAGAGGAAACAAAAAGTTTATCTACTCGTGTGCAAGGATTTAATAAATAAATCACTTGTTTAACGAAGTTGTAAATAGATGTATATATTATATGAAAATATACATCTTGCAAGCTTTTAAATAATGTCATGTGAGCCTAGGAGCCACAGGGTCGATGATCCAATCAATGGATCTAGATCCAGTTCCCATAATGGACTTGTTTAAGTTGTACAGTCAGCTTACAACCCTTATACATGTAATCTTGAGCCTTAAAACGGTTATCCGGATTTAAAGCCCCAAAATAATGAAATCATGGTTTGTAGGTGTTCGAGCTTACTTTGATGGCTTTCATGCCCACAAGGAGCCCGACCATTGTAGATAATAATTTTAATACTGTCAAATATGCTTCGCATCTCAAATAAAATCAAATCAAGCAGAATCTGGAATAAAATTGGAAGTATCAAATGCCTCAATTCCTATGCGAACGAAAGGGTTTGAAAACAGCTTTTCAAAACCTTACTTTCATATGCTTGTTTAAAATGAACTTTTTTATAAGTCAAACCCTTCGTATATAGGTCAAACGAGGCATAGTACTACTTTTAAAATAAAGCACTCAAGCATATATATTTGTCATCGCGCTCGCACACACACACACACACACACACACACACACACACACACACACACACACACTTCACATGCTTAGGGAATGAAAAAGTCGCGGTAACCGTGTTTTACGGAAGTCGAGGGGTTCCTAACACCTTTCACTCGCTTAAGCAAGCCCCTGAACTCTATGAATTTCGAGTTCCAGACCAATTAAACAGAGTCACATATTGGGTCATATTGCGAAAACCTTTCAAAATCCGAATGAATTGATACATCCTTTTGAACTCATACCAACTGGCGGCTCTGTCTAATTTGGCCCAATCATTAAAATTAATTTTTTTAAATCGTCGACATGTATGTCGGTCCTTTCCTAAAACTCACCCTTTAAATAAACAAATCAAACTAGCAAAATATAAAGGGTAAGAACACATCAGGAAAAGCGAAATTCCCAGCAGTCAACAAAATACTTATTATTTTTACAAAGTATGCGGTCAAAAGATTAAATTATTTATTTATTATAATTGTTGTATTATTGTTATTATCATAAATTATTCTTATTAGCATACATTATTTAAATTATTATTTTTATTAAAAAATAATAAAATAAAAGAAGGTTCATTTTTTAAACATTAATGTAGACTATATAGTTATAATATTAATGTAACTGATACCATTAATATATACTAATATCTAATAAGAATTGTTATTAAGATAATATATTATAAATATTTATTCAAGTAAGCAACATTATGTTAAAGAGAATTATTAATAACTAATAAGTAATTACTAATAACTTATTACTAATATTACAATAAAGTTGTACTAATACTATTAGTGCTAATAATAATTTTTTAAAAAATAATATTAATTCTTAGCGTAGTTGGTAATTAATGTTTTGTTAGTATTGGAAGTATGAGGTGCTTAGTTTAAATATTGAGAGAATAAATATTTTTATCCCAAATGTGTTCAATTGACATGTCAACGTGTCATGTGTACAAGTAAACGCTACATGGCACAATAAAGTTCACAATTCAAATTTTTAGATATTATAAGGTTCGTTTTGCATCGACAACAAAAAAAAGAGCGCAATATCCAAATAGCCCTATAATACATGGGAACTTTTGCATTTTACTCTATTAATAATATGTGTGAATTTGAAACATAATAACTATAACATTAGTTGAAAAATTATAGTGAATTCATTTCTAACTAATTGTCATAACTAAATTAAAAGTTATTAAAACATGAATTTCATAATTCTATTTGGATTAGAATTTCAAACAAATTTTGTAAATATACACGCTAATATAGAATTCCATTACAAACTTAAATAAAATTAATTTTTTTTCATAATCATAACTAAATAAATTCACAATAATCCATTCAAATATTTAGCTTAATAATTTATTGAAAGAACCTATAATATATGATTCAATCATTAATTATTTGAATAAATATTTAATTATTTAATAGTTACAACTATGTTTCTCCAAATCACATTTAATTTTTTTAAATTATTAATATAATAAATTATTTAACTTATAAGTCATATTAACCAAATATTTTTATAACTTATTTTAACTTAATTTTTAACTTATAAGTAAAAATGATATCGAATACTTTTATTTATAAATCACAACTTAAAATAACTTATAAATTATTTTAAAATTTTACTTATAAGTCATTTTAAAATAAGTGGTTGCCCAACAAGCCCGTACATGTAAAAAAATCATTTTTTTAATACTGGGCAATCTTATTTTGGCTGTTTGGATTGGGGCATATGAAGTAGGGATAGTGTGTGTTTATTTTTATTCATTAACTATTTTTTTATTGGAGAAAAAATTAGAATTTGAAATAGAGTGAAATACAATGACATTCTCAAAAAATAAATAAATAATCACAATAATATCATATATATATATATATGTCAATTTTTTTATTGCGAATTACGTGAATAATTATAATTGGTAATATTTTAATTATGTATTTGACATAGTAGACCAACTTTAAATTCTTATCCAATCACATGTATTAATATATGTCACAATCGTAATTTGCAAAAAAAAAATCACAATACATAGTGGGACTCTATAATTAGTTTACAAAATTACGATTGTGACATAAAACTCAAAATAAATATAATTACGTTCATGTTTTGAAAAAAACAAATATAATAATTAGTAGTATTTTATAATTAGTTTACAATTGTTATATTAGTTTGTATTAAAACTAAATAACTTCATATCAATTTTGAATTTTAAAAATTGATGAATTAACTTTAAAAAGTCAAAATGTATCTCTAATTTTAAAACGGAGGAGGTAGATAATTTATATTTTTGTTAATGACAAAACTATCATGTTTAAATTCAATACAATTTTTTTATATATTTTGTTTGTAATTAATATTCATTTTCATCTTGTTCAAGTAGTTGGCAGTTAGAGGCGTACATTGCTCAGTCTTCAGGACGGTCTTAGGCCCGGGCTATTTGTTATATCAATGGGTCTGAATGAGTTTGAATCTGATTTAATAAGTCATTCAGACCGTTTATTTTATTATTTTTAAACTCTGAATGTGTCTAAACGATTCATCAAGAAAATTATAATTGAATCAATAAGAAGTAGCGTTGAATGATATTTTTACCCTACCTACCCACATAGACAATAAAAAATTACATTTAATATCCATATTTTTTAATATTGTAAATAAATTTTGTTATATACAAGTTGTTTTTTGATTTTTTGCTTTAACAAATTGGTCAATAACCAATTTAATGAATGTTGTTGTAGTCTTTTGTTTTAGTTTTATAAACTAATAAAATGTTATTAATATTTTTTAGTGTTTATTCTTAAAATTATATTACTAATAGTATACTCTATCAAAGATTGTTCACAAGTTTATATTTAATTTTTTAGATAACACTGTTTATTTATAATTATATAATAAATTTGTTTATAATAGTCCAAAAAATTAAAATAATAAAATATACGTATTCAGATATTTTAGACAGACAATTATCAAACTCATTCAAATCCGCTTATACATTCATAACTTTTCGTTTAATCTTATTAAACAACACCTTAGTTAGTTCTTTGCGCTAGGAAAGGGGGCCTGAACTAGGCCTACAGGTCAAGTCTGTGGGCCTTGGGAGCCTCCTCTTTTTTCTTCTTTTTTTTTCCTTTTTCTTTTCACACTTTTTATTGTTTTTAAAAAAATTATATTCTTATTCTACTTTTGAAAAAGATACAAAAGTAATATAAAAGTAAATTTCAAATAAGTTAACTATTTATTATTTAGAAATTTAAAGATATATATCATATAGATTGATATAAATAAAATTATATGTATAATATAAAAAATGATAAAAATATAAATACAATTAAATATAGTTTTGAAAATTTATGAACCAAAATACTCTCCACACTAGTCTTTTATATACCTAGGGAGAGAGAAAATGGTATAAAAAAATTAAAAAGCTTATTTTTTTCAGGATTTTTTAGGTCTTTAGGGTCTAATTTTTCAGAATTCAGACTTGGCCAAAAAAAATTCTGGTTTCAAACTGATTCAGGCCTTACTTCAAACTAGGTAAGGCAAATCTTTTGAAGAAAAAAAAAGGATTCTTTACAATAGTATACAACAATTAGTAAATAATTACAAGAATAGTGCATCAATAAAATAATTATAATAATAGTGCAATAATATCAAGAATAGTACAGTACACGTCATATTATTCAACCTAACAAAAATAGAAAATCCTTAATTCAATGAGAAAACTACTCCACTGTGTGCGGCAGTTACCAACTAACCCAAACATTCAAAAAACACGCCAATAAAGGAAGAATCCATGGAAGAAAGAATAGAAAACTTCATAGATCAGTAAAATCTGTAGCAAAGAAGCAATCGAGAAGAAGCATAATCATTAATACAAAAGAAGCCGAATGCGAAACCAGAAAAAAGCAAAAACAGAGCAGCCGAAAATCGACATGCACAAACAGATCAAAGGATTCCGAAACAGAATCAAAAAATTGAGTCTGAGACTGCAAACTGAATCCGGAAAGTGACTACAAAAGGTACGTATACATTAATATGAATCTATATATTAAAATCTCTTAATTTAAATTTGAATCCAACAAAGAGTGTTAGATTTATAACAGTAACCAAAATAAAACTAAATATAAGGATTAGTAGTTTTTTATTAATGGCTTTAAAATCAGTATAAAAAACGATTGTATAATGGAACTATTAAAATAGTCTTTGCATGTTCAAGACAATTTTGTTACCTATTTATTACAAATTCATAATTTAGCAACATTCATATAAAGGTTTGGTTACCTTGATTTAAGTGTTCATTCTTTAGTATTTCACCTTCACGACAACATAATTTGTGATTTGTTTATAAACTGAATGAAATCAGTATGTTGCAGAACCATGGAAACTAATAACGTCTATTTCGGTTACTATATAATGTTGATTTGGTCACCAATTAAATAATAGTATTAATTTCAGTTACCAAAGAGTATTTGTTACACATTCATATTTTGGCGGCATTCATATAATAGTTTCCCGACATTCATATAAAGGTTTGGTTACCTTGATTTAAGTGTTCATTTTTTAGTATTTCACCTTCACGACAGCATAATTTATGATTTGTTTATAAACTGAATGAAATCAGTATGTTGCAGACGCATGGAAACTAATAACGTCTATTTTGGTTACTATTTAATGTTGATTTGGCCACCAATTAAATAATAGTATTAATTTCAGTTACCAAGGCGTATTTGTTACACATTCATATTTTGGCATCATTCATATAATAGTTTGGTTACCTTCGTTTATTTGTTCATTCTTTAATTTGACACTGCAAACACTGGGTTGAATATTTATGATTCCTTTAAACATGAATTTTGATTCATGTGTAAGGTTGATTTGGTCACTATTTACATTATTGTATTAATTTTAATGTTTCAGTTTTCGGACCATGGATATGATTCCAGTTGTAATTTACTTCAACGGTACGTGGATTGACAGTAGCCAATATCAAAATTTTGAAGTTACCGGCCTACTAGTCCCTTCAACTTGTTCATTCACAGAAATGCAAAACTTGATATGCACTGCATTAAGTCTAGACTGCAACACAACATAATTGTCAATCAAATTTCAGATTAAAAGCAACATTCTTCCGATAAAGGTGACAAATGAAGCAACCTTAAGATTCTATATGGAAGTCAGTAGAAAATCAGGTAAACATGGCAAGTTTCCACTAATTATAGATTCTGAATACAGCATAGGAGGCACTACAATCTTGCAGAACATGACAAATGAAGAAGAAAATAGGATGCAAGCTGAAACGCCAATGAGATTGACACAATGGAATTCTGAACTTGTATCGTTGGCAACACAAGATTACCAAATTGGATCACAATATGTTGAGCAGCTGGCCATCGAAGCTATTGATAAAGAACAAGACAGACAACAAGACATAACAAACACTGGAGAACAATGTGATGAGGTCATATCAGATCCGAATAAGTTTGAAGTCAAAATACATCAAACTTACAAAGGCAAAAAAATTCTAACACAAGCAATAAGGCTACATTCAATAAGGCAAAACAGACAACACAAGGTTGAAAGAACAAGTGGTAGAGACTTTGTCCTAGTATGCATAGACATTGAAAAATGCAAATGGAAACTACGAGCATCAAAGTTTCGGAAAACAACTATGTTCAAGGTGAAAGAATTTAATGATTTACACACTTGTTCGTCCGACATACTGCTTGGAGATCACAGACAAGCAAATAGTCAGATGGTTAGTGAATGCATAATTCATAGATTAACAAACTTGAAGAAAATTTACACACCAACAGATATTGTGGAAGACATGATGACAGATTATAATGTGTCCATCTCCTACCAAAAAGCATGGAGATCAAAGGAAAAAGCAATGAAAAAAGTAAGAGGAAATCCACAAAACTACACTATGATCCCTTCATAGTTGCACATGTTGAAAAAAAAACAAATCCAGGTAACAATTGGAAACTGTTCATTAGATTTTTAAAATAGTTCAGTTACCCAATTTAAATGATTTGGTTACCTAATTATGAAGGTTTGGCTACTAACTATAGTATTGAAATATGAATAAAAATTATTTTTTGCAGGCGACCAATATCTACATGAAATGTAACTATTAAATAGCATTTTAGGCATCATCTGAACCATATGGAAAATATTAAATACTAAGTAATTAGATACCAGTAGTAATACACATAGTTATCCTAAACTATAAATTTGGATAATATTTATTACATATATTTACATTAACATTACTGAAAATTCATTTCAGGCTCCATCACAACCTTGGAGATGGAAAAAAAATGGTCGCTTCAAGTATCTCTTCTTTGCAATAGGAGCATCCATTAAAGCATGGCACCATTATTTCCCAATCATTGTAATTGACGGCACATTCATACAATCAACCTACGGGGGTACACTGCTCATAGCAAGCACACAGGATGCAAATAGAAACATTATACCCATTGCTTTTGCAGTGGTTGATAGTGAAAATGAATTATCCTGGAGATGGTTTTTCATCAATTTGAGAAATGTTTGTGGAGTTAGGGAAGGACAATGCATTGTTTCAGATAGACATGAAGCAATTATAAAGGGACTTAACTGTGTGTTCCCTGATGTCATGCACATATCATATTTTGAAAAATATAAAAAACAGATTCAAAAAGAAAGGAGAAGAACTCAAAAAAGCATACAACGCGGCTTGTAGAGCTTACACTATTGAAGAATTCAACATACACATGGCTGAACTTGATGCAATTGATGCTCGAATAAGGACATACTTGGAGGAAGATGTTAAGCTAGATAAGTGCACAAGGCTCCATGGGACTGTAAGCAGGTACTCAACAATGACTTCAAACACTGCTGAATCTATTAACAATGCAATCAAGGGAATCAGAGATCTTCCAGTTTCGTCAATGATTGAATGCCTACGTTGTATGGTTCAAAGATGGTATTTCACAAACAAACAAGCAGCAATATCAACTTTCACTACCCTTTCCACAACAGCTGAGAAAAGATTGCAGACTAATATCATTGAGTCAAAGAAACTTAAGGTCAGTCATACAACTTTTAAATTGTTAGCTGCATACCTACAAAAAGTTGCATTTGCATTTAAAGGAAACCACCTTAGTCATGTTTGGTTACCAGTATAAACTAAAAAAGTTATCAACAGTATATATGCCTTTCATTATTCCAAATTACATAAAAAAATTATTATACATACTAACTACACCATTAAATTGTGTTGTAGGTTGAGACATCGAACCTAGTGATTTTCACTGTTTACGATGTCACCAAACAATTTATCGTGGACATGGAACAAAATACATGCACATGCCGTAAATTTCAGTACCATGAGATGCCTTGCTCATACAGTGCTGCTGTTATTAGCAAAAGGAATTTGAGCTGTTATGATTTTTGCTCAAAATACTATTCAAAAACAACTTTGATAGACACATATTCAACTTCCATTATGCCGTTAGATGACAAAGAGAATTGGGATGTTCCAGACGAGATTAACAACATATGTGTCAAACCACCAAATACAAGAAGACCAGCTGGAAGACCAAAGATAGGTAGGTATAAGCATGTATCTGAAAATAGAGTTCAAAATAAATGCAGCAGATGCCAAGAAAAAGGACACAACAGAAAAATATGCAATAATCCACCAATTTTGAGACTAAGAAAGGTCTGATATAATACAACATCAAAAAAATTGTAACAAACTCCTTGATTTTTACTGTGGTTACCCAATAGCCATACATATTGTAATCATTTTATTGGTGTAAGAATTGCAAATTTATCTTGCACAATATTGAAGGATGATTTTTTTTATTAATTCTATCTTCAAATAACAATATACATAAAACACATACATGTCATGATTGGTTAACTAATTTGTAATTTTTCTTTATGACTATTTGGATACCCACTAAAACTAAAATTGTTACCTTTGGATGAAGGTTTGACTACCAACTGTACTATATTAAATAAATATATTTTTAAACTTGATAATTGTTTTGTAATTTTTTTTTATTGTGCCTATTTTTTAAGCATAAAAAATAAAATGTATACATTTCTTTGGATGCTTGGCTACACTCTGAACTTTAAAAAACACATAGAATCGATAATTGTTTAATTGATTTTTAAATTACTATAACTATTTGGTTACCCACAAATACTGATGATTGTAACCTTTGTATAACTGTTTGGAAACCAACTGAATCAAAAAAAACAAATACATGATATAAATTATTAACTGTTTTAGAATTTATTGTTAGGACTGTTTGGTTACCAACAACAACTAAAATTGTTACCTTCGTATGCAAATTTGGCAACCAACTGTACCACAAAAAAATGTCTGTTCAATATTATTTGTAAAAATAAAATAGTAACTAAAAAAAATAATGTAAACCAACAACAACTAAATAGTTCAATAGTTGTTGTTTGGTTACCAACAACAACTAAAATTGTTACCCTCGTATGCAAATTTGGCAACCAACTGTACCAATAAAAAATGTTTGTTCAATATTATTTGTAAAAATAAAATAGTAACTAAAAAAAATAATGTAAACCAACAACAACTAAATAGTTCAATAATTGTTGTTTGGTTACCAATACAACTAAAATTGTTACCTTCGTATGCAAATTTGGCAACCAACTGTACCATAAAAAAATGTCTGTTCAATATTATTTGTAAAAATAAAATAGTAACAAAAAAAAAAACAATGTAAATCAACAACAACTAAATAGTTCAATAGTTGTTGTTTGGTTACCAACAACAACTAAAATTGTTACCTTCGTATGCAAATTTGGCAACCAACTGTACCATAAAAAAATTTCTGTTCAATATTATTTGTAAAAATAAAATAGTAACCAAAAAAAATAATGTAAACCAACAAAACTTTGTCATACATCTAATAGTAAAAATTTATACATAATTCCATCATCAGAAAATTTACAAAACATTTCACAGACAATAACCACAACAAATGGTATCAAATATCCAAAAAAAAAAAACCAAGATGCATAACCAAACTAATCTTCACTGATAAATCTGCCTTGGTATTCTGTATCGGATTCATACCCGCCTACTTGCTTGTTCCTCACATGAATGAACAAGTTAACGCATAATTTCTTGCGGTATTGCATGATTGGAAATGAATTAGGCATTTCTGAAATCTGTTGGTGAAGAATATGTTCCGCAAAAGAAATAGTAAACATTCCGCAGTCACTGTAAAAACAATCAAGATATAAAGTAAATCAAAACAAACATCATAATATATGGAATACTTAAAAAAATATAAACAATATAAACCTTACCCATCAACTTGTTCAGGTAAACCCTCAGCAAATTCAAGATCAATTATATCATGTTCCCCCTTGTTGCGATATGGTTCACTATCGAAATCAATGTCAGACCTATTCTTCCAAAAACCACACCTAGACAATAATATGGGTAAAATGAAAATATATGGCTCACAAACATCCATAATATTTGTTCACATGACATTCCTGTTCTGTTGTAGAGAATTGTAAACTACTAAAACTCTACGATGCACATCAAAAACCAGCAAAAACCAATGACCAGTAACTGTCATGTGAACGGGAAACATGACATAATCAACGTCAACCCATGGTGTGTTTACATCCATAAAAAAATCACGAATATACTCAGCAACGTCACCATTACCCAACAGAAGATTCTTATCAGCATTCTTATGACAATATTCCTCATATAAAGTAGTCAACTTGACATGGAACCAACAATCTGTTGTAGTAACCCTTATTTGAATATTGTCTGAGTGCCTAGCCAATTTACGAAGGTAATACAAACAAATGTTGATATGCTGAACCAAAAATAAAACAAAAAAAACAATCAGATATAAACAAATAAAAAAAAAATTATAATAAAGGTATCCAAAACAGTCACAGCTAGTAACCAAAATAATAAAATAAGGTAACCAAAACTAACAAACAAAAATACATAAAACGAAAAAACTCACATCGTCATCAAGCCACTGACCAGGGGTCTTCAACTTGTAAAACCACATTTTGACGATATTGGCACAGACCCAAATCTAAATGGCTCGATTTTGTCATGGTTTCCCGTAAATTTTTCAATCCTTTAAAACAATAACATATTGGAAAGAGAGAACAAATGATTTTATTTCCTAAAAAAACATACTATATAAATCTTAAACTCCAAATAACATACCTTTTTCTGTTATTTAAGCCAATTATAAACCACTGATCAAACATAACATCTTCAAATATCGAAGGCATTCCCATACAGACATTTGGAAATGCAGACAGACCTCTGCGTAATGGTCTATCATCCACAACAGAAGAAGTTGAATCAGCTGAACCAAACTTCGACGTATAAGGACTCCTCAATACAGCACTCTTCGCAAACGTACGAACAGGCCTACCAATTGATTTAGATGCAATTTTCTCAACTTCAACACAATGGAGTATATCCTGTGTCGTTAAAACCATCTCATCAAGTAGCAACCTGTCTGGTGCTTCAATTTTACTCCCCTTTAATATTTTTCAAGACATGACACAAAAAACAAGTACAATATCAAATTAAAAATCCAAACAGATTCAATAGTAACATAAACACTGTATCAAAGTAACTAATACAAACTGTAAAGGTAACTAATGTTGAAAAAAATGCAAACCTCAATGGGGTAAAAACAACAATCTCTTTTCCACTAGACTGACTTAAAATATCAAAACTTGGAATGTCATTGTTATTTTCAGTCTGTAAACAAAAAAAACATCCAATTGATCGATATAACACGAAAAAATATAACATAAGATAAACAAAAAAAATGCCTAACCTTTTCATCATCCACATCAATGTGAACCCCTCTAGGAGTAAAAACAACAATCTCTTTTGCATGACTACGCCGTAAAATATCAGAATTTGAATTGTCATTCTTGTTGTCAATCTGTAGAAAAAAAAGTAAAAAATTAAGCATTGATTTAAAAAACATGAAACACAAATGAAAATCAAACATATATGTAAACCTTTGCATCATCTTCTTTAAACTGAATCCCACCAACCCCACCAACATCGGCATCAACACTTCCATGAAACTGTTTTGCATTGTCGGAAACTTCAACTACAACATCATCCTCAACAATCAAAACATCATTAACTACATCATTAACATTGCCATCGTCAACATTCTTATCCAACTCAACATCATCATCATCATCATCATCATCATCATCAGTTACATTTCCCCGTTTGCTAGAACTAGACTGGTCATATAACTGCTTTCTCAACATCTTCTTTATCTCCCTACAAATCTGAATATGAAACACTTGCAATTGATCTTTTAATTCAACACCCAAATTCTCAATTTCTTTCTTCACCTCCATCACCTTCCCTTCCAAAGGCTTCACCCGTGCATCACTAATTTTTTTAACATCGGAAAGAGAAAATCTAAGGTCTTTAGCCTTCCTGGATGTTTCAACTTCAATATCAGCAATATTAGCTCCGCTATCACTTCCACTGAAAAAATGAAAATCACCTAAATCCAAACGCACCTTCTCATCCTCCGTAGGAATAATATTTTGAATAATCAACTGAAACATATTAATAGCATCAAATATATCATGTCAGAAACATTGAAGGTAAAACAGAAACAAAACAATACACAAAAAAAAATTATTTAAGTCAGTAACCAAAAACATATATAAAGGTAACCAAATATAATGTACATAGTAACCAACATACCTGACCAGAACCAAAAACCAAGTCATTAAACTTCATATTCTTAGGAGCCTTTCCTAACTCCCTCCATCTAAATAATCTGAATTCTGAAGCATGATCATCAATACAAAAGCCCCTAACTTTTAATGTAGAAATTGTTTCAAACAAAAAAACTTGAAACACAGAAGATAATCCATTCAGCTTGTAAGATTTACAATAACTTTCCCTATAAAAATTGTAAATCACCCCACCATTCTTATCCTTCTTTACATGTCCCTTAACAGCAAGGGATAGTGAATTCTTTGTCTGTTCAAAAGCAAATTTTCCTCATGGATAACTTTCAATATCGTCATAAGACAAAAAGTTAAACAAAGCTTCATCAACATAATTATCAGACACAATAGCTAATATGAAATTAAAAACCAAGAATATGATGGACATCCTAACAGCCTCATCATCATCATCAAAAAAAGCACTCCTATATATCCTCCCAATACTAGAACGTGTTACAACCTCATTTTTAAAAAACTTCTCCACCAACATGTTCTCAATTCTCTTAAAACCATCAATGTCTTCATCTCTCAAACCAGAAATTAAACAAAATTCTGGCAATCCAAACCTTACCCTTCTCTCACCAAATAGAAACCACATCTCCCACCAAATAGAAACCACATCTCCCCGTTATCCCTTTGATAAACTTCCCTAACCAAGGCATGATGGATTATCTGTGAAAACATTTGGGGTTGCCCAAAATCTAAAAATTTTCCAAAACAAGACAATTTAAACTTATTCAACTGTACTTCAGACAATTTATTCTTAATAACAGTTGGCACATCCATATCACACCAATAAATGATTTTTGCTGTAAAGTTTCGATGATGCTCCTCGTAAAATAGATCCCAAATCTGAAAATACAAAAAATTACATTACGTACACATTAACCAAATCAAAATAGAACATCAATAAAACTTTAAAAACAACACTATACAATTAATATTATCCAAATATACTAGCATTAGTAGCCAAACAATATCAGCAAGTTACCAAAACCGAAAATAATCTGACTATTTAATATATAACAAATTATATAATAACCAATTTAGAAAATAATAGTAACAAAACTTTGACTCGAAAACAACATAACCATTTTACCACAAACAGTATAAACATTCACCAATCTCCAACTCTAGTGTAATAAAATACATTTTAACAACTATATAATCATCAGTTTCCAAAAATATTAAAGTTAGTAACCAAAACTCAATCAGCAAGTTACCAACACAACCTAATCAACATCTATAAAGACAACAATGTAATCTAGTGACCAAAACAGAATATACTAGTATCTGAAACTCCAATCTGAATGAAAACAATAATTTTATCAACAACAACTTGAACAGTAATGACACTACTCAGAAACCAAATTAAACAACACCATACAACAAAACATCACCATACACAAAAATAAAAACACAAATAACCAAAAACAAGTAAAAATGACATATTCTTAAAAAAAATTAAAAATAACAAACCTTCAACTGTTTTTGACAGGGAACAATTTTCCGGTTATGAGCCTCAACTTCATCATTTTTCTCAACTTTTTTTGGAGAACCTTCAAAATCAGAATCAAGATATATCAATTTTTTAGCATTCTTATCTATATGTCTCCCCGATTTCTTATCTTTAATATCTGATTTCACCACTAACTTCTTCCCCTGTTTTGTGGACTTTGATAGACTATCCTTCACCTTCACATAGGTCTTCAAATCCTTCACATAAACATCATCTCTAACTCGTTTCCTCTTCCTATCACTTTTCTTATCCCCCATTCCCTCCATGCTCTTCCTCGTAGAAACCATCACAGACAAAATCAGAAGAAATCGAAAAATGTAGTACTAATAAAGGATAACCAACCGAACAACTTACGAATAACCACGAACTGAAGAAGAAGACTATAACGATGAACTAGTGCACCAAACGGCGACAACGAATATCTACCGGAGAGAACGACCGAAAACACAAAATAAGAGTTTCTAAAAGAAAAAGATACGGTTTGCTTAGAAAGTTCCCAAAACACGAAATAAGGGTTTCCAAAAGAAAAAGAGACAGCAAATAGATTAACACGAAATTCAAATTGAAACACGATCCCACAAAAAGCGTGAACAGTTTATTTTTAAAAAAAAACTGAATTGCCATGTCATCAGCACATTAAATCACACAACAATATTAAAGGAAGAATAAATTCACTAATTATGTAAATAAAAACTTTAAATGTATTAATTGTATAAATATTTTATGAGTGCACCATTGTTGTAATTACTTTTAAAAATGTAATAGAATACGTAATTGTCCCCAAAAAAATGGCATGTTTAGGGCCTCAAGCCCAATGCAAACCAAGCTTTTTCACTTTTTTTAAGACGAGGCCCAGGCCAAGCTTTCAAGCAGACTTTTTGTGCATCCCTAGACCCTAGTAGTAGCTTATGGCATATATGAATTCTAGTTTAAAACATATACTAGTAGACAAATTTATGTTTATTTTAATATTTGAAAAAAATAAGTAAATTCAATTTTTAGTTAATTTTCTTTTAAAATATTAAGATTTATTTTGTTTTATTGTAAGAAACTATGTCTAAGTTTGTTTTTTTTGTCCAAAATGCCTCCAAAAGCCATGAAATTAAGACACCAAAGACGATTACTAAATTCAAATGCATCCCAAAAAGAGTTTATTTATTTATTTTTTATATATAAATAGTCTCTAGGCAAGGAATCACAAAAATCAAAATTCATGATCATAAAAGTCAGCTAACAAAAGGGCATCTCATAGTAACCTGCAATACAACTACTTGAGCTGCATACAAAAACTACACAGTTTTAAGTTTTAACACCACCTTTGTATGTTGTGCTATATATTACAATCTTTTTTCAGCCTATACAAAAATATCCCAGCACCATATTTCATCCCCTTAGCATTGCAAGCTTAATATAGCTTAAAGTTAAAAAACCAAAAGACTCATTTTCACAGAATTCTTCAAGTTTGGACTGAAAAATAATACAAGGAGGTCCAATGATTTTAGAAGTGGCACTTAAACACAGGTGATCAAAGTAGTGATTTGATCGGCATTGTCAAGGCTGGACATTTTCGTATATTGAGCTACTACTAGTGCTCGCTTGAGCGCCAAAACTTGAAGTTGGCAGTAGGAGTTCTGCTAGCGGGAAGGAGCTTTGGGACGGAACGTTTAGCAAAAGATCCTGATCACAACTTTCATCTGCAAACCGGAAAGAGTCCAGCATAAGAGAGGTACCATCAGGAGGCAATGCAAATAGGCTTTTTGGACTGAAGCAATTGGATGTCATTGTCTTTAAGTTCCTTGTGTTCATAATTGGTCTTCATAGTTACTCTTTTGGGGATCTTCATTGTAGTGTTTGCCCCTGAAAATTGAACATGGAAGTTTTTTTCAAAATTATTTCCGTATGTACCATACATATAGAAAATAACAGCAGTGCACAGTCCATAAGATTGTTTATATAATCAAAATTAATGATTACAAGTAGGGTTAAGAAACAAGTTTCTCTTTTAGAATTTACTTTATATTGTAATCTCACCAGAACTGAAGGATTGAATATGTAAATACAAGTATCCTATTTCCAGGTTCAACATTTATAAAAATATCATGTCCTGTAAATATAAAGTATCCTTCTATCTCCAGGTTCGGTACGTGAATATAAAAATCATTTTTAAAATTCACGAGGATCCGTTTTCAAGCTTTACAAATCATTATAGGTCAAACATTATGTTCGTAAATTTGCTAATATGAATTCTTCCAGGTTTAAAAGAATTCGGTTATGTTTCTTTCACAACTGCATGGAACCATGGATAAATACAACAGCAATTGAACTCACTAGTGATGCAAATAAGGATAATATGGTGAAAGATGGAGGAGGTAGAAAGAAAGGAAGGGGTGACTTTTGGTTCTTGCTCATTAGTGAAAAAGCTAATGTTCCAATTCATCAAAGACTAGAAAGGAATTTATGTATTTAAGAATGTTGCGAGGATGATAACAATGAAATTAAATGTTCGTCGAACTATCTGATCACAACTCTCTATTTCTCTTTCAATAATGAAAGAAAAATCAACATCCCAAGGAACAGATTTGCCTTGGGCTTTGGGGCTTTGGGCTTTGGGCTTTGGGTATGGTATCTAATAAATGCAGGATAAAATAGAAGTGTATATAAAACCAAGATACAAAACTATGCGAAAAGCAGTTTCACATGATAAACTTAATTACTTTTTAGGTTTGAAGTAAAACTTGATTTTACTCCATGCTATGGAAAAGATCGAACTAGAACTGAGAAGACAGAAACGTCTAGGGGTGGCAATTTGTGACATGACACGAGCACGACATATAATAAGAGGGCTAGTGTTGAGTCTAAAAGGTTTCCATGTCATTAACGGTTGACACATTTAATAATAATTTAAATAGGTTGGAAACGTATCACTATGGAAACCCATGAGTTTCTGTGACCTTTTATCTGGCTTGTAATGCTTGAAACCCACGAGTTTCTGTGAGTTTCTTTTATCTGGCTTGCAATGCATTGTTTTCTCTTTCAATTTAAAGATGGTATTAAAACTTTCCATCTTTGACCATACATTGACTGCCTTATTATTTAATTTAGTTCCAATAGAAATATGAAACACACTAATCACCATCTAATAATCACCTAAAGAGGACTACAGCTAACCTGGAAAATTTTGAAATTGGCCATCACATGATCTTTTTACTTTCACTGATGGAGCAGATGCAACAGCAGCATGTCCTCCTCCAACTAAAGAACCACCAGTACTACTTTTACAATTTATGACCTACAGCCAAAATCAAAAAGTAATTATCTATAAATTGTACATTCATCCAAAATAACGATATTCATGACATGAAACTTAGTCTTGGTTTAAACCTTCTGTATATTATATTGTTCCACCCAACTGGATGTCTTCAAATTGCAAAGTGCGAGCCTCTTCAAGGTTCTATTGCATTCACTTTTATCCCCCGATGAAGAGAGATCAAAAACCCCTTCTGCCAGAAGTTTCTGGAAAGCAGACAAGTCTTCCTTGAACTGAGGGCTATCAAACATGCTTATAAGGCTGCAGATTTGATAACAAAGAAATGAATATTAGCTTCTCAAAGGATCTTCATAGTTAAATATGATAGTAAAAGCACTAGATACAAACCTATCTGGAAGTCCGACAGTATCAATAGAAGGTAAATACTTCACTAATTGCTGCAATTCATCATTTGTTATATGCCTCCCAAACTCCTCAAAGTTTAGAACATCCTGCACCAAATACACACAACTATCATCACAAGTACTCAAGGTGCCTTACCCTGAATACATCATGAATCTGATGTTGAGGAGGATCATTCCATAATGCAAGTAATAGGAACCTCAATTGTCACACAATTTGAAAAATCAATTTAATATAGTTCATGACGAGTTAAAAACCAAAAAGGAATCTAGATGGTTGCATCAAACATCAAGACTTTGCGAGGAAATTGAGATGATATTTCACAAAAAATAGTGAAAAGTTAACATTCATTCAAATCCATTTTTCTCGATCTCAGTGAAGGCACAAAAACTCAAGGGGATTTATAACATATGTGGAGAACCTTGTTCCACTACTCAAATAGGCACAAGAAGTGCACTAGCACAATGTATGATGAGCACGCGTTTGTATATGTTAATGTCTAAGCACATCTATACTAATATATTGAGCCAACACCTCCAACTTTCATTTGACATCGCTCTATGTCTTAACTCATAACACACGGACATATATACATACATACATACATACATATATATATATATATGAGGGAGATAGAGATAGATCACGCCAACTGCAAGTTTGCAGCAGCCCTGTTGCTTGCACAAATGTAAACATGTGCTAACAAATTCATAAGAAACAGAAAAGAAAAACAATCGGAGAAGCATGAGTATATGAACTAGGCGTCTCATCTACTATCTTTCATTTTGAAGTGTTTACAATAATAAGACTACAACATGAAATGCATGTGCTTGGAATTTAATCAGTATAAATTGCAGAGACTTAGAACTTACTTTTAGGTCTATGGAACATATTGGGGAATTATGATTCCCGAGAATCTGTAGTTTTTCTTGCTGGGCCTTCTCTCTGAAATTCCAAAACAAGCAAGTTCGTTAATAGACATAGAATAAGCAAGTAAAGTAAAATATTTCACATTTCTCCACAAAAGTTGGAATTAAAGTTTCCTAAATTAGGTGCTACTTAGTTCCAGAGTTTTACCATTCTCTCTCCAAAGCAATATAGCTTATGCAGTTCATTATAGGTTAACTGGAATTATAAATAACAAAAACGTTTTGCGATTTGTGCGACTCTACTGTGTGATTGTCTTTCCCTCCAAACCAAAAATTATGCAGTTCATTAGGCTTGTGCAACATTGCTGCATCTAAAACCATCTTTGTAACCTTATCACAGAATGAAGAATCAATTATCGCTTGCTCTATAAGAGGGCTTTGACTTTTCCAGAATCCAGACAAGTAAAGAAAAGTACCTTCTATATTGATCTTGTTCCATTTTCTGACCAGGCTTATTTGTTCTCCCAATTCCGGGGAATGAAACATTGACACCCTTGTTAAAAGTACGCACAGGAAGGGTAGTAAGCTGTGAATAAGCCTCGTTGGCAGAATGAGGCTTGTTATCAACTGAAAGGGAGCTAGCTTCAGATTCCTCTTCGCGAGCAATTGAACTTGGATGTCGAATAAGTACACTTCCATGTCCTATCTCAACAGAGACCATTGGAGTGTCACTCTCAAAGAGCAAATCCTCCTCGGAGGATCCAGAGAAGTACGACTGTTGTTCGTGTAAGATAGTATGTAAATCTTTGGTAAGCTTCTCGACTGAAGATGGCTTTGCGCGACTGACACAGGTCCTCTTCCTTGAGGGTACTGTAGTATCCCATACAATGGATTGAGCTGGGCCTGCATGGATCATTAACAAATCACTTAATGGAGACAGCATCATTAACAACTATATCATTGTATAAACTTTGATAACATCTTCATATACATAGCCAGTAAGAATCAGGAACTAGAAATATACAATTAAATAGTAAAGGGATAATAACAACAAAAGAAACAAAGAAAAATATCAAGCAGCACAACAGTAATTGAAACTCTAGAGCTATAAGTAGACATTTGATTGAGGGAAAGCCTATATAAGTACATCATTGATCATACCATTTAATGATGAGTATTATTTACCAGTTGTGACAAAATTGTTGGTTTTTCAAGGATGTAGAACTACAAAATACAAAAGTGGCTGGCTACCATCAAATCCAAGTTTCTGGGAAGTAGTATGAAAAAGATTTGAGGTGAATATTGTTTAACCTAATTACTTCTCCGGCTGTGCCAACATTAAAATATTGTGAGTAGTTGGAATCTATTTTGCAGACATCAACAACGTATTATTCACAGGCAATTCACATTAAAACCGAAAAGTGATCTTCCCTTGTTATATTCAAT
Organism: Panax stipuleanatus; assembly: GCA_020205555.1. Classification (NCBI taxonomy): domain Eukaryota; kingdom Viridiplantae; phylum Streptophyta; class Magnoliopsida; order Apiales; family Araliaceae; genus Panax; species Panax stipuleanatus. The sequence continues at coordinate 89,440,369 of CM035123.1, forward strand.
AAATGACTATATACAAATATCATATCAGTCTCATTGAAAAATAATAATAAAATCAGGCTTTTCCACTTTGAAAGAAAGTGTTAAGGGTGTAAACGAGTCGAACCGAAGCGAACAGAGAGACGCTCGAATTCGACTCGAAATGATAAATTCGTACTCGAATTCGACTCGAATTCGAATTGTATTTGAACCGATTCGACTCGAATATTTATTACTCGAATTCGATCCGACTCGGATCGAATTAAATACAAACTACTCGTGAGCTTCAAATTCAAGCTCGAATTCAAGTTTTCACATAATAACTAGTTTTATAATAAATATAATTATAAAATGAATTTGTTATTTTACTTAAAAATGAGAAAATATATATACTATTACACTTTACAAATATAAAATCACAATTAAAATTAAAAACAAAACAAAATAATAATAATTAATTATCCTAATTTGATTTAAATTTGTATATATTATAAGAGAATGTATCGAGCACCTAATCAAATCTATATCAATCGAAGAATTCGAATAGTTTGAATCTTAAACGAGCCAAGTATAACATTGCTCAGATTCTACTCATATTTCTATTCGAACTATTTTTAATGCCCAGATTTGGATCATATTATTAACAAATCCGAGTCTCGCTCGTATTTTTTCTAGTCGAGCCCGAATCAAGCCCGAACTGGCTCGTTTACAGCTTTAGAAAGAGTTAAGATGGTGAAAGTTGAGGATAGTTGGATAAGTATGGATGTTGTAAATATATACATCAAATTTAGTGTCCAGCCAACCTGTCAAATCACTCGCACCTGCTCTGCCAAGCTGCACACAACTCTCAGAGTTAGAAATCGCGGAGCCGGAACTTGATCTATTACTTGTATCTTCATCAAAATCCTTCCAGTAAACCTGATTATAATCAGAGGTATCCCCACCAGGGCCACCACCCTTCTGGAAACCATGACCAGGGGCAACCCCTCCAGCTACTACAATGTCATGATTTTGCTTTCTTTTTAGCACCTTCGCTTCTTTATTTTTGATGGATATGGTCCTCACTCTTTGAACCCTGTAGTCCTCAAATTCATCTGGTTCCGCCCTAGCATGAAGAGGTGTGTAGTTTGCTAGTGTTCCTTTTGTTCTCCACCGGGATCCACATGCGTTGCATAGTACAGGCTTCTCTGGAGGCCCATTACGCCAAAGAGGGGTGCCTGTATCACAACTTTATTGTCAGCAAGCAATATTTGATCAATGTCAGCATGACGCCTAAACGCGTAAAGCGAACAAGTATGTAAGCCAACTTGAAAATGCCAAAATATCTTCAAAATGTCACACAAACAAGAGTAGAAAAGCAAGTTCCACATTCACAATAAACTGAAAAAGATAGACCAAAGAAGAATAGATAAGTCTTGAGATTAAGTACAAATTTGCATGCCATGACATATCCACCACATTGGGTTCCACGAGTATATAATTGGTGTCCTTTCCAGGATCATATCATTTTGAAATTTGCAGTGATCATTTAAAATGTGTCTTGAAACGTAATAATTTGTCAATGAATAATGAGCATACTTGCAAGTTCTGCTTGCTACTGTATAATGTTTTTCTCGTATTCCCAACATAGTGTAAAAGAAAATCACTTCATGAAGGTATGCTTTGTTGAGTATGGAGCAAACTGTCGATTAGAATGCAGTTGCAGGCTCTAGTGGGGGCGTCAAGAGGGTTCTTTATATTACTCACTTATAGAGTGTCAATATTATTAGGAGTATGCAGATGATTGTGTTTAAGTATGAGGATAATCACATATTATTGAACTCCGAAGAAAGAACTTAGGAGCAATAACTTAAGGTAAACAATAAGAAATATATAATAATAGGCAATAGCTATAGCTATGTAAATAATCTAGCAATACTCTTAGGTGTCACTTGCAAGCCTTTGTTAAGATGGAGAGTCTTCTTTTAAAAAGAGGAGCTTTGAAGAAATTGGCTCATTCAAATGCAGTAGCATCATTTCATTTCTTTTGGTACTTAATTAAACTAGAAGTTTATCAGTAGTATTCTCTATGGAATGGACCAATGATGTTGAACGTGACTGCAAGTGAGCTAAAACAAAATTATGGCCTTCAAAACTTTCTATTGTGTAAATGATTGGGGTACTTCCTATGTAAGCATTTATCGCAAACCCCATTGGCGTTACTGAAGTCTGAACCTTGGCCCCATTCCAAGTTCAGAGCTCTAAGAGAAGGCAACTTGTACTGAAAAGAACTGCCAAAAGGAGCAAGCACTAATTCATTCTCCTCACTGCTAACTCTCCAGTAAGTTAAAAGAAAACAAACAGATGGTACAAAGCACTCCAGCTGCAGCAAAGTGTAATGCCTAGCAAACTACGCCAGACAGGGCATGAGTAGTGGAATTTCAGTAACTGCAATGTTTTAGACCAACAAACTAAGTTTTGAGAGCAAAGAACGTAATGCCATAAATTTTGAATGCTGATAGTAACACCTGAAGTCCTATATTTATGGTGTACGATAAGTTATTACAGAAATGAATCCCAACTAGAAACTAAATTCCATTCGGATTAAGGTTAAAGGGCTGGAGTCTGGAACATACATCATGAAGAGAGATTAGGAAAACGATAGAGAAGGAACAACTTTCATAAGTGACAGACTAATTTAGAATGAACTAGGACATGGTGACTCAATGCTTTCTATACTTTCCACTGACAAATATTGAGAAAAATATTTTCAACAAACATCAGAAAGCAATGCATCTAGCTAAGATTAAATTTCATCCAAAATAGAATAGGGCATGAATGCCAAAAATGGTATGTTTCCCCAATTGAACCAGGAAAATTTTCATTTCAAAAATAAGGAAACTATCCTACTGAATAAGGTAATAAAATGAAAATCAACAAGAAATCAAGGTTTGACTAAGACTTCGGAACGAAGTCAAGCTGAAACACCTCTAAAGATTTGGGAAAACAAAGAGAAAGGAACACAGCCTCAGTAACTGCCCAGTAATGTAATAGTTGAAGCCAAATTTCTATCAGACAGCATGTTTGGCAAGAGAGTCAACTGGGCAATAAAAAGCCTTACCAATAACAAGAACAAAAGGTACAAATGAATGAAGAAAACCCAATTTCACAGACAAACTCAAAACTTTCCAAAAAAAAATTGATTTCAAAGATTCAAAAGAGACATACTTGTTCCACACCCCAATAATACAAAATTAATGATTTACTGGAAACAACATATTTGTCATTAACAAAGAAATCAGCATCTGGGTATGCTCTTACATGATTAACAAACTAATCTAAGCATATGAAACCATATAGAGAATATAATAGACTAATTATTAGAAAAAGTGCAAAAATAACCCCTTTTTCTTGAATATTCAAAATTTTCGGAAAAAAAATAAGTGAAGAACAAAAAATCTCACTTGTAACACCACAGTGATGGCAAGGTCCTTGCTTGCCCATGTCTCTTAATTTCCTTAATTTCAAACAAGATAAATTCAAGAAATGGGGGAAAAGTAACTAGTTCTGTAGAAAAAGTTGAATAAAATTTATTTATTTTTAAATAAATAAATAAATAAATATATATATATATATAATATGATTGTTCTTTTCACCCCTTTTTACGGCATATAATCTACTCTGCCGGAGATTCAAACAAAGTTTTTTCCAGAAAGAAACCAAAAACCCAGAAAATACCAGAACAGTTTATATCTTAAAGTCTCAGAAAAACCACTGAAAATAGCAGAGAAATCTAAAAGAGGTGAAGAAATTGAGATGGGTATTTCAGCTAGGCATCTGTAAAATTCAATGGGAAAAGAAAAGACTGATTGGAGGAATCTAATAAATGGCTGGAAAAGGAAGGTGAAATGGGGAAGGGGGTTGTGTTTGTGTATGACCTCTTCTTGTTGTATTGTGTATGAAGTAAATGTTTCAGCTTTCTATTGCTTTATTAATTTTGATGTTAATTTTATAATCTTTTAAATCTCCTTTTTATTTATTCATATAATATTGTGTTTTTAATACTACTAACTTATAATGAATAGAGACAGGTAAAAGAATATTATTGCAACATGCTGTTGACTATAGACTTTTCAACTATTTACACATTTTTTTTAAAACCCTCCCCTAAAAAAGAAAAAATTGAAATGTTGAGGAGGAAGGAAAGGAGAGGGGTAGAGAGAAAACAAGGAAAAGAGGGTGGAAGAAACAAGAGAGTTTGTTTGGGCATTCTTCTATACTTTGATTCCTCTCAAACATTAAAATATAAGAAATCGATAAATTCATAATAAAAAATAATATTTTTAAATAAAAATCGTCGTTATAAATTTTATAGCGATAATTTTTATCGTCGCTATACATGATACTTTTCATGTGAAAATATCAAAAAGTATTATGAAAATATCAATTTCCTAAAATATATTTTGAATAATGATTGGGGTGTTAAATATTTAGTTTTAAAAAGTGTTTCAAATCATTAGATTAGCTAAATATATGTGTACTAATTAATTATATCATAAAAAATCAATAAAATACTTTTATGATATATGAGATAAAATCTTTGAAACCCTTAATATTACTCATATATATTTTTGGGTGTTTTTTTGGCTCACCAATCACCTATAGATAAAAATTTATAATCTTGTTTTATATGATGATAAATTTATGTCACTTTTAAATATCAATGCTAATTAGCAACTGAGAGAATATTTATATATATGAGATATGAAAGAATTAAGAAGAATCTCATACTAATTTATACTAATACATTATCGTTTAGAATTCCACAAAAATCGTAATCCAATTTCGTGATAAAAAAGTTTATCAATAGATAAATTATTTTTCAAATTTATATTGTTGTGTGTGACATGCATCAGATTGATCCAAGAGACTTGTTTGGGAATTCTTCTATGTTTTGGTTGCCCTCAAACATTAAAAAATATTCTCTCAGTTGCTAATTAGCATTATAATATTATTAAGGGTTAAATACACTTATTTTCCTCGAATTATGACCCCTTTTACACTTGTGAACTTAATATTTAAAACTTTACATTAGCATACTCGAAGTATATTCAAGTAAACAAAAATGACCCTGAATCCATTTTCGACCAAAAAAATCGCTTGAATGCTGACATGTCACCAGGAAAGTCGTATTTTTATAATTTTCAACATATTTGAGTGTATTTTACCATTTAAAAAAATTAATACATATATATATATACTTATTAAACTCTTATATTTATATTAAATTCGTATAATTTGATTATAAAATTAAAAATAAAATTATAAATTATAAAAACAAATTAAAAATATTAAGAAACAAATTAAAGATATTTTAATATAAATTAAGAGTAGATTAACAAAAAAAACAAATTAGCCACAAAAATTATACGGCTAATTGGCACTTCTGTTCCTCCAAGTTGTCATTCACTTTCAAAGTCATCCCTAAAGTACCATTTTCGTCAGTTAGGTCCTTAAAGTGAAATTTTATTGGCGTTTCTATTTCTTCAACCCATTTTAACCTAAATCCGATCCATTTTGACCAAGTTTAACCCAATCCGACCCAGTTTGACCAAACCCAAATTTTTAATATTTTAAAATATAATAGTATTTTTTAAAAAAGTTTAAAATAATAATTATATTTAACATTTTAAAAAAATGATATTTAATTATTTAAAATAAATTATTATTATTAAAATAATAATTATTTAATATTTTTTTAAAAATAAAATATTAGTTTTTTAAAAAATAAAAATAAAATTTATATTTAATATTATAAAAAATTATTTTTCTAAATATTTTTTAAATAATTTTTATTTTTAATATTTTTAAAGTAAAAAATAATTTTGTAAATATTATTTTTATAAATAATATTTATTTTAGAATATTAAAAATTATAATTATTTTAGAATATTAAATATAATATTTATTTTAGAATATTAAAAATAATATTTATTTAAGAATATTAAAAATAATATTTATTTTAGAATATTAAAAATAATAAAAATTTTAAAAATTTTAAATTTTTTTTGAATAATTATTATATTTATATTTATATTTATTTTAATTTTTTAATATTTACTTTTAATATTATAAAAAATTTATTATTTTTAATATTCTAAAATAAATATTTTTAATAATTATTGTTTTTGAAGGAAAAATAATATTTAATATTCTGAAATACTTATTAAAAAAACTTATTATTTAATAATAATAATTATTAAGATTATTTTAATTTTTAAAATAATAATTATTAAGCTTATTTTAGTTTTTAAAATAATAAATATTAAGATTATTTTAATTTTTAAAATAATAATTATTAAGCTTATTTTATTTTTTTAATAATTATTTAATAAAAATTATTTTAATTTTTTTAATAATTATTTTAGAATATTAAATATTATTTTTCCTTTAAAAACAATAATTATTAAAAATATTTATTTTAGAATATTAAAAATAAAAGTAAATATTAAAAAATTAAAATAAATATAAATATAATAATTATTCAAATTTTTTTATAAAAAAGTTAAAATATTTATTATTTTTAATATTCTAAAATAAATATTATTTTTAATATTCTAAAATAAATATTATATTTAATATTCTAAAATAATTATTATTTTTAATATTCTAAAATAAATATTATTTTTAATATTTTAAAATTAAATATTATTTTTAAAAATAATATTTACAAAAATATTTTTTACTTTTAAAATATTAAAAATAAAAATTATTTAAAAAATATTTATTTTAGAATATTAAATATAATTATTAATTTTTTTATAAAAAAAACTAATATTTTATTTTAAATATTAAAAATAACTATTTTTAAAATAATTTTTTTATTTTAAAATATTAAAATAATTATTATTTTAATAATAATAATTTATTTTAAATAATTAAATATTATTTTTTTTAAAATGTTAAATATAATTATTATTTTAAACTTATTTTAAAAAATTATTATATTTTAAAATATTAAAAATTTGGGTTGGGTCAAATTAGATCGGATTGAGTTAAACTTGGTCAAAATGAGTCGAGTTTAGGTTAAAATGAGGTTAAAGGAACAAAAACGCTAATAAAATACCACTTTTAAAATTTAACTGACGAAAATAATAGTTTAAAGACGATTTTAAAAATGGGTGACAACTTAAAAGGAAGAAGTTCCAGTCACCCAAAATTATACCGAGATTAATAAAACATTTGGGCCTCTCTAAATTATACCCAGATTCGTATCCATCCGGCAGATCAATCCTGCTTTACCTCATTCCACTCGCATCTTCAGAAGAAGCAGAAAAAATGGTTTACAAAAAGAAACCAAGATTTGTACATGAAAGATCTGATCTATTTGATGGGTTAACTGATGATGATGATATTGTCATCTCTATTCTCTGCAAGCTCAGCTCCACTGCTCGCTGCTCTTCTGATTTCATCTCTATTCTCCTAATGTATATATATATATATATATATATATATATATATATATATATATATATATATATATATAATAAGGCTCTTAAACGGACGGTTCGTAAACGAATAATCCTTTTGCCTACACTTTTAAATTGAATAAGTGGGCCCAATTATGTACTATCTCAATTATGTAGGATAAGTAGGAAAAGGATATACGCAAAAGGATTGTTCGTTTACGAACAATCCGTTTAAGAGCCTTATCCTATATATATATATATATATATATATATATATAGAATTAATATTTTTATAAGAAAAATTAATATTTTCGCTATCTCACATAAATAGTAAACGGAATTCACGTTCATGTGAGTTGAAAATATCAATTTTTCTTGTAATTTCCTTATATATATTATGGATTTTGAAGCTCTTGTAACAAATTCATTATTGTTTCTTGTTCCTCTCATAGATGCACAAGGTTAAACCGGTTGGGTCATCGTCCTATGGTTCTTTATAAAGCCGGTTCAAATACACTCGTCGTCCGTGCAAAAAATTGGTCTGACTCAGCCCATCGGTTCTTAAAATACTGTGTTAAATCGGGCAACATCGAACCCTCTTACATTCTAGGAATGGTCAGTCAATTCTCATATACTATAATTAAAATTAATTTAAAGTATTTAATTAACTGTATACTTTATAGTCCTATATTGCTTGTTTGCTTGCTTGCATGCGTCGATAGATCACTCAGTTTTTTTTGTTGCAGATTCGATTTTATTGCTTACAAAACAAAGGGGGTGGTGCGTCCCTGATGGCTAAGGCGGCGATTAAGAGTCACGCGCTGGCTCTGCACTCGCTCGCTGTGATTCAATTCAATGGCAGCGGCAGCCCGAAGAACAACAAGGATTTGATTGAATGAAGAATCTGGGTATAATTTAGAGAGGCAATTTGGGTATATTTTTTGTGGCTAATTTGTTTATTGTTTTTTGTTAATTTACTTTTAATTTGTATTCAAATATCTTTAATTTGTTTTATAATTTTTTTTTTATAATTTAATTATATTTATAATTTTATAATCAAATTATACGGATTTAATACAAGTATACAAATTTAATAAGTATATATATGTATTATGTTTTTTAATAGTAAAATATACTGAAATACGTTGAAAATTATAAAAATATGACTTTTTAGCTGACACGTCAGACGATTTTTTTTGGCCGAAAATGAATTCAGGGTCAATTTTATTTATTTAAGTGTATTTGTAGTATGCTAATGTAAGGTTTTAACATTAGAGTCACAAATGTAAAAGGGATCATACTTTGAGAGATATAAATGTATTTAAGTCTATAATTAATTTTTGAGGTTCAAATTTAAATATTATTTAATTCAAATTTTGTTTATTAAAAATTAAAAAAATAATAAATTTTATGATTAGTATTAGTTTTTAAATTGTTTAATATAATCATCAGAATGATTAAAATTAAATAAATTTATTTAAATATTAAATTTTAAGATGAGACATTTTTCTGTATTTTCTTTTGGTTCACCAATCACATGTGTATATATGTTGACAGTTATTACATAGATATGTTTATCCAGTGGGTAGTTTTTTTTGTTTGTAAAAATAGAGTTGTTCTAGTGTAACAAGAGGTGCTGTCAATTGTCATTGGTTGTCAATGCCACTTTCTCACCAGTTGATGTTGCATTGTGATCCAATGAGAGCTTACTTTTAGACCCAATATGATACGTTGTGCACTGATCATTAGGTTGTAAATGGTAACCGAAAAATTCGTATTCATTCACATTCGTATTCGAAAAAAGCGAATATTATTTGTATTTAAAAAAAACAGATATATCCATAGTTGATTTAAATGTATCCGTAAATAAACGGATACGAATATGTAAGGGCTGGAGTCAAGAATTTTGCATCTCCTGGGCTACAAAGTATCAATTATATACACAAGAAATTATCCCACTAAGATCAATCATAAATTCAAAATCATACATGGACAAGTAAATTAGTCAAAGCATGGCATACTACAAGCATAATATCAAACAATTACTCCTATCTTAGTAATGTGCCACAATTAGCAACAAATGATACATGGACAAGTAAACATAAAAATTAAACAAGATAGAGGCCAACATAGCACTAAAAACTACTCCCTCCAGGATGTCAAAAAGAAACAAGGACATCACAGTCTTTGAGGATACTAGATTAAATAAATAGAACTATATCTTAAGGATAAAGATGAAGACACAAGGAAAAAAATACTTGGATAAAATCATAAACACTTATTAAAAATTATTGTACACTTGGATAAACAGAACTAAAAATTATTGTACAAACCTTTAAAGACAGATGAGAAGCCCAAGAAATTTCTTGCTTCAAAGCAATTTCAGAATCCTTCCGAATCAATTCATCTTCTGAATCCAAGTCAATCCACGAGCTAATCCTGCCTACGTAAATTAGAATTCCATTAGTTGGGATTGTTAGAGTTTATGCCCTAGAGGCCAATTCTTTGATGTAATTGCTTAACATTTTTTGATATTATATTTGATTGAATAAATGAATTATTTTATTATGATTTTATTTACTGCGTTATATAAATGTTAGCATAATAAAAGTCCTTAGACTAGTGATACAAATTATATAGCTTTAGGTATATGACTTGAACATGAGATCATATAATTACAATTAGTATCATTGCTCTTAAATGTCCCTAGTCGAGTATCATTGTTAATGGGACAACAATGATACATTGAGACTAGTATGTGGATTGACTGATGGCCAAATCTCATTGGTCATAAATATATGAGATATTGAGTCAATGCATTGGTACATGTTAGAGAACAATGTACTGGACAGACCCACCATGAGAATTCTACGTGGAGCATTATGCAAAGTGTCATAAGCAATTCTCATAGTGACAATGATATAATGATTCTCTGACTTGAAATCACTATATTACTACACGGGAATTTATGTACTTTGATATCATCAAAGGTCACCTTTAATAGGGTGGACAATAAAGGTGATTATTGGGTACATCATGAATCGTGTGAAGAATATGAGTGATCTAGATGGAATTTAACCCTCCTATATATTAGGGGTGATATCCATAGGCCTCTTGATTGAGTAAGACTATGAAATGCACGGCCATGCTCAAATAGTGATTTGTTTCATATAGTCTACTCATTGATCAAGAAAATTCAGATTAAATTATGAAGAGTATGACACATTCCATGCCTCGAGTTTAATCTAGGATGTCAAGGTTAAAAGGATTAAATTACATTGAAACATTGGTCATGAAAAGGTTGCATCAAATCACCGATTTTATTATTACTTGAGTAGCAGTGATGCATTACTAGATGCCGCTCCCTGTTTATAATTTTATAATATGATTTTAAAATTATTGTCAACGTAATAATAATCTATAGGGTCACACACTTAGAACGTAATTAAAAAGAGAATTAATTTAAATTGTAAGAATTTAAATATGTCAATATGATTGATAGTATTTAAATTACGAATTTAAATTAATAGGATAATTTGTATATATGTATATTAATTAAGTAAGACTTAATTAAGATATAATATATATAAATTCGGATTTTACTTTTCTAATTGGATTAAGTTTTGGTTAATTCTTTTTGACTGCTATATATATATATATATATATGATATATTAGCCGTTTTAAAGAGGGAGAAATATCATAAAACTAAACCCTAGCCGCTCTTAGAGAGAGACTAGAGAGAAAAGCTTCAGAAAGTTCAGATCCTTAGTGGCTAGTACCGCGGCTCTTTTTGCTGCAGATCGTGTGACGATTCGCGGGGCGTTCATGTGGATACCGTAGAGGCGCAGTTCCGTTGGATTGCGTTGAAGATTCGAAGCTGTTCCAGAATTTTTCCATCGTCTCCATTCAAGCTCGGATAATCGGTAAGAATCTAAACCTCTGAATTAATATGTTTTCGCATGGATCCTATTTTAGGGTTTCGAAAATTGTTTTGAAAATTTTAAATTCCGCTGCTTTTATGTGCCGAAATCCCTACAGGGATTTTGGGATCCCAATGGATAATGAAATATAAATAACTATCAGAGCATACTAAAGAAAATTTGCACGATGATACACCCAAAAAATCCATGTTGCAAACTTAGTGCTAAATTCTGAAATATTTGAACATCCTATATATGCATCTAGACATCCACAAGAACATTCAACCAGTTGATTATTAAAATTAGTGATCTTGGCCACCTGATTGAACACTTTAAATATAAACAAACAAACATTGCTTGTATTGAGTAATATTAGAAAAGCCCCAAACATCCAGCAATGTACTAGATATTACAAATATTAAGGGGTGTTTGGTAAAAGGATTAGTTGTGTATAAAAGAAGCCCCAAAAGTTTAGTAAAGTCTCCACAATCAAATGACATTAACAACAACAAACAAACAGATGATAAGAACGCATAAACTAGTGATGAAGAATTGAAGATAGCAGTCACATAAAAATAAAATTTGGGGGTAAAAATCAAAACCTAACCCTGCAATTTGGGGAAATCAAAAAGAGAGGGAGGATGGCTGAGTTTGGGGAAAGGACCAAGGTATGCCGCAGGAGACCTGCAAATTAGAGTATTATGGTGGTGAAATTCAATAGCACGTTATCTCCTCATTGCTTTTAATGGATCAGAGGAAAACATGAAAACAATATTGGGTTGGGCTATTGAAGATATATAAGTACTAAATATTTTCTAAAAACTCCACCCGGGCTAAAGCCCACCCTAGCCCATACATGCCTCCGCCCCTGCGAATATAGATATAGGCGTATTCATATTCGTTTAACATCCAACCGTAAATATATTCGGCAAATAGCAGATATTTAGAATCCTGATATTCAGATTCGTATCTGTATCCGAATAACTTATATATATATATATATATATATGTATGTAAGTATATTAATAACTTATATATGTATATAGGGCAATGATCCATAGCATCTATTTGCTATGGATCAAAAATGGGCAAATATCATCTATACCATCCATAGCAATTATTAACGGTTAGGATAAAAAAAACTGCATCCAGCGTTTGCTAGTTATTCTAGCGGACTGGTAATTGCTCAACTCTGATCATTATACCCCTATCAAAGAAGTAGAGGAAGAAAAACAACAACAAATGGAACTATGTGGTTTACAACCAGTAGTCTTTGCTCAAGCTTTCATGGCCAAGGACGTTCGTAAATTCATTCAGACCTTCAATATGTCGCGTCTATTTGCCGAATATAATCAATCGCTTGAACTAGACCAACAAACCCTAGATTCATCGTCAGACGAATTCTAGGCTAAGAATCAGGTAAAAGAAAAGGACCGATTGGACCGAGTACATCGATTCGGAAAAAGAAGATGAAGAAGATAAAGATAATTCAGGTGTTGAAAATTAATGAAATAATGAATTCCTGTTTGTTTGTTTTATCTACTTAATTGCTATTTTTTGATATGTAGGGAATGTGTTTGAACCAATGATTGTGACGAAAATGCCAAAAGCACTGCTTTCAAGTAACCAAAATTGAGGAACTATTCTACCTCTTCCGGTGATTTGGATACTATGAAGAGTAATGAAAAGCTTTTTAGACCAGTTTTTGGTCGAATCTTTAGGTAATGACACTTGAGATATATCGAAGTTATTTTACTTTTCAAAATTCTTAATATGAATGGTTTCAATATTTATGATTAAGTATTGGTTCTATTGCTTAGTTTCTCTTGTATATATTGTTTAATGTTGTTTAATACCAAATAGTATTATAATAAACTGTATGAATTTGTTGTCAAGTTGAAATTTGGAAATAAACAAGAAAATTTATCTTTTGACTTTTTAATCATATATGTCGTTTCCAATGTGAAGAATTTTCATCTCGCTTCATACTCTTGTATTAGCATTCTCAATTACTGGTTTAGTATACAGGTAATACTCATTAAGAGTCCTAAAGCGTCTCAAAATTAATTGTTGTATCTGTTTCTAGACTTCCTTTTTAGCTCCAATAAAGGAAGGAGATATGGTTGTCCTTTTCTTTTTCCCCCTCTTCCTAGTTACAGGAGCAATAAAGCCTTGTTAAACTTTTGGCAATTCCTTGGCTGAAAAATTTGTTTTGGGATCAACTATTTGATTAGATCTCTTCTGTTTTTGGATCAGACATTTGATTAAATCTCTTTAATTGTGTTTTTTATGAATGCCAAATCATTTCAAATACAAGTTTTAGTTATTTTATTGGTATAACTGTTGACTTCTTACGGTGGCAATTTTATTTTTGATTGAAATTAGTGGATGCCTCAAAAACTTGAATCCCTGTAGACACTCAAAATTTAGTTCTCCTGTTATTAACCTTGCAGGAAAGCAAAAACGTCTTCTTCCACTCCAGAGAAAGCCCCAGAAGATTACAACATCCACTCCAGAGATAACCCCGGAGTACTACGGAGACAGCCCCGTGGGACCTTAAATCAAACCTCGGAGATAACTCCGAGGGAAAACAGCATCACAGTTTCAGCCAGCCACTGCAAGTCCAGAAACAACCCCGAAAAGGGTAAAAGGGTGATTTTTCCAATTGATCAACATCAATGCTGATCATATGACTGAGGATAGGCTCACAAAGAACCATCACAACAATCCGGAGTGCAAACTGAAAGTAGTATGCACACAAACCAATCATGTTTGATAATAAAGCATATACTTTGTAACATTCTTATTCATTTATTAATAAAAGAGTTATTTAATTAAAGACATTTAATTATCTACATGATGCGGTTATAATAAAATGTGATAAACCCATAGTTTTAAGCAATACTTTTAGAATCTTGATGATGATCATGCTAATGAGATCTAAATTCTTAGATAGCTTAAAACTGAAATAGTTCTCAATCGTTAGATTACTAAAAAGGGGATTAGTGAATTCGGATAGATTGGTACATACGTTGCTTGCTCATTGGATGAGGATAATTGATCTCATAATTATTTGTGTGGAGACACTAAAGTAAGTATGTAGGTACTTATTGGTACAATAAGTACACTGAACGTGGCTCGCTAAGGAATACATAATGGAGTTTTACTTGTCTGTCAATAGGAATTTATGTAGTGATAGTAGCACAAGTGATCCTTAGACTTGAGATCATCATAGTATCTTGTGTATGATGAGTTATACTTTGACATGTCCCTTAAGACTTTTAGGGTATATCAAAGGGTATACTTGAGTGTAATAAGTTATATATGGAGATAATGAATGATCAATAAAGAATCTACCGCTTCTAGTAAAAGAAGAAAAATGTCCTATGTGATTCGATAAATGACAACTCAGGAATCCTTGGCCAAGGTGGAATGAAATTAGAAATAAGTTTCTAATTTGCATTATTTGGTGTTGTTCATTTAGGATCAAAATACATATAATTAAATAAAATAAGACTTGATAGTAATTCTATGTCTTATATTTAATTGGGACATTGTATAGGTGGAAAAATTGAATTGTATGGTAACTATTAACTCAAAGGTTCTTTTATAATTGATGTTGAAATCTATATTATCTGAAAAGTTGATCGCTAAGGGGGCTTACCCTTATTGTTGAATAAATGTTATTTATATAAATAAATTAAATAATTTAATTTATTTATTTAAATAAGATTAGAATTGTTCTAATTCATTTATTCACAACCAATTTAATATGGAGAACCTAAAGGGTCACACCATAAAATTAAGAATATTTATTTAAGAAGCAAATGACATAATCGTAATAATAAGTTAAGTGTATTTAATTTAATCTATGGTGATAGAATAAATTAAATAGCTTAATATTTGTTATTTAATATTTTAGAAATATTAAATATAAATTAATAAGAGAAGTCTTATTATTATTATTACTATTATTATTATTTAATTCTAAAGGAGTTTGAGAATTAAATAATAAGATACTCTCTCATATATATTCCTAATAAGATTAGGAGGTTAATTAATTAAAAGAGTTTAATTAATTATCCCTAATAAGATTGAGAAGCCTAATTAATTAAAAGAGTTTAATTAATTAATATGAAACTCTAATTCTAAATTATTTAGGAGGGTTGCCTATATCTATAAATAAGAAAGTCTTATTATAGAACATGGTTACACACTTTATTCCAAGAGTTGAGATAGTACACATTTTCTATAGAGATAGAAACTAGGATTTAGCCAAACACTCATCTTCTTGAATTCTTATTCTTTTTTGGTGGATCACCTCTAGAGGCCAAACACTTGGGTGGCTAACGTTGATCAAAGGAAGGAATCAACCCGGTGAATTCAAGTTGAACGCGAAACGAATTGGAGTTGAGCTCGTACCTGAGGAAGCTAGTTTCTACGAGGGTATTAATCGAATCTCTATCTTTTTCGTTTTAATTAATAACTGTGCATAAAGGATGATCCGTGTATATGGTTTGTAAAATTTTAAAACTCTGATTTACTATACTTCCGCTTATTTTATGCAATTTGATTGCGTTTATGAATCTTACAAACCTAACAGTGGTATCAGAGTCAAACCTTTATGCAAGTTATTAATTGTTCAGATTTAATATGTATGTTGATATGTGTTTAGAATAATTTTTTTGGGCATAATTATTGGCATATAATTATATTTTTTTTTTGGAGAAAAACTGCATAATTCGCGAACTAAAAAAACTGATTCTGGAGCCTGGCGCCGCGGCGCCGGATCCGGGTCTTGATTGCAGACTAGGCGCCGCAGTTCCTGATTACAAAGTAATTGGGGCACTGCAGCGTCGGGCCGGATCTCTGGACTGGGTGACCCGGCGCCGCAGCGCCCGAAATCAGTTGATTCTCGGCGCTGCAGCACCGGTACCCAGAAAATAAATAAAATTTTTATTGTAGTTATTTATTTGATTTCTAATTAAAATAAAAAGTTTATTTTAAGTTAAAAAATTGAATTCCATATTTTCAGTATTTTTAAATTTAAATAAAGTAGTTTGTTTTTATTTAGAATTGGATTAAAATAAAGATGTTTATTTTAATTAGAATTTAATTTCATACTAATTAATTAGAGTTGGAATTGGATTTTATGATAACTAATTGGAATTGAAATTGAATTTCATGTTTCCTAAAAATAAAGGAGTTTATTTGTGATTAGAAAAAAGGATTCCATGTTTCCTGAAATAAAGGAGTTTATTTAGATATGTAATAGGATTTCATATTGATCAAAATAAAGGAGTTTATTTTGATAAGAAATTGGAGTCCATATATTTTATTTTTTCCATAACAGTTTTAAAAGTTAAAATAAAGTAGTTTATTTTGACTTGGAATTGGATTCCATATTAATTAAAATAAAGGAGTTTATTTTGATTAAAAATAAAGGAGTTTATTTTAATTCAAAAAAATAAACTAAAATAAAAGGTTTATTTTAATTTAAATTTGGATTAAAATAAAAGAGTTTATTTTAATTCAAAATTAAATTTTATGCTAACTAAAATTGCCCATTAAATTGATATCAATGTATATATTGAATGTTTATTATTAATGAGATGAATGTTTTATTTATTGATGCATATATTGATGTGTATGATAATAAATGGAGTTGATTATGGACTATTGACCAATGTGATTGGATTTTATTTTAGTTAGATGCTTGAATGTATGAATTTTATAAATGGGGTCTGCGTACCTCGTCTTCTCTAATTTTTATTAATGTAAATTCTCTCTCCTTCTTATGTACTTTTTCTTGACTGATGATCAAGATTTCTATTTATTATAAATAATTTTGTAATAGGAATAGTTAGAACTAATTTTTAACGAATTGGAGACCAAAGAGCAAGGAGCGCATGAAGACCCGTTTGTAATGGAGCCCGGGATTTAAATGTAATAGTTATATTTAAATTTAATTCTTGCACCCCTAGGTTTGACCTTTTGGTTCACTTGGTGGCTCTAGTGAACTAACATAAAATAAAAGTCCATAATCAATCCGGGTAGAATATTGTATTCTATATGCATACTAATACTATATATATATATATATATATATATATATATATATTATATTATGCAACATGCTTCGCATGTCAATTAATACGACCTGTATTATATATATATATATATGTGTGTGTGTGTGTGTGTGTGTGTGTGTGTGTGTGTGTGTGTGTGTGTGTGTGTGTGTGCATACGCGCTAAACAAGATGAGACAATTAATAACAAACTCCTCAAAGAAATTAATATTAAGTTGTAATGTTCAAAAATATTTGGAATATCGAGCGTCGCCTTCTAGCATGGTAAAACAATAGAGTATTAAATATTTAAAATGAGTTTGTTGTGCACACACAAGGCGAGTATTAAATATTTAAGATGTTATTTTATTACATATTATGTTTATAAAGAATTGAACATTACCGCTTTGTAATGAACAAACAAGGGCTGTAGATTTCTCTTCACTTATATAGAAATGGCTGGGTTGGACTTAACTAAAATCGTTTTGGTTCAGATGTGCACACACTTGACCATAATGATCTAAGAGGCAAAATACAAGGAGTTACATGGTGATGTAATTGACAAAAGTTATCTACCTATTTATTTATATATAGTTTATTGTGCACACACAAGACTATATACATTTGAAATGAGATTCTTATTCTCACTAGCAAATCTTTAATTAAATTTGCCGAACTATATATTGTGAGGGTAATATAGTTTGAAAAAAATAGTGGGAGATACCAATTTAAAATAAGACCTAATTTATTTTGATAATTAATAAAAGAATATATGCTAAAATGTTTTTTAATTACAAATTTATTTATTGAATTTTACAATGTCTAAATTACTATCACTGCGTAGCATATTAGATGCTATTTAACCGGACAGAATTAAACGGATTGATTAAAGAATTTCAGAATAGTTCTCAAGGCTGAAAAGCTATCTTATGTCCTTAATACGCTAATCCCTGCAATAGTTGCAGACAATGCCTCTGAGGACGAGATTGCTACTTTTAGAAAGTAGTAAGATGAGGCACAGTTGGCTCAATGCATCATGCTCGCATCCATGAGTAACGAGCTTCAGCGTTAACATGAAACTATTGATGCTCTTACTATATTCCTACACTTCAAAGAGTTGAATGGTGAGGAAAGTAGGACTAATAGATATCAGATATCTAAGGAGCTATTCCGATCTAGAAGAAAAACAATTTAAAGAAGGCATAAGAAAAGGCAAAATACAAAGGATAATAAGAACAAAATGATACGGATAGCAAAGGAGTTTGCTTCCACTGCAATAAGCCTGGACACTGGAATATTAGATGCTATGTAACCGGATCGAATTAAACGGATTGGTTAAAGAAAATTGAGAATAGTTCTCAGAGCTGAAAATCTATCTTATATCCTTAATACGACTATCCTTGCAATGGTTGCATACAATGACTCTGAAGAAAAGATTTCTACTTTTGGAGAGTGGTAAGATGATGCACAGTTGGCTCAATGCATCATGCTCGCATCCATGAGTAACGAGCTTCAGCGTCAGCATGAAACTATGAATGCTCCTACTATACTCCTGCACTTCAAGAAGTTGAATTATGAGGAGAGTAGGACTAATATATATCAGATATTTAAGGAACCCTTCCGATATACAATAACTGATGGCACTACAGTACATACACATGTCCTAAGATGATCAATTTGATTGAATAATTAGGACAATAGGATTTTGTCACGGATGGAGAGTTGAGCCAAGATTTAATTTTTCACTCACTCCCAGACTCCTTCTCATAATTGTTGTGAATTTTCACATGAACAAGCCAGAAGTCAGCTTCGCTGATTTGCTTAACATGTTGAAAAACCGTTGAGAGTCACTTTCCAACCAAGAAAGACTAAGTCTTACTTGTAGGGGCCAAATGATCTTCTGAAAAGAAGAACGATTCAAAAAAGGGAAATAGAAAGACAAATACAAATGATAATAAGAACAACACTAATACGGATAGCAAATGAGTTTGCTTCCACTGCAATAAGCCTGAACACTGAAATTGAAACTGTGAGAAGCATCTTGCAGAGGCTGACCAGAAGAAGCTTAGTGAAGATTCAGTTACATATACAGTTTTGTTAATGATTGAAATAAATCTTTCAGTAAGTAAAGTTTCTACTTGGGTATTGGATACCAGCTATGGTTCTCATAAATACAAATTTATGAAGGGACCAAGTAGAAGTAGAAAGCTAAACAAGGGAAAGTCTTCCTGCGTGTGGGAATGGAGCAAAGGTTGGTCCATTAACTGCAGAAACTTATTTTTAAGCGCCGCCTACGGGAAAGTCCATTAGTATTAATAATTAACAATTTACTGAATGGACTTTATATAATTGACTTACATGAAAATAATTTTAAATTGAACAAACTAGTAAAAGAAAATGAGACGATCATTCAAAGACTTGAATATTTGTATTTGGTGAAATACAAGTCTGAATCATTTGAAAGGTTCAAAGAATTCAGAAGTAAAACTAATTGGCAAGGTATTATGATTCTTCGATTAGATCGAGGAATAAATACTTTATGCAATAAGTTTTAAGATCATCTTAAATGATTTTCTCACAATGGATGCTTCCTAATACACAATAATTAATTGGTGTATCTAAAAGAAAAAATTGTACCTTGTTGGACATGGTACGGTCCATAATGATTTTACCGACATTTCAGTATCCTTCTGGGGTAATGTCCTAGAAACGACTGCATATCTACAAAATAAGGTAACCTTAAAATTCGTCCCCAAGACTTCATAAGAGTTATGGACAGGGAGGATTCCTAATCTTAAGTATGTTAAAATAAAGGGTAGTCCAGCTTATGTGAAAAGGTTTCAAAAGGATAAGCTTGGGACAAGATTTGACAAGTACAGATTTGTGGGACATCCTAAAGTAAGTTTAGAATATATGTTCTATAATCCTACTTAGGAAAAGGTGTTTGTTGTGAAACACGCTGCCTTTTAAGATAAAAGTTTTTATCATTGAAGGGCTCGTGGGAGGATAATAGATCTTGAAGGAGTTCAAGAATCACAAATCACTATTAGTCAAAAAGAGGAACATGTAGATAGACCTATTGTTGTACCACAATCGAATCATGAAATCTGGAATAGTATTGAAGATTCCTGGGAGGTATGGATTCATCATTGATGATGATGATGATGAGGTACGAATTAAGAGGATGATGATCCAGTAATACACGATAAAGCTGAGAGTTGTAGACACTCAAAGAAATGACAGATGGCCATAAAATTCGAAATAAATCTTTAGAGCAAATGGCAAGGTGGAGACCTATAAGGCCAAATAATTTTGGAAAAGGTTTTCAAATAAAGTCAAGGAGTTGACTGTAATAAAACCTTTATTACTGGTACTAATGATTACTTGCGATTGTAGCTTAATATTTCTAGATATGGCAAACGGATGTGGAGACGCCCTTCCTCAAATATATATTATTAGAGGAGAATGTATGTATGATCAGCCAGATTGTGACGCCCCAAAATAGGTCCACACAACCTATTCTGAGTCGCCAAATACATGGTACAGAATTCAAATACAAATCTTTCTATTCCAACTATTAAACTGTCGTACAAAATACGACCATACAAACTGTAAGGGTCAATACAGATATTATGTAGAAAATATAAACGCTCACATTAAGTCCTCGATACAATTATTATCACACTATTTTACAAAATAGTGAGGACTACTATAGCACTATCTTGGACCATCACTCCATTCTCCAACTAGTCCCCGCTATATTCTCATTTTCTGAAGAGAACAATGAAAGAAAAGGAAGAGCGTGAAATAACAATCCATTAGAAGAGTCAAGTAGAGCATGATGTCTACTATCTTCTATGATTTAAACGTTCATCATCAATATTTTATCCCTGTAACACCAATCAATAAATATTTCAAATCAATAATTTATATTTGCACTACGGGCCAAAGATATTCATTTATATCACCAGTGGTCATGATCATGCTAAACACATGTCCATCTTTGCACTACGGGCCAAAGATATTCATCAATCAATTGTTCATCTTTGCACTACGAGCCAACGATATTCATCAATCAACATTTCATCTTTGCACTACGGGCTAAAGATATTCATCAATCAACATTTCATCTTTGCACTATGGGCCAAAGATAAATAAAACCACAATTTAAGACTAAGGATGATGAAAAATGATATAAAGAACGAATCAAGTGAGATCAAGAATAAATATTAAAGTTTTTTAAATTAATTTATCCAAGTTGAAGAATATTCAATTTGTCAACATGATAATCAATTGTGAAGCAAAATTCAAGAATGATATTCATCTATCAAAAATAATTTGGACAGAAAAAGAAACCAATATTATCGTGAATAGTACTCCGTGAATAGTACCGTACGTATGAGTAGTATCGTACGTATGAATAGTACTGTACAAATGAATAGTACCCCGACATGAAAAGATTAAAATTTCAATAAGAAAGTTCAGACTAATAATCCAGTGGAATGATATTAGATGAAACGCAAAACTCAAGGATATTCTACTAATTTCAGGGATCTCCACCATTTAATAATAAGGTTATGGAAACAAACAACGATTTTGTACCATAAATGGAGAAATATGAAAGAAAATGATATCCCTTGATGAGTACAAAAGAAATGATATCCCATACGAGTATGAAAGAATATACGAAATTGCAAATGAATTTCACCCATCATGCGGTAATCCGCGTAGACAGATCATTTCCAGAACTTAATAAAGAATGAATACGAAGGGTTATTCACCATGCATGCAGTAGTCCGCGTAGACAGTTTATTCCCACAGATTAATAAGGAATATAATGACAACCCTTACGAGTATAAAAATAACATCCTTTTACCTTATAAGGAGGATAAATATGACTGGTATAGCGGAGATATTCTTGACAAAATCTTTCACTATAAGCTACACTCAAAGTATTCTTATACTAGAAAGAAATACGCACAATATTATAGAAGAAGAATTCTCTAATTCTGGTGTGATTTTTATTTCTTAACTAAGCATCCTATTTATAGGAGAATGGCAGGGTACTATTTAAGAAAAAATCACAGACCAAACAGTAACGAATTCACGGACGATGAATTCGTCTGATTTTTCTGATTTTTACTATTCATCACTATGCAATAAAATATTCTAATAAAATAAAAACTTTATATATAAATAATATATTCTATTTATATTCTAATAAATCAAACAACTTTATATATATTATAAAATATTTTCTGTTTTATATAAAAAGTTTTCTATTTTATTACATTATAATAATAATAAAACAAAACTAATATCAATTTCTACCGACGGTTTGAATAATTTGGCACGTAAGGGGTCCTTACAACAACTCCTCTATTTATAACAAAAATTGAATAAATATGCACCACAAATCACTTATCTTTAATTAACACAATCTTTCAACAATTAGTCATCATTCATATTATAACTCACAATATTGACAATCAGATTGTTCCTAGGAAAGAAAGGGCTTTTTCGATAAGAATTTCTCCTTACTGGCGTGCAATTAAATAACCTAACCTCTTTCCTTAACAGAACTTTCTAGACATTGTCAATAATGCTAACTAATAATATTAAATAATATGAGTAATTGTGTCGTGACAATTATTGTGACGCCCCCAAAATAGGTCTACACAACCCATTCTGAGTCGCCCAATACATGGTATAGAATTCCGATACAAATCTTTTTATATTAAACTGTCGTGCAAAATACGACCACACAAACTGCAAAATACAACCACACAAACTGTGAGCGTCGATACAAAAATTATGTAGAAAATATAAACGCTCAAATTAAGTCCTTATTACAATTATCGTTACACTATTTTACAAAATAGTGAGGACTACTATAGCATTATCTCGGACCATCACACCATTTCCCGACTAGTCCCAGCTATATTCTCATTTTCTGAAGAGAACAATGAAAGAAAAGTGTGAGCTCAACTAGCCCAGTAAAGAATATTATGACTAGGATAATGAAGAATAAACTATCGTTAGCCTTCAATAAATCAGATAAAATATTATGGACAACAAGTTTTAGATCAACAACTGCAGTGAAAATAACAATCCCTTAGAAGAGTCAAGTAGAGAATGATGTCTACTATCTTCTAGGATTTAAAAGTCCATCATCAATATTTTATCTCTGTAACACCAATCAACAAATATTTCGAATCAATTATTCATCTTTGTACTACGGGCCAAAGATATTCATTTGTATCACCAGTGGTCATGATCATGCCAAGCACCTGATTATTTTTGCACTACGGGCCAAATATATTCATCAAACAATAGTTCATCTTTGCACTACGACCAAAGATATTCATAAATCAACAATTCATCTTTGCACTGCGGGCCAAAGATAACTTTCACCTCAATTTAAGATTGAGGATGATGAAAAATGATATAAAGAACCAATCAAGTGAGATCAAGGACAAATATTAGAAGTTTATAATTTAATTTATCTAGAGTTCAAGAATGTTCAAATTGTCAACATAATAATCAATTGTGGAGCAAAATTCAAGAATGATATTTATATATCAAAAATAATTTGGATAGAAAAGGGAAAAAAAATTCTCGTGAATAGTACCGTACGTAGTACGTATGAATAGTACCGTACGTATGAATAGTACCCCGACATGAAAAGGTAAAAATTTCATAAGAAAGTTCAGACCAATATTCCGGTGAAATGATATTAGATGAAGCGCAAAACTCAAGGAATTTCTAATCATTTCAGGAATTATAGTAGCAATACTTACCATAGTAAGTTTAAATTTAGGAATATGAAATGAAATATTATCACTTTCATAATATGGTATATGAAAGAAAATAATATTCTTTACGAATATTGAAAGAAAATAACATTATTTACGAGAAAAATAATATCCTTTACCTTAGTAGAAACTAGATTTGACTAGAATATCGGATATTATCCTGAAAAAATCTTGCACTAAAAGTTATACTCAAAGTATTCTTATACTCAAAAGAAATACTCATAATATTGCAGTAGGAAAACTTGAAATTTTTGGTGTATTTAGGAAGAAGGGTTACCCCCCTTTTATAGCGCAGCACGGAGGAAGAATTAAGAAAACCTGTCTAACTTTCCTTTTCTTTCTCTGCCTAACCTCTTATTCATTCTCTGCCTAACCTCTCATTTTCCAAGGGTTGTGGGCCCACTAAATTTGGAAAACAAAAGAATTTCAGGAGATGGTTTTAGGAAAGAATAAGTGCACGGAAGGTTTTTGAAAAAGGAATTCAAAACCAAAATGATAACCTTCACTCCACTTTTATTCACATAATGAAAATAATATATTATTATAATAATATTACCATTTAAATTATAAAAATTATACTATTATATTATCACATTATACTATTATAATGTAATATTATAATAATATATTTGAATGAGTAATTTATCGGATAAGATAATTGTGATTTCATAAAAAAATATGCCAAACTTTTAACAAATGTTTTATGCTAAATTCCTTCATTTATATCAACCAATATCCACCACATAATAATTATTCACAATTACTATTATTAGCTCACAATATTAATAACCAGATCATTCCCAGGAAAGAGAGGGCTTTCTGATAAGAATTTTTTCTCATTGGCGCACAATTATACAACCTAACCCCTTTTCTCGACAGAACTTTCTAGACATTGTCAATAATGATATCTAATAATATTATTATAATAATATGAGTGAAAAATATTGATTTAATAATGCTGAAATACTGTGCCGTGGTTACTGTGACAATTATTGAATTAATAATATAAAATAATATGCAATTATCAATGTAGCAATTATTGAATCAATAATATAAGATATTGAACAGTAATTACTGTAACAATTATTGAATGAGCGACTTTTTACGTAAGAATCAATAATTAAAATTACTATGCAATACCGTGTGCTATTGTGCAACAACACGTATTACTGTTCTTTTATCATCGGGTATTTCAACAGTTTAACGGTAAAAGTTTTGCCGTTATTTTTATAAAAATGTTACTTCTGTCGCTTTCTATATCCGACAATTATTCCGTTATGGGGTTAACCAATGATTGCGCCATCGTACGAATATTCCTCGATAAAAAGAATATTTCCCGACCAAACGAATATTTCCCGACACAACGAATATTTTATGACCACTTGTTTACTTTATAAAATTTACACAAATCACCCATAACTTCTCACATTTATCAAATCAACACCTTATTATTTAAAATAATATATAGAGGAAATTAAATCTTATTCATAAAAAGTTGGGGTCTTACAACCTCTCCACCTTATGAAATTTTGTCCTTAAAATTGTCGTACGTACTTGGTATTTCAAAGAAGTGAGGATACTTTGCTTTTATTTCAGATTCTAACTCCTAGGTCATTTCCTTAATATCATGGTTTCTCCATAAAACTTTGACTTGAGTTATAACCTTTGAGTGTAGAACATGTTCCTTCTTATCCAAGATCTTGACAGGTACCTCCTCACACTTTAAATCTTCGGCTATCTCGTCTGGTTCTAATTCAATAATGTGGTTTGGGTCTTTCACATATTTATGTAGAATGGATATGTGAAAAACGTTATGAATACGAGACATACTTGGCGGTAAGGCGAGTCTATAGGCCACCGTTCCTACTCGATCGAGGATTTTAATTGGACCAATAAATTGTGAGTTATGCTTTCCTCTCTTTCTGAATCTCGTAAATCCTTTCCATGGTGCAACGCGTAACAATACATGGTCTCCGATATTAAATTTCACGTCTCTTCGATGAAGATCAGCATAACTCTTTTGTCTATCTTGTGCTATTTTTATACGTTGCCGGATCATTTGAATCTTTTCCATAGTTATACGTACTAACTCCGGTCCTAATAATGTTTATTCACATACCTCGTCCCAGCATATTGAAGAACGACACTTTTGTCCATACAACGCCTCGAAAGGAGCCATGCCTATACTTGCTTGATAACTGTTGTTGTAGGAGAATTCCACCAATGGTAAATACTTGTCCCAACTTTCTTTGAAGTCTAGAACACAGAGTCTCAATAGATCTTCAAGAGTTTGAATAGTCCTTTCCAACTTCCCGTCCGTTTGAGGATGATATGCAGAACTGAATCAAATCCGTGCCCATAGCTTTCTGCAAGCTGACCCAAAATTGTGAAGTGAATCTTGGGTCTCGATCAGAAACTATAGACCCTAGGCATACCATGCTGATAGTAATGTGCATACAAGCCAATCATGTATGATGATAAAGCACTATACTTTGTAAACAATCTTATTTATTTATTAATAAAATATTAATTTAAGGAATTTAATTGTCTACATGGTGCTGCTTTTATAATATATAAATAACCCATAGTTTTAAGCAATGCTTTTAGAATCATGATGAGATCATGCTAATGAGATCTAAATTCTTAGAAAGCTTAAAAACTAAAATAGTTCCCAATTGTGGGATTACTAAAATGGGGATTAGTAAATCCAAATAGATTGGTACATATGTTGCTTGCTTATTGGATGAGGATGACTGATCTCATGGTCATTTGTGTGGAGACACTAAAGCAAGTATGTAGGTGCTTATTGGAGAATAAGTTTACTGAACGTGACTCGCTATGGAATACCTAATGGAGTTTTACTCGCCTGTCAATAGGAATTCCTAATGTGAAAGTAGTACAAGTGATCCTTGGACTTGAGATCATCATAGTATCTTGTATGTAACAAATTATACTTTGACTTATTCCTTAAGGCCTTTTAAGGCATATATAGGGTATGCTTGGGTATAATGAGTTGCATATGGAGATAATGTATGATCAATAAAGAATCTACCACCTCTAGTAAAAGAGGAGATATGTCCTATGAGATTCGTTAAATGACAACCCAAGAATCCTTAGGCCAAGGTAGAATGAAATTAGAAAGAGGTTTCTAATTTGCATTATTTGGAGTTGTGCATTTTCTAATCGAAATACATATGATTAAATAAATTAAGACTTGACAGTAAATTCATGTCTTATATTTAATTGGGACATTGTATGGTGGAAGGATTGAATTGTACGGTAACTATTAA
Source organism: Panax stipuleanatus (assembly GCA_020205555.1). Lineage (NCBI taxonomy): Eukaryota > Viridiplantae > Streptophyta > Magnoliopsida > Apiales > Araliaceae > Panax > Panax stipuleanatus. Next base: position 89,467,886 of record CM035123.1, read on the forward strand.
CTCATAGGTTCTTTTATGATTAATGTTGAAATTTATATTATCTGAAAAGTCGTTGATCGCTAGGGAGGCTTACCTCTATTGTAGAATAAATATTATTTATTTAAATAGATTATTAGTTTAATTTATTTATTTAAATAAGATTAGAATTGTTCTAATTGATTTATTCACAACCGGTTTAATATGGAGAACCTAAAGGGTCACACCATAAAAGGAAGAAGAATTATTTAAGAAGAAAATGGCATGATAGTAATAATGCATTAAGTGTAATTAATTTAATCTATGGTGATAGAATAAATTAAATAGCTTAATATTTATTATTTAATATTTTAGAAATATTAAATATAAATTAATAAGAGGAGTCTTATTAGTGTTATTATTATTATTATTTTAATTCTAGAGGAGTTAAGGAATTAATATAATATCAGTACTCTCTCTCAATTCTAATAAGATTAGGATATAAATTAATTAAAAGTGTTTAGTTAATTAATTAAATAAAACCCTATTCTAATTGGATTAGGATGGTTATCCTAATATCTATATAAGAGAGTCTTATATCAGAAATAAGGGACGTGAATTTTTCTAAAGGTTGGGAGTACACATATTCTATAGAGATAGAAACAAGGGTTAAGCCAATAACCCATCTTCTTGAGTTCTTCATCTTCCTTGGTGGATCACCGTTAGAGGCCAAACATTTGGGCGGCTGACATTGATCAAGGGAAGGAGCCACTACAGAGGAATCAAAGGAATCAAAGGAGTAGAACTTGTACCTGAGGAAGCTTGGATCTTCAAAGGTATAATTTCATCTTCTCCTTCTATATTTTGACTGATAATTAATGCACAAGAATAATCATGGTTATGGGTTTGTATAAATTTTTGAAAACCTATGTTTCGCGCTTCCACCCTATTTATGTAATTTGATTGCATGCTTATGTTACGTACAAACCCAACAGTGGTATCAGAGCAAATCTTGTGCTAATTATCAGTCTATGTGATTCCATACATGTTTGATATACGATTAGATCGAGTTCTGGGCAACAAAATTTTTCTGATTCTGCGAAGCTGCGCCGGTGCAAGGCGTTCTTGCTGCGCAGCTGCGCCGGTGTCTTGTCATGGTTTTCGTGCTGCGCAGTTGCGCCGGTTCCCTTTATATTCCTGGCGCAGCTGCGCCACTTGATAGGAACTGAATTTTTTTATTTTATTTAATTAAATGAATGGTTTATTTAATTAATAAATGTTTAAAATAAATATGTTTATTTTATATGAAATGAGATTTTAGAATTGCTAAAATTAAAGAGTTTAATTTGGAATTGTTTTTGAATGAAATAAAGGAGTTTATTTTTTCAAAAACAAAATTTAGCAAACTTTTGCCCATTAACTGATATTAATACATATATGAAATGAATTTATTTTCATGAGATGAATAAATTTTATTGATACATATGATGATATGTATGTTAATAAAAGGGATTGATTATGCACTATGACCAATGTGATTGGATTTTATTTTGGATGAATGCTTGAATGTATGGGTTTTATAAAATGGGGTCTACGTACCTCGTCTTCTCTGGTTTTATTCTCTGTGTAAAATTCTATCTCCCTCCTATGTACTTCCCATTGACTGCTGATCAAGGTTTCTATTTAATTATAAATAGTTTATGTAATAGAGATAATTAGAATTATCTTGAAAAAATTGGAGACCAAGGAGCAAGGAGCGCGTGAAGACCCGTTTGTATGGAGCCCGGGTTTAAATGTAATAGTTACATTTAAAATTTAAATTTTGCACTCCTAGGTTTGACCTTTTGGTTCACTTGGTGGCTCTAGTGAACCAAACTAGAATAAAAGTCCATAATCAATCCGGGTATAATATAGTATTCTATATTGCATGCTAAATATTATATATATTATATTTTATGCAAACATGCTTCGCATGTTTAATAAAATGAAGCGTATTTTATATATATATATATATATATATATATATATATATATATAATATATATATATATGAATGCGCGCTAAACAAGATGAGACAAATAATAACAAACCCCTCAAAGAAATAATATTAAGTCTGAAGCGTTCAAATGATATTTGGAATATCGAACGTCGCCTTCTAGCATGTTTAATTAATAGAGTATTAAATATTTAATATGAGTTTGTTGTGCTATCCACAAGGAGAGTATTGAGTATTTAAGATGTTAATTAATCACATTTGATGCTTATCAAGAAAATTGAACGATCTAGTCTTGTTGTGCTATCCACAAGGACGAATATTTTTCTTTTTTGAATTTATGGAAGCGCTAGGCTGGACTTAACTTAAATCATTTTAGTTCGGATGTGCACACACATGACCATTATGATTTGAAAGGCAAAATAAAAGGAGTTACATGGTGATGTAATTGACAAGAGTTGTCTACCTATTTATTTGTATATCGCTTGTTGTGCTATCCACAAGGTTATATACATTTGAAATGGGATCCTTAATCTCACTAGCAAATCTTTAAATTAGATGTTGCCGAACTATATAAGTGAGGGTAATATAGTTTGATGAAAATAGTGGGAGATACCAATATAAAATAAAGACCTAAATTTATTTTGGTATGCAAAGTTAATAAAATGAATGTTTGCTAAAAATATTATCTTTTCACATGCAGAATTTTAAAAAATGTCAAAATCACTAATCTCACTACGAAGCATACTTGATGCAAATAAGCTTACCGGGCCGAATTATGAGGACTGGCTAAGAAATCTGAGAATTGTTCTCACTGCTGAAAAGATTTCTTATGTCTTAAATTCAACTATCCCTTAATCTGTTTCGGATACAGCCTCTGAGGAAGAGATTGTCACTTTCAATAAATGGCAAGATGATGCATCTGTGGCTCAATGCATCATGCTCGCATCCATGAATAATGAGCTTCAGCGTCAGCACGTAAATATGGATGCTCCTGCTATGCTGCTTCACCTCAATGAGTTGTATGGTGAACAGAGTAGGACTGCTAGATATGAGATATCTAAGGAGCTCTTTCGATCTCGGATGACCGAGGGCACTGCCGTCGAGACTCATGTTCTGAAGGTAATCAATTTGATTGAACGCCTTGGACAGCTTGGGTTCGTTATGGATGGAGAGTTGAGTCAAGACTTGGTCTTGCTGTCACTCCCTGAGACCTTCTCGCAGTTTGTGGTTAATTTTCACATGAATAAGCTAGATGTCAGCTTGCCTGAGCTGCTTAACATGCTGAAAACTGCAGAAGGTCACTTCTCATCCAAGAAGAAACATGTCTTGATGGTGGATTCTTCCAATAAAAGGAAGAGGCCCAAGGTGTCTTATGAAAAGAAGAAATCCAAGAAGGCTAAGGGAAAGGGGAAAGAAAAGGAACAAAAGAAACCTGAACCAGCTAAAGGAATGTGCTTTCATTGCAATGAGCTGGGACATTGGAAGAGGAACTGCAAGAAGTTTCTAGCAGAGAAGAAGCTTGGAGAAGCTTCGACTTCCAATCAAGGTTTGTTTATGATTGAAATTAATTTTTCTTAAAGTCATAATTCTACTTGGGTATTGGATACCGGCTGTGGGTTTCACATATGTAACACTGTGCAGGGACTGGTCAGAAGTAAAAAGCTGAACAATGAAGAGGTGATCTTACGAGTGGGGAATGGAGCAAACGTTGCTGCATTAGCTGTAGGAACTTATTGTTTAGCAATACCTTCGGGCAAGTCCATTTATCTTAATAATTGTTATTATGTTTTGAATATTATTAAAAATATTATTTCAATTTCTGTATTGGATATGGAAGGATTTAACGTTGTTATAAAGAACAATAGTTGTTCTATTTATAAAGACGATGTTTTATATGGTATTAAAAATTTGCGAAATGGACTTTATATAATTGACTTGAAAGAAAATATATTTCAAATTGAACAAACTAAGAAAAGGAAAAGAGATGATATTAATTATACCTATATGTGGCACTGTAGACTCGGTCACATCAATGAAACAAGATTATTCAAGTTGCATAAGGATGAGCTCCTAGAGCTATCCGATTATGAATCATATCCAACTTGTGAATCTTGTCTCATGGTAAAATAACTAAATCTCCTTTTAGTGGAAAAGGAGAAAGAGTTACAGAGTTGTTGGCATTGATTCACACAGACGTTTGCGGACCTATGACAACAAGTGCACGGGGTGGGTATTCTTATTTTATTACTTTCACTGATGATCACTCAAGATTTAGATATGTGTATTTAATGAAATACAAATCAGAATCATTTGAAAAGTTCAAAGAGTTCAGAAGTGAAGCAAGAGTATTAAGATACTTTGATCAGATCGAGGTGGAGAATACTTAAGCGGTGAGTTTCTCAATTGTCTCAAAGAAAATGGTATAATCTCACAATGGACTCCTCCAGGTATACCACAGTTAAATGGAGTTTCTGAGAGGAGAAATCAAACATTGTTGGACATGGTTCGATCTATGATGAGTTTTACTGACCTTCCAATTTCCTTCTGGGGATATGCCCTAGAAACGGCTGCATACCTACTTAACAAGGTACCTACCAAATCCGCCCCAAAGACTCCATATGAGATGTGGAAAATGAGAAAACCAAATCTTAAGCATGTTAAGACTTGGGGTTGTCCAGCTTATGTCAAAAAGTTTGAAAATGATAAGCTACAGACTAAATTCGATAAGTGTAGATTTGTGGGATACCCTAAAAAAACCGTAGGGTATTATTTCTATCATCCTACTGATCAAAAGGTATTTGTTGCGAAACATGCTACCTTCTTTGAGAAAGAGTTTCTCCATGAAGGGGTCAGTGGAAGTAAGATATATCTTGAAGAAGTTCAAGAACCACAAATTACCACGGATCAAAGTCAGATACCTAACCAAGTAGAAGAACCTACTGTACCACACCATGTTCGTAAATCTGGAAGAGTACCGAAGATACCTGAGAGGTATGAATTCGTTATAGAGGATGACGATGAGGTACACATCATGAATGATGATGATCCATTGAATTACGAACAGGCTATGAGTAATAAAGACTCAAGAAAATGGCTTGAAGCCATAAAATCCAAAATGGACTCCATGTATGAAAACAAAGTATGGACTTTGGTTTCACCACCTGAAGGTATTAAGCCTATTGGGTGTAAATGGGTTTTTAAGAGGAAGACTGGAGCAGACGGGAAGGTAGAGACCTATAAGGCCCGACTGGTTGCAAAAGGTTTCAAACAAAGACAAGGAGTTGACTATGATGAAACCTTCTCACCAGTAGCTATGCTCAAGTCCATTCGGATTTTGCTTGCGATTGCAGCTTACAACGACTATGAGATCTGGCAGATGGACGTGAAAACGACCTTCCTCAATGGTAAACTTGAGGAGGATGTGTATATGACACAGGCAGAGGGATTTATTTCAAAAGTTGGAATAAATCAAGTCTGTAAGCTACAACGATCCATTTATGGGTTGAAGCAAGCTTCTCGTAGATGGAACATTCGTTTTGATGAGACAATCAAAGAGTTTGATTTTATTAAAAACGAGGATGAACCATGTGTATACAAGAAGGTTAGTCGGAGTGCAGTTTCATTTCTTGTATTATATGTTGATGATATATTACTGATAGGGAATGACATTCCTATGTTACAATCAATTAAAATCTGGTTATCTAAAAACTTCTCTATGAAGGACTTGGGTGAAGCATCCTATATTTTGGAGATAAAGATCTATAGAGATAGATCTAAAAGGATGCTCAGCTTATCCCAAGGAATGTACATTGATACGATGCTAAAGAGGTTTAGCATAGAAGATTCCAAAAGAGGTCTCATGCCGATGAGCCATGGAATACATCTCTCCAAGAAATAGGCCCCAAAGACACCTGAGGAGAGAGACCGTATGAGTAAGATCCCTTATGCTTCTACAATAGGATCTATCATGTACGGTATGATATGTACTAGACCGGATGTTGCTCACGCACTTAGTGTAACGAGCAGATACCAGTCGAATCCAGGAGAAGAGCACTGGAAGGCAGTGAAAAATATCCTAAAGTACTTGAGAAGGACTAAAGATATTTTTCTTGTCTACAGTGGGTCTGAATTAAAACTCAAGGGATTCACGGACTCAAGTTTTCAAACAGGCCAAGATGACAGTAAATCTGTGTCAGGGTATGTGTTTACCTTGAACGGAGGTGCAGTGAGTTGGAAGAGTTCCAAGCAGCAAACAGTTGCTGATTCAGTGACAGAGGCAGAGTATATAGCTGCAAAGGAAGCTGTTTAGATGAAGAAGTTCATAACTGAACTTGGTGTGGTTCCTATCATTGGAGAAGCAGTTCCCGTATACTGTGACAACACCGGAGCGGTTGCACAGGCTAAGGAACCCAGGTCTCATCAGAAATCCAAACACGTGTTGCGGCGATTTCACTTGATCAGGGAGATCATTGAAAGAGGAGACGTCACCTTGGAGCGTGTGGACTCTCAAGACAACGTTGCAGATCCATTTACTAAAGCTCTAACACAACAGCAGTTTGATCGTTACTTAGAGAAGATGGGTATGAGATACCATGGCGATTAGCTCTAATGCAAGTGGGAGATTGATAGTAATGTGCATACAAGCCAATCATGTATGATGATAAAGCACATACTTTGTAAACAATCTTATTTATTTATTAATAAAATTTTAATTTAAGGCATTTAATTATCTACATGGTGCTGTTTTTATAATATGTAAATAACCCATAGTTTTAAGCAATGCTTTTAGAATCATGATGAGATCATGCTAATGAGATCTAAATTCTTAGAAAGCTTAAAAACTAAAATAGTTCCCAATTGTGGGATTACTAAAATGGGGATTAGTAAATCCGGATAGATTGGTACATATGTTGCTTGCTCATTGGATGAGGATGATTGATCTCATGGTCATTTGTGTGGAGACACTAAAGCAAGTATGTAGGTGCTTATTGGAGAAAAAGTTCACTGAATGTGACTCGCTATAGAATACCTAATGGAGTTTTACTCGCCTGTCAATAGGAATTCCTAATGTGATAGTAGTACAAGTGATCCTTGGACTTGAGATCATCATAGTATTTTGTATGTAACAAATTATACTTTGACTTATTCCTTAAGGCCTTTTAAGGCATATATAGGGTATGTTTGGGTATAATGAGTTGCATATGGAGATAATGTATGATCAATAAAGAATCTACCACCTCTAGTAAAAGAGGAGATATGTCCTATGGGATTCGTTAAATGACAACCCAGGAATCCTTGGCCAAGGTAGAATGAAATTAGAAAGAGGTTTCTAATTTGCATTATTTGGAGTTGTGCATTTTCTAATCGAAATACATATGATTAAATAAATTAAGACTTGACAATAAATCCATGTCTTATATTTAATTGGGACATTGTATAGTGGAAGGATTGAATTGTACGGTAACTATTAACTCATAGGTTCTTTTATGATTAATGTTGAAATCTATATTATCTGGAAAGTCGTTGATCGCTAGGGAGACTTATCCCTATTGTAGAATAAATGTTATTTATTTAAATAGATTATTAGTTTAATTTATTTATTTAAATAAGATTAGAATTATTCTAATTGATTTATTCACAACCGGTTTAATATGGAGAACCTAAAGGGTCACACCATAAAAGGAAGAAGAATTATTTAAGAAAAAAATGGCATGATAGTAATAATGCATTAAGTGTAATTAATTTAATCTATGGTGATAGAATAAATTAAATAGCTTAATATTTATTATTTAATATTTTAGAAATATTAAATATAAATTAATAAGAGGAGTCTTATTAATATTATTATTATTATTATTATTATTATTTTAATTCTAAAGGAGTTTAGGAATTAATATAATATCAGTACTCTCTCTCAATTCTAATAAGATTAGGATATAAATTAATTAAAAGTGTTTAATTAATTAATTAAATAAAACCCTATTCTAATTGGATTAGGAGGGTTATCCTAATATCTATATAAGAGAGTCTTATATCAGAAATAAGGGACGTGAATTTTTTCAAAGGTTGGGAGTACACATATTCTATAGAGATAGAAACAAGGGTTAAGCCTATAACCCATCTTCCTGAGTTCTTCATCTTCCTTGGTGGATCACCGTTAGAGACCAAACATTTGGGTGGCTGACATTGATCAACGGAAGGAGCTACTATAGAGGAATCAAAGGAATAGAACTTGTACTTGAGGAAGCTTGGATCTTCAAAGGTATAATTCCATCTTCTCCTTCTATATATTGACTGATAATTATTGCACAAGAATGATCATGGTTATGGGTTTGTATAAATTTTTGAAAACCTATGTTTCGCGTTTCCGCCCTATTTATGTAATTTGATTGCATGCTTATGTTACGTACAAACCCAACACATGCAGTCTCACAATCTCGTTTATGTACAAACGAGCAAGACGTTCAGGTGAATAAGTCTCTCGTATAGGCAAGAAATGAGAAGACTTGGTTAATCTATCGATAATAACCCAAATTGCATCTATGTCTTAAGAAACCTTAAGAAGACCCGTAACGAAATCCATGTTGATGTGCTCCCACTTCCATTTTGGAATCTCAAGTGGTTGCAATGGACCCTTTGGCACTTGATGCTCCGTCTTGACACGTTGACACGTTAAACACCTCGAGATAAACTCCGCGATCTCTCTCTTCATATTGCTCCACCAAAATATATGTCGAAGATCACGATACATTTTGGTACTCCCAGGATGGATTGCGAATGGTGTGTTATGTGCCTCCATCATGATTTTATACTTCAAATCAGAGTCGCTAGGAACACAAAGTCTGGAGTTGACTCGAAGTATTCCCTCTTCGTCGATTCTTACTTCTAGAATAGCACCTTTTTGCACTTTCTTCTTCATATTCATCAGCTACGGGTCTGTAGCTTGAGCAGCTTTACCTTTATCAATTAAAGCTGGATCTACGCGTATATTTGCCATCTTCACGTGGGTCCTTGGAGTCTTTAACTCTATCTCCATCCTTTGTAAGTCATCAAAATGGGCCTTTGTGTTGACAGCATCGCAATCGTTCCCGCATATGATCTTCTACTCAACGCTTCAGCTACCACGTTCGCTTTTCCCGGATGATATTGAATGGTATGTTCGTAATCTTTCAACAGCTCAAGCTAACAGTTGTTGCCGCATGTTGAGTTTCTTTTGAGTGAAGAAATATTTAAGGCTCTTATGATCCATATAGATCTCCACTTTCTCCCCATACAGGTATTGTCTCCAGATCTTCAACGCTAAAATGATAACTGCCAACTCTAGATCATGAGTAGGATAATTCCTCTCATATTCTTTGAGTTGTCCTGAGGCATAGGCTATGACTTTCCCATGTTGTATGAGAACACATCCTAACCCTTTGCCTGACGCATCGCTGTAGATGACAAATCCATCCGAACCAGATGATATTGTCAGAACAGGTGACAAAATGAGTCTCCTCTTGAGTTATTAGAAACTCTTCTCACATTCCTTGCTCTAACCGAATTTTGTATCTTTTCGAGTCAGCTGAGTTAATGGAGTAGCGATTCGAGAAAATTCTTCCACGAATCTCCGATAGTAATCAGCTAAGTCTAGAAAGCTACATATTTCGGTTACTGACTTAGGTTGCTTCCAACTTTGTATTGCTTCAATCTTCGCTGGATCAATGGATATTCCATGTTTCGATACCATGTGCCCAAGGAATGCTACTTCCTCAAGCCAGAATTCACATTTCTTCAACTTGGCTTATAGCTTGTTTTCACGAAGCTTTTGGAGTATTAGCTTCAAGTGGTGCTCATGATCTTCACGGCTTTTAGAGTAGATGAGGATGTCATCAATAAAGACAACCACAGAATGATCCAAATATTCTTTGAATATCCGATTCATCATATCCATGAAGGCGGCAGGAGCATTAGTCAATCCAAAAGACATGATTGAGAATTCATAATGCCCATATCGAGTTCTGAAGGCAGTCTTTGGAATGTCATAAGTTTTAATTTTTAACTGATGATATCCAGAACGAAGATCGATCTTTGAAAAGAATACCTATTTTAGATGGTGACATGGTTCAACTCCCGATAGTCAATACAAAGTCGCATACTCCTGTCTTTTTTCTTTACGAATAAAACAGGAGCACCCCAAGGCGATGTACTAGGACGTATAAAGCCGATGTCTAACAACTCCTGTAGTTGGACCTTTAACTCCTGAAGTTCAATAGTAGCCATTCGATATGGGGTTTTGGAAATGGGTTTGGTACCGGGCTCAAGGTCAATAAAAAATTCAACTTCACGTTCCGGTGGTAGGCCAGGAATTTCTTCAGGAAATACATCAGGGAATTTATTAACAACAAAAATATCATTCAAATCTGACGTATTCTTGTTTAAATCGGTGACATGGGCTAAGAAAGCTTGACATTCATTTTTTAATAAACGAATAGCTTTATTACTTGAAATGACAGTGATTGATTTTAGTGGTTTGGTTGTTTTAATTCGCATAACAGGTTGGTTAGGAATATAAAAGCTAACAACCTTACAAAAATAATCAATTTTAGCATGATGAGTGGTTAACCAGTCGATTCCTAAAATCACATCAAAAGCAAGTATTTTCAAAGAGATGAGATCAATAGGTAATGTGAGGGTGCCAATTTGAATCAAACAAGATTTGTAAACTGTGGATGTAACGAAGTTTTCTCCCAATGGAGTTTCAACAAATAAATCAAAGTCTAGTTTCTCAGGGGTAAAGTTCAAACGTTGAGCACAAGCAGGTGAAATAAAAGAATGGGTAGAACCGACATCTAATAAGGTATAGACTTCGCAAGAGTTTATGATTAGCTTACCCATGATAACTTTGTTCGGGTTCCTTTCTTTGTGGGTAGTCACGACAAAAGATCTCCCTTGAACCACCGACTTTGACTTGTCCGGGATAACCTTTGGAGTCACCATCCCAGCTTGACTTGTCTTCGCTGTAGGGCACACTCGAGCTATGTGACATTCTTTTTCGCAATTGTAGCACACCTTGGATTGTTGTGGGCAGTTTGGACTGATGTGTCCTGTGACGCCCCCCCAGAATAGGTCCAGTCAACCCAACCCATTCTGAGTCGCCAAATACATGGTACAGAATTCAAATACAAACTTTTATATCGCACGGTCGTGCAAAATACGACCACGCAACTGTGAGTGTCAATACAAATATGTAGAAAATATTAATATTCAAACTAAGTCCTCATTATAATTATTATCACACTATTTATCAAAAATAGTGAGGACTACTACTGCTCTAACTCGGACCATCACTCTGTCCCCCGACTAGTCCCTGCGACATTATCATTTCCTGAAGAGGACAACAGATGAAAAGGGTGAGCTCAACTAGCTCAGTAAAGAATATTATGACTAAGATAATGGAAAATAAATTATCGTTAGTCTTCAACAATTCAGATAAAATATTATTGACAACAAGTTTTAGATCAATATTCGCAGCGAAAATAACCATTCATCATCAATATTTTATCCCTGTAATATCAATCAATATACATTTCGAATCAAATATTCATCTTTGCACTACAGGCCAAAGATATTCATTTGTATCATCAGTGGTCATGCTCATCTCAACACCTGTCATCTTTGCACTACGGCCAAAGATATTCATCAGGTAATCATTCATCTTTGCTCTACAGGCCAAAGATATTCAGTTATATCACCACTTAGGACTGAGAATGATGGAAAATAATATAAATAACGAATCCAGTGAAATAAAGGATAAGATTAAGGATTCGTAATTTAGTTTATTCAAGTTCAAGAATATCCCAGAATAATACTTTGTGGAGCAAAATTCAAGAATAAAGCTCAAAACTTAGATCCAATCAAAGATAGTAACCATAACAGACAATTTGGATAAATAGAAAAAAATTAATTTTTTCGTGAATAGTGTCGTATACGTGAATAGTAACCCCGACGGAAAAAGTAAGAATTTCATAATAAAATCCATGACAATATTTTGGTATAATGATATTGAAAAGAATAACATTATTTACGAAAAAAAATAACATCCCTTACCTTAAAAGGATAGTACTTTGACTGGAATATCGGATATAATATCGAAGGAAACTTGCACTGAATAGTAACACTCAAAGTATCTAATTACTCACAAAAATACGCTCGATATTATAGAGAGAGAAAGCTTCTAATTCTGGTGTGATTTTCAATTCTAACCTAAGCACCCTATTTATAGAAAAATCTTAGGATGCCAAAGTAGACTTTTGAATAAAATAATATTTTTTTTAAAAAAAATATTCCGCCGCCTGGCCGCTTTCAAAACATCAGAATTTTTCAACAAAAGTGGGGCCCACCCATTAAAAAAATATTTATTTTTTGAAACTTCAATAATTCATAATAAATAGCCCTTTTGTCGGAAAAATACAAATTCTATGTCCTTTTATAGGAAATTTAATTCTCTACAACTTTGTAGAAGGAAGTTTTTTCAAATTCCAAACATAAATTATCTGAAATCCATAAACGAATGATTTTCCACACCAAAATACTGATAAAAATACATCAGCGCTAATTCCTTCTTTTATATTCACAAAATAAATATTTCCTTATCATATAAATCAATAATTAATTATTCATAAATAATATTACAGAACTACAATATTGACAACCAGGTTATTCCCAGGAAAGAAGGGGCCTTCCGATAAGGATTTCTCCTTACTGGCGCGCAATTAAATAACCCCTCCTAGACAGAACTTCCTTAGACATTGTCAATAATGCTATCTAATAATATTATTCAAATAATATGAATTATTGAGTTGATAATGTGAAATACTATGCAGTGCCAATTATTGAATCAATAATACAAAATATCAATTGTAGCCATTATTGAATCAATCATATAAAATAGCAACGTAGCAATTATTGAGTCAATAAAATATCAATGTAATAATTATTGAGTCAATAATATAAAATATCAACGTAGCAATTATTGAGTCAATAATATAAAATATTGAACAATAATTACTGTAACAATAATTGAGTAAGTGCCTTCTCACGTAAGAATTAATAATTCAAAATACTGTGCAATACCGTGTGCTACTGTGCAACACCGCGTATCACTGTATTTTAACCACCGAGTATTTTAACAGTACTAACGGTAACAACTACGCCGTTATTTTGTAAAAAGGTTATTTCTGTCGCTTTCTATATCCGACAGTTATTCCGTTGTGGGCCTACAAATAGCTGCGCCGTCGTACGAATATTCCCCGACAACAAGAATATTCCACGACCAAACGAATATTCCCCGACAACAAGAATATTTTATAACCACTTGCTTTATTTTAAAATATTTGCAAATTTCACCCATAACTTTCATATTTATCAAAACAACACCTTACTATTTCAAAATAATATATAAAGAAAATTAAATATTTATTCATAAAAGTTGGGGTCTTACATGTCCCTCTTGTCCGCATTTTTAATATACGACCGGTGGTCGTTCCCCTCCCCTAGAAACGGTTGATGGTGCTGGTGCTGCTGCTGATGTCTTTCCGTCGTCATTGTTATATCTTCTCTATTTAAAATTCCCTCCTAACTCACTTCTTCTATTAGTCTGGCCATGATTACCACCGAAGTGGTTACCATTTCTGGCATGATAATTTCCTGCACGCTGGTTATCATTATTCCGATGACTGTTGCCACCGGTACGACTATTATCGTTTTGTCGGTTATTATCCTTTGGTTAAACAGTCTCATTATCTCGCTCCAATAATTGAGCCCTATTTACAACATCTGAATACAAACAAAGTTTGTGAGAAATGAGGTATTGACGAATTTTAGGTTTCAAACCTCTCAGAAACATTCGTGTCATTCGTTCTTCATTATCCACCAAATGAGATGCAAACTGGGACAATTTTGCAAACTTAGCCTCGTATTGTGATACCGTCATATTGTTCTGTTCCAGTTTGATAAATTCTACCTTCTTCATATGACGAATACTTTCCGAAAAGTACTTGTCATTGAACAATTTTTGAAACTTCTCCTAAAACATCTTGAGTGCGTAAAGATTAGTACGCTTCACAGATTCCCACCAGTAATCTGCCTCTCCACTGAACTTAAAGGTAGCAAAGGGAATCTTTTGCTCCTCTGTGCATCCCAGGACATCAAATATTTTGGTGATTTCCTTAACCCAAGCTTCTTCTTTGAGTGGATCTGGCTTTCCCAAAATTTTAGCGGTCCCAACTCCTTGAATTGTTTAGCAGGGACCAGCCGTGAGTTGCCATTGTTTCCACCTACATTTTGAACAGGAGTCTCTCTCGTCTGGTTTTGCATGAATTGTAGAAAGCTCCTAAACATCCCATCGTTCATCGTTTGATCGGTGGTGTTATTTACAGGAGGATTATTGCCTTCCTAATGCACATTATCTTGGTTGGTGATTAACGGTGACTCAATGGTCTCAAATGCTCCATTGCTTAGATTTTCAGATGCCATTCTAAAATATTACTACAAAACAAGGGTTAATTAAAGAAATTGACATGTCACATATTAACCCTATTTTCGACCGACCAATTAAATAACAAGTAAGCTTAGGTTGGAGACACTAGCAAAGGTTTTACTGGTCTCTCTCCTCCTAGTTCTAATCCCAGATCTCCGCCAGAGATCATATCTCTAAGTTTTGATACCAACTGTGACGCCCCCAAAATAGGTTTACACAACCCATTCTGAGTCGCCAAATATATGGTATAGAATTTCGATACAAATCTTTTTATATTAAACTGTCATGTAAAATACGACCACACAAACTGTGAGCGTCAATACAAATATTATGTAGAAAATATAAACACTCAAATTAAGTCCTTATTACAATTATCGTTACACTATTTTACAAAATAGTGAGGACTACTATAGCATTATCTCGGACCATCACTCCATTCCCCGACTAGTCCCAGCTATATTCTCATTTCCTAAAGAGAACTCAACTAGCCCAGTAAATAATATTATAACTAGGATAATGAAAAATAAGTTATCGTTAGCCGTCAATAAATCAGATAAAATATTATGGACAACAAGTTTTAGGTCAACAACTGCAGTGAAAATAACAATCCCTTAGAAGAGTCAAGTAGAGAATGATGTCTACTATCTTCTAGGATTTAAAAGTTCATCATCAATATTTTATCCCTGTAACACCAATCAACAAATATTTCGAATCAATATTTCATCTTTGCACTACGGGTCAAAGATATTCATTTGTATCACCAGTGGTAATGATCATGCCAAACACCTGTCCATTTTTGCACTACGGGCCAAAGATATTCATCAAACAACACTTCATCTTTGCACTACGGGCCAAAGATATTCATAAATCAACAGTTCATCTTTGCACTGCGGGCCAAATATAACTTTCACCATAATTTAAGAGTGAGGATGATGAAAAATGATATAAAGAACCAATCAAGTGAGATCAAGGATAAATATTAGAAGTTTATAATTTAATTTATCCAGAGTTCAAGAATGTTCAAATTGTCAACATAATAATCAATTGTGGAGCAAAATTCAAGAATGATATTCATATATCAAAAATAATTTGGGCAAAAAAGGGAAAAAAATCTCGTGAATAGTACCCCGTGAATTGTATCGTATGTATGAATAGTACTCTGACATAAAAAGGTAAAAATTTCATAAGGAAGTTCAGACCAATATTCCGGTGAAATGATATTAGATGAAGCGCAAAACTCAAGGAATTTTTAATTATAGAAGCAATACTTACCGTAGTAAGTTTAAATTTAGGAATATGAAATGAAATATTATCACTTTCATAATATGAAATATGAAAGAAAATAATGTTCTTTACGAATATTGAAAGAAAATAACATCATTTACGAGAAAAATAATATCCTTTACCTTAGTAGAAACTAGATTTGACTAGAATATCAGATATTATCCTGAGAAAATATTGCACTAAAAGCTATACTCAAAATATTCTTATACTCAAAAGAAATACTCACAATATTGCAGTAGGAAAGCTTGAAATTTTTGGTGTGTATAGGAAGGAGGGTTACCCCCCTTTTATAGTGCAGCATGGAGGAAGAATTAAGAAAACTTGCCTAACTTTCCTTTTGTTTCTCTGCCTAACCTCTCATTCTTTCTCTGCCTAACCTCTCATTTTCCAATGGTTGAGGGCCCACTAAATTTGGAAAACAAAAGAATTGCAGGAGATGATTTTAGGAAAGAACAAGTGCATGGAAGGTTTTTGAAAAAGGAATTCAAAACCAAAATGATAACCTTCACTCCACTTTTATTCACATGTTGAAAATTATATATTATTATAATAATATTACCATTTAAATTATAAAAATTATATTATTATATTATCACATTATACTATTATAATATAATATTATAATAATATATTTGAATGAATATTTTATCGGAGAAGATAATTGTGATTCCATAGAAAAATATGCCAAACTTTTAACAAATGTTTCATTCTAAATTCCTTCATTTATATCAACCAATATCCAACACATAATAATTATTCACAATTAATATTATAAGCTCACAATATTAACAACTAGATCATTCCCAGGAAAGAGGGGGCTTTCCGATAAGAATTTCTCCTCATTGGCGCAAAATTATATAACCTAACCCTTTCCTCGACATAACTTTCTAGACATTGTCAATAATGCTATCTAATAATATTATTTTAATAATATGAGTGACAAATATTGATTTAATAATGCGAAATACTGTGTCGTGGTTACTGTGACAATTATTGAATCAATAATCAATAATATAAAATATTACGCAATTATTAATGTAGCAATTATTGAATCAATAATATAAGATATTGAATAATAATTACTGTAACAATGATTGAATGAGTGACTTCTTACGTAAGAATCAATAATTAAAATTACTGTGCAATACTGTGTGCTACTGTGCAACAACGCGTATTACTGTTCTTTTATCACTGGGTATTTCAACAGTTTAACGTTAAAAGTTTTGCTGTTATTTTTATAAAAAGGTTACTTCTGTCGCTTTCTATATCCAATAATTATTCTGTTATGGGGTCAACCAATGATTGCGCCGTCGTATGAATATTCTCCGACAAAAAGAATATTCTCCGACACAACGAATATTTTATGATAATTTGTTTACTTTGTAAAATTTGCACAAATCACCCATAACTTACCACATTTATCAAATCAAGACCTTATTATTTAAAATAATATATAGAGAAAATTAAATCTTATTCATAAAAAGTTGGGGTCTTACAGTTGTGTCGGGAAATATTCGATTGGTCGGAGAATATTCTTTTTGTTGGGAAATATTCGTACGACGGCGCAATCATTGGTGGACCCCACAACAGAATTGTCGAATATAGAAAGCGACAAGACTAACTTTTTTATGAAGATAACGACAAAACTTTTACCGTTAAACTATTGAAATTTCCAGTGTTAAAGGTACAATAATACGCGTTGTTGCACAGTAGCACACGGTATTGCACAGTATCTCGGATTATTAATTCTTACATAAGAAGTCACTCAGTATTTCATTCAATAATTGGCACAGTAGTTGTTGCATAATATCTCATATTATTGATTCAATTATTGTCACAGTATCATCTGCACAATAATTTTATATTATTAAATCAAAAATTGTAAGACCCCAACTTTTTACGAATAAGATTTAATTTCCTCTATATATTATTTCAAATAATAAGGTGTTGATTTGATACATGGGATAAGTTATGGATGATTTGTACAAATTTTACAAAGTAAACAAGTGGTCGGGAAATATTTTTTTTGTCGGGGAATATTCGTATGACGGCGCAATCATTGGTTGACTCCATAACGAAATAATTGTCGGATATAAAAAGCGATAGAAGTAATCTTTTTATAAAAATAACAGCAAAACTTTTACCGTTAAACTGTTGAAATACCCGGTGATAAAAGAACAATAATGCGCGTTGTTGTGCAGTAGCACACGGTATTGCACAATAATTTTAATTATTGATTCTTACGTAAGAAGTCACTCATTCAATAATTGTTACAGTAATTACTGTTCAATATCTTATATTATTGATTCAATAATTGCTACATTGATAATTGCATATTATTTTATATTATTGATTCAATAATTATCACAGTAACCACGGCACATTATTTCACATTATTAAATCTATATTTTTCACTCATATTATTGAAATAATATTATTAGATAGATTTAGTGACAATGTCTAAAAAGTTCTGTCGTTGCGTGCCAATGAGGAGAAATTCTTATTGGAAAGCCCCTTCTTTCCTGAGAATGATCTGGTTGTTAATATTGTGAGCTTATAATATTAATTGTGCTAATTATTATGTGGTGGATATTGGTTGATATAAATGAAGGAATTTAGCATGAAACATTTGTTAAAAGTTTGGCATATTTATTTAGGGAATCTCAATTATCTTCTCCGATAAAATATTCATTTAAATATATTATTATAATATTACATTATAATAGTATAATGTGATAATATAATAGTATAATTTTTATAATTTAAATGGTAATATTATTATAATAATATATAATTTTTAGCATGTGAATAAAAGTGGAGTGAAGGTTATCATTTTGATTTTGAATTCCTATTTCAAAAACCTTCCGTGCACTTATTCTTTCCTAAAACCATCTCCTGCAATTCTTTTGTTTTCCAAATTTAGTTGGCCCTCAACCATTGGAAAATGAGAGGTTAGGCAGAGAAAGAATGAGAGGTTTGAAAGAGAAAGAAAAGGAAAGTTAGGCAAGTTTTCTTAATTCTTCCACCGTGCTGTGCTATAAAAGGGGGGGGGGGGGGGTAACCCTCCTTCCTAAACACACCAAAAATTTCAAGCTTTTTTACTATAATATTGTGACTATTTCTTTTGAGTATAAAAATACTTTGAGTATAGCTTTTAGTGCAAGATTTTTTTCAGGATAATATCCGATATTCTAGTCAAATCTAGTTTCTACTAAGGTAAAGAATATTATTTTTCTCGTAAATGATGTTACTTTCTTACAATATTCGTAAAGAATATTATTTTCTTTCATATTTCATATTATGAAAGTGATAAAATTTCATTTCATATTCCTAAATTTAAACTTACTACGGTAAGTATTGCTTCTATAATTCTTGAAATGATTAGAAATTCCTTGAGTTTTGCGTTTCATCTAATATCATTTCAATCTTCGCTGGGTCAACTGATATTCCATGTTTTGATACCACGTGCCCAAAAAATGCTACTTCCTCAATCCAGAACTCGCATTTCTTCAACTTGGCATATAGTTTATTTTCACGAAGATTTTGGAGTATCAGCCTCAAGTGTTGCTCATGATCTTCACAGCTTTTGGAGTAAATGAGGATGTCATCAATAAAGACAATCACAAAATGATCCAAATAGTCCTTGAATATCATGTTCATCATATCCATGAAGTCAGCAGGAGCATTAGTCAATTCAAAAGACATGACTATGAATTTATAATGCTCGTACCGAGTTCTAAAGGCAGTGTTTGGAATGTCATCAGTTTTAATCTTTAACTTATGATATCTTGAACAGAGATCGATTTTTGAAAAGAATTTAGCACCTTGCAACTTGTCAAACAAGTTATCAATGCGAGGTAACATATACCTATTTTTGATTGTGACATAGTTTAACTCTCGATAGTCAATATAAAGTCGCATACTCCCGTCTTTCTTCTTTACAAACAAAATAGGAGCACCCCAAGGTGATGTACTAAGATGAATAAAGCCAATGTCTAACAATTCCTGTAATTGGACTTTTAACTCCTGAAGTTTAATAGGAGTCATTCGATATGGAGTTCTGGAAATGGGTTTTGTACCGGGTTCAAGGTGAATAAAAAAATCAACTTCACGTTCTGGGGGTAGGCCAGGAAGTTTTTCAAAAAATACATCAGGGAATTTATTAACAACAAAAATATCATTCAAATATGACGTATTCTTGTTTAAATCGGTGACATGGGCTAAGAAAGCTTGACATCCGTTTTTCAATAAACGAATGGCTTTATGACTTGAAATGATACTGATTGATTTTAGTGGTTTGGTTGCTTGAATTCGTATAACAGGTTGATTAGGAATATGAAAGCTAACAACCTTACGAAAATAATCAATTTTAGCATGATGAGTGGTTAACCAGTCGATTCCCAAAATCACATCAAATGCAAGTATTTTCAAAGAGATGAGATCAACAGGTAATGTGAGGGTGCCAACTTGAATCAGACAAGATTTGTAAACTGTGGATGTAATGAAAGTTACTCCCAACGGAGTTTCAACAGATAAATCACTGTCTAATTTCTCAGGGGTCAAGTTCAAACGTTGAGCACAAGTAGGTGAAATAAAAAAGTGGGTAGAACTGGTATCTAATAAGGTATAGATTTTGCAAGAGTTTATGATTAACTTACCCGTGATAACTTCGTTCGGGTTCCTCGTATTTTGGGAAGTCACGACAAACGCTCTCCCTTGAACCATCGACTTTGCTTGTCTGGGACAGCCTTTGGTGTCACCGTCCCAGCTGGATTTGACTTCGCTATAGGAAACACTCGAGCTATCTAACCTTATTTTTCACAATTATAGCACACCTTGGATTGCTGTGTGCAGTTTGGACTGATGTATCCCTCTTGTCCGCATTTATAATATATGACCGGTGGTCGTTCCTCTCCCCTAGAAACGGTTGCTAGTACTGGTGCCGATGTCTTTTCGTTATCGTTGTTGAATATTCTCTTTTTGAAATTTCCACCTGAATCAGTTCTTCTATTATCTTGGCCATGATTACCACCGAAGTGGTTACCATTTCTGGCATGATAATTTTCTCCACGCTGGTTATCATTGTTCCAATCACTGTTGCCACCGGTACGACTATGGTTGTTATCCTTTGGTTGAACAGTCTCATTATCTCGTTCCAATAATTGAGCCCTATTCACAAAATCTGAATATAAACAAAGTTTATGAGAAATGAGGTATTGACAAATTTTAGGTTTCAAACCTTTCAGAAACATTCGTGTCATTCGGTCCTCATTATCCACCAAATGGGATGCAAACCGGGATAATTCCGCAAACTTGGCCTCGTGTTGTGATACAGTCATATTTTTTTGTTCCAGTTTGATGAATTCTACCTCCTTCATATGACGAATACTTTCTAGAAAGTACTTGTCGTTGAACAATTCCTGGAACTTCTCCTAAGACATCTTAAGTGCGGAAAGATTAGTATGCTTCACAGATTCCCACCAGTAAGCTGCCTCTCCACGGAACATAAAGGTGGTGAAAGGAACCTTTTGCTCCTCTGTGCATCCCAGAACATCAAATATTTTGGTGATCTGCTTAATCCAAGCCTCTGCCTTGAGTGGCTCTGGCTTTTCTAAAAACTCCGGCGGTCCCAACTCCTTGAATTGCTTAGAAGTGACAAGTCGCGAGTTACCATTGTTTCCACCTGCATTTTGAATAAGAGTCTCTCTCGTCTCATTTTTCATGAATTGTAGAAAGCTCCTAAACACCCCATCGTTCATCGTTTGGCCGGTGGTGTTGTTTACAGGAGGATTATTGCCTTCCTGAGGCACATTATCCTGGTTATTGATTGGCGGTGTCTCAATGGTCTTATATGCTCTATTGCTTAGATTTTCAGATATCATTCTCTAATACTGCCACAAAACAAGGGTTAATTAAAGAAATTAACTTGTCACATATTATTCCTATATTCTGACTGACATTAAATAACAAATAAGCTTAGGTAGGACACACTAGCAAAGGTTTTACTCGTCTCTGCCCTCCTAGTTCTATTCCGTGATCTTCGCCAGAGATCATATCCCTAAGCTCTGATACCAACTGTGACGCCCCCATAATAGGTCCACACAACCCATTCTGAGTCGCCAAATACATGGTACAGAATTCAAATACAAATCTTCTTATTCTAACTATTAAACTATCGGACAAAATACGACCATACAAACTGTGAGCGTCAATACAGATATTATGTAGAAAATATAAATGCTCAAATTAAGTCCTCGATATAATTATTATCACACTATTTTACAAAATAGTGAGGACTACTATAGTACTATCTTGGATCATCACTCCATTCCCCGACTAGTCCCCGTTATATTCTCATTTTTTGAAGAGAACAATGAAAGAAAAGGATGAGCTCAACTAGGCCAGTAAAGAATATTATAACTAAGTTAAATCCTTAGCCTTCAAAAATAATAAATCAGATAAAATATGATGGACAACAAGTTTTAGATCAACAACTGCAGCGAAAAATAACAATCCATTAGAAGAGTCAAGTAGAGCATGATGTCTACTATCTTCTATGATTTAAAAGTCCATCATCAATATTTTATCCCTGTAACACCAATCAATAAATATTTTAAATCAATAATTTATCTTTGCACTACGGGCCAAAGATATTCATTTGTATCACCAGTAGTCATGATCATGCCAAACACATGTCCGTCTTTGCACTATGGGCCAAGGATATTCATCAATCATTTGTTCATGTTTGCACTACTGGCCAAAGATATTCATCAATCAATATTTTATCTTTGCACTACGGGCCAAAGATATTCATCAATCAATATTTCATCTTTGCACTACTGGTCAAAGATAAATTTCACCACAACTTAAGACTACGATGATGAAAAATGATATAAAGAACGAATCAAGTGAGATCAAGGATAAATATTAGAGATTTGTAATTTAATTTATCCAAGTCCAAGAATATTCAATTTGTCAACATGATAATCAATTGTGGGGCAAAATTCAAGAATGATATTCATATATCAAAAATAATTTGGATAGAAAAAGAAACCAATTTTATCGTGAATAGTACTCCGTGAATAGTATCCCGTGAATAGTACCGTACGTATAAATAGTACCGTACATATGAATAGTACCCCGACATGAAAAGATTAAAATTTCAATAAGAAAGTTCAGACTAATAATCCAGTGGAATGATATTAGATGAAACGCAAAGCTCAAGGATATTCTACTAATTTCAGGGATCTCCACTATTTAATAATAAGGTTATGAAAACAAATAATGATTTTGTACCATAAATGGAGAAATATGAAAGAAAATAATATCCCTTGATGAGTACAAAAGAAATGATATCTGTTAGTTCCCAAAGGCACGTTAGTTATCTAGAAGGGGGGTTGAATAGATATTTTAAAAAATTCTTTGTTTAAAATACTTTGTCAATATTGATTATACTGACAGCAGCAGAATATATGTCTTATTCCCTTTCAAGATATTGTAGTTATGGTTTGATAAGCAGTTATTGCAGTTATAATAGATATGACAGTTATAGCAATTAATGAGAGACAATGAGGCACAAGGTTTTAAGTGGTTCATAGCATACAAGGCTCCTAATCCACTATTCTACTCCACGAGTAGGAAATACACTAAGGATGTCTCTTACAACTGGATCACTTAGATCCCTTCAAGGCCAGCAGCCTTGGAACTTCTCTTAGTTCACTTTTGAACTCTTCAAGTCCTCTGACTTGGATCCGCTCTTAGTTCACTTTTGAACTCTTCAAGTCCTCTGACTTGGATCTTCACTTAGTTCACTTTTGAACTCTTCAAGTCCTCTGACTTGGTTGCTCTCTTGGATTGACAGTAGTTGTTTGAGGTGTGCTACTCAGTTGCAATTGAGCATCAGTTCTGAAGGATTGAGTAGCAAAGCAAGCTTTCCTCTTTCAGGATCATAGAGTTGATCGTTGAGTGTTCTTGAGCTTTTCTCTTGATAATCTTTCTTTTTGTATCTTGCTTGCTTAGCCTGAATCTTTGTCTGATGTCCTTATAAAAGAGCCATTCAAAATATATCCGTTTGAATGCTCCCGTTGCTGCATTTAATGCTTCAGATGTTTCTATGCAGTTGATGTTGACATCTTGCTTTGCTGTGGCATTGCAGACTGGTCCACTGACACAGCAGACTGCAAACTCACCTAACACCTGAAAAAGTGTTTTCTGCAGGCAATTTAGTCCTTTCTTTAGCTTCTTTAATTTGAACTAAGGATGAATATGGAATCATTGGGACTATCAAATTGTCAACGACTATTAGCCTTTCTTCATTTGTTGCTCTTCCTCCCTTCATCAGAACTATGATCTTTGATGCTGACTGGAGGAGCACTACGATTATGGTCATTGTACCATAATCGTTGTGTGTTGGCTTGAACAGCATGACTAAGACTTGATCGTAGAAAACACTACGATTTCTCTTAAGCTCTCTGGTAGACTACTGATTCCTGCTTGCTTGTCTTGCAGACTTCACACTTCCAAGAGCACACTGCGTTTCTTGACTTGGTTCGAATTTTCCCCATGATTCTCAGGGTGACTTCCAAGGGCAGACTACGATTCTGATACTTTCACTTAAGCTCCACGAATCTTGCCTTGGTCTCTGCTCTTGACAGATTACGATTCTGGACATCTTCATTTAAGCTCCACGATTCTGCCTTGTCTTCTGAATGCTACCTTTGACAGAATACGATTCTGTCAAGGCTTTAATATTTACAGCACAAATAGATCAACCTAACAAATTTGATCTTTCTTTCTATACATTTATTTACATAAATGATAAACATTAAAGCTCAGATCACCCTAATATTTTTGATCTATCATCTAAGTCCTTGTACATATGACCATTGAAGAACTGTACACTTAAGCATTTATATTTACTTTCAATATCAAATATGAATATGCAATTCCCAACAATCTCCCCCTATTTGATGTTGACATAATCAAGGAGATTTGGATCATAGCATCATTTTCTAAGTGCAGAGTGCTAGAAAATAAATATGGCTTAGTGTTTTAGTGAGCAGCTGAAATCTTTAGAGAATAAGAATGAATTTATTGATGTTTAAAAAGATATTACAATCTAGCATAGAAACATCAATGCACAGTTAGGCTTAGACTTATCTCTATTTTCTTTGTCTTTTATTTCTCGGAGGGTTGGCATGCTCTGCAGCTCTCATCCTTCTGGTTTGCTCATCTCTCCAAGCAATGTCTTCAAGCTCTTCTCGAGATAACTGATGAGTAGAAGTCATGTCTTGTGAACCAGAAGCTTGACCTTGACTCCTTTCAAGAGGTATATGTAATACCCGAGAATTTCTGAATATTATTAAATGAATATAT
The DNA here is from genome assembly GCA_020205555.1 of Panax stipuleanatus. Taxonomy (NCBI): domain Eukaryota; kingdom Viridiplantae; phylum Streptophyta; class Magnoliopsida; order Apiales; family Araliaceae; genus Panax; species Panax stipuleanatus. The sequence goes on from CM035123.1 coordinate 89,493,016, forward strand.
TAATGAAAATAAATATTTATTTGAATATAAATATGTAAGTTTTATGAGATGAGTTAACTCAATTATATTAAATTGAATATATATAATAATTGAGGAAGATATGGAGTTTATGATAAACTCATTAAATGCCTTGTATGGCACGGGAATAGAAACGTTGATGAGAAATATTAATTAACGAAGAAATTATTAAGTGAACAATTAATCAAATATTAATTGTTATTTAATTGTTATTACGAAAAATAGAATATTAATGGTGATTAATAATATGTTGATTATTATTATTGCAAATAATAGAATAATAATAAGTAACTTGTTTATAAATATAATAAGATTTATATTTATTTAATGTGATAATTAATCACATAAATGTTAATCAATTGTTATAGAGATTAATAATTACATTGATTGATGAGGAAGAGATTAATTAATATTATTGTTAATTAATTGATAAGATAAGTAATTAATTACCATTGAGAATAATAATATATAAACGAGTAAATTATATTTGCTCAACTAGTTGATATGTGCAAAGGATGTGATAACTAAAAGTATAACATATAGTAATGACACATGTGTTATATAAAGTGTAGTGCAACACTTGAGTGTGAGCATACAATTATATATAAACTATATAATGCAATGTGACTATACATATTGAAACTATATGTTATGACTAATGAATACATCATGAGGCTCATGTGACAATTATGTGTGAGCACACATTAAAATAGTACATCATGAATATATTATAAATAATTATAAATTGATGATTACTTCAATATTTAATATAATTGGAATAATGTAGTAGGATAATACCCAATTGAATTACATTCGGTAGTAGTGAAATACACATGGATTATATGTGTGCAAATTATATTTACTACATTATGTGAATTACATGGTAGTATTATTTAATTATTGGGATTACATTACTCTAATTATAATATGAATATATAGTATGTATGTATATGATAGCCTAAGTATATAATACATATGTGTATAAACTAAGTGCTGACATTAGTTATTAGCAATGTTGAGTTGTATGGTTTGTTCCTAAATGATAGACCCATTTCCCCTTCACGTGCATAGCTATTATGGCCTAAGCCTATCGCTTCTCCTTAAACTCAGTAAACGTCCATAGTTGCTAGCAAATGATGGACAAGGGGGTGGAACTCATGATTGCTTTCACCAACCATCTACCAACTTCTTCTTAACCACCATGTAAACTAACATTCCTGTTGGTTTGATTTGGGAGAGAAAAACATTGTCTGGATATTGATTTTTCTATAAATACAAGCTCTCTTTCTCCATTTTCATTTGCTGAGATTTTGCTTAAGTTGAATTGAGAGCATACATACATTAGTAATATCAGTAGAGGGAGAAGTGTGGATTAGCAGCAAGCTCAATTGCATTGCAGAGGTATACTCTCAAGTTCTTCATTTTGGTTCTCTGTCAAAATTTTAATTCTTGAGCATGATGAATTAGATGATAATTGGATTGTAGAACACTTATTTAGTTGTTATATTAGCTTATGACCATGTTAGTGAGACAATGTGACTGATCATAATTGAATTGGTGAAGTAATTTTGTGTTTGGGCTGGAAACTGCCGAAGTAGGCTGAGGCGCAGTGCAGCTGCGTCGGTCCTCTGCACCAGTTGGCTGCCTTCTGTTAAGAAATCTGTTAAGTATTACTTAATTACTATAGCTTAGACAAGCATGCAAGCATGGGTAATATATATATATGAGTACATTAAACTAATGTGAGCATGTTTTACTATATTAGCATGCATGATTAACGAAAAAAAAACATATAGTTTGAAATAAACATAGAATTTATAAACGGACTTTGATATATGCACATGTCATGTTAATATTCTGATTTTGCAAGCATGTTTATATGGCCTTGAAATGCATGTCGGATATGTTAACATATGTATATATATAACATGAACATGTTAGGCCTTATTAGTGAGCTTTACTAATGAAAGTATAAGTTTTGAACGTGCACCTTGACATGTTACATTGAGATTTGGATTCCGATATTTATGAACATGTTTGATAGTACTTTTAGACTCACTAATGTGTCATACATATATGCCTACTATGTTAGATGTCGTGAAATCAAGTTAAGCATAAATGAAACATGTTTTCAAAATAATAACGATGCTAGTTACACGTATGCGATGTGAATACTCATGAGCATGCCTAACATGAGTTACGTGAATACCTTATGTGTTTAAAAGGCGAGCATGTTAGACTTTGTAGTTTCATGACCTTGAATGGCCTTAAGTTATTAAAGGTATTAACTTAGAAACTATATCATGCATGATTGAACTTGGAAAGGTTATACAAACATGGAAGGACCCTTTAACATGTATATGTGTTATGTGATATTATGTGTTGATACTTGAATCCGATTTTGACAGTTAACTTATAACAATGCCATAACTTACTAAATGAAGTATGTTTGGAATTAATTATGGTCTTATGTGTAATGATTATGTATGAAGATGATTAACTTGAAAAGAGGATCGTTAAGGATAAAAGATAATCAAAGTTATATTGGTCGAGATTTGTGAATTAATATGATACTATATATGGTATAACTGTGTAGCTAGGTTAAAACTTAGTTTATGTGTTGATCGTATATCCAAGATAAGATATGATATTAAAATATATGACGAATGAATATCATATATATACATAACTATATTACGATAGGGATTTGAAAGTGTTGAATTACTTACGTGGATAAACTACGCTTAAGGCAAGTATCTAAACCTTATCTCTTTGAATGCAAGTTCCCTAACTTACACTATTTTATTGTGCAAGTATCCTAAACCCTTGCTTTACTTTATTCAACGGATATTGTAAGCAAGTACTTGAACTCTATTCTTATTGAATTCATATTAAGTCTATTGTTGTGCAAGTGAGTTATTCAAATTATGACTTATTGCGTTGTAGTTATGATAAAGCAATTATATTCTTCGAACTTTAATGTCAAGTATTGAACTTATAAAGAGTGGTCTATGCTATTTGATTCGGCTAGACTTATAGCATGATTAGAAAGCTATCCAAACCAATTGATTGGTGCAGAGTCTTATATTAATTGAGATAAACAACCTTCTTTGAAGGGAAAATATAATTTGTCTGGAGACCGACGTGCGCACTTGAGTACGATTAAATGTTATGCATAATGTAGGGTACTTTAGGCTGATCACCTGTTGTACTTATTTCTGTTGTATTATCAGTATGTTACTATTAATTCTAGTAGAAGTTCATAGTCCTTAGTGACTGCTCAGTATTCAATTATCTTGAAATCGTGAATTGATTTAACATTGAATCTTATTGATATTCTGCTGTCCTTAGCGACTGTTATTGAAAACCATTGATATTTCTTGCTATCCTTGAACTATCATACCTTGATATACTCTTCTGGGATTCGAGAACTATATTACTCACCTTTATTGTTATATTACTTGGTGAGCAAACTTGTTGCTCATTCTTGCTTTCCCTAAAATATTTCAGTTAAGGCAGAGTAGGGTGGACCTTCGGGAGTCGATAAGGGCAAGGGCAAGGCTAACGACTAGATAGCCCCATTTATGTTCTAAATATTATAATGATGTATTAAGATTATTTCAGAAGTATGTTTAAGCTTAAGTAGGGTTATGTAATAAGTCTGTATTGGATATTATTATGTAATCTATTAAGTACTGTAGGTTGCGAGACTTGGGGGAATAATTATAATAAATCATTGTATATTATTCTAGATTAGAGCTTCCGCTGTGAATGTATGTTTTAGATATTATTATTGTATTATCATGAGGACGTGACGAACCGAGTTCGAGAGACCAGTGGCGGTCTGAATTTGGGGGCGTTACAGTATAGTCATGGGAAGGCGCTGCTGATCAGATCATGGAGTCAGAAGGTTGGGACTCTTAGAGTTGCCACCCGACTGACTGACCAGCTTGAGTTTGCTTTTGTCTTTCCTGCTGAGGTGGTATGAATGTATGTCTGCCTCTGTCTTCCACCTCTGCTGCTGCTGGTGCCTCTGCCTCTGCCTCTATCTTCTTGCTCATTATTCTCCCCCTTTATGTCAGCATCAAGGGTTCGAATATCTTCAGAGAGACGTCTAACTCCTCCTACCAGCTCATGCATTTGAGATCTGTGTTGAGAAATATCACTACTTTATTCAGCAACTATAGCCTTAGTGTTTCTTCTTTGTTGCTGAAGTAGCTCCATGGCATCGTTATCCTGGCTGAGTTGAGCTATACTGCATTCTTTAAATTGTTGCAGAGAGATATGCAGTGCTGAAATCTGTTTTGTCATCAGCTTAGTTTGAGATTTCTGATTCTTCTGCATTATCTTCATAGCCTCCTTATGCTTCTTCGTTGCAGCAAAATGAATGGCATCTCTTGCCTTGAGGCTTTCAGCCATTTTTTTGAAAATCTCTCTCAATATTTTGGACAATTCAGTTCCCAAATGTCCTGGTAGAGTCTTGACTGAGTCAATGATGTGGTCGAATCTGAGATGAAGCACAAGTGAATGTGCTTCAAGAATCTCTCCAGACTCTGAACCCATTTGGTTTAATGTGTTTCAGTCAGCTCCTCCTTAGTTGGCATTAGATTCAATTGATCTAGAATTTGTTGTGTCCCAGGAGGAGGAGGGGTAGTCGTAGTGTGTTCATCTCTCCTTGATATGCTTGCGAGGGCAATAGTCATATCGAAATATTCGTTACTGGAGGATGAGGGGATATCAACTTGGGAAAGGGGGGGTATGTGTTTGCTGTATAGGTGTAGTGTTTGGCTCAGGTGTTTCTGATTCGTCGAGTAATTCTGGTGACTCTACGATTGTCGAATCAGATTGATCTGTAGGCATAGATTGTAGTTCATCGTCTTAAGTGGATGTCTTAATGGTTGAGTTATCGATCATTCCCTCGACGATTTTGGTGATGTGCTCAAAAACCATTGGGTCACTGATATTTTGCTCGACGAGAATAAGTTGGTTATTTGGTTCCTCAGTCACAAAGTTTTGGGACTCTGTAACTGGAAATTGGTTTAGTGGATGAAGAACCACTTCCATCTATTTAGGCAATTCATAGAACTCATTGAAGTGCGATGATGGAGAATGGTTGATAATAAAAGAGAGGGGAGTGGAATGTACCTCAGACTTAGATTCTGAAGTTGATTTATTTGAAATCAGCTTCTGAGCAAACTTCTTCTCTCTTGGGAAACCATTGACAAGCACTGAGATTGCTGGATATATTTTGAAGGTCCAGAATATATGATCCCAGTTGCTGACGATCAAAGCTCTATGCTAAGGCATCATAGGTAAGTAGTTGAACAACTGTGTATAATTAGCTGCCCTTTCTGCATTCCTGCACAAGGCTAAGATCTCAATATCATCATTCAGCTCTTCATCATCGTCTTCATTTTCATCAAGATTTTCCACCATATCTTCCAACACATCATCATCTTCAACGTCCACTATCACAGCATCAGCAGACACTACAGTTTCTTCATTAACTAAGGAGACTACGTTTTCTCCCTTCGTAGGCAGCTCCCCCTCAATATCTGCATGCTCTGGCTCTTGTGCTTTTAATAGCTCCCCCTCAGCTGTAGCACTATTTCCAACGTGAGTTTCCAGAGTTTCGTTCAATACTTCATCTTGGCTCTGCTCAAGTGCTTCTGGCGTTTCTTCCTCAGACAGAGTTGTTTCTTCTTCCATTAGAATCTCATCAGCCCTTCTTCTGTTCTCTTCCTTTAGTATTTCCTCATTGGCAAGAATGTATTTCTTAACCAACGTTTTCATTTTGTTAGGCTTGACAATAGCCTCAGATCCTTTTCCAGCTTCAGCCCTGATGGCTTGTTTAGGTTGAGAAGCCGTTACAGTTTCTCCTTCAGCAGTGGCAGCCAGTCTGGACTCGACTATTGATGAAGACACCACAATCATAGTTAGTGAAGATTTCTTAGATCTGTGGCTGCATTTCTTCTTTTTTTGATGCTCAGAACTACCTTTAGCCCTGTCCTCACTTATTTCTCTCTTCTTATTCTTCTTCTCTTTCAGAGTCCCCTCCTCTGGTGCTTGAGTTTCCTTAGGAGTAATCACTCTATCAAGCATTAAGCTTTGAAGTTCTATTTTAGCATTGGGGTCTGCTTGAGGTGTATCAGTGGTTGAGCCTTGGGGTTTCTCAACCACTTGCATATCTTCATTCACCTTCTTCTTCCCTTTGTTCTTTCTGACCAGAGCTGCATGTTCTTCTTGGTTTACCTCTTCATCCTCCTCAGCCTCCTTCACAGCAGATGAGGCTTGCAGACATCATTTTGACATTTTCAGCTGGATTCCTCTTCTAGTTTTGAAACAACTGTTAGGTTATCTTTCTGTTGGAAATAATGGAGATGCCTTCCTTATCTTCAATCTTGTCCCCCAGAGTAGCTTCCAAGATGATGCTGATAAACCTTCCATAGGGCATCTTCGCAGTGCTCTTGGTTTTCTTGGGGCTTTCCATCCATTTCCCAAACAAATTTATCAGCAGAGCTACATAGTTGAGTTGAACTCTATACCGGATGGCTGTCATGAGTTTTAGTTGCTTCTCATTGACAGTATCGTGGCCCGAGCCCTTGCAACATATGCATTTGCCAACAATATCAGCAAGGAACTCATATTCTTGGGGAAAATCTTTCTCCCTGTAGCCACTCTTTCCTTCAGTTCTAACGTGTTTCATCTTCTTTAGGCCTTCAAGAAAATCAATTCTTTCCAGTGATGGAAAACCTTCATTGTTGAAACCCAGGGCTAGGTTTATGCTCTCGGTGTTGAATCTTATTTGCTCGCCCTTGACTTTGGTAAGGATGGAGTCTCCTTCAACAATTCCATTGATGTAGAACTCTTTCACCAGTCTCGTAAAGATCAGGGTGCTGGTGCTTAGGGACTTCTTCTAGTCCGGCTTTCTTCAACATGGAAAGAACTTTGTGAATTTCTGGGCCAGCTTTCTTGAATCAGTCAAAACAGAGTTGGTAACCTGAGACAACTCTAGAAGCAGCCATTGATGTAGATTGATTTTCCTGCAATGAACGGATTTGGCTTAGCTTTATGAAACTTAGGGTTTCATTTGAGAGAGAGAGAGAAGCGTTTGGAATTCAAAAAGTAAACTGACAAATGACAGTTTAAAATTGATTTAAAAACTTCCCTCCATATTTTGCATCATGGGACACGTGTCAAGTTCTGCAGGACTCCACGATTTTAAGTTATGTGGAAAGTTCCATTTTGCCCTTAGCTCCCTCTGAGCTAGTGAGTCCTTGTGAAAGAACTATGATAGTCGAGAACCACTCCACGATTGTTGAGTTCTATCCTTTGCTTGCTCTTCAACCATTGACTCTACGATTTTTGTGATACATTCTGAACTGACATCCCTTCTGGATTAAGATTGCTCAGGAAGGGACAATCTTTTAGTTTGACACTAAGGATCAGGTTTGTCCCTGAGTTACTTATTAGAAAGGTTGCTTGGCGTGATGATGTTGCTATCACTGTGAGCTTTTCTACTTTGGCTGGATCACTCCACGATCGTGATTCCTCTTTGTCATCTCTACAATTTAGACTTAGCCTTTGTATCTGCAAGGTTAGCACCACCTAGAGCATAGAATTTATGGTTGCAAATTTAACATTCCTAACTCACTTATCAGCTTATTAAACCTGGATTCATCTAAGGGTTTAGTAAACACATTAGCAAGTTAATTTTCAGTAGAGATGTATTGCAAAGATATTGTTCCATTTTGAACATGATCCCTAATAAAATGATATCTTATTTCTATATGCTTGGTCCTAGAATGCATGACAGGATTATTTATTATTGCTATGGTACTGTGTTATCACAGTGTATGGGTTTAGATTTGAAATCAAACCCATAATCTGCTAGCTGGTTCTTCATCCATAGGATTTGAGCACAGCAACTGCCTGTAGCAATGTATTCAGCTTCTGTTGTTGAAGTTGATACTGAGTTTTGCTTCTTGCTGAATCAGGACACTAGTCTATTTCCTAGCAGTTGACAAGTGCCACTGGTACTCTTTCTATCTATTTTGCATCCTGCAAAGTCAGCATCTGAATATCCTGTCAGTTCAAATGAGGACTCCTTGTGATACCATAGACCCAAGAAGGGTGTACCTTTGAGATACCTAAAAATCCTTTTTATAGTAGTTAAGTGTGATTCCTTAGGATTAGCTTGAAATCTAGCACATATACATGTTGCAAACATTATATCTGGTCTACTGGCAGTTAGGTAGAGAAGGGAGCCTATCATACCTCTGTATTGAGTAATATCAATACTTTTACCTTTTTCATCTTTGTCAATCTTAGTTGCTGGAGCAATTGGTGTTTTCATGGGAGAGGCTAATTCCATGCCATACTTCTTAAGTAAGTCTTTGATGTACTTGGCTTGGCTTATGAAGATACCTTCATCAGTTTGCTTTACTTGCAGTCCAAGGAAGAAGTTTAGCTCACCCATCATGCTCATTTCAAACTTGCTCTGCATAAGCTTGGCAAATCTCTTACACAAATTTTCATCAATAGAGCCAAAGATAATATCATCTACATATATTTGAACTAGTAAAACTTTATCTTTGTGCTTCCTAAGGAATAGTGTAGTATCTACTCTACCTCTAGTGAATCTTTTTTCAATAAAAAGTTTGTTAGTGTTTCATACCATGCTCTAGGTGCTTGTTTAAGTCCATATAAGGCTTTATCTAATCTATAGACATAATCAGAGAGGGTTGGATTTACAAAACCTGGGGGTTGTTCCACATATACTTCTTCTTGAAGTTCACTATTAAGGAATGCACTCTTGACATCCATCTGGAATACTTTGAACTTCATGTGAGCAGCAAATGCAAGGAATATTTTGATTGCTTCAAGTCTGGCAACTGGTGCGAAGGTCTCATCGTAGTCTATGCCTTCTTCTTGAGAATAACCTTTGGCCACCAGCCTTGCTTTATTTCTTGTGATCACCCCATCTTCATCCATCTTATTTCTGAAAACCCATTTGGTGCCGATGACTGGGTGATTCTTTGGTCTTTGAACTAATCTCCAGACTTTGCTTCTCTCAAATTGATTTAGTTCCTCTTGCATGGCTTCAATCCAGCTTGCATCTAGCATTGCATCTTCAATCTTCTTGGGTTCTATTTAAGATAGAAAACTCAAATAAAAACACTCATTTTGAGTTGCAGATCTTGTTCTGATTCTGGCGGTTGGATCACTAATGATCAGATCTTGAGTGTGATCTCTTGCCCACCTGTTCCCTGTTGGAACATCTGTTCGGGTGCCTTCTTGTCTGAACTCCTCAAGATTGACTTCTAGTTCTTGTCGTTCAGAATCATCGTCTGGTTCAGCTCTCTCTACGATTTCTTCTTCGGACACTATGATTCTTTGTTCAGGAACTACGGTCGTAGTGCCAGGCGCGACCACTTCATTCGTAGTGTCGGTATCGTCAATCGTAGTGTCTTGTGGTGCAGACTTGTCCGAGTTTGTTTCATCAAAGATGATGTGGATTAAGACTTCAACACTTAATATCTTCTTGTTGAACACTTTGTATGCTTTGCTGTCTGTGGCATATCCAAGGAATATTCCTTCATCTGACTTGGGTTGGAACTTAGTCAGATATTGCTTCCCATTATTGAGAATGTAGCATGAACAGCCAAACACATGGAAGTAACTGACATTTGGCTTTCTTCCTTTCCACGGCTCGTAGGGAGTCTTCTTCAATGTAGAGTGTACAAGAGATCTGTTCTGTGTATAGTATGCAGTGTTGATGGCTTCTGCCCAGAAGTATTCAGGCAGATGAGCTGCTGCTAGTAGAGTTCTTCCAGCTTCTATAAGTGTTCTGTTCTTCCTTTCAGCTACTCCATTTTGCTGAGGAGTTCGTGGTGCTGAGAAGTTGTGACTGATGCCATTATCTGCACAGAACTGATCCATTTCTGAAAAGTCAAACTCTCTGCGATGATCACTCCTGATTGCCTTGATAGTCTCTCTTTTTTCATTCATCACCAGCTTGAACATCTTTATTAGTTGGGAGCTTGTCTCATCTTTTGAGTTGAGAAAGTACACCCATGTGTATCTGGTGTAGTCATCCACTACGACCAGTGAGTATCTCTTTCCACCTAGGCTCATAGTTGGAATTAGCCCAAAGAGATCCATATGTAGTAACTGTAGGGGCCTGTTAATTGAGTTGACTGCTTTGCCTTTGAATGAGCTCCTTGTTTGTTTTCCAAGCTGACATGCATTACATGGTCTTTCTTTGATGAAGCTGAACTTGGGTAAACCTGCTACCAGATCTTTGGAGGCCAGCTTAGACATACTCTTGAAGTTGAGATGAGATAATCTTCTATGCCAAAGCCAACTTATTTCTTCAGATGCTTTAGCAAGAAAACATACTATCTCATCAGAACTGAGCTGAGTAAGGTTGACAATGTATACATTTCCTTCTCTTGTTCCTGTTAGCTTGATAGAGAATGTCTCCAGATCTCTGACTTGACACTGATTGTTGAGAAAGGTGACTTGATGGCCTTTATCACAGAGTTGGCTGATGCTATGAAGATTGTGCTTTAGTCCATCAACATAAGCCACTTTGCTGAAGGATACCACACCATTTCCAGCTAATCCATAGCCTCTTGTCTTGCCAGAGCTTTTATCTCCAAAGATAACTGTTGGTCCTTCCTTCTCTGTGTAGTTCGACAGGAGGGCTTTGTTTCCGGTCATATGTCTTGAGCAACCACTGTCCAGATACCATGTTGTAGTTGTGGTGCTTATTTCCTGCAGACAGATTCAGCTTTCATGTTGGTACCCAGACTTGCATGGGTCCTGCAATGTTAGTACCCTTACGGACCCAAATCTACTTGACTTTGGGTCTCCCATGCACAGTATTATGAAAGCATGATGCAGTTTTATGACTAAATCTTCCACATGCAAAACATCCAATATAATTTATGTTTATGTGTGTGTGTGGATTCTTTCTCCATTTGAACTTGTGTGGGTATTTGTTGGTCTTACCCTTATATTGCATCTTCCTTTTCCATGCAGCCTTGGAGTTCACGTTTTGTGCCGAGTAAACCTCAACATCACGATTCCTTCCTAGTTGATCCGTGGAGTCAGTTTTACTTGACTCTACGATTCGTCGAGGTTATGCAGTGGTGACTGAGTTACTATTCACCTTTCTGAACCCTAAGCCAGCATGAGATCCGTAGTGTTTAGGAACACGTAATGGATCAGAAGAGCAAGGTTGCACTGGTTCATTCTTCTGTGTGGACTTTACAAATATGATACTTCTATTTGGGTTAGAAGCACTACTCATGTTAGTTTCCTTTATCTTTTCCGCACTGGGTTCTGAGGTAGATTCCCCAAACCCTAAGCCTGTTCTATCAGAGACACTTCTCTGATTGGATATCAGGGAGTCCATGGATGAAGAAGATCTATTCCATGTAGAGATAGTTTTTTCTAACTCTTCAATCTTAGAGTTTAGATTTAACTCTCTTTGCATGCTCAGTTCATTTGTCTCTCTCAAGATTTCATTCTCATCTTCAAGCTTAGAGAGAGAGTCAGAACTTAGTAGAGCAGCTTCCAACTCTTTCTGAACTTTCTCTTTCTCCTTTTGAAGATCAGTATAATCTTTAGATAGAACTCTTAACCATCTCATATTTTGATGTAGATCAGTTGACATGTCACGAATGCCAGTTCTTAAATCATTAACGTCTATATCAGGAGAGTTGAAGTTAAATACCTTGTCTATGACTGCTTCAACATTTTTCCTACTGAGTGCATCTTTGGCCATCAGACATATGTTTACTTTTTGAGGTGCTTCATCATCTTCAGACTCAGTGTTAGTGTCGTTGTCAGAATCACTCCAAGAGCTTCCAGCTACAAGCCCTTTGTCTTTCTTCTTGTTCTTTTTGTAGCCTTTGAGCTCCTTCTTTGGATTTGACTTTCTTTTCAGCTCTTCTCTGATAGGCTTGTTGCAGTTTGCAATGAAATGCCTAAGCTTCTTGCAGTTGTAGCATAGGTCACTGATCTGCTCCTGACTGCTGCTATTGTTGAACCTTTTAGGTTTGCTACTTTTGCCTTTGAGCATAAGCCTTTTGAATCTTCTGGCAAGCATTGCAGCTTCATCATCATCATCAGTCATCATTTTCCTCAGAGTCAGACTCATCTTCAACCTGTGCTCTAGAGATCTCTTCCTGTGCTTTGAGAGCAACTCCTTTATCCTTCTTTCTTCCTTATGATAGAGTTTCTGCTTATTGAGTCAGTTCTAGCTCGTAGGTAAGAAGGTTTCTGTAGAGTTGTTGAATTGTTATCTCATGCAAATTCTTTGACTCTCTGATTGCAGTGGTCTTGGCATCCCACCTGCTTGGCAAGGACCTCATGAACTTGATGACTAGATCCTTGTTTGGATAGGTCTTTCCATAAGCTCTAATAGAGTTGAGAAGCATTGTGAATCTTTCATATGTTGAAGTGACATTTTCTCCAGGAACATGGGCAAACATCTCCTACTGTTGAGTTAGTAGAGATTGCTTGTTTTCCCTAACTTCTTCAGTTCCTTCATGCATGATGAGCAATGCATCCCAGACTTCTTTGGCAGTTTTGCAGTTAACCACGTTCTCGAACAGATTGTCTTCTAAAGACTGGAACAAGATGTTCTTAGCCTTCTTGTCAAGATGAGCATCTCTCTTCTCATTTTCAGTCCATTCAGATTTGACCTTGACCACCATGTTGTTTGGATCTTCTGGAGTTGGTGCAAGCCTTTTTGGAATATAGGGTCCATTCAGAACAGTTTCAAATAGATCATCATCTATTGAATCCATGTAAGCCTGCATTCTAACTTTTTAGTTGGCAAATTTATCTTTGTTGCACATTGGTGGTTTGCTTCCTCCACCTGTCTTAGTCTCGCTTATCAGTTGTGCCATTGGATCTACTCAAGCTTGTATGCTTAGATGTGAGAACCTGCTCTGATACCAATTGTTAGTTCCCAAAGGCACGTTAGTTATCTATAAGGGGGTTGAATAGATATTTTAAAAAATTCTTTGTTTAAAATACTTTGTCAGTATTGATTATACTAACAGCAGCGGAATATATATTTTGTTCCCCTTCAAGATATTGCAGTTATGGTTTGATTAGCAGTTATTGCAGTTATAACAGATATGACAGTTATAGCAATTAATGAGAGACAATAAGGCACAAGGTTTTAAGTGGTTCAGAGCACACAAGGCTCCTAATCCACTTCTTCTACTCCACGAGTAAGAAATCCACTAAGGATGTCTCTTACAGCTGGATCACTTAGATCCCTTCAAGGCCAGCAGCCCTGGAACTTCTCTTAGTTCACTTTTGAACTCTTCCAAGTCCTCTGACTTGGATCTGCTCTTAGTTCACTTTTGAACTCTTCAAGTCCTCTGACTTGGATCTTCACTTAGTTCACTTTTGAACTCTTCAAGTCCTCTGACATGGTTCCTCACTTGGATTGACAGTAGTTGTTTGAGTTGTGCTACTCAGTTAGAATTAAGCATCAGTTCTGAAGGACTGAGTAGCAAAGTATACTTTCCTCTTTCAGGATCGTAGAGTTGATCGTTGAGTATTCTTGAGCTTTTCTCTTGATAATCTTTCTTTTTGTATCTTGCTTGCTTAGTCTGAATCTTTGTCTGATGTCCTTATAAAAGAGCCATTCAAAATATATCTGTTTGAATGCTCCCGTTGCTGCATTTAATGCTTCAAACATTTCTGTACAGTTGATGTTGACATCTTGCTTTCCTGCGGCACTGTAGACTGGTTCACTGACACAGCAGACTGTAAACTCACCTAACATCTAAAAAGGTGTTTTCTGCAGGCGGTTTAGTCCTTTCCTTAGCTTCTTCAATATGCTTCTTCGATTTGAACTAAGGATGAATATGGAATCATTGGGACTATCAAATTGTCAACGGCTATTAACCTTTCTTCATTTGTTGCTCTTCCTCCCTTCATCAGAACTATGATCTTTGATGCTGACTGGAGGAGCACTACGATTATGGTCATTGTACCATAATCGTTGTGTGTTGGCTTGCACAGCTTGACTCAGACTTAATCGTAGAGAACACTATGATTTCTCTTAAGCTCTCTGGTAGATTACGATTCCTGCTTGCTTGTCTTGCAGACTTCACACTTCCAAAAGCACACTGCGTTTCTTGACTTGGTTCGAATTTTCTCCATGATTCTCAGTGTGACTTCCAAGGGCAGACTACGATTCTGATACTTTCACTTAAGCTCCACAATACTTTCCTTGGTCTCTGCAAGCTTGATTCTCTTGGCAGACTACGATTCTGGACATCTTCATTTAAGCTCCACGATTCTGCCGTGTCTTCTGAATGCTACCTTTGACAGACTGCAATTCTGTCAAGGCTTTAACATTTACAGCACAAATAGATCAACTTAACAAATTTGATCTTTCTTTCTATACATTTATTTACATAAATGATAAACATTAAAGCTCAGATCAACCTAACATTTTTGATCTATCATCTAAGTCCTTGTATATATGATCATTGAAGGACTGTACACTTAAGCATTTATATTTACTTTCAATATCAAATATGAATATGCAATTCCCAACAATATTCCATACGAGTATGAAAGAATATACGAAACTGCAAATGGATTTTCACCTGTCATTCGGTAATCCGTATAGACAGATCATTTCCAGAACTTAATAAAGAATGAATATGAAGGGTTATTCACCATACATGCGGTAGTCCGCGTAGACAGGTTATTCCCACAAATTAATAAGAAATAAAATGACAACCCTTACGAGTATAAAAATAACATACTTTAACTTAGAAGGAGGATAAATCTGACTGGTATAGCGGAGATATTCTTGACAAAATCTTTCACTATAAGCTACACTCAAAGTATTCTTATACTAGAAAGAAATACGCACAATATTATAAAAGAAGAATTCTCTGATTCTGGTGTGATTTTCATTTCTTAACTAAGCATCCTATTTATAGGAGAATGGCAGGGTACTATTTAAGAAAAAATCACGGACCAAAAAGTAACGAATTCACGACGACGAATTCGTCTGATTTTTTTGATTTTTACTATGCGTCACTATGCAATAAAATATTCTAATAAAATAAAAATTTTATATATAATATAATATATTCTATTTATATTCTAATAAAACAAACAACTTTATATATATTATAAAAAGTTTTTTGTTTTATATAAAAAAATTTCTGTTTTATTACTATTATAATAATAATAAAACAAAACTAATATCAATTTCTGCCGACAGTTTGAATAATTTGGCACGTAGGGGTCCTTATAACAACTCCTCTATTTATAACAAAAATTGAATAAATATCCACCACAAATCACTTATTTTTAATTAACACAATCTTTCAACAATAAGTCATCATTAATATTATAACTCATAATAGTGACAACCAGATTGTTCCCAGGAAAGAGGAGGCTTTCCGATAAGGATTTCTCCTTACTGGCGTGCAATTAAATAACCTAATCTCTTTCCTTGACAGAACTTTCTAGACATTGTCAATAATACTAAATAATAATATTAAATAATATGAGTAACTGTGTCATGACAATTATTGATTTAATAATATAAAATTATTGTGCAGATGATATTGTGACAATAATTGAATCAATAATATAAGATACTATGCAACAACTACTGTGCCAATTATTGAATGAAATATTAAGTGACTTCTTACGTAAGAATCAATAATCCGAGATACTGTGCAATACCGTGTGCTACTGTGCAACAACTTGTATTACTGTACCTTTAACACCAGGTATTTCAACAGTTAACTGTAAAACTCTTGTATCGTCATAACAAAATTATTCTTGTCGCTTTCTATATCCGAAAATTCTATTTTGGGGTCCAATGATTGCGCCGTCGTACGAATATTTTCCAACAAAAAGAATATTCCCCGACACAATGAATATTTTATGACCACTTGCTTACTTTGTAAAATTTGCACATATCACCCATAACTTATCACATTTATCAAATCAACACCTTACTATTTTAAAATAATTTATAAAAAAAAAATTAAATCTTTATTTATAAAATATGGGGTCTTACACAGATGGATTTGTTTCAATGGTTGAAGCAAATCATGTATATGAGCTACAACAATCCATTTATGAATTGAAGCAAGCTTCTCAAAGATGGAACATTCATTTTGGTGAGACAATCAAAAGAGTTTGATTTTATCAAAAACGAGAATGAGCCTAATGTGTACAAAAAGGTCTGTGGGAGCGCTCTGACATTCCTAGTATTATATGTTGATATACTACTGATAAGGAATGATATACCAGTGCTATAATCAATAAAGATAAAGTTGTCTAAACATTCCTCCATGAATAATTTGGGTAGAACATCCTAAATTGGGGATATAAATCTATATAGATAGATTTAAAAGGATGCTCGGCTTAACCCAAGGAACGTATATTCATTTGATGCTAAAGGTGTTTAGAATGGAAAACTCCAAGAGATGTCTCATGATGATGAGCCATTGAGTGTATCTTTCTAAAATTGTCCTCAATAAAAGAGAGATCGCATGAGTTACTATCATGTATGCAATGAAATGTACGAGACTTGATGTTGAGCAGTCATATTCTAGAGAACATCACTGTAAGATAGTGACAAACATCTTAAAGTACTTAACCGACACTAAGGATGTAATCATGATTCATGATGGGTCTGAATTAAAACTAGAGGACTAAACAGACTCAAGTTTTTTCAGACTGACCAAGACGACAACAAATCCACTTTAGGGTAAGTCGTTACCTTGAAAGGTGGTGTAGTGAATTGGAAACGTTTCAAACAACAAAGAGTTGGTAGTTTAGTGATAAAGACAAAGTATATAGCTGCAAATAAAGCCGCAAGTTGATGTTTTAGATGAAAAGTTCATTACAAAACTAGGTATAGTTCCTCAGTCTCATCTTGGATCCAAACATGTGTTGTGATACTTTCATTTGATTAAAGGAATCATTGAAAAAGGAGGAGTCACTAAAGAGATAGTGAAATCTCAAGAACAACATTATCTATCCATTTTCTGAAGCTTATTCAGCAGTAGGATAATCGTCACTTAGAGAAGAAGTGTATTAGATACCATGACAATTGACTTTAGTGCAAGTGGGAGATTGAAAGTAGTATGCACACAAGCCAATTATGTTTGATGATAAAGCATATACTTTGTAACAATCTTATTTATTTATTAATAAAAGAGTTATTTAATTAAAGGCATTTAATTATCTACCTGATGCTATTATAATAAAATGTGATAAACCCATAGTTTTAAGCAATTCTTTTAGAATCATGATGATGATCATGCTAATGAGATCTAAATTCTTAGATAGCTTAAAACTGAAATAGTTCCCAATTGTTGTATTACTAAAAAGAGGATTAGTGAATTCGGATAGATTGGTACATACGTTGCTTGTTCATTGGATGAGGATTATTGATCTCATAATCATTTATGTGGAGACACTAAAGAAAGTATGTAGGTGCGTATTGGAGAATAAGTACACTGATTTACTTGTCTGTCAATAGGAATTCCTGTAGTGATAGTAGTACAAGTGATTCTTAGACTTGAGATCATCATAGTATCTTATGTATGATGAGTTATATTTTGACATGTCCCTTAAGACCCTTAGGGTATATCAAAGGGTATGCTTGGGTGTAATAAGTTATATATGAAGATAATGAATGATCAATAAAGAATCTACCGCTTCTAGTAAAAGAAGAGAAATGTCCTATGTGATTCGATAAATGACAACCCAGGAATCATTGGCCAAAGTGGAATGAAATTAGAAAGGAGTTTCTAATGTGCATTATTTGGTGTTGTTCATTTAGGATCGAAATACATATAATTAAATAAAATAAGACTCGATAGTAATTCCATATTTTATATTTAATCGGGACATTGTATAGTGGAAAGATTGAATTATATGGTAACTATTAACTCAAAGGTTCTTTTATGATTGATGTTGAAATCTATATTATCTGAAAAGTCGTTGATCGCTAAGGGGGCTTACCCTTATTGTTGAATAAATGTTATTTATATAAATGAATTAAATAGTTTAATTTATTTATTTAAATAATATTAGAATTGTTCTAATTCATTTATTCACAACCGATTTATTATGGATAACCTAAAGGGTCACACCATAAAAGAAAGAATATTTATTTAAAAAGCAAAAGGCATAATCGTAATAATAAGTTAAGTGTATTTAATTTAATCTATGGTGATAGAATAAATTAAATAGCTTAATATTTTAAAAATATTAAATATAAATTAATAAGAGGAGTCTTATTATTATTACCACTATTATTATTTTTATTTAGTTCCTAAAGGAGTTTGGAAATTAATTAATAAAATACTCTCTCATATATATTCCTAATAAGATTAGGAGGCTAATTAATTAAAAGAGTATAATTAATTATTCCTGATAAGATTGGAAAGCCTAATTAATTAAAAGGGTTTAATTAATTAATATAAAATTCGTCCTAAATTGTTTAGGAGGGTTGCTTGCATCTATAAATAAGAAAGTCTTATTATGGAATAAGGTTACATACTTTATTCCAAGAGTTGGGAGAGTACACCTTTTCTATAGAGATAGAAACTAGGGTTTAGCGAAACACTCATCTTCTTGAATTCTTATTCCTTCTTGATGGATCACCTCTAGAGGCCAAACACTTGGGTGACTAACGTTGATCAAATGAAGGAATCAACCCGGTGAATTCAAGTTGAACGTGAAACGAATTGGAGTTGAACTCGTACCTGAGGAAACTAGTTTCTATGAGGGTATGAATCTAATCTATATCTATTTCGTTTAATTAATAAATGTGCATAAAGGATGATCCGGATATATATTTTGTAAAATTTTTAAACTCTGATTTATCATGCAACCACTTATTTTATACAATTTAATTGTGTTTATGAATCTTACAAACCTAACAAAACTGCGCAAGATAGCTCAACAAACTACCTGCGGAGACCTAAAGATGTTATTCTGGTCATGGACCCAATTTTTCGAATTCAAAAAAGGGAAAGCCCTATATCATGGCGTAACTGTCGGAAAAAGTTTTTCGGAATGGTATGACACACCTCCATAGGATTCCCGGATTGAAAGGAGCAAGCTTCCCAGCGCACAACAAGGCTAATGGCTATCTAACATCTATCTAGGGGTGGTTTTTCCCATTTTTATCTATCTTTCAGAACTCAGAATGGGATGAGTAATATACCATTGCGAAGCTATCAGAAAGAGCTTTCTGGATTGATATGACACGTATTCTAACTCCTCCTGGATTGAAAGTTATGGTCGTTCCAGCGCGCACCATAAAAACCTGACCTCCAGGGACGAATACTAAGCAAGTGGGGCCCACTTTTGGGCTGCCATAGATAGACCCACGGCTACCATATGTAGACCTGTGGCTGCCCCTTTTTCCTCTATTAAAATTAGATCTTAGCTTGTTTAGGAAGAGAGAAGAGAGAGAGGGAAGCTAGAGAGAGAGCTCAGTTTAGAGGGAGAAAGGGGCTATATTTTGCATTTAAACTCTGTAAATCTCTTCTATAAACACTCATATACATATATATTGCAACATTTCAAATTTTAACCGGTGGAAATCGAGTTTAAAGGCACCTAAAGCCGTTCGTTAGCCATTCTCGTGCAATACTGTAAGATTTCGTCAGATTTGCTTTCTTCGCTTGCTCTAATATATATATATATATATATATATATATATAAGTGCTATGTATATAGTTAGTAGTTAATATTGGTCAGATCTTACTTTTTAACTATTCATTTCATATAAATAGTCAATATTTATATGTTATTGACTAGATCTGTACTAGATCTAGCTAGATCTAGCTTTTAACCTGTTCAAAAGTTATAAAACTTAAACCTAAAAGCTAGAATGACTAAGATGATCTATACAGATCTAGTTTTTTTGCTAGTTTTTGTAAATATTTAGCAACCATATGACCCTAGATCTGTAAATAGAAGAAACTGGAAGCTTTGGGCTACTCGCTTACGAGGATTTAACTGATGAATTCTTCATCCAGCGATGTCAAGAATAGATATGTATGTTATCGCGATATATTCATTATGCAGGCTGTTTATGTGATATTGTGAGCCTAGGAGCTACAGGATCTACGATTCAATCAATGTATCTAGATCCGATTCCCGTGATGGACTTTTTAAGTTGTATAGTTAGCTTGCGAATCTTTGTACTTGTAAATTCAGGGCCTTAAAACGGTTATACGGGTTTAAGGCCCCGAAATGATGAAAATTATGTATGTAGTGTTCGGTCATACTTCGATGACTTTCATGCTCATAAGGAGCCCGACACTTGTAGATAGTTTTATTTATTGTCAAAGATGTTTCACATCTAAATAAAATTAAATAAAGCCGAATACGGAATAAAATGAAAGTATCAAAGGGCTTCAATTCCTATGCGAGCGAAAAGGTTTGAAAACCTCTTTTCAAAACATTACTTTCATATTCTTGTTAAATAATGAACTTTTCAATAAGTCAAACCCTTCGTATATAGGTTTAACGAAGCATAATACTTCTTTCAAAATAAAGCACTTCGAGCACCTTTATCTGCATCACACACACACACACAAAAACTTCACATGCTTAGGAAATGAAAAGATGCGGTAACCGTGTTTCACAGAAGTCGGGGGGGGGGGGGGTGCCTAACACCTTCCCCTCTCTTATGCAAGCCCCTGAATTCTATGAATCTCGGTTTCCAAGAACAATTAAACGGAGTCACATATTGGGCCATATTGTGAAAACTTTCAAAATCCGGTTGAGTTGGTACAACCATTTAAACTCGTACCAACTGGTGGCAATGTATAATTCGGCCCAATCACATAAAATCAATCTTTTCAAAATCGTCGACATGTATGTTGGTCTTTTTATAAAATCTCACCCTTTAAGCATGATAACTTAAATCACATAGCGAAGTATTAAAGGTAAAAACCAAACATAGGAATTGAATTTTCCCGACGTCGACAATCCCCAAATGCCTTGAAGAAGGAAGTTGCTAAGGCCCTGGATGTGCTTCGTTTAGCAACAACAACGGGTTCTGATCTTGGTGATCAGCTTGGTTCTCTGACTCTGATTGAATGAACTTCAGTTAGTAGATTTGTTGCCCGAGGACCCAATTTTTGTAGGGTTGGTGAGTTGTGAACATGGCATTTTCCTTCTTGGATTGTGTTACATTTTGCAGTGGGTTTTCTCAGAAGTTGTGATTGAAATAAATTCTTTTAACTTAGTGTGGATGGATTTCGAAGACCTGGAATTTACTAGGGTTATTATCTATTCGTTTTATTTTATTTTAACTGGAGTATGTGTTATTTTAATATGTTTTGCTATTTGAAAATTGATTTCATTGACTTCTTGCTTTTGTTTATTTTTACTGCATGTCTTTTGATTTTGCCTGTCTTAAACTCTATTTTAACTACAACATGTGTATCGTTGTTGGCAAGTGTTTGGTTGTGTGATACCATTTGCTATGTCAATTAATCAAACGAATCCAAAAAGAAGAAAAAAGAAGAGCAGTTTGAATCAAAGGAGAAGAGGTTTCATTTTTGTCATTCTATGCCTTCCATCCTTATATTATTGCATCAAACAAACATTTTTGTGTGACCAAAATTAAGAAAAGATACTAAAATAAAATTAACCAAAAAAGGGGAAAATGTTTTATTTTGCTTTCTAGCAAAATATTTTGTGATTTACTTCTAGTATTGTATCCTGTCATCTTTTTATATTGCATCCAACAAACATGTGAAATGGTCGGTGACTAAAATCAAGAAAACTTCTGCATATTTCGCCTTCTAGCATAATCTTCAAAGAAATAAGCTTAGAAAATATCCTTTTATTTTTGTATTATAGCATGAAACAGCCATGTAAATTACCAAAATCAAGAAAAGATAAGAATTGGAACACCCACTTCTAATAAACGTGATTGACCCAATTCTGTTTGCATTTCACCTTCTAGTTCTAGCAAATTGTTGTAATAAAGAACTGGTTTACACACATTAGCAATTCTAATTAGTGCTCCAATAGAAAGTATTTGCCAAATAATGTCCGAAATCCACATGAAGGAGAGGAATGATTCATTGAAAATCGGGGTGGATATCGTCTTCAACTGTCTGATCATTGAAGGATGTGTGAAATGCAGTGTAAGACCCCAACTTTTTATGAATAAAAATTTAATTCTCTCTAAATATTATTTTAAATAGTAAGGTGATAATTTAATAAATGCTATAGTTATGGGTGATATATGCAAATTTTACAAAGTAAGCAAGTTGTTATAAAATATTCGTTGTGTCGGAGAATATTCTTTTTGTCGGGGAATATTCGTACGACGACGCAATTATTGGTGGATCTCACAACGGAATAACTGTCGGATATAGAAAGCGACAGAAATAACTTTTTTATAAAAATAACGGCAAAACTTTTACCATTAAACTGTTAAAATACCCGGTAATAAAAGTACAGTAATACGCGTTGTTGCACAGTAGCACACGATTTTGCACAATATCTTTGATTATTGATGCTTACGTAAGAAGTCACTCAGTTTCATTCAATAATTGCCACAATAATTGCTGCATAGCATCTCATATTATTGATTCAATTATTATCACAGTATCATCTGCACAATATTTTATATTATTAAATTAATAATTGACGTGACATAATTAATATTATTATTTGCATTATTGACAATGTCTAGAAAGTTCTATCGTGAAAAAATATTAGGTTATTTAATTGTGCGCCAGTAAGGAGAAATCCTTATCGGAAAGCCCCCTCTTTCCTGAAAACGATCTGATTGTCAATATTGTGAGTTATAATATTAATGATGAATAATTGTTGAAAGATTAAAAATGTGTTGATTGAAGATAAGTGAATTGTGGTAATTATTTATTCAATTTTTGATATAAATAGAAGGGTTTGTCATGAGGCGGTTGTTGTAAGTTTGACTTATTATTCTATGTGGGGATGTGCTAATTTGTCAAACCATCGGTAAAAAGTTATCGAAGTTTTGTTTTATTATTATTATAATAGTAATAAAACATATATTTTTTATATAAAACAGAAAACTTTTTATAATATATATAAAGTTATTTGTTTTATTAGAATATAAGAATATATTATATTATATATAAAGTTTTTGTTTTATTAGAATATTTTATTGCATAGTATTGCATAGTAAAATCATATTTCGTCCGTGAATTTGTGCCCATGAACCTTTCAATTGTTCGTGAGTTTTCTAAATAGTGGTATGCTTCCATTCTCTTATAAATAAGATGCTTAGTTAATAAATGAAAATCACACCAGAATCAGAGAATTATTCTTTTATAATATTGTGTGTATTTCTTTCTAGTATAAGAATACTTTGAGTTTAGCTAAGAGTACAAGTTTTCTCAAGATAATCTCCGTTATACCGGTCAGATTTAATCTTATACTAAGGTAAAGAATGTTATTTTCTTTCAATACTCGTAAGAGTTGTCATTCTATTCCTTATTAATCTGTGGGAATAACCTGTCTACGCGGACTACCGCATGCATGGTGAATAACTCTTCGTATTCATTCTTTATTAAGTTGTGGAAATGATCTGTCTACGTGGATTACCGCATGACGGGTGAAAATTCATTTGCAGTTTCGTATATTCTTTTATACTCGTATGAGATATCATTTTTTTTGTAGTCGTCAAAGGATATCATTTTCTTTCATATTTCTCTATTTATGGTATGAAAATATTGTTTGTTTCCATAACCTTATTATTAAATGGTGAAAATTTCTGAAATTAGTAGAATATCCTTAATAGTTTACGCTCAATCTAATATCACGTCACTGAAATATTGGTCTGAATTTTCTTGTTAAATTTTAATCTTTTCATATCGGGGTAGTATTCATCCGAAGTACTATTCATACGATACTATTCATGGGTACTATTCATAATAGAATTTAATTTTCTTTTCTTTGTCCAAGTTATCTTTTATAAATCTTATTCTTGAAATTGGATCCATATTTTGATCGTCATGTTGATAATTTAGACATTCTTGAACTTTGGATAAATTGAATTATAAATCTCTAATATTTATCCTTGATCTCACTGGATTCATTCTTTATGTCATTGTCATAATCCTCAGACTTTAATGGTGATGAAAGTTTTCTTTGGCCCGTAGTGCAAAGATGAACAGTTGATTGATGAATATCTTTGGCCCATAGTGCAAAGATGGATATGTATTTGACATGATCATGACCACTGGTGATATAAACGAATATCTTTGTCCCGTAGTGCATAGATAATTCGTTGATTGAAAATAATTATTGATTGTTGTTATATGGATAAAATATTGGCGATGGACTTTTAAATCATAGAAGATAGTAGACATCATGCTGTACATGACTCTTCTAATGGAATGCTATTTTCGATGCAGTTGTTGATCTAAAACTTGTTGTCTATTGTATTCTATCAGATTTTTCCCTGTTGAGGACTAAGGATAATTTATTCTACATTATCTTAGTCATAATATTCTTTACTGGGCTAATTGAGCTCACCCATTTTCCTTTTGGTTCCATTGTTCTTCTCAGGAAGCGAGAGTGTAGCTGGGAGTAGTCGGGGAGTGGAGTAATGGTCCAAGATGGTTACTATAGTAGTCCTCACTATTCTATAAAATAGTGTGACAATAATTATAATGAGGACTTTATTTGAGTTTGGATATTGTCTATAAGACAATATTGTATTGAAATTCACATCTTATGTTTTGTCGCATTTGCATGACAATTTAATAGTTGTAAATAGGAAGATTTATATTTGAATTCTGTATCTTGTATTTTGGCGACTCTAAATGGGTTGTGTGGACCTATTTAGGGGGCGTCACAGTTGGTATCAGAACTTAGGGATATGATCTCTGGTAGAGATCTGAGATTAGAACTAGGAGGGGAGAGACGAGTAAAACCTTCACTAGTGTGTCCTTCCTAAGCTTATTAGTTATTTAATTGGTCGGTCGAAATATAGGGATAATATGTGACATGTCAATTTCTTTAATTAACCCTTGTTTTATGGCAGTATTTGAGAATGACATTTGAAAATCCGGAGATGAGCAATTGAGCATATGAGACCATTGAAACACTGTCAATTAATAACCAGAATAATGTGCATTAGGAAGGCAATAATCCTACTATAAACAACACCACCGACCAAACGATGAATGATGGAGTTTTTAGGAGCTTTCTACAATTCATGCAAAACTAGAAGAGAGACTCTTGTTCAAAATGCAGGTGGAAACAATGGTAACTGATGTCTGGTCACTGCTAAGAAATTCAAGGAGTTGGGACCGCCATAGTTTTTGGGGAAGCCAGAGCCACTCAAGGCAAAATCTTGGATTAAGTAGATCACCAAAATATTTGATGTCCTGGGATGCACAGAGGAGCAAAAGGTTCCCTTCGCCACCTTTATGTTCCGTGGAGAGGCAGATTATTGGTGGGAATCTGTGAAACTTACTAGTCTTTTCGCACTTAAGATGTCTTGGGTGAAGTTTCAGGATTTATTCAACAGCAAGTACTTTCCAGAAAGTATTCGTCATATGAAGGAGGTGGAATTCATCAAAATGGAACATAACAATATGACTGTATCACAATACGAGGCCAAGTTTGCGGAATTATCCCTGATTGTATCCCATTTGGTGGATAATGAGGAACGAATGACACGAATGTTTTTGAGAGGTTTGAAACCTGAAATTCATCAATACCTCATTTCTCATAAACTTTGTTTGTATTCAGATGTTGTGAATAGGGCTCAAATATTAGAGCGAGATAATGAGACTGTTCAACCAAAGGACAACAACCGACAACACAATAATAGTCGTACCGGTGGCAACAGTAATCGGAACAATGATAACCAGCGTGGAGGAAATTATTATACCAGAAATGGTAACCACTTCGGTGGTAATCCTGGCCAAGATAATAGAAGAAGTGAGTCAGGTGGATATTTTAAAAAGAGAAGATTCAACTAATGACAACGAAAATACATCGGCAGCAGCAGCAACACCAGCACCAGCATCAACAACTGTTTCTAGGGGAGGAGAACGACCACCGGTCGTATGTTAGAAATGCGGACAAGAAGTACACATCAGTCCAAATTGTACACAGCAACCCAAAGTGTGTTACAATTACGGAAAGGAAGGTCACATAGCTCGAGTGTACCCTATAGCGAAGTCAAGTCCAGTTGGGATGGTGACACCAAAGGCTGTCCCAGACAAGTCAAAGTTGGTAGTTCATGGGACAGCTTTTGTCGTGACTTCCCAAAAAGCGAGGAGCCCGAACGAAGTTATCACGGATAAGCTAATCATAAACTCTTGCGAATTCTACACCTTGTTAGATACTAGTTCTACCCACTCTTGTATTTCACCTGCTTGTTCTCAACGTTTGAACTTGACCCTTGAGAAATTAGACTTTGACTTATCTATTGAAACTCTGTTGGGAGAAACCTTCATTACATCCACAGTTTACAAATCTTGTTTGATTCAAATTGGCACTCTCACATTACCTGTTGATCTCATCTCTTTGAAAATACTTGCATTTGATGTGATTTTAGGAATCGACTGGTTAACCACTCATCATGCTAAAATTGATTATTTTCGTAAGGTCGTTAGCTTTCATATTCCCAACCAACCTGTTATGTGAGTTCAAGCAACCAAACCACTAAAATCAATCACTGTAATTTCAAATCATATAGTCATTAGCTTATTGAAAAATGGATGTCAAGCTTTCTTAGCCTATGTCACCGATTTAAACAAAAATATGTCAGATTTGAATGATATTTCTATTGTCAATAAATTTCCTAATGTATTTTTTGAAGAACTTCCTAGCCTACCCCAAGAATGTGGAGTTGAATTTTTTATTGACCTTGAACTCGGTACAAAATCCATTTCCAAAACCCTATATCGAATGGCTCCTATTGAATTTCAGGAGTTAAAGGTCCAACTACATGAGTTGTTAGATATCGGCTTTATACGTCCTAATACATCGCCTTAGGGTGGTCCTGTTTTATTCGTAAAGAAAAAAGACGGGAGTATGCGACTTTGTATTGACTATCGAGAGTTAAACCATGTCACCATCAAAAATAGGTATCCGTTACCTCGCATTGATGACTTGTTTGACCAGTTATAAGGTGCTAAATTCTTCTCAAAGATCGATCTGTGTTCTGGATATGATCAGTTAAAGATTAAAACTGATGACATTCCAAAGACTGCCTTCTAAACTCGATACGGGTATTATGAATTCTTAGTCATATCTTTTGGATTGACTAATGCTCTTACTGCCTTCATAGATATGATGAACCGGATATTCAAGGAATATTTGGATTATTTGTGGTTGTCTTTATTGATGACATTCTCATTTACTCCAAAACCCGTGAAGATCATGAGCAGCACTTGAGGCTGATACTCTAAAAGCTTCGTGAAAATAAATATATGCCAAGTTGAAGAAATGCAAGTTCTGGATTGAGGAAGTAGCATTCCTTGGGCACATAGTATCGAAACATGGAATATCAGTTGACCCGACGAAGATTGAAGCAATATAAAGTTGGGAGCAACCTAAGTCAGTAAGCCGAAATACGTAGCTTTCTAGGCTTAGCTGGTTATTAGCGGAGATTCGTGGAAGAATTTTCTCGAATCACCACTCCATTAACTCAGCTGACTCAAAAAGATACAAAATTCGGATGGAGCGAGGAATGTGAGAAGAGCTTCCAAGAACTCAAAAGGAGACTCATTTCAGCACCTGTTCTGACAATACCATCAGGTTCGGAGGGATTTGTCATCTACATCGATGCTTCAGGCAAAGGTTTAGGATGTGTTCTCATGCAACATTGGAAAGTCATAGCCTATGCCTCACTGACAACTCAAAGAATATGAGAGGAATTATTCTACTCATGATCTAGAGTTGGTAGCAGTCGTTTTCGCGCTAAAGATCTGGAGACACTACCTGTATGGGGAGAAAGTGGAGATCTATATAGATTATAAAAGCCTGAAATATTTCTTCACTCAAAAGGAACTCAACATGCATCAACGACGTTGGCTTGAGCTGTTGAAAGATTACGACCATACCATTAAATACCATCTTGGAAAAGCAAACTTGGTAGCTGACGCATTGAATAGAAGATCATATGTGGGTACAAGTGCGATATTGCCAACACAAAGGCCCTTTTTGTATGACTTACAAAAGATGAAGATAGAGTTAAATACTCTAGGGACCCACGTGAGGATGGAAAATATACGAGTAGAACCAGCTTTAATTGATAAAGTTAAAGCTGCTCAAGCTACAGACTCGGAACTGATGAATATGAAGAAGAAGGTGCAAGAAGGTGCTATTCCAGAAGCGAGAATTGATGAAGAGGGAATACTTCGAGTCAACTCCAGACTTTGTGTTCCTAACGACACTGATTTAAAGTATAAAAATCATAATGGAAGCACACAACACACCATTTGCAATCCATCCTGAAAGTACCAAAATGTATTGTGATCTTCGACATACATTTTGGTGGAGCAACATGACGAGAGAGATTGCGGTGGGTGTTTAACGTGTCAACATGTCAAGGCAGAGCATCAAGTGCCAAAAGGTCCATTACAACCACTTAAAATTCCAAAATGGAAGTGGGAACACATCAACATAGATTTCGTTACGGGTTTTCCTAAGGTTTCTTAAGGCATAGATGCAATTTGGGTTATTGTCGATAGATTAACCAAGTCTACTCATTTCTTGCCTATACGAGAAACTTATTCACTTGAATGTCTTACTCGTATGTACATAAATGAGATTGTAAGACTGCATGGTATGCCAGTAACCATAGTTTTTGATCGAGACCCTAGATTCACTTCACGATTTTGGGTCAGCTTGCAAAAAGCTATGGGCACTGATTTACGATTCAGTTCTGTATATCATCCTCAAACGAAATTAGAAAGGACTATTCAAACTCTTGATGATCTATTGAGACTCTATGTTCTAGACTTCAAAGGAAGTTGGGACAAGTACTTACCCTTGGTGAAATTCTCCTACAACAACAGTTATCAAGCAAGTATAGGCATGACTCTATTCGAGGCGTTGTATGGAAGAAAGTGTCGTTCTCCAGTATGCTGGGACGAGGTGGGTGAAGCAACATTGTTGGGACCAGAGGTTGGTACACATGACTAAGGAAAAGATTCAAATGATCAGTCAACGTATACAAATAACACCAGACCGACAAAAAAGTTATGCTGATCTTCATCGAAGGGACGTGGAATTTAATGTCGAATACCATGTATTGCTACGTGTTGCTCTATGAAAAGGACTTACGAGATTCAGAAAGAGAGGAAAGCTCAACCCACGATTTATTAGTCCATTTAAAATCCTCGATCGGGTAGGAATTGTGGCCTATAGACTCGCCTTACCGCCACGCATATCTCGTGTTCATAACGTTTTTCACATATCCATGCTATGCAAATATGTGAAAGACCCAAACCACATTATTGAACTAGAACCATACGTGATAGCAGAGGATTTAACGTATGAGGAGGTACCTGTCAAGATCTTGGATAAGAAGGAGCAGATTCTATGCTCAAAGGTTATACCTCAAGTCAAAGTTTTATGGAGAAACCATGATATTGAGGAAATGACCTGGGAGTTAGAATCTAAAATAAAATCAAGGTATCCTCACCTTTTCGAAATACCGGGTACGTACATCAATTTCGAGGACGAAATTTCATAAGGAGGGGAGGTTGTAAGGCCCCAACTTTTTATGAATAAAGATTTAATTCTCTCTAAATATTATTCTAAATAGTAAGGTGATAATTTAATAAATGCTATAGCTATGGGTGATATGTGCAAATTTTACAAAGTAAGCAAGTTGTTATAAAATATTCGTTGTGTCGGAGAATATTCGTTTGGTCGGAGAATATTCTTTTTGTCGGGGATTATTCGTACGACGGCACAATTATTGGTGGGCCTCACAACGGAATAACTGTTGGATATAAAAAGTGACAGAAATAACCTTTTTATAAAAATAACGGCAAAACTTTTATCGTTAAACTGTTGAAATACCCGGTGATAAAAGTACAGTAATACACGTTGTTGAACAGTAGCACACGGTATTGCAGAATATCTTTTATTATTGATGCATACGTAAGAAGTTACTCAGTTTTATTCAATAATTGCCACAGTAATTGCTGCATAGTATCTCATATTATTGATTCAATTATTGTCACAGTATCATTTGCACAATATTTTATATTATTAAATTAATAATTGACACGACATAAGTAATATTATTATTTGCATTATTGACAATGTCTAGAAAGTTCTATCGAGGAAAAATATTAGGTTATTTAATTGCGCGACAGTAAGGAGTAATTCTTTTCGAAAAGCCCCATCTTTCCTAGGAATGATCTGGTTGTCAATATTGTGAGTTAAAATATTAATGATGAATAATTGTTGAAAGATTAAAAATGTGTTGATTGAAGATTCGTGAATTGTGGTAATTATTTATTCAATTTTTGATATAAATAGAGGGGTTTGTCATAAGGCGGTTGTTGTACGTTTGGCTTACTATTCCATGGGGGGATGTGCTACTTTGTCAAACTATCGGTAGAAAGTTATCTCAATTTTATTTTATTATTATTATAATAGTAATAAAATAATTTTTTTATATAAAACAGAAAACTTTTTATAATATATATAAAGTTATTTGTTTTATTAGAATATAAATAGAATATATTATATTATATATAAAGTTTTTATTTTATTAGAATATTTTATTGCATAGTATTGTATAGTAAAATCATATTCTGTCCGTGAATTTGCGCCCGTGAACCTTTCAATTATTTCTTCCATGAGTTTTCTAAACAGTGGTATGCTTCCATTCTCCTATAAATAGGATGCTTAGTTAAGAAATAAAAATCACACCAGAATCAGATAATTCTTCTTCTATAATATTGTGCTTATTTATTTTTAGTTTAAGAATACTTTGAGTGTAGCTATGAGTACAAGATTTTCTCAAGATAATTCCCGTTATACCAGTTAGATTTAGTCTCATACTAAGGTAAATGATGTTATTTTCTTTTAATACTTGTAAGGGTTGTCATTCTATTCACTATTCCTTATTAATCTGTGGGAATAACCTGTCTACGCGGACTATCGCATGCATGGTGAAGAACCCTTCGTATTCATTCTTTATTAAGTTGTAGGAAATGATCTGTCTACGCGGATTACAGCATGACGGGTGAAATTCCATTTGCAGTTTTGTATATTCTTTCATGCTCGTATGGGATATCATTTCTTTTGTACTTGTCAAAAGATATCATTTTCTTTCATATTTCTCCATTTATGGTATAAAATTATTTTTTGTTTCCATAACCTTATTATTAAATGGTGAAAATTTCTGAAATTAGTAGAATATCCTTAATAGTTTGTGCTCCATCTAATATCACTTCACTGGAATATTGGTCTGAACTTTCTTGCTAAATTTTAATCTTTTCATATCGGGATACTATTCATCCGGGGTACTATTCGTACAATACTATTCATACGGTACTATTTATGGGTACTATTCATAATAAAATTTATTTTATTTTCTTTGTCCAAGTTATCTGTTATGAATTTTATTTTTGAAATTGGATCCATGTTTTAATCATCATAATGACAATTTTGATATTCTTGAACTTTGGATAAATTGAATTATAAATCTTTAATATTTATCCTTGATCTCACTGGATTCATTCTTTATATCATTGTCATAATTCTTGGACTTTAATGGCCATGAAAGTTCTCTTTGGCCCGTAGTGCAAAGATGAACAGTTGATTGATGAATATCTTTGGCCCGTAGTGCAAAGATAGACAAGTGTTTGGCATGATCATGACCACTGATGATACAAACGAATATCTTTGGCCCATAGTGCATAGATAATTCTTTGATTGAAAATAATTATTGATTGGTGTTACAGGAATAAAATATTAATGATGGACTTTTAAATCATAGAAGATAGTAGACATTATGATCTAGTTGACTCTTCTAATGGATTGCTATTTTCGCTGCAGTTGTTGATCTAAAACTTGTTGTCTATTGTATTCTATCAATTTTTTTCTGTTGAGGACTAGGGATAATTTGTTCTACAGTATCTTAGTCATAATATTCTTTACTGGGCTAATTGAGCTCACCCTTTTTCTTTTGGTTCCATTATTCTTCTCAGGAAGCGAGAGTGTAGCTGGGAGTAGTCGGGAAGTGGAGTAATGGTCTAAGATGATTACTATAGTAGTCTTCACTATTCTATAAAATAGTGTGACAATAATTGTAATGAGTACTTTATTTGAGTTTGGATATTGTCTACAAGACATTATTTGTATTGAAACTCACAGCTTATGTTTTGTCATATTTGCACGACAGTAATAGTTATAAATAGGAAGATTTGTATTTAGATTATGTACCTTGTATTTTGGTGACTCTGAATGGGTTGTGTGGACCTATTTTGGGGGCGTCACATGCAGCATAATTCCATTTACCCTTATGATGATCTTCTAAACCTTTCCCACTTTGAAGCTTCAAGTCATAATCATTATCATCTTTTGTAATGTATTCATTCCATTTTGAAGTTGCACCTTTGACTGTTGTTGCCTCTCGCTGCCATGGCGCTTTTGCTGCAAGATTGTAATTGTCATCACTATATTCTTGAGTTATGTAATCTCTCCATTTGGATGCCCCCGTGTCTTTTGAAGGTTGACCTCTCATTAACACTTCTTCACCAAAATTATCAACAACATGTGGAAGTGCCCCCTTAGTCTTTCGAAGGTTGCGATCTTATTAGCTCTTTATTAGCAAAAATTTTAACAATTTACCTTGCGTAATCACTTAGTTTCAAATTCCCCATTGGTCCTCTAGGTTTGCTTGGCTGTTTCTCTGCAAAACAAAAGTATCTAGAGTTCTCAACAGAGTTTAGATACTAATGAAGGCCTAAAAGCTTAAAACTCGTACACATTCTACTGCCAAATTCTTAAACTATTTCTAATAAAATTCAAGTTTGTCAAAATGATGGACACGTCAAAAATCATATACTATACACACACACGTATATGCATTTGGATTAAGAATTTTGACGAGCAAAATTAAACAATTAAACCAATAATCATGTATATGCAGGCATAACAATATTAACAAGAGAAAACAAGAAATAGAACTAATAATTAATCATAAATATTGAAGCCATTCATATTAAGAATTTTGAAAAGCAAAATAACTTCGATTCATTTCCGTAACAATCATTGGTTTTCAACAAGGAATTCCTTTTTTTTTGGTCTTCAACGAGGAATTCCGGATCGAGTACTCAATTTTGGTTTCTTGAACAGTGCTTTCGGCATTTTTGTCACAATCATCGGCTCAAACACATACCCTGCATATCAAAAAATAGCAATTAAGCAGATAAAACAAATAAATGGGAATTCATTATTTCATTAATTTTTAACACCTGAATTATCTTTATCTTCTTCATCCTCTTTTTTCAGATCGATCTACTCGGTCTAATCAATCCTTTTCTTTTTTCGATTCTCAGTCTGGGATTCGTCTGACGACGAATCTAGGGTTTGTTGGTCTAATTCAAGCGATTGATCTTGTTCGGCAAATAGACGCGACATATTGAAGGTTTGAACGAATTTACGAATGTCCTTGGCCATGAAAGCTTGAGCAAAGACCTTCAATACGGATTGCTATTGGTTGCAAACCACACAGTTCCATTTGTTGTTGCTCATCTTCCTATGTTTTTTGATGGGGGTATAATCGTAAGAGTTTTGGCAATTACCAGTCCGCTAGAATAACTAGCGAACGCTGGATGCAGTTTTTTAATCCCATCCATTAATAATAGCTATGGATGGTATAGATGGTATTTGCCCATTTTTGATCCATAGCAAATAGAAGCTATGGATCATTGCCCATGTATATATATATAAGTTATTAATATATATACATAAATATTAATAACTTATATTCATTAATTAATAACTTATATATATGTATATTAATAACTTATATATGTATATATATATATATATATATATAAGTTATTAACTTACACACACACACACACACACACACACACACACACACACATATATATATATATATATATATATATATATATATATATATATATATATATATATATATATGAATGTAAGTTATTAATAAGTATATATATATGGATAACTTACATATATATAATTTTGAGAATAACTTTGAAAACTTACTTACGATGCCGAGAGACAGGAGCAATAGACAACATAATTTTGAGAAAAAATAATTGAATATTCAATATAAACTTTTGAATCTAATTATACATTACAAATATTCGTACACATTACAATATTACACTATTACTCCACACACATAAAATGAACATCTACTTATTAATGGATATATAAATATTAATAAATAGAGCATTCATTTTGAAATTTATGATTTCAAAAATGATAAAAATTTATTTGAATTGTAATTTAGAGCATTCATTTTGAATATTAAAGCATTAAACTTATTTGAATTATAATTTATGATTTCAAAAATGACGAAAACTTATTTTATTTGAATTGTAATTTATGATTTCAAAAATGACAAAAACTTATTTAATTTGAATTGTAATTTATGATTTCAAAAATGATGAAGATTTATTTGAATTGTAATTTATGATTTTAAAAATGATGAAAACTTATTTGAATTGTAATTTAGAGCATTCATTGTAATATTAAACTTATTTTGATTTTTTTTCTTTATTCTAGTTATAGTTTTAATTAGAGCATTCATTTTAAAATTTAGGATTTAAAAAATAATTAAAACTTATTTAAATTGTAATTTAGAGTATTGGTAATTGTATTTATTATAAATAAATAAATTAACATTCATTCATTAATAAACTATACTTTAAAACTCATTTTTTTCTTCTTATTCTAGTTATAGACTTATAATTGTAATTAGATCATTCATTTTGAAATTTAAATTTAGGACTTCAAAAATGATGAAAACTTATTTAAATTGTAATTTAAAGTATTGATTATTGTATTTATTAAAAATAAATAAATAATATTTATTTATTATTGAATTATACTTTAAAACTCATTATTTTTGTCTTTTTCCTTTTCTAATTATAATTAGAGCATTAATTTTAAATTTAAAATTAAGAAAATAATTAAAATTTCAGATTTCAGATCAACGGTCGAGATTTCACGGACCCAACTTGCCATTCAAATCGACCTTTTATTACCCAATTTTCATATCTTTTCAATGATGTTAATTTCATAATTTCTCTAAGATGTTTTAATTTTAATTTTTAAGATCAATGGTGTATATATGATGATGTGTTTGACATTTTTCTCCTCTTTATGATTAGGATGTTTAATTAATATGTATGGTTTAAACTTTAAATTGTGGTTGTTGATGATTAATTATTATTCAATTTTTTTCTTTATTTAATGTAAATAATTTGAATAAATTTTATATTAGGTGACTAATAAACGAATTCGGATACCCAAATATTCGAATAATCTGTTTATTCGGATAAATAAACGGAAACAAATATTATATGTATTCGGATATTATTCTGAATACTGGATACATGTATTACTTTTAAAATCCGTCAGATACTGGATAGGGATACAGATAAAAAATAAAATTTTTGGCTACGGATACCATTGTATCCGAATTCGTATATATCTTATTACACCACTATTAATTACTGTAGACAACCAAAACTTTTCTATCTATTCTCTGTGAAAGTAGTATGCCCTCAAGTCAATCACATTGTATGTGATAAACATTTACTTTATAATCTTGTCTATTTATTAATAAAACAATTTATTTAATTAAAGATATTTTTTATCCATGTGTGAATTGGTTAAATTAAATAATTGTGATAAACCCATAGTTTTTGAGCAATACTTTTAGAATCATATTGTTGATCATGCTAATGAGATCTAAATTCTAGATAACTCAAAAACTAAAATTTTCCTAATCGTTGGAAATCTAATGTGAGGTTACTGATTCCAGATAGATTAGTACATACAATACTTGCTCTGTTGAAGAGGATGATTGATCTCATAATCATTTGTGTGGAGATATTAAAGCAAGAATGTAGGTGCTTATTGGAAAATAAGTTCACTAAATGTGGCTCGCTTAAGGAACACATATTAGAGTTTTACTTGCCTGACAATAGGAGTTTCTATAGTAATAATTGTACAAGTGATCATTGGATTTGAGATCATTATATTGTGTATTCTGAATTATACTTTGTCATATTCCTTAATACTTTAGAGTATGTTATAGGATAAATTTGGGTATAATAAAGTGTAAATGGTGGTATGTAGATGATCAACAAAGGATATACCACTTCTAGTAAAGGGAGAGAATGTCCTATGTGATTCGATAAGTGACAACTCAGAAATCTTTGGCCAAGGTGAATGAAATTAGAAAGGAGTTTCTAATTTACATTAATCAGAGTTGTGCATTTTATGAATTGAAATACATATGATTAAATAAATAACACTTGTCAGTAATTCCATGTCTTATATTTAATTTGGACATTGTATGGTAGAATGATTGAATTGTACGGTAACTATTCACGAAATAGGTTCTTTGTGATTAAGCGTTGAATTCATATTATCCAGATAGTCATGATACATTATCGTAAGGTGTCACTCATGATGTTAAATAAATATTATTTATTTATACTTGAATTAAAAGAGTTTAATTCATTATAAATAATATTAAAATGGTTCTAATTTGTTTATTCTACTTTTTGGCTTAATATTGAACTTAGAAGGTCACACCATAAAAAGATAAATATAATTTAGTAAGTGATTGACTTAATAATAATAAGTTCAGTGTATTTAATTTATTAGTGGAAGAAATTAAATAACTTAATATTTATAATTAAGTATCTGGAGAAATATTAAATTATAAATTAATTAATAAGAGAAATCTTATTATTATTATTATAAAAAAAATT
This sequence comes from Panax stipuleanatus, assembly GCA_020205555.1. Taxonomy (NCBI): domain Eukaryota; kingdom Viridiplantae; phylum Streptophyta; class Magnoliopsida; order Apiales; family Araliaceae; genus Panax; species Panax stipuleanatus. The sequence goes on from CM035123.1 coordinate 89,530,074, forward strand.
GGCTATATAATAATAACTTTAGTATTTGTAGAAATACTAATATTTATAATTAAGTATTTGGAAAAATATTATATTATAAATAAATAAAAGGATTATTATTATTAATTTTGTTCCTAATTAGATTGAGAATTAAATTAAAACCCTAACTTCTAAAAGGTTTAGGAGAAAATAGTTAGTCTATAAATAAGAGGAGTCTTATTGTGGGATAGACTAATGCCAAGACTAATGCTATTGCAAGTATTCTCATAAACCTAAGAGAGTTCGGAGAGAGAGAATTAGGGCTAGTCACCCAAGGTCTTGTAGAACCTGAAAATTACTTCTTCAATCAATATAATCTTGGTGGATCACCTCTTGGGCGTTGCACACTTTGAGTAGTGAACGTTTGATCCGTGGAATTGGAGAAGCACGAAGGAGAAAAGTATTGGAGCTTGATGATCACATCAAGGAGTTGATTATCTTCATAAGATATATCTTTTAACCTTCCTCAATTAATAATATTGCATAAGATGATTTCTGAGATTGCAAAATTTTTTAATATGATTTATGTCATGCTTCCGATGTTTTACAATGTTGATTGTATGTATGTCTTGTTTCTGCAAACCAACAGTGGTATTAAAGTCATCCTGATGTGAATTATTAATTATTTTGATTCGATATATATTGATATGCGTTTAGAACAATTTATTTGGATATAATTGTTGGTTGAAAATTATATTTTTTAAAACGAAGAAACAAAATCGTGGTCTGAAAAATCAAAAATGGGAACAGACAGAAGCCTCAGAGCTGCGACGCTCTCCTTGTGAGCAGCGACGCTAGGCTAGAGTCGCGATGCTTGAAGGTCGTTGGTTCGTTTTGTGCAATTTTAAAAATTCTAAAATAAAATAAAGGAGTTTATTTTTTATTTGAAATTGGATTAAAATAAAAGAGTTTATTTTGATTCAAAATTAGATTTCATGCTAATCAATTGGAGTTGAAATTGAATTTCATGATAACCAAATGGATTTGAAATTGGATTAAAATAAAAGAGTTTATTTTGATTTGAAATATGATTCCATGTTAAATAAAATAAAGGAGTTTACTTTTATTTGAAATAAGATTCCATGTCAACTAAAATAAATAAGTTTATTTGGAATTAGATTCCATTTTTATTTTTCACCAATCTTAAAGTTAAAATAAAGGAGTTTATTTTAAACTTAAAATTGGATTTCATGCTAACTAATATTGCCCATTAAATGATATCAATATATAAATTGAAGGTTTATTCTCATGAGATGAATATTTTATTTATACATATGATGATTTGTATGATAATAAAGGAGATGATTTTGGACCATAGACCAATGCGATTGGATTTAATTTTAATTGATGCTTGAATAAATGTGGTTTTTATAAATGGGGTCTATGTACCTTGCCTATCTAATTTTCTGATATAAATTATATCTCCCTCCTATGCACCTCCCTTTGAATGCTGATCAAGGTTTTGTTTTTCAAAAATAGTTTGTAATAGGATTTTATAGAATTACTCAAGAAATTGGAGCCGAGGAGCAGGAGCATTGAATACCCGTTTGTAATGAAGCCCGGGTTGAATGTAATAGTTATATTCAAATTTTATTCTTGCACCCTAGGTTTGACCTTTTGGTTCATGGTGACTCTAGTGAGCCAAATTAGAATTAAGTCCATAATCATCCCAAGTGGAATATAGTATTCTATATGTGCATGTTAATTATATAGTAAATATATTATTATACATAGTGATATATGTTTAATATGATGCGTATTTCTCTCTCTCTCTCTCTCTCTCTCTCTATATATATATATATATATATTTGCATGCGTGCTAAACAAGATGAGACAATTAATAACAAAACCCTCAAAGATAATATATTAAGTTGATTACGTTCAAGCACATTGGAGAATGTCGAACGTAACCTTCTAGCATGACAAAATGATAGAGTATTGAATATTTAATATGAGTTTGTTGTGCACACACAAGGTTTGTATTAAATATTTAAGATGTTATTTTATTACATTGGATGTTTATAAGGAATTGAACAATACTGTTTTGTTGTGCACACACAAGTGCTGTATTTTTCTCTTCACTTATATGAAAATGTTGGGTTTAACTTAACTTATATTATTTTAGTTCAGATGCACACACACTTGACCATTATAATATAAGAGGCAAACATTAAAAGGAATTACATAGAGATATAATTGACAAAAGTTGTCTACTTATTAAACAAATATGTACTTTGTTGTGCACACACAATGCTATATATTTATAGCAATAAGATCCTTTTTCACTTAGCGAATTTTACAAAGTTGTTTATACAAGATCTGTCGAACTATGTATCGAGGGTTATATAGTTTGAACAAAATAGTGGGAGACACCATTTTAATAAAGGCATAAATTAATCTGGTGATTAATAATGAATGCATGCTAATGTTGTTAAATTACAAATTTCACATACAAAATTTTAATATGGCTAATTTACTATCCCTGCAGAGCTTATTGGATGCTAATAAGTTAACCGGACCGAACTATACTGATTGGTTAAGGAATCTACGAATAGTTCTAAATGCTGAAAAGCTATTTTATGTCTTTAATTCGCCTTTCCCTATAATAGTTGCAGAGAATGCCTTTGAGGAAGAGTTGCCACTTTTAAAAATTGGCAGGATGATGCACAGGTGGCTCAGTGCATCATGTTAGCATCCATAAGTAATGAGTTACAACGTCAACATGAGAAAATGGATTCATTGACTATGTTACTGCACCTTTAGGATTTGTATAGTGAACAGAGTAGGTCGATTAGATATGAAATATCTAAATAGATCTTCCGATCTAGAATGATTGATGACACTATAGTGCAGACACATGTCCTAAAGATGATCAATCTGATTGAATATTTGGGACAACTGAGTTTTATCGTGGATGGTGATTTGAGCCAGGATTTGATCTTGCAGTCACTCCCAGACTCATTCTCACAATTTGTTGTGAATTTTCACATGAACAAGCTAGATCTCAGCCTTCCTGAGTTGCTTAACATGTTAAAAACTATTGAGAGTCACTTTCCAGCCAAGAAATACCAAGTCTTACTGGTAGATACATCTTCCAAGAAAAGGAAGCAGACCACAGGATTTTCTAAAAAGAGGAAAAATTCAAAGAAGGCAAAAGGAAAGAAAAAAAATAAAGAAAAATAAGAATAAAAATTGATGCGGATAGCAAAGGAGTTTGCTTCCACTGTAATAAGTTTGGACACTGGAAAAGAAACTGCGAAGAGTATCTTGAAGAGGCAAACCAGAAGAAGCTTGGTGAAGTTTTGATTATAGATACAGGTTTGTTCATGATTCAAATAAATCTTTCTATAAGTCAAGATTCTACTTGGGTATTAGATACTGACTATGAGTCTCACATATGCAATTCTATGCAGGTCCTAAGCAGAAGTAAAAAGCTAAACAAAGGGGATGAAATCTCGCATGTGGGAAATGGAGCAAAAGGTTGCTGCATTAGCCGTAGAAACTTATAGTTTAGCGTTGCCTACGGGAAATTTTATTAAGTTAATAAGTTGGTATTATGTTCCAGTTCTTATTAGAAACATTATTTTTTTCGTTGTTAGACAAGGAAACTTTTGGTATTATATTTAAGAACAATGGTTGTTCTATTTATAATAATAATGTTTTGTTTGGAACTGAAAGATTACTTGATGGACTTTATATACTTGACTTATATGAAAAATATTTTACAAATTGAACAAAATAATAAAAGACAAGGAGATAATCATTCAACAGTTGAATATGTGTATTTGATGAAATACAAGTCTGAATCATTTGAAAGGTTCAAAGAATTCAGAAGTGAAACAAACTGACAAAGTATTAGGATTTTTCGATCAGATTGATGAAGGTAATACTTGAGTAATGAGTTTTTAGATCATCTCAAATGGGTTTCTCTCACAATGGACGCCTCCCAGTACGCTACAATTTAATGATGTATCTAAAAGGAGAATTCATACCTTGTTGGACATGGTGTGGTCCATAATGATTTTTACAGACTTTCCAATATCTTTCTGGGGTTATGACCTAGAAACGGTTGCATATCTACTAAATAAAGTACCCTCACAATTCGTCCCCAAGACTTCATATGCGTTATGGACAAGGATGAAATCTAATCTTAAGCATGTTAAGATTTGGGGTTGTCCAGTTTATGTGAAAAAGTTTCAAAAGGAAAAGCTTGGACAAGATCTGACAAGTGCAGATTTGTGAGACATCCTAAAGTAATTTTAGGGTAATATTTATATAATCTTATTGAGCAAAAGGTGTTTGTTGCGAAACACGCTACCTTCATGGAAAAGGAGTTTATCCTTAAAGGGGCTAGTGAGAGGAAGATATATCTTGAAGGAGTTCAAGAACCACAAAGCATTGTAAGACAAAGAGAAACCTATAGATAGACCTATTGTACCACAACTAAATCATAATTCTAGAAGAGTACCGAAGATACCTAGGAGGTATGGATTCGTCATAGATGGTGATGATGAGGTACGCATAATAGAGGATGATGATCCAGTAATATATGATGAGGCTCTGAGTAGTAGAAAATCAGAGAAATGGAAAATGACTATGAAATCTGAAATGGACACCATGTAATAAAACCAAGTGTTGACTTTGGTTTAATGGGTCTTCAAGAGAAAGATTGGACCAAATGGCAAGGTGGGGATCTATAAGGCCAGATTGGTTGCAAAAGGTTTCAACTAAAGTGACTGATTTAACTATGATACCTTCTTACCGATAATAATTGATAAGTGGTCTTTATGACCACTTATTCGGATAGTAACCAGTTTGTTTTGTTGCCGAAACTCAAGTACTTTTGTGCTTTTCACGTGTTTTTCCTTTATTTTGTGATTTTCAGGTTCAAAAACTCTCTTGGCACATATTGAGCTTAAAAGGACAAAATGAGGCCAAAAGGAGCAACATTGGAATGATGGCATGACAATAGGAAGGAAATGCAATTCGGACATCGTTTGGGTGGTTCACGTTCATTTCATGTTCTTGGATTGGAACTTAGTTCATATTGTAGAGCATCTTATAAGCTTTCGAAACATCTTGAATCATCCAAATCGGAGTTCGGAGGCGAGAGTTATGCCCCGTATACTAACAGACGTCAAACTTCACGATTTTGGGTTTTCATTGCACAGCTGTCACTTGGAGCTCATTTTTAGCCTTCATCCATCCAATATTTCTCAATTCTCAAAGCGTGAAAGTTGTAGATCTTTTTGATAGCTTCGATTTGACAGGTGGCAGGCCTCGTAACTCCTCCCGAATAAAAAGTTATGGCCATTCTACCAGAGGACTTTGCAGCAAAAAATCCTTGGCGCGGGCGCGCGGATTTCTAGTGCATTTTGGGCGCGGTCGTGCCAATAACAAATGCTGCCAGACTTGACTTTTCAAGTGCACGGGACTTGGCTAGAGATTGAGATATAAGGGGGCTCGATTTTGGCAAGAAAGACATGACATTTTGGGCCTTAAGCCTTGGCCCTAGCTCTCCTCCTTTTCCTTTACATTTCTTGTATAAGTTTAGGAGTAGATTAGTGTTAGATTAGTTGTTAGTAGTTAGTTTTCTAGGGTTAGATTAGACTTGATAGTTGAAACAATTGGAGGACATCAAAGATCCAAGCTTGGAGAAGGAACACAGATTTGCACTCTCTTACTTTAACTCTCCTTGTTATTCATTTGTATTCGGATGATGTGTATTCCTTTTGTGGATGATATACTTGAGTCATTCATGACTTAGGTTTTATTTTGAGATTCCAATGGAACCTTTTGAGTAATTGATATTGATTTGCTTCCGTGTTGGTTATTGTTAATTGTTATATGATTGTCTATTGCGATTCATGCCTTCATTGCTTAATTGCTTTGCTAACAATTACTGTGATAACTTATGTGGACTTGAAAGATGAAATGTAGGTTTAGATCAAATCGTAATAGCGGGCAATTATGTGTTTACATGGCGTTAGACATATTATTTGTGCTTAGGATAGACATATACCAAAGCGTCGCTCGTAGTTAATAGAGAACTTGACCTTAATCCCTAATTATTTGTAAATACCATAGACATATAGGGGTTTAGATAATGTGGGTGTCCACGTGCGTTCTATCATCTGTGGATTGCACGTGGTATGGAGTAGGTGCATCGACAGATGGCCTTCTCTCACTTTCGTGTTCTCGGCTAACAACCATGACAGTTAACTTGACCTAATTAGGAGTTTATTGATTTAGATGAATCATTAGCGGAAATTGAAATCTCATGCCTTCATTATCTGATTTTACTCTAGGAATATTTAGTTTAAGTTTAATTCCTTGTCTATTTTAATTAGGTTAAATTCATTCTCTTTACCACTCGTTTAAATAAGACTGACATGATTATGTGCTAGTGCTTTAGCGACCTTTTATCTGTTATTTCCTCGTGGGAACGATATCTGTACTTACACTTTATTACTTGTTGACCGTGTATACTTGCACGAATATATTGATCAGTAAAACGACCAACAAGTTTTTGGCGTCGTTGCCGAGGATTTATTTTGATAACTGTTTGCCAACATTAGTTTAAATCAAATTAGTCTTACTTTAAACATTTTATTTTTGTTTTAATTCTCTTCCTATATTCTCTTTTCAGGTATAATGGATCTCAACGCTTATCTATGGAACTACACAAGGTACGTGCAACCAAGAGAAATAGGGAATGATGGTGTTGGCCCAATTGCTTCACTTTCAGCACAGTTGGAGGTTCTCTCGAGAAAGTTGGATACTGTTGCAGCCCAACAGAGTCGAGAGCCAGAAATGACATATGACTATGTTGCTGGGAGATACACGAGCCATCAGGAGCCTATCAGTTATGGACAGGAGCAGTATGGGGGTGAGTACTCCTACAATGAAGAATATCCCAATTATCAGCTAGATTTGGGGTATCCCAAACCCTTCAGCAAACTCTTATCAAGACCAATATTGGGATCCAAATCCCGCATGCGCCCCAAAATGCATCTACCAGACTCCAACTTATGAGCCTCAATACATGGATGTTGAGGGTGACACAGAAAAGGCAAGGTTGGAGGAAGGAGGTGGCATAGCATCACTGAAGGACATCTTGATTGAGCAACATAAGTTATTCAAGAATATTCAGAACTGGGCAGAGCAAATTAGCATGGCCTTGATGAAAGAGGATGAACAAGGGATTCTGACCAATACTGCGGGCTATCAAGAACAATATGAGCCAAGTTTAATGTACGCACCAGAACCCCCATATCAAACCCCGTGTTTACAAGGAGAACAGTCTTCAATGGAATTCATGTATACAAGCTTAGAAAACCAAGAGGAGATGCTAGGGAGCCAAGAATCATCAAACAAAAATTTTCAGACTCAGATGGCCCTAATCAGCAATACTCCAACCAGTGCGACTTAGTACATGGATCCTGAGACTGAAACAGAAAAGGAAGGATTGAACACTATGTGGGGAAAGTCTTTAACATCAACAAGGGAGATCTTGATTGAGTAACAGAAGTCGATTGAGGATATTTAGACTTGGGTAGAGCAAATTAGCACGGATCTAAGGAATAAGGAAGTGATTGAGCAAGTAAATGAAGCTCAAGATATTCAAAGGCCTATGCCTCAGATGCTGGAAGCCGTGAATAATGATCCACATGATACGTGGTGCTATGACATGGATGCAGAAACTGATGAAGAGCCTGAAGTGCACTTAAAACTGGATGAGCTTAAGGCAATGGATATCGAGGAGACGCTTGGGGACGTGGAAATCTATGAACCAACTGTGACAATACCCCAAGAGCCTTCTCAGCCAAAGTGGAACAAGCCAGTGAAGTTTGTACACCCTTTCCCCCTTGGTAGCCACATCACAGAGCCGGATCTCGATGATGTGAGAGAGTCCGCGATCTCGAAGCTATGGTGGTCAGAAGAAAAGAGAATAGAAGAAGAATCCGTTGTGCTATGTGATCATCAATGCCCTAATCATTTCCCAAGCACAACGGAACCAGCGCCTAGCTCCCCAACCTTCAGGACGGGGAATTCTTATACACATCCAATGCTAGGTAGTTTAAATCTGAGTCCTCTCATGATGGGAAGCCTCCAAAAGCACATTGCAGTTCTAATGGATGGAGGGGTTCTCAAATATCGTCGGGGGGTCGGATAGCGGTGTTCAGACACAGTCCAGCTAGAGGACTATAAATCAAGCTCTCGATGGGAGGCACCCCATCATTTCTCTCTCTCCCTACTTGTTTAATTATCCATTACCTCCTTTCTATCACATTTCCCCCCCCCCCATGTTTAATTCTTAGTAGTTTAAATATAGTTGAAAATTTTTGAATATAGTTCAACAGTTTAGTTTTAGGATTTCATTGCCTACATTTTTGGACTTAGGCATGAATGCGTATATGTTTGGGACTATAAAGCTTATTGCACATATTTTGATGTACTTGTACATTGCGTATACGCACAAATAGAATTTTTTGGGAATTTAAATGCATATATCTTTCCATGTTTAATTCTCTTAATGTAAATAGTTGCTATTTACGTTTGATAGTTAAGAGGGCTTAATAATGTTATATGCTTTTCTCAAGGTTACTCCATGCAGCATGAAGTAAAGTTCAAATGCCACAGCAGCTTTATGAAACAAATTTTGCAGAAAACCAAATTTGGCATCACCCGCGGCCGCGCCTGATTAAGCTTGTTGGGGCGCGCGGCCGCGCCGCACACAAACTATGCTTGACGTAAGTAATTTTTAGCCCATACTTCCATTGCATTATCAGACGAGCTTGCCACAAATTTCCCCCATCACAAGCCCTAATTTCAATTGAAGATAAAACCTCCTATCTCCTAATCACAATCGACCAACCCACCCATCACTTCTATCTTCTCAACCTGATCACTTGAGACAGTGTGTGGGGGTTCGATAGCATAGCAAGATTTCTGAATTGGTTGGGTTAGTTGAGTTCAGTATTGGATTGCATCGTTTATTCTTATTTCATATGGCATCCAAGAGGAGTAGGAGGGAGTCTGCATCCATGGGCAGCGATTCTGAGCACTGGGGAGATGGCATCAACTATGCTGCAGTCCGAGTCCTCCCACACTGTACATGAGCATATTGATAGGATGGAGAGGCGATGATGAAGTCGAATAGGGGAGTTTCTTTCTTTTTACCTTTACCTTCAATGAGGACATTGAACATTTTAAGTTTGGAGGTATTGGTTTTGTTTTTGCATGTAGTTAGTTCATTTCATGTTTTACATGTAGTTAGTTTATTTCATGTTGTGTCAGTTCATTTAGTGCATGTAGTGTTATAATTTGTCAAAATTTTAAAGTTTTTGCATAGTGTTTTGCATTCTGTGTTAGGACATTTCGCATGAATCCAGTTTCAGTAGGTAAGCTATGTATTTGGCCTATGAGGAAACTAAAATCACTTGATTTTTGAACTGATTTGAGACCTAAGCTTGATTGTATAGTCATATATGTAAATCCTTATCTGTTAGATACTATGTAACCAGTTAGCACGATAGAGTAACCATCATGGCATGCTTAGTTTAAATGTTCACATACTTGTCTTCTGGTGGGAAATCCATGTTTTAATAAAAGAGTGTCAGTTCTCATATGACAATAACTAGACTGTAAAAAGCTTAAGTTTGGGAGAAATAGGGGGTATGCATGCTATATTTGGGGAGATGGAGCGTAAGAAGCACTCCCCTATGAAAAAGAAATGAAAAAGAAAACAAAACAAAAGAAAAAGATTCATAAGAAAAAAAAATAGAATAAACACTTCGGCTACATCGTGTTCTGTGGCCTTTAATATTCGAGCTAGTAAGCCCTCAGGGTGTCTCTACACCCAGCGCCCTAAGGCCATCTGGTCTGGGAGTCGTTGGTCGAAAGCTCGCTACATGGATATCATTGAAAAGCCTAAGAGGGCTAGGCATTGCACAGTCGATTGTGTACACGGGAAAGTGCAAATACAATCTCGTGAGTAATAAAAGCTTAATGAAATCTCCCTGTTGACTCTTAACTTTAGTAATGCATGGTCTTGGTTAGAAATTATATGATTTACTGCTTTTCTTGAGTGGAACCTTGTTTTTCCCCTAAGAAGCGTAGTAAGTGATTTATTTGTTCCAAAGCATGTTTAATGGTTGCTAGGCATACAACGCACAATACATCAATGCTGACAGTTTTGGATTTGCAAGGATATGCCTTATGATCTTGTTTTTGGTATCTCTCTGTTTGATTATCTTGTGGTTTTCTGAGGCATTGCTTAGAAAGTTCAATACTGACTGAGACATGGATTCGCATTCATAGTAGTATAGGTTGCATACATTGTAGATATTGCATTACATCTTGTGTTTAGTTTTGTTTGGGTTGCTTGAGGGCAAGAAACGTTTAAGTTTGGGGGTATTTGATAAGTGGTCATTATGACCACTTATTCGAATAGTAACCAGCTTGTTCTGTTGCTGAAACTCAAGTACTTTTGTGGCTTTTCACGTGTTTTTCCTTTGTTTTGTGATTTTCAGGTTCAGGAACTCTCTTGGCGCATATTGAGCTTAAAAGGACAAAATGAGGCCAAAAGGAGCAAGAATGGAATGATGGCATGACAATGGGAAGGAAATTCAATCCGGACATCGTCTGGGTGGTTCACAGTTCATTTCATGTTCTTGGATTGAAACTTAGTTCATATTGTAGAGCATCTTATAAGCTTTCAGGAACATCTTGAATCATCCAAATCGGAGTTCAGAGGCGAGAGTTATGCCCCGTATACCAAAGGACATCAAACTTCATGGTTTTGGGTTTTCATTGCACAGCTGTCACTTGGAGCTCATTTTCAGCCTTCATCCATCCATTATTTCTCAATTCTCAAAGAATAAAAGTTGTAGAACTCTTCGATAGCTTCTATTTGACAGGTGGCAGGCCTCGTAACTCCTCCCGGATAAAAAGTTATGGCCGTTCTACCAAAGGAATCTGCAGCAGAAAATCCTTGGCGCGAGCAAGCGGATTTCTAGTGCATTTTGGGCGCTGCCGCGCTAGTAAAAAATGCTGCCAGACTTGACTTTTCAAGTGCACGGGACTTGGCTAGAGATTGGGATATAAGGGGGCTCGATTTTGGCAAGAAAGACATGACATTTTGGGCCTTAAGCCCTGACCCTAGCTCTCCTCCTTTTCCTTTACATTTCTTGTATAAGTTTAGGAGTAGATTAGTGTTAGATTAGTTGTTAGTAGTTAGTTTTCTAGGGTTAGATTAGACTTGATGGTTGAAACAATTTGAGGATATCAAAGATCCAAGCTTGGAGAAGGAACACAGATTTGTACTCTCTTACTTTAACTCTCCTTGTTATTCATTTGTATTCGGATGATGTGTATTCCTTTTGTGGATGATATACTTGAGTCATTCATGACTAAGGTTTTATTTTGAGATTCCAATGGAACCTTTTGAGTAATTGATATTAATTTGCTTCCGTGCTGGTTATTGTTAATTGCTATGTGACTGTCAATTGCGATTCATGCCTTCATTGCTTAATTGCTTAGCTAACAATTACTGTGATAACCTATATGGACTTGAAAGATGAAATGTAGGTTTAGATCAAATCGTAATAGCGGGCAATTATTTGTTTACATGGCATTAGACATATGATTTGTGCTTAGGATAGACATATACCAAAGCGCCGCTCGTAGTCAATAGAGAACTTGACCTTAATCCCTAATTATTTGTAAACACCATAGACATATAGGGGTTTAGATAATGTGGGTGTCCACGTGCATTCTATCATCTGTGGATTGCACGTGGTATAGAGTAGGTGCATCAAAAGATGGCCTTCTCTCACTTTCGTGTTCTCGTCTAACAACCATGACAGCTAACTTGACCTAATTGGGAGTTTATTGATTTAGATGAATCATTAGGGGAATTGGGATCTCATGCCTTCATTATCTGATTTTACTCTAGGAATATTTAGTTTAAGTTTAATTCCTTGTCTAGTTTAATTAGGTTAAATTCATTCTCTTTACCACTCGTTTAAATAAGACTGAGATGATGATATGCTAGTGCTTTGGCGACCTTTTATCCGTTATTTCCTCGTGGGAACGATATCTGTACTTACACTTTATTACTTGTTGACCGTGTATACTTGCACGAATATATTGATCGGTAAAACGACCAACAATAATGCTTAAGTCCATTCGGATTTTACTTGCGATTGCAGCTTATTATTACAAAATCTGGTAAATGGACATGTATGGAGACGTCATTCCTCAATTGAATTTAGAGGAGAATGTATATATGATACAACCAGATGGATTTGTCTCAAGAATTAGAGCAAATCAAGTATATGAACTGCAACGATCTATTTATGGGAAACAAGCTTTTCAAAGATGAAACATTCGTTTTGATGAGACAATCAAAAGAGTTTGATTTTATAAAAAATGAGGATGAACCATGTGTGTACAAGAAGGTTAGTGGGAGTAAAGTGACATTCCTAGGATTTTATGACGATATACTTTTGATAGGGAATGGCATATGTAGACACTCGAAAGTTCCTTTCCCTGTTACTAACACTATTGGAAGGCAAAGCGGTCAATTAAATCAAATTCGGTCTCAATACCGGTCAATCAAATCCAATTCGGTCTCAATATCGGTCAATCAAATCAACTCAGGTCTTAATATTGGGGCTCCAGTTCAAATCCGTTCTCAGTACTGATCAATTAAATTAACCCCAGTCACCAATACCGGTACAACCACATCCCCGATCACCAATATCGGGATGTCAGATCAAGCCAGATCTCAATATCGGGCCATCAAATCAACTCCGATCTCCAATCGAACCGTTAGTTCAACCCTGATCTCAATATCGGGCCATCAAATCAACTCCGATCTCCAATCGGACCGTCAGATTAATCCCGATCTCAATATCGGGCCATCAAATCAACTCTGATCTCCAATCGGACTGTCAGATCAACCCCGATCTCAATATCAGGCCATCAAATCAACTCTGATCTCCAATTGGACAGTCAGATCAACCCCGATCTCAATATCGGGCCATCAAATTAACTCTGATCTCCAATCAGATCGTCAGATCAACCCCGATCTAAATATCGGGCCATCAAATCAACTACGATCTCCAATCGGGCAGTCAGATCAACCCTGATCTCAATATCGGGACATCAAATCAACTCTGATCTCCAATCGGACCTTCAGATAAATCCCGATCTCAATATAGGGCCATCAAATCAACTCCGATCTCCAATCGGACCGTCAGATCTGTAACAACCAGGAATTTTAAACTTCTTATTAATTTGATCTGTGATTTAAATTTTTTTAGAGTTAATTTTTCAAACTTATTTAAACCTTATGTGGTTATGTGATTTAACCTATGCGAATAAATGCTAGGATTTATTTAAAGGGAAACACTAATGGTTATTTAAATTAGTAGATTAACCCTAAGACTTTTATATTAGAATATTGATAAAAAGTTTTAGTAAATTATATATTTAAATTTCTTGAATATAGTGTAGAGATTTAATCGTGTTTGATTAATTTAAATTGGGAGTAATTAATTGATAATGTGTTGATTAATTATTATTATGAATAAATAATAATTAATCAGTAAGAGATTAATAAATATAATAATATTATATTTACTTGGTTAATTGATTAATTGTTATATGCAAGTATATGTTATATTAAACCTTTAGTATATGGTAGTCAACTGTATATTGTATAAGGTGCAAGGTGACACATTAATATGTCTCTATATTTTACATATAGACTACATAGTATGATTAATGACATTATGTGAGTTACATGTTATGTATGAAAAGACATTAATATGTATATCCTATTACACTATATTAATATCAATTAACTATTGTTATTTAATAATGATTTTTAATAAGTTATTATAATAATAACAATTGTGATAGTAATAATACCCAAGTGCTTGATATTCGGTGTTTATATAATGTACATGGATTATATGTCTATCCTTAATGGATACATTGTATTATTGATTTTTAATTGGAATAACATGGTAACAACCAATTCATTGTATACCCTTTTTATTCATTATAACCTAAGCTATATAAAATGAAATGTGTAACATAAGGATGTATACTATGTGTATATATTATAACCTAAGTGTTTACTACTACACTTGCTAGCTAATACTATGCTGAGTATTCTTGTCCCAATATGGGAGTCCTATTCTCTTATTCACGTGAAACACCCACATGCTATGCTACTCTATATCTTCCTCAATTTTTCACAAAGCTTAGCTAATCATGAGATGGGGAGTGGAGATGATGATGGATTGCACCAACCCTTACAAACTTCTTGTAATCCATTATGTAATTATACAATCCTTTGTTTTGATTTGATGAACAAAGTTAAGATTCGGATATTGAAATTGCCTATAAATTAGCTCTCTTCCTTCTCTATTGCAATTGCTGAGATTTCCATACAAGTATAGAATTAGTAGAATTGCTAGTGAGTTATTGTGAGTTATAGTGAGTAAGAGATTTAGCAGCAAAGCAAATACAGAGGTATAATTTCTATTGCTTCCATTCATGTTCTTCATTTTTCTATATCTGAGATTTCTAAATTCTTGTTCTTCTATGTTAATTCCTTGATTATGCTATTTAGATGTTAATTGGATTATGAAGTATGTTGTTTAAGTATTAAATGAAATAGTAATCATGCTAGAACTGTTTTATGTCTGGGATATGAATGAAATTTGTAAGATTTCTGAAATAGGGCTGAAGAGTCTGCCAAAAACTACACAGCTTCTGGCCTGGCCGCCAGCCTGCGCAGCTGCGCCAGTATTGCACTGGCTAGCGGCGCAGCTGCGCCAGTGCCTGTCTGCAGAAAGTTTTTCTTTTTTAAATCTGTTCATGCTAACTTATGGTACTAGTTTGGATTAAGCATACTAGCATGAGTGATATATATATATGGATGTATTGAGGCAATGTAAGCATGTTTCACTAATAGTTGCACAAGTAATTATAGTTTGAAATAAACTTAGCGTTTTATAAACTAACTTCGAATATGGAAACAAACTCGATATGTATACTTGCCATGATAGTATTCTGACCTTGCAAGCATGACAGCATGACTTAGAATTGTATGGGAGACATGTTGACTTAGGTATACGGGTTTCATAATAGAATATGAGCATGTGAACCCACTATTGAACATTTCTAACTGAAACATATAAGTTTCAAAGGTGAACGTTAGCATGAAAGTATTGTATATACATTCTAATTTAACAAGCGTGTTAATATGAACCTAGAATGCATGATTAGAGTATTAAACGCACTAGCATACGTGTTTGAAAGACTCAAAGGTTTACAAAGAAAAACTTATGTTTTGAAAATGAAGCTTATAGTTTTGAGTGCGAACTTTGTCATATAAGTAGCATGTGTATATTTTGATATTATGAGCATAATAGTATGTTTACATTGACATGAAATGCACGTTTAAAGTGTTGTACACATTAGCATTCGAGATTGATGGATTTAAGGAGTTTTCAAGGAAAACTTAAGAACTTTCAAAGTAAACTTGACCAATAATTTTGTCTTGTGATATGAGAGCATTCATGTGGCTTTGGTATGTGTCTTAATGCAAGTGAGTCATAGTTACAAAACCCTTTGATTATACTAAAACAATCTTTGTGGACTTAGTATACTTTTGAAGGAGAACTTAAGATTTGAAAGTTAAATACCATGTGAGACATGTTGTGAGCATACAAGCATAAGTATTAAGATTTCATTATGCCTATAGACGGGTTGACATGAACCTTATTTGTTTATATACAGATTTCACATATGCATGCTTAATCATAGAAAATGAACTTGATGTACGAACATGTTAACTTAAGGTTTACCGGCATGAAAACATATAACTTTGAAATTGAATTAGGATGAGCATGCTAGTTTCGAATGAGAGATTATAACTTGATAAGCATGTGTATTGGTTTAATGGCAATAGTTGCATGCTAGAGTTACGCCGGGACACTTTCAGACTCGAACAATTTGCTTAAGTCGGATTTTAACAGTTAACATATTATGATGCTATAAATGGTATGTTTGATATTGAACGTGATCTTATGTGATAGATTTATATAACGACTAGATTCTAGTATATGTGAACTTATATTTGTTTATACTAATTGGAGAGATCGACTTGTTATTATTAGGTCGTTCCAACGCCATTTAAATTAAAGCTAGAATTAATTGTAGCTGAGCAATCAGGCAAGTCTTCCTAACTTTACTCAAATTTATATTGAGCTGGGTATTATTATATTGCAAGTTTTCTTAACTTACACTCTTTTACGGTGCAAGTTTCCTAGTTTCATTTGATTGTTATATTGAGTGCAAGTTCCCCGAACTTCACACTTTGAGTATTGTGAAAGTTCCTCGAACTTCACACTTTGAGTATTGTGAAAGTTCCCCGAACTTCACACTTTGGTTATTGTGAAAGTTCTCCGAACTTCACACTTTGGTTATTGTGAAAGTTCACCGAACTTCACATTTTGAGTATTGTGAAAGTTCCCCGAACTTCACACTTTGGTTATTTTGCAAGTTCCAGAACTTTATTTCTTTATTATGCAAGTTCTCTAAACTTATACAAACTCGTATATTGTGCAAGTATCTTATCTTTATGTTTACTTTACTCAAAGAACGTTGTAAGCAAATGTCCTAACCTATGCATTTACTTTATGCAAGGGATCTATTATGGTGAAATTTCCCGAATTTCACTCTTTGATGTTGTAAGTGTCTAAGCCTATGCATTTATTTTATGCAAGGAATCTATTATCGTGCAAGTTCCCCGAACTTCACACATTGAGTATTGTGCAAGTTCCCCGAACTTATACAAATTCATATATTGTGCAAATTCTAAACTTCACTTTGTGCAAGTTCACTATCCTTCTCATATTATATTGAGTAGGTTATTGTTGAATCGAAAGTTGTTTACTTAATTGCTTGAGCATTATTTCCAAGCATGTTATTTAGTGGTTTAATTACTTATCAATTATTCCACATTGATATTATTGATGTCCGCACCTAGTGCATTTGAGCTCGTACAGTCTTGGACTTGTACGTTATTCAATG
Organism: Panax stipuleanatus; assembly: GCA_020205555.1. NCBI lineage: Eukaryota > Viridiplantae > Streptophyta > Magnoliopsida > Apiales > Araliaceae > Panax > Panax stipuleanatus. The sequence goes on from CM035123.1 coordinate 89,547,210, forward strand.
TTCTATAATTTCTTGAACTATGTCAGTAAGAGTCTGAACCTTTGCTCGGTCAGACTAGTGTATGAAGTTTTCTTTAAAGCTATCCAAACCAATTGATGGTAAGGATTCTTAGACGGAACAGAACACCCCTCATATGTAGGAGTGTGCCCAGGTATCTAATATATATGATATGAGTAAGCAGATATAAGTGTTATGCATATTCACGTTGTACCCAAGGCTGATCTCCTCGAGGTACTAAGTTTCTGTAGCCAGAAGGCAGTAATCCAAAAAGGGTCAATTAGCTATTGAACCCATTGGAAAGTTATAGTTCAAAGTCTACTCGACTATCAGTCATTCTAAAGGCAATTATTATCTTTGCTTTTAATAGTCAGATTATTGAATCTTTCAGATATTCATAGTATTGAATCATACAGATTGTTGAATCATTCTAACATTCATATTGTTGAATCTTTAAGATATTCATTTTGTTGAAATTATTGTCAGATATTTTTCCATTCATCATGATATATCCTTTATTGTTGTATTTAAACTTACTGAGCAAACTTGTTGCTCATTCTTGCTATATCATGACTTATATTGCAGTTAAGCCCGAGCCCTCAGGGAAGGACAAGGGTAAAGGAAAGATATAGGATGGTTTGCAAGGAGCAGACTTTGTCTTTATGATTTGTTTAATTACTGTTAATGTAATATGAACCCTAATATTTATTCTAGGGTATGCTTGTATTGATGTATTAAGGTTATCGAATCTTGGGACTAGTAACACCTTTTGAATGAATGACGTACGTTTATTAGATTCTACATTTTAGTTATCGTATGTTACTTAAAGGTGGATGTTAGTATTGTTTCGTGGCGACTGGACTGGGGTCAGAGGACCCAGATTCGGGGGTGTCACAGGTTGGTATCAAAGCTTTAGGTTATAAATGTTAGGAATGCGAAACCTAAGTTATAACCTTAGTAGAAAACTCAAGTAGAGTTTGTAGGTGATGGATTGAGGATATCCATCGAGTCTTATTATGATACTGAAGTTGTTTATTTAAATCAACTATGATTGATAGACGCCCTAACTTCTTAATGCTAACATGAATAGCATATCACATAAAGCCTAATGTTTTCTTCCTGTCCTCAGGATCATGCCACCTAGGGGATTTTTGCGGAACCAGAGGGAGGAAGGATCTGTTAGCAATGATGGAGGGGGAAATGTCAACCCAATGCAAAGCTTCGTTAACCTATTAACAGAAGCAATGCAGAACATAACCCCGCCAGCAGCTGAGCAGCCGGGACATTACTTGGCTAGCTTTAAGGACTTTAAATTGGTAGGACCACCGAAATTCTGGGAAACCTTGGACCCAATTGAAGCCCAGACATGGATAGAAGAAATTGAGAAGGTGTTTGAGGTCGCACAGGTGGCCGAGGCACAGAAGACGAGTTTTGCCACATTCATGATGAAGGGCGAAGCTAATAATTGGTGGGAACCCAATAAAGGACTAGCAGACGAAGGAGTTATTATGTGGGATAGATTTAAGAATTTCTTTTCGGAGAATATGCAACAAGATATGGAAGTTAAGTTTCTGGAGCTGAGACAAGGAGGTATGTCAGTTGCAGAGTACGCGACAAGATTTAACGAGTTGGCTCGATTCGCGTCACGCTAGGTGGATACGGAGGCCAGGAAAGCAAAGAGATTTAAATTAGGATTGAAACCATGGGTACAGAAGGTAGTAGATGTATTGAAGATTAAGACTTTCTCTGATCTTTTGGAAAAGGCTATCATTGCCGAAGGAGGCGTTGAAGCTATAGCGCGATTTAAACAAAATAAGAAGACCAGCCAGGAAGGACCGAAAAGGGGAAACAGCGGAGGCAGCAACCCCAACAAACAAAAATGGATGGAGAGCCAATCATCCGGAGGTGGCAAATCCGGGGGAAACGCTAAGAAAAGTTTAAAGTGCAGTAACTGTGGAAGGAACCACTCGGGGGAATGCTTGAAGGGGAAGAACGCATGTTATCATTATGGTCAACCGGGGCACATGGCTCCTCAATGTCCGAATAAGTCGAAAGGAGGATGTTTCACGTGTAGAGCCACATACCATCAAATCAAGGACTACCCGAAGAGAAAAGGCATTGCAGCTAGCGGCAACCGCAACAACAAGGACGTAGTGTCAGGTATCATCCCGATCAATTATATAGATGCATATGTGTTATTCGATTCGGGTGCCACCTGCTCTTTTGTTTTTGAAGAATTTGTTAAACAGTTAGACTTACCCCGTGAGGAATTAGAACACCCTATGAACGTAGGAGTAGCAAACAAGGAAGTTATCCCCGTAGAATACATTCATAGGAATTGTTATACCGATTTGAAGGGAATTCGTGGATGTCTTCCCAAACGAGATTTAGCAGCAATAGTTTTTGCCTTGGAGTTTTGGAAGCATTATTTGTATGGCGAGAAGTGTGAGATATACACAGTCTGAAGTATATCTTCACGCAGAAGGAATTAAACATGAGGCAGCGCCGATGGCAAGAATTGATCAAAGATTATAATTGTGAAATTCTGTACCATCTAGGTAAAGCAAATGTAGTGGCAGATGCCTTAAGTAGGAAAGGCAGAGAGAAATTATAGAGGTTGACCATTCAAGAGGAATTAGTGAGAGTTTTTAAATGACTAGACTTAGAGGTTAAGTATCCGATGGAGATCAACGAGAAATTATTTACAGTGTCAGTAAGCCCGACTTTATTAGATAAGGTTAAGGAGGCACAAGAGAAGGACGAAGTTTGTGATAACATCATGAAGAGATTAGCTAAAGGTGATGAGTTGAAATTTAAGATTGATAGCACTGAACTGCTATGATTTGAAGGACAAATTTGGGTACCGTTAGTACTAGAACTAAGAGAAGAGATTTTGCTAGAAGCATTTTATGGAAGGAAAGTGTCGAGCACCGTTGTGTTGAGACGAGGTAGGTGAACGTCGACTGTTGGGACCAAAAGTGGTACAGCAGACAGTAGAGATTATCTAAAGTGATAAAAGCAAATTATCCGTTTTTATTTGAGTAACCTTATTTTTACAATTCCGAGGACGAAATTTTTATAAGGGGGGAGGGATGTAACAACCAGAAATTTTAAACTTCTTATTAATTTGATTTGGGATTTAAAATTTTTAGAGTTAATTTTTCAAACTTATTTAAACCTTATGTGGTTATGTGCTTATGTGATTTAACCTATGCGAATAAATGCTAGGATTTATTTAAAGGGAATCACTAATGGTTATTTAAATTAGTAGATTAACCCTGAGACTTTTATATTAGAATATTGATAAAAAGTGTTAGTAAATTATATATTTAAATTTCTTAAATATAGTGTAAAGATTTAATCGTGTTTGATTAATTTAAATTGGGAGTAATTAATTGATAATGTGTTGATTAATTATTATTATGAATAAATAATAATTATTGAGTAAGAGATTAATAAATATAATAATATTATATTTACATGGTTAATTGATTAATTGTTATATGCAAGTATATGTTATATTAAACCTTTAGTATATGGTAGTCAACTGTATATTGTATAAGGTGCAAGGTGACACATTAATATGTCTCTATATTATACATATAGACTACATAGTATGATTAATGACATTATGTGAGTTACATGTTATGTATGAAAAGACATTAATATGTATATCCTATTACACTATATTAATATCAATTAACTATTGTTATATGATAATGATTTTTAATAAGTTATTATAATAATAACCATTGTGATAGTAATAATACCCAAGTGCTTGATATTCGGTGTTTATAAAATGTACATGGATTATATGTGTCTCCTTAATGGATACATTGTATTATTGATTTCTAATTGGAATAACATGGTAACAACCAATTCATTGTATACCCTTTTTATTCATTATAACCTAAGCTATATAAAATGAAATGTGTAACATAAGGATGTATACTATGTGTATACATTATAACCTAAGTGTTTACTACTACACTTGCTAGCTAATACTATGCTGAGTATTCTTGTCCCAATATGGGAAGTCCTATTCTCTCATTCACGTGAAACACCCACATGCTATGCTACTCTATATCTTCCTCAATTTCTTCACAAAGCTTAGCTAATCATGAGATGGGGAGTGGAGATGATGATAGATTCCACCAACCCATACCAACTTCTTGTAATCCAATATGTAATCATACAATCCTTTGTTTTGATTTGATGAACAAAGTTAAGATTCGGATATTGAAATTGCCTATAAATTAGCTCTCTTCCTTCTCTATTGCAATTGCTGAGATTTCCATACAAGTATAGAATTAGTAGAATTGCTAGTGAGTTATTGTGAGTTATAGTGAGTAAGAGATTTAGCAGCAAAGCAAATACAGAGGTATAATTCCTATTGCTTCCATTCATGTTCTTCATTTTTCTATATCTGAGATTTCTAAATTCTTGTTTTTCCATGTTAATTCCTTGATTATGCTATTTAAATGTTAATTGGATTATGAAGTATGTTGTTTAAGTATTAAATGAGATAGTAATCATGCTAGAACTGTTTTATGTCTGGGACATGAATGAAATTAGTAGGATTTCTGAAATGGGCTGAAGAGTCTGCCAAAAACTGCACAGCTTCTGGCCTGGCCAGCTAGCCTGCGCAGTTGCTCCAGTATTGCACTGGCCAGCGGCGCAGCTGCGCTAGTGCCTGTCTGCAGAAAATTTTTCCTTTTTGAAATCTGTTCATGCTAACTTATGGTACTAGTTTGGATTAAGCATACTAGCATGAGTGATATATATATATATATATATATATATGGATGTATTGAGGCAATGTAAGCATGTTTCACTAATAATTGCACAAGTAATTATAGTTTGAAATAAACTTAGGGTTTCATAAACTAACTTCGAATATGGAAACAAACTCGATATGTATACTTGCCATGATAGTATTCTGACCTTGCAAGCATGATAGCATGACTTAGAATTGTATGGGAGACATGTTGACTTAGGTATACGGGTTTCATAACAGAATATGAGCATGTGAACCGCACTATTGAACATTTCTAACGAAACATATAAGTTTCAAAGGTGAACGTTAGCATGAAAGTGTTGTATATACATTTTAATTTGGCAAGCATGTTAATATGAACCTAGAATGCATGATTAGAGTATTAAATGCACTGGCATACGTGTTTGAAAGACTCAAATTTTTACAAAGAAAAACTTATGTTTTGAAAATGAAGCTTATAGTTTTGAATGCGAACTTTGTCATAAAAGTAGCATGTGTATATTTTGATATTATGAGCATAATAGTATGTTTACATTGACATGAAATGCACGTTTAAAGTGTTGTACACACTAGCATTCGAGATTGATGGATTTAAGGAGTTTTCAAGGAAAACTTAAGAACTTTCAAAGTAAACTTGACCAATAATTTTGTCTTGTGATATGAGAGCATTCATGTGGCTTTGGTATGTGTTTCTAATGCAAGTGAGTCATAGTTACAAAACACTTTGATTATACTAAAACAATCTTTGTGGACTTAGTATACTTTTGAAAGAGAACTTAAGATTTGAAAGTTAAATACCATGTGAGACATGTTGTGAACATACAAGCATAAGTATTAAGATTTCATTATGCCTATAGACGGGTTGACATGAACCTCATTTGTTTATATACAGATTTCACATATGCATGCTTAATCATAGAAAATGAACTTGATGTATGAACTTGTTAACTTAAGGTTTACCGGCATGAAAACATATGACTTTGAAATTGAATTAAGATGAGCATGCTAGTTTCGAATGAGAGATTATAACTTGATAAGCATATGTATTGGTTTAATGGAAATAGTTGCATGCTAGAGTTACGCCGGGACACTTTCAGACTCGAACAATTCGCTTAAGTCAGATTTTAACAGTTAACATATTATGATGCTATAAATGGTATGTTTGATATTGAACGTGATCTTATGTGATAGATTTATATAACGACTAGATTCTAGTATATGTGAACTTATATTAGTTTATACTAATTGGAGAGATCGACTTGTTATTATTAGGTCATTCCAATGCCATTTAAATTAAAGCTAGAATTAATTGTAGCTGAGCAATCAGGCAAGTCTTCCTAACTTTACTCAAATTTATATTGAGCTGGGTATTATTATATTGCAAGTTTTCTTAACTTACACTCTTTTACGGTGCAAGTTTCCTAGTTTCATTTGATTATTATGTTGAGTGCAAGTTCCCCGAACTTCACATTTTGAGTATTGTAAAAGTTGCTCGAACTTCACACTTTAAGTATTGTGAAAGTTCCCCGAACTTCACACTTTGGTTATTGTGAAAGTTCTTCGAACCTCACACTTTAGTTATTGTGAAAGTTCCCCGAACTTCACATTTTGAGTATTGTGAAAGTTCCCCGAACTTCACACTTTGGTTATTTTACAAGTTCCCGAACTTCATTTCTTTATTATGCAAGTTCTCTAAAAGGTTCGGGTCCATAAGCAGTGACAATTGCCCTATGAAGACTCGCTTTCGCTACGGCTCCGGGAGCAAGAGTAACAATACGGTTTATAATGCTACAGCAGCAGGTATAGTAGGCAAAATAATACGAAAATAAAAAGGGGGTTACGAAATAACCATAACGGATGCATCGGATGGACGTCAAGTTTATATAAAATGTCAGATATTATAGCGTTTCAACAAAAAATTTTCTTTGTGCGTCGGTATACAAACTCATATATTGTGCAAGTATCTTATCTTTGTGTTTACGTTACTCAAAGAACGTTGTAAGCAAATGTCCTAACCTATGCATTTACTTTATGCAAGGGATCTATTATGGTGAAATTTCCCGAATTTCACTATTTGATGTTGTAAGTGTCTAAGCCTATGCATTTATTTTATGCAAGGAATCTATTATCGTGCAAGTTCCCCGAACTTCACACGTTGAGTATTGTGCAAGTTCCCCGAACTTACACAAATTCATATATTGTGCAAATTCTAAACTTCACTTTGTGCAAGTTCACTATCCTTCTCATATTGTATTAAGTAGGATATTGTTGAATCGAAAGTTGTTTACTTAATTGCTTGAACTTTATTTCCAAGCATGTTATTTAGTGGTTTAATTACTTATCAATTATTCCACATTGATATTATTGATGTCCGTACCTAGTGCATTTGAGCTCGTACAGTCTTGAACTTGTACATTATTCAAGGTTCTAAATTTCTTGAACTATGTCAGTAAAAGTCTGATCCTTTGCTCGGTCAGACTAGTGTATGAAGTTTTCTTTAAAGCTATCCAAACCAATTGATGGTAAGGATTCTTAGACGGAACAAAACACCCCTCATATGTAGGAGTGTGCCCAGGTATCTAATATATATAATACGAGTAAGCAGATATAAGTGTTATGCAAAATCACGTTGTACCCGAGGCTGATCTCCTCGAGGTACTAAGTTTCTGTAGCCAGAAGCCAGTAATCCAAAAAGGGTCAATTAGCTATTGAACCCATTGGAAAGTTATAGTTCAAAGTCTACTCGACTATCAGTCATTCTAAAGGCAATTATTATCTTTGCTTTTAATAGTCAGATTATTGAATCTTTCAGATATTCATAGTATTGAATCATACAGATTGTTGAATCATTCTAACATTCATATTGTTGAATCTTTAAGATATTCATTTTGTTGAAATCATTGTCAGATATTTTTTCATTCATCATGATATATCCTTTATTGTTGTATTTAAACTTGCTGAGCAAACTTGTTGCTCATTCTTGCTATATCATGACTTATATTGCAGTTAAGCCCGAGCCCTCAGGGAAGGACAAGGGTAAAGGAAAGATATAGGATGGTTTGCAAGGAGCAGACTTTGTCTTTATGATTTGTTTAATTACTGTTAATGTAATATGAACCCTAATATTTATTCTAGGGTATGCTTGTATTGATGTATTAAGGTTATCGAATCTTAGGACTAGTAACACCTTTTGAATGAACGACGTACATTTATTAGATTCCGCATTTTAGTTATTGTATGTTACTTAAAGATGGATGTTAGTATTATTTTGTGGCAATCGGACCGAGGTCAGAGGACACGTGGGCCCCACCAGGGGAGCCAAACCTCTACTTGCGGCAGCAGCAGGTAGAGCCACGGCTCCCTGGCCTATAAATAAATGTGCCACCCTCATTTTCAAGAATTCCGAAACGCAGTGAACCTCTGCTCGTTTGATTTTTTGACTTTTTTTACCTCTTTTAAACCCAAATTTTTTTCACTCTAACACATAGATATACCCACATACTACCACATATTAGAAAATAACCTGTAGATTTGGACGTATAGTGCCTACGATTTGGCAAAAAGACCGTGTAGCAGTCCATTGTGAGTATTTTTACTATCAGCAAGTTTATATTACTTCTTTGCACTATTTGGCACTTACATATCAAGTTTGGTTTTATAAAAATGCTCGGAACTTAGTTCCGTGGCCGTTTTCAGCAAAATGTGGTATATTTTTGTACATAAACTCAATTTCTGCCATTTTTACAACTCGAATTGATCGATCCGTCAGCTCGAACAGCTTCAATGCACTAAAATCTATGTTCGTCGGATTGAGTTATCTTCCCAGTCCAGGTTTGGCTATTTTTTTTATTTCACTGTTTATATATTAAATTTTAAATTCTGTCAAGCCCGGATGTCAAATTCTAGGTAATTTACTGCTTATATATATATATATTTATACATATATAAGCAGTTTTCACCATCACTGGTCCTCTTTCCAGTCTTGGTTGACTATATTTCTGTCAATATATATATATATTTATATATTTCAGTTCGACCTGGATTATTCTGTGGCCTTTTTATTATTTTTGCTCTCTTCACCATTACTGGGTTCTCTTCCTAGTCCCTAGTTGACTACATTTATGTACATTTTCATTCTTGTTCGGCCTGGATCATTCTGTGGTGATAAGTGGCTTTTATGACCACTTATTCGGATAGTAACCAACTCATTCTGTTGCTTAAACTCAAGTATCATTGTGCATTTTATGTGTTTTTGCTTTGTTTTGTGATTTTCAGGTTTAGAAACTCTCCGGGTGCAAATTGAGCTTAAAAGGGCAAAAGAACGCTTAAATGGGACAAAGCACTGAAATGGGCTTAAAGCATGAAGATAGCATGGGTGAGGAAGCAATGAAGGTGATGCCACGAGTCTAGAGGCCAAAAGGAGCAAGAATGGCCTTTGAAGCAAAAATGGGAAGGAAGTGCAATCCGGACATCATTTGGGTGGTTCATGTTCATTTCATTTTCTTGGATTGGAACTTAGTTCATATTGTAGAGCATCTTATAAGCTTTTCGGAACATCTTGAATCATCCAAATCGGAGTTCAGAGGCGAGCGTTATGCCCCGTATACCAATGGACGTCAAACCTCACGGTTTTGAGTTTTCATGCACAGCTATCACTTGGAGCTCAATTTCAGCCTTCATTCATCCATTATTTCTTAATGATCAAAGAATGAAAGTTGTAGAGCTCTTCGATAGCTTCGATTTGACAGGTGGCAGGCCTCGTAACTCCTCCCGGATCAAAAGTTATGACCATTTTACCAGAGGACTCTGCAGTAGAAAATCCTTGGCGCGGGCGCGCGGATTTCTAGGGTATTTTGGGCGCGGTCGCGCCAGTCTTCAGCTGTGCCAGACTTGACTTTTCAATTGAACGGGACTTGGTTTTTGATTGGGATATAAGGGGGCTCAGTTTGTGGCCAGAAAAACCATCATATATTGGCCCTAAGCCCTAGTTCCTCTCTTTTCTTCCTTTACATCTTGTTTAGTCTAGATTAGGAGTAGATTAGGAGTAGATTAGAGAGTAGATTAGTGCTAGTTTAGTGTTAGTTAGTTAGATTCTAGGGTTTTGTTAGTGTGTGAAGATTGAAGCAAGTAATAGCATCAAGATCCAAGCTTGGAGAAGACACAATATTTGCATTTCTCTATCTCTTACTCTCCTTGTATTAAATTGTATTCGGATGACGTTTATCTAACTTGTGAATAATATATTCAAGTTATTTATGACTTATTTTATATTTTGGGGTTTCAATGGAACCCAACACATAGTTTGTATTGATTGCTCTCTCTTTGCTATTATTATGAATTGGTTATCATAACTTGTGCTTTTAGATTGATTTCTTGTGAACTTGTATGAACTTGACAAATGGATTATAGGTTTAAGACCTAGTTATAATATCATGCAAAAGTTAGAGATTCTTGCGGGTAATCTATGAGATTATGTGACGTGTGTCTCATTCATTGTCCTAAAGAGTTGATAATTTGTTAGTGTTTATGATAGAAATATACCTAAATGCCGTATGCAACCAAATTGAGAATCTAATCTTAATGACTTCCTATGTGAAAGTTGGTAATTGAAAGAGTAGTTAACGAGATTTTCCCGTGACATATGTCTTGTTAATTGTTCTTGATATTGGTTGCTTGATAGTGTGTAGGATAGACATATACCTATATGCCGCATTAGGAAGATTTATAGTTGTCCATCGAAAGAGGCTATTATGTAATCATGATTTCTCGGTTGTTAATTCTATGTGTTAATTGTTTTAAATGAGAGAGTTAAAAGATTCAAATGAAATGTTGTGGGAAATTGTGATCTCATGTCTTCATTATCTGAATTTACCATAGGATTAGTTATTGTATGTTTTAATTCTTGCCTAGTTAACGTAGTTTTAATTCCTTATCTCTACCATCCGTTTAAATAAGACCGAGATGATTACGGACTAGTGCTTGGCGACTGTTTATCTGTTAATTTCTCGTGGGAACGATATCTTACTTTCACTTTATTACTCGTTGGCCCCGTATACTTGCGCGAATATATTGACCGATAAATCGGCCATACATGTGGCCTTTTTACTGCTTTTATATATAGCTATGCATATATAAGCAGCCTTCACCACCAATGGGTTCTCTTCCCAGTCTTGGTTGACTACTTTTCTACACATTTATATTTCTGTTCGGCCTGGATTATTCTGTGGCCTTTTTACTGCTTTTATATATAACTATGCATATATAAGCAGCCTTCACCACCACTGGGTTCTCTTCCCAGTCTTGGTTGACTACGTTTCTGTCAATATATATATATTTTAATTCTAGTCCGGGCACCAGCGTTAAAACCCATCGCCCTTTATAGCTTTTGTATATATAACTGTATATATATTGCTATTACTTGCTTTTTATTAAATTGACGCTTTAAATATTTATTTGATATGAATCGGCATTTTTCAGTCACAAAAGCAACCTCGCACCCCTTAGATCTCTATTTAGTGGGAACGAGATGCTTTGGCCAGATGTGAACCAGGATTTACTGATGAATCCTTAGTTCTGGCAACATTTGGATCTATTTCTGTGCAAATTTGAACTGTGCAGATTTTTTGGCTACTCATATGTGAGCCTAGGAATCATGGGATTCATGATCAAATTGATCAGAGTATGATTCCTACGATGGACAAAATCCACTTTACGAATGTACCCTGCCGGTTTTCTGTAAAATGTACATACAGAAGACCTTAAAACGGTTATCCGGATTTAAGGTCTCAACATAGTGAAAAAATATGGTTTGTCGTGTCAGAGTCCCTCTGATGGCTATCATGCCCATGAGGAGACTGACACTTGTATATTTTTTGTGGTCGAGGATGCTTCGCAGCCCGGCAATCACCATTCAAATGCAGCCTTAAGGCTAAAAAGATAAAATTGAAAGTAGTGATATGTTTCAATTCCTATTATAGCGTAAGGGTTTGAAAACCAGCTTTCAAAACATCATTTTCAAATTCAATCAAAAGAAAAGCTTTTCCAAATTAAATTAAATACTTTTGCAAATCAAATCAAAGACTATTTTCAAAACAAGTCAAACCCTTCGTATATAGGCTCAACGAAGCACTTCTTTACTTTCAATCAATCAAACATAGGCCTAATTTTCAAACAGTATTCACACACGCATTTCAGTTTTAAGGAAAATATTGAAAAGATGCGGTACCTTGTTTACACGGGAGTTGTGGGGTGCCTAACACCTTCCCCACACTTAACTAAGGCCCCGAGCTCAAAACTTCGCTTTCAAAGATCAAGTTTCGACAGTGTCCAGTAATTGGGCCTTTTTCAAACAAAACTCGGTTGAGTTGGTACAACCATTTTTAAATCTACCAACTGGCGACTCTGTAAAACGTTCAAATCATCGACATGATACATGTTGGCCTTTTTCCTAAAAAACCCTTCAAAACCTTTTTCGCAATAAAAAGAATGAGGGTAGAGATAACTTAGAAAGAGAGAAAAGATACGGGTTATGACCCGACCAGCGGATTTTTTAGCCGACGTCAATAGGTGGCGACTCTACTGGGGATAGTAGAGGGCTTAGGTCGCTTTCAAATCTTTTCAAATATTTCCCTTTCAAAACTATGAATGCGTGAAATTCTACGTCTCCGCATTGCATGAATGCGTGAATGCTGCATCTTTACATTGAATGAATGTGAATGAATGCTTTCCTGCTTTTTAGTGCTTCGCACCCATATTAGTGCTTCGCAAGAACTGTCATCATATGCATAAACGGTAAGGCACGATGTATGTGAATGTATGTTGTGTTCCTCTCACAAGGAGGCAAAACCCGTCGGTGATAAGTAATGTCTTTGGGGATCGGCTAAGTCTCTGGGGCTCATGAAAATGCACCACCCAGATTCGCTCCAGTTGAAAGATCGGATTAATTTCCCCTCTAGTAGATTGCGATGATCTGGGGACCTTCATGCCAAAAAGCCAACACGTGAGTAACCTAAGATAGGTCAGCCTCTGATTAACCAAATCCGATGGGAAGTCTCTTCATACCTTCCTCTTTCAATTCAATGTCCAGTTTTCAATAGTTAACTCTTGTCATCCTGTTATCAAAATAACTAACCTTGGTTTTACATGATAAGAATAAAAAACATATCATGCATCCTATTCCTACCTACCACAGGAAATTGACACGCCTACTTTTTGGTGTAGGTAAAAAATTGGTCCTGTCACTAGGTCTAAGTCTAAGAAAGCATAAGGTCCACCCCCGGACATGGCTTCAAGTGCTCAACCAGAGTCAACCCCTGTATCTAGGGAAGAGTTTGAAGGATTGAGAAATCAGATAGCTGAACTAGCTGATTTTCTAAGAGAGCAAAGCAAGACCCTTAAAGGGAAGCAAACCCAAACTCATGCAGAACCAGGAAAATCTGGTGGTAGTCAAGAGACTGAAAAGGCCGAGACTTAGATTCCTGGACCACAGAAGCAAGACACAACCAACTAAGCCCTTGAAATCACTACCCTCAACAAAGAACAGGAAGCCGGTGATATCATAAAGAAAGTACAACAAATGGAGAAAACTCTCCGGTCTATCAAAGGGACTGGGGCATTCGGTAGTGTTAATTACTCAGACCTCTGTATTTTCCCCGGGGCTCGTTATCCCGAGAAATTTAGAACCCCTGATTTTGAGAAATACGATGGAATGGGAGACACTTATACACACATGAAAATATTCATCGAAGAACTCAGATCCTATGCAGAGGACGAGAAACTTCGAATGCAACTATTCTAAAAGAGTCTGATTGGAGAGGCTAGAGCCTGGTATGCCCGTCTGGACAACTCTAAGATTCATAGTTGGGAAGAGTTAGCCCATGCCTTCCTCAGCCAATACAGCTTCCAATCTCAGCTGGCTCTATACATATATCAAATAACCAAGATCAGGAAAAAGAACACTAAATCATTCAGAGAATATGCCCAGCGATGGAGACGGGTCGCAGCACAGGTTATCCCAGCTATGAATGAGTCTGAGATAGTCATGACTTTCATCGACATTCAAGAAGCTTTATATTATGAGAGGGACCTAGCAGGCATAGGAAAACCATTCTCTGAAATGATCAAACACGGCGAATGAAAGAAATGGGGCTCAAATTCGGGAAGATAAAAGATCTAACCACCCTCGAAGCTGTTGCTGAACATATCCAGTCCGGAAATTATGGGAGTAATCCTCGTAGGGTACACAAGAAGAAAGAAGAAGAAGTGTCCTGTAATATTGCAAGGATAAAATTCAAGGGGCGAGTCAAACAGTATGCCCATTCAAAGGAGGAATTATACCCCTTTCCAAGCTGCAGCACAACCTTCAAACCCTCCATTTCAGAAAAATATGGAGGTCAGGCGTCGAAGAACTTTCACCCCTCTAGGGGATTCACTTGAGAATGTATTCAAACTTTTGACAACTCAGAAGAAGATTATACAACTCCTTCCACCAACCAACAGTAATGGACAGAATTTCAACCGAAGCAAGAAGTGTGCTTATCATTCCGGATCCTTGGGCCATGACACCTAAGACTGTTGGTCTCTCAAGCACAAAATTCAAGACTTGATTGATAACGGAGAGATTGTGGTAACAAAGCCTGAGCAACCTCATGTGCAGGACAATCCTCTTTCATAACATAAAGAGGAGAATGTCAATATGATCAGCACCACAAGTGGAGAAGGATCCAAGTACCTCCGTTATGTGGGAGAATCAACTCCATCCAGCAATAGCACCACATATAGTTGGGAAATGTCAAAAAGGCGATTTCTAATAGAGTAGGAGATCAAATCTATCAAGGAGCAAATCGAACAATTAGCGGAACTGGTCGTCTATCAGCATCAGATCACCAGAAAAATGATAAAACGGGCCAACCGGTCTGACATCGAGTGTCCTCCCACACCGGAGATCAATCCCATGCAGGACTATAGTCAGTCTCATGAGCATGGACCCTGTACTAACAAGGGGGTCGAAGAAAGCGAGTGTCCAAACTGGTAGGAAATTCCTATTTCAAAGGAACTTCACCAACCTAAACCAGTCAATGGAAGAAATCCTCCAGATGCTAATCAACGAGAGAATGGTTGCAGACTTGTTACCTCCATTGAACCCTCGAGCCAGAAAATTCAAACCTGACCAAATATATCAGTACCATTCCAATTCACCCGGCTATAACACTGAGGATTGCTGGGCACTTCGTAACCTGATTCAAGACATGATTGAAAATGGTGACCTGATAAGGGGAAATCAAATTCTCAATCTTCCAGATAACGACACTCTCTAGATCCCCACCGTATGGAACCAGAACACAGTAGCTGTCCTATCTTACGATAGGGAGTCGACTCTCAAACCCTTAGTCCTGCCAGGGAAAAGGGTCGAAGAAATACAAAGTCCTGTGAAGGTGGTCGCATCCGAACCTGTGATCTTGCCCTTCAGACCCCAGTATCCAATTATCAGTCTGAAGAGGGTCCCATGGAATTATGGGAACGATGAAGGTTCCACTTCAAACAACATTGCCATTGTGCCAAAGGACAATCCATTATACCTGCCTAAGCGGGTGATTAAGCCAGTCCATCAAAACCAAAGCAAAGGTGGCTGAAGAGAAAATTGAAGAGTTCCTCAACAAAATGGGACACAATAAAATCAAAATAGTACAAAGTCTGAAGGATGCACCCAAGCAAATGTCCATCCTCGATTTGGTCTTATCCACAGTGGATCATCGCAACATTCTAATAAAAGTACTGGAAGAAGCCCATCTACCAAAGACAGTGGATGCCGAGAAATTCTGTCATGTGGTAGAACACATTTTCATCAACAATGTCATGTCCTTCACTGACTATGATATCCCTGTAGAAGAAACGGGCCATCATAAGTCCCTGCATATAGCTATGATGTCTTCCAGGTATGTGATCGGAGGAGTGCTCATTGACGGAGGATCATCCCTCAACATTTGTCCCTACGATACCTTGTAAAGAATGAAGATCAACCCAAATCGGATCAAGACCAGTCATGTGGTCATCCGAGAATTCGATGGATCGCGACGCCAAGCTTTAAGAGAAGTAGAACTACCCTTGGAGATTGGTCCACATACTTTTTACGTATCCTTTCAGGTGCTCAACATAGCCACTGGATACAACTTGTTGCTGGGTAGGCCCTGGATTCACATGGTAGGGGCAGTGCCATCCACCCTCCATCAACAGCTCAAATACATTATCAATGGCAACCTAATCACTGTTAACGCCGAACCAGAATACCCTATCTGTAAGACCCCAAATTTTATAAATAAAGATTTAAATTTCTTTATATATTATTTTGAAATAGTAAGGTGTTGATTTGATAAATATGATAAGTTATGGGTGAAATGTGCAAATATTTCAAAGTAAGCAAGTGGTTATAAAATATTCGTTGTGTTGGAGAATATTCTTTTGGTCGAGGAATATTCTTTTTGTCGGAGAATATTCGTATGACGGCGCAGTCATTGGTGGACCCCACAACGGAATGAATGTCGGATATAGAAAGCGACAGAAATAACTTTTTTATAAAATAACGGCGTAGTTGTTACCGTTAGTACTGTTGAAATACCCAGTGGTTAAAATACAGGAATACGTGGTGTTGCACAGTAGCACACGGTATTGCACAGTATTTTGAATTATTGATTCTTACGTAGGAAGGCACTTACTCAATTATTGTTACAGTAATTACTGTTCAATATTTTATATTATTGATTCAACAATTGCATAATATTTTATTGGTTCAATATTGATATTTTATATCAATAAATGCTACTTTGCTATTTTATATTAGTGATTCAATAATTGTCATTGCACAGTATTTCAAATTATCAAATCAATAATTCATATTATTTGAATACTATTATTAGATAGCATTATTGGCAATGTCTAAGGAAGTTCTGTCTAGAAAAGGGGTTGATTAATTGCGCGCCAGTCAGGAGAAATCCTTACCGGAAGGTCCCCTCTTTCCTAGGAACGACCTGGTTGTCATTATTGTGGTTCTATAATATTATTTGTGAATAATAATTATTGATAAATATGATAAGTAAATATTTATTCAATGTAGATTTAAACAGAGGAAGTTTTTAGCGAAAGTGACAGTTATTGAGAATGGATATTTTATCTGTTCTAATAAAATAATTCATTCAAATATATTATTATAATATTATATTATAAGTGTGTAATGTGATAATATAATAATATAATAGTGATAATATTGTTACAACAAATTCACGATATATAAATAAAATGACGTGGAAGAGAGAAAATAAAATATGGAATTCTTTTAATAATTATAAATATTTTAATATATATATATATACATATATATATATATATATATATATAAACATATGGTGGAAATTATTATTTCAAAAATAGAGGCTTTGAAATTTTGAGTGTGTTGAAGATTTTCAAGAGTAATGAGTGTGGAAAAATCATCCGTATGTAAGTTGGGTCATTTTTTCGTTCGAAATTTGGAAAAACATTCTTCTATAAAGTTGTAGAGAATTAAATTTCATATGGAATGGACAAAAAGTTCGTATTTTTTTGATAAAGAGACTATTTATTATGAATTATTGAAGTTTTGAAAATAAATATTTTAATATATATATATATATATATATATTATATAAACATGTGGGACAAATTGGTGGAGGGTTTGTTGAAATCATCCTTGGTGTGCTAAGTTTTGTCAAAAGTTGGGGGCTTGAAAATCACCCGTGAGAAATTTTTTTCAACCTTGGTGTGCCACACAATTCCTATAAATAGGGTGCTTAGTTAGAAATAAAAATCACACCAGAATTAGAAAAGTTTTTCTCTATAATATCGAGTGTATTTCTTGTGAGTATTTAGATACTTTGAGTGTTGATAGCAGTGCAAGTTTTCGTCAGCATAATATCTGATAATCCAGACTGATCTAATATTCTACTGAGGTAAAGGATGTTATTTTTCTCGTAAATGATGTTATTTTCTTTCAATATTCATAATGAATATTATTTTCTTTCATATTCCATATTATGAAAGTGATAATATTTTATTTCATATTCTGAATTTAAACTTACTACGGTAAGTATTGCTTCTATAATTCCTGAAATGATCAGAAATTCTTTGAGTTTTGCGTTTCTTTTAGTATTATTTCACCGGAATAATTTTCTAAACTTTCTAGTGAAATTTTTATCTTTTCATGTGGAGTTACTATTCATGAGTTACTATTCACGGTAAAAAAATAATTTTTTTCTTTGATTGGATCCAAGTTTTGATCTTCATTCTTGAATTTTGCTCCACAATTGATTATTACGGAGTATTATTGAACTTGGATAAACTAAATTACGAATCCCTAATTTTTGTCATTTCTCTCACTGGATTCGTTATTCGTATTGTTTTTCATCATTCTCAGTCCTAAATGATGATATAACTGAATATCTTTGGCTTGTAGTGCAAAGATGAATGATTACTTGATGAATATCTTTGGCCTGTAGTGCAAAGATGAATGATTACCTGATGAATATCTTTGGCCCGTAGTGCAAAGATGGACAGGTGTTGAGATGAACATGACCAACTGGTGATACAAATGAATACCTTTGGGCCGTAGTGCAAAGATGAATATTTGGTTCGAGATGTATATTGATTGATATTACAGGGATAAAATATTGATGATGGACTTTTAAATCATAGAAGATAGTAGATATCATTATCTACTTAACTATTCTAATGAATTGTTATTTTCGCTGCAGTTGTTGATCTAAAACTTGTTGTCCATAATATTTTATCCGATTTGTTGAAGACTAACGATAATTTATTTTCCATTATCTTAGTCATAATATTCTTTACTGGGCTAGTTGAGCTCACCCCTTTCTTCCATTGTTCTCTTCAGGAAATGAGAATATCGTGGGGACTAGTCGGGGAACAGTGTGATGATCAGAGTTAGATTTGTAGAAGTTCTCACTATTCTATAAAATTGTGGGACAATAATTGTAATGAATAAGGAATGAATTTGAGTGTTTATATTTCGTATTATATACGATTTGTATTGAAGCCCATAGTTTGTGTGTCGTATTTTACATGACCATATGTTATAAAAATATTGTATTTGGATTCTGTACCATTTATTTGGTGACTCAGAATGAGTTAAGTATTGCACCTATTTTGGGGCCGTCACACTGTCTGCATACAGGGAGACATGCCAGTAATCAGCCAGGATGCAGGGATTGAACCTGCAAGCTTTCAAGCCTTGGAGGGGAGCGATACCCAATATCTACCTGTCGGGGCACCAGCTCTAAAGCCTAAGGTCTCCACCGAAGTAATGACAGTGAAACAGAAAATGGTATCTTTGGGTTTCCAACCTGGAGATGGGTTAGGAAAGAATCAGCAAGGTATCAAGAGTCCCGTACAAATCCCGAGTCAAACTGGGAGTGCCGGATTGGGATTCTCATCCCGAGGAAACTACCAGAATCCGCATAAGCATCCCAAGGCTCATGCGTCCACCATCCTATTGCCAAATCTCACTAATGTCGTATGGGTAAAATCAATAAGGATGATCCCTACTGTGGTGTCAACCAAGCTGTTTCCTCCCATCATACCTGTCAATGAAAGAAAAGCCCTCAAGCCTGAGGTGGATAGCGAAAAGGGAAAAGAAAAGATCCTGTATGAAGAACGAGACCCATTCGCTAACATGAGGGTCATCAAAAACTAAGAGGGGATGAATAATGAGATCCCAGACAGCGAAGACGTGGATCAAGTTCAAATTCCTCGCATCAAGAAGGAAAAAGGGAGCAATTCAAAGAAGAGCCCCAACCCTATTATAAAGGATGTCTTAGTCATCATCCAAGATGAGATAGATAATCACAAATCCCTAATCCTCCCGGTTCATGAGGCTTTGACCTTGGATAACTGGAGCAGTGTCCCTTGCCTCAGTTGAAAAGGGTAAAGGGGCAGAGAGAGAGTCAATCTGCCCTTTAATCATGCTTTTATTTACTGCTTACTTTTGATTGCACAGCTATAGCAGCAACTTTGTCATGCTTTACAGAATGCTATATATATTTAAGCAGTTGTATATATCTAAGTTGAAAGCCTTTTTGTTTTCAGGACCCAAGCGTTGGATGTGTTTATCTCTGCTGATGAGATGCCAACCTGTCAAAGTGGCTACGACTTTGATGTAGAACTGAACTTCGACTTGATGGATATTGATCAAGAGGAGTAAGATGACTATAAGGTGCCCGAGGAGATCAAAGAATGGGTCGAAGACAAACCCAAACCAAACCTCGACCAAACCACCACTGTCAACATAGGAACCTCCGAAAACATCAAAGAAATCCAGATAGGTTTAGACCTCACCCCAGCCAAAAAACCAACCTGATCAAACTTCTAACACAGTTCTAGGATGTATTTTCATGGTCACACGAAGACAAGATTGGCCTGTCCACTGACATTGTCATCCATCGAATGCCCATCAAAGACGGGTTCAAGCCAATCAAGCAAAAGCTCGGGCGATTGAAACCTGAATGGAGTTTGAAAGTTAAAGAAGAAGTTGTTAAACAATTCAAAGCCAGGATTATCATGGTATCAACCTACCCAGAGTGGATTTCAAACATAGTCCCTGTGCCTAAGCCCGGAGGGAAGGTACGAGTATGCGTGGATTATCGGGACTTGAACAAAGCCTGCCTTAAGTACAACTTCCCTATACCTTTCATCCACATCTTGATAGACAATACGACGCAGTACGACATGTATTCCTTCATTGATTGCTTTACTGGTTACCATCAAATCATGGTTGCTGAAGAAGACCGGGAGAAAACAGCTTTCATCACTCCCTGGGGAACCTTCAGCTATAGGCAACTATCCTTCGGCCTCATCAATGCCGGAGCCACGTATCAGCGAGCTATGATGGCCCTGTTTCATGACATGATGCACAAAGAGATAGAGGTTTATGTGGACGACATCATCATCAAATCTCGGAGGGAGGATGATCACATTGACCATCTCAGGACGCTATTCAACAGGTTGCGTAAGTACAACCTGTGACGCCCCCAAATCCGGGTTCCTCTCTTTCCTCGGATTCGGTGTAGTCACGATACTACTATCGTCAAACTATTACATCTTTTAATCATTAGTAAAAGAATACAACTTTGTTTATTATAATTTAGAATATAAATTTTATTTATATCCAAGATCTCGGCTTTACATCATATTTGATGTTACTAAAATGTGAAATAATTTAAACTTTTCAATATCCTTTAAATAAAATCTTTTATTGATATTATAACTTGAATCAATTACAAATCCCTGAATCAACTTTATAATATGATTCATTCTATTTGAGTTATCGTATAACGTTTACAACTCGACTTGATATCCTCTATGTATCAACTAATACATCTTTACAGTACGACAAGTTTTAAACAACGTATACAATTATCAAGTACAACTCTTAGAACCTAAACAGGGTTCAAATGATAATCTAAAAAGTATTCTTCATTGCGATACTATCTATCTTTATCAATTAAGAAGCACGAAATCTTTACCGTGAATCCTTAACCTGCAAAAGTGGTTATTTGCAAGAGTGAGCTCGACAGCTCAGCAATTCTAACAGTTTTCATGCATCACATAGCATACAACATCATACTCAGTTCATGCATTTATAAATAATTTATATTTACTACGCATGTTACTTTCACATAACAAGTATATCATCAAAGATCAACTTTCAATCTCATTTATACCTCATATACAGTTCATATATAAGTTCACATTATCACATCGTAATATAATTCAACTAACAGTTATTGAATTCATATATCAAATAGGAACTGAAAGACTTGCCTGATTCGTAGTTTAACAACTACGACTTAACTGCTTAAAGAATTCTGCACTTCGTGTAATCCTACACAGTTATATAATCATGGATTTATTTCCATTAGTCATACATTCAGACTTTCTCAATCTAATAATAAGTATTACATTGTTTTCTATCTTGGCTCTTAGAACCTTGTTTCACTTTCCTATCATACGCTTAGTATCGTTAGGTACGTATAGTTATATCTTAACCATGCTCAATATCAATATTAACACACTTAACTATCTAAGTATTCGACTTCAAAATATATAATCACACTGTTCTTGTGTTTTGCAAACCCTAGGAAAATTTATCAATTCCGGGTTTAATATCACCATTACATCAATAAATACTCATGTCATTAGTTAGACTCTATTTTATAACTTAGGATAACAATGCAAGCCTACCACAAGGTTCAGACTGCAATTAAAACAATAAGGCAAAATTGCCCTGTGGTGCAGCTGCGCCACATTTAGACCTGGGAGGGGCGCAGCTGCGCAGCTCCCTGTCCAGACCAGATTTGGCCTTTTGATTTCTGGTTTCGTTTTAGTTTTCTAGCATGCATAGGTACTAACATATAGCATGTTAAACATCCTTCAATACATCCAAATTATTCACTTTTAGCTAGCATATGTCATCCTTTTCAAAACTCTTTAATCGAGACTAAAATAGGTTCATTCCACAAGAGACTCGCTATGTTAACCATTAAGTAACATAACGATATGAAACAATCCTTAATACGCATGATTATGTGTATCAAACTCGGTTACACATAGTTAGTATAGTCCCTCTTTTGACAACCTACTTTTAAAACATGCTTGAATAGCTTATGTTATGCTTAACAAATTGGGTGCACATATCATTCATGCTTAAAGACATAAAAAGTACCATCATACTTGAACATAAGGTTAGAATGCAAATAACTCAATACTTATTCATCTTAATTTCAAAACTTCCTTAATTTTATTCTTTAAAATCAATGTCAAAGTAACTTAGCACATGTAATACAACCTTGAACCTCTCCTCATGCTTATGCATAACTACACCATGCTCACATGCTTGGAAAGTAAGAACTTATCCATCTTATGTATATTTTGAAGTCCATTTTCAAATCTTACACGTTCTTTAGTCAACGTACACTATTGAAATCAAACATGTTTATGCTTATGTCAACATAGTCTAGAGGCATAATGAATCCTATTATTCGTGCTTGCATGATCAGAACGTATCTCACATAGTGAGTGATGATATTAGCTTTCTAATTCAAAGTTTTCATCGAAAATTATAGTAAGTCAACTTAGCACATGCAATGTATCTTGAAATCATAACTCACATACATTTGAACACATATCTATGCCATATAAACATACTCAAATGGTCAGAACTTAAAGGACACAAGTTTTGTCAAAGTTTACTTTCAAAACCTTTATATAATCTTTGGAAAATAACCATTTAAGCAACTCATGATATGAAAAGGTACTCAAGACCATATGTCGTATCTATTATCATGCATTGTTATGTTTTATCACATATAATAACATATTTCATCATCGGGGGCACTACAATTGCGTATGTGCATGTCCGACGCCCTCCGATTGCTTTCGAATACAGTCACAAAGATGGACATTATTACCCCTCTAAACGACTTCAAATCTAAAAACTTAAAGAATAAAAGTTGTAGGGCTGCTCGTTATCTTTTCGAATCATCTTGAACCACCTCAATCGGAGTTCGTATGAAAATGTTATGCCTAATTTACTACAGCAGGTCAAAACAGTGTTTTTTTTCTTCTGTCTGACCATGCCTGGTGTAGCTGCGCCCCAAATGGCCTTGGGGGCAGCGCAGCTGCGCCACAAGAGGCAAAAGGTGTTTCAGAGTTGGTTCTTTCTTGATTTAGCAGACCAATTCACTTTCGGATCGTCATAACGCGAGTTATACTTATCCAAATTAGTCCGTTTTCGATTCTATGGATTCGTAATTCATAAAACTACAACATACCAAAGAATCAACAATTAACATAAACATTAACTAACCCAAATATTAATCCAAAACACATATTCATACGAAGTTTTTATGCTTTGACAAGTTTAACTAATTTTCATTACTACGGATTCGTTTCTAAACGAAATTGGTCCGTTTAACTTTCGTTGTTTTCGTATTTGACTGCATTAATCAATTTCTAACAATAATTCATTGATTACAACAACCCTTAGCCATCAATTTTGTGACTCAAATGCAACTGTTTCTTGTTATTACTAAGAAATTATGAAGCTTAGAACTCCAGCATTAATGTCAGTAACATTACCTCTTGAATGCTTCAATATGCTAAGTATAGCTCTTCAATACTCCCATTGCTCTCCAATTTTCTTAACTCTCTATAGCTAAGTTTTCCTAGACAATTATCAAACGGGAAAGGAGAATAAGGAGACTCTATTTATAGAGAATTTAGTACTCAGTTAATATCTTTGCACAATGAATTAATCATAAGGGAAGAAGAAGAAGCTAGTGGATTGAGAAGGGTTGGTAAACTACTCTATCTTCCTCCATCCCTCTAGCCATCATCAGCTCTAATTTTCATCAATAATAGTAGACTAGGCCAATGGACTAACACACGGCTGATATATAAAAGTGTGACACTAATTTTGGGACAAAGCTCATTACTCTCTAATTTATCAGTAAAATGGGTCTCATTATACTAAGGTAAATTCCTTTCGGGCTTATTAAATTAATTATAATGATTTAACATTACTACACTAAATTCAACTATGGGCACATATATACACATATATATGTACCTACCCACATATAGGAAGTATACTTATATTTTAAATATACACCAATATATAATCTTATATCCCATGTAAATTGGGCTAGTCCAAATAATATTTTAATTGGGCTAATTATAAATCAATTGGGTACTCTTAACCCATTATTTCTTATCACACTTAAATATCACAATGATTAATATCAATCATTTATTCCCGTACCATTAATTCTCTTTTAATAGTTTCAGTTAAACCTTTAGTCTGATTTAACTTTAGTACTCAGGCCACACAAGACTCATTTATCCCACTTATTAGAGTTATATAATTCAAGCTCATAGTTTCAACGATAAAATATTAGGGGTCTAGGCCACATTTGGCTTTTCTCCAATCTCACTTCATTTTAATATTCATTTAATGTAAAGTTTGTGTGATTCACTTTACCTTAATTCTAAATTATTTAACCACCTTAATTAATTATACTTTATGAAATTGTAATCATGACATCCTTATTTAAAATAATCATTTTTCTTTAAAATAATTAGTATGTACAATACCAATATAATTCCTCAATTTCTTTTCTTCCTTAAATTGTCCCGACATATTTTCAATTAACCACATCTCAATGCATCAACTTAATATATCCATCTCTATCCAATATTTAAATATATTGGTCCCCTTCTTTTATCAGACACTTATTATCCACAACATATCTCAACTATCAAATCTTGTCTATATTATTACACTATGTAATATATTAAAATTCCCTTTTAATTTATGCATTCATTCCATTTTCTTTATGTTAAACACATATATTAACTCACCATCATATGTAAGCGAATTAATCCTTTCTATTCAATTTAATATCCTGCCACTACCACTTAAAGCTTTATAATGTAATATTCTATAATATCACCTAATTAACCAACTTTTATTCCGGGTTAATTAATTAACTCTTATTCAAATCATGTTTTGCTAACTTAATTCATTCATGGACAACTTAATCACCATTTATGACCTTTATTACACATATGAGTCCTTAATACACATGTCTTGAAATTCAAATTTCACAAACTCACTTAGAGCTTTCTGCAAACAGCCGCAGCTGCGCTATACAAAGTTTAGACACAACAAGTTTCTGTTTTAGCAGAAATAGAATCTAGATTCCTAAATACCTTGCACATCCTTCTTAAGTGTTAACTCGTCTAACATCAATCTCCTCTTTGATTTCATATCATCGGCTACTACTTTCCTTAACAATTTAAGGATCACACTTCCAGTTTTAAAACTCTATTTTTCCTTAATAGTTTAACCAACTATAAAATCTCCTTTACGATTTTCTTACCACCAATAACACAAAACTCAAAATATATAGCACATACTATAATCACATATTACACACGTGTATTAACTGACTATTTACTTAAGCGATTCTTAAACCCCTTACTATATCACCATAGTTAATTAAGGCTTTAATATTCAAATTATATTATTCCATAATATAACTTCCAATTTAATATAGATTAACCAATATTTATACTTGTTAGTTAATTCTCATAATTAACTAATTTATGCTTTACTATCTCAATCTATTCATGGATAGCTTAAGCACTAGTTAAAACTCATATTACATCATTCTAGTTGCTAGTTTATATATTCAAGGAAAAGATGGTTATTCATTTAATGACACCACGTACTATGATAAAACAATTCTATAAATTTTTTAATATCGATGGATAATTTTATCCACCTCTTTTACTTTAATTAAATTATCTCTATAACAAATATATATTAATAATATATTTATTAATCACATATTACATAGTTCATATTACCCTATGTAACATAATACTTCCTTCCTCATAACACACATATTTCTATTCGAACCCAATACATGTCTTAAGAATTTTATTTATTAAATTCTCATTTTAATAATTTCTAAAAATTCGGGTTCTTACAACCTCTCCCCCTTATAAGGATTCCGTCCTCGGAATCACCGAAACTTTCTCTACTCGGTGCTATTCCGATTATTACATATTCTCTTGAATAATTTTATTCATTCACTTTTCGGAAGTTTTATTATTATAACCTTCTTAATCGCATTCTACCATTTTCTCCTTTCTAAGGAACATTCTACTTACTACATTCATCCTTTAGAAGAATAAGAATCTTTCACTATTTTTCAATAATCGGGAAGTAGTATGAATAACTCAGATTTCAAATTATGCTGAGGGGTCACACAAGACCGTGAACTTTTCTTCAGGTTTACTAATGCTTCAACACAATTCTTCACACCGCAAACCAGAGTGTTTATCAATCACAAAGACTGAAAACACCCTCCATGTGTACTCTAGGTGGCCAGCCTATTGTACCATTACGTTGGGCCGCAATGTAGTGTTTTGTAACGACTATATGCGTTACGCTCGGAACCATTGTCCCCGAAAACAAGTTCCCTTCTAGGGTTGTTCACCTTAGCTTTTCAACATCTGAATCCGCACCAGAGCAATCTGGTTTTGCATAAATACACAAGAATGCTTGAATTCTATAATCTCTTTTCAACAGTCGCCTAGCCGAATCAAATAGCTTAGACTCTCATCAACAATTCGAACATCAATCGAAATAATTTAGCCAACTTAATTGACCTTCTTCATAATTTACAAGAAAACCAAAAATTCTTTTATGACGTTGTGATACCATACCAGATTAGTAGTACGTTCAAGATTCCGCCATTTTATGACTTTGTCATATTACATCATACCATAGTGGGCTGACGATCTTTCGATCAGAACCAACACTAGGTTCGATTGCATTGATGACTCCATCGTTTACCATTCTACATCATATCAAATGATGCACATGGTCAAAATATATTTTGAAAGATTTTTAAATTATTTTTGACTTGGCCGAAACAAATAGCTTAGACATTCGAATAACGGTGTTGTTTTTTTTAAAAAAACTCATTGGTTCAGTCATCTGACCCAATGTTTTTCTCGAGAAAACTGAAGTGCAAACACTAGCACGAAGTCAATAAATTTTGAAAATCTAGCATAGCTAGATGATTTAGAAAAATCCAATTTCTCCATCACTTCAATCTCTTACCACCATCAATGCTTACTATTCCAAAACTCTTATATAATATATCTATTCTCAGTATAGTTCACCAACTTACCACACCATGGAAGCTCAGGAACTTACCACAATCATATGGGTTGAGGAATTTATCCTAGTCAGACCAAAATCATCCATTTGCTGAGGGGTCCCACCATACTATTATGAGTCACGAACTTGTCATAGGTATGAGTCTTAAGAACTCGCACCTAATCTTAATATTATCTAATTATATCTTAGAAATCTCTATCTATCAAAATAAATATGAGAAAAGAATCACCATTCCACCATATGTATAATGATACCGTAACACTAACATTCCAACGATTATCAATGTGACGCACTCAGTGCAAGCACAAAACTTCTACCCATACAAAAGTTTGTACAACTAAGTCATCACATGAGTCCTCAATAGAAGTCCAACACTTAACTCTATCTTACTCTATCACTTCCTCGTTACGAACTTTCTATGTTCATCATATACAACTCCTCATGAGTTTATCTCGTACCATATCATAGTACATTCTCTCATAGCATCAAGCTATACACACTTAGTCGTTATAGACTATCATCATTTCACAGTTCAATCTGATCACGTCGTGATCATCGATTTACCTTAGGGTTCTTTCCTTATTATCAACCAAACTCCATCTGAGTTTATTCTCACTATCTTTGTCATATACATATTATAGACATCGTCTTAATATTTTCATTACCGGAGTTAGGAAACTCCTGATTCTCATTCTCTAGATATTTCAAGATTCGTCTTTGAATTTTCATTTAGATATATTTTAATCTTTATCTTTCACTCTCTCAGGTTATAGTCTAAGGTACACTTACCTAAGGTTTATAACCTACAGCTTTGATACCAACCTGTGACGCCCCCAAATCAGAGTTCCTCCCTTTCCTCGGATCCGGTGTAGTCACGATACTACTATCGTCAAACTATTACATCTTTTCATCATTAGTAAAAGAATACAACTTTGTTTATTACAATTTAGAATATAAATTATATTTATATCCAAGATCCTCGGCTTTACATCATATTTGATGTTACTAAAATGTGAAATAATTTAAACTTTTCAATATCCTTTAAATAAAATCTTTTATTGATTTCATAACTTGAATCAATTACAAATCCCTGAATCAACTTTATAATATGATTCATTCTATTTGAGTTATCGTATAACGTTTTTAACTCGACTTGATATCCTCTATGTATCAACTAATACATCTTTACAGTACGACAAGTTTTAAACAACGTATACAATTATCAAGTACAACTCTTAGAACCTAAAAAGGGTTCCAACGATAATCTAAAAATTATTCTTCATTAGGATACTATCTATCTTTATCAATCAAGAAGCACGAAATCTTTACCGTGAATCCTTAACCTGCAAAAGTGGTTATTTGCAAGAGTGAGCTCGACAGCTCAGCAATTCTAACAGTTTTCATGCATCACATAGCATACAACATCATACTTAGTTCATGCATTTATAAATAATTTATATTTACTACGCATGTTACTTTCACATAACAAGTATATCATCAAAGATCAACTTTCAATCTCATTTATATCTCATATACAGTTCATATATAAGTTCACATTATCACAGCATAATATAATTTAACTAACAATTATTGAATTCATATATCAAATAGGAACTGAAAGACTTGCTTAATTCGTAGTTTAACAACTACGACTTAAGTGCTTAAAGAATTCTGCACTTCGTGTAATCCTACACAGTTATATAATCATGGATTTATTTCCATTAGTCATACATTCAGACTTTCTCAATATAATAATAAGTATTACATTGTTTTCTATCTTGGCTCTTAGAACCTTGTTTCACTTTCCTATCATACGCTTAGTATCGTTAAGAACGTATAGTTATATCTTAACCATGCTCAATATCAATATTAACACACTTAACTATCTAAGTATTCGACTCAAAAATATATAATCACACTGTCCTCGTGTTTTGCAAACCCTAGGAAAATTTATCAATTCCGGGTTTAATATCACCATTACATCAATAAATACTCATGTCATTAGTTAGACTCTATTTTATAACTTAGGATAACAATGCAAGCCTACCACAAGGTTCAGACTGCAATTAAAACAATAAGGCAAAATTGCCCTGTGGTGCAGCTGCGCCACATTTAGACCTGGGAGGGGCGCAGCTGCGCAGCTCCCTGTCCAGACCAGATTTGGCCTTTTGATTTCTGGTTTCGTTTTAGTTTTCTAGCATGCATAGGTACTAACATATAGCATGTTAAACATCCTTCAATACATCCAAATTATTCACTTTTAGCTAGCATATGTCATCCTTTTCAAAACTCTTTAATCGAGACAAAAATAGGTTCATTCCACAAGAGACTCGCTATGTTAACCATTAAGTTACATAACGATATTAAACAATCCTTAATACGCATGATTATGTGTATCAAACTCGGTTACACATAGTTAGTATAGTCCCTCTTTTGACAACCTACTTTTAAAACATGCTTGAATAGCTTATGTTATTCTTAACTAATTGGGTGCACATATCATTCATGCTTAAAGACATAAAAAGTACCATCATGCTTGAACATAAGGTTAGAATGCAAGTAACTCAATACTTATTCATCTTAATTTCAAAACTTCCTTAATTTTATTCTTCAGAATCAATGTCAAAGTAACTTAGCACATGTAAGACAACCTTGAACCTCTCCTCATGCTTATGCATAAATAGACCATGCTCACATGCTTGGAAAGTAAGAACTTAACCATCTCATGTATATGTTGAAGTCCATTTTCAAATCTTACACGTTCTTTAGTCAACGTACACTAATGAAGTCAAGCATGTTTATGCTTATGTCAACATGTCTAGAGGCATAATGAATCCTATTATACGTGCTTGCATGATCAGAACGTATCTCACATAGTGAGTGATGATAATAGCTTTCTAATTCTAAGTTTTCATCGAAAATTACAGTAAGTCAACTTAGCACATGCAATGTATCTTGAAATCATAACTCACATGCATTGGAACACATATCTATGCCATATAAACATACTCAAATGGTCAGAACTTAAAGGACACAAGTTTTGTCAAAGTTTGCTTTCAAAACCTTTATATAATCTTTGGAAAATAACCATTTAAGCAACTCATGATATGAAAAGGTACTCAAGACCATATGTCGTATCTATTATCATGCATTGTTATGTTTTATCACATATAATAACATATTTCATCATCGGGGGCACTACAATTGCGTATGTGCATGTCCGACGCCCTCCGATTGCTTTCGAATACGTAGCAGTCATAAAAATGGACATTTTTACCCCTCTTAACGACTTCAAATCTAAAAACTTAAAGAATAAAAGTTGTAGGGCTGCTCGTTATCTTTTCGAATCATCCTGAACCACCTCAATCGGAGTTCGTATGAAAATGTTATGCCTAATTTACTACAGCAGGTCAAAATAGTGTTTTTTTCCTTCTGTCTGACCATGCCGGGTGCAGCTGCGCCCCAAATGGCCTTGGGGGCAGCGCAGCTGCGCCACAAGAGGCAGAAGGTGTTTCAGAGTTAGTTCTTTCTTGATTTAGCAGACCAATTCACTTTCGGATCGTCATAACGCGAGTTATACTTATCCAAATTAGTCCGTTTTCTATTCTATGGATTCGTAATTCATAAAACTACAACATACCAAAGAATCAACAATTAACATAAACATTAACTAACCCAAATATTAATCCAAAACACATATTCATACTAAGTTTTTATGCTTTGACAAGTTTAACTAATTTTCATTACTACGGATTCGTTTCTAAACGAAATTGGTCCGTTTAACTTTCGTTGTTTTCGTATTTGACTGCATTATCAATGTCTAACAATAATTCATTGATTACAACAACCCTTAGCCATCAATTTTGTGACTCAAAAGCAACTGTTTCTTGTTATTACTAAGAAATTATAAAGCTTATAACTCAAGCATTAATGTCGGTAACATTACCTCTTGAATGCTTCAATATGCTAAGTATAGCTCTTCAATACTCCCATTGCTCTCCAATTTTCTTAACTCTCTATAGCTAAGTTTTCCCAGACAATTATCAAACGGGAAAGGAGAATAAGGAGACTCTATTTATAGAGAATTTAGTACTCAGTTAATATCTTTGCACAATGAATTAATCATAAGGGAAGAAGAAGAAGCTAGTGGATTGAGAAGGGTTGGTAAACTACTCCATCTTCCTCCATCCCTCTAGCCATCATCAGCTCTAATTTTCATCAATAATAGTAGACTAGGCCAATGGACTAACACACGGCTGATATATAAAAGTGTGACACTAATTTTGGGACAAAGCTCATTACTCTCTAATTTATCAGTAAAATGGGTCTCATTATACTAAGGTAAATTCCTTTCGGGCTTATTAAATTAATTATAATGATCATTACTACACTAAATTCAACTATGGGCACATATATACACATATATATGTACCTACCCACATATAGGAAGTATACTTATATTTTAAATATACACCAATATATAATCTTATATCCCATGTAAATTGGGCTAGTCCAAATAATATTTTAATTGGGCTAATTATAAATCAATTGGGTACTCTTAACCCATTATTTTTTATCACACTTAAATATCACAATGATTAATATCAATAATTTATTCCCGTACCATTAATTCTCTTTTAATAATTTCAGTTAAACCTTCAGTCTGATTTAACTTTAGTACTCAGGCCAACAAGGCTATTTATCCCACTTATTAGAGTTATATAATTCAAGCTCGTAGTTTCAACGATAAAATATTAGGGGTCTAGGCCACATTTGGCTTTTCCCCAATCTCACTTCATTTTAATATTCATTTAATATAAAGTTTGTGTGACACTCTTTACCTTAATTCTAAATTATTTAACCACCTTAATTAATTATACTTTATGAAATTGTAATCATGACATCCTTATTTAAAATAATCATTTTTCTTTAAAATAATTAGTATGTACAATACCAATATAATTCCTCAATTTCTTTCCTTCCCTAAATTGTCCCTGACATATTTTCAATTAACCACATCTCAATGCATCAACTTAATATATCCATCTCTATCCAATATTTAAATATATTGGTCCCCTTCTTTTATCAGACACTTATTATCCACAACATATCTCAACTATCAAATCTTGTCTATATTATTACACTATGTAATATATTAAAATTCCCTTTTAATTTATGCATTCATTCCATTTTCTTTATGTTAAACACATATATTAACTCACCATCATATGTAAGCTGAATTAATCCTTTCTATTCAATTTAATATCCTGCCACTACCACGTAAAGCTTTATAATGTAATATTCTCTAATATCACTAATTAACCAACTTTATTCTGGGTTAAGTAATTAACTCTTATTCAAATCATGTTTTGCTAACTTAATTCATTCATGGACAACTTAATCACCATTTATGACCTTTATTACACATATGAGTCCTTAATACACATGTCTTGAAATTCAAATTTCACAAACTCACTTAGAGCTTTCTGCAAACAGCCGCAGCTGCGCTATACAAAGTTTAGACACAACAAGTTTCTGTTTTAGCAGAAATAGAATCTAGATTCCTAAATACCTTGCACATCCTTCTTAAGTGTTAACTCGTCTAACATCAATCTCCTCTTTGATTTCATATCATCGGCTACTACTTTCCTTAACAATTTAAGGATCACACTTCCAGTTTTAAAACTCTATTTTCCCTTAATAGTTTAACCAACTATAAAATCTCCTTTACGATTTTCTTACCACCAATAACACAAAACTCAAAATATATAGCACATACTATAATCACATATTCCACACGTGTATTAACTGACTATTTACTTAAGCGATTCTTAAACCCCTTACTATATCACCATAGTTAATTAAGGCTTTAATATTCAAATTATATTATTCCATAATATAACTTCCAATTTAATATAGATTAACCAATATTTATACTTGTTAGTTAATTCTCATAATTAACTAATTTATGCTTTACTATCTCAATCTATTCATGGATAGCTTAAGCACTAGTTAAAACTCATATTACATCATTCTAGTTGCTAGTTTATATATTCAAGGAAAAGATGGTTATTCATTTAATGACACCATGTACTATGATAAAACAATTCTATAAATTTTTTAATATCGATGGATAATTTTATCCACCTCTTTTACTTTAATTAAATTATCTCTATAACAAATATATATTAATAATATATTTATTAATCACATATTACATAGTTCATATTACCCTATGTAACATAATACTTCCTTCCTCATAACACACATATTTCTATTCGAACCCAATACATGTCTTAAGAATTTTATTTATTAAATTCTCATTTTAATAATTTCTAAAAATTCGGGTTCTTACAATCCTCTCCCCCTTATAAGGATTCCGTCCTCGGAATCACCGAAACTTTCTCTACTCGGTGCTATTCCGATTATTACATATTCTCTTGAATAATTTTATTCATTCACTTTTCGGAAGTTTTATTATTATAACCTTCTTAATCGCATTCTACCATTTTCTCCTTTCTAAGGAACATTCTACTTACTACATTCATCCTTTAGAAGAATAAGAATCTTTCACTATTTTTCAATAATCGGGAAGTAGTATGAATAACTCAGATTTCAAATTATGCTGAGGGGTCACACAAGACCGTGAACTTTTCTTCAGGTTTACTAATGCTTCAACACAATTCTTCACACCGCAAACCAGAGTGTTTATCAATCACAAAGACTGAAAATACCCTCCATGTGTACTCTAGGTGGCCAGCCTATTGTACCATTACGTTGGGCCGCAACGTAGTGTTTTGTAACGACTATATGCGTTACGCTCGGAACCATTGTCCCCGAAAACAAGTTCCCTTCTAGGGTTGTTCACCTCAGCTTTTCAACATCTGAATCCGCACCAGAGCAATCTGGTTTTGCATAAATACACAAGAATGCTTGAATTCTATAATCTCTTTTCAACAGTCGCCTAGCCGAATCAAATAGCTTAGACTCTCATCAACAATTCGAACATCAATCGAAATAATTTAGCCAACTTAATTGACCTTCTTCATAATTTACAAGAAAACCAAAAATTCTTTTATGACGTTGTGATACCATACCAAATTAGTAGTACGTTCAGGATTCCGCCATTTTATGACTTTGTCATATTACATCATACCATAGTGGGCTGACGATCTTTCGATCAGAACCAACACTAGGTTCGATTGCATTGATGACTCCATCGTTTACCATTCTACATCATATCAAATGATGCACATGGTCAAAATATATTTTGAAAGATTTTTAAATTATTTTTGACTTGGCCGAAACAAATAGCTTAGACATTCGAATAACGGTGTTGTTTTTTTTAAAAAAACTCATTGGTTCAGTTATCTGACCCAATGTTTTTCTCGAGAAAACTGAAGTGCAAACACTAGCACGAAGTCAATAAATTTTGAAAATCTAGCATAGCTAGATGATTTAGAAAAATCCAATTTCTCCATCACTTCAATCTCTTACCACCATCAATGCTTACTATTCCAAAACTCTTATATAATATATCTATTCTCAGTATAGTTCACCAACTTACCACACCATGGAAGCTCAGGAACTTACCACAATCATATGGGTTGAGGAATTTATCCTAGTCAGACCAAAATCGTCCATTTGCTGAGGGGTCCCACCATACTATTATGAGTCACGAACTTGTCATAGGTATGAGTCTTAAGAACTCGCACCTAATCTTAATATTATCTAATTATATCTTAGAAATCTCTATCTATCAAAATAAATATGAGAAAAGAATCACCATTCCACCATATGTATAATGATACCGTAACACTAACATTCCAACGATTATCAATGTGACGCACTCAGTGCAAGCACAAAACTTCTACCCATACAAAAGTTTGTACAACTAAGTCATCACATGAGTCCTCAATAGAAGTCCAACACTTAACTCTATCTTACTCTATCACTTCCTCGTTACGAACTTTCTATGTTCATCATATACAACTCCTCATGAGTTTATCTCGTACCATATCATAGTACATTCTCTCATAGCATCAAGCTATACACACTTAGTCGTTATAGACTATCATCATTTCACAGTTCAATCTGATCACGTCGTGA
Source organism: Panax stipuleanatus (assembly GCA_020205555.1). NCBI lineage: Eukaryota > Viridiplantae > Streptophyta > Magnoliopsida > Apiales > Araliaceae > Panax > Panax stipuleanatus. Next base: position 89,582,888 of record CM035123.1, read on the forward strand.
TCATCGATTTACCTTAGGGTTCTTTCCTTATTATCAACCAAACTCCATCTGAGTTTATTCTCACTATCTTTGTCATATACATATTATAGACATCGTCTTAATATTTTCATTACCGGAGTTAGGAAACTCCTGATTCTCATTCTCTAGATATTTCAAGATTCGTCTTTGAATTTTCATTTAGATATATTTTAATCTTTATCTTTCACTCTCTCAGGTTATAGTCTAAGGTACACTTACCTAAGGTTTATAACCTACAGCTTTGATACCAACCTGTGACGCCCCCAAATCAGAGTTCCTCCCTTTCCTCGGATCCGGTGTAGTCACGATACTACTATCGTCAAACTATTACATCTTTTCATCATTAGTAAAAGAATACAACTTTGTTTATTACAATTTAGAATATAAATTATATTTATATCCAAGATCCCGGCTTTACATCATATTTGATGTTACTAAAATGTGAAATAATTTAAACTTTTCAATATCCTTTAAATAAAATCTTTTATTGATTTCATAACTTGAATCAATTACAAATCCCTGAATCAACTTTATAATATGATTCATTCTATTTGAGTTATCGTATAACGTTTTTAACTCGACTTGATATCCTCTATGTATCAACTAATACATCTTTACAGTACGACAAGTTTTAAACAACGTATACAATTATCAAGTACAACTCTTAGAACCTAAAAAGGGTTCCAACGATAATCTAAAAATTATTCTTCATTAGGATACTATCTATCTTTATCAATCAAGAAGCACGAAATCTCTACCGTGAATCCTTAACCTGCAAAAGTGGTTATTTGCAAGAGTGAGCTCGACAGCTCAGCAATTCTAACAGTTTTCATGCATCACATAGCATACAACATCATACTTAGTTCATGCATTTATAAATAATTTATATTTACTACGCATGTTACTTTCACATAACAAGTATATCATCAAAGATCAACTTTCAATCTCATTTATATCTCATATACAGTTCATATATAAGTTCACATTATCACAGCATAATATAATTTAACTAACAATTATTGAATTCATATATCAAATAGGAACTGAAAGACTTGCTTAATTCGTAGTTTAACAACTACGACTTAAGTGCTTAAAGAATTCTGCACTTCGTGTAATCCTACACAGTTATATAATCATAGATTTATTTCCATTAGTCATACATTCATACTTTCTCAATATAATAATAAGTATTACATTGTTTTCTATCTTGGCTCTTAGAACCTTGTTTCACTTTCCTATCATACGCTTAGTATCGTTAAGAACGTATAGTTATATCTTAACCATGCTCAATATCAATATTAACACACTTAACTATCTAAGTATTCGACTCAAAAATATATAATCACACTGTCCTCGTGTTTTGCAAACCCTAGGAAAATTTATCAATTTCGGGTTTAATATCACCATTACATCAATAAATACTCATGTCATTAGTTAGACTCTATTTTATAACTTAGGATAACAATGCAAGCCTACCACAAGGTTCAGACTGCAATTAAAACAATAAGGCAAAATTGCCCTGTGGTGCAGCTGCGCCACATTTAGACCTGGGAGGGGCGCAGCTGCGCAGCTCCCTGTCCAGACCAGATTTGGCCTTTTGATTTCTGGTTTCGTTTTAGTTTTCTAGCATGCATAGGTACTAACATATAGCATGTTAAACATCCTTCAATACATCCAAATTATTCACTTTTAGCTAGCATATGTCATCCTTTTCAAAACTCTTTAATCGAGACAAAAATAGGTTCATTCCACAAGAGACTCGCTATGTTAACCATTAAGTTACATAACGATATTAAACAATCCTTAATACGCATGATTATGTGTATCAAACTCGGTTACACATAGTTAGTATAGTCCCTCTTTTGACAACCTACTTTTAAAACATGCTTGAATAGCTTATGTTATGCTTAACTAATTGGGTGCACATATCATTCATGCTTAAAGACATAAAAAGTACCATCATGCTTGAACATAAGGTTAGAATGCAAGTAACTCAATACTTATTCATCTTAATTTCAAAACTTCCTTAATTTTATTCTTCAGAATCAATGTCAAAGTAACTTAGCACATGTAAGACAACCTTGAACCTCTCCTCATGCTTATGCATAAATAGACCATGCTCACATGCTTGGAAAGTAAGAACTTAACCATCTCATGTATATGTTGAAGTCCATTTTCAAATCTTACACGTTCTTTAGTCAACGTACACTAATGAAGTCAAGCATGTTTATGCTTATGTCAACATGTCTAGAGGCATAATGAATCCTATTATACGTGCTTGCATGATCAGAACGTATCTCACATAGTGAGTGATGATAATAGCTTTCTAATTCTAAGTTTTCATCGAAAATTACAGTAAGTCAACTTAGCACATGCAATGTATCTTGAAATCATAACTCACATGCATTGGAACACATATCTATGCCATATAAACATACTCAAATGGTCAGAACTTAAAGGACACAAGTTTTGTCAAAGTTTGCTTTCAAAACCTTTATATAATCTTTGGAAAATAACCATTTAAGCAACTCATGATATGAAAAGGTACTCAAGACCATATGTCGTATCTATTATCATGCATTGTTATGTTTTATCACATATAATAACATATTTCATCATCGGGGGCACTACAATTGCGTATGTGCATGTCCGACGCCCTCCGATTGCTTTCGAATACGTAGCAGTCATAAAAATGGACATTTTTACCCCTCTTAACGACGTCAAATCTAAAAACTTAAAGAATAAAAGTTGTAGGGCTGCTCGTTATCTTTTCGAATCATCCCGAACCACCTCAATCGGAGTTCGTATGAAAATGTTATGCCTAATTTACTACAGCAGGTCAAAATAGTGTTTTTTTTCCTTCTGTCTAACCATGCCTGGTGCAGCTGCGCCACAAGAGGCAGAAGGTGTTTCAGAGTTAGTTCTTTCTTGATTTAGCAGACCAATTCACTTTCGGATCGTCATAACGCGAGTTATACTTATCCAAATTAGTCCGTTTTCTATTCTATGGATTCGTAATTCATAAAACTACAACATACCAAAGAATCAACAATTAACATAAACATTAACTAACCCAAATATTAATCCAAAACACATATTCATACTAAGTTTTTATGCTTTGACAAGTTTACCTAATTTTCATTACTACGGATTCGTTTCTAAACGAAATTGGTCCGTTTAACTTTCGTTGTTTTCGTATTTGACTGCATTATCAATGTCTAACAATAATTCATTGATTACAACAACCCTTAGCCATCAATTTTGTGACTCAAAAGCAACTGTTTCTTGTTATTACTAAGAAATTATAAAGCTTAGAACTCAAGCATTAATGTCGGTAACATTACCTCTTGAATGCTTCAATATGCTAAGTATAGCTCTTCAATACTCCCATTGCTCTCCAATTTTCTTAACTCTCTATAGCTAAGTTTTCCCAGACAATTATCAAACGGGAAAGGAGAATAAGGAGACTCTATTTATAGAGAATTTAGTACTCAAGTTAATATCTTTGCACAATGAATTAATCATAAGGGAAGAAGAAGAAGCTAGTGGATTGAGAAGGGTTGGTAAACTACTCCATCTTCCTCCATCCCTCTAGCCATCATCAGCTCTAATTTTCATCAATAATAGTAGACTAGGCCAATGGACTAACACACGGCTGATATATAAAAGTGTGACACTAATTTTGGGACAAAGCTCATTACTCTCTAATTTATCAGTAAAATGGGTCTCATTATACTAAGGTAAATTCCTTTCGGGCTTATTAAATTAATTATAATGATCATTACTACACTAAATTCAACTATGGGCACCTACCCACATATAGGAAGTATACTTATATTTTAAATATACACCAATATATAATCTTATATCCCATGTAAATTGGGCTAGTCCAAATAATATTTTAATTGGGCTAATTATAAATCAATTGGGTATTCTTAACCCATTATTTTTTATCACACTTAAATATCACAATGATTAATATCAATAATTTATTCCCGTACCATTAATTCTCTTTTAATAATTTCAGTTAAACCTTCAGTCTGATTTAACTTTAGTACTCAGGCCAACAAGGCTATTTATCCCACTTATTAGAGTTATATAATTCAAGCTCGTAGTTTCAACGATAAAATATTAGGGGTCTAGGCCACATTTGGCTTTTCCCCAATCTCACTTCATTTTAATATTCATTTAATATAAAGTTTGTGTGACACTCTTTACCTTAATTCTAAATTATTTAACCACCTTAATTAATTATACTTTATGAAATTGTAATCATGACATCCTTATTTAAAATAATCATTTTTCTTTAAAATAATTAGTATGTACAATACCAATATAATTCCTCAATTTCTTTCCTTCCCTAAATTGTCCCGACATATTTTCAATTAACCACATCTCAATGCATCAACTTAATATATCCATCTCTATCCAATATTTAAATATATTGGTCCCCTTCTTTTATCAGACACTTATTATCCACAACATATCTCAACTATCAAATCTTGTCTATATTATTACACTATGTAATATATTAAAATTCCCTTTTAATTTATGCATTCATTCCATTTTCTTTATGTTAAACACATATATTAACTCACCATCATATGTAAGTGAATTAATCCTTTCTATTCAATTTAATATCCTGCCACTACCACGCAAAGCTTTATAATGTAATATTCTCTAATATCACTTAATTAACCAAACTTTATTCTGGGTTAATTAATTAACTCTTATTCAAATCATGTTTTGCTAACTTAATTCATTCATGGACAACTTAATCACCATTTATGACCTTTATTACACATATGAGTCCTTAATACGCATGTCTTGAAATTCAAATTTCACAAACTCACTTAGAGCTTTCTGCAAACAGCCGTAGCTGCGCTATACAAAGTTTAGACACAACAAGTTTCTGTTTTAGCAGAAATAGAATCTAGATTCCTAAATACCTTGCACATCCTTCTTAAGTGTTAACTCGTCTAACATCAATCTCCTCTTTGATTTCATATCATTGGCTACTACTTTCCTTAACAATTTAAGGATCACACTTCAAGTTTTAAAACTCTATTTTTCCTTAATAGTTTAACCAACTATAAAATCTCCTTTACGGTTTTCTTACCACCAATAACACAAAACTCAAAATATATAGCACATACTATAATCACATATTCCACACATGTATTAACTCACTATTTACTTAAGCGATTCTTAAACCCCTTACTATATCACCATAGTTAATTAAGGCTTTAATATTCAAATTATATTATTCCATAATATAACTTCCAATTTAATATAGATTAACCAATATTTATACTTGTTAGTTAAGTCTCATAATTAACTAATTTATGCTTTACTATCTCAATCTATTCATGGATAGCTTAAGCACTAATTAAAACTCATATTACATTATTCTAGTCTCTAGTTTATATATTCAAGGGAAAGGTGGTTATTCATTTAATGACACCACGTACTATGATAAAATAATTCTATAAATTCTTTAATATCGATGGATAATTTTATCCACCTCTTTTACTTTAATTAAATTATCTCTATAACAAATATATATTAATAATATATTTATTAATCACAAAATCACATATTACATAGTTCATATTACCCTATGTAACATAATACTTCCTTCCTCATAACACACATATTTCTATTCGAACCCAATACATGTCTTAAGAATTTTATTTATCAAATTCTCATTTTAATAATTTCTAAAAATTCGGGTTCTTACACAACCTCAAGCTAAATCCCGCCACATGTGCTTTTGACGTCAAAGTAGGTAAGCTGCTAGGATTTTTGGTGAGTAATTGAGGTATCGAACTAGTCCCTGCCAAGATCAAAGCAATCACTGAGATGCCAGTACCTCAAACAGAGAAGGAGATACGTGGGTTTCTAGGAAGGATCAACTTCATAAGACGATTCATTTCCCAGCTCACAGCAACCTGTGAACCCATATTCAAGTTACTAAGGAAGAATTCCTCCACTAAATGGAATGAGGATTGTTAACAAGTCTTCCTTGCCATCAAGAGACAGCTGATCGAAGCACCAGTATTGGTACCTCTAAGGGATGGAGTTCCCTTGTTCATGTACTTGTCCGTCAATGCCAACGCAATGGGCTACATGCTAGGACAGAAAGATGATAGTAGCAAAGAAAGAGCCATCTACTATATCAGCAAAAGATTCAGCAGTGGTGAGCAAAAATACACCCTGATCAAAAAAACATGTTGTGCATTAGCATGGGCCGCAATGAGGTTACAACATTACCTCCATGGGAACACGACATACCTCATATTCCGTATGGATCCACTCAAGTACGTATTCAACAAGCCAATATTGAACTGTCGACAGTCTAAATGGCAGTTGATCCTACAATAATTCGGCATTGTCTACGTGACTTAGAAGTCAATCAAGGGTCAAGGCATTGCAGATCAATTAGCTGAAGCACTTTCAGGAGGTCGAGCCCCTAGAGAACTATTTCCCAGATGATGGAATCATGACAATTCAACAACTCCAACAAGAGAATACAGTCCAACCATGGAAAATGTATTTCGACGGAGCAGTAAACATGGAAGGTGCCGGAGCTGGGGCAGTCCTTATCTCTGGTATAGGAGAATAATATCCTGTGGCTACCAAACTTTAATTTGGCAACACCAACAACACGGCCGAGTATGAAGGCTGTATAATGGGGTTAAAACTAGCCCAATCCATGGGTATCAAACACCTACGGGTCTTTGGAGACTCTAAGTTGGTCATTAAATAATCCACTGGGGTATATCACACCAAGGAACTGCATTTGCTGCGTTATCATCGGCAGGTCATCAAAATATCCCTGGAGTTTGAAGGCATAACCTTCAACCATATTCCTCGGGGTAGGAATGACTTTGCTGATGCATTGGCAACGTTGGCTTCATTAATCTGCATATTCGATAGGAGTGGGCTTCCCAACATCAAATTCATAATTCAGAAAGCCCCGATATACGGGAATTACATTTGAGAAGTATCAGATGAAATACCTCTTGTCAATCAGCCTTGGTATCAAAACATCAAGGAATATCTCCAAGATGGATCTACACCCACTAGGGCAAGCCAATCCGAGCGAAAGCGGATTCACAAAATGGCTATGAAGTTCTACCTAAGCGAAGATGCCCTCTATAAAAGAGATGCTGGAATAGGCCTGTTAAGATGCCTTGATAAAGAGCAAGCCCAGAGACTGATGGATGAAATCCACGGTGGAGTCTGTGGTCCACACATGAGTGGTCATCTGCTGGCCAAGAAGATATTTAGAACCGGTCATTATAGGATCTCTCTCAAAGCTGACTGCGATGATCACGTCAAAAGAAGTTTTCAATGCCAAGTACATGGAAATGCCATACACGCTCCTCCAAATAAGCTATACAATATGAGTTCACCATGGCCTTTCTCCATGTGGGGAATGGATGTGATCGGCCCAGTGGAACCCAAAGCCAGCAATGGTCATCGATTCATCTTTACCATGATTGATTACTTCACCAAATGGGTTGAACCAGCCTCTTTTCCCAAAGTCACAAAAGAGGTCATCATTGGTTTCATCAGAAAAAATGTCGTATGTCGGTATGGACAATCGGAGGTGATCATATCAGAAAATGCCAAAAACCTGAACAATCAAATGATGAAAGAACTATACAGCAAGTTCCACATTAAGCATCTCAACTCTGTCATCTATCGGCCCAAGATGAATGGTGCTGTCGAAGCAGCCAACAAGAAAATCAAAAAGATTATGCAGAAAATGTTCGCCAATCACAAAGAATGGCCTGACCTGTTGCCTTTCACCCTATTAGCATATAGGATGTCAATGCGCACCTGTACTGGGGCTACTCCCTATTTATTGGTCTATGGTATGGAAGCAGTCCTCCTCATACAAGTAGAGATGGAATCTTTGTGAGTAATGAACGATGCTTAGATGGACGAGGATCAGTGGTTACAAGATCGATACCACCAACTGTCTCTGATTGATGAAAAGAAGGCTACAGCCATTTTCCACGGGCAGTTATATCAACAAAGGATTGCTCGATCCTACAACAAGAAGGTCCGAATACGATAATTCAAAGAAAATGACTTGGTGCTGAAGAAAGTTTTAGCCAATCAAAACGAAGCTAAAGGAAAGTTCGCCCCAAGGAAGTGTTGATGAGAGAAGCTATCAGACTACAAGAAATGGACGGGAACGAATTTCCCCAACTCATCAACTCAGACACCATAAAGAGGTACTATGTCTGAAGCACATGCATACCCGCATCTGGGTTCTACAAATCAAATCAGGTTTGGTTTTTCACTAGAAAGTCGGAACTATGAATGACCTGATCTCCCTCTAGCCGGGAGTACGTAAGCAGCCACTTCTGGTGCTGTCAAACTAAATAAAAACTCAGAAACTCATTAAACCAAATAAAACTCAAAAACCCAAGATAAATACTTTTCAAACCTCTCTCATACAAAGCCAGAACTACGAATGACCTGATCTCCCTCAACCCGGGAGTACGTAGGCAACCATTTAAGGGCGGTTTGACCTTCAAGAAAAAATAAAAACCAGTCCCAAGACACCAAAGACATATAAAAGCTAAATCTTGTCAAGCTACCCTGGTCAACAAGCCCATCTGAGATACTTTCTGACATCTCAACTGTCAGTCCATCAAGGAGAAGCTTAAGATGCATCAACAACAGCGAGTCATAAAAAAAGTGGTAATCACTCAGCAATGACAATACATCTCCAAATAAGGAAGTGAATCAAAAATATATTTATCTGGTATAAAACTGTTTGATATATACATAATGCTCTATATATGACAAAAAAATGGCTGATTTAGTATGTGCAGGAAAAATAAAGCTAGTTTATGGACCCAAAGATAAGAGGGCCAGCAATGCCACCATGGCATCTCTCTCTGAAGAAGGAGGAGCAGCTGCAAGTGTAATACTCTCAGCCTCCATACGGCCTAAAACCTCCACAGTCATCTGCAGTGTGGCACTGTGGTCATCAATATATGCACTCATCTCGGTAACCAGGCCGTGAGTATAAAATCGAAGGGTAGTGCTGTCAGCAATATGGAAATCATGGGAAGCTATAGCCTCATCCCTCTTCGCAAAAGCTGCATCTCTAGCAATCAAAGTGTCCTCGATCTCAGCAAAAGCTGCATCTCTAACTGAGCGGATCTCATCCCTCTCCACAACAGCTGCATCTCTGGCAGATCAGAGCTCCTCTCTCTCTCTATCAAGCCAGCATCATGAGCGACTCAAAGTGCGTCCCTCTCAGCTAAAGCTATATCTCTGCCAGATAAAGCGGCCAATAGCTGCGCTTTAGCCGAATCCCGCTCAAAGGTCATCCTAAATAATGAATTCGCCAAAGCCGGATCTGTGCCTATAGGGATAGTCGGTGGGTCGCTAACCAAAGCAGCTGTCAAACCTACGAATAGCTTATCCTCAGTGGGAGACTCAGGATCCTCCATAGGCTCCTCCTTATTTGAATCTACAATAGAAGCTGAAGGAACAAATGCTACTGCTGCTATATCTGCCTCCAGCCATGCAGAATACTCTGGAGAACGGTACGGATGACTACTGGAGAACTCAGCCCTCTCTCTATGAGTCCAACACTTATATACTCTGATCAAATTGACTAATGACATAGACGAAACTGACATCCTCTGATCAGTAGACCCCTCAAATCTGTGCAAGCTCTGGAACTGATCAAACTAACAGCCAGGGGATGATAACTAGTCACTCCCCTTAAACCCGCTAGGGGCAGGTAATCTATGTCAGGTGCATGAGTAATGAAGCTATATGGGGATGCTAGCCTTGAACATGGCAAAATCACGAACGGATGGTCAATATCCAAAAAAAATGCCGACCACGTCGCTGAATTGATACACTCCGTTGGCTGAAAGGAGTATGACATAGATATACCATGGGAAAAGCAATACCCATAGTGCGTAAAAGATCCAATCGGTCGTATATGGGACATCAGCCATATATACAGCAAGACCGAACTACCCCTGAAGAACCCCTCCGGGTGGGTAATACAGTGAGTGGCTAACCGTAGCGTTTCAACCAATATCATCGAGATGATGGTACTACCCTGCATAAGGGCACGAATAACAACTACCAATCCCATATCCAGATGATCTAAGCGCAGAGGCATATAGACGTATGCCACAATGCATATCAACAGAATATCTACCCTGGCTAGATGCTACGCCTCAGCTGAAATAATAAAATCCCCAACATGTCGATCGTAGCTATCAAGCTCCCCAAAATGATTGATCAAGAAGTCAATCGAGATCACAAGCCTAGATACTATCTCGTCTGCAACTACCCTCTGACGAAGACCGGACATCCGCAGGAACGGTCTCCTTATGTCACTAATAGCAGTCCGGGCGCACGGCAAGTCCAGATCTAAACTGGTAAGCCGCTCGTACTCCTCCAGAGTTGGAGTCAGCTTATGTCTCCCAAAGCGAAAAACCTGCCTCTCGGGTATCCAGCAGGATAATATGCTATCCATAAACCCGTATGGCACCTGAAAATCTGCGAGGGCCAACGAATGCCCTAACATCTGATCTATTGTCCCTCTGACTGAGTAGGGCAAGCTCTCGTACCATGACCTCAACGACAATACCACCTCAAATGGTGGCAAATGCTCAATACGGCTCACGACTGTCAATGAAGTCATCTGTATCACCGCACCACAAGACCATCCAGGGGTCAAATCTGAACTCATCTGTCTAAATGCATACATATGATATAATACATGCATGATGATAAAATATAAATATGATGCGATAGATAGGAAATATTATAAATATCTACGATAAACTATCTACTGCGGGCATCATCCCTGTCTGATAATACAAAGTGAAGTGAAGAATACAGGGAAATGGGGCACCACCACCCAACTAATACAGTGGTCTATCAAAATGATGGCACAACCTGCCAAATAGCAAAAACTATGGCTGAACAAAAATATAGCTGCCATAGCTATCCAAAGAGGTCCGGATAATCCACGTCCAGGTAATAAACCTGCTCTATCTCTGCTGTGGACATAAAGCTGCTGTCATCAGGCATATCTGTGGGGTATAAAGGAGGATCTACCCCTGCAAAACTCTGCTAAATGAACCTGAAGAGGGGCCTACTTTTGAGCTAGACGGGTCAAAAGAAGATGCCTCTGACGGATCTCGGCTAAGATGCCTGATAAAAAAGCGATCCTTATCCAACTCCCTAGGTCAGATCTGCAATCTAGTCTGCATGAGTTGGCTCCCTGAGGCAAGCTATCCAGTCCGTCATCATCACGGACCCTGGTACCATGTCTGCCATGAACTGGATAGCACGAGTCTGAGCTCCAATAGTGCGAGGACTCCACCATCTACTAAATGCCTCTTGGCCGAACAGACCCTCTGATAGGGTAAAGCCATCTATGCCCTCCGTGGGGATCTCTATTAATGGCATGATCAACGTCCAATGATGCCAAGCAAGAGGAATAATGGGAATGCGGATCTCACCCATAATACTTTTGATGGCATGCTCTCCTAAATAGAGCTCCCAGCCTCCCTCTGTCAAAATTAGGACTCTACGGGTCGACAATACAAGCTCTCGACCAGTGGGAAAGCCTCCCTCGAACCTGACAGTCAAAAACTCAGAGGTATACAGCGTCTAGGAGATCGATCCAGCCGTCAAAAGCTCCAACTGTAAAAGAGCATGAGTAAATACCTCAGCAACAGGGACCTCCGCTAAAGTCGAGTGATGTCAACGCCGTCCTCGAGGATAAGTCTCCAGACCTAAAGCAGTGGCGGGTCATAGGCAAGGAAGCCTCTCAAATGCCCAGAACTAGGCCATAGTCAATATCATAAGTCCTTAGTGATCAAAACTGACAAATATAAATGCTGAAATCAAAAAGGTACAAGAAAGATGTACTCACCAGCAGAAATGGGTAGAATCCTAAGCAGGCCTTCGTCGAACCCTCCGAAAGCATGCGCATGCCTCGAGAAAATAGGCAAAGGTGTAGGAACCCCAATCAAAGTCACTGAGACGCTCTACATGCCGGGTGGCGCTAATCAAGGCGAAGGACACAGTAGATGAGTTGTCCGCCACAAAATAACCCCTGATGATCTCCAAAAATAGTCGCCTTAGAATGCTATCTCTAATCCTCTGGTTATCAGGCGGAGGCACCAGCAAATTCCCATTCTAGGCATCTGTACTCAAGGGACCAGATCGGACCGACCAACCCTTGAGCGCCGCCGTGGAAACTCTCAGCAGGGACCTAACAGCAGTAGTAGTGATGTCAGCTATGACAGGCACTGGCTCACCCTCAAACTCAATGCCGGTGATGAACCTCCAGTCCATAGGGGTCATCATCACCTCACAGTCCAGCAGATGAAGGGATTGAGTCTAGTGGAACCAGCGCTCAGACAAAGCCCTCATAGACCCCCAGGGGCAACGGCGGGGAAGAATGGAAAAGAACATCCTGAAACCCCTAGCCATCAACGATATCTCTGTAATCCTCGTGCAGAGTGTGATACAGGGAATGCACGTTGAACCAGTTCCCTCGAGGCTGCATAAAGCCTGGAACCTGCATCAAAATCAACCCATGTCAAAAACCTGTGCTTAGAGAATGGAAAAAGAAAGAAAAGAATCCAAGAAGAGAAAAACTTCAAGTCACCTCATTGGCATGGAGATATCTCAAAGGATGGCGACTCAAGTCGCCCAACAGCTCCTGTGTAGGCACAACAATGCCTGGAACCTCAGTCCGTGGAGCCTGAGCCGGAGCTGGAGCAGCAAAAGTAGCCTGCTCGTCATCAATGTCAATCGGCGGTTCATCTTGAGCTGGACGAACCACCGACTCTACCAACCTGCGAGGTGGTCTAGCCGGACGTGGCTGAGGAACATCGGAAGCTCACCTCCGTCTAATACCTGAGGATACCCTACTAGTACTGTAGGGTCTATCACGATCCATCACCTATACAAAATCTCCAAATCACCTCAGAAAGGGTGTGGTAAGCCTAAAACCTATGGCTTATTATTTAAATCAGTACTCTATGCATCTCTAAGTCCTAAAACATGCATGGGTTAGTCAAAAATACCCCGGAAAGTCAAAACTGCATGTTTTTCAAAAGATAAGTCCTAAAAACATGCATGGGTCAGTCAAAAATCCCCAGTAGAGTCAAAATTGCATGTTTATTAAATGCTTTGGTTTTGAAAAAATTTCGCCAGAGTCTCCTTTGTAAAATAGAATGTCCACATACGCATGACTAGGTGGCCATTCAGTAGCACACCTTCCCAAAAATAAAAACAATTCATATTTATGAAATAAAATCAAAAATAACCTCACATGGTAGCCAAATCACCATGGACATTTTTAGTTGAAAATCCAGGCTCACTTAGGCCTCAAAAAGGATGAGTAAATTGATCAAAAAAGAGCAAAAATTGTCTGTTTCAGAATCTGAATTTTCTTATATCCAAACGTGCATTACAGTAAGATATGCATACATTTGTAGTCAAAAACTTTTTTACAGATCATATAAGCATACATTTATCATACATTACGTCTAAATGCCCCCTACGTGGTTCATATGCTTTTAACGGTCAAAACTTGCGAAAAAAATGATGTAAAATGTTACCTGCGCTGCGCTAAATGCGTAGGAACTGAAGGAATTAGAAAACAGCTGTCCAAGCTCTGTAGATCTAAAAAAGAAGATCGGAATCTGTTTGGAACTCGAATTAGAACTTTAAAAAAAAAAAAAGAAATCCCGCAGCCCAATTTAAAGCCCAGGTGGAAGCGAGCCCACCTGTGACTGCCGCACCTCCACCTGCGGCTCCCCAGGGTGGGTCCCACTCCCCCGGGCTCGGTTTGGTTTGGGTTGAAACAGAGTTTCCATGGCTGCCAAGTCAAATCTGAAGAAAAATCGCTACGCGATTGAGCAGTTTGTCCTGAAATCCTGCGTTTCAGCAGCGTAATCCTGACAGTAGAAACCCTTGGTATTCATTTGGGAGTCATATCCGGGAATTAACAATGCAAACTGCAAGAAAAACTATCGAAAAACTGCATAAAACTGCCGAAAAACTGCCATTTTCAAAGCCTCGGGTACGGACCGAGTCTAGTTCAGCCGTTGGCTTCATCCCAACGAAGTATCGGGTACAAACCGAATCCAGGTCAGCCGTTGGCTTCAACCCTAGCGAAGTATCGGGTACAGACCGAATCCAATTCAACCGTTGGCTTCAATCCAACGAAGTATCGGGTACAGACCGAGTCCAGTTCAGTCGTTGGTTCAGCCCCAGCGAAGTATTGGGTACAGACCGAATCCAATTCAGTCGTTAGCTTCAACCCAATGAAGTATCGGGTACAGACCGAGTTCAGTTCAGCCGTTGGCTTCAACCCAACGAAGTATCGGGTACAGACCGAGTCCTGTTCAACCGTTAGCTTCAACCCAGCGAAGTATCGGGTACAGACCGAATCCAATTCAACCGTTGGTTCAGCCCCAACGAAGTACTGGGTACAGACCGAGTCCAGTTCAGCCGTTGGTTTCAACCCAACGAAGTACCGAGTACAGACCGAGTCCAGTTCAGCCGTTGGTTTCAACCCAACAAAGTACCGGGTACAGACCGAGTCCAGTTCAACCGTTGGTTTCAACCCAACGAAGTATCGGGTACCGACTAAATTTAATTCAGCCATTGGTTCAACCCCAGCGAAGTTTTGGGTACAGATCAAATTCGGTTCAACCGTTGGTTCAACCCCAGCGATGTCTTAGCCATCAGAGAAGCCTCCGCGAAGCATTGGGAGTGATCCGGTGATGAAAACCATGTAATAGTCCATCCTCGATGATGAAATCTATTATACACATCCTCAAAAGGAGCACCAAGAAGAATTGGTGATTCAACCGCCTATTGCAAAATAACAGCGTAAACTTTCATCAGGATGGACATTGGAAGCATCCATTAAGAAGGCTCGATAATCAAGAAATGTCCCCAACGGAGGAGCCTTTAGATATGTGCAACAGCACCGACCGAAAGGAAAAGCCCTGCTCAGAGTGCCGCCAGACAGAGAAACCATTGGTCTTAAACCAAGGTAGTATCAATAATATCAACTTCATCAGAATATCCGAAGCTATCACAGAGGACGACATCCCCAGCAGAGCAAGACGAGAACAATCTGTGATAGCTCATCTCTGACCAGCAAGTCAGTGGTTCCACTACCAGTAGTAGTCTGACAACAACCACCCTGGGCTATCAAGAATGACGTCATCCCTAGTAGAAAGTGACGAAAATAGTTTGCGGTAGCCTAGTATTGACATCCCCAGCAAAAATGTAGAAAACATTTCAGTTTATCATCATCAAACAAAAATCGACAACACCGATGGGAATCAAACCGTTAGTATCAGCCCCAACACAAGCACCGATAAAGGTAAATAATTTAAGATGCAATTTGCGAAGCAATTTGCGACCGATTAACGAAGCGATTTGCTATGCGATTGGCGATGCGAAGTGCGACCTGCAATCTATGAAAACATTTCAACATTCATTGCATTGCATCATTAATATCTTTGCATTTCAAGTGTCTAGCAATCTTTATCCTGCTCATTCCATTACATTGCATGAGCATAACAAAGAGGGGCATCTGTAAACACTCGAAATTTTCTTTTCCTATTACTAACACTGTAGGAAGGTAAAGCGGTCAATCAAATCAAATCCGGTCACAATATCGGTCAATCAAATCAAATTCGGTCTAAATATCGGTCAATCAAATCAACTCCTATCTTAATACTGGGCCTCCAGTTCAAATTCGGTCTCAATACAGATCAATCAAATTAACCCTAGTCACCAATATCGAGACAACCACATCCCCGATCACTAATATTGAGATGTTAGATAAAGCCCGATCTCAATATCGGGCCATCAAATCAACTTCGATCTCCGATCGGACCGTCAGTTCAACCCCAATCTCAATATCGGTCCATCAAATCAACTCCGATCTTCAATCGGACCGTCAGATTAACCCCGATCTCAATATTGGGCCACCAAATAAACTCCGATCTCTAATCGAACAGTCAGATCAACCCCGATCTTAATATCGGGCCATCAAATCAACTCTGATCTCCAATTGGACCATCCGATCAACCCCAATCTCAATATCGGGCCTTCAAATCAACTCTGATCCCCAATCGGACCGTTATGTCAGCCCTGGTCTCAACTCGGGAGATACAGTTAAGCCCTGGTCTCAACCCGGGAAGTGCAGGTCAGCCCTGGTCTCAACCCGGGAAGTCAAGTTAACTTCGAGAACAAACCTGAAGCTCTACAACATCTCCAGAGGAAAACTTGGAATGACCAACTCAGCCTCAGAAACTTCATTGAGGACAAACAGACTCGAATGGGATCTAAGTCTTGGAAACAACTTTCAAAAGTCAATCGAAGGCCATGCCAACATTAAGGGCAACCCCGGGATGTGAAAAATGGTCATTTTACCAACCCTAGGCTGATTCAATCAAACTCAAGCCTAATTAATGCCACTAAGGTCAGAACGAACCATAACGGCGATCTCGAGTGCAAACATCGCAAAACAGCTCAACAGACAAACTGTGGGGAATCGAAGACCTGGTTATGAACCCGTCTTTCTGGACCCGAAAAATATTTTATCCCATGTCATTGTGACACTCTCGGCGAGGGATTT
This sequence comes from Panax stipuleanatus, assembly GCA_020205555.1. Taxonomy (NCBI): domain Eukaryota; kingdom Viridiplantae; phylum Streptophyta; class Magnoliopsida; order Apiales; family Araliaceae; genus Panax; species Panax stipuleanatus. The sequence continues at coordinate 89,599,590 of CM035123.1, forward strand.
TCGGAAAGGTATAGCACGCCTCAAACGGACACTCCGATCAAAAGTTAGAAAGTTTCGACTTTGACCTCGCGTTGCTCGGAGTGTACGTACTTCGAGATGACTTAGCCGGACATGTGGGCCCCACCAGGGGAGCCAAACCTCTACCTACGATAGCAGCAGGTAGAGCCAAGGCTCCCTGGCCTATAAATAAACCTGCCCCCCTCATTTTTAAGAATTTTGAAACGCAGCGAACCTCTGCCCTTTTGATTTTTTGACTTTTTCACCTCTTCTAAACCCAAATTTTTTCACTCTAACACTTAGATATACCCACATACTACCACATATCAGAAAATAACAGGTATATTTGGACGTATAGAGCCTATGATTTGGCAAAAAGCCCGTGTAGCAGTCCATTATGAGTATTTTTACTATCAGCAAGTTTATATTACTTCTTTGCACTGTTTGGCATTTACATATCAAGTTTCATTTTATAAAAATTCCTGGAACTTAGTTCCGTGGTTATTTTCGTCAAAATTTGGTACATGTTTGTACATAAACTCAATTTCTGGCATTTTTACAACTCGGATTGACGATCCGTCAGCTCTAACAGCTTCAATGCACTAGCATCTACGTTTTGGCAACTTCACCGAACTAGGTTATCTTCTCAATCCGATTTTGGCTATTTTTATATTTATTTCACTGTTTATATACTAACTTTTTAATTCTGTCAAGCCCAGATGTCAAATCCGAAGTAATTTATTGTTTTTATATATATTTATGCATATATAAGCAGTTTTCACCATCACCGGTCCTCTTCCCAGTCTTGGTTGACTACATTTCTATCAATATATATATATATATATATATATATATATTTATATATTTCAGTCCGGCCTGGATTATTCTGTTGCCTTTTTACTGTTTTTGCACACTTCACCATTACCGGGTTCTCTTTCTAGTCCCTAGTTGACTACATTTCTATACATTTTCATTCCTGTTCGGCCTGGATCATTCTGTGGCCTTTTTACTGCTTTTGTATATAACTATGCATATATAAGCAGCCTTCACCACCACTAGGTTCTCTTCACAGTCATGGTTGACTACTTTTTCGTACATTTATAATTCTGTTCGGCCTGAATTATTTTGTGGCCTCTTTACTACTTTTATATATAACTATGCATATATAAGCAGCCTTCAAAACCACTGGGTTCTCTTCCCAGTCTTGGTTGACTATATTTTTGTCAATATATATATATATATATATATATATATATATATATATATATATTTCAATTCCAGTCCGGGCACCGGCGTGAAAACCCATCGCCCTTTACAGTTTTTGTATATATAACTATATATATATTGCTATTACTTGTTTTTTTATTAAATTGATGCTTTAAATATTCATATGATATAAATCGGCATTTTTCAGTCACAAAAGCAACCTCGCGTCCCTTAGATCTCTATCTAGTGGGAACGAGACGCTTCGGCTAGATGCGAACCAGGATTTACTGATGAATCCTTCGTTCTGGCGACATTTGGATCTACTTCTGTGCAAATTCGAACTGTGCAGGTTTTTTGGCTACTCATATGTGAGCCTAGGAATCGTGGGATTCATGATCAAACTGATCATAATTTGATTCCCACGATGGGCAAACTCCACTTTACGAATGTACCTTGTCGATTTTTTGTAAAATGTACATACAACAGACCTTAAAACGGTTATCCGAATTTAAGGTCTCAACATAGTGAAAAAATATGGTTTGTCGCGTCAAAGTCCCTCTGATGGCTATCATGCCCATGAGGAGACCGACACTTGTATATTTATTGTGGTCAAGGATGCTTCGCAGCCTGGCAATCACCATTCAAATGCAGCCTTAAGGCTAAAAAGATAAAATTGAAAGTAGTGATATGTTTCAATTCCTATTCTAGCGTAAGGGTTTGAAAACCAGCTTTCAAAACATCATTTTCAAATTCAATCAAAAGAAAAGTTTTTGCAAATCAAATTAAATACTTTCGTAAATCAAATCAAAGACTATTTTCAAAACAAGTCAAACCCTTCATATATAGGCTCAATGAAGCACTTTCTTACTTTCAATCAATCAAACAAAGGCCTAATTTTCAAACAGCATTCACACACGCATTTCAATTTTAAGGAAAATATTGAAAAGATGTGGTACTATGTTTACACGGGAGTTGTGGGGTGCCTAACACCTTCCCCACACTTAACCAAGCCCTCGAGGTCAAAACTTTGCTTTCAAAGATAAAGTTTCGACAGTGTCCAGCAATTGGGCCTCTTTCAAACAAAACTCGGTTGAGTTGGTACAACCATTTTCAAATATACCAACTGGCGACTCTGTAAAATGTTCAAATCGTCGACATGATACATGTTGGCCTTTTTCCTACAAAACCCTTCAAAACCTTTTGCGCAATAAAAAGATGAGGCTAGAGATAACTTAGGAAGAGAGAAAAGATCTGGGTTATGATCCGACCAGCGGATTTTTTAACCGACGTCGACAGCATACCAATACTACAATCAGTAAAGATATAGTTGTTTAAACATTCCTCCATGAATGATTTGGGAGAAGCATCCTATTTATTGGGATTAAAAATCTATAGAGATAAATCAAAAAAGATGCCCGGCTTGACCCAAAGAGCTTACATTAATTCGATGCTAAAATGGTTTAACATGGAAAACTCTAAGAGAGGTCTCATGTTGATGAGTCATGTAGTGAATCTCTCTAAGAAAATTGTCCCCAATGACACCTGAAAAGAGAGATCACATGAGTAACTATCATGTATGCAATGAAATATACAAGACCTGATGTTGATCAGTCATATTCTGGAGAAGATCACTATAATCACTGTAATACAGTGAAAAATATCCTAAAGTACTTTATAAGAACTAAGGATGTGTTTATGATTTATGGCGGACCTAATTTGAAACTAGAGGACTATAAAGACTCAAGTTTTTTAGACTGACAAAGACAATAAAAAATCTACTTTAGGGTATGTGGTTACCTTGAATGATGGTGCAGTGAGTTGGAAAGGTTCTAAACAATAAAGAGTTGTTAATTTAGTGACAAAGACAAAGTATATAGTTGTAAATGAAGCTGTAAAGTTGGTTATTTGGATGAAAAGTTCATTTCAAAACTAGGAATAGTTCATAAGTCTCATCTGGAATCCAAACACGTGTTGCTGCACTTTTATTTGATTAGAGAAATCATTAAAAGAAGAGAAGTCACCTTAAAAAAGGTGGACTCTCAAGAACAACATTGCAGATCCATTTACTAAAATGTTATCCAACAGTAGGATAATCGCACTTAGAGAAGATGAGTATGAGATACTAAGACGATTAACTTTAGTGCAAGTGAGAGATTGAAAGTAGTATGCCCTCAAGTCAATCACATCAGATGTGATAAGCATTTACATTATAATCTTTTTCATTTATTAATAAAAAAATTTATTTAATTAAAGGCATTCTTTATCCATATGTTAATTGGTTGAATTAAATAAATGTGATAAATCCATAGTTTTTGAGCAATGCTTTTAGAATCATAATTTTGATCATGCTAATAAGATCTAAATTCTAGATAGATCAAAAACTAAAATATTCCTAATCGGTTGATCACTAATGTGGGATTACTGATTCCGGATAGATTAGTACATACTATACTTGCTCTGTTGAAGATGATGATTGATCTCGTAATCATTTGTGTGGAGACACTAAAGCAAGTATGTAGGTGCTTATTGGATAATAAGTTCACTGAACGTGGCTCGCTTAAGGAACACCTACTGGAGTTTTACTTGCCTGACAATATGAGTTCCTAAAGTAATAGTTGTACAAGTAATCCTTGGACTTGAGATCATCATAGTATATTGTGTATTCTGAATTATACTTTGTCATATTCCTTAATACTTTAGAGTATGATATAGGGTATGTTTGAGTATAATAATGTGTGCATAGAGGTAGGTGAATGATCAACAAATGATCTACCACTTCTAGTAAAGGGAGAGAATGTCCTATGTGATTCGATAAGTGACAATTTGGAAATCCTTGGCTAAGGTGAATGGAAATTAGAAAGGAGTTTCTAATTTACATCAAACAGGGTTGTGCATTTTATGAATAGAAATGCATATGATTAAATAAATAAGACTTGTCAGTAATTCCATGTCTTATGTTTAATCGGAACATTGTATGGTAGAAGGATTGAATTGTACAATAACTATTCACGTAATAAGTTCTTTGTGTTCTTTGTGATTAAACGTTGAATTCATATTATCTAGATAGTCATGATACATTATCGTAAGGTGTCACTCATGATGTAGAATAAATACTATTTATTTATATTTTAATTAAAGGAGTTTAATTCATTATAAATAATATTAGAACGGTTCTAATTTATTTATTCTACTTACCGGCTTAATATTGAACCTAGAGGGTCACACTATAAAAAGAGAAATATAATTGAATAAGTGATTGACCTAATAATAATAAGTTAAGTATATTTAATTTATTACTAGAAGAAATTAAATAGCTTGATATTTATAATTAAGTATTTGGAGAAATACTAAATTGTAAATTAACATGAGAAGTTTTATATAATAATAATAATAATAATAATAATAATAATAATAATAATAATAATAATATAGTATTATTATTATTATTATTATTATTAATTTAGTTCTTAATTAGATTAGGAATTAAATTAAAACCCTAACTCCTAAAAGGTTTAGGAGAAAATAGTTAGTCTATAAATAAGAGAAGCCTTATTGTGGGATACACTAATGCCAAGACTAATGCTATTAAAAGTATTCTCAAAAACCTACGAGAATTAGGAGAGAGAGAGAATTAGGTCTAGCCACCCAAGGTCTTGTAAAACCTGAAAATTACTTCTTCAATCAATATACTCTTGGTGGATCACCTCTTGGGCATTGCACACTTTGAATAATGAACGTTTGATCCGTGGAATTGGAGAAGCGTGAAGGAGAAAAGTATTGGATCTCGAAGATCACATCAAGAAGTTGATTATCTTCATAAAGTATATCTTTTATCCTTCCTCAATTAATAATATTGCATAAGGTGATTCTTGGGATTGCAGAATTTTTTTAATATGATTCATGCCATGCTTCCGCTGTTTTACAATGTTGATTGTATGTATGTCTTGTTTCTTCAAAACAACACTCTAAACATGGCAGAAGAGCAAAAGTGTCATTTTATTTCAACGCCAAGATCCCCGAGCTAAGATTGTAAGACTTAGAACGAGTATACAAAGCTGTCATGACGGCCTCCTAGCAATAGAATACGTAAGGCAAGACGAATGACTAATAGACATCATCAGATGGGTTTTCCACTATTTCTCTATATTTCCATACTCAAAATTAGGTTAAACTTGATGTCATTGTGTATCTCTTGGAAAGAGCTTTCTAGAATGATATGACACGTCTCCTAGCTCTTCCCGGTTTAAAAGTTATGGACGTTTTAGCGCGTAACACGAGAAATCGACTTTGTAGCACAAAAACCGAGCCAGGTGGGCCCCACCTTAGCGAACCGCAGGTGCACATGCGGCCAAACTAGCTCCCTATATAATATGGATTTTGGCGGTTTTTTAGAGAGAGAATGAGTTTTGTCTAGTGAGAGAAATAGAGAAAAACCTATCTATATTTCATCTAGATCTTGCTAGTTGTATTAAATCTCTCACTAATTTAGAGTTAAATCTTTTAGATCCAAGCTTAAAGAGGAAGATTTCACCATCCCCAAGGTGAAAGATTCAATCTTTTTGTAAATATAGTATAGATCTAGCTTATTTTGTAAATTATTGTGCTTGAGGTGAAAGATTCAATCTTTATATAAATATAATAAAGATCTAGTATAGATCTCGTTTATTTTGTATTTTGTTGTGCTTGAGATTTGTTTATGTTATGATTTTGAGGCTCTCCTAGCAACCTAGATCATATCCAGGGATGTGTGGATCCTAGTTATGGGATTATAGATGGTTAGAGAGGATTTATCATGAATACAATCTCACTGTGATAGCCGATGATATCCTTGTGTTAATATATTGATTTTATTTTTGATTCAACTCTTTTATTGATCATTCATTATCTTCATGCATAAATCATTATACCCAATTATACCCTTTGATATACCCTTAGGGTCTTAAGGGAAATGTCAAAGTATAACTCATCATACACAAGATACTTTGATGATCTCAAGTCTAAGGATTATTTATACTACTATCACTTAAGGAATTCTTATTGATAGGCAAGTAAAACTCCATTAGGTATTCCTTAGCGAGCCACGTTCAGTGAACTTATTCTCCAATAAGCACCTACATACTTGCTTTAGTGTCTCCACACAAATGATTATGAGATTAATCATCCTCATCCAATGAGCAAGTCAACGTATGTACCAATCTATCCGGATTCACTAATCCTCTTTTTAGTAATCCAATGATTGGGAACTATTTTTTGTTTTAAGCTATCTAAGAATTTAGATCTCATTAGCATGATCATCATCATGATTCTAAAAGCATTGCATAAAACTATGGGTTTATCTCATATTATAAAAACAGTACCATGTAGATAAATTAAATGCCTTTAATTAAATAATAATTTTATTAATAAATAAATAATATTATCTCAAATTATATGCTTTACCAGCATACATGATTGGCTTGTATGCATACTACTTTCAATCTCCCACTTGCACTAAAGCCAATCGCCATGATATCTCATACCCATCTTCTCTAAGTGACGATAAAACTATTGTTGTGTTAAAGCTTTAGTAAATGAATTTGCAATGTTGTCTTGAGAGCCTACACGCTCCAGGGTGACATCTCTTCTTTCAATGATCTCTCTAATCAAATGAAATCGCCGCAACACGTGTTTGGATTTCTGATGAGACCTAGGTTCCTTAGCCTGTGCAACAGCTCCGGTGTTGTCACAGAATAAAGGTATTGCTCCTCTAATGCTAGGAACCACACCAAGTTCAGTTATGAACTTCTTCATCCCAACAGCTTCCTTTGTAGCTTTACTTGAAGCTATGTACTCTGCCTCTGTCACTGAATCAGCAATGGTTTGCTACTTGGAACTCTTCCAACTTACTGCGCCACCGTTTAAGGTAAACACATACCCCAAAATGGATTTACTGTCATCTTGGTCCATTTGAAAGCTTGAGTCTGTGTAGCCATCTAGTTTTAATTCAGACCCACCGTAGATAAGAAATACATCCTTAGTTCTTCTTAAGTACTTTATGATATTTTTTACTACCTTCTAGTGTTCTTCTCCAGGATTAGACTGATATCTGCTCGTTACACTAAGTGCATGAGCGACATCAGGTCTCGTACATATCATACCGTACATGATAGATCCTATTGCTAAACCATAAGGAATCTTACTCATACGGTTTCTCCCCTCAGCTGTATTTGGGGCCTGTTTCTTGGAGAGATGTATTCCATTGCTCATCGGTATGATACCTCTTTTGTAATCTTCCATGCTAAACCTCTTTAACATCGTATCAATGTACGTTCCTTGGGATAAGCCAAGCACCCTTTTAGATCTATCTATATAGATCTTTATCCCTAAAATATAGGATGCTTCTCCCAAGTCCTTCATGGAGAAGTGTTTAGATAACCATATTTTAATTGACTGTAGCATCAGAATATCATTCCCTATCAGTAATATATCATCAACATATAATACAAGGAATGAAACAGCGCTCCCACTAACTTTCTTGTACACACATGGTTCATCCTCATTTTTGATAAAATAAAACTCTTTGATTATCTCATCAAAATAGATGTTCCACCTACGAGAATCTTGCTTCTACCCATAAATGGATCGTTGCAGTTTACAGACTTGATTTGTTCCAAACGTTGAAACAAATCCCTCTGGCTGTGTCATATACACATACTCCTCAAGGTTTCAATTGAGGAAGGCCGTTTTCACGTCCATCTGCCAGATTTCATAGTCATAGTAAGCTGCAATCGCAAGTAAAATTCGAATGGACTTGGGCATTGCTACTGGCGAGAATGTTTCATCATATTCAACACCTTGTCTTTATTTGAAACCTTTCACAACCAGTCGGGCCTTATAGGTCTCTACCTTGCCATCCTCTCCAGTCTTTCTTTTAAAGACCCATTTACACCCAATAGGCTTAATGCCTTCAGGTGATGAAACCAAAGTCCATACTTTGTTCTCATACATGGAGTTCATCTCAGATTTTATGGCTTCTTGCCATTTCTCTGAGTCTTTACTACTCATAGCATGTTCTTAATTCAATGGATCATCATCATTCATGATATGTACCTCATCATCATCCTCTATGACGAATCCATACCTTTCAGGTATCTTCGGTACTCTTCCAGATTTACGAATAGGGTGTTGTACAGAAGGTGTCTCTACTTGGACAGGTTTATCCAATTGATCTGTAGTGGTTTGTGGTTCTTGAATTTATTCAAGATCTATTTTCCTCCCACTAGCCCCTTCAAGGATAAACTCCTTTTCCAAGAAGGCAGCATTTTTCGCAACATACACCTTTTGCTCAGTAGGATTGTAGAAATAGTATCCTAAACTTTCTTTAGGATATCCCACAAACGTGCACTTATCAGATCTTGTCCCAAGCTTATTATTTTGAAACCTTTTCACATAAGCTAGACATCCCCAAATATTAACATGCTTAAGACCAGGTTTCCTCCCTGTCCACATCTCATATAGAGTCTTGGGGGCGGATTTTGAGGGGACCACATTTAGTAGATATGCAGCCGCTTCTAGGGCATAACCCCAGAATGATACTGGAAGATCGATAAAACTCATCATGGAACGAACCATGTCCAACAATGATCGATTTCTCCTTTCAGATACACCATTTAATTGTGGTGTTCCTGGTGGAGTCTATTGTGAGATTATACCACTTTCTTTGAGACAATCGAGAAACTCACCGCTTAAGTATTCACCACCATCAATCTGATCGAATAATCTTAATACTTTTGCCAGTTTGTTTTCTCCACTTCACTTCTGAATTCTTTGAAACCTTTCAAATGATTCAGATTTGTATTTCATTAAATACACATATCCAAATCTTGAATAATCATTAGTGAAATTAATAAAATAAGAATACCCTCCTCGTGCATTCGTTGTCATATGTCCACAAACATCTGTTTGTACCAACGCTAACAACTCTGAGACTCTTTCTCCTTTTCCACTAAAAGGAGATTTAGTCATCTTACTCATGAGACAAGATTCACAAGTTGGATATGATTCATAATCAGATAGCTCTAGGAGCCCATCTTATGCAACTTGGATAATCTTGTTTCATTAATATGACAAAGTCTGCAGTGCCACATGAAGGTATAATTAACATTATCTCTTTTCCGTTTCTTAGTATGTTCAATTTAAAATATATTTTCATGCAAGTCAAGTATGTAAAGTCCATTCAAAAATTTTCCAACACAATATAAAACATTATTATTATAAATAGAACAACTGTTGTTCTTTATTATAATGTCAAAACCATCTATATCCAATGCAGAAATTGAGATAATGTTTTTAATGAGTGTTGGAACAAAATAACAATTATTTAAATAAATGGACTTGCCCGTAGGCAGGTGCTAAACAATAAGTCCTTACAGCTAATGCAGTAACCTTTGCTCCATTTCCCACTCGTAGGATGACTTCATCCTTGTTCAGCTTTCTACTTCTGACCAGTCCCTGCATAGTGTTATATATGTGAGAACTACAACCGGTATCCAATAACCAAGTAGAAGTTTGACTTTCAAAAAAATTAATTTCAATCATAAACAAACCTTGATTAGAAGTCGAAGCTTCTCCAAGCTTCTTTTCTGCCATAAACTTCTTGCAGTTCCTCTTCCAATGACTCGGCTCGTTCCAATGAAAGCACATTTCTTTGCTAGCTGGATCAGGTTTCTTTTGATCCTTCACTTTTGCCCTGCCCTTAGCCTTCTTGGTTTTCTTCTTTTCAGAAGATACCTTGGGCCTCTTCCTTTTCTTGGAAGAATCATCCACCAGTAATACTTGGTTCTTCTTGGATGGGAAGTGTCCTTCAGCAGTTTTCAACATGTTAAGTAATTCAGGCAAGCTGACATCCAACTTGTTTATGTGGAAATTCACAACAAATTGTAAGAAGGTATCTGGGAGTGACTGCAAGATCAAATCTTGACTTAACTCCCCATCCATGATGAACCCAAGCTGTCCAACACGTTCAATCAAATTGATTATCTTGAGGACATGAGTCTCAACAGTAGTGCCCTCGGTCATCCGAGATCGGAAGAGCTCCTTAGATATCTCATATCTAGCAGTCCTACTTTGCTCATCATACAACTCTTGGAGGTGCAACAATATAGCAGGAGCATCCATAGTTTTATGATGACGCTGAAGCTCGTTACTCATGGATGCGAGCATGATGCATTGAGCCACAGATGCTTCATCTTACCACTTCTTAAAAGTAGCAATCTCTTCCTCAGAGGATTTTTCTGCAACATTTGCAAGGATAGACGAATTTAGGACATAAGAAATCTTTTCTGCAGTGAGAACAATTCTCAGATTCCTTAACCAGTTCGTGTAATTCAGGGCCGGTTAGTTTGTTAGCATCAAGTATGCTACGCAGTGATAGTGAGTGTGACATTTTTAAATTCTGAATGTGAAATAAAATAATATTTTTAGCAAACATTCATTTAATTAATTACCAAAATAAATTAGGTCTTTATTTTAAATTGGTATCTCCCATAATTTTCTTCAAACTACCCTCATAATATATAATTCGACAAATCTAATTAAATATTTGTTAGAGAGAATAAGGATCCTATTTCAAATGTATATAGCCTTGTGTGAGCACAACAAATTATATATAAGTAAATAGGTAGATAATTCTTGTCAATTACATCATCATGTAACTCTTTGTATTTTGCCTCTTAGATCATAATGGTCAAGTGTGTGCACATTCGAACTAAAATAATTTAAGTTAAGTCGGACCAAGCATTTTCATATAAGTGAAGAGAAAACTACAGCTCTTGTGTGTGCACAACAAAGCGATAATGTTAAATTCCTTTATAATTATTTAATGTAATAAAACAACATCTTAAATATTTAATATTTGCCTTGTGTGTGCACAATAAACTCATATTAAATATTTAATACTCTATTGTTTTATCATGCTAGAAGGCGACGTTCGATATTCCAAATATTTTTGAACGTTACAACTTAATATAATTTCTTTGAGGGGTTTATTATTAATTATCTCATCTTGTTTAGCATGCATGCGCACACACACACACACACACACACACACACACACACACACTACATATATATATATATATATATATATATATATATATATATAATACGCGTCATATTACTTAACATGCGAAGCATGTTGCATAATATATAATATATATATATATAGTATAAGCATACATATAGAATACTATATTCTACCCGGATTGATTATGGACTTTTACTCTAGTTTGGTTCACTAGAGCCACCAAGTGAACAAAAAGGTTAAACCTAGGAGTGCAAGAATTAAATTTAAACATAACTATTACATTTAAACTAGGGCTCCATACAAACGGGTCTTCACGCGCTCCTTGCTCTTTGGTCTCCAACTCTTCAAGATAATTCTAACTATTCCTATTACATAAACTATTTAATTTAAATAGAAACTTTAATCAGCAGTCAAGGGAAAGTACATAGGATGAAGATAGAATTTTACATCAAGAAAAATTAGAGAAGACGAGGTACGCAGACCCCAGTTAATAAAATACACACATTCAAACATTCAACTAAAATAAAATCCAATCACATTTGTCAATAGTTCATAATCAACCCTATTTATTATCATACATATCACCATATGCATCAATAAATAAAACATTTAATATATACACTGATATCGATTTAATGGGCAATCCTAGTTAGTTTCGAAATCCAATTTCAACTCTAATTAGTTATCATAGAATCCAATTCTAACTCTAATTCGTTATCATGAAATTTAATTCTAATTAAAATAAATAACTTTATTTTAATCCAATTCTAAATCTAATAAACTCCTTTACTAATCTGGAATAACAGAAAAATATTTAATTTTAATTTTAATTAAAATAAATCTTTTATCTTAATTAGAAATCAAAATTAAAATAAAAAAAATTCTAGCTGACCGGCGCTGCGGCGCCGCTTCTGTACTAGCAAGGGGGCACTGCGGCGTCGGGTCTCCATTTCCAGGACTCGAATCGGCGCTGCGGCTCCTGCTATTACCTGAGGAGCCTGACCCGGCGTTGCGGCTAGGCCTGTAACAGGCGCTGCGGCGCCGCTGGACAGAATCAGTTTTCTTTGTTTACGAATTGAGCAGTTTTTCTCCAAAACATGATTTCTAGCTAACAATTATGCCCAATCAAATTGTTTAAAACACATATCAGTATATATATCAAATCAAAAACAATTAATAACTTGCATAAAGGTTTAGCTCTGATACCACTGTTAGTTTTGTAACAATCAAAGTTGTTGAAGCGTGTTGAAAAAACTGATTTTAAAATTTTTACAAACCTTTAACCCGGATCATCCTTTATGCACAGTTATTAATTAAACGAAAGAGAAAGAATTATTGAACCATACCCTTGTAGAACTAAGCTTCCACGGGTACGAGTTCAACTCCAAATCCTTCGTGATCTCCTTGAGTTCTCCAGGTTTGATTCCTTCCTTTGATCAACGTTAGCCACCCAAGTGTTTGGCCTCTAAAAGTGATCCACCAAGGAAGAAGAGATATTCAAGAAGGTGGATGTTAGGCTAAATCCTAATTTTGTCTCTATTGAATGTGTATACTCTCCCAACTATTAGAATAGTGTAATGTCTAACCTTGTTCCATAATAAAGTTTCTTATTTATAGATGTAGGCAACCCTCCTAAATCTTTTAGGAATAAGGTTTCATATTAATTAAATAAACCTTTTAATTAATTAGGCTTCCCAATCCTATTGGGAATAATTAAACCCTTTTAATTAATTAGTCTCCTAATCTTATTAGGAATATATGGAAGAGAGAGAGTATCTTATTAATTAATTTTCAAACTCCTTTAAAAATTAAATAATAATAATAGTAATAATAATAATAAGACTCCTCTTATTAATTTATATTTAATACTTTCAAAATATTAAATAATTAATATTAAGCTATTTAATTTATTTTATCACCATAGATTGAATTAAACATACTTAACTTATTATTACGATTATGTCATTAGCTTCTTTAATAAATATTCTTCCTTTTATGGTGTGACCCTTTAGGTTTTCAATATTAAACCGGTTGTGAATAAATCAATTAGAACAATTCTAATCTTATTTAAATAAATAAATTAAACTAATAATTCATTTAAATAAATAATATTTATTCTACAATAAGGGTAAGCCCCCTTAGCGATCATCGGCTTTTCAGATAATATAGATTTTAACATTAATCATAAAAAAACCATGAGTAAATAGTTATCGTACAATTCATTCCTTCCACCATACAATGTCCCAATTAAATATAAGACATGGATTTACTATCAAGTCTTATTTTATTTAATTATATGTATTTCGATTCTAAAATGCACAACACCAAATAATGCAAATTAGAAACTACTTTCTAATTTCATTCTGCCTTGGTCAAGGACTACTGGGTTGTCATTTATCGAATCACATAGGACATTCTCTTCTTTTACTAGGAATGGTAGATCCTTTATTGATAATTCATTATCTCCATGTATAAATCATTATACTCAATCATACCCTTTGATATACCCTTAGGGTCTTAAGGGAGATGTCAAAGTATAACTCATCATACACAAGATACTATGATGATCTCAAGTCTAAGGATTATTTGTGCTACTATCACTTAAGAAATTCCTATTGATAGGCAAGTAAAACTCCATTAGGTATTCCTTAGCGAGCCACGTTCAGTGAACTTATTCTCCAATAAGCACCTACATACTTGCTTTAGTGTCTCCACATTATGAGATCAATCATTCTCATCCAAGAGCAAGTCAACGTATGTACCAATCTATCCTGATTCACTAATCCCCTTTTTAGTAATCCAACGATTGGGAACTATTTTAGTTTTAAGCTATCTAAGAATTTAGATTTCATTAGCATGATCATCATGATTCTAAAAGCATTGCTTAAAACTATAGGGTTTATCTCATATTATAAAAACAACACCATATAGATAAATTAAATATCTTTAATTAAATAATACTTTTATTAATAAATAAATAAGATTGTCTTAAAGTATATGCTTTATCATAATATATGATTGACTTGTATGCATACTACTTTCATTCCGATGAGTACAACTGTTGTTGTTGTTAATATTAGATGAGCAGGTCATTTTATTGTTCAAATAAAATGATACAACTATGTCGAGAATTGAATTTGTGTCAAATTATTTTTATCCCCATCTCTGCCTCTTTCCTTTATGTGAGTTTCAATGAGAGTTGTGTTATCTAAAAAGATAAAGATATGACACTAAAATAAAAAATCATAATTGTATGCATTTTTTTCCTACAGTCATATAGAAAACAGTTGGATCAATGCTATTTTTTCAAAATTTCTTCCAATACTTTAATTTTATGATTTTTCAAATTTGATTGCTAGTAATAGAACTAGGTGGTTAAACGAGAATCAATCATTTTTCTTAAATGCACAAGAAGCACAAACTGCACAACAATAAGCCCCAAAAGAAGCAACAGTAAATCATTATAGTACTGATTTACTACTACTCTCATTTTTACATTTTTCAGACAAATAAAATAATTACCATAAACAAAACCCCACAAAATAGAATAATAAAAAAAGATACATTGAGGCTTATTTGAAACTAATAAAAAGATACCAAAATTTGTTTATACTTTGAAATTAATTCGTGAGTTTGTTTGAATATAGAAAGTAAATTTGGTTTGAGGCTTTAAGCATTTAGGGATTTGGAGAATCATTCAAATTGAACTATGACAAATAATCGAAGTAGTTTCTAAATTGTATTTGAATTTTTTTTTAGTTTAGATTATGAATATTTATTGCAATTTGTAAACATTATTATGATTAGTTCAAGTTTTCTTTATTTAACTTCAACAAAAAAATTAGTTAAATCCGCCCTTGTTGAAAAAAAAAATTGGATCCGCCCCTAGCTACGTTATATTTCATAAGTATCACATTATTTTTCAGCACTAAAGCTTTAAACTTCTATTGTTAACCTTATTCAGCCTGTACTTATTCTCACACTAAAGTTATCCCCAATGGCTCAAGCCGTTACGTTTTTCTGTGTGACTTCGTTTCTGTGCAGGATTGGACGCGTTATTGGCGATTGGGTGTGTGGACAAATTTTGGAGTTAACATTGACGCTAGAAGGAGTGTAGTTTAGTGCTAGTTAATTTTTTAATCAGCCAAGAGTTTAATTGGAGTTATGATGATAAGTAATGTGAAAACAGTCTCAGCACGGGACAAATCAACAGCCGACCCCTCTTCTCAACCTCGGGGATCGGTCAAAGACAGGCTAGAGCCTTCCCCTCACATCTCCGACAGGCTCAGATCCCATGAAAATTTTGTGGGCCCATCGAAGGAGATGACGGAGCCGGTCAGGAGGCAGTTATTCTCCGTCACGCAGAAGACGATAGTCCCTAATAGTCGATCCGAAGACCAAAATTCGAAGTGAGGTGGTCAGGACGAAAAAGAGTCGATCATGGACAGGAAGATGTAGCAGAATAAAAATGCTATAGAGACCCTACGCCTTTAGAAGATAAAGCTAGATGCCCATATGGCAGTCACTGTTGGGTGGAGAGGAGGTCTCTTCCAGACGGCGTCGGGAAGCATCGCCAGAGAATCTATCCAGGACATATCGTTCAGATGGTTCTCGGCATGAAAAGAACATGAAAATAAGCCGCTCTAGGGAAGGTAACAGAGAAGGATGAGGGAAGTCAAGACGAAGGCATCGGTTGACTTCTCCAGGACTATGAGCGGGATAGACACAGGTCATCCCCCGGAAGGAATATTCTGACTCCCTCGTAAAGAGAGTAGCAGAGTTGGAGCAAAAATTGGAATCGTTTAATCAGAAGAAGGAGGCTCCGATTAACCTAACATCCCCAGTCTCCCTAGAGATCGATAAAGTTCGGGCCGAACCCAATAAGAAGGTCCCACATATGGAGAGTTACAATGGTGCCGGTGATCCGTACAACCATACTTAGGCGTACGATTGGCATATGAAATTTTACGATTACTCTGACGCCGCCAAGTGTTAGATGCTCGTCATAACTTTAAGAAGGGATGCTTGACAGTGGATGAAGTTGTTGGCCCCGAAAGCTGGTTCAAGAGTAATAAAATGAGGGGAAAGAAGACATGTTCCCTAGAGTGGATAAGGAAGTATTCCAACAAGACTATGAGCCAGTATGTGAAGATATTTTGAGAGGCGGTCGAAGCAGTGACAGACTTGAATGGTCCTTAGGCCCTCAAATATTTTTTGACGGGATTGGACGTGGTGAGGTCAAGGAAGTTGGTAAAAGACATGATGTTCAACACCCCGAAGGATCTTTCTGAAACATATGATAGGGCACAGAGTTTCATTTTGATCGAGGACGTTATGGGGAGTTTGAAGTCGAATGCACCGTCTTCGGAGAAGCTTAGGGATAAGGATAAGAATAATCATCCCTGGTTAGATAATAACAATAATAAATCAGATAACTAGATGAAGAACAACTTCAATAATGGGGGTTCGGGAGGAGGTTGACCACCCTTCCTGAATCGAGGAGACAATAAAGTATATACCACTCTCAATACGGATTGGGCAAAGATATTAGAGGAGATAAGAGATAAATAATACTTTAAACCTAGCCCGAATAATACCCGTTCGGAGAGAGGAAACCACAATAGATACTATAATTAGCACCAGACCTCTAGACACTTTATAGAAGACTGTATGAATTTAAAAAATTTGATTGAGAAGAACATGCAAAGCAGTGAATTAGTTCAGTATGTCGCTAGTCAAGAAGGTTCGGGAAAGAGACAGAATAACAACCAGGAGCAGAACCCTCAACCGTAACCTGAACAAGCACAAACAGATCGACAAGTGGTAGATGTGATAACAGGGGGCTCGGTTGGAAAGGTGACTGGGAAGAAAAGGCAAAAGATCTTGGATTTTGCACTCACTGTGTCTGAACAGCCTGCCAGGAGGGATCGACAGTACCCTGGCACAATCATCTCTTTTTCTGATGAGCTTTACCCATCAGAACCTATTGAACCGCATGAAGGAGCACTGGTTATTACTGCACAAGTTGGGTCGGTGGACATGATGAGGATTATGATTGATAACGATTCCTCTGTCAACATAATGTACTCTATGCATACTAAACGATGAATTTAGAAAGAAGGAAGATGGAGATTGGGCATGAGTCTCCTCTATACAAATTCAGAAACGACCCAGTTCGGGTGGCAGGTGTTATCAAATTGTCGGTCATCTTTGGAACAACTCCTCGGTAAGTCGAAGTGAATTACAAATTTTTCGTGGTACATGTGGATTCGGCATACAATGCCATATTGGGAAGACCGACATTAACATCTTTGCATGCAGTGACCTCCAATCCCCACTTCAAAATAAAGTTTCCTATGCCGAATAAGGTCGGCGAAGTCGATGGGGATCTTGACCTTGTAAGGAGATGCTATCAGAATGCTTTGATATCATCAGGAGTTGGATTCAGTAAGCAAAGGCATACTATATCAATTGAAGTGGAACCGTTTACTGAAGGAAGTATAAAACCCTCCCTGGATTTGCCGGCTAAAAATATCAAAGACATCGAGTTGATCCTGGGGAACAAGGAAAAAATAATAAATATCGGTTCAGGCTAGCAAGAACCCTTTCGGACGGGATTGATCAAGTTACTTCGGTATATGCCGATATCTTTGCATGGGTCCCCAGTGATATACCGGGATTGAAGAATCTGTAGTTGTACACAAACTAAATGTAGACTTGCCAGGAAACCTGTCCGAAAGAAGAGGAGGATCTTTGCCCCGGAGCGACAGAAGATTATTGACAATGAGGTGGCCAAATTATTAACAGTCGACTTCATATTTGAGATCGACTATCAAGAGTGATTTGTGAATGTGGTACTGGTGCGAAAATAGAATGGAAAGTGGAGGATTTGCGTTGATTACACAGACCTAAATAAGGCATGTCTGAAGGATTTTTACCTGCTCCCACATATTGACCAGTTGATTGACGCTACGTCGGGGTATGCTTTGCTGAGTTTCATGGATGCCTTTTTGGGATATAATCAAATTTTGATGCATAAGGAGGATATCCCAAAGACGACATTTATCACACATCGGGTAATCTATGCTTACAGGAAGATGACTTTCGAAATGCTGAATGTCGATGCGAGTTATCAGAGGATGATGAACTACGTATTTTGGAAGCAGTTGGGACGAATCATAGAGGTGTATGTGGATGATATGATAGTCAAGAGCTTTTTAGTTTAAAGACATTTAGATGATTTGGAGGACTGCTTTCAGACTGTTAGACATTACAACATTCGGCTGAATCTAACGAAGTGTACGTTTAGCCTCGGGTCAAAAAAATTCATTGGGTATTTGGTGAGCAAACGAGGAATTGAGACTAATGTGGAGAAGATTTGTGGTGTCCCCAAATCCGGGTACTTACCAACCAGTATTCAGTGCAACACGATTCCATCCATTCAACTAATATTGACATAAAAGTAATTACTATCTATTACAATATGTCTACCTTATCAAATCCCAGGTTATCAAACCTTTAAAAACTTCATAACATAATAATAAGATATTATTACAAAACATCTAACTATTATAGATATCATGTTTCAACTATTCATTCAACTTCTCATTTCCTTTGTCCTTGCCAGACCCTTTTATACGATCAGATTTTGCTGAAAACATTTAATTTTAAGTAAGAGTGAGCATTTAATTCACCAGCAAGTATTCCTAGTAATCAAAAATAACAACAACAACAACAATAGGAATTAAACATTTTCTTGAATATTCTTCTACAACGACACAAAAGTTTTAAAGTTATTGAATCAATTCTGAACAACATAACAGCTCGTTTACACTTTAGAAACAACATACTATTTATCTTTGTTGAGCGGTTGCAAGACCATGAACTTTTCTTTTTCATACTTTTGAAAAGGTTTAATAGTAATTCAACTATAAACCGTCTTAACTTACGGGCACGATGGGTGATCATCCCTCTATACCCTGTGTTGATCAACACTTCTTACTGGAATGACATTCGCGTTCATCATCATTGCCTTTTGGTACAAATAAAAATCTTCCCAAATAAGGAATGTTCATGCTCAGACTTGAATTCCACACCAAAATAATTTGGTTGGAAACTCTATCCAATTTCAATAACATTTCAAAGATTTACTTTCGAATCAATAAAATGTTTAGCATGCGTCTAGCCAAATCAAATGGCTTAGACTATTTTCTTAAACATTTCAGTTATATTAGAACTTGAAAGGATGCATCAAAGCAAACTGAAATCAAAGATTTATGAATCTTGATAATAACATACCAACATTGCACATACCAATAGATGTACAAAGTTTAAAGGAAACTTGCATTCAATATGTAAATTGAATGAAGTTTAAGAAACTTGCAACAAGTAAGATACTTGCCTCTTTCGTTGATTAATAGTAATGTATATGCTCCTCAAATATCCTACACCATTTAGTTCATATATAAGCACCAATTAGTCATACATACAATGCGAATTCTTAGTTTACATCATATTTAACTTGCCCTTTATAAGGTCTATTTCTTTTGATTTATTTTCAATCCAACTCTTAATATGATTAGTCATTTCATACTTGGTTAATTAAGCTTATTATTACATGATTTAAGCATTAGTGCAAAAGAGTTTTATATACATATGCCTCAAAGTTCATTTTATCAAACAGACTAATCTTGGCAACTCTGAAGCACAGCGCGACCGCTTTAAGAATTAGCATAGAAGTGGTGTGGCCGCGCTACTCCATCTGAGACCAAATTCTAAGTCATTTCTTACACTATTCAATCTTCTAAAATAATTAAGTTCATCCTTTTTATTAGTTTTCTATAACATATTCCAGACATTTAAAGTCATCCCAAACTCATATATATATATATATATATATATATATATATCATAATTATACATGTCCAACAACTAATTTCCTCATTTTGACAAAATTTGATCATTGAAGCATTTTGACAAACATGTAGTGGGCATAGTTTTAAAAACTTAATTCTCATAATTGTTTAAACATGGAACGCCCATATTTCTTATAGAAATCACTCTTTATCTCTCCACAAACCACCTATTCCCATTGCTAACCAATTCACATAAGTATATACTTATTTTACATCTAAATATACCTAACTATAGAAATATAGCAAAAGTAGATAGATTACCTGTTGATTTCTTAAATTCTTGATCTAGACTTCTTCCTTGCTTCAATTTCAGTTTGCTACTGTAAATGTTTCAATATACTGGATGATTTCTATTGAAGAAACATTATAGTATTGGAGAGAAAAATGGAAGAATGGAACGGATGGAACAGAGAAGGAAAAAGCTAAGAATTGATTTGGCTTTTATTAGCTATCTGCATAGCTCAGCTTGGTGGAATTCTAGCTATGCTTAGTATACCTCTATCCTGATTAATATTAGGCCAGCTCTTACTTGATGTATTACAATAGATTAAGAAGTCTCCAGCTCATGTTGCCTATTAACTGACTAAGCTTATGTTTTCTCAATAAGTCCCACCTCATGCTATACATGTAATGCATATTCTTACATAATACATATATTTACATAATACACATACTTATTCCCACACATTTACATATTACATTCAATAAAATTAGAATCTATACATTAAATAAACTAACACATTTAATGTAATGGACAAATTATATTAAAATAATTAATTTTTTTAATTTTTTATTTAATATATACAATAATTTTTGTATAATTAAATTTAACCATTTCTTTCCTTCCATAAATTATTTTCAACAATTTATTTAGATTCAATAAATATATATATAATAATATATTCAACTCTTCACAAATAATCACATTTAACCTCATATTGCGCAACACATATTTAATTATGCAGTCCAATACAACATTTCACATAATAAGAATTTTTATTTATTTAAATTCTTATTTTAATATTTTTCTAAAAAATTTGGTTGTTACAAGATTAAGGCGACATTGGACATGGAGTCTCCTCAGTCGTTCAAGGATGTTAAGCGATTGATGGGTCGGATCGCAACATTAAGGAGGTTTATGTCTAAATCGACAGAAAGGTGTTTCCCCTTTTTTGACACTTTGAAGGGGCCGAAGAACGAGAAGACATTTCATTGGACTTCAGAGTGCGAGGATGCTTTCCAAGGGATCAAGAAATACTTGTCTTCGGCGCCATTATTGATGAAGCCGATCCCTTCGAAACCTTTATACTTGTATTTGGCAACAAGTTCATTGGCAGTTGGTGCAGTGTTGGTATGAGAGGCAAGAGGAAAGCAATCCCCCATCTACTATGTTAGTCATGCCCTTCAGGATGCGGAGAGGAAACTTCGCGCTTTATTTCCAGGGTCGGTTGATAGTGGTGTATACAGATCAGCCGTTGAAGAATGTATTGCAAAAATCGAACGTGTCGGGGCGACTTGCTGCTTGGGCCATGGAGTTAACTCAATTCTCTTTGGAGTATTACCCCCGAACGGCGATGGCTTTGGCCGACTTTATGGTGGAGTGTTCTTTTTCTAAACCCGACTCGACTAATCAGCCAGAAGTGAATGTGGGTTTGGTATTGGATGTTCAACCAATTCATACCTCGTGGAAGTTGTACGTGGATGGGTCTTCGACGTCGAATGTTAGTGGAGTCGGGGTAATTTTGACAAGTCCAGAGGAGTTCAAGGTGTAGCAAACAATCTGATTCCAATTTAAAGAAGCAATTAATGATGCTGAGTATGAGGCGATTTTGGTTGCTTTGTTGTTGGCTAAAAGCTTGGAGGTGCAGAGGTTGGTCATCTTCAGTGACTCCCAATTAGTAGTTAAGTAGATATCAGGAAAATATGAGGCCCGGGGGGCAAGGATGACTAAATACTTGGCCGAAGTCAAGGATCAGTTACATTATTTCAGTTCTTATGTATTCCAAGGAGTGGATCGGTCGAATTATACCATCGCCAGTGCCTTTTCCAAATTAGCAACGACAAAAGTAAGTTCTTTCAGTGGTTCGTTATATTTGGAGGTCTTAGAGGCCTAAAGTTTTCAGACGACGGATGTGTTAGTGGTGGAAAGATCAGACTATTGGCTTACCCCCTATATAGAGTATATATGTGATGGGGTGCTACCTTCGGATCATATGTTAGCAAAGAAGATAAAATACAGAAGTTTGAACTTCGTATTAATTGATGGTGACTTGTATCGGCTAAAATTTTCTTCACCTCTACTGAAATGTTTAGCTCCGTCTGAAGCAGAGTACGCCCTTCGGGAAGTCCATGAAGGGATCTATGGGGACCACATATGTGCAAAGGCAATAGCATACAAGGTGATTCGGCAGAGGTACCACTAGCCGAAGGTCTTTCAGGATGCAAAAGAATATATCAAAAGGTGTCCCAAGTGTCAGCTGAACAGTCTCATTCCTCATCATCCGCCAGAGGAGCTGTCTTCGGTCCTGTCCCTGATCCCATTTGCTATTTGGGGGATTGGCATTTTTGGTCCCTTATCGAAGGCCAAAGTGAAGGTCATATTCGTGGTGGTAGCGATTGATTATATAACTAAATGGGTAGAGGCCAAACCACTTCGGAAGATTAAAGAGCAAGAGTGTTTGAAATTTCTAAAAGAGTTCGTGGTTTTTCGGTTTGGTATTCCTATGGTGATAGCATTTGATACTGGAAGACAGTTTATGGGGTCAAGGTATGAGGAGATTTTGGTTTTGAGGATTGCATTAGTTTGCGAGACACTCATTAGTAATTGGTAGGGGGATGGGTTCGGTAATGGGGAGCGGTTGAGAACTGGAGGCATTAAGGGTTTTTGGTTTGAAAATTGATACTGCACATATGAGAAAAGATTTATTAGAAATTAGGAGATTAAAAGTGGAAATAAAGGGTTCAGTTCGGGATTTACAACCATGTTCGTAGAGCCAAGTTGGGTCGGACAACACTTCAATGGGTCAATAAATGGTCTTCATTTTCTTATAGAAGGCCCGAAGGTATCTATTCGGTTCTTAGGAAACCGAGTGACTTTGAGTATGGGATTTTTGGGGCTAGCCCTGTTTGGCAGGAGTTGTAGATCATTACCCTTGACATAGATCCACTGGGAATGCCATCCCTTGGTTCTAAATGGGGTCTTCATATGTGATGCCCCCAAATCACTATACTCACTATAGCTGATTTGATGCTCACTAAAAATGCTAAATCATTAAGTTTAGAGATGATTTCCTTATTTATAAACCTTAGCAAACTGAAATTCAGAATATCAACAATAACATGAACAACCCATATTATCAATACCCTCATTCCATCCAACAGTTTTATAAACAAAGTTCTCATCTTAATTCCCAAATATCTTTCATTAATTCATACCAAATCCTTGTATATGATACAAGGAACTTAGGGGATGTTTGATAAAAACTGAATGAATCTGAATCTGAATGAGCTGAATCTGAATGAAAAAAGTTGTTTGATAATTGATACGTCTGAAATATCTGAATAACTGTCTTTTACTATTTTACAACTCTAAACTATGTTGAACAAGTATATAATTTTGTCTGGACGTATTTAATAAAATTAAATACAATATTTATTGTACAACAAATAAAAATAAATAATTCAAACAAATTATCAAACAAAGTATGGAATAATTCAAACAATTTTAACTCAATTTTCATAGAAAGTAAGAAATGTAACGAGTTAAACAAATGTGTCAACATAATAATAATTACTTGATGATAATGTACACTATTTTTGATAATTAGAAAAAATAAATAATAGATATAAATTACTTAAATTCTTTATTTCTACAATTACTGCAAACAGAGAACACAAACCCTTCCCATTACCTATGAGCACAAACTCTTGCTTCCAGTCAATTCCTATATCAATATAGACAATTAATTCCTTTATCATATATGATATATTGGCTTTGCCTTGCACCATTAATACTTTTACCTGCTTTACCTCCAGGCTCCAACATCTCCAAGACCCAAACTAATTTTATTTTCACCAACAGTACCAGCCCCACACCTCTTGCAAAGACAAGCACAACAAACACTCATCTCATTAAATGATTTATATACTACACAACTAATTAGTCATATGAAGTTTTTAATCGGTGCTCTGGTATAAGCCCCATCTTTTAATGATTTAAATAACAAGATAAAAATAAAACAGCACAAGGAGAAAAGAGAGAGAAGGGATAAAGAGGGAGAAAGAAAGAAAAAAAGAAGAACTACATGATATCCCTCGTTGGAAAAGAAAGACTGATTGGAAGAAAAGTTGGATTGGGTGTGAAGAAGATGGATTGTATCCAAACATTATAAGTAATTTTCTTTATTGGGAAGGGTATGTGAATAAAAAGTTCATTCAGCTAAGTAGCTGATCGAATAAGCCAGATAATTCAGTCTAATTCGGTCAGATTCTTGCAGCCCTATTCAGATCAATATTTATCCAAACAAATAATCTTAATGACTGATCGAATCAGATATGAGGCTATTCAGACCCATTAAGCTGTTATCAAACAGCCCCTTAGTACTTACTTCTACAATTTTAATCCTTAAGATTTAGATATTCTATAACTTTACATATCAAAGATTCACAATATTAATAAAAAGATTGATCTTGGAACTGAGGGGCACATTTCGGTATTTTTGATATCTTACCAGCGCTCATTAGTGTAATCAAAGTGCTTACAGGACTCCTAATATTGTTCAATACCCTCATTTAGACACATAACTTTATAAAGTTATCTCTTCATAATGATATTTTTATCTATCTGAAATTCACAATATTAATAACACATTTGTACTTGGAACAGAGGAACCTTGCAATGAATTTGGTTTCTTCATCGGTGCTAAATCTCTTGTTCTTACAACACTAATAATGTTATTCAATATCCTCATTCAGATATATAGTGCTTAACAAATTTGTTTATATTTTAATAATTCTATATTTAATCAAAGTAAAGACATGATAAGAATGTGTGAGAAAACACGATAATATTAAAATAATAGTCGATTACATGGTTTGCTTGTTCGTATTATAAAAGTCGTCACGACTATAACAAAATGGACAAGCAATTAATAAAGCATATAAACTAGTCTACGTATTTCGTCTTTCCTTTCTTCTTAGAGTCGGAGCTCTCAGGTTTGCTGCAAATAATGTTTTATTCGCAAGTGTTAGCATACAAAAGCTCAACAAGTCTAAACACATAGCATATAATTGAACTCACACCGATATGGATTTAATGAATTATAGA
Source organism: Panax stipuleanatus (assembly GCA_020205555.1). Taxonomy (NCBI): domain Eukaryota; kingdom Viridiplantae; phylum Streptophyta; class Magnoliopsida; order Apiales; family Araliaceae; genus Panax; species Panax stipuleanatus. The sequence goes on from CM035123.1 coordinate 89,625,097, forward strand.
TTTAACAAAAGATGTTACAATTGTTTTAACATAGTAAGACTGAGTGGTAATTAAACCAAGAACCGTTCGTTTGTCTTTCGACTTAGAACAATTCAGTGGATATATATAGAGGATCAATTTAACGACATCCTATGTTATGCATAACATACACTACACTGACTACTCATGACAGTGTTTAAAAGGGTGTTCATCTCAGTTTACTTCACATGTAGAGGTCGCTCCAAGATAACTTGGTTTGACTTAATAACTATAGCAATTCAATATGTTGTCCGATTTATATAATGACAAATACACGCAAGTTCACATGGTCAATCAAGTAATAAAGTGATAATAAATTTAGTCGAACCCACAGAGAACGGTTACTAACAATTACTCTAATTATCAAGTTTTTACCAAGTTAATCCACTTAAACAGTCACTCAATTGTTTTGTGAAAATTATTTTAAATAAAGAAATAAAAAATAATTACCTAACAATTATTGATCACCAGATGATAAAGACATAAGAATACAATTTCCCCAATTACTTCACAATAATCGTCTTATCTTATTTTCACTTAATTAATCCAATGAGTTGTTAACTAGGATTGCTTATCAATTTATTAATATCTTTAAATGACTAATTAAAAGATCTATTCCAGTTATTTTACTATTTTCATGCAAGACACTTAAAATAGATTCATTAAGCACAAACTCCTATCGCAGTTATACATGGCATACAAGTACTTTCGTCTCATACACTATTATGTTATCCTTAACAAGAATCAACAAATTCATGTGTTATCACATCTAGATCTAATCCTAGATTTCCTCTTTCAATTCCATCTAGGATATCAAATTAACTGCTAGCTATACAATTAATAATTAAGCAAAAAATATGATAATCAACTCCATAAGATCAATAAATGAAAATAATGATAACTAAATTAAAGCATTGAAAAAAGTTCTATTGTACTCCTAATTGAGAAATTAGGTCATCATCATAATAGAAACTAGAAGATTAAAATTAAATAACATCTCAACTACAGATATTGAATAAAAGAGAAGAAGGAAAACTCTGTCGAGGAACTCCAATCTCCGTAGCTTCAATCTCCGTCTTGTGTGTTCTCCAATACAAATCTCCAAGGCTCCAATAGAAGTGGATCTCAATGAATTGCAGTAAAAGTCCATAATCTACTCATACTCCTATTCTAATCCTAACTTGTATTATTCTCTCAATTGTCAGTCTCCCAAATCCAACTTATAATCAAGTATTTATAGTTCTAAGAGAAACCCTAACACATTAGGCATCCCAAAATCCTATTACAACTCAACTTGGACATCATAACACCCAAATAAGATCTCTCCCCACCGTCCGACGTGCCCAGCGCTGCTCCTAGGCCAATTTGGGCACGCCCCGAGCTAGAGGTGCAGAAAATCTGATGGTCTGGCTCGCCCCGCGCTGGTCTTAGTTCATTCCTGGCGCGTCCCGTGCCGATCAATTTTCTATTGCGACGTCTTTTGGTAAAACAGCCACAAATTTTTATCCGGGAGGATATACGGGGCCCACTACCTATCGAATTGAAGATCTCGACGAGATCTACAACTTTTATTCTTTGAACATTAACAGATTTGGGACGGATCAAGGTCGAAATTTGGATTCAAGTGGATGTTATGTTAATGACAAGCAAGATACTTCCGAGCTTTGATCTCCGTTGATAAAAAGATTATAACTTTTTCATATGAACTCCGATTGGGATGATTAAAAATGTTTCGGAAAGTTAAGAAGTAGATCTACAATAAAATCTAAGTTCCAAGCCAAGAAAATGAATCCAACTTGGTGTTAAAAGCCCTTCAATCTTCACTTCTTGCATTTACTTGCATATTTTACTCCAACAGATGTCCGAATTGATTTTTTTTTGCTTCTTCATGTCAATGTCTACTCATAGCCTTCTTTTTCCTTTATTCTCCATCCCTAGCTCGAACTGCTTAGCTCCACTTTAACACTGCTTTAGCCAAATAGCTTCATTTTTCATATCTTTGTTCTACTTTTCCTTTTCCTACACAAGATCAATTAAACACGTAATAAGGAACAGAAAATACCCAAAATCTCATAATTCATCAAACTAAAGATATTCAATTCATAGGTATAAAACCCACTCATCAAATACCCCCAAATTTGAATCGTTGCTTGTCCTCAAGCAAAACACTAAGAACACAAATTAGAAAGATTTAATCTCTAGCAATGAACTACTTAAGTAATGAATCAATATGAATTTGAACAATGGCCTTAAAGGATTTCTTCTAATGATAACTCAAGAAAATTTTTCGAAAACATGCAAAGCCTAAAATTTTAACCTAACCATCAGTTCCACAACTACTCATGATCTTTTAAGTGCGTGTGTGCATCCAAATGTTCAAACTAGTCATAATTTAGATAAGATCATATAAACAAATACTCATAAAAGATTTACAAATTAACTCTAAAAACCTTCTTATCACATCAATTTTCTCTAATAAAGACAACACATAAAATTTAGAGGATCAACCGAATATTTAAACATTTAAGCACACATGAACTGTAAGACCCCAAATTTAATGAATAAAGATTTAATTTTCTTTATATATTATTTTAAAATAGTAAGGTGTTGATTTGATAAATGTGATAAGTTATGGGTAAGATGTGCAAAGTTTACAAAGTAAGCAAGTGGTTATAAAATATTCGTTGTGTCAGAGAATATTCGTTTGGTCGAGGAATATTCTTTTTGTCGGAGAATATTCATACGACGGCATAGTCATTGGTGGACCCCACAATGGAATGAATGTCGGATATAGAAAGCGACAGAAATAACCTTTTTACAAAAATAAAGGTAAAACTTTTACCGTTAAAACTGTTGAAATACCCGGTGGTTAAAATACAGTAATACGCGGTGTTGCACGGTCGCACACGGTATTGCACAATAATTCTAATTATTGATTCTTACGTAAGAAGTCACTACTCAATAATTGTTACAGTAATTACTGTTTAATATTTTATTTTATTGATTCAATAATTGCTACGTTAATATTTTATATTAGTGATTCAATAATTGTCATTGCACAGTATTTCAAATTATCAAATCAATAATTCATATTATTGGAATAATATTATTAGATAGCATTATTGGCAATGTGTAAGGAAGTTCTGTCTAGGAGGGGTTATTTAATTGCGCGCCAGTAAAGAGAAATCCTTATCGAAAGACCCCCTCTTTCCTGGGAACGACCTGGTTGTCAATATTGTTGTTCTGTAATATTATTTGTGAATTATTAATATGATAAGGAAATATTTACTCAATGAGGATTTAAACGGAGAAATTTTTAACATATGACATTTGTTGAAAGTTGGTATTTTATTTTTTTTGATAAAATAATTCATTCAAATATATTATTATAATATAACATTATAGTAGTATGATATGATTATATAATAGTTTGATTTTTATAATTTGAATGGTAACATTATTATAGTAAATTCATGGTATAAAAGTAAAATGAGGTAGAAGAGAACAAATTGAATTTGAATTCTTATGATGTAAGCAATGATGTCATCGGAATGATGAGGTAAGCAATGATGTTATCGAAACGATGAGGTAAACAATGATGTCATAGGATCGATGATGTAAGCGATGATGTCATAAATTATGGTGAAAAAATTATTTTACCCTTACTCTGCCGAGCTTATAAATAGAAGTTCATTTCTTCATTATTTATCACCAATTCACTAAAGCTATAGAGAGAATAAGAGAGAAAGAAGAAGAGTATTCTGCTATTACACTAGTGCAGTTTCCAAATTTTTAAGGTAAGGGGTATTATTTCTTTCGTATTCATGAAGAGAGTTATTTTCTTTCAATACTCGTAAGGGTTGTTATTCCATTCTTTATTATTCTGTTGGAATAACCTGTCTACGCGGACTACCGCATGCATGGTGAAATCCTGTTGTTTTTCTATTCTTTATTATTCTGTGGGAATAACCTGTCTACGCGGACTACCGCATGCCTGGTGAATAACCCTTCGTATTCAGTTGTTATTAAATTGTGGAAATAATCTGTCAAAGCGGACTACCACCTGACGGGTGAAAATCCAATTGCAGTTTCGTATATTGTTTCATTTCAGATTCCTAACTCTAAACTTACTACGGTAAGTATTGCTTCTATAATTTCTGAAATGATCAGAAATTCCTTGAGTTTTGCGCTTCATCTAATATCATTTCACTGGAATATTGGTCTAAACTTTTTTGTAAAATTTTTATCTTTTCATGTCGAGTTACTATTCATGGGTTACTATTCACGGGTACTATTTACGATAAAAAAATTATTTTTTTTGTTCTTTCAAATTATCTTTGATTGTATCCAATTTTTGAACTTCATTCTTGAATTTTTCTCCACAATTGATTATTACAGAGTATTCTTGAACTTGGATAAATTAAATTATGAATCCCTAATCGTTGTCCTTTATCTCACTGGATTCGTTCCTTATATTATTTTTCATCATCCTCAGTCTTAAATTGTGATACAAACGAATATCTTTGGCCTATAGTGCAAAGATGAATGATTATTTGATGAATATCTTTGGCATGTAGTGCAAAGATGATTACTTGATGAATATCGTTGGCACGTAGTGCAAAGATGGACAGGTGTTGAGATGAACATGACCAACTGGTGATACAAATGAATATCTTTGGCCCGTAGTGCAAAGAAGAATATTTGATTCGAGATGTCTATTGATTGATGTTACAGGGATAAAATATTGATGATGGACTTTTAAATCAAAGAAGATAGTAGACATCATTCTCTACTTGACTCTTCTAATGAATTGTTATTTTCGCTGCAGTTGTTGATCTAAAACTTGTTGTCCATAATATTTTATCTGATTTGTTGAAGGCTAACGATAATTTATTATCCATTATCTTAGTCATAATATTCTTTACTGGGCTAGTTGAGCTCACCCTTTTCTTTCATTGTTCTCTTTAGGAAATGAGAATATCACGGGGACTAGTTGGGGATCAGAGTGATGGTCAGAGTTAGATCTGTAGAAGTCCTCACTATTCTATAAAATAGTGGGAGAATAATTGTAATGAATAAGAAATAAATTTGAGTGTTTATATTTCGTATTATATACGATTTGTATTGAAACTCACAGTTGTGTGGTCGTATTTTGCACAACCGTGTGTTATAAAAAATTATATTTGGATCCTATACCATGTATTTGGCGACTCAGAATGGGTTGGGTATTAAACCTATTTTGAGGGCGTCACATGAACCCTTTCTAAGTATTTCAAAAACACATTTTTTCCCATTTTTACTATTGTTTTTAGTGAGTGCGTTTTACGCTCCCTCTCACTTCCTTTTGAACGAGTGCGTTTTACGCTCCATCTCGTTTCCTCTCGCATAAGTGTGTTTTACGCTCCATCTCGTGCATGTGTTTATGGGTGAGTGCGTTTTACGCTCCATCTCGACCCACCACGTACATAATTCAATTATTCAACTCGGGATGGTTCTAATTTTTTAAAAACACTCCAAGATTTTTCCCAAACTTATGTGAGTGCCTAATTTTAACTTTGAATGATGCTCAAATGAGATTTCTTAAGTTGCCAATTTTGTTTACCTCAACTAGCTAAACAAATGGATATATGCGTATAAGTGCAAACGGATCACAAACAATGTTAATCCAACTAATAAGTCGAAATATAGACTAAGCATTCTCATCAATTCTTTAAGAGATAAAAACTCTTTAACCACCCACTTATCATTGGCCAAAATCATATTCATCAACACATTGCCCAAGTAATAACCAAACATAATAAATACGCCCAAAATTAAAACAGATATTGTCCTCAATAGCTAAAATAGGAAAAAGTAAAGTAGAGGACTTCCCTAAAAATATAGTAATTTTCCTCCTTGTCTGCTAAGTCTGAAGAATAAGCTAGGCATATTAGAAAGAATCGGGCACCACACTTGAATTGGACTTGATTAACCTGAAAACACGATAAAATCAAGTTTATTAAATCCTAATAAATGCAAATTTCTTAAATAATAAAAACAAAATTAAAATTTAAACTTCGGTTGCCTCCCAATAAGCGTTTGTTTTAGAGTCGTCAGCCCGACTACTTCAATTTTCTCTATCTAATTCCCCTTCGAAAATTGAGGAACACTCCATCCATCGGTAGCAACGTAACTTTCGAGGGCTTCGCTTCAATAAAGGTCATCGTTTCAAGTTCACTTAGCTTATTGATGTGATAAAAATATGTAACTGTAAGTGCACAGTGTCAAATTGAAGAATGGCAAGTACAGGTCGAACCTACAAAGACTAGATTAATTTTAATATATCCTTAATATCTATTTTAGGCGAATTAGAAATAAAGATTGAGAATTGATTAACTAAACTATGAAAACTAATAATGAGGAAACAATTTAGGAATCCGAATTCATTAAACAATAAACATAATAAGTAATTCAATCTCTTCTATTTTATAACTTAATTATGATTTTGATCCCCCTTACCTTTAATTTAGTAATTTTACAATTAACGTTGGGTAAGCATAAACTCTGAAAATTTAAGGATTAACTATAACCCATCAAAACTTCTTCGAATAAGCATGGATTATGAAAAACTCATATCTTAACAATAATCTATCAAAACCTCTTAATTAATTTAAAATCACATAAGAACTATAAAACGAAGGTATTTCAATAAAGAAACATGAAGGCGGAATTAATTAAACATAAAAGTATAAATAATAGAAGAGATGAAAAATATTATCATGACTAATTATTTAATTTCATCTTCATCCTAGATATGAAAAATTAACTATACATGAAAATAAATAAACTAACTAAAATAAAGAAGAAGAAGAATAAATAAGAAAACTCCCTTTAATTAACGATCATCCAACGAACGCACAATAAAGAAGTAATTTAATCTACTCTTACTCCTAACCTAACCTAATCTAATACCTAATATTCTTCTCTCTAAAACAAGAGACCTATTTATAAGAAAAATAAATCTGTGCCCTAATTTAGATACATTGAACTTGGTCTCTTTTCTTCCCTTTTATCCTCTTCTTTCCTTCTTGACTTCAATCTCTATATGGCAATCCTCCAAGAGTCCTTTTTCATCTCTAAAACTTTGATATAAATCCTTTATTTGCTCCCCAAGAAAAATAAATATTATTTCCTACAAAACAAAATAAAATGTATTAGTTAAATAAAATAAGCATATAAAATAATGACTATGAGAATATTGAAATGTATTAATTACGTGTCTATCAAATACCCTCATACTGAACTTTTGCTCATCCTCGAGTAAAATAAAAATAAAACAAAAATTATACTACCCCATTTTCGTATGAAACACGATTGCACTTAGCATGTGCAACAAGCTTTTAAACCCCAAGGTTACCCCAAGTGGACGAGTTGTGTCTCGTGAGAGTTTGCAGTGAATATACCCACAAAATTTAAAATATTTTTGAGTTCAACAAGCCATAAAATTGAAATAAAACTTCTAAATACCTATGGGCATTGTACATAAGCAAGATTAAATTCAAAATTACCCTTTCACCTTATCAAAAATATTCAATCTTCATTCTAGACACCATTCTTCATTAAATTAATTCCATGTGATACATGCATGTGTATGTGATGTAACTATTAGTAGGGATTTTTATCATAAAAATCAAGCAAACTCATTTTTCTTTTCCTTCTTTCTTTTTTCTTTTTTTCCACTTTTTTTTTAAAAAAAAATTCTTGACTTGTGCAATGTCTCATTTTCTTAGGCTTTTCAAAGTTACCCATGTAGTGAGCGTTGGACCAATGACTCCCAAACCAGTTAGCTCTATGTCACTAGGTGTAGTGACACCCCTAAGGGCTTACTAACTCGAGTAACAAAGGCCACAAAATTAGACTAGTCAAACTGCTTTTTTCCATCACACTTTTCAGCTTGAATATCGATGCTTCCTGAGGTTTGGATACCCAGTTATTTTGTTCAATGGACATTGAAACAATTATTTATTTCTTTTTTTTCATCTTTTTTTCTTTTTTTTTCTTTTTCATTGAAATTACTTTAGTCATAGTTTATATCCACAACTAAGAGTTAGTATAAATGCGTAGTGCAAAAATACTTATGAAGTCAATTTTATTCCATATGGTATTTCAAACTAAAATTTCGTATCTAATCAAAGATTCAAGAGTTTTAAATCTTTCAATCTCACTCATGAGTTTTGCTCCACAGACACTTTTTAGAATTAATCCAACTCATAAAAAGTCAAACAAAGTTTTCAATTTTTTTCTTTTTTTTAAATTTTTTTTACTATATTTTCCTAAAAAAAATCTAATGCAATAATACAAACAAACTCCCCCCCCCCCCCATACCTAAATCATGCATTATCCTCAATGTATACAAATGAAAAATAGAGAACAACAAAATAAAAAAATTGTACCTTGTATGCTGAGAATTTGTTCTGCTTTAAAATGTGGTGAGAAGGAAAATAAATGTACATACCTACGAATTTTGTAGATCCTAAAATGTATGTGACTAAAAATGAATGATACAAATGGGTAAGTGAGTGTGGTCTTTTCATGATTTTCAGGAGGTCTAGGAAATTGAAAATAGTCAGAATTTTCATCAGAATTATGCTTTAAATTTACCTCAAGAAAACTTTTACTAACATGCTCAAAGGATGGAAGAATTGCTTCAAATACATGTTCTAGTTTAGTTGACGTATTTGTAGTGTATCTCAACAGCTCATTGACCTTATCTAAATATTCGGATTCATTCCAATTTTGGTCAAGGTAATTTTAAAAAAATCAATTGGATCTTTTTCAATCAAGAGTCTATTTTCAATTATTTCTTGGGTCATAGACAATTCTTGGATCATGTTTACTTTTATGGGTTGATCCAAAAAATCACTAGGTGGTTTTTTAGGAATAAGTCCTTCAGGATATAGAGCTTTAGGCTTGTAGACTTTTTCAACAGACCCATCAAATGCAACATGATCACTTTTAAGTATAGACTCATACTTTTTAGACTCCCCAAATTTGCTTGACTCAAATTGTGTAGAATTGAATACAAAATTTTCATTTTCCTCATCATTTTCACAATCATCAAGATTTTCAAAATTAACCTCAGAGTTACTAGAAAATTCATCCACCTCTTGTTCATTTATTATGGTGGCTAATCGACTCATTTGAATTTTTAGACGAGATATAATGCTAAATTAATTTTTCATTAAAACTTCCATAGTTTTTTCTAAGACACTAAGTCTTTTCACTTCTTCATTTGATAATTCTTGTGGATATTGAGGTTCTGGATCCGAATATGAATATGGATATGGATGTGGATATGAACTTAGATAAGAATTTTCATAAGTTGAAAAAAATTGATTTACTTGGTATACATTAAAATTTTCATAGGGTTCTTGATTCCAAGCAAAATTATTATTCCAACTATAATAAGAATCCATCTTTCCACAAATCACAAAATAAATATGCAACTAAACGAAAGTTACACAAAAAAAATAATAAAATAAAATAAGAATCCTAATTCTACGGTTAACCTAAATAAAATCTAGACAACTCCTAACTGTTCCAAGTTACACCTTAAAGTCCAAAAAATTTAAAATTAATCACACCACTAGCCAGATAAGTGTAAGAAAGGTGAAACTCTCTCCGTGGGTAAGGTGACTAATTGAATAACCACACGTTCTTTAGGCGTTTACCTTTTGAACCACTTGCCTAGATACCAGTAGTTTGATTAATTTAAAATTTAGTCTCCTCTTGGAGTCCCTTGTCCTAATTGAGCTCAAGAGTCTTAGGGGCCAACGTCTATTTGATTTTATTAAGTCAATGTTATGTAAAATGAATGGGTGGTTTGTGGGCTAAAAAAAGGTGATGAAATCCCCACCTTATCTTGTTACAGGTTGTGCTCTTAATGTTAGATTACAAATGAGAATGTACAAAAATTAAACAAATAAAGTGTCCTAAAACTACGTGAATTACGAAAGAAAAAGATATTTTGACGTACCGCAATCCTCCAGCAATCACCACAGTTTATATTTGACAAAAAATAATAAATAATAAATAAACAGGATGTGCTCTACGTAAGTGAATGGATGAATGCAACAATTAATTTTTTAACTAACAATAAAAACTAAAAAAAAACTAAGCTACTAATTTTTTTTTTTGAGTTAAGATACAAAATACCAAAAAAAACGCAGCAATAATAATCTTTCCGTACCGTTGATCCGCTTCGATAACCCTGAAAAAAATGATAAAAAAATATTAGAAATAAAAAAACTAATTCGAATAAATAAAATATAAGAAATATAAAATTAAGACTAATCCCCGGCAACGGCGCCAAAAACTTGATGTGATAAAAATATGTAACTGTAAGTGCACAGTGTCAAATTGAAGAATGGCAAGTACAGGTCGAACCCACGGAGACTAGATTAATTTTAATATATCCTTAATATCTATTTTAGGCGAATTAGAAATAAAGATTGAGAATTGATTAACTAGACTATGAAAACTAATAATGAGGAAACAATCTAGGAATCTGAATCCATTAAACAATAAACATAACAAGTAATTCAATCTCTTCTATTTTTATAACTTAATTATGATTTTGATCCCCCTTCCCTTTAATTTAGTAGCTTTACAATTAACGTTGGGCAAGCATAAACTCTGAAAATTTAAGGATTAATTATAACCCATCAAAACTTCTTCGAGTAAGCATGGATTATGAAAAACTCATATCTTAACAATAATCTATCAAAACCTCTTAATTAATTTAAAATCACATAAGAACTATAAAACGAAGGTATTTCAATAAAGAAACATAAAGGCGGAATCAATTAAACATAAAAGTATAACTAATAGAAGAGATGAAAAATATTATCATGACTAATTATTTAATTTCATCTTCATCCTAGATATGAAAAATTAACTATACATGAAAATAAATAAACTAACTAAAATAAAGAAGAAGAAGAAGAAGAAGAAGAAGAAGAAGATTAGAAATAAATAAGAAAACTCCATTTAATTAACGATCATTCAACGAACGCACAATAAAGAAGTAATTTAATCTACTCTTACTCCTAACCTAACCTAATCTAATCCCTAATATTCTTCTCTCTAAAACAAGAGACCTATTTATAAGGAAAATAAATATGTGCCCTAATTTAGATACATTGAACTTGGTCTCTTTTGTTCCCTTTTATCCTCTTCTTTCCTTCTTGACTTCAATCTCTATATGGCAATTCTCCAAGAGTCTTTTTTCATCTTTAAGAGTTGGATATAAACCTTTATTTGCTCTCCAAGAAAAATAAATATTATTTCATACAAAATAAAATAAAATGTATTAGTTAAATAAAATAAGCTTATAAAATAATGAATATGAGAATATTAAAATGTATTAATTACGTGTCTATCACTTATTACTTTTAGATAAAATCTCTTTTATGAACTGCAAATAGCTAGGCATTTTCTCTGTTGTGTCTGTGAACGAACTATTGAATTGAAGCTTCCTGAAAATAAATGGATCTTCATCCATCTTCTCATGAACCCTTATCTCATTCCACCATGGCTACAAAGTTATACCGGCTCCTATGTCACATAAAGCTCTACCTACGGAATGACTACCATTTGTACACGGGTTTGCAATGCTATCTGGATCCTTCAGTTTTGGTGGAAGAGGCTTATGGGGCACTATCAAAATTTGATATTTACAACATTGGAACTCAAGGCTAGATCTTCTCCGACCTTCTTTTCTTACTCCCACTTGTCTCCTCCTTTTCAGCATCCATGACTATTGGCTCAGGTACTCCATCAGTTTCAGGAACCATATTACTTGATTTGATGTTGTAATCCTCCAGGGCTATCTCTGGAGTGTGAAAATATGCTTTTGCCCTCCTACAAGGTTGGTACGAGGGAAGAAAATTTTGATTGTCTACAAATCTCTTGATATCTTTCGCCTGAACTACGAAAGACCTGATCTCCCTCCATCAATGGGAGTACGTAGGCAGCTATCTATGGTGCGATCTAACCTTCAAAAGAATTAAACAAACACTCTACCTCACAACCTAAATACCAACCAAACAATAATCCTAAGACACCAAAATCCCCACCCAAGAAAAACCCTCAAAGTTGGTGACCCATGTTGAGAAGACCCAACGACACTGCAATCAATCCGGCATAAGTCCTGAACAGGAAGAGACATCGATAAATTAAAATATCCAGTCAAAGGGATGAAATGACAAGATGCGACCCTTCAACAACTCATCAACCCATGAAATGCGAGAAGACTTTATCTCCTTTTGACATACAGAAGTGTGTAGGTGGCCTTTGTGACAAAGTCTATCTCATACTCGACGACCTATTCTCCGAGATAAAAGTCATAAATCAAGCCTTACAGATCGAATCAAGCCTAGTTTAAATCGTCACATCATGAACCAAGTCGAGCTCTTAGATCCAATTCAATGGAATCCAAAGGCATCTCGACATCAATCATCAAAGCCAAAGGGATAACATGAAATTAAAACAGAGTGATCTATCAAACATGATCATCAGGGAGGACAGATACAAACCAAGGTGATGCAAAATGTGAATGTAAAGAAGATCACCATAAACATTGACTCAACAATACAAGCGACTATCTGATGGCCCTCTAAGGACTTTCAAAGAGCTGACACTTTCGATCAAAAGGCTTCATCAAATCAGAAGAAAATCATCAAAGCCAATTGCGCCTACAAGTCAAAAACGATGATTGGGGCACCTAAACATCAAAGCCCATATCCACTATCTGTTCACCATGTGGGTTAAGAGATAACAGATACTTGAGATCTCGGCATCTTATCAGCCCATCTGTCAAACATACAACAAAGCAACTACCCCAGACGACAAGAAAGATTGGGGCTATTTCAGAATTGATGACAACCCGATATTGGGACCCTTACAAAAAATAAGACTGGGGAAATTTCGAAAACAACGACAACTCAACACTGGGGCATTTATCGACCATCCTAAAATAGAAAATGCACCGGTCAGCACCTTCAGCATGCGACGTCACCATCAAAGCTTCTCTCATATCATTTCACAGGCGATCCGATAAGATAATTTAGTCTTTTCCAATTATAATTTTCTTAGAATACAGCGATCCACGGGCAAGGTACGACTCTTTCATCTCCTTATTTATTTTTAACCTCCATTTACATACATTAGTGATGATATACATGTTAAGTATAGATGAATCTTACAAAAAGGTTTTAAAAGTGAAAATTTTATTTAACTCATTATGAATTGGATTAATTTCGATAAGCGTCTATGGAGCAAGAATCACAGGAACGATTAGAGAATTAAGACTAATCAACCTATTGATTAGGCGACATCCTAGGCGCTTGTTGGAGCAGATTTTACCTCATATACATGTTTGCACTTTAACTTGGAGGGTTTTCATGTCTATTTTGATTTTTTAGGGTGATTTCAGTTTAGGGGTTAGTGTTTGGGATACGAGGTAGAAGTGTTTAATTGTTATTTTTCGAGGGTTAGACCGCACCATAAATGGCTACCTATGTACTCCAATGGATGGGGGAGATCAGGTCTTAAATAATTTAGGCTAAAAGGACCTGATAGTTTGATTATATATATATATATATTAGATTCAGATTTGCGCAAAGGGTTCTCAAACATATTATTGTTTCACCGAATCAGAATTGATCAGTTACGGGAATTCCTCACTGTCCATTTCTTCTAATCTTATGGCTCCTCTTGATAAGATCACTTTAACAACGTAGGGTCCTTCCCAGTTAGGGGTGAATTTTCCTTTGGATGCATCTTAGCTTGGAATGATCTTCAATACCAATTCATGCTCCTTGAACTCCCGGGGTTGCACCTTTTGTTGTAGGACCAGGACATTCGTTGCTGGTATAGCTGACCGTGAAAGATAGCAGCACCCCTCTGCTCGTTTATTAGGGACAGCTGATCATATCGATCTTATAGCCACTGACCCTCTTCTATTTGGGAGTCCTGTATCACTCTTAGTGATTTCATTTCGACCTCTATAGGGAGTACGACCTCCATGCCATATACTAGTGAATATAAGGTTGCTATAGTTGAGGTGCGATTCGACGTTCGGTAGGCGAGCAGTGTTAAAGGCAACAAATTAGGCCACCCTCGGTGGTTTGCCGACATCTTCATCATTATCTTCTTAATTTTTTTTAGCGGCTTCCAATGCGCCATTCATTTTTGGAAGGTAGATAACTAAGTTGAGGTGCTTGATATTGAACTTGCTGCATAGTTCCCTCATCATCTTGTTATTCAGATTCATAGTGTTGTCTAACATGATAACCTTGGGTTGCCCGTATCGACAGATGACATTGTTCCTGATGAAGCTGACAATGACCTCCTTGTTAACCTTGGGGAAGGAGGCTGCTTCCACCTATTTAGTAAAGTAATCAATCATAGTGAAGATGAATCTGTGACCTTTACTAGCTTTGGGCTCGACTGGTCCGATCATGTCCATTCCCTACATGGTAAATGGCCATGGTGTGGTCATGCAATGTAGCTGGTTAAGAGGTGCATAAATAATGTTGGCATGGATTTGGCATTGATAGCAGTGCTTAACGTGGTTGTTTCAATCAGCTTTGAGGGAGAGCCAGTAGTGTCCCGTCCTTAATATCTTCTTGGCTAGCAGGGGTCCACTCATGTGCGCTCCGCACACTACACCATGCACGTCATCCTTAAGACTCTGGCCCTGATCCTTTTCTAGACACCTTAGAAGGCCTATACCTACATCTCTCTTATAGAGAACATCTCTACTTAAGTAGAATTTCATTGTCATCTTCTATATTCGCTTATTTTTAGTTTGGCTCGCTCCCTCGACGATGGATCCTTCCTCGCAAATACTCTTTGATGTCCTAATACCAAGGTGGTATGGTAGAAGCAATTTTGTTGGATATTTCCCCAACATTGTGAAAGTAGTATGCATACAAGCCAATCATATATGTTGATAAAGCATCTACTTTGGAGACGATCTTATTTATTTATTAATAAAAGTATTAACTTATTAAAGGCATTTAATTATCTACATGATGCTGTTTTTATAATATGTAAATAACCCATAGTTTTAAGCAATGCTTTTAGAATCATAATGATGATCATGCTAATGAGATCTAAAATCTTAGAAAAAATAAAACTAAAACAGTTCCCAATCGTGAGATTACTAAAAAGGGGATTAGTAAATCCGGATAGATTGGTACATATTTTTCTTTCTCATTGGATGAGGATAATTGATCTCATGATCATTTATGTGGAGACACTAAAGCAAGTATGTAGGTGCTTATTGGAGAATAAGTTCACTGAACGTGACTCGCTATGGAATACCTAATGGATTTTTACTTGCCTGTCAATAGGAATTTCTAATGTGATAGTAGTACAAGTGATCCTTGGACTTAAGATCATCATAATATCTTATATGTAATGAATTATACTTTGACTTATTCCTTAAAAACCCTTAGGGTATATCAAAGGGTATGCTTGGGTATAATGAGTTACATATGAAGATAATGAATGATCAATAAAGAATCTACCACTTCTAGTAAAAGAAGAGATATGTCCTATGTGATTCGTTAAATGACAACCCAGTAGTCCTTGGCCAAGGCAGAATGAAATTAGAAAGGAGTTTTTAATTTGCATTATTTGGAGTTGTGCATTTTCTAATCGAAATACATATAATTAAATAAAATAAGACTTGACAATAATTTTATGTCTTATATTTAATTGGAATATTGTATGGTGGAAGAATTGAATTGTACGGTATCTATTTACTCACAGGTTCTTTTATGATTAATGTTAAAATCAATATTATCTAGAAAGTCGTTGATCGCTAGGGAGGCTTATCCCTATTATAAAATAAATATTATTTATTTAAATAGATTAGTAGTTTAATTTATTTATTTAAATAAGATTAGAATTGTTCTAATTGATTTATCCACAATCGGTTTAATATGAAAAACCTAAAGGGTCACACCATAAAAGAAAGAATAATTATTTAAGAAGGTAATAGCATAATCGTAATAATGCATTAAGTGTAATTAATTTAATCTATGGTGATAGAATAAATTAAATAGCTTAATATTTTTTATTTAATATTTTAGAAATATTAAATATAAATTAATAAGAGGAGTCCTATTAATATTATTATAATTATTATTATTTTAATTTCTAAAGGAGTTTAAGAATTTATTTAATATTAGTACTCTCATTTATTTCTAATTAGATTGGGAGGCAAATTAATTAAATAAATTTAATTAATTAATCACAATGTGGTGGGAAGCCTAAATTAATTAAAGGAGTTTAATTAATAAAATAAAATCTCATGTCTAATAGGATTAGACCAATAGCTATATAAGAGGAGTCTTATAATAGATATCAGTTGATGCAATTCTAATTGTTGGAGAGTACACCTTTTCTATAGAGGATAGAAAACTAGGGTTTAGCCAACCACCCTCCTTCTTGAATAATTCTTTTTCCTTGGTGGATCACCTCTAGAGGTCAAACACTTGGGTAGCTAACATTGATCAAATGAAGGAATCTATCCTGGAAATTCAAGAAGATCACGAAGAACAAGGAGTTGAACTTGTACCTGTGGAAGCTTCGTTCTACAAGGGTATGATTCCATAACTTCTTATTTATAGTTTTAAATTAATAATATGCATAAAAGATGATCCGGATAATGGTTTTGTAGAAATTTTTAAAATTCTGATATACCATGTTTTCGCTAATTTTTGCAATGTGATTGTGCCACAATTTCAAACAAACCCAACAGTGGCATTAGAGCCAAACCTTTATGCAATTATTAATTTTTTTGATTTTATATACATATGGGTATGTATTTAGAATAATTTATTGAGCATAATTTTAATTGTATAAAATTAAATTTTTTTTAAAAGAAAAAAAAAACTCGAAAACAAATTTCTTTTCTTTCAGTTCGCTTAGTTTCAGTTCGCTGTGGGAATTTTTTTTAGAAAAGGAGGAGTTTTGTTATGCTTATTCTAAAGTCCCACGAATTGTCCTGTTTTAAAAAGTGATAAGGATGGTTATCATATATATATATATATATATATATATATATATATGTGTGTGTGTGTGTGTGTGTGTGTGATGCCCCCAAAATAGGTTTAATACCAACCCATTCTGAGTCGCCAAATACATGGTACAGAATTCAAATACAATCTTTTATAACATACGGTCGTGCAAACTACGATCACACAAACTGTGAATTTCAATACAAATCGTATATAATACAAAATATAACATTCAAATTCACTCCTTGTTAATTACAATCATTATCCCACTATTTTATAGAATAGTGAGAACTTCTACTGATCTAACTCTGACCATTACTTAATCCCCGACTAGTCCACGCGATATTCTCATTTTCTGAAGAGAACAATGGAAGAAAAAGGTGAGCTGAACTAGCCCAGTAAAGAATATTATGACTAAGATAATGAGTAATAAATTATCGTTAGTCTTCAATAAATCAGATAAAATATAATGGACAACAAGTTTTAGATCAATATTCGCAGCGAAAATAATAATTCATTAGAAGAGTTAAGTAGAGAATGAAGTCTACTATCTTCTATGATTTAAAAGTCCATCATCAATATTTTATCCTTATAACATCAATCAATAGATATCTCAAATCAATATTCATCTTTGCACTACGGCCAAAGATATTCATTTGTATCACCAGTTGGTCATGTTCATCTCAACACCTGTTCATCTTTGCACTACAGGCCAAAGATATTCATCAAGTAATCATTCATCTTTGCACTACAGGCCAAAGATATTCATCAAATAATCTTTCATCTTTGCACTACAGACCAAAGATATTCATCAAGTAATCTTTCATCATTGCACTACAGGCAAAAGATATTCAGTTATATCACCATTTAGGACTGAGGATGATGAAATACAATATAAGGAACGAATCCAGTGAGATAAAGGACAAGGATTAGGGATTCGTAATTTAGTTTATCCAAGTTCAATAATACTCCGTAATAATCAATTGTGGAGCAAAATTCAAGAATGAAGTTCAAAACTTGGATACAATAAAAAAAAAAATTTACCGTGAATAGTAACTCGACATGAAAAGATAAGAATTTCACGAGAAAGTTCAGAAAATTATTCCGGTAAAATGATACTAGATGAAGCGCAAAACTCAAGAAATTTTTGATCATTTCAGGAATTCTAGAAGCAATACTTACCGTGGTAAGTTTAGAGTTAGGAATCTGAAATGAAACAATATACGAAATTGCAATTGGATTTTCACCCGTCTGGCGGTAATCCGCTCAGACAGATTATTTCTACAATTTAATAACAACTGAATACGAAGGGTTATTCATCAGGCATGCGGTAGTCCGCGTAGACAGGTTATTCCCACAGAATAATAAAGAATGGAATAACAACAGGATTTCACCATGCATGCGGTAGTCCACGTAGACATGTTATTCCAACAGAATAATAAAGAATGGAATAACAACTCTTACGAATATTGAAAGAAAATAACTCTCTTCATGAATACGAAAGAAATAATACCCCTTACCTTAAAAATTTGGAGACTGCACCAGTATAATAGCAGAATACTCTTCTTCTTTCTCTCTTATTCTCTCTATATTTTCTCTCTCTATAGCTTTAGTGAATTGGTGAGAAATAATGAAGAAATGAGCTTTTATTTATAGGCTCGACATAGTAAGGGTAAAATAGTCTTTTCGTCATAATTTATGACATCATCGCTTACATCATCGATCCTATGACATCATTGCTTACCTCATCGCTCCGATGACATCCTTGCTTACCTCATCGCTCTGATGACATCATTGTTTGCATCATAAGAGTTCAAATTCAATTTGCACTCTTCCATCTCGTTTAACTTTTATACCATGAATTTACTATAATAATATTACTATTCAAATTATAAAAATCATACTATTATATAATCACATCATACTACTATAATCTAATATTATAATAATATTTTTGAATGAATTATTTTATCGAACAAGATAAAATACCAACTTTCAACAAATGTCACATGTTAAAAAATCCTCCGTTCAAATCAACATTGAATAAATATTTCCTTATCATATATATCAAAAATTAATTATTCATAAATAGTATTACAGAACTATAATATTGACAACCGAGTCATTTCCAGGAAAGAGAGGGCCTTCCGATAAAGATTTCTCCTTAATGGCGCGCAATTAATCAACCCATTTCCTAGACAGAACTTCCTTAGACATTGACAATAATGCTATCTAATAATATTATTCAAATAATATGAATTATTGATTTGATAATTTGAAATAATGTGCAATGACAATTATTGAATCAATAATATAAAATAGTAAAGTAACACTTATTGATATAATATATCAACGTAGCAAATATTGAACCAATAAAATATTATGCAATTATTGAATCAATAATATAAAATATTGAACAGTAATTACTGTAACAATAATTGAGTAAGTGTCTTCCTACGTAAGAATTAATAATTCGAAATACTATGCAATATCGTGTGCTACTGTACAACACCACATATTATTGTATTTTAACCACCGGTTATTTTAACAGTACTAACTGTGACGCCCCCCAGAATAGGTCCAATCAACCCAACCCATTCTGAGTCGTCAAATACATGGTACAGAATTCAAATACAAACTTTATATCACACGGTCGTGCAAAATACGACCACACAACTGTGAGTGTCAATAAAAAATATTAACATTCAAACTAAGTCCTCATTACAATTATTCTCACACTATTTATTAAAAATAGTGAGGACTACTACTGCTCTAACTCGGACCATCACTCTGTCCCCCGACTAGTTCCCGCGATATTCTCATTTCCTGATGAGGACAATAGATGAAAAGGGTGAGCTCAACTAGTCCAGTAAAAAATATTATGACTAAGATAATGGAAAATAAATTATCGTTAGTCTTCAATAATTAAGATAAAATATTATTGACAACAAGATTTAGATCAATATTCGCAGCGAAAATAACAAATCATTAGAAGAGTTAAGTAGATAATGAAGTCTACTATCTTCTATGATTTAAAAGGTCATCATCAATATTTTATCCCTGTAACATCAATCAATATACATCTCAAATCAAATATTCATCTTTGCACTACGGCCAAAGATATTCATTTGTGTCACCAGCGGTCATGTTCATCTCAACACATGTTCATCTTTGCACTACGGGCCAAAGATATTCATCAGGTAATCATTCATCTTTGCTCTACAGGCCAAATATATTCAGTTATATCACCTTTTAGAACTGAGGATGATGAAAAATATTTTAAAGAACGAATCTAGTGTGATAAAGGACAAAGACTAAGGATTCGTAATCTAATTTATCCAAGTTCAAGAATACTCCATAATAATACTTTGTGGAGCAAAATTCAAGAATAAAGCTCAAAACTTAGATCCAATCAAAGATAAGAACTTTAACAAGCAACTTGGACATATAGAAGAAAATTTAATTTTTTTCGTGAATAGTGTCGTATACGTGAATAGTGTCGTATACGTGAATAGTAACCCCAACGGAAAAAGTAAGAATTTCATAATAAAATTCATGATAATATTTTGGTATAGTGATATTGAAAAGAATAACATCATTTATGAAAAAAAATAACATCCTTTACCTCAAAAGAATAGTACTTCTGACTGGAATATCGGATATAAGGCTGAAGAAAACTTGCACTGAATAGCAACACTCAAAGTATCTAAATACTCACAAAAATACGCTCGATATTATAGAGAGAGAAAACTTCTGATTCTGATGTGATTTTCAATTCTAACATAAGCACTCTATTTATAGGAAAAGCTTAGGATGTCATAATTGACTAAATGAACCACAGTGGGAAAAAACAGCATACCAAGTTTGAAATCTCTGCAGCCACCTTTGAAAAGGAAATTCCCACATGTTATGTAATTATATAAATCTATCTATATATATATATATATATATATATACACATACATATATTAAAATATTTATTTTTGAAACTTCAATAATTCATAATAAATAGCCCTTTTGTCAGAAAAATACAAATTCTATGTTTTTATCATAGAAAATTTAATTCTCTTCAACTTTGTAGAAGAAAGTTTTTCCAAATTCCAAACATAAATTATCCGAAATCCATAAACGGATGATTTTCCACACCAAAATACTGATAAAAATACATCAGCACTAATTCCTTCTTTTATATCCACAAAATAAATATTTTCTTATCATATAAATCAATAATTAATTATTCACAAATAATATTACAGACCTACAATATTGACAACTAGGTCGTTCCCAGGAAAGAGGAGGCCTTCCGATAAGGATTTCTCCTTACTGGCGCGCAATTAAATAACCCCTCCTAGATAGAACTTCCTTAGATATTGTCAATAATTCTATCTAATAATATTATTCAAATAATATGAATTATTGAGTTGATAATGTGAAATACTGTGCAGTGACAATTATTGAATCAATAATACAAAATATCAACGGTAGCAATTATTGAATCAATCATATAAAATAGCAACGTAGCAATTATTGATATAAAATATCAACGTAATAATTATTGAATCAATAAAATATCATGCAATTATTGAATCAATAAGATAAAATATTGAACAGTAATTACTGTAACAATAATTGACTAGTGACTTCTTACGTAAGAATCAATAATTCAAAATACTGTGCAATACCGTGTGCTACTGTGCTACACCGCGTATTACTGTATTTTAACCACCGGGTATTTCAACAGTACTAACGGTAACAACTACGCTGTTATTTATAAAAGGTTATTTCTGTCGCTTTCTATATCCGACAGGTGTTCCGTTGTGGGGCCCACAAATAGCTGCGCCTTCGTACGAATATTCCCCAACAACAAGAATATTTCACGACCAAACGAATATTTTCCGACAACAATGAATATTTTATAACCACTTGCTTATTTTGAAATATTTGCACATTTCATCCATAATTTTTTACATTTATCAAATCAACACCTTACCATTTTGAAATAATATATAAAGAAAATTAAATCTTTATTTATAAAATTCGGGGTCTTACACTAACGGTAACAGTTTTGCCGTTATTTTTATAAAAAAGTTACTTCTGTCGCTTTCTATATCTGACATTCATTCTGTTGTGGGGTCCACCAATGACTGCGCCGTCATACGAATATTCTTCAACAAAAAGAATATTCCTCGACCAAACGAATATTCTCCGACACAACGAACATTTTATAACCACTTGCTTACTTTATAAATTTTGCACATTTCACCTATAACTTATCACATTTATCAAATCAACACCTTACTATTTCAAAATAATATATAAAAAAATTAAATCTTATACATAGAATTTGGGGTCTTACAATATATATATATATATATATATATATATATATATATATATATATATAAGGTATATATATTATATATATATATAGTAAAGGTGAAGTAAGAAAAGAAATCCTGCAACATTATATATATATATATATATATATATATATATATATATTATTCTTAATAATTTTATAATTAAAATAAAGAGTTTATTTTAATCTTAAAATTTGATTTCATGTAATTTAAAATTGTCCATTAAATGATACACACATATATATAGAATGTTTTAATTCATGAGATTAATATTTATTTATTGATGCAAATGGTGATATGTATGAAAATAAATGGGGATTGATTATGGACTATTGACCAATGTGATTGGATTTTATTTTAGTTGAATGCTTGAATGAATGAGTTTTATTAAATGGGGTCTGCGTACCTCGTCTTCTCTGGTGTTTTCTTGATGTAAAATTCTATCTCCCTCCTATGTACTTTCCCTTGACTGCTGATCAAAATTTTTATTTAAATTAAATAGTAATGTATAAAAATAGTTAGAATTATCTTGAAGAAATTGGAGACCAAGGAGCAGGGAGCGTGTGAAGACTCGTTTGTAATGGAGCCCAAGTTTAAATGTAATAGTTACGTTTAAATTTAAATTCTTGCATTCCTAGGTTTGACCTTTTGGTTTACTTGGTGGCTCTAGTGAACCAAACTAGAATAAAAGTCCATAATCAATCCGGGTAAAATATAATATTCTATAAGTGCATGCTAAGTATTATATATATTATATTTTATGCAAACATGCTTTACATGCTTAATAAAATAGCGCGTATTTTATATATATATATATATGCATGCATGCGCGCTAAACAAGATGAGATAAATAATAATAAACCCCTCAAAGAAATTATATTAAGTCTAAAGTGTTCAGAGATGTTTAGAATATTGAACGTCGCCTTCCAGCATGATAAATTAATAGAGTATTAAATATTTAATACTTGTTTATTGTGCTATCCACAAGGCAAGTATTGCGTATTTAAGATATTAATTTAATCACATTTGATGCTTATCAAAAAAATTGAACAATATTATTTTGTTGTGCTATCCACAAGGACAATATTTTTCTTTTTTGAATTTATGGAAGTGCTAGGTTGGACTTAACTTAAATCATTTTAGTTCGGATGTGCACACACTTAACCATTATTGTGACGTCCCCAGAATAGGTCCAGTCAACCTAACCCATTCTGAGTCGCCAAATATATGGTACAGAATTCAAATACAAACTTTTATATCACACGGTCGTGCAAAGTACGACAACACAACTGTGAGTGTCAATACAAATATGTAGAAAATATAAACATTCAAACTAAGTCCTCATTACAATTATTATCACACTATTTATCAGAAATAGTGAGGACTACTACTGCTTCTAACTCGGACCATCACTCTGTCCCCCGACTAGATTCCCGCGACATTCTCATTTCCTAAAGAGAACAATAGATGAAAAAGGTGAGCTCAACTAGCCCAGTAAAGAATATTATGACTAAGATAATGGAAAATAAATTAATCGTTAGTCTTCAATAATTAAGATAAAATATTATTGACAACAAGATTTAGATCAATATTCGCAGCGAAAATAACAAATCATTAGAAGAGTTAAGTAGATAATGAAGTCTACTATCTTCTATGATTTAAAAGTCCATCATCAATATTTTATCCCTGTAACATCAATCAATATACATCTCAAATCAAATATTCATCTTTGCACTACGGCCAAAGATATTCATTTGTGTCACCAGTGGTCATGTTCATCTCAACACCTGTTCATCTTTGCACTACGGGCCAAAGATATTCATCAGGTAATCATTTATCTTTGCTCTACAGGCCAAAGATATTCAGTTATATCACCTTTTAGGACTGAGGATGATGAAAAATTTTTTAAAGAACGTATCCAGTGTGATAAAGGACAAAGACTAAGTATTCGTAATCTAATTTATCCAAGTTCAAAAATACTCCATAATAATACTTTGTGGAGCAAAATTCAAGAATAAAGCTCAAAACTTAGATCCAATCAAAGATAAGAACTTTAACAAGCAACTTGGACATATAGAAGAAAATTTAATTTTTCCGTGAATAGTGCCATATACGTGAATAGTGCCGTATACGTGAATAGTAACTCCGACGAAAAAAGTAAGAATTTCATAACAAAATCCATGATAATATTCTGGTATAATGATATTGAAAAGAATAATATCATTTATGAAAGAAAATAACATCTCTTACCTCAAAAGAATAGTACTTCTGACTGGAATATCGGATATAAGGCTGAAGAAAACTTGCACTGAATAGCAACATTCAAAGTATCTAAATACTCACAAAAATACGCTCGATATTATAGAGAGAAAAAACTTCTGATTCTGGTGTGATTTTCAATTCTAACATAAGCACCCTATTTATAGGAAAAGCTTAGGATGCCAAAGCAGATTTTTTTAATAAATTAATATTTTTAAAAAAAAATAAATTCCAGCCGCCTCGTGAAAAAATTCATCATCTTCCAAGAAATGACAAAAGTGGGGCCCACCATTTTATTTAAAAAAATATTTATTTTCGAAACTTCAATAATTCATAATAAATAGCCCTTTTATCAGAAAAATACAAATGATATGTCCTTTTCATAGAAAATTTAATTTTCTACAACTTTGTAGAAAGAAGTTTTTCCAAATTCCAAACATAAATTATCCTGAATTTCATAAACGGATGATTTTCCACACCAAAATACTTATAAAAACACATCAGCACTAATTCCTTCTTTTATATCCACAAAATAAATATTTTCTTATCATATAAATCAATAATTATTTATTCACAAATAATATTACAGAACTACAATATTGACAACCAAGTCGTTCTCAGGAAAGAGAGGGCTTTCCGATAAGGACTTCTCCTTACTTGCGCGCAATTAAATAATCCCTCCTAGATAAAACTTCCTTAGACATTGTCAATAATGCTATCTAATAATATTATTCAAATAATATGAATTATTGAGTTGATAATGTGAAATACTGTGCAGTGACAATTATTGAATTAATAATACAAAATATCAACGGTAGCAATTATTGAATCAATCATATAAAATAGCAACGTAGTAATTATTGATATAAAATATCAACGTAACAATTATTGAATCAATAAAATATCATGCAATTATTGAATCAATAATATAAAATATTGAACAGTAATTACTGTAACAATAATTGATTAGTGACTTCTTACGTAAGAATCAATAATTTCAAAATACTGTGCAATACCGTGTGCTACTGTGCAACACCGCGTATTACTATATTTTAACCACCGGGTATTTCAGCAGTATTAACGGTAACAACTACGCCGTTATTTATAAAAAGGTTATTTTTGTCGCTTTCTATATCCGACAGTTATTCTGTTGTGGGGCCCACAAATAGCTGCGCCGTCATACGAATATTCCCCGACAATAAGAATATTCCACGACCAAACGAATATTTTCCGACAACAATGAATATTTTATAACCACTTGCTTATTTTGAAATATTTGCACATTTCACCCATAATTTTTCACATTTATCAAATCAACACCTTACTATTTCGAAATAATATATAAAGAAAATTAAATCTTTATTCACAAAAGTTGGGGTCTGACAACCTTCCCTCCTTATAAAATTTCGTCCTCGAAATTGACGTACATACCTGGTATGTCGAAAAGGTGAGGATATCTCGCTTTCAATTCCGATTCCAACTCCCAGTTCATTTCTTCAATAGCATGGTTTCTCCACAAAACCTTAACTTGAGGTATAATTTTCGAGCATAGGACATGCTCCTTCCTATCCAAGATCTTGACAGGTACCTCCTCGTACGTTAAATCTTCACCTATTTCGTCCGATTCTAACTCAATAATGTGGTTTGGATCTTTCACATATTTACGCAACACGGATATGTGAAAAATATTATGAACACGAGACATGCTTGGAGGTAAAGCAAGTCTATAAGCCATATTTTCTACTCGGTCAAGGATCTCAAATGGACCAATGAATCGTTGGTTGAGCTTTCCTCTCTTTCCGAATCTCGTAACTCCTTTTCATGGAGCAACACGTAACAATACATGATCCCCAACAATAAATTCCACGTCCTTTCGATGAAGATCCGCATAACTCTTTTGTCGATCTTGTGCGGTTTGTATCCGTTGCCGGATCATTTGGATCTTTTCGTAGTCATACGTACTAACTCCGGTCCCAATAATGTTGCTTCACCCACCTCATCCCAGCATACTGGAGAGCGACACTTTCGTCCACACAGCGCTTCGAATGGAGCCACGCCTATACTTGCCTGATAACTGTTGTTGTAGGAGAATTCCACCAATGGTAAGTACTTATCCCAACTCCCTTTGAAGTCTAGAATACAGAGTCTCAATAGATCTTCAAGAGTTTGAATAGTCCATTTTGATTGTCCGTCTGTTTGAGGATGATAAGCCGAACTGAATAGTAAATCAGTGCCCATAGCTTTTTGTAAACTGATCCAAAATTGTGAAGTAAATCTTGGGTCACGATCCGAAACTATGGATACTGGCATGCCATGCAATCTCACAATCTCATTCAAGTACATATGAGCAAGACGTTCAAGGGAATAAGTCTCTCGTATCGACAAGAAATGAGCAGACTTGGTTAGTCTATCAATAATAACCCAAATCGCATCTATGCCTTGAGAAACCTTGGGAAGACCCGTAACGAAATCCATCGTAATGTTTTCCCACTTCTATTTTGGAATCTCAAGTGGTTGCAATGGACTCTTTGGCACTTGATGCTCCGCCTTTACACGTTGACAAGTTAAACATCTCGAAATAAACTCTGCGATCTCTCTTTTCATATTGCTCCACCAAAATATATGTCGAAGATCACGATACATTTTGGTACTCCCAGGATGGATTGCAAACGGTGTGTTGTGTTCCTCCATCATGATTCTATGCTTCAAGTCAGAATCGTTAGGAACACAAAGTCTGGAGTTGACTCGAAGTATTCCCTCTTCATCAATTCTTGCTTCTGGAATGGCACCTTCTTGCACCTTTTTCTTGATCTTCATCAGCTCCGGATCCGTAGCTTGAGCATCTTTAACTTTATCAATCAAAGCTGGTTCTACGCGTATACTTGACATCATCGCACTCGTTCCCACATATGATCTTCTATTCAACGCGTCAGCTACCACGTTCGCTTTTTCAGGATGGTATTGGATGGTATGATCGTAATCTTTCAATAGCCGTTGCATCATGTTGAGTTCCTTTTGAGTGAAGAAATATTTAAGGCTCTTATGATCCGTATAAATCTCCACTTTCTCCTCGTACAGGTAATGTCTCCAGATCTTCAACGCGAAAAAAGACAGCTGCCAACTCTAAATCATGAGTAGGATAATTCCTCTCATATTTCTTGAGTTATCCCGAGGCATAGGCTATGACTTTTCCATGTTGCATGAGAACACATCCTAACCCTTTGCCCGAAGCATCGCTGTAGATAACAAATCCATCCGAACCAGATGGTATTGTCAGAACAGGTGCCGAGATAAGTCTTCTCTTGAGCTCTTGGAAGCTCTTCTCGCATTCCTCGCTCCAAACGAATTTTGTATCTTTCCGAGTTAACTGAGTTAATGGAGTAGTGATTCGAGAAAATCCCTCTACGAACCTCCGATAATAACCAGCTAAGCCCAGAAAGCTTCGTACTTCGGTCACCGACTTAGGTTGCTCCCAGCTTTGTATTGCTTCAATCTTCGTTGGGTCAACAGATACTCCACGTTTCGATACCACGTGCCCAAGGAATGCTACTTCCTCAAGCCAGAACTCGCATTTCTTCAGCTTGGTGATAAGGATGAAATATGTTATATTTTATTCCCTTAATACTTAATATTTTATATTTATTTTGTACCTAAATACATTCATTTATCTTATATTTATATTTTAGGTACAATTGATCCAAGGAATCAAAATGGGCTCAAAAGGGATTAACAAGAGGATCACGAAATAAGCAGCATGCAAAGAAGGTTAAACAAATGTCCAGCTCATTATTTCTTAGCAGCTTGCACGAATTTGATAGTGTTGATTCAATGGGAAAAGAATTCCTAGCTTGCAGAGGAATGGGCCCACGTGTAGTAGCTTAGTCATAGCAATTAGTATATGTGCATGGTCAAGTGGGCTTAAGTATTATTAAGTATGCCCAGCAGCTCCGGATTAGAAGAGGAGAGTAACGTTTTAATGGAGTAGCTTGCATCATTACATGTGGGGGCCACGAATTGTAGCAACTTGCAAGTGGGTTCAGCAGATTGCTTAAGGATTTCATGGGCTGCTCACGAAATCAGCCCACAAAGAGAAGCACCTCACAAACTAAGTCAGCAGCGGGGAGGCGGACGGCAACAGCTTCTTTCCGTGCGCGAAGTGGAATTGGAAGCAAGCTAGGGCATAGTTAGGGCTGAAATATTATTGTTATAAATAGGGGATGAAGTAGTACATAAAAGGGGGCTTGGATCTATTCAATAAAAATAATTCTCTCTATAATTCTTGGTTTTTCTATGGCTATGGATAGCTAATTTATTGTTCTTGGATTAAGGAGACGGAAGCCTTGGATTAAATACACTGTGAGATCTAATTGATTTTAATTGTTCAATTATTATTTTGAGTATTGATTATTCTTCTGTGCTTGAATTATATGATTGATTTGTTTAATTGTTAGGTGCACACTAGTTTATTATTCATTGAAATCTACTGCTAAATTAGATATCGAATCCGTAATTGTTTGGTCACTCTAATTTGCGAAGCAACTAAGATTAATAATTGATTGCAGATCACGAGATTATTAGATTTTAGGAAGAATATTCGACTAAATTAAATGCAACCGCTTGTGCGTGTGTTGTTTAGCTTCATCGGTTTTTCTAATTCTTAAAGCTTCTACTAGATTAAACTTTTAGCGCTTGTCTGAAGTTGTTTAGTAGTTAGGGTTATTTAGATCGCTTGTTTCTATCTAACTAAAATTAAGGAAAGACATGGAAGTGATTCTAACGATGAATATTCAAAGTATTGATTGTGTATGCTTGAGTCAATGATCAGTGTATGTTTCTAAGGTGGAAGTTGACTTAACCCAAGGTTTGTTCTCTTGATTTAATTTGTTACAATATTTTACACATTAGTTTATTTTAATTAAAAATATTCAAAAAAAACCCCTCTTTTGGAATACAAAGTATATAAAAATAGATTAATCAGTCTCTGTGGGATCGACTCTTACTTGCACTACTACATTATTATCGTTCGCAGTAAGGTTTATTTTTGGTTGTTTGCGACAGCACACCAAATTTTGGCGCCGTTGCCGGGGACTGATTTTAGTTTATTTTTATTTTTATTTTTTTTGTAATTATTATTTTATTTTTAATTTTTAATTTTTAATTTTTAATTTTTAATTTTTTTTTTTGGTAATTTGAATTTCCTTGATTGTTTATGCCTGAAACTCGATCTACTAATCAAGGTGATTTAAAGTTTGATCCAGAGATAGAGAGAACTTGTCGCAGATTAAGGAAGGAAGCTCGGGAAATTCGTGAAGAAAAGGGAGTCATGGCAGCAAATCGAACCTTGAAAGAGCTTTCAGCTCCTGATTTAAACCAACAACCCTTATGCATAACTTTTCCTAATCTTGATACTAATACTCATTTTGAATTAAAATCTGGATTGATACATCTTCTACCTTCTTTTCATGGTTTGGCAGGTGAAGATCCCCACAAACACTTGAAGGAATTCCATGTGGTATGTACGAGTATGAAACCTACCGGAGTCACTGAAGAACAGATCAAGCTAAGAGCCTTCCCATTTTCTCTGAAAGATTCAGCTGAGGATTGGCTTTACTATCTACCCTCCGGAAACATCACCACATGGGAAGAGATCAAAAGACTCTTTTTAGAGAAATATTTTCCAGCTTCAAGGGCGGCCAACATTAGGAAGTCAATTTGTGGTGTGAGGCAGAACAGCGGAGAATCCCTACATGAGTATTGGGAACGTTTCAAGAGATTATGTGCTAGTTGCCCTCATCACCAAATCAGTGATCAACTTCTCATCCAGTATTTTTATGAAGGTCTCAGTTGTACCGAGAGAAGTATGATTGACGCTGCTAGTGGCGGAGCGTTGGTGGATAAGACTCCCGAGGCTGTAAGAAATCTAATTGCTAATATGGCAGCTAATTCTCAACAATTTGGCACTAGACTTGATTCTGCACCTAGGAATGCTAGTGAGGTACAAATTTCTTCTATTGAACAACAAATTGCGAGTTTAACTTCTCTTGTTCGTCAACTGGGTGCAGGTAACACACAACAGGTAAAAGCTTGCGGAATTTATGCGATAGTAGGACATCCGACAGACATGTGCCCAACTCTCCAAGAGGAGACCGTTGAACATGCAAATGCAGCAGGAGGGTTTCCGGGGCAACCTCAAAGGAAATATGATCCCTTTTCAAATACATATAATTCTGGATGGAGGGATCATCCTAACTTTAGCTACGGGAACCCACAAGCAAGTCAACCAGCACCTCAAACTTTTCCAAATCAGCAGCAGTACAAACCATCGTATCTCAATAGACAACAACAGGGCCAATCTTCGACCCCTAGCATGTCTTTAGAAGATATTGTTAAAACACTTGCCACTAACACTTTAAATTTTCAACAGGAAACGAGAGCAAGTATTCAGAATTTGGGTACGCAAGTGGGACAAATGGTGACTGCGATTAGTCGATTGGAGGCACAAAGTTCAGGAAAATTACCCTCCCAAACAGTGGTGAACCCAAAAGAAAATGTAAGTGCAATCACCTTGAGGAATGGTAAAGAGATAACAATACCAGAAAAGACAGTGCCTACACCAGAAGATCAAAACAATATGACTAAGGAAAAAGAAGAAGCAGACAGCAGTGTTCTGAATGACAAGGATGAACCTAAGCGTAAATTTCCTCCTCTCTCTGAATATAAACCGGTACCCCCTTTCCCTCTTGCTTTAACAGAAAATAGAAAATACGAGAAAAATTCAGATTTGTATGAAACTTTTCGTAAATGCGAGGTAAATATTCCATTGTTAGATGCTATTAAACAAGTACCTCGTTATGCTAAATTTCTGAAGGAATTGTGTACACATAAGAGGCAACAGGAAATGAAAAAATATGAAAAGGTGAGGGTAGGAGAAAATGTTTCTGCAGTCATCCAAAGAAAGCTACCTACTAAGTGCCCAGATCCGGGTATGTTCACTATTCCGTGCACGATAGGTAGCGCTAAAATTGAAAAAGCCATGTTAGACTTAGGAGCCTCGATAAATGTCATGCCATATTCTATATATGTTAATCTATCACTGGAACCTTTGAATAAAATTGGAGTTGTAATACAGCTGGCTGACAGATCTAATGTCTTTCCCAAAGGTGTAGTTGAGGATGTCCTTGTGCAAGTCAAGAATTTGATCTTTCCTACTGATTTTTATGTGCTTGATATGGAAAACGGTGACCAAAATGCCCCTATTTTGTTAGGAAGACCATTTTTAAAGACATCAAAGACTAAAATAGATGTTCATAGTGGTACACTTTCAATGGAATTTGATGGCGAAAGTGTTAAATTTAATATTTATGATGCCATGCAAAACCCCACTGATGATAAATCTGTTTATTCAATTGATATGATTAACTCTTTAGTATAGGAAATCGGTGAACTTGATGGTAAGGATAAATTGGAAAGTGCGAATTTGACATTGAACACCGAGTTGCAAGCAACTGTAACAACTCTGTCTGACGATCCGAAAATAGGTAACAAATTTTATGATAAAGTGCCGATTTCTAACGAGAAGTCTTTACCCTCTGTTTTGCAGGCACCAATTCCGGATTTGAAGCCTCTTCCTAGGCGATTAAATATTTCTATGAGGGTTCCCGAGAAAAAAAGGTGGAAAATGTGGACCTTGAAGGATTCGGCCTATACTAACAAAGAAAGCGTTGGGTCGAGCCAACGACCATAAACAAAGGCGCTGCATGGGAGGCAACCCATAGGGGAGTATCTCTTTACTTTTCTTTGCATTTTAGTTTACATTGGGGACAATGTAAGTTTTAAGTGTGGGAGAAGGATTTAGGATACTTATTATTTTTATTATTATTATTATTATTTAGGATATTTTTCAAATTTTTTTATTTTTTGTTTTTTTATATTTTTTTTTTGAATTTTGTGGGTATATTCACTGCAAACCCTCACGAGACAAAACTCGTCCACTTGGGCTAACCTTGGGGTTTAAAGGCTTGTTGCACATGCTAAGTGCAATCGTGTTTCCTACGAAAATGGAGTAGTTTTAGGATTTGTCACTCGAGAAATAAGTTAATTTTGATCTTGATTTTTGACCAATGATAGAATTTTGGGTTCTTTGTGATAACTTCTGGGAAGACTGATAGACATTGGGTAATCTAAATTTGATTTTCTTTGTTGATCAATGATTTATTTAAGACCCTTCACTATTAAGCACATATCCATTTGTTCGACCTAGTTTTGACTTGGAAATTTTTTTTACCTGGTTGAATGTCTAAGGAAGAAATTTTGAACTCTCTCAATTGTTTGATCATCACTTGAAGTTGATATGAGGTATTATTTAAGAAAAGGGAAATGATTTAGGCAAATTTTGCAAGATTGAAAAAAAAAAATTAAAAAAGTAATCAAGAAATGATTCATGTGGTGGGATGAGATGGAGCGTAAAACGCACTCACTCATAAACACGTGACATGCGAGATGGAGCGTAAAACGCACTCGCGGGTAAGATGGAGCATAAAATGCACTTACCAAAGAAAAGAAAAAAAATAAGAAAGAAAGAAAAGTCTTTTGATCCTTCGATGTTATTTGTTGGTTTAACTGAGATTCGTGAGAAAACAAGTGGTTGAGTTTATCTTTCTCCTTTAAGGCTTCGATTTCATAAATTTTTCTGTAGTTTGACTAGTTTGATACAGGTGGATACACACACACACACACACACAAAGGGTTGATAATAAAGTAAGATTGATAAGTAAATTTGAGTTTCAGATGATACATTGTTTTGAAATTTCCCAAAGTTATTGTTTTGAATCTTTAAGGTCAATATTGAAGTTCATATTAACTCGTGGCTCAAGTTTGTCAGATTTGTTTGGTTGAATTTTTGTGTTATAGTTTGTTTTTATTTTGCCCGAGGACGAGCAAAAGATAAGTGTGGGGGAATTTGATAAGGATGAAATATGTTATATTTTATTCCCTTAATACTTAATATTTTATATTTATTTTGTACCTAAATACATTCATTTATCTTATATTTATATTTTAGGTACAATTGATCCAAGGAATCAAAATGGGCTCAAAAGGGATTAACAAGAGGATCACGAAATAAGCAGCATGCAAAGAAGGTTAAACAAATGTCCAGCTCATTATTTCTTAGCAGCTTGCACGAATTTGATAGTGTTGATTCAATGGGAAAAGAATTCCTAGCTTGCAAAGGAATGGGCCCACGTGTAGTAGCTTAGTCATAGCAATTAGTATATGTGCATGGTCAAGTGGGCTTAAGTATTATTAAGTATGCCCAGCAGCTCCGGATTAGAAGAGGAGAGTAACGTTTTAATGGAGTAGCTTGCATCATTACATGTGGGGGCCACGAATTGTAGCAACTTGCAAGTGGGTTCAGCAGATTGCTTAAGGATTTCATGGGCTGCTCACGAAATCAGCCCACAAAGAGAAGCACCTCACAAACTAAGTCAGCAGCGGGGAGGCGGACGGCAACAGCTTCTTTCCGTGCGCGAAGTGGAATTGGAAGCAAGCTAGGGCATAGTTAGGGCTGAAATATTATTGTTATAAATAGGGGATGAAGTAGTACATAAAAGGGGGCTTGGATCTATTCAATAAAAATAATTCTCTCTATAATTCTTGGTTTTTCTATGGCTATGGATAGCTAATTTATTGTTCTTGGATTAAGGAGACGGAAGCCTTGGATTAAATACACTGTGAGATCTAATTGATTTTAATTGTTCAATTATTATTTTGAGTATTGATTATTCTTCTGTGCTTGAATTATATGATTGATTTGTTTAATTGTTAGGTGCACACTAGTTTATTATTCATTGAAATCTACTGCTAAATTAGATATCGAATCCGTAATTGTTTGGTCACTCTAATTTGCGAAGCAACTAAGATTAATAATTGATTGCAGATCACGAGATTATTAGATTTTAGGAAGAATATTCGACTAAATTAAATGCAACCGCTTGTGCGTGTGTTGTTTAGCTTCATCGGTTTTTCTAATTCTTAAAGCTTCTACTAGATTAAACTTTTAGCGCTTGTCTGAAGTTGTTTAGTAGTTAGGGTTATTTAGATCGCTTGTTTCTATCTAACTAAAATTAAGGAAAGACATGGAAGTGATTCTAACGATGAATATTCAAAGTATTGATTGTGTATGCTTGAGTCAATGATCAGTGTATGTTTCTAAGGTGGAAGTTGACTTAACCCAAGGTTTGTTCTCTTGATTTAATTTGTTACAATATTTTACACATTAGTTTATTTTAATTAAAAATATTCAAAAAAAACCCCTCTTTTGGAATACAAAGTATATAAAAATAGATTAATCAGTCTCTGTGGGATCGACTCTTACTTGCACTACTACATTATTATCGTTCGCAGTAAGGTTTATTTTTGGTTGTCTGCGACAGCACACCACTTGGCATATAGCTTGTTCTCACGAAGCTTTTGAAGTACCAGCTTCAAGTGGTGCTCATGATCTTTACGGCTTTTAGAATAGATGAGGATGTCATCAATAAAGACAACAACGAATTGATCCAAATACTCCTTGAATACATGGTTCATCATATCCATGAAAGCAGCAGGAGCATTAGTCAATCCAAAAGACATGACTAAGAACTCATAATGCCCGTACCAAGTTCTGAAAGCAGTCTTTGGAATATCATCAGTTTTAATCTTCAGCTGATGATATCCAGAACAAAGATCGATCTTTGAAAAGAATTATGCACCTTGCAACTGGTCGAATAGGTCATGAATACGAGGTAGCGGATACCTAGTCTTGATGGTGACATGGTTCAATTCCCGATAGTCAATACAAAGTCGCATACTCCCGTCTTTCTTCTTTACGAATAAAACAGGAGCACCCCAAGGAGACTTACTAGGACGAATAAAACCGATGTCTAACAACTCCTGTAGTTGGACCTTTAACTCCTGGAGTTCAATAGGAGCCATTCGATATGGGGTTTTAGAAATGGGTTTTGTACCGGGTTCAAGGTCAATAAAGAATTCAACTTCACGTTCTGGGGGTAGACCGGGAAGTTCTTCGGGAAATACATCAGGAAACTCGTTAACAACGGAAATATCATTCAAACCTAATGTATTCTGGTTTAGATCAGTGACAT
Source organism: Panax stipuleanatus (assembly GCA_020205555.1). NCBI lineage: Eukaryota > Viridiplantae > Streptophyta > Magnoliopsida > Apiales > Araliaceae > Panax > Panax stipuleanatus. The sequence goes on from CM035123.1 coordinate 89,660,950, forward strand.
GAGCTAAGAAAGCTTGACATCCGTTTTTCAATAAACGAATAGCTTTGTGACTTGAAATGATATTGACTGATTTTAGTGGTTTGGTGGTTTGGATTCGCACAACAGGTTGATTAGGAATATGAAAACTAACAACCTTACGAAAATAATCAATTTTGGCATGGTAAGTGGTTAACCAGTCAATTCCTAAAATCACGTCAAATGCAAGTATTTTCAAAGATATAAGATCAACAGGTAAGGTAAGGGTACCAATCTGAATCAAGCAAGATTTGTAAACTGTAGATGTAACAAAGGTTTCTCCTAACGGAGTTTCAACAGATAAGTCAAAGTCTAATTTATCAGAAGTCAAGTTCAAACGTTGAACACAAGTAGGTGAAATAAAGGAATGGGTAGCACCGGTATCTAACAAGGTGTAAACTTTGCAAGAGTTTATGATTAGCTTACCCGTAATCACCTCGTGTGGGTTCCTCGCGTTTTGGGCTGTCACGACAAAAACTCTTCCAGGAATCACCGACTTTGACTTGTCCGAAACCGCCTTTGGAATCACCACCCCCGCTGGACTTGGTTTCGCAACAGGACAATCTCGAGCTATATGTCCTTTTCCACAGTTATAGCATGCTTTGAATTGTTGTGGGCAGTTTGGGCTGATGTGTCCCTCTTTCTCGCATTTATAGCATACGACCGGTGGTCGTTCTCCTCCCCTAGAAACAGTTGATGCTGGTGTTGATGTTGACGTCTTCACGTTCTCATTGTTATACCTTCTCTTTTTAAAATCTCCCCCCGATTCGCTTTTTCTATTATCATGGCCACGATTACCACCGGAGTGGTTACCGCTTCTGTCATACTTTCCTCCCCGCTGGTTGTCATTGCTCCGATGACTGCTACCACCGGTACGACCTTGGTTGTTGTCCCTTGGTTGAATATAATCACTATCTCGTTCTAACAACTGAGCCCTGTTCACTACATCCGAATATAGAGAAAATTTATGAGAAATGAGTTATTGACGTATTTTAGGTTTCAAACCTCTCAAAAACATCTGCGTCATACGTTCCTCATTCTCCACCAAATAAGGTGCAAACCTGGACAACTCCGCGAACTTAGCCTCGTACTGGGATACCGTCATGTTGTTTTGTTCTAGTCGGATAAACTCTACCTCCTTCATATGACGAATACTTTCAAGAAAGTACTTGTCATTGAACAGTTTCTGGAACGCTTTCCAAGACATCTTGAGTGCGGCAAGCTGGGTATGCTTCACAGATTTCCATCAGTAATCTGTCTCTCCACGGAACATAAACGTGGTGAATGGAACCTTCTGTTCCTCCGTGCATCCCAAGACATCAAATATCTTGGTAATTTGCTTAACCCACATCTCCGCCTTGATTGGATCTGGCTTTCCCAGAAACTTTGGTGGTCCCAATTCTTTGAACTGCTTGGCAGTGACAAGCTGCGAGTTATTATTATCTCCACCTGTATTTTGCCACGAGTCTCCCTCGTCTGGTTTTGCATGAACTGCAAAAAATTCTAAACATCTCATTATTTATCGTCTGATCAGCGTTGTTTTCAGGATGAACATTGCCTTCTTGTTGCACGTTCTCCTGGTTGGTGATTAAAGGTGTCTCCACGGTCTCATTCACTTCATTGTTAACATTCTTAGCTGCCATTCTCAAATACTGCCACAAAACAAGGGTTAATTAAACAAATTAACATACCACATAAGCTTAGGTAGGACATACTAGTAAAGGATTTACTCGTCTCTCCCCTCCTAGTTCTATTCCCCGATCTCCACCAAAGATCATATCCCTAAGCTCTGATACCAACTGTGACGCCCCCAGAATAGGTCCAGTCAACCCAACCCATTCTGAGTCGCCAAATACATGGTACAGAATTCAAATACAAACTTTTATATCACACGGTCGTGCAAAATACGACCACACAACTGTGAGTGTCAATACAAATATGTAGAAAATATTAACATTCAAACTAAGTCCTCATTACAATTATTATCACACTATTTATCAGAAATAGTGAGGACTACTACTGCTCTAACTCGGACCATCACTCTGTCCCCCGACTAGTTCCCGCGATATTCTCATTTCCTGAAGAGGACAATAGATGAAAAGGGTGAGCTCAACTAGCCCAGTAAAGAATATTATGACTAAGATAATGGAAAATAAATTATCGTTAGTCTTCAACAATTCAGATAAAATATTATTGACAACAAGTTTTAGATCAATATTCGCAGCGAAAATAACAAATCATTAGAAGAGTTAAGTAGAGAATGAAGTCTACTATCTTCTATGATTTAAAAGTCCATCATCAATATTTTATCCATGTAACATCAATCAATATACATCTCAAATCAAATATTCATCTTTGCACTACGTCCAAAGATATTCATTTATGTCACCAGTGGTCATGTTCATCTCAACACCTGTTCATCTTTGCACTACGGGCCAAAGATATTCATCAGGTAATCATTCATCTTTGCTCTACAGGCCAAAGATATTCAGTTATATCACATTTTAGGACTGAGGATGATGAAAAAAATTTTAAAGAACGAATCCAGTGTGATAAAGGACAAAGACTAAGGATTCGTAATCTAATTTATCCAAGTTCAAGAATACTCCATAATAATACTTTGTGGAGCAAAATTCAAGAATAAAGCTCAAAACTTAGATTCAATCAAAGATAAGAACTTTAACAAGCAACTTGGACATATAGAAGAAAATTTAATTTTTTCGTGAATAGTGTCGTATACGTGAATAGTAACCCCGACGGAAAAAGTAAGAATTTCATAATAAAATCCATGATAATATTCTAGTATAATGATATTGAAAAGAATAACATCATTTATGAAAGAAAATAACATCCCTTACCTCAAAAGAATAGTACTTCTGACTGGAATATCGGATATAAGGCTGAAGAAAACTTGCACTGAATAGCAACACTCAAAGTATCTAAATACTCACAAAAATACGCTCGATATTATAGAGAGAGAAAACTTCTGATTCTGGTGTGATTTTCAATTCTAACATAAGCACCCTATTTATAAGAAAAGCTTAGGATTCCAAAGTAGACTTTTTTAATAAAATATTATTTTTTTAAAAAAAAAATTCCAGCTGCTTCGTGAAAAAATTCAGCATCTTCTAAGAAATGACAAAAGTGGGGCCCACCATTTTATTTAAAAAAATATTTATTTTTGAAAATTCAATAATTCATAATAAATAGCCCTTGTGTCAGAAAAATACAAATGATATGTCCTTTACATAGGAAATTTAATTTTTTACAACTTTTTAGAAGGAAGTTTTTCCAAATTCCAATCATAAATTATCCGAATTTCATAAACGGATGATTTTTCACACCAAAATACTGATAAAAATACATCAGCACTAATTCCTTCTTTTATATCTACAAAATAATAATTTCCTTATCATATAAATTAATAATTAATTATTCACAAATAATATTACAGAACTACAATATTGACAACCAGGTCGTTCCCAGGAAAAAGGGGGCCTTCCGATAAGGACTTCTCCTTACTGGCGCCCAATTAAATAACCCCTCCTAGACAAAACTTCCTTCGACATTGTCAATAATGCTATCTAATAATATTATTCAAATAATATGAATTATTGAGTTGATAATGTGAAATACTGTGCAGTGACAATTATTGAATCAATAATATAAAATATTAACGGTAGCAATTATTGAATCAATTATATAAAATAGCAACGTAGCAATTATTGATATAAAATATCAACGTAATAATTATTGAATCAATAAAATATCATGCAATTATTGAATCAATAATATAAAATATTGAACAGTAATTACTGTAACAATAATTGAGTAGTGACTTCTTACATAAGAATCAATAATTTTAAAATACTGTGCAATACCGTGTGCTATTGTGCAGCACCGCGTATTACTGTATTTTAACCCCCGGATATTTCAACAGTACTAACGGTAACAACTATGCCGTTATTTATAAAAAGGTTATTTCTGTCGCTTTCTATATCCGACAGGTATTCCGCTGTGGAGCCCACAAATAGCTGCGCCGTCGTACGAATATTCCCCGACAATAAGAATATTCCACGACCAAATGAATATTCCCCGACAACAATGAATATTTTATAACCACTTGCTTATTTTGAAATATTTGCACATTTCACCCATAATTTTTCACATTTATCAAATCAACACCTTACTATTTCGAAATAATATATAAAAAAAATTAAATCTTTATTCATAAAAGTTGGGGTCTTACAATTATGATTTAAGAGGCAAAATAAAAAGGAGTTACATGTTGATGTAATTGACAAAGAGTTGTCTACATATTTCTTTATATATCGTTTGTTATGCTATCCACAAGGCTATATACATTTGAAATGAAATCTTTATTCTCACTAGCAAATCTTTAATTAGACGTTGCCAAACTATATAAGTGAGGGTAATATAGTTTGAATAAAATAGTGGGAGATACCAATATAAAATAAGACCTAATTTATTTTGGTATATAAAATTAATTAAATGAATATTTGCTAAAAAATTTGTCTTTTCACATACAGAAATTTAAAAAATGTCAAAATCATTAATTTCACTGCGTAGCATACTTGATGCTAACAAACTGAATTACACGGGTTGGTTAAGGAATCTGAGAATAGTTCTCACTGCTGAAAATATTTCTTATGTCCTAAATTCACCTGTCCTTGGTACTGTTCCAGATTCAGCCTCTGAGAAAGAGATTTCCACCATAACAAAGTGGCAACATGATGCATTTGTGGCTCAATGCATCATGCTCGCATTCATGAATAACGAGCTTCAGCGTCAGCACGAAAACATGGATGCTCCTACTATGTTGCTTTACCTTAAGGAATTGTATGGTGAACAAAGTAGGACTGCTAGATATGAGATATCTAAGGAGCTCTTCCGATCTCAGATGACCGCGGGCACCGTCGTTGAGACACATGTACTAGGGGTGATCAATCTGATTAAACTCCTTGGACAGCTTAGGTTCGTCATGGATGGGGAGTTGAGTCAAGACTTGGTCTTGTTGTCTCTCCCTGAGACCTTCTCGCAGTTCGTTGTTAATTTTTACATGAATAAGTTAGATGTCAGCTTGCCTTAATTACTTAACATGTTAAAAACTGCAGAAGGTCACTTCCCATCCAAGAAGAACCATGTCTTAATTGTGGATTCTTCCAAGAAATGGAAGAGGCCCAATGTATCTTCTGAAAAGAAAAAATCTAAGAAGGCTAAGGACAAAGTGAATATGAAGGATTAAAAGAAACCTGATCCATCAAGCAAAGGAATATGTTTCCATTGCAACGAGCCAGGTCATTGGAAGAGGAACTGCAAGAAGTTTTTGGTAGAGAAGAAGCTTGGAGAAGCTTCGACATCCAATCAAGGTTTGTTCATGGTTGAAATTAATATTTTTGAAAGTCAAAATTCTACTTAGGTATTGGATACCGGCTGTGGTTCTCACATATGTAATACTATGCAGGGACTGGTCAGAAGTAGAAAGTTGAACAAAGATGAGGTTGTCCTACAAGTGGGAAATGGACCAAAGGTTGCTGCATTAGTTGTAGGCACTTATTGTTTAGCACTGCCTACAGGCAAGTCTATTTATTTAAATAATTGTTATTTTGTTCCGAATATCATTAGAAATATTATTTTTATTTCCGTATTAGATATGGATGGATTTGACATTATAATAAAGAACAACAGTTGTTCTATTTATAAAAGCAATATTTTATATGGTGTTGGTAATTTGCGAAATGGACTTTATATACTTGACTTGCATGAAATATACTTCAAATAGAACAAACTAAGAAAAAGAACAGAGATGATGTTAGTTATACCTATATGTGGCACTGTAGACTCGGTCATATCAATGAAACATGATTATCCAAGTTGCATAAGGATGGGCACTTAGAGCTATCCGATTATGAATCATATCCAACTTGTGAATCTTGTCTTATGGGTAAAATGAATAAATCTCCTTTTAGTGAAAAAGGAGAAAGAGTTACAGAGTTGTTAGCGTTGGTTCACACAGACGTTTGTGGACCTATGACAACAAATGCACAGGGAGGGTATTCTTATTTTATTACTTTCATTGATGATCACTCAAGATTTGGATATGTGTATTTAATGAAATATAAATCTAAATTATTTGAAAAGTTCAAAGAGTTCAGAAGTGAAGTAGAGAAACAAACGGGCAAGAATATTAAGATTCTTCGATCAGATTGCGATGGAGAATACTTAAGTGATGAGTTTCTCAATTGTCTCAAAGATTATGGTATAATCTCACAATGGACTCCACCAGGTACACCACAGTTAAATGGAGTATCTGAAAGGAGAAACGAACATTGTTAGACATGGTTTGTTCCATGATAAGTTTTAACAATCTTCCAATTTTATTCTGGGGTTATGCCCTAGAAGCGGCTGCATAACTTCTAAATAAGGTCCCCTCGAAATCCGTTCTCAAGACTCCATATGGGATATGAACATGGAAGAAACCTAGTCTTAAGCATGTTAAGATTTGGGGATGTCCAGCTTATGTGAAAAGATTTCAAAATGATAAGCTTGGGACAAGATCTGATGAGTACACGTTTATGGGATACCCTAAAGAAAGTTTGGGATACTATTTCTACAATCCTACTAAGCAAAAGGTGTTTGTTGCGAAACACGCTGCCTTCTTGGAAAAGGAGTTTATCCTTGAAGGGGTTAGTGGGAGGAAAATAGATCTTGAAGAAATTCAAGAACCACAAACCACTACAGATCAATTGGATGAACCTGTCCAAGTAGAGACACCTAATGTACAACACCCTATTCGTAAATCTGGAAGAGTACCGAAGATACCTGAAAGGTATGAATTCCTTATAGAGGATGACGATGAGGTACATGTCATGAATGATGATGATCCATTGAATTACGGATAGGTTATGAGTAATTAAGACTCAGAGAAATGGTAGATGACAATAAAATCTAAAATGGATCTTTGAAGCAATGCACAAGACCATTTGGATTTTACTTGCGATTGCAGCTTATTATTGCTAGATCTAGAAAAATGAACGTGGAGACGCCCTTCCTCAAATATAAATTATTAGAAGAGAATGTATATATGATACAGCCAGATGAATTTATTTCAATGGTTGAAGCAAATCATGTATATGAGCTACAACAATCTATTTATGGATTGAAGCAAGCTTCTCGTAGATGGAACATCCGTTTTGATGAGACAATCAAAGAGTTTGATTTTATCAAATTTGAGGATGAACCATGTGTGTACAAGAAGGTTAGTGGGAGCGCTGTTTCATTCCTTGTATTATATGTTGATGATATATTACTGATAGAGAATAACATTTCTATGCTACAATCGATCAAAATAAAGTTGTCTAAACATTTCTCCATGAATGATTTGGGTAGAACATCCTACATTGGGGATATAAATCTGTATAGATAGATTTAAAAGGATGTTCGGCTTAACCCAAGGAACGTATATTCATTAGATGCTAAAGGCGTTTAGCATGGCAAACTCCAAAAGTGTCTCATGATAATGAGCCATGGAGTGAATCTCTCTAAAATTGTCCTCAATAAAATAGAGATCGCATGAGTTACTATCATGTATGCAATGAAATATACGAGACTTAATGTTGATCAGTCATATTTTAGAGAAAATCACTATAGGACAGTGATAAACATCTTAAGTACTTAACTGACACTAAGGATGTCATCATGACACATAATGGGTCTGAATTAAACTAGAGGACTAAATAGACTCAAGTTTTCAAACTGACCAAGATGACAGGAAATCCACTGTAGGGTAAGTCGTTACCTTGAAAGGTGGTGCAGTGAATTGGAAAGGTTCCAAACAGCAAAAGGTTGCTGGCTTAGTGACAAATACAAAGTATATATGTGACGCCCCCAAATTCGGACCGTCATGGCTCTCGAATTCGGTTCATCACGTACTAATTCTAATAATGACTAAAATCTCAAACAATAGAATAACAGAATAATTTACATTGATATAACATAAATATTCTCGTTCCAAGTCTCGAAACTATTACTAATACACTTCATAACTTAAACCAAACATATATTAATACATAACATTAATAAATCTTAATACAACATAAAGGAAACATCCTAATATAGAAGAGCACAACTACTTCATAGCCTTGCCTTCGCTCTTGTCCTACCCTGGGTTCCACCTTGCCCTGCCCTAACTGAAATGTTTATGGGAAGCCAGAGTGAGCAACAAATTTGCTCAGCAAGTAATATACCAATAAATGTGAACAAGAATATATACGGTTCTTAATCTCAAGGGTAAAATGGTAATTATTAGCTCAGGAATTCAAATAAGAATGTTGTGAACAAAATAAATATCAATAACTTCCAAACCTATTCTGTGAAGTTAAATAAGAACCACTACGGGTAGAGAAGTTATTAAAGGATTCAAAGGCTTCAACAATTTCAAGTGAATAAATAGATATCACTAGTGTTACTGTGGACCAAGAATTTATAGAACAATCCAATGAATTCAAAGTTTCAAGTTAATAAATACTGGATACTAAGTGGTCGCTAAGAACCACGAACTTCTACTAGAATCACCAAAAATATTTCTAGGTAACCCAAACAAGTACAATTAGGGAATTAGCCTATCGTACCTGGTGTTATGCATAACCTATCCTACTACTGTCGGCACCCCGACTATATAGTTCCCCTTTCTATGAGGGTTGTTCATCTCAGTCAATTTATAAGAGTTCGCACCAAGGCAATTGGTGTGGATCGCTTTCTAATTCAGGATATTGGTCTAGCCGAATCAAATGGCGTATACAATTTCAACAATGTATATAAGAACAATTTATGAGTTCAATACTCGCAACATAGTTCGAAGAATATTATCGTGATTTAAATCAAGCTATGAAATATAAATTTATAAGACAAGAATTATTCTAGCACTTATTTACTCGTACGATCAATAATAGTACAAGCTCAAATACGTGTTTAATAAAGAGTATGAATCGAATATTTGCTCAATAAAAAGAGTAGTCCAGATACTTGCATTCAATATATAAATCGAATGAAGTTATGAAACTTGCTCGATAAAAGTAGGGTAAGAACTTGCATTAAAGAGATAATGTTTAGATACTTGCACAACACAAGAGTGTAAGTCAGGGAACTTGCTTACAAGATTCATTGAATAAAGTAATGCAAGGGTTTAGGATACTTGCCTTATGCGTAGTCTACCAACGTAAAGCTTATCAACACTTTTCGAATCTTATTATAACATAGTTATGTATATAGGATATCCATTAGTCATATAGTTTAACATTATTGCCTTATCTTGTATATACAATCAACACATAAGTTAGATCATAACCTTACTACAAGTTATAACACATATAGCATCGTATTAAATCATAACGCTTAACCGATTATGTCATTATTATCTATAGAATTCTCTCTCTCAAGTTAAACATCTTCATAGTATGTCATTACGTACTTACACATATGTGGTACGAAATCAGATTATATGAAATCAAGTAACATAGTTACATCATGTATGGCATTATAGCAATTCATAATACTAAATCGATTATGTCTTTATTTAACCTTAGAGTTCCTTTTCACAAGTTAAACATCATTATGTTACATCACTATCACATAAAATTACAACTAATACCAATCAGACCCCATTTAGTAGGTTAAAGCACCATTATAAGTTAATTGTCAAAATTAGATTTAAGCAAACTGTCCAGTCCTGAAAGTAGCCTGGCGCAGCTGCGCCCTGGTTAATCCTAGGGACGGCGCAGCTGTGCTGTCCCCTGGCCAGACCAGGGTTGAGCTTTTACTCTACTGTTTCTGTCCAAAACATAACCATACTTTATTACATAGTATATACACATGTTAAAGATTCTTTCATGCTTATAAAGTCCATCTAAGTCCAACCTTTCATGTTATAGTCCTAGATTAACATCTTTAATGACTTAAGGCCCTACAAGGTTATGAATTCATATAGGCTATCATGCTTGTCATTTATACACATAACGTGATCACATAATCTGTGTTAGGCATGATCACAAGTATCTACATTATATACGCATAGCTAGCATCGTTATTTGCTTGAAAACTTAATCAAACTCATACTTGATCAACTTTGCATTGTATCTAATAAGTGTGTGCACATGTAGGCCATCTAAGTGATGTTAAGAGTACTAGCATACGCGTTCGAAAATATCAGAATGCTATTACACTATGATCATGCAACTTAGTTTGCAAAAAGTCCGAACTTTGCTTTTGAAATCGTTATGACTTAACCCATGTATGCTAGTGTAAACCTAACATCTTTAGACTTGCATTTCATGCCTATCTAGACCATACGATCATGCTCAAAAAGTCAGATTATATACCTTATATGTATATGTCAAAGTTCATTTCAAAAACTATAACTTTCTTTAGTAAATGTTCCCTAACAAGGTCAAACACGTTCATGCTACATTATGAAACATATGTGCACATGTTAACATATTCTTCATGCATTTCTAAACCATACAAACATGCTTAAAAGTTAGAATGTGAATCCTCATATGCATATGTCAAGTTTGTTATAAACACTCTAACTTTCATTTAGTAATTATAGACTAACATAATGATATGTCAATATACTCATAATATACTAAAGGGACTTTAAGTTCACAATCAGGTCTACTTTCATATATATCTAAGCCAAACTTGCATGCTAGAACATTACAACACAACAAAAATTAAAATCTGGTTTTGGGTACTGGTGCAGCTGCGCTGCACCCAAGAACAAATTAGGCGCAACTGCGCCACTTCCTGGCCAGAACCAGAAATGCTTTCTGCTTCGGTAGTTACAAACCCAACACAAAATTTACTTACGAAACATGCTAATTTATAACCACATTACTTTCTTAACATGCTTACAAGCTTAGATACCAACTAATAATCACTTCCCAATTCAATCAACATATAATTCATGCTAAATTCAAGAATGTAGTTAATTTCCAAAATGAAGAACATGGGGAGATATACCTCTACTAAAAACAGTTTGCTGCTAATTGAACTTCTAAATTCACCACTAATATAACTTGCTCTCTATTCTCTCTATAATAACTTATCAATATCTCAGCAAATGAAACAAGAAGGAGAGGAGCTATATTTATAGACAATTGAATACCCAGACAATGTCATTCCACTCTAATTCAAACCATTGGTAAGAGCAAGAACATGAAGGTTAACAAAGGGTAGTTGGGTAGTTGGTGAATTCCACTATTGGAGCCACTCCCTTCATGATGATTATGGGCTAGAATGCTAAGTTTGAGATAAGAGGCAATAGGCTAGCCATTGAGAGTTCACGTGAGGAATAAATGAGTCTCTTATTTTGGGACAAGGCCAATTAACTCAGCATTTGCAACATGAACTTAATACAACACTAGGTTTATTACATGTACACATTAGATACTTTGGGTTATAAATTTAATTAGAATCATATTGTAGTTTCAAATAAGGAAACAATGTTACAATGTAGTAAGTTTGGGGTACATGTATATCTCTCAATATATAATTCATGTATATTTCATAATACCGAATATAATCTAATTTGGTATTATCTTTCCACATTACCATAAACTATATTATTTCAATTATTTATAATCATGGAAATAATCATTATTTTCATTCCACATCAATATTAAAATAGATAACCATTTATTTGTTTCCTCTCATATTATTAAATATACACTCAGTTCAATTTAATAATCCATAAGGTACACCTCTAATGTATCCATATATGTTGTCACATAATATCATTACAACTCTATTATTTCCAATTATACTAATCTATTGAAATAATCATTAAGTAACAAATGTTTATTTAATACTCATGAGGTACATATTTAATGTAGTCACACATCACATATTGTCACATAATCATTAATCATGTAACTTACATCATTTAATCAATCTTAATATATGATTCTTATATATTATATGAAATCACATGTTAGTGTCACATTACACTTTATATATAAATGTAACTACTATACATTATATGTCTAATTATCGCATACTTTGTACACAACAATTAGTCGAGTAAATATAATCTTATTATATTTATAAATCATTTACTCGTTAATATTCTATTATTCACAATAACAATTAATCAATATTAATTAATTACTCATTAATAGTTATCATTCATAATATCAATTAATCAATAAAACATTAATTATTCATTTACTCAATAATATTCTATTACTCGAAATAACAATTAATAACATTATTATACGATTAACTATCACATGTATTGCACACAACAAATACTTATATAAGTATAACTCTTATTATAATCATCAATTAGTTACTCATAAATGTTTTGTTACTCACAATAACATATTATTAATAATTACTCATTAATAGGCTATCACTAATAATAATAATTAATTAACAATGTAATATTAATTAATCCTTTACTTATAGATTTCCCTCTTGAATTAATTAAATCATCACCATTTCAATTCTCATGCCACACAAGGCATTCTACGAGTTCATCGCGATTCTCCATATTTCTTCAATTATTATAAATTCAATTTAAAATAACCGAATTACTTCTCTCATAATTCATAAACATTTATATTCCAATAAATATTTTTATTATTAATATCAAAATTTATATTTATTCATAAAATTCACGGTTCTTACAATATAACTGTAAGTGAAGCTACAAGTTGATGTTTCGGATGAAAAGTTCATTACAGAACTAGGAATAGTTCCTAAGTCTTATCTTGAATCCAAACATGTGTTGCGGCACTTTGATTAAAGAAATCATTGAAAGAAGAGACGCCACTTTAGAGCGTGTAGACTCTCAAGACAACATTGCAGATCCATTTACTAAAGCTTTAACACAACTGCAGTTTGATCGTCACTTAGAGAAGATGGTATGAGATGTCAGGCGATTGGCTTTAGTGCAAGTGGGAGATTGAAAGTAGTATGCATACAAGCCAATCATATAAGATGATAAAATATCTACTTTGGAGACGATCTTATTTATTTATTAATAAAAGTATTAACTTATTAAAGGCATTTAATTATCTACATGATGCTGTTTTTATAATATGTACATAACCCATAGTTTTAAGCAATACTTTTAGAATCATGATGATAATCATGCTAATGAGATCTAAATTTTTAGAAAGCTTAAAACTAAAATAGTTTCCAATCATGAAATTACTAAAAAGGAAATTAGTAAATCCGGATAGATTGGTACATATGTTGATTGCTCATTGGATGAGGATGATTGATCTCATGATCATTTGTGTGGAGACACTAAAGCAAGTATGTAGGTGCTTATTGGAGAATAAGTTCACTGAAAGTGACTCGCTATGGAATACCTAATGGAGTTTTACTTGTCTGTCAATAGGAATTTCTAATGTGATAGTAGTATAAGTGATCCTTGGACTTGAGATCATCATAGTATCTTGTATATAATTAATTATACTTTGACTTATTCCTTAAAAACCCTTAGGGTATATCAAAGGGTATGCTTGGGTATAATGAGTTACATATGGAGATAATGAATGATCAATAAAGAATCTACCACTTTTAGTAAAAGAAGAGATATATCCTATGTGATTCGTTAAATGACAACCCAGTAGTCCTTGGCCAAGGCAGAATAAAATTAGAAAAGAGTTTCTAATTTGCATTATTTGAAGTTGTGCATTTTCTAATCGAAATACATATAGTTAAATAAAATAAGACTTGACAGTAATTTCATGTCTTATATTTAATTGGGACATTGTATGGTGGAAGGAATGAATTGTACGATAATTATTTACTCACAGGTTCTTTTATGATTAATGTTGAAATCTATATTATCTGAAAAGTCGTTGATCGCTAGGGAGGCTTATCCCTATTGTAGAATAAATATTATTTATTTAAATAGATTATTAGATTAATTTATTTATTTAAATAAGATTAGAATTGTTCTAATTGATTTATTCACAACCGGTTTAATATGGAGAACCTAAAGGGTCACACCATAAAATAAAGAATAATTATTTAAGAAGGTAATGGCATAATCGTAATAATGCATTAAGTGTAATTAATTTAATCTATGGTGATAGAATAAATTAAATAGCTTAATGTTTATTATTTAATATTTTGAAAATATTAAATATAAATTAATAAGAGGAGTCTTACTAATATTATTTCAATTATTATTATTTTAATTTCTAAAGAAGTTTAAGAATTAATTTAATATTAGTACTCTCATTTATTCCTAATAAGATTAGGAGGCAAATTAATTAAATAAATTTAATTAATTAATCACAATGTGGTGGGAAGCCTAAATTAATTAAAGGAGTTTAATTAATTAAATGAAACCCCATGTCTAATAGAATTAGAAGGGTTGACCAATATCTATATAAGAGGAGTCTTATAATAGATATCAGTTGATGCAATTCCAATTGTTGGAGAGTATTCATTTTCTATAGAGGATAAAAAACTAGGGTTTAGCCAACCACCCTCCTTCTTGAATAATTCATTTTTCTTGGCGGATCACCTCTAGAGGCCAAACATTTGGGTGGCTAACGTTGATCAAAGGAAGGAATCTATCTAAGAAATTCAAGAAAATCACGAAGAACAAGGAGTTGAACTTGAACCTGTGGAAGCTTCGTTCTACAAGGGTATGATTCCATAACTTCTTATTTATCGTTTTAAATTAATAATATGTATAAAGGATGATCTAGGTAATGGTTTTGTAGAAATTTTTAAAATTCTGATATACCATGCTTCCGCTAGTTTTTGCAATTTGATTGCGCCACAATTTCAAACAAACCCAACACATTGTTTTCATAAGTGGGTGCATTTCGTGCCATGAATGTAATAGTTGGGGCAGCCTTCCTTATCGATATATTCACCAATAAGGCCAGTATGGCCAATGCGTCCGCGAAATCATTTCTATTTCGGGGAATATGCATGAAGGATATGTCTTCAAACTCTCTCGCCATCTTTATAACCTGATGATAGTATGGTAAGAGCTGCAACTCTTTGGTGCTGTAGGCTTCAGTGGATTGTTTGATTACTAGTTCTAAGTCTCCAAAAATTGTCAACCGTTTGATCCCCATTAATAGAGCCAACTTTAACCCCAGAAGGTATCCTTCATATTCTGTTGTGTTATTAGAGTTGTTGAATTGCAATTTAGTTGCTACGGGGTACTTCTCCCTAGTGATAGAGACTAGAACTGCCCCTGCCCTAGTGCCTTCTGTGTTTGATGCGCCGTCAAAGTATAATTTCTAGAATTCACCCTTATCTTCCCTAGTGGCTTGCTGAATTGCCACCACGTCATTATCAGGGAAGTATGTTTCCAAAGGCTCAAAACCTCCTGCTAACGTTGCAGATAGTTGGTTTGCGATTCCCTGGCCCTTGATGGCTTTTTAGGTCACATAAACGATGTCAAACTATTAAAGGATCAGCTGCCATTTTGATAACTGACTAGTTCAGCATAGGCTTGCTAAAATGTACTTCAAATGATCCATACAGGAAATGAGATAAGTGGTATGGCCATGTAGGTAATGTTGTAATCTCATGGCTACCGAGGCTAATGCACAGCAAGTCTTTTCAATCAGCGTGTATTTCTACTCGCAGCCACTAAATCGCTTGCTGAGGTAATAGATGACCCTTTCCTTACCCATATCTTCTTTTTAACCCAGCATGCAACCTATGGTGTTGGAGTTAACTAAGATGTATATAAAAAGGGGAACTCCATTCCATAGAGGTACCAAGACAGGTGCTTCAATCAACCACTTATGGATTATGCGAAAAGCCTTTTGACAGCCTTCATTCCATTTTTCGGAGGAGTTCTTTCTTAATAACTTGAAAATTGATTCACAGGTGGTTGTCAACTAGGATATGAACCGGCTGAAAAAGTGTATCCTTCTCAGAAAACCTCTAATTTCCTTCTTAGTTCGAGGCTCGGGCATCTTAGTGATGACTTTTATCTTGGTTGGATCCAATTCAATGCCTCGGTTTCTCACAAAGAATGCCAACAGTTTGTCGAATTTTATGCCGAAAGCACACTTCGTTGGTTTTAGCTTCAAGTTATATTTGCGAAGGCGATCAAACAACTTTCAGAGATGGGCATTATGGTCATCCCCTTTCTTTGATTTCACAATGATATCGTCCATATAGACTTCGATCTCTTTGTTCATCATATCGTGGAATAATGCCATCATGGCCCTTTGATAGGTAGCACCGACGTTAGTGAGGCCGAAGGCCAATCGTCTGTAGCAGAAAGTGTGAAGGCGATCTTTTCCATATCCTCTTCAACAACCATGATCTGGTGGTATTTGACAAAATAATCTGCAAATGAGTACATATCGTACAATGTCGTATTATCTATCAACACATGGATGAAAGGTACTGGGAAATCATTCTTGAGGCTGGCTTTATTGAGATCTCGATAATCTACACAGACTCGTACTTTCCCACCAGGCTTTGGCACTGGGACCACATTGGGAAACCATTCAGGATAGGTTGACACCATGATGATACCTACTTTGAACTGTTTAATGATTTCTTCTTTGATCTTCAGGCTTTATTTTGGTTTTAACCTCCTTAGCTTCTGTTTAACTGGTTAATTTAAACCCTTCGTTGACTGGTAAGCGATGGACGACTATGTCTGTGGATAGGCCTATCATCCTCATGTGACCAAGCAAAAACATCCTCGAATTGGGTTAGGAGTTTGATTATTTAATCTTCTTGGTTAAGAGGGAGATTGGTTCCGATCTGGAATTCTTTGGGGTTATCTGAGGTTCCGATATTGATGGTGATGGTTTGTTCGAGGTTGGGTTTGCCTTTGTCTTCAACCCATCCTTTGATTTCCTCGGGCTCCTCTTCATCATCCATTTCCTCTTTCTCGATATCCATCAAGTCGAAGTCCAGTTCTATATCGAAATCGTAATCATGGTTCAAATTTGGCAAATCATTGACAAGACTAGAAACGCTCAAACTTGAGAATAAAACTTGATTGCTTAATATATATAAAATGGTTGTCAACTATAAAAGCTTTGACAGTTAATATGACAAAAGGCAATAACAAACTACAGATAATATAAAGTAGACTAAAATGAAATGTCACGCTCCCAGGCTAACAGATCATCTTTCCATTTTTACCTTTTCTGAACGATCTGAGGGGTGATCATCCAGTTGTTGGTGGTAAAATCCTCGAGGATGACCGAGATGAAGGTGTTGCTAGGGGCATCACTATCCTTGATAAGAGCCATAACCGGTTAAGAACCGGGATCGGGATCCTCTCTCAAGACGCTTATTTTTGCCCAGTTAATGAAGGGGAGGACAGGCTAACCGTCTGATGGGCCTGCCTCATTAGATTCCTCTGTGGCACTTTTAAAGAGGCAAAAATTGCTAACGAATCGTAACTAGATCTCCTTTAGGAACTTCTCATTTCGGGCCCTTATTCCCTCATCTTTGAGAGGCTCTTGCTCATTAGTTTCTCCGTCTCTTCTTCGATTGACCTTGGGTATCAGGAGGTTTGAAACGTTGGCGGGGACTTTCCTCAATGGCTCTTTGAAATTCGCTTTGGTGAGATTTAGCATGAAGGGAGTCAACAGGTGGACTGGCATATGCTTATGGGGATTACAGTGTTTGAAACCATCGAGGTAACCTAGTTCGACCTTATTTAACTGTATAGGTATGTGGATCAGGTTTTTGATTCCCTGGCCAATTCTACCTAGCCCTCGACCCAGTAAGTATCCTCGGCTAAGCATCTATTGGCCGACTATCATTACCTCTGAAGATATCATGAGTTTCAATACTGGCGAACCCACAAGGTGATAATGAGGGGTGCTCACTTCAAAGGCTTAAAAGCTTGCAGATTCAATACTATCATTTAAATTGATCAGGGGCATCTCTCTGTGTATGAATTGGATATCCTGGCTAAGCGTTGATGATGACCAAGCTGTCATTGATGATATATTTTAACTGTTGGTGGAGAGTGGAGGGAACTACCCCAGCCATATGAATCCATGGTCTTCCCAAGAACAGGTTATATCTGGTGGTGATGTTTAATACTTGGAAGGACACGTTGAACGTGTATGGGCTGATTTCCATGGGAAGCTTGATCTCTCACACTGTGTCCCTCCGTAAATTGTCAAACGCTCTAAGCACAACATGACTAGTTTGAATCCTATTAGAGTTGATATCTATCCTTTCAAGGGTATCATATGGGAAGATATTCAACACAGAGCAGCCATCGATCAGTACCCCTCCTATCATATATTTCGATGATATAACAGCAATGAGCAATGGTTTGCGATGATCGGTTCCATCAGTCAGTATATCATCATCGGTAAAGGATATCACGTTACTGTCAAGTACGTGGCCGATCAAGTGTTAGAACTTCTCAATGTCAATTATTTTGGAATTTCTTAGAATCTGGTGATTGTCCTCGGAGGCTAGCACCAGGTCTAGTATAAATATTTGGGGTGGTGCCTTTTTTAGCTACTTCACTGTCCTCACTTCATTATGTCCCATCTTATTGAAGAACTCCACAACCTTTCTCTCGGGTACTTTTCCTGTGGTCTTAACTGTCGACTTCATCATTTGCCTAGGAAGGTACCGTGAATTGTCCTTCAGTAAGACTGGCATATAGTCGGTCGCTGACCACATCTCTTCTCCGTAATTCCATGGTACTTTCTTCAAGCTGGAGATAGGGATTTGCAGCCGAAGAGTTAACATCAGTGGTATGGGAGTGATTATTTCCACTGGATCCTTCTCCCTTTCGTCGGTCACTCCTTGGATTATTGTGGGTACATTGGAGGTTCCATATAGGCATGTGATGACTGCCACCATCTCCTCCGAGCATCATATCCTTGAAGGGTATATTATTTCTTCATCAAAGAAGATTTCACCACTACTTTTCATCTCCAACTCGTCAGATTCGATCAAGTTTTGGATCAGATGTCACAAGGCCCAACATTCTTCTGTGGCATGACCAGGGGTGCTTGAGTGATAAAGGCATGTCTTAGTGGGCTCAAACCCGTTTTTATCGAGGATCCGCTGGAGGTAGGAACTCTGTGATCTTTCTTTCACTAATTAACATGCGTAGGATCTCTTCCCTAGATTGTCCCAGAGGGGTAAACTTTCGCTTAGCTACGAATTCCTGACGAAGTTTAAGCCTGGATTCCCTTGTGATATTTTCCCCCCATTGGCCTTGTTCCTGAAGGAGAATCTGGTCTCCTCTTGAAATTGGGACGACCTCGGGGGAAACAGTAATTATTTGCCCCTGGCGGACTTGATCAATTAGCTATCGCGTCACCTGATGCTTGTATACGATTAATTCTGCTAGTTGGTTTACTTGTACCTTGATTAAGGATAAAGCTTGTTCCAACGTATACCTTTTTTCCGCGTATCCCCACATTGAGGGATTAACCTTGGCAGGTGGTGGAGATTCTTCCACCTTTCTCAGGTGTTTGCGGTTTTCTCTGTTTCTAGCGTTAATCATGTTTACTCCTTTCGCGTTATGCTGAGGTAAGGGATTGTTATTGACATTGGGTTGCTCTTGCGCTTTAACCACAATCTCCCCACAATCAATAATGTTCTGAATTTTATACTTCAAGGTCCAATAATCCTGAGTATCATGTCCCGATACTCTGGAGTGATAAGCACACCTCTTGCTAAGGTCATATGTTCTTCCTTTGGGATCAGCAGGGGGAACAAGCTCGGTGATCTTCTTATATGCAACTAGTAGTGCCAAGATATTCTCTAGTGAGTCTCCTTGAGGAGTAAATACCCTTTTTTGCCTATTTTCCCCGGCCTTCTACGCATTGGGATTTTGGGGATTTGAAGGTACCTGAAATGGAGGGTAATTGCCCTACTTCTGAATAGGCGGACTGCTATTCTTATGCGCGGATTGCCCTTGCAATATCAGGGATACAGCTTCTTCCTTTCTCTTGTGTACCCTCTTGGGAGTGCTCACATAGTTGCCAGACTGTAAATGTTTGGTGACTGCTTCCAAGGTCGTGAGGTCTTTGATCTTGTCAAATTTTAAACCCATTTCTGCCATTTCCCTATGTTTTATCATTTTAGATAATGGTTTACCTATTTCTGTCAGGACTCTCATAGTAAGGTGTTTCCTGGATATCGATGAAAGTCATACATACGAAAGAGTAACAAGACATAAAGAGACATCATGTACGTATGGTTTTCTAGAGGCTGGCCTATCTTAGGATTACTCTCACGGGCTTTTTGGCATGAAGGTTCCCAGATCTTCGCAATCTACTCGATGGAAACATCCGATCTTTCAATTGGAATGAATCTGAGTGGTGCCTTTCTTGAGCCTCACAAGGGAACGCCCTTCAGAGTCCAGTAATAAACAACCGACGGGTTCGCCTCCTAGTGGAGGAATCACATAACATACATTCACATATATTCATCGCGTCTTACCGTATGCAAATGATGACATTGTGAAAGGCACTAATATAAAGCGATTGAAAAAGTGAAACATTCATCACACATATAGATCATTCACATAATATGCAAATGCAGAATGGAAATTAATAAGATTGAACGCGGCCTAAGCCCTCTATATCCCCAGCAAAGTCACCACTTATCGATGCCGGGGGGGATTTGATTTCCTTTTTACGCCACTTCTTATGGCAGCTTGCCCTACCCTTTTGTATTGATTTGATTTATTTATTTCAAAGGGTGATTTTTAGGAAAAAGACCGACATAAATGCTGACTATATGAAAAGATTTGATTTTAATGATTGGGCCGAATTAGACAGATTTGCCAGTTATTATAATTTCCAATGGATGTACCAACTCATCCAGGCTTTGAAGGTTTTTGCAATATGGCCCAATATGTGACTCCGTAAAATTGGTCTAAGACCCGAGATTCATGGAATTCAGGGGCTTGCTTAAGCATGGGAAAGGTGTTAGGCACCCTCCAACTTTCGTCAAAACACGGTTACAGTATCTTGTTATATTTCTAAGCATGAAGTGTGTGTGTGTGTGTGTGTGTGTGTGTGTGATTTTGTGAAAGCTTTTGATATTTATTTGACTTTTGATCTTAACTTATAAGTGGCGTTTATTTTGAAAGTAGTGTTGAACCTCTTTGGACCTATGCACGAAGGATTTGATTCAAAGAAAAAGCATTTTTAGACAAAGTATATTGAAATGATGTTTGGAAAATAAGGTTTTCAAATCCTTAGCGAAATAGGAATCAAGGTCTTTTGATACTTTCAGTTATTAACCCTATATTTGTCTATCCCCGCCACACTTTTTATTTTATGTAAGCTCTTTGTAGTTTTGGTTTGAAAATCGTTTTGAGTGATAATGTATGAATGAAAGCATCAAAAAGGCTCAATCCATCTTCAGGCATGAAAGTCATCTCGATAGACCCGAGCACCCACAATCACCATTTTCTTCACTATCATGATATCTTAAATCCGATCTCTCTGGACGAGGCCCTTGAAATCGTTTTAAGATCCAATATTACATGTACACCTTTGAACAATTTAACATTACATTGTAAACAAAAGTCCATCGTGGAAATCTAGTCAAAATCTGATTAATGGATCTCAAGCCCGTGATTTCTAGGCTCACATTAGCATGCTTTAGCTTATATATATAATGTATCCTAAACTCGATAATAGGTGATTCATCGATTGAAATCCATCTCATAAATTATTAGGACCCCCTCACCTCTAGATATAGATCTAGGGCTCTACGGAGTGACCAAAACCGATCGAAAGCATTAAAATGACTAGATGATCTATCCTAGATCTAAGCCGATCTAGCATGGGGGTTTGAGCTTTGAAGCTCATGAACCTTTTATGGGCTGGATCCGACTAGATCTAGGTAGATCTAGTAAAAGGACTTGGTTTCTAACTATATATGTACAAAATAAACGGTAAAATAGATAGATCTATCAACCATTATACAATATATGCACAAAAAACTAGTCTAAATTATAGGTAAACACTATATTTAAATAGATCTATAGTAATAACAAAATTTACAATTGAAATGACCAAAGATTCGCTTTTCATCTTGGGGAATGTCAAAACAAGCCTCCTGGGGCACAAATCTATGATCTACTACTCTATGCGGATGAGATTTACTATATATTTGATGAAAACAACTCAAATCTAGTGTTATAGTGTAAGACCCGAGAGTTTCTCTATCTAAAATCTGCTTTCTCTCTAACTTCTTTCTTCTTCTTTTTTCTAAATGAGGTGGTGATACCTGCAGCTGGGCCCTGTGGCTCCCGCCATCTCGAAGTTTGTTCCTTCGATCTTTAATCCGGGAGAAGTTGAGGTATATACATAAAAATCCCATAAAGCTTCTGCCAATAGCTGCAAAATGCGGTCGAGTCTGACTGATTCTGAGTTCGGGAAGATGATGCAATTAGCTGAAAGGTATCTTCTGGTTCCGAGGGTAGTTAACTAGCTCGTTTTACGTACTTCACAGTTCGAGGTTTGCTGTGGTGGCTTCTTATGGTCTTGTCCTCAACTTTACAATCCTCGTTCGAACTATGATGTGTTAGGGCGACGTAGCACTTCGGTTTCTCCACGGGGTTGTCTCTGGGGTGAAAATATGCTTTTGCCCTCCCACAGGGTTGTCGCTAGAGTGAAATTACGCTTTTACTCTCCTATAAAGTTAGTTCAAGGAAAGAAAAATTTCGAGTGTCTACAGCTTTTTCAGATGAATAATGATTTCAGATTCTCATTTCAATGAGTTCAGCAGGGGCCATCGATGGTGCAAGGGGAGTCTGGCGAAGATGAAGTGGTTGCTTTTGTTGAGGTCTCAATGATGGTGTTGGCTGGTTTTGTAATGTCGACAGGGACGAGGTCACTGCTGGCGATGGAGGTAGACATGACGGTGGTGCAGTTGGTGAAAATAGGGGCAATGGTGATGGGGTTACTTTCAGTGGTGGTTTTGGCTGTTCCGGTTAGGACAAAAGAAGTTGGGATGTTTTTGGTGGCCATTGTTAATCAAGGTATAGGAGGATTTGTGGAAGCTTAGTCTGAAAAGGGGGAGTTATAGTAAGGAAGAAAGGCTGCAGAGGAAGCTCGAATGTTTTTGAAAACTCTGATATAGAAATGTGGCAGTTGATTTTGGGCGTGTGTGTCTTTATGAAATGACAGACCCTTTATCTTCACACGTTTCCCTAAATCTGACGTATTAAGTACTTTGGTGGTAATGATGGTGGGGCCCAACGATGAGTGATGGAAATGAGACTAATGCATGTGGTTTCGAGTTTCGTGCTTTCTTATTTAATATTCAATTATTGGGTTTTAATTTCTGAACTCTATCATTAAATGTCCCATTATAATAAAAAAAGATTGGGGGCAATGTTGGGGCATGTTTATTAGTGTCCAGATGATTCGATGGGCCATAGTCCACGTGGAGGTAGTCTCCTCATGTAGGAGTCTGTTTTGGACAGGTGAAGAAGTTTAAGGAATCTAAGATTCCTAACTGTATTTAATTTCCAACTCCTAGGGAAAGAGTCAGGATAATATTCAACATCCTTTCTTTAACGGGATTCACTTCTAACCCATTATAGTATCTACTAGACCTGGCAAACTGGCCGGGGCCGGGCCAAAACTAAAAATGTGAAGCACAAAACCCAGTTTTTGACGGACGGGCTAGCCCGGCCCTCGGGCCTGGATTGATTTTGCCAGGTCTCGGTTATCCTTTTCTCTACGGGCCGGGCTAAAATTGGGTCGGGCAAAAAAGGCCCAGGTTTTGGTGGGCTGAAAAAGTGAAGCCCAAAACCCAATTTTTGACGGGCGGGCCTAGAACAATTTTGCCAGGTCTAGTATCTACCATAATGAGGAATTATATTCCAATTCAAGATGGGGCTTTTTAAGGAGGTGTGATCATTATACATACAAGACAACGTTATAATTCACAGGTATCACATTATTTTTCAACACTAAAACTTTAAGCCTCCATGGTTAACTTTATTCAGAATATTCTTATTCTCACAACGAAGTTAGCCCCCAATGGCTCATGCCGTTAAGTTTCTCTGTGTGATTTGGTTTTTGTGTTAATTTATTCGATATCGACGGTGGTGCAACATATGTGGGGAATAATGGAGGTAAAAGTGCTTGTATATGTCAATATAACCTTAGTTACAGTAGTGAATTTTACATGTGTTATGCGCCAATACTCCACAATCACGCACACCGATTAATTCATAACAAACTATGTGTAGGTAAACCCAAGGAGATCATTGTCATTGTGGTGCATGATTGCACGCGCTATTAGTGTTTGAACGCGTGTACGAATTTTGACGTTAACAATATTTATACGATTTATATGATTTTTTGTGATTGTGGTAATGTAGTTACAATTGCGATTTTTTACTCTCCCCTACTACATAGAGATGGGAATAGATAGAGGAAGATAGAAGAACAAGTGCAATAGGCACCCTAAGTTTACCAACCTCAGGTGACCAACTCATAAATCTTGTGAGTAGTAGCATTATTTAGATAATTTAATTATAATGTTATATTATATTATCTAAAATTAACTTAATTTTTGTTAATTATGACTATAAAAATATATCTACTTGACTTCAACAAGTTAAAATTAAATTAATATCTGAGCTCATTTATCAGGATCAAGATTTCGACAAGAAAGACAATCTCAAGTTTACCCTTAATTTCATATTAGAGTTACGACACGATCTTTTTCTCCATCTTTAACTATTCAATATTAAGAATATTATTATATATTACGATATATGTATGTCAAATTACAATCACTAAACATATTAATATATGAGATTGAATAGAATTATAAGAGTCTCATTTATTACACAATTCTATAAAAATATTATCAGTAATACTTATCCACATAATTAATAATTAAAAAATCAACCTAAACATTTACAATATATATTATTTTCGCAATATTAATAACAAGAAAGGTTGAACTGTATTTTTAATTAATAGAAAGAAAAAGAAAATATTATGAACTTAAATTTTAAGATAATTGTAAGTTGTAAACTTACAGTAAAATAAAGACAATGAAAAATAGATTGCATATATATGACCTCCTCTTGTAAATAACCTATTTAGTTAACCTAAAACAATTTTTATACTTTTCGATGGGGGTTGGGTTCCCGACTCATAGACGAGTGTTTGACCCAAAAAATCCAAGCAACTGAGTCATCACCCATAAATATAATGACACG
Organism: Panax stipuleanatus; assembly: GCA_020205555.1. NCBI lineage: Eukaryota > Viridiplantae > Streptophyta > Magnoliopsida > Apiales > Araliaceae > Panax > Panax stipuleanatus. The sequence goes on from CM035123.1 coordinate 89,686,193, forward strand.
TTGTAAGATATCATTAGCTGAGTGGGCCCTACTATTGGACATGTAACCCAACCCAACCTTATGAAATTGACCAGACCAAACCAACCGACTTCACAGCATCTAGTTGCATCATGGTTAATGCCAAGTCCATCAATCAATTAAGATAACTGAGTCATTGAAAGTAATATAATAATTAACTAATTAAGTAAATGACAACTAAAATTAGGTCATGTTTTGGACCCTTAGGTGGCCAAGGAAACATTTTGGATTTACATAGTTTTCTTTTTATTTAAAAGTAAAATTGTGATGCTAAAGGCGCTTGTTATTTGTAAAAGTATTGCAATGGGAAGTGATAAACTTCACTTCATAATTCATCTTCTTTTTTGTTTTTTTTTGGGTGCTCCCACTTTATAATTAATTAATTGAATAATAATTTTACAATTTATATACTCCTTTTCAAAATAATAATGACTTATTTATAGTCATGTTCTTCTTCTTTTTTTTCTTTTTTCTTTTGATATGGAGTATCCTGATTTGCGTCGGACTAATCTCTCCACCCCAAACAAAATTTCCGAAACAGGTTAACTTGCGCCTGCGACCTGCGGTCAGTGGCTCCTATGCTGGTCCGAGTGGGAGTCGAACTCAAGACCTCTGAGTTCTTCTTATTTTATTTAATTCAAATTAAACACTTATTATAGCGTGAGGTTTAGTCGTAACTCTTCTATTTAAAACATATTTTAATTCTGCTAACAAACGTATCAATAGGTTATGATCTTTTGGGTTGGTATGTGATGAGTCAAAATGACCTAAATTAATGCTCTTTGGACAACGAATTAGGCCTTGATCTGAGCTTATAGTGCATCCAAGTTGTTAGAAATAGTTCGAGAACATATTTTAACTCTGCTAATAAAAGTATCAACAAGTCATGATCTTTTGAGTTGGTATGCAATGAATCAAAATGACCTAAGTTAATGCTCTTGGGAAAACGAATTAGGCCTTGATATGAGCTTATAGTGCATCCAAGTTGTTAGAAATAGTTCGAGCAGTGAGCTGGTGCGATGAGTCTAGAATCTGTTAGGATTTTGAGCCTAGTTTAATATGGGTATCATTAATTAATTTTAATGATTCAAAATATTAATGTGTTCTACTCCAAGAGTGGATTAAATTAAGTATTTGGAAGCTCAAATCCATAGAGTAACGAATGAGATATTAACTCCCAAAGATCACACTTGAAAATGATAAATGATGATAAATACATGTGAGGAAAAAGGCAAGTCCCACATTGGTAATGAACTAAACATTTAATATGTTTATATACAAGGAAATTGCTCTTGAGTTTGGGCCCCAAGGGGCACCCCACTTTTGTGGAAGGGAGAGGACCTAGCCAAGACTTGGTTCGAACCCACACCAGCCGGCCTGGCTCGAGGTCCTTGTATATATTTTTTTAGACAAAATTTATTTAAATTTTTTAATTAAAATTTATTTATTATTATTATCAAAACTGTGTCGTTTTGAGAAGCGGTATCTGCTGAAAGGGTATCAGTCTGAACAGGGCATCCCAAAACTACGTCGTTTTGTAGCGCCTTTTCTACTAAGCTTAAAGTTGCGTAGTTTTGGTTCCGCGAAGGCTAAAACTACGTCGTTTACAGTTCCAAAAAGACGCGCTTATTCTGCAAAAGATCAAAACTACGTCGTTTTGACTTGCAGATGCCATTACATGCCTTTTCAAATGCATCACATGCCTTTTCAAGGGCTAAGTGCCCATCCGAAGGGTCACCAACCCATCCTATAAATAGATAGGAGGGGGCAGCCTTCAAAATCATTCATTCCAAGCATTTAAGCATTATCAGTTTAGTTTTAGTAAGCATTTCATAGTTATTAAAGAGAGAGAGTTCTGAAGTCATTGTATCCTGGGAGACAAGTGCTATCAACTCTGAGCACCATACGGAAGGCATGATTGTCTTAAAGACATAGTACCAAGTACTAGCCTTGACAAATATATTTTGAGATAAGTTTATATATATAGTTTCCATTTTGAAATTAAAAACAGAATCCACACGCTTCGTGAGATTGATTTTAATTATGTGATTGGGGACCATGATTTCACCAGCCTCGTCAAGGACTTAAGTAGTGGATATTAGGGCTGAGCAAAAAACGGATATAACCGAATTACCGAACCAAACCGAAATAATTTAACCGAAATTTTCTGATAATTCGGTTATTTTCAACATTTCGGTTATATCCTAAATTTTTTTCGATATTCGGGTAGATTATTCGGATATCAATTTCGAGTTATTCGGTTTAACCGAATAACCGAACAAGCAGACTTAAAACTTAAAAATTAAAATAACAATATCAGTATTCAGTATATCACGTCTCTCTCTGGTCTCTACTCTCCTAGTCTCCTTTTCCTTTACTCTCCTACTCCAAGTCCAGATCTGAATCTCAAGTCATAAGGGAGTACCTCGCGACTCTCAGTCTCTCATCGCCTCTCATCCGGACTCTTGACTGACGAGTGACGACTCTCATCTCTCGACTCTCATCGCTAGATCGTCTCACTACCTGATCCAGTCGGCCAAATCCCCAAATCGGTCAGTCCCCAAATCCCTAACCCAGTCAGACTAAGTCGTTGCTCTCTTTCCCTCTTGTTATTTTTTTTGATTTCTTTTCAGCCTGAGGATGTATAATTCCCTTGTGGAGACATGTTTTACTGATTGTGTGGAGACAAGCAAGAGGAAACCTACAATTTGCTGCTCATGTAGACTGTAGTCATGTGACTCTGACTCATGTTCATATTGCTGCAGTGCTGCTAGTTGCTGAATGCTGACTTGCTATTGTATGTTGGTCTGTTGGATGTTGCTACATAACTTTGTTGTTGCTGTTGGTCTGTTGCATGTTGGTCTGTAGGATTATAATTAGACTTTGGTATTAAGTCATAAACTTTGTTAAGGACAATTAATTTTGTTGCTGCACTGCTGCTGTGGTTCTTATTTTGATTGATAAATGAAAAAACAGAGCACTTGTTCGGTTATTACCCGAATACCCGAATGTACAATTCGGTAATTCGGTGTTCGATAATTCAGTTAGTTCCAAATTTCGGTTATTGTTTCGGATAGTAAAATAATGGATAATTTGGTATTCGGTTATAACCGAATAGCTTATTCGGTTCGGTTATAACCGAATGATCACTCCTAGTGGATATAGAAAAATAACTTATCCCACATTAGAACGTGTTGGTAGGATTGAATTATTTATAAGGTCTCAACATTACTATATATCAAGGGTATCGACAACTCATATAGGTTGCTTGCGGTAACTCAAAATGACCCAAATTGATACTCTAAGGCCAACTAATTAAGTTTTAATCTAGTCGAACTTTCAATTTCTTAATTTCTTATTATATTCTTCTTTTTTCTTTTATTTATATTTTTAAAAAAACAAGCATATAAAATGTAATCAAACTCCCTTCCAATTAAGAATGGCAATGGGGTGGGGGTGGGAGTGGGGGTGGGGTGGGGTGGAGATTATACATCTTACCCTCATCCCTAGTCTCATAAATATTTTTCATATCCGCCCCATTTCCGCGGAGATTAAAACTTAAAAACCATCATCCCCCATCAGAAAAACAAAATAGAAAGAATTTAATTGCACTACAAAAAGAAATCCTTTTTAGAGAGCTAGAATTCTTATAATGATTCATGAACTAAGCAATGTATTATTTTTTTCGTAATCGAAAATGCTAAGTTGAAATATTTAGTGACATTACTACAAGAAAGAATTTATTCAAAGATTAAGATTAAGTTATTACCCTCAACATCCATCTAGACTAGCTGCGTTGTCAAAAGGTCATCAATTGGAAGCGGGTAAGATGGTGATAAATTACGAGTTGTGGGGGGGCCCCACCTCCCTTTCCCTCTCCCATAGGCCAAAGCCTTGTTCCGTGGTTCTAGCCCATGCATCTCTTCTCAATTTTAGCACACAAAAATCATTTACATAAGAAGTATCATGGTAGACCACAGCACTTCCTTTCCCAATCTTCTATATCAAGAAAGAATTAGGCAGCTGTAGTTTGACCTGAATTTGGTTTTCTTAGACCATGAGAAAGTGTTATAAAGGCACTAAGAGATCTAGAAGGGGGTTGAATAGATTCTTTTAAAAAAATTCTTTTAAGGGATTATTACCAACTTATAATTTGAGCAAGTTAATTAAATGACTTTGCACAACGGAATGATACTTCGAAAACCCCCATCAAAGATGTAATTGAATTTGCAATTCTGAATTTGGCACACAAGTGGAATTAAGTCACATTTAAATTTAAAAGACTTTGCAGTAAAGTAAATGCAGAATGTAAAGGAGACACATAAAATTTTAAGTGGTTCAGAATACAAAGTTCTTCTAGTCTACTCTTCTACTCTTTGAGTAGGTATAATCCAAAAAGGATGGGTGATCACAAAGATCTGTTCACACAAAACAATTTCACTCTACGAATCACAAAAATTCCTTCAAGTCACAAAGACTTAGATACAATAGATCACTAAGATCTCTTCAAGTCACTAAGACTTGGATACAAAGGGTCACTAAGACCTGTACAATCACTAAGAGAAAATGTGATTTAGAGGTGCTACTAAGTGGCTTTAAGTTCAGTAATGAAAGATTTAGAAGCAAAACAAGTTGTTCAAGATCGTAAAGTAGATGTCTTTTGATTTTGGCAACAGCTCAACTTCTTAATCTTATCAATTATTTGAAATTCAAGTTATTTCATGGAATAACACCCATATATATAGAGCTAGTAATGGTACCTCGCAATTCAAAAGGCTCTCTACGCTTAAGAATGAGCATGTTCTTGGCCATCGTAGAAACATAGATAGTGTCAACGACGGAACGAACGACGAAATTTTACAACAGCTTTTTCGTACATGTTCACTTGCATCACATACACAAGTGGTTTTTGAACCGTGCAATAAGCTCACCCATAACACGGCTCTCCCACTTGAGTTATCTTAGCCCCGGGCCATGCTATTCAAGAATTTTGGAAAAATATCGGCATAAGGTAACAACTAGTATTGAAAGCATGTCGCCTTTGGAATATGAGTAGAGCTCCTAGGTGGCGCGTTCATGGAGGCAAATAGAAGGAAGAGTAAAAGGAAGGTTTGGTGCAAGTGGGGCGAGGCCATACGACCTTGAATAGGCGGGGGCTTAGCTCTAGATCATTCCTGCTTGCATAAATAAATGGATCAAAAAGGGGGCTAGGTTCTCGATTTCCAAGCTAAATGGGAGGTGACGGCCATAAGAGAAGATTGCCCTCCCAGAAAAGGGTGCTGTCATCTATCTCGACCAGTTTCCTGAGGAACTGAAAATTCATATCAGTTCAGATAATCGTTGGCGCTATTTAGCACTTCGTTTCGCCAACAAAGAAGTCATCCTGGATGATTTCTCATTCCTTCCCTACCGAGTCGCCTCTCTTCGCCATTCGATTTAATAGAAAATACTAATATAATAGAAAAGAATTATCTTTTCCATATACTTTTCCAAGCTCCGTTGCTACTGCGGGCTTTACGCAATCAATCAGATTATATAGATATCCCTTAAACACAATATAGGTCATCAAAAGGATCTCCGAGACCCACCAAAGCACGAAAGTCTCGATCTTTCAGAAAACGGATTAATATTCAAAGAGTGCATAACTGCATGGATAATCTCACAATAACACGTCAATTTGGGATCGAATTTGAGATTTTCCTTGGGAGGTATTGGGAAGGAATTTGAATGGAATAATATTGATTCATACAGAAGAAAAGGTTCTCTATTGATTCAAACATTGTACCTATGGAAAATCGGAAAAGGAAAAATCGAATATTCCACATAGTATTTTTGATTAAAAAATTAATCTGATTTATTTCGTACCCTTCACTCAATGAGAAAATGGGTCAAATTTTTAACGGATCAAACCTATGGGACTTAAGGAATGATATAAAAAAGAGAGGGAAAATATTCAATAAAAAGAAAATAAGTAAACTAAGTAAATGTAGAAGAACCCAGATCCTAAATGAACAAATTCAAACTTGAAAATGATATTTCTCATTTACGAAGAATGAGGGGCAAATGGTTTGATCAAGAAAGATCTTTCGCTCTTATTATAAGATCATGATTGGATACACATATGTTTGGTAAAGAGAATAATCTTCTCCTTTGAGTTTGAGAATAATCAAAAATGAAAAGTGTTCAATTGGAACATGAAAACGTGACTAAATTGGTCCTAGTTACTCTTCGAGACGGAGTGAAAAAGGGGAAGGGATTCTTGAACGCGGAAAAGTATCCAATGACTTCGAAAGAATTGAATGAGGAGTTATATGAGGTGAAAATCTCATGTACGCTTCTGTAGAATTGTAGTAAGGGTGACTTATCTACCAACTTTTCCAGTATCACCCCAAAAAAATCAAACTCTGCCTTATATAAAGGTTTTAGAGTACGAATAACCTCTAGATTTGAAATCATTACTTATATACCTAGTATTGGCCATAATTCACAAGAACATTTTATAGTCTTGGTAAGAGGGGAAAATGTTAAGGTTTTACCCAGTAAGAGATCACATTTTTCGAGGAACCCTAGATGTTGTCAGAGTAAAGGATCGTGTAATGACCCGATAAATCGTGTAATCTTATAATTGAGTCTATGTATATTTATCTATGAAATAAGGTTTTTATGGATAGTATTTAGGGCTGTAAATGGTAAGCGAAAAATTCATATTCGTCCGCATCCGTATTCGAAAAAAAAACGGATATTATTCGTATTCGAAAAAAATGGATATATCCGTATTCGATTTAAAGGTATTCGTAAATAAACGGATACGAATACGGATATAGGCGTATCCGTATTTGTTTAACATCCGATCGTAAATATATCCGGCGGATAGAGAATATCCGAATTCGGATCGGTATCCGAAATTCGTATCCAAATAACTTATATATAATATAATAAGCAAAATAATTTTTTTTAAGTGACATTCCTTATATAATAATTAGTTTTCATTATCATACGAAAATTATTTTAAAAATATATCATTTCACTTCTAAAAAGTAGGAAATAACGCCTTTATTTTAATATTATTAAACTAAAATAAATTGATTTAAATATAGTTAATAGATTTTTACTATTATAAAGTTAAAATATCTAAAATGTATCATTTACCAAGAAAATTATATACTAGAAGAACAAAACTATAGTTATTAGCTTGTTATAAGTTTTTACTTTCAAAACTTACTTGCAATGTTGGGAGACGGGAACAATGAACAATATACTTTTATTGTTAAAATGTGTTAAGTCCGAATTATTTTAGAATTAATCTAGAAGGGGATTGAATAATTAATTCACGTTTATGAATTTTCGGGTGGAGGGAGTATTTATCACTTTCATTTGCCCAATTATTTAAAAATTAGAAGTTCAAATATTTAAATCAAGTCCAAAGTAAATTTTGGATGAAGTTGGATTAACTAGTTGTCAATTGTCACATATACATTATAACTCGCACTCTCCATAAATATAATAAAATAAAATAAATTTTTTATAACTATGTAAATTGTAATCTATGTCGTGAGGATAAATTATAAGTAAAAGTTTCCATAAACATATTATTAAAATTTTAATCAAGTATTTGAGAAAAAATAATTAAATATTTAATGTAAACTTTTGAATCTAATTATAAATTATAAATATTCATACACACTACCATATTGGACATTTAAACATTAATAAGTAGTATTGAAATTTTGGATTTCAAAAATGATGAAAACTTATTTGAATTGTAATTAAGAACATTGATTATTGTATTTAAATATTTATTAAAAATAAATAAATTAACATTCATTCATTAACAAACTATATTTTAAAACTCATTATTTTTTTATTCTAGTTATAGTTAGGACTATAAATGATAACTGAAAAATCTGTATTCGTCTTCATCCGTATTCGAAAAAAATGAATATTATTCGTATTCGAAAAAAAGCGAATATTATCCGTATTCGGTTTAAAAGGTATCCGCAAATAAACGGATACGGATACTACTGTATCCGAATCAGTATATATCCGTTACAGCTCTAATAGTATTCGGTGTTATGTGATTTAAAGGTCGTATTATAACCTAAATTCTGTTTACATGTTGGAATATACGTGTTGATGTTTCGGAAGGGAAAATAAAATTTTTTCGAGAAAAGACGTAGAAACACTATTCACTCTAAAAAGGTTTTTTGCGTTTTTCGACTTTTCGAATTATGACATAGAGTTTATTCGAGGGTTAGAGACGGATTCTCTATTCAAAAGTCCAAAAAGTTAAAATCAATATTTTGACTAAAAGAGATAAACCTAATGGTTAAAAGCTAGATATGAGAATAATACGTGTATAATACAAAATATTATATGAGAATAATACAAATATAATATAAAAATTATATGATAGAAATAAGAGAAGTCAAAGTCAACGATTACGACTAACTAACTAGTTGGTGTAACCGAACTAGGAAAAAAACCTAGTTAAACTAAGTGTTAATTGAATCTAAGTGAAGGAAAATAGACAAATCATAGAGGAGGAAGATGTAAGCAATGATTTCATAAAGGATGATGATATAAGAGATGATGTCATAGCTTATTTTGTAAAGACTATTTTGCCCTAACTCTTGCTAGCATATAAATAGAAGGTTATTTATTCACAATCCTTACAAATTCCTAAAATCCAAAAGAAGAAACTCTAGAGAAATTGAGAGAGAGGAGAGAGTGCTCGGAATTTGGAGAAGGAATTAAGAAGAGGAGGAAAGCAAGCTACCAAATTAATGAGCTTTGTCAAGAAGAAGAAGGTACTTTTATAAACCCTAACCATACCTAAGCTTTAATATGTATTGATTATTGTGGTTGTGGTGGGATCATGGTGGATCCGAGGATATAAGGATGATAATATTAGAGGACTAAATCATCGTTAATATGCATGATAAGTGAGAACAAAACTAAAGTAACAAACCTAACTAAGAAAGCATGAAAAACTTGTTATTTGATGTTTATCGGACTAGTTTAAATCATTGTCCATAAGTTTCTTAAAATCCTGAAAGAAGAAAATATAAATATGTGAGTTACTGAAATGTTTCAAGTGGAACAAAGCTAAAATGTGTTAAAGAGAATTCACGGCGAAATTTCTAGTAAAAGAGGTTAAAAGATAAAAACTAGGCCTCAGGAGACTTTTAGGCCAATTTTATGGCAAGTTATCGCTTTCAAAAATTGCTGATTTTCTAGGGAGTTTGTAGAGCATAGTATAAGGGAACCGAGTTCAAGAACGAGCTCAATTTGTTAATTTCTTATTATATTCTTCTTTTTTCTTTTATTTATATTTAAAAAAAATAAGCATATAAAATGTAATCAAACTCCCTTCCAATTAACAATGGCAATGTGGTGGGGGTGGGGGTGGGGGTGGGGTGGAGATTATACATCTTACCCTCATCCCTAGTCTCATAAATATTTTTCATATCCGCCCCATTTCCCACGGAGATTAAAACTTAAAAATCATCATCCCCCATCAGAAAAAGAAAATAGAAAGAATTTAATTGCACTACAAAAAGAAATCCTTTTTAGAGAGATAGAATTCTTATAATGATTCATGAACTAAGCAATGTATTATTTTTTTCGTAATCGAAATTGCTAAGTTGAAATATTTAGTGACATTACTACAAGAAATAATTTATTCAAAGATTAAGATTAAGTTATTGCCCTCAACGTCCATCTAGACTAGCTGCGTTGTCAAAAGGTCATCAATTGGAAGCGAGCAAGATGGTGATAAATTGCGAGTCGTGGGGGGCCCCACCTCCCTTTCCCTCTCCCATAGGCTAAAGCCTTGTCCCGTGGTTCTAGCCCATGCATCTCTTCTCAATTTTAGCACACAAAAATCATTTACTTAAGTATCATGGTAGACCACTGCACTTCCTTTCCCAATCTTCTATATCAAGAAAGAATTGGGCAGCTGCATTTTGACCTGAATTTGGTTTTCTTAGACCATGAGAAAGTGTTACAAAGGCACTAAAAGATCTAGAAGGGGTTGAATAGATTCTTTTAAAAAAATTCTTTTAAGGGATTATTACCAACTTATAATTTAAGCAAGTTAATTAAATGACTTTGCACAACGGAATGATACTTCGAAAACCCCCTTCAAAGATGTAATTGAATTTGCAATTCTGAATTTGGCACATAAGTGGAATTAAGTCACAATTAAATTTAAAAGACTTTGCAGTAAAAGTAAATGCAGAATGTAAAGGAGACGCATAAAATTTTAAGTGGTTCGGAATACAAAGATCTTCTATTCTACTCTTCTACTCTTTGAGTAGGTATAATCCAAAAAGGATGGGTGATCACAAAGATCTGTTCACACAAAATAATTTCACTCTACGAATCACAAAAATTCCTTCAAGTCACAAAGACTTAGATACAATAGATCACTAAGATCTCTTCAAGTCACTAAGACTTGGATACAAAGCGTCACTAAGACCTGTACAATCACTAAGAGAAAGTGTGATTTAGAGGTGCTACTAAGTGGCTTTAAGTTCATTAATGAAAGATTTAGAAGCAAAACAAGTTGTTCAAGATCGTAAAGTACATGTCTTTTGATTTTGGCAGCAGCTCAACTTCTTAATCTTATCAATTATTTGAAATTCAAGTTATTTCATGGAATAACACCCATATATATTGAGCTAGTAATGGTACCTCGCAATTCAAAAGGCTCTCTACGGCTTAAGAATGAGCATGTTCTTGGCCATCGTAGAAACATAGATAGTGTCAATTACGGAACGAACGACGAAACTTTATAACATTTTCGTACATGTTCACTTGCATCACATACACAAGTGGTCTTTGAACCGTGCAATAAGCTCACCCATAACACGACTCTCCCACTTGAGTTATCTCATTCTATTCAAGAATTTTGAAAAATATCGGCATAACGTAACAACTAGTATTGAAAGCATGTCGCCTTTGGAATATGAGTAGAGCTCCTAGGTGACGCGTTCATGGAGGTAAATCGAAGGAAGAGTAAAAGGAAGGTTTAGTGCAAGTGGGGCGAGGCCATACGACCTCGAATAGGCGGCGACTTACCTCTAGATCATTCCTGCTTTTATAAATAAATGGAGCAAAAAGGGGGCTAGGTTCTCGATTTCCAAGCTAAATGGGAGGTGACGGCCATAAGAGAAGATTGCCCTCCCAGTAGGAAAGAGGAGAAAAGGGTGTTGTCATCTATCTCGACCAGTTCCCTGAGGCGCTGAAAATTCAGACCAGTTCAGAGAATCATTGGCGCTATTTAGCACTTCGTTTCGCCAACAAAGAAGTCATCCTTGATGATTTCTCATTCCTTCCCTACCGAGTCGCCTCTCTTCGCCATTCGATTTAATAGAAAATACTAATATAATAGAAAAGAATTATCTTTTCCATATACTTTTCCCAACTCCGTTGCTACTGCGGGCTTTACGCAATCAATCAGATTATATAGATATCCCTTAAACACAATATAGGTCATCAAAAGGATCTCCGAGACCCATCAAAGCACGAAAGTCTCGATCTTTCAAAAAACGGATTAATATTCAAAGAGTGCATAACTGCATGGATAATCTCACACTAACACATCAATTTGGGATCCAATTTGAGATTTTCCTTGGGAGGTATTGGGAAGGAATTTGAATGGAATAATATTGATTCATACAGAAGAAAAGGTTCTCTATTGATTCAAACATTGTACCTATGGTATATAGGAAAAGGAATAATCGAATATTTCACATAGTTTTTTTGATCAAAAAATCAATCTGATTTATTTCGTACCCTTCACTCAATGAGAAAATGGGTCAAATTTTTAACGGATCAAACCTATGGGACTTAAGGAATGATATAAAAAAGAGAGGGAAAATATTCAATAAAAAGAAAATAAGAAAACTAAGTAAATGTAGAAGAACCCAGATCCTAAGTGAACTAATTCAAACTTGGAAATGATAATTCTCATTTTCGAAGAATGAGGGGCAAATGGTTTGATCAAGAAAGATCTTTCGCTCTTATTATAAGATCGTGATTGGATACACATATGTTTGGTAAAGAGAATAATCTTCTCCTTTGAGTTTGAGAATAATCAAAAATGAAAAGTGTTCACTTGGATTATGAAAACGTGACTAAATTGGTCCTAGTTACTCTTCGAGACGGAGTGAAAAAGGGGAAGGGATTCTTGAATGCGGAAAAGTATCCAATAACTTCGAAAGAATTGAATGAGGAGTTATATGAGGTGAAAATCTCATGTACGTTTCTGTAGAATGGTAGTAAGGGTGACTTATCTACCAACTTTTCCAGTATCACCCTAAAAAAATCAAACTCTGCCTTATATAAAGGTTTCAGAGTACGATTAACCTTTCATTTGAAATCATTACTTATATACCTAGTATTGGTCATAATTCACAAGAACATTTTATAGTTTTGGTAAGAGGGGAAAATGTTAAGGTTTTACCCAGTAAGAGATGTCACATTTTTCGAGGAACCCTAGATGTTGTCAGAGTAAAGGATCGTGTAATGACCCGATAAATCGTGTAATCTTATAATTGGGTCTATGTATATTTATCTATGAAATAAGGTTTTTATGGATAATATTTAGGGCTGTAAATGGTAAGCGAAAAATTCGTATTCGTCCGCATCCGTATTCGAAAAAAAATGGATATTATTCGTATTCGAAAAAAATGAATATATCCGTATTCGATTTAAAGGTATTCGCAAATAAACGAATGCGAATACGGATATAGGCGTATCTGTATTCGTTTAACATCCGACCGTAAATATATTCGGCGGATAGCGAATATCCGAATTCGGATCGGTATCCGAAATTCGTATCCAAATAACTTATATATTATATAATAAGCAAAATAATTTTTTTAAGTGACATTCCTTATATAATAATTAATTTTTATTATCATACGAAAATTATTTTAAAAATATATCATTTTACTTCTAAAAAGTAGGAAATAATGCTTTTATTTTAATATTATTAAACTAAAATAAATTGATTTAAATATAGTTAATAGATTTTTACTATTATAAAGTTAAAATATCTAAAATGTATCATTCACCAAGAAAATTATATACTAGAAGAACAAAACTATAGTTATTAGCTTGTTATAAGTTTTTTACTTTCAAAACTTACTTGCAATGTTGGGAGACGGGAACAATGAGCAATATAATTTTATTGTTAAAATGTGTTAATTTAGAATTAATTTAGAATTAATCTAGAAGGGAATTGAATAATTAATTCACGTTTATGAATTTTCGGGTGGAGGGAGTATTTATCACTTTTATTTGTCCAATTATTTAAAAATTAGAATTCCAAATATTTAAAGCAAGTCCAAAGTAAATTTTGAATGAAGTTGGATTAATTAGTTGTTAGTTATCACATATACATTATAACTCGCACTCTCCATAAATATAAAGAAATAAAATAAACTTTTTATAACTATATAAATTGTAATCTATGTAGTGAGGATAAATTATAAGTAAAAGTTCCCATAAACATATTATTAAAATTTTAATAAAGTATTTGAGAAAAAATAATTAAATATTTAATGTAAACTTTTGAATCTAATTATAAATTATAAATATTCATACACACTACAATATTGGACATCTAAACATTAATAAGTAGTATTGAAATTTTGGATTTCAAAAATGATGAAAACTTATTTGAATTGTAATTAAGAACATTGATTATTGTATTTAAATATTTATTAAAAATAAATAAATTAACATTCATTCATTAATAAACTATATTTTAAAACTCATTATTTTTTTATTCTAGTTATAGTTAGGACTATAAATGGTAACCGAAAAATTCGTATTCGTCCTCATCCGTATTCGAAAAAAAATAGATATTATTTGTATTCGAAAAAAAACGGATATTATTCGTAGTCGGTTTAAAAGGTATCCGCAAATAAACGGATACGGATACTACTGTATCCGAATCCATATATATCTGTTTACAGCCCTAATAGTATTCGGTGTTATGTGATTTAAAGGTCGTATTATAACCTAAATTCTGTTTACATGTTGAAATATACGTGTTGATGTTTCGGAAGGGAAAATAAATTTTTTTCGAGAAGACGTAGAAACACTATTCACTCTAAAAAGGTTTTTTTTCGTTTTTCGACTTTTCGAATTACGGCATAGAGTTTATTCGAGGGTTAGAGACGGATTCTCTATTCAAAAGTGAGAAAAGTCAAAATTAATATTTTGACTAAAAGAGATAAACCTAAGGGTTAAAACCTAGATACGAGAATAATACGAGTATAATACAAAATATTATATGAGAATAATACGAATATAATACAAAAATTATATGATAGAAATAAGAGAAGTCAAAGTCAACGATTACGATTACGATTAACTAACTAGTTGGAGTAACCGAACTAGGAAAAAAACCTAGTTAAACTAACTAAGTGTTAACTGAATCTAAGTGAAGGAAATTAGACAAATCATAGAGGAGGAAGATGTAAGCAATGATTTCATAAAGGATGATGATATAAGAGATGATGTCATAGCTTATTTTGTAAAGACTATTTTACCCCAACTCTTGCTAGCATATAAATAGAAGGTTATTTATTCACAATCCTTACAAATTCCTAAAATCCAAAAGAAGAAACTCTAGAGAAATTGAGAGAGAGGAGAGAGTGCTCGGAATTTGGAGAAGGAATTAAGAAGAGGAGGAAAGCAAGCTACCAAATTAACGAGCTTTGTCAAGAAGAAGAAGGTACTTTTATAAACCCTAACCATACCTAAGCTTTAATATGTATTGATTATTGTGGTTATGGTGGGGATCATGGTGGATCCGAGGATATAATGATGATAATATTAGAGGACTAAATCATCGTTAATATGCATGATAAGTGAGAACAAAACTAAAGTAACAAACCTAACTAAGAAAGCATGAAAAACTTGTTATTTGATGTTTATCAGACTAGTTTAAATCATTGTCCATAAGTTTCTTAAAATCCTGAAAGAAGAAAATATAAATATGTGAGTTACGAAAATGTTTCAAGTGGAACGAAGCTAAAATGTGTTAAAGAGAATTAATGGCAAAATTTCTAGTAAAAGAGGTTAAAAGATAAAAACTAGGCCTCAGGAGACTTTTAGGCCAATTTTATGGCAAGTTATCGCTTTCAAAAAATGCTAATTTTCTAGGGGGTTTGTAGAGCATAGTATAAGGGAACCGTAAGTTCAAGAACGAGCTCAATCCGACTTAAGATGAGTAATTTACAATGATTTGAAAAAGGGACATTAGAAAAGTCATATGGTGAAACTAGCTCACGAAGGATTTTTGAGCCAATTTTTAGGCTTGTTGGAGAATCTGAAAAATTATTCCATTCAGGGGGATTTTTAGAGGATGCTATAAGCAAGAAAATGGCTCAAGAGCAGACTAATTCCGCTAACAGATGAATGAGTTGTGAAGTAGCCACGACAAAGTAGAAAATTTTTGGGAAGTTAAATGTTTCAAGACTTCATTAACAGGAAGTTCAACATAGCTGCGCTAGTCAAGGGCCAAGGCTGGTTAGGGCTAAGGCCAAACAGAGCGATTCAGGGCGAACATGCGGTACTTTGTGCAATATTTCTAACGCTAAGCTATATTGTTCTAAGTTATAAAAGGCGAACTTTATGAAACATAAAATACTTAATAGTAAGCAAAAAGTATTAGACATGTTATATGGGCGTGCTAAGCGTACACAAGGGCGTGCTAAGCGTACGCAAGGGCGTGTCTCTTGGGCGTTCGCGTAAGGCAAGTCGGGCGTGCGGCGTACGAATGTCGAAATGTCGTACCAAGTATTTGTAACTTGGAAATATGTTCCGATTCTTATGAAAAGAACATTATAAGTTATTGAATAAGTTAACATAAACCAATATTTGGAGTCATTTATGTAACTACTTGGTATGTGCAATCTTAATAATATATATATAGGTCATTTGAAGAGCGATTGGATAGTGTTCCTGTAAATCACGTAGAAGACAAGTTTTCTAACTTCATTCACATTGTTGAATTGAATGCAAGTTTACTAACCTGTGCAAATTATTATTTTGTGTAGGTTTCTAATCTTGTACAAGTTTTACTTGTAGCAAGTTTCTAACTCTTATTTGATTTATGTATTCAAGCAATTGGTTGTCATACTTGTGCCAGTATTCTCTGTTGTGCTACTAAATTATATACTTATGCAAATATTATATGTTTGTACAAGGTTGAGCTATAAATTGGGCGTTAGGCCTGTGACGCCCCCAAATCCACGTTCCTTCGAAACCTCGGATTCGGTGCAGTCACGATACTACTATCGTCAAACTATTACATTTTTTAATCATTAGTAAAAGAATACAACTTTGTTTATTATAATTTAGAATATAAATTCTATTTATATCTAAGATCTCGTCTTTACATCATATTCGATGTTACTAAAATGCGGAATAATTTAAACTTTTTCAGTCTTCCTTGAACAAAATCTTTTATTGATTCCATAACTTAAATCCATTACATTTCCTGAATCAAACTATATCATGATTCACTATATTTAAATTTTTGTATAATCGCATACATTTTAACTTAATATCCTCTATGTATTATCTAATACATCTTTACAGTATGTCAAGCATTAAACCTCGTAAACAAATATCAAGTACAACTACTAGAACCTAAACATGGTTCGAGTAATAATCTAAACAGTATTCTTCATTGCGATACTATCTATCTTTATCAATCAAGAAGCACGAAATATTTATTGTAAGTCCTTAACCTGCAAAAGTGGTTATTTGCAAGAGTGAGCTCGACAGCTCAGCAATTCTAACAATTCTCATGCATCACATAGCATACAACAGCATACCCAGTTCATGCATTTATAAACAATTTATATTTACTACGCATGTTACTTTCACATAACAAGTATATTATCAAAGATCAACTTTTAATCTCATTTATATCTCATATACAGTTCATATATAAGTTCACATTATCACAGCATAATATAATTCAACTAACAGTTATTGAATTCATATATCAAATAGGAACTGAAAGACTAGCCTGATTCGTAGTTTAACAACTACGACTTAACTGCTTAAGAATATCTGCACTTCGTGTAATCCTACACAGTTATATTAACCATGGATTCACACTTATCAGTTATATGTATCCACACATTCTCAATGTAATAATAAAGGTTACATTGTTGTCTAACTTGTTTCTTAGAACCTTCGTCTCACTTTCTAATCGTATTCTTAGAATAACTATGTAAGTATACGTATACTTTAACCATATGTACTTACTACCATTCTCTACACACACATGCC
Source organism: Panax stipuleanatus (assembly GCA_020205555.1). NCBI lineage: Eukaryota > Viridiplantae > Streptophyta > Magnoliopsida > Apiales > Araliaceae > Panax > Panax stipuleanatus. Next base: position 89,703,536 of record CM035123.1, read on the forward strand.
CGTCTACCACTAATCTATTTACATATAGCTAGTGTAGTCCATCTTTTGAGTTAATCATTCTCATATATCATTACTAACACATAAGACCATATCAAAGTAAATATACTCTATTAATCGTCGAAGTCGGATTCAAGTATTAACATATGGTCCTACATAGCATGTATACATATTAAAGGATACTTTAATGCTCGTTCAACCTTTTTATGTTCAATTTACACGATATAGGTTCTAAGTCAACATTCCAACAATTTTAAGGCCACTCAAGGTCATGAACATCACAAAGTTTATCATGTTAGTTCTTTAAACACATAAAGTATTCATATAACTCATACTGGGCATGTTCATGAATATTCATACTTCATACATGTGACTATCACGATTATTAGTTTGAAAACATGCTTCGTTTACGCTAAACTTGGTTTCATGATATGTAGTCATGGTATATATATACATGTATGATACATGAGAGAGTCCAAGTGTACTATCAAACATATTCATAATTATCGGAATCCAAACCTCAAGGTAATATGTCAAGGTACACGTTCAAAACTTATACTTTCATTAGTAAAGTTTACTAACAAGGCTTAACATGTTCATGTTATATATATACATATGTTAACATGTTCGTCATGTATTTCAAGGCCATGTAAACGTGCTTGCAAAATCAGAATATGGATATGGTACATACGTGTCAAAGTTTGTTTCAAAACTTACACTTTCGTTAGAAATGTGCATTAGTGAAGTATGCATGCTCATGTTACATTTTGAAACATATGTACGCAAATCATCATGCCTTTCATCCATTCTTAAACCATACTAATGTGTCCCAAGAGTCAGAATATATATATTACATATGTCTCTAAGTTCAACCGAAACCATAAGTTTCATTTCAAAATCATAAGTTTTTAATCAATCGTGTACACTATCATGATTATTCATGCTTATGTCATGTAATGTACTAATATCTATAGTTTAATCATGTTCACATGCTTGTTCCAAGTGAGGCCACATGCTAACACTTAACAGAACTGAAACAGAAACCAAAACCAGAATTTGGTACCGGCGCAGCTGCGCAGCTCCCCAGTTCAAAACTGGCGCAGTTACGCAGGGCCTTGGCCAACTCAAGTATGGTACCGGCGCGGCTATGCTGCTAGCCAGTACAAAACTGGCGCAGCTGCGCAGGTAGCAGGCCAGAAACAGAGCATCTTTCTGCTCGACAGACTACAACCCAACTCACAAATTTCACAGTAAATTCGATTCTTAACTGCTATAAAACATTTCTAACATGCTTGTAAGCTTACATAATACTTGATAAACATATTCCACAATTAAATTAACATCTAAATTACATAATCAAGGACTTGCCAATATGAATGAGAAATATAGGAATTATACCTCTGCAATTGGTTTTTGGCTGCTATAATAAGTTTCTCCCTCACTGATATCTCTCTCAAAATACTTGCTATCAATTCTTCACTTAAGGGAAATTCTCAGCAAAAGAAAATGAAAGGAGAAGAGCTTACTCTTATAGGCAATTCATTACCTAGTCCATGTCTTTACATACCAATTCAAACCAAATGAAGAATCAAGAACATGGTGGTTAATAAGAAGTTGGTGAGGAGTTGGTGGAATCCATTATGAAACCCGCTCCCCCATACTCATTAGCTCTAAAATGCTGAATTTAAGAAGGAAGGTATAGAGTAGTAGCCATGTGGTGTTTACGTGAAGAAGGAATGACCCTTCATTTTGGGACAAGCCAATAGAACTCAGCAAGATAGCAACTAGCAAGAGTAATAATATAAACACTTAGGTTATATTATATAATCACTTAGGTAGTATAATTGAGTCACGATGTAATCCCCATAAATAATTAATATTACCATGTAGTAATTTTAATTGCACATATATAATCTATGTACATTTTCTTTAATACCAACTATAATATAATTGGATATTATCATTATCACAATGGTTATAATTTTAATTAATTATTGAAGTCATTATCAACTAACAATTGTTATTGACATTACTATATGGTAATAGGGTATACATTAAGCTTTACCCACTCACATCATGTCACAAAATCAATAATATTATGTAACTCTCTCAATGAAATTAATCTTACTATATAGTCCATATATATAATATAGAGCCATATCAACGCGTCACATTGCATTATATAGATAACTACCATATATTAAAGGTTTAATATATCGCATGCTTGCACAAAATAAGTAATCAAGTAAATATAATCTCCTTTGCTCATTAATATATTTCACAATAATAGTTAATTGACATATTATCAATTAATTACTCGTAAATCGTCTATCTTTTGTAATCACAATTAATCCATTCCTCATCAATTAATGCAATTATTAATCTCCATAACAATTAATTAATATAATAAGAGAGTATATCTCATTCCTCATCAACTTAATAATTACAAATCCGATTATACTTGTAATCGATTTTCTTATTATTATACTATCACTAGCCATAATAATAAATCCACATACTATAATAACAATTAATATAGATTAATTGTTTAATTAATAATTCTTCCATCCTCGAATTAATCAATTCATTACCGAATCTATTATCGTGCCACACAAGGCATTTCTCACAAGCTTAATCTCAAGCTTATTATTATTCCCATCACTAACTACTTATAATATGTTTAATATAATTAGAACTATTAAGTCACAAGGTTCACATATATAAATATATCGTGAATGGAAATATTCCAATATTCTATATAACATTTACGGTAATACAATAACTCAAGCTATTAAAATGCTAAACTACTTCAATTAATTATACTTATAATAAGTATAACCTTTACACTTATAATAATTAATATATACTCTATTAATTATTCAAATAATAATATTCACGATCAAATAATAACTTAAGTTATTTAATATATTAAAATAATTTAGTTTTCTTTCATTAATTAAACTTCCTTGAAAATATATTTTAAAATTATGTATTTAGCCATATCATAAAATATTATGTTTTCTCCAAATAAGCACATTCATTATTAGAAAATAATTTACTTATTGTCTCAAGATATTATAATTAATATAATATCTATTAGAAATAATCACATGTACGGCATATGTACATTATATATAGAAAATAGGTAATAAGTTTATTTTCCATTATAATAATTTGTTTTCATCAATTTATTTATATATAGCAAATATGTTTTAATGTATTTACCATATTAATTAATCACACTTATTACATCATACCAAAACATATAAGGTAATATTATTATTCAAAAATAACATTCCCTCTTTTATTAAAATAATTCAACATTAGAAACTATTTTAATATCCTTTATTAGAAATATATAATATCTATTTCTCTTTCTTTTCTATAAATTGTTCCCCAAAATAATTTCTTCAATTATTAAATCTTCATTTAAAATATAATTATTTTCATCTCCCTTTAATAACGTATATATATTTATTAACGTTATTCGCACATTAGACTTTCTCACATATTATCATTTAAGTAATATATAGAAGGTACTAATTATAATCATATATTCAACATATATATTAATTCACTCGTTTACTTAAGTAAATTAAACACTGTACTATATCATCACCATTAATTAAGGTTCAATATTCACATTATATTATTCCATAATATAACTCCCAACTTAAATTAACTAATATTTGTTCTTATTAGTTAATTCCTTAACTACTCATGCTTCACTATCCAAACCTATTCACGGATAGCTTAAGTGCTATTAATAACCTATATTATAAACATACTAGTTATTAATACACATACACAAGAATATGGTGATTATACATTAAGGATATTTAATGTCACCAACTTACTATGATAAAATAATTCTATAAATTATTTAATATCGATAGGAATTTATCCACCTCCTTTACCTCAATTGAATCGTTTCTAAAATAAATAACAATATATATTAATAATATATTTATAAATCACAAAAACACATATTACATAGTTCATATAACCCTATGTAATATAATACCACATATCTCATATCACATATATATATATATATATATATATATATATATATTCTTATTCGAACCCTTCTCATAGTTTAAGAATTTTATTTATTAAATCCTTATTTAATAATATCTGAAAATTCGGGTTCTTACATCCTCTCCCCCTTATAAGGATTTCGTCCTCGGAATCACTGAAACCTCCTCTACTCTGTGCCATTCCGAATATTACATATTCTCTTGAATAATTTTATTCATTCTCTTTTTAGAAGTTTTTATTATTATAACCTTCTCAATCGCATTCTACCATTTTCTCCTTTCTAAGGATCATTCAACTTACTACATTCATCCTTCAAAAGAATAAGAATCTTCCACGATTTTTCAATAATCGAGAAGTAGTATGAATAACTCAGATTTCAGATTATGCTGAGGGGTCACACAAGACCGTGAACTCTTTCACATTTACAAATGTCTCAATATGAGTCTCCACACTGTAAACTAGAATGTTTATCAATCACAAGGACTGAAAACACCCTCCACACGTACACTAGGTGGCTACCCTATTGTACTACTACGTTGGGCCGCAACGTAGCATGTTGTAATGACTATATGAGTCATGTTCGTGACCACTGTCTCCGAAAATAGATTCCCGTTATAGGATTGTTCAACTCAGCTTCTCAACTTCTACATCCGCACCAGAGCAATCTGATTTGGCACAAATACACAAGAATGCTTGAATTCTATAATCACTTTTCAACAGTCGCCTAGCCGAATCAATTAGCTTAGACTCTTATCAACAATTCGAACATCAATCGAAATAATTTAGTCAACTTTTCATAATTTAAAATAAAACCAAAAATCATTTTATAACGTTAAAATGCCGCACCCACTTAATAGTACGTTGAAGATTTCGTCATTTTGTGACTTTGTCATACTACATCATACCATAATGGGCTGATGATCTTATGATCACTTTCGACACTAGGTTCGACTGCATTGATGACTCCATCGTTTACCATCATACACCATATCAAATGATGCACATGGTCAAAATACATTTTGAAAGATTTTCAAATCATTTTTGTCTTTGCTGAAACAATTAGCTTAGACATACGAATAACGGTATTGTTTTTAAAACTAATTAGTTCAGTCACTTGACCCAATGTTTTTCCCAAGAAAATCGAAGTGCAAACACTAGCACGAAGTCAATAAATTTTGAAAATCTAGCATAGCTAGAAGATTTTAGAAAAATTCAAATTTCTCCATCACTTCAATCTCTTACTACCATCAATGCTTTCTATTCTAAAACTCTTATATAATACATCTATTCTCAGTACAGTTCACCAACTTACCACACTATGGAAGCTCAGGAACTTACCACAATCATATGGGTTGAGGAACTTATCCTAGTCAGACCAAAATCGTCCATTCGCTGAGTGGTTCCACCATACGATTATGAGTCACGAACTCGTCATAGGCATGAGTCTTAAGAACTCGCACCTAAACTTAATATTATCTAATTATATCTTAGAAATCTCTATCTATCAAAATAAATATGAGAAAAGAATCACCTTTCCACCATATGTAGAATGATACCGCGACACTAACATTCCAACAATTATCAATGTGACGCACTCAGTGCAAGCACAAAACTTCTGCCCATACAAAAGTTTGTACAACTAAGCCATCACATGAGTCCTCAATGGAAGTCCAACACTTAACTCTATCTTACTCTATCACTTCCTCATTACGAACTTTCTATGTTTCACCACATACAACTCCTCATGAGTTCATCTCGTATTATATCATAGTACATTCTCTTATAGCATCAAGCTATACACACATAGTCATTACAGACTATCTATCATTTCACAATTCAATCTGATCAAGTCGTGATCATCGCTTTACCTCGGGGTTCTTTCCCTACTATCAACTAAACTCCATTTGAGTTTATTCTCACTATCTTTGTCATATACATCTTATAGACATCGTCTTAACATTTTCATTACCAAAGTTAGGAAACTCCTAATTCTCATTCTCTAGATATTTCGAGATTCTTCTTTGAATCTTCATTTAGATATATTTTAATCTTATCTTTCACTCTCTCAGGTTATAGTCTAAGGTACACTTACCTAAGGTTTATAACCTACAGCTTTGATACCAGCCTGTGACGCCACCAAATCCACGTTCCTTCGAAACTTCGGATTCGGTGCAGTCACGATACTACTATTGTCAAACTATTACATCTTTTAATCATTAGTAAAAGAATACAACTTTGTTTATTACAATTTAGAATATAAATTCTATTTATATCTAAGATCTCGTCTTTACATCATATTCGATGTTACTAAAATGAGGAATAATTTAAAAAAATTCAGTCTTCCTTGAACAAAATCTTTTATTGATTCCATAACTTAAATTCATTACATTTCCTGAATCAAACTATATCATGATTCACTCTATTCAAATTTTTGTATAATCGCATACATTTTAACTTAATATCCTCTACGTATTATCTAATACATCTTTACAGTATGTAAAGCATTAAACCTTGTAAACAAATATCAAGTACAACTACTAGAACCTAAACATGGTTCGAGTAATAATCTAAAAAGTATTTGTCATTGCGATACTATCTATCTTTATCAATCAAGAAGCACGAAGTCTTTATCGTAAGTCCTTAACCTGCAAAAGTGGTTATTTGCAAGAGTGAGCTCGACAGCTTAGCAATTCTAACAATTCTCATGCATCACATAGTATAGAATATCATACTCAGTTCATGCATTTATAAACAATTTATATTTACTACGCATGTTACTTTCACATAACAAGTATATTATCAAAGATCAACTTTTAATCTCATTTATATCTCATATACAGTTCATATATAAGTTCACATTATCACAGCATAATATAATTCAACTAACAGTTATTGAATTCATATATCAAATAGGAACTGAAAGACTTGCCTGATTCATAGTTTAACAACTACGACTTAATTGCTTAAGAATATCTGCACTTCGTGCAATCCTACACAGTTATATTAACCATGGATTCACACTTATCAGTTATATGTATCCACACATTCTCAATGTAATAATAAAGGTTACATTATTGTCTAACTTGGTTCTTAGAACCTTCGTCTCACTTTCTTATCGTATTCTTAGAATAACTATGTAAGTATACGTATACTTTAACCATATATACTTACTACCATTCTCTACACACACATGCCCGTCTACCACTAATCTATTTACATATAGCTAGTGTAGTCCATCTTTTGAGTTAATCATTCTCATATATCATTACTATCACATAAGACCATATCAAAGTAAATATACTCTATTAATCGACGAAGTCGAATTCAAGTATTAACATATGGTCCTACATAGCATGTATACATATTAAATGATACTTTCATGCTCGTTCAACCTTTTTATGTTCAATTTACACGATATAGGTTCTAAGTCAACATTCCAACAATTTTAAGGCCACTCAAGGTCATGAACATCACAAAGTTTATCATGCTAGTTCTTTAAACACATAAAGTATTCATATAACTCATACTGGGCATGTTCATGAATATTCATACTTCATACATGTAACTATCACGATTATTAGTTTGAAAACATGCTTCGTTTACGCTAACTTGGTTTCATGATATATAGTCATGGTATATATATACATGTATGATACATGAGAGAGTCCAAGTGTACTATCAAACATGTTCATAATTATCAGAATCCAAACCTCAAGGTAATATGTCAAGGTACACGTTCAAAACTTATACTTTCATTAGTAAAGTTTACTAACAAGGCTTAACATGTTCATGTTATATATATACATATGTTAACATGTTCGTCATGTATTTCAAGGCCATGTAAACGTGCTTGCAAAATCAGAATATGGATATGGTACATACGTGTCAAAGTTTGTTTCAAAACTTACACTTTCGTTAGAAATGTGCATTAGTGAAGTATGCATGCTCATGTTACATTTTGAAATATATGTACGCAAATCATCATGCCTTTCATCCATTCTTAAACCATACTAATGTGTCCCAAAAGTCAGAATATATATATTACATATGTCTCTAAGTTCAACCGAAACCATAAGTTTCATTTCAAAATCATAAGTTTTTAATCAATCGTGTACACTATCATGATTATTCATGCTTATGTCATGTAATGTACTAATATCTATAGTTTAATCATGTTCACTTGCTTGTTCCAAGTGAGGCACATGCTAACACTTAACAGAACTGAAACAGAAACCAAAACCAGAATTTGGTACCGGCGCAGCTGCGCAGCTCCCCAGTTCAAAACTGGCGCAGTTACGCAGGGCCTTGGCCAACTCAAGTATGGTACCGGCGCGGCTATGCTGCTAGCCAGTACAAAACTGGCGCAGCTGCGCAGGTAGCAGGCCAGAAACAGAGCATCTTTCTGCTCGACAGACTACAACCCAACTCACAAATTTCACAGTAAATTCGATTCTTAACTGCTATAAAACATTTCTAATATGCTTGTAAGCTTACATAATACTTGATAAACATATTCCACAATTAAATTAACATCTAAATTACATAATCAAGGACTTGCCAATATGAATGAGAAATATAGGACTTATACCTCTGCAATTGGTTTTTGGCTGCTATAATAAGTTTCTCCCTCACTGATATCTCTCTCAAAATACTTACTATCAATTCTTCACTTAAGGGAAATTCTCAGCAAAAGAAAATGAAAGGAGAAGAGCTTACTCTTATAGGCAATTCATTACCTAGTCCATGTCTTTACATACCAATTCAAACCAAATGAAGAATCTAGAACATGGTGGTTAATAAGAAGTTGGTGAGGAGTTGGTGGAATCCATTATGAAACCCGCTCCCTCCATACTCATTAGCTCTAAAATGCTGAATTTAAGAAGGAAGGTATAGAGTAGTAGCCATGTGGTGTTTACGTGAAGAAGGAATGACCCTTCATTTTGGGACAAGCCAATAGAACTCAGCAACATAGCAACTAGCAAGAGTAATAATATAAACACTTAGGTTATATTATATAATCACTTAGGTAGTATAATTGAGTCACGATGTAATCCCCATAAATAATTAATATTACCATGTAGTAATTTTAATTGCACATATATAATCTATGTACATTTTCTTTAATACCAACTATAATATAATTGGATATTATCATTATCACAATGGTTATAATTTTAATTAATTATTGAAGTCATTATCAACTAACAATTGTTATTGACATTACTATATGGTAATAGGGTATACATTAAGCTTTACCCACTCACATCATGTCACAAAATCAATAATATTATGTAACTCTCTCAATGAAATTAATCTTACTATATAGTCCATATATATAATATAGAGCCATATCAACGCGTCACATTGCATTATATAGATAACTACCATATATTAAAGGTTTAATATATCGCATGCTTGCACAAAATAAGTAATCAAGTAAATATAATCTCCTTTGCTCATTAATATATTTCACAATAATAGTTAATTGACATATTATCAATTAATTACTCGTAAATCGTCTATCTTTTGTAATCACAATTAATCAATTCCTCATCAATTAATGCAATTATTAATCTCCATAACAATTAATTAATATAATAAGAGAGTATATCTCATTCCTCATCAACTTAATAATTACAAATCCGATTATACTTGTAATCGATTTTCTTATTATTATACTATCACTAACCATAATAATAAATCCACATACTATAATAACAATTAATATAGATTAATTGTTTAATTAATAATTCTTCCATCCTCGAATTAATCAATTCATTACCGAATCTATTATCGTGCCACACAAGGCATTTCTCACAAGCTTAATCTCAAGCTTATTATTATTCCCATCACTAACTACTTATAATATGTTTAATATAATTAGAACTATTAAGTCACAAGGTTCACATATATAAATATATCGTGAATGGAAATATTTCAATATTCTATATAACATTTACGGTAATACAATAACTCAAGCTATTAAAATGCTAAACTACTTCAATTAATTATACTTATAATAAGTATAACCTTTACACTTATAATAATTAATATATACTCTATTAATTATTCAAATAATAATATTCACGATCAAATAATAACTTAAGTTATTTAATATATTAAAATAATTTAGTTTTCTTTCATTAATTAAACTTCCTTGAAAATATATTTTAAAATTATGTATTTAGCCATATCATAAAATATTATGTTTTCTCCAAATAAGCACATTCATTATTAGAAAATAATTTACTTATTGTCTCAAGATATTATAATTAATATAATATCTATTAGAAATAATCACATGTACGGCATATGTACATTATATATAAAAAATAGGTAATAAGTTTATTTTCCATTATAATAATTTGTTTTCATCAATTTATTTATATATAGCAAATATGTTTTAATGTATTTACCATATTAATTAATCACACTTATTACATCATACCAAAACATATAAGGTAATATTATTATTCAAAAATAACATTCCCTCTTTTATTAAAATAATTCAACATTAGAAACTATTTTAATATCCTTTATTAGAAATATATAATATCTATTTCTCTTTCTTTTCTATAAATTGTTCCCCAAAATAATTTCTTCAATTATTAAATCTTCATTTAAAATATAATTATTTTCATCTCCCTTTAATAACGTATATATATTTATTAACGTTATTCGCACATTAGACTTTCTCACATATTATCATTTAAGTAATATATAGAAGGTACTAATTATAATCATATATTCAACATATATATTAATTCACTCGTTTACTTAAGTAAATTAAACACTGTACTATATCATCACCATTAATTAAGGTTCAATATTCACATTATATTATTCCATAATATAACTCCCAACTTAAATTAACTAATATTTGTTCTTATTAGTTAATTCCTTAACTACTCATGCTTCACTATCCAAACCTATTCACGGATAGCTTAAGTGCTATTAATAACCTATATTATAAACATACTAGTTATTAATACACATACACAAGAATATGGTGATTATACATTAAGGATATTTAATGTCACCAACTTACTATGATAAAATAATTCTATAAATTATTTAATATCGATAGGAATTTATCCACCTCCTTTACCACAATTGAATCGTTTCTAAAATAAATAACAATATATATTAATAATATATTTATAAATCACAAAAACACATATTACATAGTTCATATAACCCTATGTAATATAATACCACATATCTCATATCACATATATATATATATATATATATATTCTTATTCGAACCCTTCTCATAGTTTAAGAATTTTATTTATTAAATCCTTATTTAATAATATCTGAAAATTCGGGTTCTTACATCCTCTCCCCCTTATAAGGATTTCGTCCTCGGAATCACTGAAACCTCCTCTACTCTGTGCCATTCCGAATATTACATATTCTCTTGAATAATTTTATTCATTCTCTTTTTAGAAGTTTTTATTATTATAACCTTCTCAATCGCATTCTACCATTTTCTCCTTTCTAAGGATCATTCAACTTACTACATTCATCCTTCAAAAGAATAAGAATCTTCCACGATTTTTCAATAATCGAGAAGTAGTATGAATAACTCAGATTTCAGATTATGCTGAGGGGTCACACAAGACCGTGAACTCTTTCACATTTACAAATGTCTCAATATGAGTCTCCACACTGTAAACTAGAATGTTTATCAATCACAAGGACTGAAAACACCCTCCACACGTACACTAGGTGGCTACCCTATTGTACTACTACGTTGGGCCGCAACGTAGCATGTTGTAATGACTATATGAGTCATGTTCGTGACCACTGTCTCCGAAAATAGATTCCCGTTATAGGATTGTTCAACTCAGCTTCTCAACTTCTACATCCGCACCAGAGCAATCTGGTTTGGCACAAATACACAAGAATGCTTGAATTCTATAATCACTTTTCAACAGTCGCCTAGCCGAATCAATTAGCTTAGACTCTTATCAACAATTCGAACATCAATCGAAATAATTTAGTCAACTTTTCATAATTTAAAATAAAACCAAAAATCATTTTATAACGTTAAAATGCCGCACCCACTTAATAGTACGTTGAAGATTTCGTCATTTTGTGACTTTGTCATACTACATCATACCATAATGGGCTGACGATCTTATGATCACTTTCGACACTAGGTTCGACTGCATTGATGACTCCATCGTTTACCATCATACACCATATCAAATGATGCACATGGTCAAAATACATTTTGAAAGATTTTCAAATCATTTTTGTCTTTGCTGAAACAATTAGCTTAGACATACGAATAACGGTATTGTTTTTAAAACTAATTAGTTCAGTCACTTGACCCAATGTTTTTCCCAAGAAAATCGAAGTGCAAACACTAGCACGAAGTCAATAAATTTTGAAAATCTAGCATAGCTAGAAGATTTTAGAAAAATTCAAATTTCTCCATCACTTCAATCTCTTACTACCATCAATGCTTTCTATTCTAAAACTCTTATATAATACATCTATTCTCAGTACAGTTCACCAACTTACCACACTATGGAAGCTCAGGAACTTACCACAATCATATGGGTTGAGGAACTTATCCTAGTCAGACCAAAATCGTCCATTCGCTGAGTGGTTCCACCATACGATTATGAGTCACGAACTCGTCATAGGCATGAGTCTTAAGAACTCGCACCTAAACTTAATATTATCTAATTATATCTTAGAAATCTCTATCTATCAAAATAAATATGAGAAAAGAATCACCTTTCCACCATATGTAGAATGATACCGCGACACTAACATTCCAACAATTATCAATGTGACGCACTCAGTGCAAGCACAAAACTTCTGCCCATACAAAAGTTTGTACAACTAAGCCATCACATGAGTCCTCAATGGAAGTCCAACACTTAACTCTATCTTACTCTATCACTTCCTCATTACGAACTTTCTATGTTTCACCACATACAACTCCTCATGAGTTCATCTCGTATTATATCATAGTACATTCTCTTATAGCATCAAGCTATACACACATAGTCATTACAGACTATCTATCATTTCACAATTCAATCTGATCAAGTCGTGATCATCGCTTTACCTCGGGGTTCTTTCCCTACTATCAACTAAACTCCATTTGAGTTTATTCTCACTATCTTTGTCATATACATCTTATAGACATCGTCTTAACATTTTCATTACCAAAGTTAGGAAACTCCTAATTCTCATTCTCTAGATATTTCGAGATTCTTCTTTGAATCTTCATTTAGATATATTTTAATCTTATCTTTCACTCTCTCAGGTTATAGTCTAAGGTACACTTACCTAAGGTTTATAACCTACAGCTTTGATACCAGCCTGTGACGCCACCAAATCCACGTTCCTTCGAAACTTCGGATTCGGTGCAGTCACGATACTACTATTGTCAAACTATTACATCTTTTAATCATTAGTAAAAGAATACAACTTTGTTTATTACAATTTAGAATATAAATTCTATTTATATCTAAGATCTCGTCTTTACATCATATTCGATGTTACTAAAATGAGGAATAATTTAAAAAAATTCAGTCTTCCTTGAACAAAATCTTTTATTGATTCCATAACTTAAATTCATTACATTTCCTGAATCAAACTATATCATGATTCACTCTATTCAAATTTTTGTATAATCGCATACATTTTAACTTAATATCCTCTACGTATTATCTAATACATCTTTACAGTATGTAAAGCATTAAACCTTGTAAACAAATATCAAGTACAACTACTAGAACCTAAACATGGTTCGAGTAATAATCTAAAAAGTATTTGTCATTGCGATACTATCTATCTTTATCAATCAAGAAGCACGAAGTCTTTATCGTAAGTCCTTAACCTGCAAAAGTGGTTATTTGCAAGAGTGAGCTCGACAGCTTAGCAATTCTAACAATTCTCATGCATCACATAGTATAGAATATCATACTCAGTTCATGCATTTATAAACAATTTATATTTACTACGCATGTTACTTTCACATAACAAGTATATTATCAAAGATCAACTTTTAATCTCATTTATATCTCATATACAGTTCATATATAAGTTCACATTATCACAGCATAATATAATTCAACTAACAGTTATTGAATTCATATATCAAATAGGAACTGAAAGACTTGCCTGATTCATAGTTTAACAACTACGACTTAATTGCTTAAGAATATCTGCACTTCGTGTAATCCTACACAGTTATATTAACCATGGATTCACACTTATCAGTTATATGTATCCACACATTCTCAATGTAATAATAAAGGTTACATTATTGTCTAACTTGGTTCTTAGAACCTTCGTCTCACTTTCTTATCGTATTCTTAGAATAACTATGTAAGTATACGTATACTTTAACCATATATACTTACTACCATTCTCTACACACACATGCCCGTCTACCACTAATCTATTTACATATAGCTAGTGTAGTCCATCTTTTGAGTTAATCATTCTCATATATCATTACTATCACATAAGACCATATCAAAGTAAATATACTCTATTAATCGACGAAGTCGAATTCAAGTATTAACATATGGTCCTACATAGCATGTATACATATTAAATGATACTTTCATGCTCGTTCAACCTTTTTATGTTCAATTTACACGATATAGGTTCTAAGTCAACATTCCAACAATTTTAAGGCCACTCAAGGTCATGAACATCACAAAGTTTATCATGCTAGTTCTTTAAACACATAAAGTATTCATATAACTCATACTGGGCATGTTCATGAATATTCATACTTCATACATGTAACTATCACGATTATTAGTTTGAAAACATGCTTCGTTTACGCTAACTTGGTTTCATGATATATAGTCATGGTATATATATACATGTATGATACATGAGAGAGTCCAAGTGTACTATCAAACATGTTCATAATTATCGGAATCCAAACCTCAAGGTAATATGTCAAGGTACACGTTCAAAACTTATACTTTCATTAGTAAAGTTTACTAACAAGGCTTAACATGTGCATGTTATATATATACATATGTTAACATGTTCGTCATGTATTTCAAGGCCATGTAAACGTGCTTGCAAAATCAGAATATGGATATGGTACATACGTGTCAAAGTTTGTTTCAAAACTTACACTTTCGTTAGAAATGTGCATTAGTGAAGTATGCATGCTCATGTTACATTTTGAAATATATGTACGCAAATCATCATGCCTTTCATCCATTCTTAAACCATACTAATGTGTCCCAAAAGTCAGAATATATATATTACATATGTCTCTAAGTTCAACCGAAACCATAAGTTTCATTTCAAAATCATAAGTTTTTAATCAATCGTGTACACTATCATGATTATTCATGCTTATGTCATGTAATGTACTAATATCTATAGTTTAATCATGTTCACTTGCTTGTTCCAAGTGAGGCACATGCTAACACTTAACAGAACTGAAACAGAAACCAAAACCAGAATTTGGTACCGGCGCAGCTGCGCAGCTCCCCAGTTCAAAACTGGCGCAGTTACGCAGGGCCTTGGCCAACTCAAGTATGGTACCGGCGCGGCTATGCCGCTAGCCAGTACAAAACTGGCGCAGCTGCGCAGGTAGCAGGCCAGAAACAGAGCATCTTTCTGCTCGACAGACTACAACCCAACTCACAAATTTCACAGTAAATTCGATTCTTAACTGCTATAAAACATTTCTAATATGCTTGTAAGCTTACATAATACTTGATAAACATATTCCACAATTAAATTAACATCTAAATTACATAATCAAGGACTTGCCAATATGAATGAGAAATATAGGACTTATACCTCTGCAATTGGTTTTTGGCTGCTATAATAAGTTTCTCCCTCACTGATATCTCTCTCAAAATACTTACTATCAATTCTTCACTTAAGGGAAATTCTCAGCAAAAGAAAATGAAAGGAGAAGAGCTTACTCTTATAGGCAATTCATTACCTAGTCCATGTCTTTACATACCAATTCAAACCAAATGAAGAATCAAGAACATGGTGGTTAATAAGAAGTTGGTGAGGAGTTGGTGGAATCCATTATGAAACCCGCTCCCTCCATACTCATTAGCTCTAAAATGCTGAATTTAAGAAGGAAGGTATAGAGTAGTAGCCATGTGGTGTTTACGTGAAGAAGGAATGACCCTTCATTTTGGGACAAGCCAATAGAACTCAGCAACATAGCAACTAGCAAGAGTAATAATATAAACACTTAGGTTATATTATATAATCACTTAGGTAGTATAATTGAGTCACGATGTAATCCCCATAAATAATTAATATTACCATGTAGTAATTTTAATTGCACATATATAATCTATGTACATTTTCTTTAATACCAACTATAATATAATTGGATATTATCATTATCACAATGGTTATAATTTTAATTAATTATTGAAGTCATTATCAACTAACAATTGTTATTGACATTACTATATGGTAATAGGGTATACATTAAGCTTTACCCACTCACATCATGTCACAAAATCAATAATATTATGTAACTCTCTCAATGAAATTAATCTTACTATATAGTCCATATATAATATAGAGCCATATCAACGCGTCACATTGCATTATATAGATAACTACCATATATTAAAGGTTTAATATATCGCATGCTTGCACAAAATAAGTAATCAAGTAAATATAATCTCCTTTGCTCATTAATATATTTCACAATAATAGTTAATTGACATATTATCAATTAATTACTCGTAAATCGTCTATCTTTTGTAATCACAATTAATCCATTCCTCATCAATTAATGCAATTATTAATCTCCATAACAATTAATTAATATAATAAGAGAGTATATCTCATTCCTCATCAACTTAATAATTACAAATCCGATTATACTTGTAATCGATTTTCTTATTATTATACTATCACTAGCCATAATAATAAATCCACATACTATAATAACAATTAATATAGATTAATTGTTTAATTAATAATTCTTCCATCCTCGAATTAATCAATTCATTACCGAATCTATTATCGTGCCACACAAGGCATTTCTCACAAGCTTAATCTCAAGCTTATTATTATTCCCATCACTAACTACTTATAATATGTTTAATATAATTAGAACTATTAAATCACAAGGTTCACATATATAAATATATCGTGAATGAAAATATTCCAATATTCTATATAACCTTTACGGTAATACAATAACTCAAGCTATTAAAATGCTAAACTACTTCAATTAATTATACTTATAATAAGTATAACCTTTACACTTATAATAATTAATATATACTCTATTAATTATTCAAATAATAATATTCACGATCAAATAATAACTTAAGTTATTTAATATATTAAAATAATTTAGTTTCCTTTCATTAATTAAACTCCCTTGAAAATATATTTTAAAATTATGTATTTAGCCATATCATAAAATATTATATTTTCTCCAAATAAGCACATTCATTATTAGAAAATAATTTACTTATTGTCTCAATATATTATAATTAATATAATATCTATTAGAAATAATCACATGTACGGCATATGTACATTATATATAGAAAATAGGTAATAAGTTTATTTTCCATTATAATAATTTGTTTCCATCAATTTATTTATATATAGCAAATATGTTTTAATGTATTTATCATATTAATTAATCACACTTATTACATCATACCAAAACATATAAGGTAATATTATTATTCAAAAATAACATTCCCTCTTTTATTAAAATAATTCAACATTAGAAACTATTTTAATATCCTTTATTAGAAATATTTAATATCTATTTCTCTTTCTTTTCTATAAATTGTTCCCCAAAATAATTTCTTCAATTATTTAATCTTCATTTAAAATATAATTATTTTCATCTCCCTTTAATAACGTATATATATTTATTAACGTTATTCGCACATTAGACTTTCACACATATTACCATTTAAGTAATATATAGAAGGTACTAATTATAATCATATATTCAACATATATATTAATTCACTCATTTACTTAAGTAAATTAAACACTGTACTATATCATCACCATTAATTAAGGTTCAATATTCACATTATATTATTCCATAATATAACTCTCAACTTAAATTAACTAATATTTATTCTTATTAGTTAATTCCTTAACTACTCATGCTTCACTATCCAAACCTATTCATGGATAGCTTAAGTGCTATTAATAACCTATATTATAAACATACTAGTTATTAATACACATACACAAGAATATGGTGATTATACATTAAGGACATTTAATGTCACAAACTTACTATGATAAAATAATTATATAAATTATTTAATATCGATAGGAATTTATCCACCTCCTTTACCTCAACTGAATCGTTTCTAAAATAAATAACAATATATATTAATAATATATTTATAAATCACAAAAACACATATTACATAGTTCATATAACCCTATGTAATATAATACCACATATCTCATATCACATATATATATATATATATATATATATATATTCGAACCCATCTCGTAGTTTAAGAATTTTATTTATTAAATTCTTATTTAATAATATCTGAAATTCGGGTTCTTACAAGTCCAATATCAGCACTTACGTGCAAATTGAGAATAATTATTTTATGTTATTAAACTATTTGAATTTTTAAAGTTCATATTATTCATGAACTGTGTTAGAAAGTATGTTGATGCCAATTATTTCGGCTAGACATGTGTATAAGGTGTTTTTATTGAATTCTATTAATTTATTGACGTTAAGTAGAGCCATCCAAACCAAATTGAATGGGTGCAAACTCTGATGGTAAGTCTGAGATAAACAACTCTATTATTAGGGGAATTTTAAAGTCAGAAATATCTGACAAGACACAACGGAGTGTCAAAATTAAATTGAAACCAAGACATAGGGGAGTGTCTAAAATAAATGCTGTTGGATAAAATCTACGCGCAACACGTAAGTGTACGTGGTCCACAAGTAATAAAGTGATAAATCAAGTATCGTACCCACAGAGACAATAATTACTGTTCAATCAAACAATTACCAACTTTATAATATTTCAGCTTTATCAAACTAACGGTTAAAAGATGTTTTTATAACTAAATTACTATTTAAAACAATCGCAACACTAAATCAAAATTTTAACAAGATTGAGAGAATTAAGCCTACAACTTCACTTATTATTTCACTTCAGATAAAATCTTTTTCCCCAATTTATTTCAATTACCCCAAATTATTAATCAAAAACACTAATGCAGATAAAACCACCTCTCGATGCATAATATCCATACTCACTTACATCCACAGATGATAGATTTAAGCAAGACACCCTAATATTAATTATGAAAGCCCCCTCTTTCCTGGGAACGACCTGGTTATCAATATTGTGATTCTATAATATTAATTATGAATAAAAATTGATGAATAAAATAAAAATTGTTGATAAATAAATATTTGTTCAATTTTGATATAAATGGAGGAATTTTTAGCATGAGACATTTGTTGAAAGTTGACATTTTATCTTCTCCGATAAAATAATTCATTCAAATATATTATTATAATATTACATTATAATAGTATAATGTGTTAATATAATAGTATAATTTTATAATTTAAATGGTAACATTATTATAGTAAATTCATGGTATAAAAATAAAATGAAGTGGAAGAGAGCAAATTAAATTTGAATTCCTTCTTTTAAAAGTGAGGTAAGCGATGATGTCATATGAACAATGAGGTAAGCGATGATATCATAAAAACGATGAGGTAAGCGATTATGTCATAGGAACGATGAGGTAAGCGATGATGTCATAGGAACGATGAGGTAAGCGATGATGTCACAAATTATGGTAAAAAACTACTTTACCCCGACTCTACCAAGCCTATAAATAGAAGCTCATTTCTTCATTATTTCTCACCAATTCACTGAAGCTTTAGAGAGAGAATTTATAGAGAAAGAATAAGAGAGAAAAAAGAAGAGTATTCTGCTACTACACTATTGCAGTATCCAATCTCTTACTAAGGTAAAGGATATTATTTTTCTCGTAAAGGATGTTATTTTCTTTCAATACTCGTAAGGGTTGGTATTCTATTCCTTATTAGCTGTGAGAATAACATGTCTACGCGGATTACCGCATGCATGGTGAATTACCCTTCATATTCCTTCTTTATTAATCTGTGGGAATAACCTGTCTACGCGGACTACCGCATGCCTGGTGAATAACTCTTCGTATTCATTCTTTATTAAACTTGTAGAAATGATCTGTTTACGCGGATTACCGCATGACAGGTGAAAATCCATTTACAGTTTCATATATTATTTCATTTCATATTCCTAAATCTAAACTTACTATGATAAGTATTGCTTCTATAATTCCTGAAATGATTAAAAATTGCTTAAGGTTTTCGCTTCATCTAATATTATTTCACTGGAATATTGGTCTGAACTTTCTTATTGAAACTTTAATCTTTTTATGTCAGGGTACTATTAACGGGGTATCATTCGGGTACTATTCACGGGGTATTATTCACGGAGTACTATTTATGGTGTACTATTCATAGTGTACTATTCACGGGATACTATTCACGATAAAATTGGTTTCTTTTTCTGTCTAAATTATCTTTGATTTATAAATCTTACTCTTGAAATTAGATCCATGTTTTGATCTTCATGTTGACAATTTGGATATTCTTGAACTCTAGATAAATTGAAATATCTAATATTTGTACTTGATCTCACTCGATTCATTCTTTATATCATTGTCATAATCCTCAAACTTAAATTATGGTGAAAGTTATCTTTGGCCCGTAGTGCAAAGATGAACTGTTGATTGATATCTTTGGCCCGTAGTGCAAAGACGGACACGTGTATGGCATGATCATGACCACTGATGATACAAATAAATATCTTTGGCCTGTAATGCAAAGATAGATAGTTGATTGGTATGATCATGACCATGGTTGTTACGTTTAAATGTTTTTTAGTGTAGGGTGTAAAGACGATACGATTATTAAATGTCTTTAGCCTTTGTGGCAATGGCATTGAGTGAAAGTTCTATTAAGCCTTTGTGGCAAGGAGAAACTATTGATTTATATGATTATGAACATGAATTGTGAATTAATATAACCAAAATCTTTGGTGTTACAGGTAAAGACAGGTGATAAAATTATCTTCGTCATAGGTGCGAAGAGGAATTTATCAACATAATTATGATCACGAACTATTTACATGATTGTGGACAGGAACTGTTGATTGATATTACAGGGATAAAATATTATTGGTGGGCTTTTAACATGAAGAAGATAATAGACATTATGATCTATTTGACTCTTCTAATGGATCGTTCGTTTCGCTGCAATTATAGTTGAAAACTTTTATCATCTACCATGTGTTCTAAATATCTGATTCATTACTGATGAAGGCTATTAATAATTTAGTTATCTTTAGTCATAATATTCTTTACTGGGCTATTTGTGCTCACCCTTTTGCTTCACAATTCCTTTCAGGTAATAACAGTGTAGCTGGGTCGATGAGGATAATAAGGGAATAGAGTGATGGTCGATGGCTATTGAAGTTTCTCAATACATTATAAAACAGCATGACAATATATAATTGTATTGAAAACTTTAAATGTGTGTGTCGTATTTTATACGACATTCAACAGTTGATTTTGGTGAACCAAATAGGGTGAGGTAAACCCGACTTTGGAAGGGTGTGTTGCCACTATCATACAAGATGTCTAACCACATTCAACTTCGTGCAATCATAAGACATGGTTGTGCGTATCCACTTGCTGATTATATCTATGAGCACTACCTATATAATCTTGGTGTATGGTTAGAATATAATCCTCAGTTTGAGACAATAGAGATAATTATATGGCAAGAGAATACCCATCATTGAAATGAATAGGATAGTAATCTTCTTGTGCTTCTTTGCGGTTTATTAGGTCAACCAATGTTAATTCTCAAGTCCTATGATATCTATTATAACTTAGAAGCATGGCCTCCTATGTACGAAGGTTTCCTTGAACATTTTCCAAATATTTTAATTTCTAAAATAGTTATTGACTGTACCTTTATGTAACGTATCATTGATAAGGAGTATGAGTACTGTTATTTGTATTAAAACTCACAGTTTATGTGTGGTCGTATTGTGCACGATAGAGTAATGGTTGGAATAGGAAGATTTGTATTTGGATTCTGTACCACATATTTGGTGACTCAAAATGGGTTGTGTGGACCTATTTTGGGGGCGTCACAATAATAGTATAGTTTTTTTAATATAATATTATATTAACTTTGTCAGTTTTTCAAAACTTCCTGTGCACTTCTCTTTTTTCTAATGGGAGGAATACTTCCTGCAAAATCCTTTTATTTCTAAATTATGGGCCCTCAACCAATAAGAAAGAAATAAAGAAAGAATGAAAGAGAGAAAAGTTAGGCGGGAGAAATTGGGCAGAGAAGGAAAAAGGACGATTAAGCAGAAGGAGAAAAGGACATGAGTTAGGCAAAGTTAGGCAACACTTGAATTCTTTCTCCGAGGCTGCACAATAAAAGGGGAGGTAACCCTTCCTCCAAAACACACCAGAAAACATAAGTTTTTCTACTATTATATTGTGAGTATTTCTTTTGAGTATAAGAATACTTTGAATGTAGTTTATAGTGCAAGATTTTCTCAGAATAATATCCGGTATACCAGTCAAATTTAGGTTTCTACTAAGGTAAAGGATGTTATTTTCTTTCAATATTCATAAAGAATATTATTTTATTTCATATTCCATATTATGAAAGTGATATTATTTCATTTCATATTCTTAAATTTAAACTTACTATGGTAAGTATTGCTTCTATAATTCCTGAAATGATTGAAAATTCTTTGAGTTTTGCGCTTCATCTAATATCATTTCACCGGAATATTGGTTTGAATATTTTTTTCTAATTTTAATATTTTCATGTCGGGGTACTATTCATACGGTACTATTCATATGGCACTATTCATACGGTACTATTCACAAAGTACTATTCACGATAAAAATTTATTTCTTTTCTGTCCAAATTATTTTTGATATATGAATATCATTCTGGAATTTTGCTCCACAATTGATTATTATGTTGACAATTTGAACATTCTTGAACTTGGATAAATTAAATTACAAATCTCTAATATTTGTCCTTGATCTCATTTGATTCGTTCTTTATATTATTTTTCATCATCCTCAGTCTTAAATTGTGGTGAAAGTTATCTTTGGCCCGTAGTGCAAAGATGAACTATTGATTGATGAATATCTTTGGCCCGTAGTGCAAAGATGAACTGTTGATTGATAAATATCTTTGATCCGTAGTGCAAAGATGGACAGGTGTTTGGCATGATCATGACCACGGTTGATACAAATGAATATCTTTGGCCTGTAGTGCAAAGATAAATTATTGATTTGAAATATTTACTGATTGATGTTACAGGGATAAAATATTGATGATTGACTTTTAAATTATAGAAGATAGTAGACATCATGCTCTACTTGACTCTTCTAATGGATTGTTATTTTCGCTGCAGTTGTTGATCTAAAGCTTGTTGTCCATCATATTTTATCTAATTTATTATTGTTGAAGGCTAAAGATAATTTATTCTTCATTATCTTAGTCATAATATTCTTTACTGGGCTAGTTGAGCTCACCCTTTTATTTCATTGTTCTCTTCAGGAAATGAGAATATAGCTGGGACTAGTCGGGGAATGGAGTGATGGTCCAAGATAGTGCTATAGTAGTCCTCACTATTTTATAAAATAGTGTGATAATAATTATAATAAGGACTTAATTTGAGCGTTTATATTTTCTACATAATATCTGTATTGAAGCTCACAGTTTGTATGGTCGTATTTTGTACGATAGTTTAATAGTTGTAATATGAAGATTTGTATTTGGATTCTATACCATGTATTTAGTGACTCAGAATGGGTTGTGTGGACCTATTTTGGGGGCGTCACAGTTAGTTTTGGTAACAATTTATTATAATCTTAGAATTGAGGATTTGGGTTATGCTTTGATTTTGTTAAGTTTGTGGTATTCTTTGAGGTATGTGTATTAGGAGACTAATATGATGAAGTGATGAATGTAGCAGTATGGAGGATCTCTTATAAACTTGAGTTATAGATATTTGTGGTAATTAGATTAATCATTTGAGGCTACTGATCAATTTTGTGGCTATTTTCGACTAGGCTATTGGAGTTCTTTTGTATGAAGGTTTTTTTGTGATAGTAAAGGAGATCTTTGAATTTGTTCAATTAAGGTTTGCAATAAGAGGATGATTGATTCATTAAATAATTAGATATATAGTAAGTGATGCAATTCAATAGATTTTGAAAGATCTTGAACATATGTAGTTCCTTTATACTGATAATAGAATATGTGACGTGGAGTTTGATATAGTGATAAAGAGATCTTAGTGATATATTCTTTGTAAAATTTAACAATATTTTAGAACTAATTCGGATTGAGATTATGATATTTTGAAGCTCTAGAGGTGCTAGAGAGAGTTGGTAATATAGTTTAGAGAGTTGTTTTGTTTATCCGATATCGTTAGAGTGAGGATGGACTTACCAAGATTGATCATTACAAATAGCGATATTACGCCTTAATTAAAGTTTATGAATAAATATGCAATTTAAATAAAAATAAAAATAAAACTTTATGTAGCTTATTTGATTTCCATGAACATGGTCTATACATCTCGCTCGGAAAAGAATCAAGAGAAAAAGAAAGAATCAGAATTGATTGATATATTTCTCAAAACAAACGAAAAGGAAACGAAAGATGAAACAAAAATTATGGATCAACTAAGCCCTCTTGGGGACTTTCATAAGAATAAGAAAGAGTAACCTCATGTAAATACCATGGAATAATGTTTTATCCTATTCATGGAGATTACGTAAATATTCCATCTCAAAAATGGAAAGGTCGAAACAATTGAGATTTTATTTGGAAATTGGATGTGGTTACTAATTTATGATCTAGCATGTACAAAATGAAAACTCCATTCTCGATTCTACTAGAATTTTTATGAAAGTCTTTCATTTGCTTCTCTTCGATGGAAGTTTGATTTTCTCAGAATGTATCCTAATTTTTGGCCTAATTCTTCTTCTAATGATCGAGTCAACATATGATCAAAAAGATATATCTTAGTTATATTTCATATATCCGAACGAGTTAGGAGCGAGTAGTTCTTTTCGAATTGGGGCTCTCTTTTCCTCTTATAACAAGAGATAGTTACCCCCTTGTATACACAGGACTCCTCTCAAGGAACCTCCCCCCGAGGTGGAAGCGTAGCTGGGAGAAATGTCTATCCGTCTCGATCTAACCAAGGTCGTTCATTCCTAACTAATTGTCATAATTAAGTTAAAACTTGATTTTCATAATTCTATTTGGATTAGAATTTAAAGCAAATTTTGTTAATATAAATGCTAATATATAATTCCCTTACAAACTTAAATAAAATTAAAATAATTATTTTCTCAAAATTATAACTAAATAAACTTATAATACTCCATTCAAGTATTTAGCTTAATAATTTACAATTATGATGCTTTAAATTCACATATATTATTAATATAATTAATCATGTGATTTGATAAAAGTTCAAGCTTTAATGAATTAAACTAGTTAGTATATTACTTTAATAGTAAATTTCATGACTAATATTAATATAATTAAATCGCGTGATATGTTTAGAGGTTTTTTTGACATCTTAATAAAATTATAGCAATATTATCCTATATAACTGTATTAAGATGTATAAACTAAATAAAACTATTAAAAAGAACACATGTAGTAGTTATTAATTGATAATATATAGTAATTATTCAAATTTATATAATACTTATACTAATTTGAATAGGAAAGAAAAAAATCTTCTTTTTTGTCTAGTCCTTTCGGAGATAAGAATATTTTTAAATTTGGATAATATTTAATTGATACAAATTTGAGTAGTACTTATGTTAATATGAATTAGGAAAGTTGAACCAAAATTTAGTGAAACCAAACCAAGTTTGTACTTTTAATTATATAGTTGACAAGCTCATCAACCCCGTGCGAAGCACGGGCGGTATAGATAATAATTTATTATATTATTAAATAGATAAATATTAGTTAGATTTTGAGAAGATAATTGTAGTTATTAAATTATTAAATATTTATTTAAATAATAAATATTGAATTATATATATAGGTTACTTCAATCAATTATTAAGTTAAACATTTAAATGAAGTGCATATCTGTTTAGTTAAATTATGAAAAAATAATTATTTTAATTTTATTTAGGTTTGTAATGGAATTCTATATTAATGTTTATATTGACAAAATTTTCTTGGAATTCTAATACAAATAGAAGTATGAAACTCAAGTTGTAATAAGTTTTAATTTAGTTATGATAATTAGATATTTTGAATTCAGTATAAATTTTCAACTAATTTTTACAGTTATTATGTTTTTAAAAAAATCTGATATACTATTAATCCAATTAATCGTGTGATTTGGTATAATTTCAAGTTTTAAAAAATTTAAGTAATATATAGTATATTGTGTTGTACTGTCTTAATTAATTGCATAAAACTGGTCTAAAAAATTTGTAATTAAATTGATAGAACCAAAAATAAAAATTCTTTTAGAAGTTACTTTTTCTATTAGAAATTGGTTGGGTTTCTTTTGAATACTTTACAAATTTGGATAGTAATTATACTAATTTGAATAAGAAAGAAAAATATCTTTCTTTTTTTCTATTCGTATTAGAGATAGAAATATTTTTAAATTTGGATAGTACTTATGCTAACATGAATAGGAATGCTGAACCAAAAATTTGTGAAACCAAACAAAATCTGTGTTTTTAATTATACAAGTTCACCAACCCCATGCAAAGCACGGGTGGCATAAATAATAATTTGTTATATTAATAATTAAAAAAAATAATTGTGATTTCGAGAACATAGTTGTAGTTCTTAAATAGTTAAATATTTTTTTAAAATTATATATTGCAATTTCTTTCAATCAATTAATAAGCTAAATATTTTAATGGATTATTGTAGATTTATTTAGTTATGATTATGAGAATATAATATATAACATAGTTGTAGTTATTAAATAGTTAAATATTTATTCAAATAACTATTCAATCAATTATTAAGCTAAATATTTTAATGGATTATTGTAGATTTATGTAGTTATGATTATGAGAATATTATTTTAATTTTATTTAAGTTTGAAATGAAATTCTATATTAACGTTTATATTGACAAAATTTGCTTTGAATTCTAATCCGAATAAAATTATGAAACTCAAGTTTAATTTAATTATGACAATTAGTTATGAATGAATGTTCTATAATTTTTGAACTAATGTTACAGTTATTATATTTCAAATTCACATATATTATTAATACAATTAATCATGTAATTTGATAAAATTTCAAGCTTTAATGAATTAAATTAGTTAGTATATTAATTTAATAATAAAGTTCACGACTAATATTATTATAATTAAATCGCATGATATGTTAAGAGGTTTTTCCAACATATTAATATTTTAATAAAATTATAGCAATAAAATTATCCTCTATAAATTTATTAAGATACATAAACTAAATAAAAATATTAAAATATATAAATTAAGTAAGTTGAACCAAAAAATGGTTAAACCAAATTAAGTTTGTGCTTTTAAATTATATAGTTTATATAGTTGAATAGGTGCAACTTGGTAGTTAACAGTGTCCTTTCTTTTTATTTTCTTTTGTTTTCTCAGTAAAAATACTATTAAAAAAAGCCAGAGAAATTAATGAGAGATTCCCTAAACAAACAAGAGGGAATGGTGGGCGTTTATCATGATAGCAATTGATGAGATACATGTTGATTTTATTTAATATTATAGGGACCAAAGAATATGCTAGCTAGGATTTCAATCCTTTAAAAGAAAGTGGCCTCGCTTTAGAATCAATGCACTTGCATACTACTCCTAATACGGCTGTTTTGGATGCCTGATTTGGAAAAGACTTGTGAAAATAAAAGAAAACCAGTTTCTCTCCATTATTTTTCTCTCATTGTTGTTTAATGATTCTGGTCCAGCGATTACTCATCTTTTCATTATTTGAGAATTTTTATTATTACAATTCAAATTTAAAAATACATTTCATCTTAAGGCCTAAGGGATACGACCCAAAGATTCTATTGTGCTTTCGTCGGAAAGAAAGAATATTTTACTCCAGAATTGTTGACTTCTATTTATCCGCGATCCCAGTGTTTTTACTTTTAACCAATTAAGTGAGCGAGGGAAGGTTGAGTGCTAACGATCCTGTAACATGAATGATTATGAGCCAAGGGGGGCAACAGGGGAGCTAGGGAGAATCTAGAGAAATTTATCTTTAATCTTTTCCAGATTTCAGGAATTTGTTCCCAACTTACTGTTTGTAAAACTTATGAGAACAAGTTGCATTTTGTATGGCAGGAGAATTGCACTTGTATAACAATAATTCATTTATATACGTTTAACAGAAACCTACAATTTCACCAAATCGAAATCCTGGGGGATAGTCCATATTCTCCAGATCACATTCATGAAAGAAAAAGTCAGATTGTACCAATGAGTTCTAGGTAGGGCTGTAATTCGAACAAGTAAAGCTCGGCTCGTTTACGCCCGCTAGTTGCAGGGATTCTCGAACCTCCATCTTTCTTAGCCTTAATAAGCATATCCAATGGGATAAGATTGTGTTTTTAGACATGACAAAGTGCCGCCCAGATGAAATTTAAAGTAACATGGTCATTCACTTAACCATGATTGTAATTATAAAAAGGATTATTCATTAATTCTAGTAAAAAGTAATAGTAATTCACAGATAACGCTGAATACTGAAAGGGGAAAAAAAGGCTCAATGATGAACCTTTCTTTAAATAAAGGTGCACCAAAGATAAACATAACATGGCTCAGGTTAGATTTTAACTCATTTTGATCGAACCTCAATTTCCAAATATGAAAGATCTTAAAAGCAGTACAAAGCATAATATATTTTTTTGGTATGTAAGTTTGGTCCCAAGTACTGGGATCGAATGTTGTTCCTCAAATCCTCTGCCATTTTACCAGCCCCTTGGGGGTGTGAAAACAAATTCAGAAAAATCTGAGATATTAGAACAGCCAAAAAAAAAAGAGTAAAGTAGTGTGTTATTCACTCGGCACAGTGGATTTTCTGTTATTGGCATCACCAAAGTTATATAAAAGCTTTTATAAGATTCCACAAAAAAAAAACGAGGAGAAAAATAAAAACAAAAACGGAGGGGTTGTGTCCTGAATCTACTGCTATTTATGCTTTGATACAATCAACTTACTTCGGCACCAGGGGTGGTGGAGGATGACTTTTCCGGGATTTGTTGCTTCGCTTCTGCATTCTGCATATTTGCTATTTTCTCTGCTTCTTCTTTCACGAGCAAAGCCTGTTTTTGCATTGTCTGCATCATCTCCTTCATCGACTTCTCCTCTCCATCAAGCTGCATTTTCATTATCATCTGAGCTTCCTTATCAATTGGCTTCAAATAGTCATCAATGGCATCCTCCTGCACACAGGCAAACATGTCTTTGAGCACCAAGTCTTGATTTATTTATTTTTTATGGAGAAAATGAACACTGAATCCTAATTACTTAGAACCAAGACACTAAACAGGAGACAAAGTTCCTTTTTTACTCCCGCCGCTCTAGGATAAAAGTCAATTATTATTATTTTAGGTAGTCCCAAGTTAAATATCTATTTACCTTAAATAATCTATTTTTTACAATAATTTGGCTGTTATTGCCTATAATACCCTTAGTATTAATTGTCATATTTCTATTCTCTATGCATATTTATGGAGCATCACTAGTCATTTGCAGAACATGGTTGTCAAGGCGTCGCCTAGGCATCCCGGCGATGGGGAGAAGGCAAGGCGTGACTCGACTTGGGACAGAGCTGCTAAGGTGTGCGCCTAGGCGGCTCGGCGTCTCACGGCGTCGCCTGACCCAACTTAAACCATTTGCCAATCTTCTAAGTTCCGACCCATTAACCCATCGACCCATGACCCATCGAATAAAAAAAAGGAGAAAAGGAGAAAGAAACCCTTATCGCCCGATCTGCAGAGACTTCGACTCACTCCCGTCTGCTCGACTCGACGACACAGACTTCATCGCGATATTCGCGACCTTCGAAACCATCTGCTCGACTTCATCAGTGCATCTGCTCGACTCGATCGCAGCTTCAACTCTTTCGTCTTCACTCATCTGCTCGACTCGACGACACAAGTTTTTCTTCTTCTTCTTTTACTTTGTTTTTATTATTCTGTTTCTTCATCTGCTCGACTTCTTCTTTGTTTTCCTTCCCCTCTCTGTTTTCCTTCACAAAGCCTTCTATGTTTTTAATTTTCTATGATTATATGTATCAGTATGACATGCATATATCTGTTTTCCCCTCTATTTAATTTTTTACTTGAGTGTTAACTTATTATTAATCTATTTTATGTAAATTATCGTGTCCTGCTCTTGCATATACTAATATAGTGATATATGTTATATGTACTATGACCCAGACACCCAGCCAAGTGTCCAAGTGATACATTAATTTATTTACTGATATATGTTTCTAGTTGATCTAGTTGATGATTACATTAATTTTATACATTAATTTATTTATCTGTTGTTCTGATTATTTGTCAATGTTCTGATAATTCTGTTGACTGTTATAGTGTTGTTAGTATTACTAATCTATTATATGGTGCTAAGTAAATTGTCCAATCTGTTCGACTGTTATTTTGACATATTATATGGTGCTTACTGCCAAGTAAACTGTTATAGTTACTACTTATTAAACTAAAAATAAAAATATGTCAATTGTCTCTTATATTGTTTGTTTGATTGTATTTTGTAGAAACTAGAAAATAAAATAGCAGAAAGTTCGGAAGCCGATGGTTATAATATAACCAAGGACCCGAAAAGAAAGGCCAAATCAAATGACTCGGGTTGAAAATATGGGTATTGACCGGACATGAATAATAAGGATATAGTGCAATGTATCCTTTGTGGGAAGCAATGTCGTTCGGGAATCAAAA
Organism: Panax stipuleanatus; assembly: GCA_020205555.1. NCBI lineage: Eukaryota > Viridiplantae > Streptophyta > Magnoliopsida > Apiales > Araliaceae > Panax > Panax stipuleanatus. The sequence continues at coordinate 89,734,658 of CM035123.1, forward strand.
GGTTGAAGCAACATTTAGCAGGAAATTTTGGAGATGTAGCGAAGTGCTCCAAAACAACAAAAATTATGAGGGAGATGCAAGCAACTTTGAATAGTAGAAAGAGGAACAAGCCACTTGAGCTAGATGATGATGGTGATGTAGTAGAAGTGCAAGAAAAACAATCATCTGCTCCTCCAACCATGGCTTCCAATACTTCTTCTAACACTATCCCAAGTTCTGGGACGGCTTCTAAAAGGAAGATTGCTGTATTTCAATTCCAAAAGCCACAACCAAAAGCTAAGACGGTTGAAGCACTTCTAAGGAAGACTCCCGAAAAAGTTGTAAAGGAGAGGCATAGCAAGCGTTTGAGCCAAACGAGTATTGAAAGTCGTTTGAGGACACCGGAGGAAAAGGAGAGTCCAAATGCATGTTGCCGACTTTTTCTACGAATGTGTCATACCATTCAATGCTGCAAATTCAAGGAGATTTGAAGTAATGGTCGAGTCCATAGGGCAATATGGGCCGGGTTTCAAGCTTCCAACGTATCACGAGTTGAGGGTTCCTTTACTTGAGAAGGCAAAGAAGAAAACCGATAAACTAAAGAAGAAACATGAAGTTACTTGGAAGGAATACGGCCGAAGTGCCCCAAAACAACAAAAATTATAAGGGAGATGCAAGCAGCTTTGAATAGTAGAAAGAGGAACAAGCCACTTGAGCTAGATGATGATGATGTAGTAGAAGTGCAAGAAAAACAATCATATGTTCGTCCAACCATGGCTTCCAATACTTCTTCTAACACTATCCCAAGTTCTGGGACGGCTTCTAAAAGGAAAGACTGTTGTATTAAAAATTCAAAAGCCACAACCAAAAGCTAAGACGGTTGAAGCACTTCTAAGGAAGACTCCCGAAAAAAGTTGTAAAGGAGAGGCATAACAAGCGTTTGAGCCAAACGAGTATTAAAAGTCGTTTGAGGACACCGGAGGAAAAGGAGAGTCCAAATGCGCGTTGCCGACTTTTTCTACGAATGTGGCATACCATTCAATGCTGCAAATTCAAGGAGATTTGAAGTAATGGTCGAGTCCATAGGGCAAAATGGGCTGGGTTTCAAGCTTCCAACGTATCACGAGTTGAGGGTTCCTTTACTTGAGAAGGAAAAGAAGAAAATCAATGAATTAAAGAAGAAACATGAAGTTACTTGGAAGGAATACGGCCGAAGTGCCCCAAAACAACAACAGAAATTATAAAGGAGATGCAAGCAGCTTTGAATAGTAGAAAGAGGAACAAGCCACTTGAGCTAGATGATGATGATGTAGTAGAAATGCAAGAAAAACAATCATATGTTCGTCCAACCATGGCTTCCAATACTTCTTCTAACACTATCCCAAGTTCTGGGACGGCTTCTAAAAGGAAGACTGTTGTATTAAAAATTCAAAAGCCACAACCAAAAGCTAAGACGGTTGAAGCACTTCTAAGGAAGACTCCCGTAAAAATTGTAAAGGAGAGGTATAACAAGCATTTGAGCCAAACGAGTATTAAAAGTCGTTTGAGGACACCGGAGGAAAAGGAGAGTCCAAATGCACGTTGCCGACTTTTACTACGAATGTGGCATACCATTCAATGCTGCAAATTCAAGGAGATTTGAAATAATGGTCGAGTCCATAAGGCAATATGGGCCGGGTTTCAAGCTTCCAACGCATCACGAGTTGAGGGTTCCTTTACTTGAGAAGACAAAGAAGAAAATCAATGAATTAAAGAAGAAACATGAAGTTGATTGGAAGGAATACGGCTGCTCACTCGTGTCGGATGATTGGACAGATAAGAGAGGAAGACACTTATTGAATTTCCTTGTTAATAGTCCGGAGGGAACTTATTTCATGGGTTTTGTTGATGCCTTCGGTCAGTCGCAAGATGCCACAATGTTGGCAAATCTACTTGATAGCAAGATCGAGGAAATTGGCCCAGAGTATGTTGTTCAGGTGGTCACGGACAATGCTGCAAATTCAAGGAGATTTGAAATAATGGTCGAGTCCATAAGGCAATATGGGCCGGGTTTCAAGCTTCCAACGTATCACGAGTTGAGGGTTCCTTTACTTGAGAAGACAAAGAAGAAAATCAATGAATTAAAGAAGAAACATGAAGTTGATTGGAAGGAATACGGCTGCTCACTCGTGTCGGATGATTGGACAGATAAGAGAGGAAGACACTTATTGAATTTCCTTGTTAATAGTCCGGAGGGAACTTATTTCATGGGTTTTGTTGATGCCTTCGGTCAGTCGCAAGATGCCACAATGTTGGCAAATCTACTTGATAGCAAGATCGAGGAAATTGGCCCAGAGTATGTTGTTCAGGTGGTCACGGACAATGCCTTTAATTACAAGGCAACGGGACATATACTAATGGAGAGGAGACCTACACTGTTTTGGACGCTTTGTGTCGCTCACTGCCTTGACCTTATGTAAGAGGACATAAGCAAGTTAAAGCAATTTCAGCCCACAATCACAATTGCAAGAAGAATCACAACATTCATTTATAGGCATGGTCGTCTTCTTAGTGCGATAAGAGACAAAACAAATGGGAGGGATCTTGTGAGACCCATAGTTACTAGATTTGCTACAGCTTTCCTCACCTTGCAGAGTTTGTACAAGAATAAAGATGCATTGAGGCATTTATTCATCAGCGAGGATTGGTCAAAATCAAAGTTGTCGGCTACTAAAGCGGGGAAGAAAATATGTGATACTGTTATTTCAACAACATTTTGGCATACTGTTGAGGATTGCATTAGGACGTCACAACCACTTCTTATAGTCTTGAGGATTGTTGATAGTGATGAGAAGCCTGTTATGCCAGAAGTTATTGCTGCAATGGAATGCGCAAAGAAAAAAATCAAAAATGCATTTGATAACAAACAAAGATTGTATAAGGTGAATGAAATTGTTGAGCGGCGATGGAAAAATCAGATGGAGCAAAAATTATATGGGGCGGCGTTTCTCAATCCGGGTAAGTACTTTGATATCAAAAAGGAACATCGGTTGTTTGCTAATGCTTTACGAGATGACTTCAATGACGTTCTTGCAAAGATGGTGCCTGAGTTAGATTAGCTAGACAAGATAAGCAATCTAGCCGAAAACTATGATGCTTCTCGTGATACTTTTGCAAGAAAAATAGTGATTAGGCAACGAAAAATAAAGAATCCTCGTAAGTATATTAAAATATATATAAAGATATAAAAGCTAAATTATAATTATAATTTATATACATTCTTCCTTTTCTCCTTTTAAAAATATTTATATTTCTTTTAAATGTTTGCTAGTTGATTGGTGGAATGCTTTCAGAGCGCGGGCTATTGATCTATCCTAGTTTGCAAAAACAATTCTAGGCGTCTGTTGTTCTTCCGGTTGCGAGCGCAATTGGAGTACATTTGAGTTTGTAAGTACTTTCCATTGTTAGTTCAAATTTCAAAAGTAATAAGCCATTCACTACTAATACTAACTATTTTTTATATAATTAAAATTTTATCATTAATATTATTATTTTTTGTTCTATTTATTTTAGATTCATACGAAGAAGAGGAATAGATTGGAACACACACAATTGAGTGACTTGGTGTATGTCCTAATACAATCGAAAGATCGACTCAAGGCGTGAACTTGGAAATAATTTTGATCCATTAGCCATTGATGACTTTGAATGAGGTAATGAATGGATCGATAATGAGGTCGATGTTGTTCATCCCGGGGAGGATCTTACATGGAATGATGTGGATCGAGCAACCGGTGCATCCAACACGCTCGAGGGTCGCAATATTTCAAGGAGGGCTCGTGCTAATACTAATGATAATCTCATGACGTACTCTCGACGTGGTGGTGGTTCAACTTTAAGGGAATCAAGGTTGATGGATTCCGACTCCGATAATGAAGTTGATGAAGAAGAGAGAATTCCAAATGATGATGAAGATGTGGAAGATGATTTTGGAGAAAGACCACCACCTACACCTTTGAATGAGAGTGGTTCTCGTGGAAGAGATGGAGATGATCTTTTCTATGATGATTTTGATTGAACGATGAGTCTAGACTCTAGACTAGTGTAGAGAGTCTAGACTCTAGACATTATTTTGGTTTTGCTATGGTGGTGTTTTATTAGTTATTAGACTACATATTTGTGATGGTTGGTTGCAACTTTATTTTCTATGTGGTGTTTGTTGAACTCTTCATTTCTTTTACTAATTTTTAATATTAAGTGTTTTGTTTTTGGATTATTATTGCTAAGTATTTACATAATTATGTCTTTAATGTTATTCTATAGTGTTATGTTTTAAGTTTTAGTGTATATGAAATTTTATTACCAATTTACTTGTTAAGTAAAATAAATAATATATAAATTGCATATTATAAACGACTTGTCGCCTTACGGACGCCATGACAGTCGTCTTGTCGCTTAGGCGTCCAGGCGAGTCAGCTACCGCCATGACTCGCCATGGCGCCGTAACAACTATGGTGCAGAAAACTATGCAATTAAATGAGAATTTAAATATGGATAATTTTGTCATTTTATCCTCTTTCTTAATATGCGCAAAAAATCAACTAGGACTTTTATCCTGAGGACGAAAGGAGTATTAAAAAATGAATTTTTTTGCACAAAATCAATAACCTTACATCTTCTAAACTAGTATCAACTATCAAGTGACCAAGAAGACCAAATATATTTCTGATACAAGTTGACTAAATGACAGTGGAACTTACAGGTTTCGACCAAAAAATTTTGATCGTACACAAGGCAAGGTGAAGCATTTGAATTTATTGCGACAGAACTAAAAAATTCTTCTTTATTTTTTTCTTGGAAGAACTTTAGTATAATTCATGATAAACTTATAAACTCTGAAAGTAGTTAGACATACTGGTTAACAGAATCCATATTTTAGTTTTTTGTTGTTGGTAATTTCCTTTTCTTTTCTTTTTTCAAGCAGTACAATCTGTCATCCTGTTTGCTACAACTTCACAGAAGAACTTAAACAAATGATTATCACCACAGATATTGCTAGGGTAGATATTGAAATGACTAAACTTGTGACCACAGATATTGCTAGAGAGAGAGATATTGAAGCGAGAATGTTAGGGTGATAATAATATGAAGACATGCAGACTTCTTACGAAAAATACATAAATAAATGAGAAAAGTGTGGCTGTGGTGACCACACTAAAACGTTGTTTTGGTTAGTAAAATGACAAAAGTACCATTAGTAAAATTAGCGAATGCCAAAACTACCCTTAAAATAAAAAGGGACCACATAGAGACCATCTTTCCCCTACATAAATATATATTAATATATACATATTGATAAGTTTGTCAACATTTTAAATCTGCATGAATCTTTGCAGAACTTGACAAAATTCCAGCAAACAGCAAGATAGTTATGGCAAAGGTCAACACGTATATCCTATATGACAAGGTCAGGATTATTAGTCCTTTCGAAAGTGTTCCTTTACAGAATTGCTTTAGAAGTAAATTCCTAATTTAGAATAGCTTTTTCTACTACTTTATCCTTTTTTTCCTTTTTAAAGAACCAAAATTGCTCAAATTTACTTTCTCAGGCTTACCCCGTAAATTTTCTTAGTGACAAGCCCGCCAAAATGCTAGATTCCAATTTACAAGTTTACAAATTACAACCAATAGAACCTACTGGTTCTACAAATCAGATAACCATCAGCTTATGGTGTCCTAGATATACTTGGAAAATTAAAGGAAGATCATTCTTACATGAAATCAGGAAAACCCACTTGAGCATGGGGATGTGATCTTGAGCAAAAATTGGATGATGCAGTTGGAGCCAATAGCCATTGATTACAATACAGTACATGATTTTATAAATTACAATTACAATACGAGAGAATTTCAAGTCCTTCAGCTGAAATGCAAGAAGGGAAAATTGGCACCAAATTTCAAAACTTTCAATTTGATCCGAAGGGAATGCCAAGTGAATAAAAATTTAAGATCCATGAGGACATGAAGCATTTGAGGGGAAGGGCCAGTGGGACAAATAATGTAAATCTAGGGACTTGTTACTTGGTAGATTATTCTAAAAATAGTAGGCACATGGGTGGTAGCTTACTTCATGGTGCACTTTAGCATATTTGGTTCACACTAGCAGTCTCTATATAAGTGAGTAGAATGTGATGGTTATAGATATGATGAATCTTTGGTAACAGTTCACGAGCCCTAGAAACGATCTTACCTCACCTGAATGAAATAAATTACAAGGGTGTTTGTTAGTCCATTCTTTAGCTCTCGATGTTTCCTTTTCTCGCAATGTCTATCCAAAACCCTAAATACCATTACTAAATAGCTGAGACATTGATAGGTTTAATCTTAATAAATAACCTCAAGTCATTGGTACCAAATCCCACACCAGGGGCAAGAAAGTACTTTTAAAGAATATCCTTTATTGATTCGCTAATTCATTGAAACCCAAAATCATATCCTGAGTTGTTAGTCTGAAATCACTCATCCCTGAGATGGAAGAAATGGTTTAAAGCCCTAAGCATAAAATGGCATCAAAACGATTACAAATAAATTAGCGTTTAAACCATTTCTTCCATCTCAGGGATGAAAAATTAGTAATTAACAGGAATTCGGGCCTGGCTGGCCTTGGCGTTACTCATCGGAGCAGGAGTGAAATGAAGCAGCGACAGTTGTGGTCGTCAATATCAAATCTCCAATGGCTAGGGATCAAGTTTTGTAAAGCATTGATTTGGGCCACTTTCTAAGCTTTTTTTACTAAAGAATTTCATCCCTGGTTTATAAAAATGAAAAAGAAGAAATCTAAGTTTATTTCTCAATTTTTCATTCGAAACCAAAACACAATAGAGGGAGAGAAAAAAGAGAAGAAAGTAATGCAGACAATAAAGATAGCAATATCTCCCAGCATGCTAGACGATGATGGTGATGGATGCTACGGTGTCTTGATGGTAATATCAAACGATGGAATATCGGTGGTGGAGGTTGGTAGTGGTTGGTGCAATGGATTTAGGACTTTGCAGCACAGTTGTATTTACATAAATGTGCAGGAAGAAGGAAGTGGAAGGATGATTTTATAATAATTTAAATAATAGCTGTCAAATAATTTAAATAATAATTTTTTACCTGAAATAAAGGAAATATTGTATACCTGTTTATGATAAGGGCACAATAGTACGTTCAATAATTATGCTAACAGAATCACACCTCAGGGGGTGACGGTCATTTTTTCAAATGTCAAGGGTACTGTCTGTTGTTCATATTGAAAATAGAGGGGGTCCGAGTTTAATTTACACAAATAATTATGCACAAACGTTAACAAAGCAAATAAAAACATACCATTTCTTCTAGCTTCTTATTTACGGATTGCATCTCCTCTACCATACGCCGCACCTCTGATAAAATAACCTGCTCAGGGATTTTTTTTAGGGCTGCCTTCCTTTCTTCTGCCTGACAAAGAAATAAAGATCAAGTGAATCGCATACTCACCAAAATGAGAACACCACCTAACCAAATGTCTTTTTATAAAAATACAGCTACGTAATGTCGGCCTAGGAAGCATGGACACTTGTCCTGGAAGCCCACGAATTCGCTCCGACACGCCTCCAACACGTGTCCGTGAGTAAGGTTGTAAACGAATCAGCTCGATTCGAGCTCGACTCGAAAAAATACGAGAGAGACTCGAATTCGTTAATAATATGATCCAAATCTGAGTATAAAAAATAATTCGAATAAAAATATGAGTAAAATCTAAGCAAAGTTATACTTGACTCGTTTAAGATTCAAACTACTCGAATTTTCGATTGTGATTCAATACATACTCGATTGATACAGATTCGATTAGATACTCGATACATTCTCTTATAATATATAAAAAAACTAAATCAAACTAGGATAATTAATTATTATTTTATTTTGTTTTTAATTTTAATTGTATTTTATATTTGTAAAGTGTTATAGTAAATATATTTTCTCATTTCTAAGTAAAATAACAAATTCAATTTATAATTATATTTATTATAAAGTTAGTTATTATGTGGATACTAGAATTCGAGCTTGAATTTGAAGCTTGCAAGTAGTTTGAATATAATTCGATCCGAGTCGGATCGAATTCGAGTAATAAATTTTCGAGTCAAGTCGAATCTGAGTAGAATTTTTTAAATACAATTCGAATTCCAGTATGAATTTAACGTTTTGAGTCGAATTCGAGCAGTTCAGTGTTTGCTTCGGTTCGACTCGTTTACACCCTTATCCGCGAGATTACCTTTTTTTCTTTTTCTTTTTTAAAACTCAGACACGTCCCAACTCGTCTTAGACACGCCTAGGGTAAAAAAAATAAAATAAGTTAGTACTTAAATTGCAAGATAAAAGTTAATTGAGAGTACCCATATACAATTGGTATCTTTTAAATCTAATTCCTTCAAGTCGGACCATATGGTATAGGCTGCTTATGTTATACATTTGTATATGGAGTTATGGACCATGTTGGCTGCCTAAAATGGGTATGTTATAAATTTGTTTATGTTTTTGTCATGCTCTATTAACAATTAAATTTATTTATTATAAAAAATACATTTATATTATTAAAAATATATATAAAAAAATTGAACGTAATATCAGTGTCCTACTTTTTTTGAAAAATGTCATATCCCGTGTCGCATATTGTATCGTGTCGTGTTCGTGTCCGAATCAATGCTTCATAGATGTCGGCAATTGAGTTACGAGAGTATTTTCACCACAAATTTATGAATAAAATTATAATACCCTTATCAACACAAAACTTCCCAAACCTTCCAGCAACCCAATGAACAGACAGGCAAGTGGAGATATTTATAAAATCTACCACTAAATGTAGTCTAAGAGAAGCAGATAGCAACATTCAGTTATCATTTGTGTTTACAATCACTTCTGCTTTGAGGAAGTAAAGTAAGCAATGGATTCATCTCCTATGCCTGAGAACCCTACCCCATTCTCATAAGTACCAAAAAAAGTTCGAAAAAACTTGAATATAAACAAAAAAAACTTGTTGTGTTAGATCAAAATGTCAGCATATGTATGCACAAAAGGTACTGCAAGGTGAAATATAAGGGTTCTGGAAACATAATTGATTGGTCAATGGTCACCACTTCTTTTAGTTTAAATACCAACTTGATTGCATTATACAAGAAACTAATATCCTATTGTTTGTAAGATGAGGATGTTTACAAATGGATAAGACCAAGATGAATGCATTAACGCAATCACAACATAGTACCTACCTTCTTATCTCCCAATGACAACAATAGGTAATGCTATTAATTGATCAAAGTATCAAACTACCTTTCCACACAATGCCTAGTTCTTGTTAAACACTCAACTCAGAGTTATAAGAAACTCTCATTGACTTAGCGAACCGCGTATTAGTACTTACGTACCCAAACATGGTACTCTTAGTACCAATACTCTAAATTTAGCGTACCAATAATTCCTTTGTTATTTTACATATAACTGCACAAATATCAATATTCAAGCTTAGGATTCGATGCTCAGACATTACATTTGTACTTCCAAATTATATGAACTTCTATAAATATACCTTAGCCGCATATCTGTATTCGTACCGCGTATCGAAACGAACCACAATAACACTGATTCAACTTAACATTTTATCCTTGAATTTGTTTAAGGTTGAGCATCGACATATATACATATGTATATGTGTTTCAATTATCTTAATTTAAATCATCAAAACCTTCCAAACAAACTTAACAAACCTTTTCCTAATAAATAACTAAAAAATTTACTATTGACAAAAAATAAAAAATAACCCAACAAAAATTTCACCTAGAAATGTGTGCCCATAACTCATACAAACTCATTTAATCCAAAAATTAGATAAACATGTTACACATATATAATTGAGATAAAGAAGTGATTCTGTGAGGGGAAAAGTAGTATACCTTAGCCAGACGCTGCTGAACCTGGAGTCTGTAAGATCGGATTCGTCGCTCTTCATATCCAGAAAGAACCCTAACGTAGAACATTGCTCTCCTTCCGAATTCTATAAGCTTCTCCATCCAATTCCACTCTAACCAATCGAATCGAATTGAATTTTGATCAACTGATGCTACTGAAATTGGAAATGAACAATCATCTGCTGCTTAACATTCGAACAATATAAATTCAAACAATACAGTACTTCGTTTAGTAAACTGTACTACTTATAAAGGCCTGTTCGGGAGTGACTTATTTTAAAATGACTTATAAGTTAAAATATAAGTTGAGTTATAAGTTGTTTTAAGTTGTGACTTATAAGCAAAAGTGTTCGGCTGATAATGACTTATAAGTTAAAATAAAATAAGTTATTGGTAAACAACTTATTTAAACAGCTTATTGGTTAAACAACTTATTATTAAACAGTTTATTGGTAAACAACTTATTATTGGTAAATGGCTTATTATTGCTAAACAACTTATTATTTAAACAGCTTATTGGTAAACAACTTATTATTGGTAAATTGCTTAATATTGCTAAACATCTTAATATTTTAAACAGTTTATTGGTAAACAACTTATTATTTAAACAACTTATTAGTAAACAACTTATTTAAACAGCTTATTGATAAACTTATTAATCGTAAACATCTTATAATTTAAACAACTTATTATTTAAACAACTTATTGGTAAACAACTTATTATTGATAACCAACTTATTGCCCCCTACCAGTGGCAAAGCCAGAAACTTTTGAAAGTGGGGTCAAAATTATTACTAAGTTACAAATAAATTGGCGGGGGGGTTCGGGGGCAGCGCCCCTGAGACAATTTTTTTTAATACTTTATACTTTCGGGTCACATATATACACACTATATTACAATGAAAATATAATAAGTAATAATATATGGTATGTATACACTATATTGACACATAATAGACTTTTTTAATCACAACTGTTTATAAGTAAGTAATTCATTATTTATTTTTAAAAATAATAAAAATTATATTATTATTTAGTTTAAAATATTATAGAGAGATATACATATATTGAGAGGATATAAGTACTATGTTTATAAATTTTCAATTTGACCCCGTATAATAGAAAATTTATAAAATTTTAATGGGGTCAATTTATATATAATAATTAAAAATTTTAAAATTTACCTTACATTATAAAATAATTTTTTTCCTGTGGGGTAAATTGACCCCATAAATTCCATGTGGCTTCGCCACTGCCCCCTACCCCTTGTTTGCAGTTTTTCCGATCCCCTTATTCCTTCGCTTTCCATCTAATTCATTAACACCAAACAATAATATAACATGAGACATGATACTCACACTACCAACATACATAGTATAACATTAACAACCATTAACAAACAGACAAAATTTGTTATGGAAAACAGATAAAAGTCAAAAATTGTTAAGATGAGCTTTCATGTGGCAATTAAGAATTCAACAATTCAACCATCAAAACATTAATAAATTTGTTATGAAAAACAGATAAATCTTCAACAAACTCAACCCCTCACACTAAACAATGATTGATATTTCCTGCATAAAGACCAGTTCCATGGATCAGTTCACAAGATATGCATCCTGAGGTATACAAATTTAATACATCTTTTTGTAGGACTCAACTGTATGTGCATTAGTATCACTGTTAACTTCTCTATAGTTTTCAGAAACTTTGTGGACAGACTTGTCCAAATCACCTAAATAATCAGCAGTACCAGAAACACTACCCGCATGTGTATAACGATTAACATTTTCTTTTCTACCATCATCAGTATCATTATAATCAATACTACTGCAATCATCAGTATCTGCTCTATCTACCACCCAATTACCTCGAAAGTTCAAAACTTTGACAAAACCCCAAAGAATCAAATGTCATCAAATCAAATAATTTTTGCAAATCAGTTCTTATATTCAAGAAATCTGCATGCAAAACAAGTGTTGAAATGAGTACATGATCATACGCAAATTATTCTGGAATAATTAAAACCCTAAAACAAGAAATTAAATCCAGAGATCTGACTTGAAGAGAGAGACCCAGAAGATGAAAGAAGAAATGCAAAGAAGTTAAAGACTTACAGATTCAAAATTGGCACTTCTGAAAGAAAGAGTTGTAGTTGAACGATCGAAGGAGTAGCAGCAATCGAAGGAGTAGAATGAGTAACCGGAGTAACAACGGTGGAACGAAGGAGGGAGAAGACAAGAACTTGACGGATCGAGGGCAGAGAGAGAGCAGGTCTTCAATTAGGCGTTGTGAAAAATGTTTACGTTAACACTTTGTTTGTGAGTTTTGACGTAAAAGAAAAGAATAGAAAACACAAAAATAATAGAAAACTTAAAATTTTGGTTTGTGTTGTTTGTAAGTTTTTAATAGAAAAGAATAAAAAATTTAAAATTTGGGACATGGGTTGTAATTTAAAATTTATTATATTGAAAGTTGAGAATAATATGAGAATTATAAAAATATTACTTATTCAAATTTCTTTTCCATTCAAATCAGGTGAATTTTGGTCGGAAAATTTTGGCAGGAAAAGTGTCCAAGTTTTCTATCCCTTTCTTTTCTTTTCCGTTTATTAAAAAACTCAGAAATATAGGAATTGAAAAGAAAACTTAAATTTTTCGGCCATTTCTTTTCTTTTCTTTCCATTTTAAAACTCAGAAACATAGTGTAAAAGAGGGAAGAGATCACGGCTTGCTAGATTAGAAGGGGGTAGAGATGTAATTTACTAAGACAGAGGAGGTGCAAAATAGTCATTACATTTGGTTAAAATAACTTATTAAGAATGACTTATAAGTCATTTTATTTTAAGTTACTTATTTATTTTTTTTTATAAATCAAAAAATAAGTCATTCCCAAACACTCAAACAGTAGAAAGCTACTTATAAATTGGTTTGACCAACTTATAAGTAGCTCCCGAACAGCCCCTTAGTCGGTCAAATATAAATAGCTTGTTATTGTTTTGAGTTTTTGTATGACTTATATTTTTATTTGTAAATTGACTTTGTTGGGGTCCAAATATTTGAAGACCCAAGACCCGACTTGGGCTTGGTTGCGAATGGGCCTCGACCCAAACTATGGTTGGGTTGGGGTAAGGCCGTGGGGTCTATATGAGGAGAACACTCCTAAATTATATGGAAACTTTGCTTATGGAGAGAAGGATCCTGCAATGATTAAACTTTCTATATTTCGGGAGATTTAGCGTTATCCTATGATGCAAGGGATGTACGAGGGAACCCTAACCCTAAAGGGATGTGGACTCTAGCATGGATGTGAGATATATATATATATGGCTTAAACCCTGAAAGGTACACAACTTTTTGATTATTCCAGCAATTGAGTAATTTATCCCTCCATTGTTAAACCTTGTCAGCCTGTACTTACTCTCACACCGGAGCTATCCCCAGGCGGCCCAAGCCGTCAAGCTTTGGTGTTTACTCGTTTTGTGCAGGATTGGACGCGCTTGGTGATTGGAGCGCGTGGACGAATCTTGGCGTTAACATTGGCGCTAGAAGGAGGTCCCATCAATCACAACCCACAGATCACCAGAAAACATGGTGAATAGCAGAGAAATTTCTGGTAGAAAACAGCCATCAGCGGTAGCGTCAACACAAAAAGGCTCGGTGAAAGATAGGTTGGGGCCATCCAGCATCCACTCACGACTCGGCCCTCAGACCAATTCGGTTGGCTCCCAAGTAGGGGGCCATCCCGCTGCCCAACGAAGACTGTTCCGCACCACCAGCCAGGAGAAGAAAGACCGGAAACAGGTGGAAGGCGCCCCGCCTCGAACCCATCCCCTGGAAGACCGGGAAGCAGCCATAGCCAGAAAGATGAAAGAGATAAAGGACACAAAACAGGCCCTAAAGGTCCTCCTGGTCCAGAAGGAAGAGCTCGCCAGACAGGTGTTGCATATAGTCGAAGATGAGGCTTCCAGCCACCCTAAACACTCAGGGAGGGGGAGGTCTCGACGCCGAGGATCCCAAGGGCATGACAATAGCACCGAGGATACCGAGAAAAGGCTTCGGAGCCGCTCCCGGGAAAGAAGCAGATCCGGAGATCGTCGAACCGGGGGACGTTCGCGAGCACACTGCTCCAACAGTCCTCGGCGCAACGATCGGAGGTCTCAAGTAGGTCATCACAAAGACCGAAGACACGATAGCCCCCGTGGGAGGCGGTCTCATCAGGAGGCCCGAACATCAAGGCACAAACCGAAGGATAATCCTCAAGACAGTCCTCGGCATAATCAAGACAGAGACCCCAGAAGCCCTTAAAACCAGAAAGATCCGAAAGGAAAGCTATCCCCAAAGAAGAGTTCAGACCCAGCTCTGGCGGCAGTAGAAGTGTTGACTAGGAAGTTGGAGGATATGCAGAAGCAGTTGATCGCGAGCCAGCAGGAGAAAGTGACTTCGGGGAAGAAAGCCTCCCCGTTCTCCGAAGAGATCCTTCGAGAAAAGGGTGACCTCAATAAAAGGCTGCCGTACATCGAGAGTTATGACGGGTCAGGCGACCCCTATGAGCACAGCCAGACATATGACAGACTGTTAGATTACTACGACTACACCGATGCGGCAAAATGTAACACCTTCATCACCTCTCTAAGGCGAGATGCCCGGCAATGGATGAACACGCTGGCCCCGAACTCAGTCTCGTCATGGGAAGAACTGTGTGATAAATTCCATGCTCGATTTGGGAGCAACAGAAAGAGAGGAAAGCCTACGGGATCGTTGGCCCAAGTCAGACAGCATTCAAACGAGACGCTTGGTCAATACGTGAAGAGATTCAGGGAAGCGGTCGGACAGGTTACCGACCTCAATGATCTGCAGGCCGTAGGACTCTTTCAGAATGGATTGGATCTGGTCAGGTCCGAAAAACTGATGAAAAAACTGATGTTCAACCACCCGAGGAGTTCAGCCGAAGCCTTTGAAAAAGCAAAAAGCTTCATAACTATGGAAGAAGCCATGGAAAGTTTGAAACGAGGCTCTACAGAGAGGCCAAAAGAAAAGGAGAAGAGCAAACCCGAGGGAAATTCCAGGCGATATGGGTGTGATAGATCGGGGGGCTACCAAAAGCGGTACGACAACAACAAGGGGTCGAGGGGAAACCGTCCCCCTCTGCCAAAAGATCAAGAAGGTAGGGTCTACACTCTACTCAACACCCCTCGACCCGACATCCTAGAGCACTTGAAGAAACAGCCGGGTTACCAGAAGCCAGATGACGGCTACAAACCTAAGAAAGAATATTCCCACAGGTACTGTGATTACCACGAGTGCATGGGACATTACACCGAAGATTGTTGGGCGTTAAAGGATCTGATTGAGACGAATGTACAGCACGGAGGCTTGATGCAATTCGTTTCAGGAATAGAGGAACAGACTTGGAAGACAACTACCCCAACTCAGGCTGATCAGCAGCCCCAGCCGAACCCAACACAGGGGGTTCGCCATGTGGTAGATGTCATCAGAGGAGGTATGATGGGGAAACTCTCGGGACAGAAGCGGCGCAATTATCTGGATTCGGTGATGTCAGTGGCAGACCAACCTGCGAGACGAGAGATGCTTTTCCCGGGATCGGTCATATCCTTTACCGACGAGGATTTTCCTACCGAGCAGATCGAACCGCATGAAGGAGCCCTGGTGATCACAGCACAGGTAGGGTCGGTTGATATGAAAAGAATGATGATAGACAACGGATCATCAGTGGACATTTTATACGCCCATGCCTACCAGAGGATGAGTCTGGATGGAAGGAAGATGGAGATCGGGCAGGAATCTCCCCTCTACGGCTTCAACAACGAACCGGTTAAAGTGGTAGGTACCATCGAGTTGCCAGTGATCTTCGGTACAGCTCCTCGGCAGGTGGAGATCATGTGCCGGTTCTATGTGGTACATATGGACTCGGCTTACAACGCCATCTTGGGAAGACTCACACTGACGGCCCTCCAGGCAGTCACTTCCATACCCCATTACAAAATAAAGTTTCCTACCCAACAAGGGGTTGGAGAGGTAGCAGGGGACCTCGATCTGGCAAAGAGGTGCTACCGGAACTCACTGATCACTTCGGGCGTAGGGGTTAGCAAGCAAAAGTAGACCATGACAATAGAGATCGAGCCCTTTACCGAAAGCAGTCAGGAACCACTAGTCACACCGGCCGGGGAGACCAAGGACATAGAGCTGGTACCAGGAAAGCCGGACAAAATAGTAAAAATCGGGATGGGGCTACCCGAGCCCTTTCGAACTCATCTGGTAGAGTTATTACAGAGCTATGCAGACGTCTTCGCGTGGGTCCCCAGCGATATGCCAGGGGTGGATTCGAAGGTCGCCGAGCACAAACTTCATGTAGATCCAGCAAAGAAACCAGTTCGACAAAAGAGGAGGATCTTCGCACCAGAGAGACAGAGGATAATTGATGAGGAAATAGCGAAGCTACTAGCAGCAGGCTTCATATTTGAGATAGACTACCCTGAGTGGATGGAAAACGTAGTCTTGGTTCAAAAGCAGAATGGCAAGTGGCGGGTCTGCATCGACTACACTGATCTGAACAAAGCGTGCCCGAAGGACTTCTATCCTCTGCCACATATCGACCAGCTAATCGATGCCACTTCGGGATACGCACTGCTTAGTTTCATAGACGCATTCTCAGGTTATCACCAGATCTCAATGTGCAAGGAAGATATACCGAAGACGGCCTTCATAACCCATCAGTCGGTATATGCTTATAAGAAGATGACCTTCGGCTTATTGAACGCAGGAGCCACTTACCAAAGGATGATGAACTACGTCTTCCGTAACCAGCTGGGAAAGAGTATGGAAGTCTACGTAGATGATATGATCGTGAAAAGTATGTCGGTCCGAGGGCACTTGGATGACTAAGAGAATTGCTTCCAGACGGTTTGGCATTACAATCTGAGATTGAACTTACAAAGTGCACTTTCGGTCTTGGAGCCGGGAAATTCTTGGGGTACATGATCAGTCAAAGAGGGATAGAAGCCAACCCTGAAAAAATCAGGGCCATACTTGATATGAAATCCCCACAGTCGTATAAAGACGTTCAGCGTCTAACTGGGAGGATAGCGGCTATGAGGCGGTTCATGTCCAAATCAGCAAAAAGATGTCTGCCGTTCTTTGATACTCTGAAGGGGCCGAAGAACGCGAAGAGCTTTCAGTGGACAACAGAATGTGAAGACGCGTTTCAAGAGATAAAAAGGTATTTG
This sequence comes from Panax stipuleanatus, assembly GCA_020205555.1. Taxonomy (NCBI): domain Eukaryota; kingdom Viridiplantae; phylum Streptophyta; class Magnoliopsida; order Apiales; family Araliaceae; genus Panax; species Panax stipuleanatus. Next base: position 89,751,848 of record CM035123.1, read on the forward strand.
TCTTCGGCGCCCTTGCTGGTGAAACCGGTTCCTACAGAGCCCTTATACTTGTATTTGGCGGCAAGTTCGTTGGCAGTAGGAGTTGTCTTGGTGCGGGAGATCGGGGGTAAGCAGGACCCGATTTATTATATAAACCACTCCCTTAGGGATGCAGAAACAAGGTATCCGAACCTAGAAAAGTTTGCATATGCCTTAGTGATAGCAAGCAGGAAGCTTCGACAGTATTTCCAGGGACGGTTGATAGTGATTTATACGGATCAGCCTTTGAAGAAAGTTTTGGGTCGACCAGAGGTCTCGGGAAGACTTGCAGCTTGGACTATGGAGTTGTCCCAATTCATACTAGAATACCACCCTCGGATAGCCATCAAAGGACAGGCTTTAGCAGATTTTGTGGTGGAATGTTCTTTCTCGGAAGCAGACGACAGCACGAGGAAAGTCGAGGAGATTGGAAAAACCGTGGCCGTTATTCTGCCGGGGCAGAATACTTGGACCTTGTATACGGATGGATCAACGACTTCGGATGTTAGCGGAGCAGAGGTCATCTTGACCAGCCCCGAAGGGTTCAAGGTCCAGCAGGCGATTAGATTCGGGTTCAAAGCAACGAATAATGAGGCTGAATACGAAGCAGTCCTAGCGGGGCTTTGGCTGGCAAAAAGCCTGGAGGTGCAGAGACTGGTTATCCTCAGCGATTCTCAATTGATCGTCAAACAGATATCTGGAGAGTATGAGGCCCGAGGATCCAGAATGGTGAAGTATTTGCCAGAAACGAAGGATCGGTTGCAGATGTTCGAGTTTTTTGAGCTCCAAGGAGTAGACCGGGCGGACAATGCCATAGCCGATGCATTAGCTATATTGGCCACGACCGAAGTCAGCACCTTTAGTGGGTCGGTCTACCTGGAAATCCTGAGTAAGCTAAGTGTTCATCATACTGAGGTGATGTGTATAGAACATTCAACAAGTTGGATAGCTCCATACCTAGACTATCTCGCAGATGGTATACTGCCCTCAGATCGGTTACTGGCCAAAAAGATAAAGCACAGGAGTGTAAATTTCGTGCTGATAGACGGAGATTTGTACAAAAGGGCCTACTCATCCCCATTACTGAAGTGTCTAATACCGTCCGAGGCAGAATACGCCCTTTGGGAAGTTTATGAGGGAATATGTGGAGACCACATGGCAGCCAAGTCCTTAGACTACAAAGTACTCTGGCAGGGTTACTATTGGCCCACAATTTTCAAAGAAGCTGCTGAGTACGTAAAGAAGTGCCCGAAGTGTCAGCTGAATAGCCCTATCACACATCAACCGCCTGAAGAGTTGTATTCAGTACTATCACCCATTCCTTTCACCGTATGGGGGGTTGATATATTGGGACCATTACCAAAAGCAAACGGGCAAGTAAGCTTCGTCATCGTGGCCATTGACTATATGACAAAATGGGTAGAGGCTAAACCACTCAAGTTGATCACAGAACAAGAATGCCTGGAATTTTTGAAGGAGTGTGTGGTGTTTCGGTTCGGCATACCTATGGCGGTAGTTTCAGACAATGGCCGACAGTTTGTGGGGTCTAAGTTCGAGTCATTTTTGGCCGAACTCGGTATACAGCATAGAAAGACCTCAGTAGCACATCCTTAGTCTAACGGGCAGGTCGAGGTCACTAACAGAACCCTACTGAATGGAATCAAACGAAGACTCGATGAAGCGAAGGGAAGATGGCCGGAAGAACTGCTCAGTGTTTTGTGGGCCTATCGGACTACTCCTCGGTCCAATACTGGTGAATCCCCCTTCAGACTGGCCTATGGGACAGATGCTTTAGTACCAGTAGAGATCGGTTCCACTTCCCTTCGGGTTAGCCAGTATAAAGACGTATATAATGAAGACGGACTTCGGGCTAATCTAGATCTACTTAAGGAAGTCAGAGAAGCTTCCTTGGTGAAACTCACTGCTTACCAACGCAGGGTGGCTAAACACTATAACAGGGGAGTGAAATTGAGAAGGTTCGAAGTCGGGGACTTTGTTCTACGGGAGGTAGAGGCCTCTATGCCCCAAAATCAAGGAAAATTGATGCCAAGCTGGGAAGGGCCTTATGAGGTCACAGGAGTACCAAAGCCTGGCACCTATCGCCTTCGAGCACTGGATGGCACAGACATCCAGAATACCTGGCATGCCGGCAGACTTAGGAAATATTATCAGTAAGGGGAATCCTCCGAATCGTAGAGTCCTTGGTTGTCCCGAAGTCAGAGTCAAGCGTCTGTAATAGTGCCATTGATTCATCAATAAAAGAAACATTTTATTCTCCATCGAACTTATTCTGTGTTTATGATTGTCCATCAGCGGGCCAAAACCTACGTAACCGATCAGCGGATCGGTCATTGGTGCTATGGTGGAAGACCCTTCGTCTCTTTTGAGCGGAGTTTTTATTTTTCCCAGTGTACCTTCGGCTCTCAGAGAGAAGGTCATTGGAGGATCCACGGTGGAATTCCTTCGTCTCTTTATAGCGAAGTGAGGGTTCATTCCTGATGTGCCTTCGGCTCTTGGAGAGAAGGCCATCGGTGGGGCTATGGAGGGCTTCGTGACAGAAGTAACTTTACCTGGTGTACCTTTAGCTCTCGGAGAGAGGGTACATTGGAGTGTTTAAAGGTTGGGTTTCATCACCTCTTCGGAGTGCCTTGGAATATTCCTGATGTGCCTTCGGCTCTCGGAGAGAAGGTCGTCGGTGGGGCAATGGAGGGCTTCATGTGTAAGCAATATCTTTCCCGATGTATCTTCGGCTCTCGGAGAGAGGGTGCATCGGAGTGACTATGGTGGGCCTCTCTTAGAGGCAAATTTTCCCGTTGTATCTTCGGCTCTCGGAGAAAGGGTACATCGGAGTGACTAAGGTGGGTTCCTTTGCTTCCTCGGGGCAATGTGAATGTTTCTCATGATGTTCCTTCGACTCTCGGAGAGAAGGACTTCAGAGGTTTAAGGTTGGAATAACTTAGCCTTGGGGGGCATTGAAGACTTTTCATGCTTTAATTATTTATGATTATTTGCAGAGTCAAATGACATATGGGCTTAAAGGAAATACAAATTAGAATTGAAGACAAGACATAGATACTTTTCATTGATTGATAATTTAAAGTTTACAGGAAATCTCAATATTATACATAGAAGACTCCTACTCAGACGCCTAAGGATCATCGTCCGTATCTTCATTCGTGTCATCTTCAGACTCAGTTTCAAATAAATCCGGGTTCACACAATGTTTAAGCATCTTCGCTTTGCCTTTGGCCCAGCAGGCTTCGTAGCTTTCAGAGTACATCTTTAGTATTTTCTCATTTAATTCGGCTGACTCCTTGTACTCTTTGATGACTTGAAGTCGAAGATCTTCGGTGAGTATAGGTCTGGATGCCTTAAGTTCAAAAATCTCTTTCTCCAGAGCGGTGTGTGTCCGATGAGAGTCTTCTTCTTTCCTCTTCAAGTCAGAGCTTTCCTGCTGAAGGGCGAGGATGTTTTGTTTCAGCTGTTGAATCAGGAATTGATCGGCATCAGACTTCTCCATCACTGCTCGACACTTAGCATCGCTTTGGGCTGCCTGCTTGATGTGTTCTGCAACCTCAGCTTGAAGTATAGTGGCTTCATGCTGAAGTTGTAGATTGGTACGGTTGGTCCTGAAGTGGGCAGCTTTTTCTTGATGTAAAGATGTTTGGAGGGCTCTCACTTCTTCGGCGAGTCCCTTAATCTCAGCTTCCCGTTCTCTCCATCGGCTGACAACGCGGCCCCATATAGCATTGGTCTGCAGAAGACGTTTTTTGTTATATAAAGTAAGGAAATACAGTGGGTTAAGCAAAGTAAAACTTGAGGAGGCATAAAAGGGTTACCCGGCCCTGCTCGATGAGGCCATCTACTACAAGAGCCTGGAAAGGTATGTCCCGGAATCGATCGTCGTCAGCCGGTAAGACGAAGGATTGGTAGGCTTCCATGGGATAGTCTTTTGGGTTGTTTGAAAAGAAGGTTTTACGGATCGGTATTTGTTCTGGTGAAGGTGGAGGTACGGCTGAAGTGGAGGGCTGTTTGTCATGCTGCTCTACGGTGGATGGTTTGGGGATTTGGTCTTCGGTTGGTGGAGAAGTAGGGGTCGGATGGTCGGGGGTAATTTTGGATGAAGGTGCGACTGTTGAAGGAGTGGGAACTCTTAATTCTTCAGTAGTCAAAGGGGTTACCCTGGCCCGCTTTATTTTAAAGCGGAGGATTTATGCTCTCTCCTTCTCGGGCAGGTCTATGATATTTACAGGAATGGAAAAAGATGGACTGGCTTTTCTCTTAGAGGACTTCTTCGAAGCCCTCTTCTTATGCCTAACCTTTGTGGAAGCTTCGGGATTGTTGGTTACAGTGTGAGTAGGCGCGGCGTTTGGTATGGATGAGGTAGTGACTTCGGCAGTGAAGGCTTCGTCGGTGGGGACTTCGGCTGTTGGGATCGAAATTGTGGTTAGAGCCTTGGCAGTGGGGGCGGGACGTTGACCGGAAAGGTATTGATCCAAATCTCGGCATTTGGTGGATGTAGGCTTGATAAGGGATACTGCATTGTTAAAAGGTTGTAGTAGGGTCAGCGAGGAATATATTCTGTTTGACAAGACAAGATTCGAGAACTTACATTGATGGTCAAAAAGCCATGCTTGCTTGGTGAGAATGATGTGGCTCCATTCCGTCTTCGGCATCTTTTCAATCACTCTAGTGATTTCGATTGCTCGTTCGGAGGAGAGGTCACCGAATGGGGGGTTAGGTCGTTTGTGCGATGCCCAGTTTGGTAGTTGGGAGGTTTCGGGTCCTCGGACGAAAAACCATTCGGAGTGCCATCCTTTGTTGCTAGAAGGGGTATCCATCAGTTGGCGTCTCGCAATTTTTGAGTTCGGCTTGTTTGCAATTTTGTTGAGTTGTTTGAAACCCTCTTCGCGAGAGCCGGTCAGCTTGAAGAGAGCAAAGAAGAGGTCGACCGAAGGTTCCACTTCGGCTTCCACGCAGAAGGCAATGAAAGACATGATATGGATGTAGGAATTCGGCACCAGCTGACTGAAGCCGATGCCGATGAACCCCAGGAGGGTTAGAATGAAGGTGTGCAGGGGAAATCGAATTCCCTTCTCTAGCAAAGTAAGGGGTACGGCGACCCAACCGTTGTTGGAGTGGTACATTCGCTCGGTGGGAGAGGGGGCTTTTAAAGAGTGGGTGGCTGGAATCTGGAAAGATTGTCGGATGATCTCCATATCTTCCTCTTGGAATTTCGAGCGTGTGTTGGAAATAGGGTATGTGGAGGCGTCGGAATACTGGCGTTGAGCTTTCTCCGCGTCAGTCTCGGCTGAGGTAGCTGTTGTAGTTGTGGAGTTGGTGGTGATAGCAACAGAGGTGGCAGCTTGAGTGGTAATGGGCATGGTTGGGGCTGGAATGGATGAGAGTGGAATGGCAGGGATGGGGTCGGTGGTGTTGAATTCGGGACCAGAGAAGTTATTGGAGGACGACATTTTTAGAGATTCGTAAGCTTCGAAAAGAAAGGATGGTTGTCTTGCTGGTAAGGAAGAGTTGGGAAGGAGAATGCAATATTTTGAGATTGGTAAAAGGAATGATTGGGATGTTTGGGGGTTTTAATATGTCTTTTTGGCAGCTGGTCCCGAATCCCAAGGGGCGGCACATTAATGGGGGAAAATGGGGGGGCACGTGAAGAGGTGAAGGGTTTTTGGACAAGGGGGTTGTTTGGGCGATCCGGTTCTTTGTGTGTGGACGGCTCCAAGCCTGATTTGGGCCGTGTATAGTGGGCCGGTGTTGATTCGTTTGGTTTCTTGGTCTGAGCTCAGTCAGTGAGTATCGGTCTTTGGGTTGATTGGGCTTGGGCAGAGGATGTCAATTCTTAGCCGAAAGGCTGGGTAATTTGGTTGGTAGGGCTATATACTTTTCCATCAAATGTTCCATTTAATGGAAGACTGGGGGGCAATGTTGGGGCCCGAATATTTGAAGACCCAAGACCCGACTTGGGCTTGGTTGCGAATGGGCCTCGACCCAAACTATGGTTGGGTTGGGGTAAGGCCGTGGGGTCTATATGAGGAGAACACTCCTAAATTATATGGAAACTTTGCTTATTGAGAGAAGGATCCTGCAATGATTAAACTTCCTATATTTCAGGAGATTTAGCGTTATCCTATGATGCAAGGGATGTACGGGGGAACCCTAGCCCTAAAGGGATGTGGACTCTAGCATGGATGTGAGATATATATATATATATGGCTTAAACCCTGAAAGGTACACAACTTTTTGATTATTCCTAGCAATAGAGTAATTTATCCCTCCATTGTTAAACCTTGTCAGCCTGTACTTACTCTCACACCGGAGCTATCCCCCGGCAGCCCAAGCCGTCAAACTTTGGTATTTACCCGTTTTGTGTAGGATTGGACGCGCTTAGTGATTGGAGCGCGTGGACGAATCTTGGCGACTTTTTGATTATTTCAGCAATAGAGTAATTTATCCCTCCATTGTTAAACCTTGTCAGCCTGTACTTACTCTCACACCGGAGCTATCCCCCTGCAGCCCAAGCCGTCAAACTTTGGTGTTTACCCGTTTTGTGTAGGATTGGACGCGCTTGGTGATTGGAGCGTGTGGACGAATCTTGGCGTTAACAGACTTGTTAGTAACTTTTGAGAATTAAGAATTTTACTTCTCAAAAATGACTTCCAAGTCATTTTAAAATAAAATTCTAAATTTAAATACTTTTTTGCCCTCCTTATTTAGTAAATTTATATTTTTATTTATAAATTGACTTATTAGTAAATTTTGAGAATTATTCTTTATTTCTCAAGAAATGACTTATTAGTCTTTTTAAAATAAATAAATTTGCCAAATTTAAATACTCTTGCCTTCCTTTCATGAAAATATATTACACATTAGAGAGTATAAGGTAAGTATATGATAAAGGATATTATAAATAATTAATATTATATTTAATATTATACAATTATTTACTTAATTATTATACACAACTCTAAAACGTATATATGGGACATATGAAATATTAAATAAGGTCCGGGTTACTCGATACCCGACTCGAATTCGACCCAAAAATATTATCCGAGACTCGGATTCGGTAGGCATCCGAGTGGAATATATGCCAAGCTCATTTTTGGGTCGTAATACTGAACTCGTGAGCAACACACCGTTTGCTCGTTTTAGGGTTCGAGTACGCTGCCTTCATCTGATCCATTCTATATCCTTAATCAATGATCACAACTCGTTTAAGGGTTCGATATATACTCGATTCTTAGTCTCTGATTCTAATTTTTATAAAGAAGTGGAAAGTGTTAGGAATATTCATGAGAATGGTATTCCTATTTATATAAGATTTGATTATGATATAAATGAATAAATATGCAAGTATGCTTGCATTGATAAAAGCTGTAAAGTCCTTTGATAGATAATAGGAATATATGTACAAGGACTTAGACTGAAATGATTAAATATTGGTTGATCCTACATAAGCAAAACAGCTTTGTAAAGTCCTTAAAAAGAAATGATGTACAATGACTATAAATATAGAAAGATCAAGCTTGTTAGGTTGATCTTATAAAGTGTAATAGATAGGCTTGTCTGATCGTCGAGCACTGCACCAACATCGTAGTCTGCCAGGAGAGACAATGAAGACTCGAGAACTATCAAGGCGGAATCATAGTCTGCAAGATAGTAGATCTCGGAGTTCGTAATCTGCCAGGAGAAACGAGGAAGGATCGTAGTGCGTCGAGAAGAACTTTCTCAGAGCCGTAGTCTACTGAGGAAGTCATGTTCAGAATCATAGAGACAGCCTGCCTATGAGCCGATCGAGCGTCTGCCAGAGCTAAGTCAAGAATCGTAGATCACACTTGAAGTAGTGGAGTCTACTGATCATATCAGAGGCAGAGATCGTAGTCAAGCCAGATCAGACAAGGACAGCAAGCATGAAGGCAGAAATCATAGTCTGTCAAGATCTGATCTCGGAGTCGTAGTGTCTGCAAAATCAAAGCTAAATCGTAATCTGCAGAACTAAGGCTTCAACAGAGGTGCTCACAACGCCAAGGCAGAATCGTAGTGTCAACACGATTCTCAACAGATGAGTACTCCCAGAATATCCAAAGTATGAAGCCTCTGGTTTGAGCTGCAAAGATACATTCCACCTTAAGGAAACCAAAGAGCACTCAACGAATGGCTGGCAGGCAGGCTAACAGAAGATCTAAGCACCAACTCAATCAACATCCAGATTGAGTTGTAAAGTCATTCAAGATGAAGTCTTCCACAAGCCGATCAGAAGAAGACTTCAGATAAAGTGACTGACTAGAGAAAGTCAGCAAGTGCAGTAGCTGTCAAGAGAACAGAAAACAACGATCTTGAGAATTACTCAGGATCGTAGTGTTTGCCAAATGAGCAAGAACTGATGCAGTTTACACAGAGATACTGGCCAACTTATGAAGAACAAGACAGAAGTGATTAAGCATGGGTCAGACCATTGTTGATAGGTGAACGGGAAATCACCAGGAGAAAGAGAGCTGGGTATGCCATAAATCTGATGTGTCTTACTATTCAGAAGAAGGCCAGAACAAGGAGTCAAGCTATCAGTTCCTGAGATCAGTCGAGGCAAGCAAAAGTGTTGAAGCACTGCACAAGTGAAGAAAGAGGTGTTCTACACTGAAGATCTAAAGAACACTCTTCAAAATCGTAGTGTTGTCTCAACCAGTCAAAGAGCAACATTCAATAAGACACACTACGATCAAGGTCCAAGAACATCTACATCAGAATCGTAGAGTTCGGGCATCTGAATATTGAAGCACTGGCAACATCTCAATATAAAGACTGACATCCGAACGTTGCTATTTGAGAGCATCGATGCAAAAGGACAACTCCTGAGGATTCGAATCAAGGAATCAGAAAGGAGTAATAAAGGTGATTACCAGCCTGACACGGAAAGGTGACATCTGTGAGACGGTAGATGAAGTAGCAGACTACTGTGTCAGTAAAGTCATAAGGGAGCTGTCACGTCACATCAGCAGTTTGCATCAAATAAATCGAGATCTGCGAAGCAATTCAAATAGCTTCCAATGGCTATTTTTCAACGGGAAAATCATGAAAGGGTATTTAACAGATGAAGCTTCAAAGATCAAGGGTTGCTGAATTGTAGAATCGTTGAGTTGTTGCAATGCTATATTGTTGACTCTACGAGTTCCACCAGAGCTGAACAAAACAAGTCTCAGTGGCAGTGAGACTACAAAGGTGGAAGTGAAGCAGATTTGAAGAAGGACTTGAATAGACTAAAGCTTCACTCAACAAGGATGAGAATGCCATTGAAGATGACAGCCAGGGCCGGTCCTAAGAATTTGGAGGCCATGTGCGAGAAAAACATAGGGGCCCTCTCGCATATAAAAATACTAATTTTTTTATCAGCACCAATATATAAAGCACAATTTATATCAAAATTCATCATTAATTAAAATAATAAATGTCAACGTCGAGTAACGAAATTATCAATTAGAAAGAAAATATAGCTAAAACTTTAATAAATTATCATCTAAAAAGAAAAGGTAGCTAAAACTTAAATGGACAATAAACTTCACACAATCGCTAGCATCATTCTTGCATTTTTTGCTATAAAATTATCAATCAAACTTCCATAATCAGGGGCCCTTCGAATTTGGGGGCCCTGTGCAGTCGCCCCTTCTGCACCCCCTCAGGGCCTGCCCTGATGACAGCTAAGCTGAGAGCCGAGAAGGCCAAGAAGATAGCATTCAGAAAAGTGACTGAGCATAAAGAAAATCAGAAGAGCCACTCTATGGATCACCATGAAGAACCAGAAGCTGAACCAAAAAAGATGCAGAACCATGTCTGCATATCAATCAAGAAGGGTTTAAGGACTGCTAAGGACCAGAAGAAGGTGACCCATAATGAAAAGCCTTAGCAGTCCTATGTGGTGATGGTGCACAGCTGACATCGGAAGAAGATGATCTGAACAGAATGAAGATCAGCTGCACCTGAGAAGAAGTGGTCCAGACTCTACGCAGAATGCAAAGAGGACCACACCAAGCTGCTAAGTACAAGAGATGATAAAGCTTTAAGTCATATTAGCAGCAAAGCACCAACAACAACAAGTAGCCAGGGCCTGAGGGGTCCTTGTCCGGAGGGACTAAATGAAGTTCCAAGCCTGCTGGGCTTGAAGAATTCGTAGAGAACTGGAGTTCCAAGGCTGCTGGCCTTGAAGAGTTCTTAGTGAACTAGAGGAGCTCCAAGCCTGCTGGGCTTGAAGAGTTCTTAGTGAACTGAAGTGCCAAGGCTGCTGGCCTTGAAGGAATCTTAGTGATTCAGGGTGCTGCCCTTCCTTAGTGGATTTTCTGCGAGAGTGCAGAAGAGTGGATTAGGAGCTTGAGTCTCTGAACCACTTAAAACCCCTTGTGTCTTTTACATTCAGTCATTTACTTACTGTCATTTACATTATGTACCTAACTGCTATAACTGTTATGTATGTATTAACTACTTACAACTATACTAACTCCATGAACAATGTATGAATGTTTATGATATCAATGAAGGGGATCTTTTACTTATTCCGTTGTGCTTGAAAAGATTCTTATGTTTGTCATATCCTAATTCATTAGCAATACAAAATAAACTGGAAAAGTATTTGAAATCAAAAAGGATCTATTCAACCCCCCCCCCTTCTAGATCTATTGTGTGCCTACTAGGAACTAACAGAAAGGTTTTTTCTTATTCATATCTATCATCTTTGCTAGCCTCGCCTCTTCGTTTTCTGCAAATTTATGACGCCGGGCTGGATAGTGATTATCCGGCGGGTTGAGATGGGATGAACTCACAAATTGAAGAACAAGAGATTCACTACAAAAACATAGAGAATCTTCTCTAATGTGTAAATTTATATTTATCAAAATCAAAGTTATGAATATTTTCCACAAACCGGGTATATATAGCTGTTCAAAACTTATTGCCCAAGATATAAATCTGCCCAAGCTACCCGGAAATAACCAACATAATCTACCTAGAGATATGGAAAATATCTGTCTCGAAATAAAGAAACAAATCTTAACAAAATTCCTAATTTATAAAAAGGAAATAAACAAAGGAAATAATTATTCAGACTTCCGGATCAAAGACGCCATTTATCTTGAAGTTGAAGCCATTCAACGAACCCTTCTTCCGCCTTGCCGAAGCCAATCAACGTCTTGAGTCCGAAGTCGATTTGAGCCCGAAGCTGAAGCGGTTAATGATCCCTTCGGCGACGTTCAGCGAACTAGTGATATTTCAAGGTCGTTAACATGTGATCTGATAGTTCGATCTCTTCAGCCTCTTCGGTCTCAGATCCTCCTGCAGCAGTCACCCTGACTCGTCCTCGAGTTCTCAATTGGTACATCCGGCTGATCAAAACAAAGGCTCAAATGTTTGACATTGAAAACGTCCGAAGTCCTCAGATGACTAGGAAGGCGTAGCCGATAAGCATTGTTATTAATCCTCTACAGAATCTCACAAGGACCAATTTTTTGCTCTTTTAGCTTGCTATATTCACCAATAGGGAAACGGTCTTGGGTCAAGACAGCCCAAACAAGATCTCCAACCTCAAAAATAACTTGACACCGATGTTGATCGACTTGATCCTTGTACTTAGCATTATTTTTGGAGATGGATTTGTACACCTGGTCATGGATACTCCGAAGATGATATGCTATTTCTTCTACTTTGGGATGTATCTGACCAATCCGAGGAATCGGAACCAAATCTAGGACTCCAGGAGGGTTCTGCCCACAAACGATCTCAAAAGGACTCGTGTTAGTAGTCTGATTTCTTGAACTATTATAAGCGAACTCTGCTTGAGAAAGCGCCAAATCCCATTGCTTTGGTTTGTGTCCAGCCAAACATCTTAATAGATTGCCTAAGCTTCTGTTTACCACTTCTGTTTGGCCATCAGTTTGGGGATGATAGGCACTGCTAAAATTCAACTTTGTTCCAAGCTTCTCCCACAGACTCCTCCAAAAGTTGCTCATAAATTTGGTATCTCAATCAGAGGTGATAGACTCGGGAACGCCATGCAAACGTACAATCTCCCGAAGGTAAAGATGGCTGATCCGAACTGCATCCATTGTCTTTCGACAAGCAATAAAATGAGCCATTTTGGAAAATCGACCCACCACTACCATAATCGAATCCGCAGCTCTTTGAGTTCGAGGTAGACCCAGAACAAAGTCCATGCTGATGTCACACCAAGGTCTCTTCGATATAGGCAAAGGAGTGTACAATCCGACATTGGTAAGTACTCCTTTTGACTTCTGGCAAGTATAGCACCCTTTCACATATCGAGCCACATCGCTTGAGATCTTTGACCAATAAAAGTCAGCTGTTATTAAGGCCATTGTTTTATCTCGGACGAAGTGACCTTCATTGTGTAGTTCGCTTACTATCTTCTGCCGAAGCAAACAATCAAGAATGCAAAGTTGAAGTCCCTTGAACAGATGCCCTTCATGCAAGATATAATCGGATCGCTGCCCTTCTCTTACTTCTTTCACTATCTTCCCGAAAGAAGGATCTCCTTCGTACATCTTGGTGAAGAATTCAAACCCGACAACCTTACTTTGTAATACCCGAGAATTTTATGAATAAATATGAATATTGATATAATAAGAAAGTGAATATTTATTTGACTATAAATGTTTATGTGTTATGAGATGAGTAATTCAATTAATTCAAATTGAATTTATAATAATTTAGAAAATGTGGAAATTAAGATGAATTCATATAATGTCTTGTGTGGCACGAGAATGAAAATGATGATGATTTAATTAAAGGATGAAGGAATTAATAAGTGAATAATTAATTAATATTATATTATTAATCAATTATTATTGTGAGTAATAGAATATTATTGAGTACATGAATAATTAATATTTTATTGTTAATTAATTGATACTATGAATGATAGTAGATTAATGAATAAATAAATAATTTATATAATAGATCAATGCTTGTTCGATTAATTGTTGTGTGCAAGATATGGGATAATTAATCGTATAATATATAGTACATACATTCAATTAAAAAGGAAGTGTAGCGTGACACTTTAATGTGACTATATAATATATAGAAACTATATAGTAAGATTTAATGAATTGTGGAAGTTACATAATAATGTCTATGTAACAACATGTATGTGTGAGAACATTAAAGATGTACTTCATATAATATTATAATAAACTAAATAAAAAATTGTTACTTAATGATTATTTCAATAATTTAATATAATTGAAATAATATAGTTTATGATAATATGGAAAGATAATACCCAATTAGATTATATTCGGTATTAACAAAATGTACATGGATTATATTATGTGTAAATTAAACTTACTACATTGTAATATTGTTTCCTCATTTAAAGCTACATTGGGACACTAAATGACTTTAATACCTAAGTATACATATATGTGTATTTAGCCTAAGTATACATATAAAATGGCGCAGCTGTGCCGGTTGCTGTCTTCTGAGTTTGATCCGGGGCAGCGCAACTGCGCCGCTCCCACGGCTTAGAACAGCACAGCTGTGCCAAGCTCCAGTTTTGAAATTCAATTTCTGTTATAATCTGATAAGTCTAAAAATGTTGATATCACTTGAACATACATAAATATGGGTTTAACATGTGGATATGTGTTCTATGGCATAGCATGAACGTTCTTGACTTCGTTAGTATACGTTTACTAAAGAAAGTTATAGTTTTTTTTAAATGGACTTTGACATATAATATTGATGTTTATATTCTGACTTTGTAAGCATGTTTGTATGATCTAGATATGCATGAAATAGGAGTCTAAGGTGTTGAGTATACACTAGAATACATGGTTTAAGTGGAAAATAATTTCGAAAGCAAAACTCGGACTTTTTGCAAACTAAGATGCATGAATGCAGTGTAACTATATTCTAATATTTTTGGACATGCATGCTAGTACCCTTAACATCACTAAGATGGCCTGTATGTGCACACACCTTGTTAGACACTATGGAAGTTAGTCAAGCATGATTTAGACATGTTTTAAAGCAACGAATGATGATAGTTATGCGTAAATGATTAAGATCTTTGTGAGCATGCATATTGCAGATTATGTGACCACTTTATGTGTATGAATGGCAAACATGATAGTTCTTGTGACTTCATGACCTTAGTTGAACTTAAGTCATTAGAGATACTAATCCAAAACTATAACATGAAAAGTTGAACTTAGATGGACCCTAAAAGCATGCAAGGATCTTTAATAAGTGTATGCTATGTGTTAATGAATGCTAGAAGGAATAAGATGGAAACAGAAGAGCAAAGCCCAACTCTGGTCTGGCCAGGGGACAGCGCAGATGCGCCGTCCCTAAGCCTAACCAAAGTGCAGCTGCGCCATCCTGTATTCCTGTATGGACATTCTGCTTATTTTCTGATTTTGTCAGTTTGCCTATAATGCACTCTAATCTGTTAGACAGAGTCTGATTAGTACTGGTTGTAATCATGTGTGATAATGATGTACTACGAAGATGTTTAACTTATAAAAGAAATTGAAAGACAATAAAGGTAATATCAATTGAGAGTGGTGATGATACTATGCGTGGTATGATTGTATAGCAAGGATAAGACTTAACGTATGTATTGCTTATATGAGATAACGTATGTTTTAAACTGTGTAACTAATGGATATATTTATACGCGTAACTGTGTTACTTGATTTCATAATGTCTTATAAACTGATTTCGTGCTACATGTGTATAAGTACGTATTGACGTACGTATAGAATTATACGACTAAGTTAGAATCATATGTGTATATTTAACTTACATATCAAGTTTGGGTATCGAATGTACGTAGCTAATGAATATCCTATATAAATATGTTATAATAGGATTTGAAAAGTATCGATAAGCTAAAGGTTGATAAACTATGCTTAAGGCAAGTTTCCTAACCCTACTTTTTATTGAGCATTTCTTAAGCTTGTGCTATTATTGGTCGTACAAGTAAAACATTGAAATTATGATTCATGTCTGATAACTTAATGCTTCGAAGCTAAGATAAAGTTATTTACATTCTTTGAACTTATAATTGTTCTTATATATATTGAAAGAGCGGTCTATGCCACTTGATTCGGCTAGACCTATATCATGAATTTGAAAAGCGATCCAAACCAATTGATTGGTGCGGAAATCTTATATTGACTGAGATGAACAACCTTCTTTGAAGAGGAAACTATATATTGTCAGGAGACCGACGTGTGCACTTGAGTACTATTAAACGATATACATAACGTAGGGTACTTTAGGCTGATCACTTGTTATACTTGTCTTATTGGATTATCAGCATATTACTATTAATTCTAGTAGAAGCTTATAGTTCTTAGTGACTGCTCAGTATTCATCATTTTGAAAATCTCGAAATGATTAATCATTGAATCTTATTGATATTTTCTGTCCTTAGCGACTGTTATTGAAAATTATTGATATTTCTTGTTATTCTTGAACTATCACATATTGTTGTACCCTTGAGAAACTGAAATCTATATTGACCCTTATTGCTACATTACTTGCTGAGCAAACTTGTTGCTCATTCTTGCTTTTCCCTAAAAACATTTCAGTTAAGATAGAGCAAGGCGGACCTTCGGGCACTGATAAGGGTAAGGCTACGGAGTATCTTGTTATTTATGTAGAACTTTTATGTTGATTGTAATAAGATTCTATTCTATTATATATTAGTTAAGATTAAGTATGCTTAAGCTATGTTTAAGATGTAAGAGATGTTTAAGTTACGAAACCTTGGGACATGAATGGTTATATTAAATAAATGTAATCTATTCGTATGTGTATTTCCGTTGCGCGAGATAGTATTTAGACGTTGAATTGTTAGAACGTGACGAACCGAATTCGAGACTGTGGCGATCAAAATTTGGGGGCGTCACGTACTTTGCATAGTATGAACGAGCAACGTTCTTCGGCTTAATGCATCGGCAACACGATTTAAATTACCAGTCTGATGTCGTAGATTGAAAGTGAATTCTTGTAGGTAAGCCACCCACTTAGCATGTCTTCGGCTAAGCTTATGTTGACCATTGATATATTTTAATGCCTCATGATCGGTGAAAAGGATGAACTCCCTTTGTATCAAATAATGACGCCAATGCTTCAACGTCTGAACTAAGGCATAAAACTCCAGGTCATAGTTGGAATAATTCTTCTTTGATCCTGATAGCTTTTTACTGAATAAAGACACTGGCCGACCCTCTTGACTTAGGACACCGCGAATACCAATTCTTGATGCATCCCAATTTACTTCAAAAACCTTCTCGAAGTCGGGAAGTACTAGAACTAGTGCTTCAATCATCTTTTGTTTGACCAGCTGAAAGCTGTCTTCGGCTTCCTGGGACCATTGAAAAAATGTTCCCTTAAGGCACTCAGTGATAGGCGCAACTAATGTGCTGAAGTCTCTGATGAATCGTCGGTAGAAGGATGCCAATCCATGAAAGCTTCTGACACCGTGTATGGTCTTTGGTGTGGGCCATGCTGAGACGACATCGACCTTTGACTGATCGGCATGAACTCCTTCGGTAGAAACGACGAAGCAGAGGAAAGTTACTGAAGTCGTGAAATAAGAACTCTTCTTGTGATTGATGAACAAATGTTCCTTTCTCAAGGCATCAAAGATAGTTCGAAGATGTTCATAGTGTAGTTCCTCGTTCGGGCTATAGATCAGAATATCATCGAAGTAGACTATCACATATTTCCCCATAAATGGCTGTAACACTTGGTGCATAAATCTCATAAAAGTGCTAGGGGCATTAGATAGTCCGAAGGGAGTGACCATCCACTCATATAACCCTTGTTGAGTTTTGAAGGTCGTCTTCCATTCATCTCCTAGCCGAACTCTTATCTGATGGTATCCACTCTTCAGATCGATCTTTGAAAATACTTTGGCTCCTGATAGTTGATCTAGCATATCGTCCAGACGAGGTATCAAAAATCGATACTTCACGGTGATCTTATTGATCGCCCTACTATCAATACACATCCTCCACGTTCCATCCTTCTTCGAAACTAACAGAGCTGGTATTGCATATGGGCTCATACTCTCGCGAATATAGCCCTTCTCCATCAGTTCAACGACTTGTCTTTGTAGCTCTTCGAACTCTTTGGGACTGAGTCTATATGCTGGTCTGTTCGGTAGAACCGATCCTGGGATAAGATCTATCTCGTGCTGAATGTCTCTTAATGGGGATAAGCCTGGAGGAAGCTCTTCAGGCATCAGATCAGCATATTCTGATAATAACCTTTGTGCTTTTGTTAAGACTTCGGCTTGACCAACAGCCGAACTGCTTTTACAAGGAAACAACGCATACACACACCTTCATTTTCAACCTCTGTTAGAAATTTTGCCAATGGATAAGAGGTTGGGGTTTCTGTTTGTCTGAGCTGAACTGGGCTCTTCTTTCCGTGGTGCCAGCACAACCTTCTTCCCTTTGATACTGAGGGAATATGTGTTCTTCCGACCATTGTGGATGACTCTTCGGTTATACTGCCAAGGTCATCCTAACAATATATGACATGCATCCATGGACACTACATCGCACCATGCATTATCAAAGTATTTCTTTCCAATTGAAAAGGAAACCAAGCACTTCTGATTGACGGTTACCTCATTGCCCTTATTTAACCATGATAGCTTGTAAGGCTTCGGATGCCGATCCGTTTTCAGCTGTAATTTTCGAACGGCCGCTTCGGATACGACATTCTCGCAACTACCTCTATTAATAATCATTTTGCAGACCTTATCTGCCATCGTACAAGTAGTATGAAAAATATTAGTTCTTAACCAATCCTCTTCGGATTCTTCTTTAGGATTCAACAGACTCCTACGAACCACCAGAGTCTCATGGCCATCCCCATATAGCACATCTTCCTCATCTTCGTACTCGTCATACACTGGTTCAGCAAACTCTTCGGTGTCGGCTAATAAATCTTCTTCCATTAGAAGGTTCTTGCCTTTCTAACTAGCAGACTTTCGACACTCTGTTGCCCGATGACCTGGTTCCCCACATCTGAAGCACTTAATGTTGGAATTAAAAGTGTCTTGTGGTTGTTGGGGTGTAGGACGAAGCTGCTGAGGCTAACTCGGCCTATTAGTTGGATTACTCCTGGGCATCAGCCTTCTGTTCTGTTGTTGTTCTGCTTCCCAAGCACTTTGATAGGCTTCGGATACTGTCCATATGGAATGGAGACTGAGCACGTCTTGCAATTGTTTCCTCAGTCCTCACAAGTACCTTGCTACCAATTGTTCTTATGTTTTCGACAAGTCATTTCGAGCAATCAACTGGTAGAACTCCTCGGTATAATCATCTACCGATCTGGTGCCTTGTCTTAACAGATGTAGCCTCTTGAACAAAGATTGGGTGTAGCCAAAAGGAAGAAAGTGACTCTGCATCTTCTTCTTCATCTTCTCCCATTTGGTGATTTTAGACCTCCCTTGTCTTTCCCGGGAACGCCTCATCTGCTCCCACCAGGCGGATGCTCGTCCCTTCAATCTGATTGCAACTAACTTCACCTTAGCACAATCCGGAACATCTTTATATTCAAATATTCGCTCGACTTCATTCAACCAGTCGATGAATCCCTCTGCCTGCAGCGTACCAGAAAATTTCGGCAACTCCATCTTAAAGCCCAGATCGTTGTGTCGGACACCACGATCTCGCCGTTCCCATGGCTACCTCCTATGGTGGTATGGGTTGTCAAAACTTGACTTCGAATCATAAGATTCATCGTCGTGATAGAGGTGCGGGACTTCCACCTCTGGAACCTGTCCCTGGTGACCTGGGTGTTGGACTTCCTCCTCCAGAACCTGTCCATGTTGACCCAGAGTTTGCGTGGCTAGGCGCTGGATTAGCTCTGTAACTTGTCTCTGTAAGTCCTAAATCATCACGTCCTGGACATTACGATCACGATGCGGAACTTCCTCAATCGGAACCTGTCCTCGCCAACCACGACCACGACCACGACGACCAGCCATTAAAACTGACGTCTACTCCCAGAAAATGCTTGAGCTTTGATACCAACTGACGCCGGGCTGGATAGTGATTATCCGGCGGGCTGAGATGGGATGAACTCACAAATTAAAGAACAAGAGATTCACCATAAAAACACATAGAATCTTCTCTAATATGTAAACTTATATTTTATTAAAATCAAAGTTATGAATATTTCCCACAAGCCGGGTATATATAGCTGTTCAAAAATTATTGCCCAAGATATAAATCTGCCCAAGCTACCCAAAAATAACCAATAGAACCTACCTAGAGATATGAAAAATATAAAGCTCGAAATAAAGAAACAAATCCTAACAAACTTCCTAAATGTGAACAAACTTCCTAATTTATAAAAAGAAAATAAACAAAGGAAATAATTATTCAGACTTCCGAATCAAAGACGCCATATATCTTGAAGCCGAAGCCATTCAACGAACCCTTCTTCTGCCTTGCCGAAGCCAATCAACGTCTTGAGTCCGACGTCGATTTGAGCCCGAAGCCGAAGCAGTCAATGATCCCTTCAACGACGATCAGCTAACTTGTGATATTTCAATGCCGTTAACATGTGATCTGATAGTTCGATCTCTTCGGCGTCTTCGGTCTCAGATCGTCCTGCATAAATTTGTAGGCTCGAGATTTCAGATTTGTTGGGACTTATGACTGAATCATCCCACAAAAGAGGCTAAATACATGAAAAATTATTGATTCAAACTCAGAATCACAAATTCCTGATTTCCCAAAAGACGAACTGTGATGGCGAAGCGTAAATGTGTAAGTTTTTTGTGTTTTAGTTCGTTCATATTTCTTCTTCAGTTCTTCTCTTTCACTTAAGTAATCTGTATATGTATAACTTCAATATTTCAGACTCAATTTCAAACAACTTGTACTATACCAAAAATTCCCAATCAAAAAAATTAAAGCCCTAATTTCTAGCTTTCAGTTTCAATCTTATTTTGCTTTCATACATGTTTCAATAATCAGGAAGAGCTTCAACTTGCACTTTTCAAGAGCAACACTAAGCAGAACCTTTTTACTGACAGGGGATGTAGTGTTAATTCTTATTTGTTTCTAGTCTGTCAATCATTTTCGGGTTTTCGTATTACTGGAATTAGGAAAAGATTGCGATGAGTTGCTGTGTTTGTGGATTAAAATTTTCATACAGAACTAAATTGCTAGTTCTGTTTTAAATGACCATGAACTCATGTGTAGTAAATTTGAATCTGATAAGAATTTACATATGAAAGACTATTAAAGGGAAGTCATTTTAGAGATAAGTCCAAATGCTGGTCATACGATATCCTTACTTGGCTCAAGCGCATTCATTCGATATCAGTCATGCTTGATTACAGTTGATGGATGCCACTTTTATGATTGGGCTATTACCAACAATAATGTCACATTAAGTTGATTCCATTGTCCCAGTTTGTTTGGGTTTATAATACATGTCCTGCTTCTCCTACAATTAGACATTGTCCTGATATTTCTTGCAAATTTTTTGAATTATTCAATGCGAGTCAGAATGGACATATTGACATTGGAGAATTTGCGAGTATCTTTCATCCAAAAACTCCTGAAGCAGAAAAGGTTTTATGTAAGAAATGCTATCTTCATTGAATAATTCTATTTTTTTACTTTATTTTAAATATATGGACACAGAATTAGATGATGGAAAGAAAATTGTGTTGATTACTTCAAATAGGTGGTTCCAAAGAACTTCTGGGCTGAACTTGATTCACACTTGCTATACCCTTTAGATTTATGGAAGTAATTTGTGTAAAATCCTAAATTTACAGAAGCTTATGTCATTTTACCATGTTATTGCAAATCTATCACAGCCAGGAACTTTCTTACAGCAGTTAGAACTTAGAAGCTATCTTGAAGAGCAGCATCAGTCATCACAATTGTTGAGTGAAATGGTTACATGCAGAAGAGATAATACACTTAAATAAGTCATTATGAAGCTTGATTCCGTGAAGATCCATCAGATTGCTGAAGAGGTGAGTATTTTAAATTTGTGTAAAAAAATTATAATTGCTACTAAATGCATTTATTACTTCTTATTACTGCCTCTGTAAAAAACATGGCTCAATAGTAGGAATTGAATTTAGAGACTCATGGTGAACTACAATAACCTCAGTCCATTATAATTGCTTTGTACTACTTAATTTCGATTGATAAGCTAGGAATGCAGCACCATAACTAACTAAAGACTGAGATTATCATCGTTCAAAATAATCAACTAGATGGTGAAAAGCTTAATTGTGCATGCCACTAACTTGAGGTGAAATCTCCAACCAAGTTTTAGGTATGCCAAATCTCCTTTGAACATGCATAGAAGTCGCCAAGGTCGAACTAAACAAGTTCAACTGGTTTTTTTCAAGCTTGATTCAAATGGGTCAACACTCATTCCTACCACGCAAACCAAAATCAACCTCTTGATTGGGCTACCTGGACATTTGTCTTGAATAGAAATTCAGCAATTACTAGCTAGCAGACCAAAATTAGCATTTGCATCACATGAAATCTCACTAGATTTTTATCACATCTCATGACATTTATACTTTGTTCATAGTAGTTTCTCTTAACTCCTATGTTAAAGTTCCTAATAGCTTAAAGGTATCTTTGATACCAACTCAAGGTAATGCCAAAGATATGAATTCAGAACTGTAATGCACCATAAGAGCTTTGTGAAATTTTAAAAAAATAAAAAATAAACAAAATTGATGATACAATTCATGATTTCAGTTAGCGAAAACAAATCAAACTCAGCCAAGAATATGATTAACCCTGAGATGCCAAGTGAATGAGATTGTTAATCATGATATTTTCAGTCTACATAAATCAACTGTTGTATTCTTATTACTTTTTATTATTGCTTCTGTTTATATATATGTTGCAGAGAAGAATTGCTACTCACTTTATTAATTTTTTGTGTTACTTCATTCTTTAAATCCGTTGTGTTCTTAACTGTTGCAGGTGGTTGAGGAAAAACGAAGCCTGGATTTTCTTTCCATTTCCAGTCACATAAGGAAGATGTTTCTTGAGCAGTTAGTGAGACTTGTATGTCGTCCAAGGCTATGTCAATGCTTGAAGAATCTGAGTCCATCGAGCACAGAATAGTAGAACAACTCTTGCAAATACCGTTGGAAATAAAGAGAGGGGATGTGTATGTATGAGATTGGATAAATGTAATGATGTTACTAGAAACCGATCATAGTATAATTAATATTATAAATTTATCATTGTAATTTTTGTAACACATGTATTTTTATATATAAATGAAATTTAAGTTTTTCTAAGTTTTCATTTTTATGTCTCATTTTAGTGTGAAACACTCAAACTCGAGCTCGAATAGAAAGGCTCGCAAATAATTATTGACTCGAGATCATTTTCACCCTTATTCAACATACCAACTTCTATAGAAAAAGACTTGAATCGCAATTAGAATTGAACCCGAATAATTTATACTACGGTACGTACTTTCTCATGTTTCTCACACGAGGGAAATCTAGAACTAATCCTAACATATTTTCGGTGTTACAACAATGAAAAGAGAGCAAATAAAGAAGAAAAATGTGATGAGATGAATAAGAGGGAGATAATTCATTTGTGAGTTATGGTAACTTGAGAGGGCAAACTTGGTATACGAAAATATAATTGAAATTAAATTATGAAATGAAATTTTATTGCAAAAATATCAATTTCTTAATTTAAGTACTTACACCAATTAAAAGATAAATTTTAAAGAAATTATATTTTTTAAATTCACATCCTTCAACTTTTCTCCAATGGAGTATTTCTAATCATTTTTACACCATATGTTAACATTGTTCTTGATATTAATTTTTTTACTATAAATAATTAAATTTATTTTCGTTGATTTTTTTTTATTTTCTTTTTCTTCCGGATCCTCAAAAAGCCTGACCCCACGAAAATTATTCTAGTAAGGGACTGTTTGTTTAGGACTGAATACATTTGCATAGCTGAATGGTTGAATTGGTCAGCCATTAAGTGTGTTTGTTTTGAAAAAAAATCGTCTGAATGACTGAATCGGTCAGATGATTGAGCTGAATAGATAAGTCAGATTTTTTTTGATGAGAAGCTGAATAAAGTAAAAAAAATAAATATAAATATAAACTACTATATTAAGTGATATTAAATAAATTTACAATAACTTTAAATTTTTTTCAGAGGGGTAACATAATAAAATTATGTATATTTCAGACATGTTAATCATCAAACAATTTTTTTCATTCAGATTCAACTCATTCAGATTCAGATTCATTAAATTTTTATCAAACACAACTTAAGTTCAAAGAGAGTTCTAGTGAAACGGAGAGAACTTCCCATCTCCAACCGTGTGATACTTTTCTATCCAATGATCAAAAAACATTAATACACTGAGAAATCATGAGAAACATTTTTACCCTCATTACCATCTTGACCAAAATTAAAAATACATTTATAAAACGATAATTTTAAAAATAATTTTATATTGTCAAATACAACCTTAATATTAATTACAAATTCAATTGTGATAATATAATATTAAAAATTATAGTAAAAAATAGCGACAAATTAAAAAAATCATATTTCTTTATAGTCTTACAATAAACTCCAGCATCGGGCCCTGCTGCTTCCAAAATTGGGCAGAATAATCTCAGCCATTATACTTCGCCAAAAATCCAAGACAAGAATCAAGCATCAAAATGCAACCGAAATGAACACATAAATAGCATGAGCATAAAGAGATGACTTGCAACGAATATAACCAGACCCAAGTAAAGATACCCATATTACTGATAAGTCCAACTTCATGACTTGCAGGAGTTCTAATAACGGAAATAAGTAGACTTAAAACATACACCTTAGAAAAGAAGATGGAATTTGTATCATTAACCACCGAAAATAACAAACAATGACACTTCACAACCTACCAAAAACTTAAAAGAATTTATCATCCAGACTTGAGGTCAGACATGCTTCCGGCTATTAGGTCAATTTCAGTTTCTTCTCTTCTTCTTCTTCTCTTCTTTCTCGGATGCATTCTTCACCTGTTAAACCAAAAAAAAAACACATCTCACACAAATGTTCACAAAAAACGTAAGGTAAAGGTAGAATGACTGGGTCACAACAACAAAAGTCTAAACCAAAGTACATGTAACTATATCCAAAATATAAGAATGCTCACCATGATAATAAGGATACGAACAAAGACGGCAACAAAGTCTGTGAAAAGTGTCAGGGCATGCTTCACGTAGTCCAGATCTCCGAGGTGAGCCTTCTCGATTATATCCTGGGTATCCACCACCATGTAGCCCACAAAAACCAGAAGACCAAAGTACAACTGCAAAAGAGTGGAACAACAAAAACAACAGATTCATCTTGGCATTGTTATTCAACCCTCTAGGAATAAATTGGAAATCCAAAACATAGAACTGTATGAGACTTGAGGTTATTCCTCCAAGGTCTCCGCCATTTTTACCGCACTTGAGATTTTATGTACGTAACTTAACTATCAATACCAGCGGCTCCTAGCAACAGCAACAACATATTTCATACCTCAAATTTGAACATGGCTACAGAGCCCCCAAAGATGGAAGATGCAAAGTGCAGCCAGAAAAGGATGGAGAGACCAGAAGAAAGAAGGCCACCTAGGTAAAGGTACTCTCTACGCTTTGCTAACATGGCTGCAGCTGAGAAACAACCAAAGGCCAAAGCAGTTCCCACAAATGCACTGACCAGAATGCTGCAGTACAAATAAGAAGATTTCAGTCCCAAATAGAGGAGTATAATCAAACAATAATATGAATAAAAAAATCTGCTAAACAATTAAAGTCAGTGTTCTAAACATCCCTGCCTAGGTTTGCCTAGGCCCCCCCATGGCGCCCCGCCTAGGAGCTAGGCCCCGACCATGGCGCCCTCCTGGCGCCTCGCCTAGGCACTAGGCTCCCCTGGCGCCTCGCCTAGGCCTAAGGCGGCAAAAAAATCCCTCCAAAAAATTAGACGGGGCCTAGGCGGAGAGGTTTTTATTTTTATTTTAATAACTACCCAAACCAGATCTTGATATATGTATTTTTCTAATGATTTACCATATTCATACTGCAGTTTGTAGCATATCAAATCACAACAAGAAGTGAACAAGATCAAGTTAAAATGGATAATTTTATTATAGTTGTAATTTTTTAAACTTGTATCAACTTCAAATTATATAAATGATGATACATTTGTAATATTTAGTTTAATTCAATATAATTCTTAAATTTATATTTAGTTTCTTAAGTTTTAATATTGAAATGAATTCTTGAAATTTTAAATTTTATTATTTAATAGCAATCTTGTTTATGAATAAAACTAATACGTTAAAGATATGTTTGAACTTCGAGCAAAATTGTATGTTTGTGTTTGAACTTTGACATTGACAATATGAATATGTGTTTGAACTTTAAGTAAAAGCCTTTATTATCTTTATTATAGATTGTTTTGCTTTATATTATTGTTTTGCTTGGATAAATATAAGATAAAATATTAAAATTGGCTTAAAATAAAAAATTCTACCTAGGCTCCCCCTGGCCGGCCGCCTCCCGCCTTTTAGAACATTGATTAAGGTCATAAAAATGTTGGTTCATCCATCTAGTCATCTTATAAAATCTTAAGGAGCTGCTTGTTTACATCTGAATTAGTGAGTCTGAATGTGACTGAATAAGTCATTCAGACTGTTTGTTTTATAATTTTTAAACTCTAAATGCGTCCGAATATATCTAAACGATTTATCTAGAAAATTGTGGCTAAATCAGTAAGTAATGCTGAATAATATTTTTACCTACTTACTCTCATAGACAATTAAAAATGACATTTAATATCCATCTTTTTTTACTATTGTAAACAAATTTTGTCATGTACATATTGTTTTTTGATTTTTTTTCTTTAACAAATTGGTAAACAACCAATTTAATGAATGTTGTTGTAGTGCTTTATTTTGATTTAATGGCTTGATAAATGATATTAAAAAAATTAGCGTTTATTCCTAAAATTATATTACTAATAGTGTGCTCTATCAAAGATTGTTCATAAGTTTATATTTAATTTTTTTATTTATAATTACATAATAAATTTGTTCATAATAGTCCATAGGGTTAAAATAGAAAAATACATGTATTCAAATGTTTTAGACTGACAATTATCAAACACATCATTTCATTCTGTATTCAGAACTTTTACTTCATTCAACTCATTCAAACTCTTAAAACTTTTCATTCAGTTTTATCAAACAGTACCTAAAAGTTAAACAAAGACGCTCCACCTACATGGCAACTACTAATTGTTACACACCACAAGCAATAAATTATATATTTCAACCTAAGAAGGTAATTAAGTAATCCAATCCCGCAATTGCAAGATATAATACAATGATTGGAAAAGTAAAACTGCACAAAGTCACACCAGAAGTTTGAAAATGACGAAAAAATTTAAGAGATCAATCTAGCAACTGTCATCTTAAGTTAAGGAAATTGATGACTGCCAATACGAATAAGCCAACATTAGAAGAACTGGTTTAATGCATTGATAGTGAATGAACACTTGGCAAAAATGAAAAAGTGGCTTAATCCACTATTTAATTTGACCAGGTTTGCAAATGAAAAATATGACAAATTACAATGACTTTTAAAATTTTAATCTTCATTATAAGTGAAACTTCAAAACATATTAAAATAAATAA
This sequence comes from Panax stipuleanatus, assembly GCA_020205555.1. NCBI lineage: Eukaryota > Viridiplantae > Streptophyta > Magnoliopsida > Apiales > Araliaceae > Panax > Panax stipuleanatus. Next base: position 89,778,638 of record CM035123.1, read on the forward strand.
AAGAACAAGCCAAATTGCATGTAAACATTCCCATACATCCAATATAACTGGAAAACTCAAGGTTATATAAGAAACTTCAAATAAGTGAGAAAAGTTGTGGCTTCCCGATTGCATGTAACTATTACCATTTACTAAATGAGTTTATTCATACCAATACACAAAAAAAGCCAACACATAAATTACTCGTATAGGTAATACAGACTAGAGGTCAAAAATGGCTACAAGTACCAAGTCAGAATGATACTTAAATCAAAAACAGAGAGAAATTCCGCCAAAAATTTCATATTAAAAATGGTTAATAACAAGAAAACAGCTATAAATTGTAATGACAATTACCTGGGATCAAAATCAATAGCCAGTTCAATCAGAGGACCAATGGAGGCGCCTTCAAAAAGTCCAGCTGCCATCAGAAGTGAAACCCTCTTTTGCTGGTCAACAACATCAATGAAGGGTCAGCAATTGTTGCAAATCTAACAGGCGAACAAAAAGTCTAAAAGGGACATATAGCAAACAAGTAAACTACCTCTTCATAAGGTGGTGTTGAGAGTAGCCAAGCAATGCTGGCCATGCATCCGAGTGTTGTGAGAAGACCCCCAATATTCCAAAGGATATGCAGATAAGCCCCAACCGCTGATGCAACGAGCACACAACATAGTGAAAGATAAACCTGCAAGTTAGCCAGCCATGACAATAAATTATTGAAAGCAACAAACAAACCATTCAAAGAACTATAACTATATGTTATAGCTTATTAACTTAATGCCACAGGCCCACAACACAGCAAGCAACAAACAGTTAAAACGTAAAAAATGAGACATACAGTTGAACCAAATTCTAGAATTGGTCATGTGCAAGGACATTGTTCTTGATTTTTATAGTTTTGAGTTTTAGAAAATCAATTTTGTAGTGTTTCCTTCTATTGTGCCAGAAGGAAACACTACAAAATTGATTTTCTAAAACTCAAAACTATAAAAAAATCAAGAACATCACTAAGATCTATCATAAGACTTAAAAATTATTATGTTCTTCACAATTGATTGTAGTCAAAATTGATTGTCAAAAATATTTTTCACAAATCTCAAAACTAACATCTATCATAAGACTTAAAAATTATTATGCTCTTCACAATTTCACTTCATTTCTCAGGAAACAAAACGCTTCACACATTATATATAGCAATAACTCTGTGATCTCATTCATCAAGCAATTTTTCATAATCAACAAAAATATCAAAACGAACATAAAACAATAAGATCATAATTATAAATTTTACTTTTCTCTCGAAAATCCTTCATTCTCTAGGAAAACTAAACGCCTCATATAAATACAACCAGACATGAATTAGAATTCCGTTTAACCGCCGAAGATTATCATTAGGGCAAATTTAATTATAAAAAAAAAGCATCAAAACATAAGATCCTAAAACTGCTGCAATAAACAAAACGGTGTACTCAATAGAAGAGATTAAAATGAAACCTGCTTCAGATGAGTTTGAACGGTAGGAGAGATTTGACGGAAATTCTTGAGAGAATCGTAACTCCAACCGTTACGAGAAGATGATTGCGATTCGAAAAACGATGCGAACGCGTCCATTCTTTTTAAAAAGCCCCAAGATTTTCCTTTTCGATGCGATATTGACGGATTCACAGATCAGTTAATCCAAAATCCAAAACGTAAAAACTATTTATGACTTCAGTTTCTATATATAGGGAAGGGTGTCGGTTATCGGATGAGATCTATCTTTCGCGAAGTTACTAGATAAATATCTCACCAAATGCCATACAAAAAAGAAAAAAAAATTTAATATATATATATATAGTAATTTATTAAATAATGTGATACATTATAATTATTTGATTATTTATTATATTTAAAATAAATGTAATACATAAAATCAAACCAATTATACACATTATATTATCTAATTTTAAAATTTTCACCCCAGATTCGAGCCTATATTACCCAATTTGAGTCGTCAAAATTAATTATTAAAATGTCGTGAAAATACGGCAACACGCAGTAAAATGATTGTCACATTATTTTACACTATTTTATAATGTATTGAGAATTACTGCAGCTATTAACTCAGGGCCATCACTCTATTTCTCTGTTCTCATTCGCTAGACTCAGTTACACTCTTATTTTCTGAAAGAAATTATGAAACAAAAAGGTGAGCACAAATGACCCAGTAAAGAATATTATGATTAATATAACGAAATATAAGTTATCATTAACATTCAACATTGATAAATCAAATATTTAAAACATATGATAGATAATATAAGTTTTTAACAAATAACTGTAGCGAAATGAGCAATCCATTACAAGAATCAAATAGATCATAAAATCTAATATATTCTCCAATTGAAAAATTCACCATCAAGATTTCATCAAATGTAACACCAAATGTCATGATCATGCCAATCAACTGTTCCTAATCATAATTATGTTAATCCACAATTCCTCTTTGCCCCCAAGCCAAAAAGAACTTTCACCACATGTCTTTGCCACACAGGCTAAAGACACTCAACAATAATATTTTCTTCACACTAAGGCCAAAGACATTTGTTAGAGTCTACATGACTAATTTGATGATGATGTGATCAATGTATATTTGTACTAGTAGCTTTTGTAAAGTCCTTAATGATGATATGATGTATAAGGACTTGGAATAGAAAGATCAATCTTGTTAGATTTATCTTAAGAGATGAATTGGTGTATAAACAATAGGATCAAATTGATCGTATAGTATTGTTAAATAATTTTTAAGCTACTCTGTCAGTTCGTAGTACAAATGATGATCGTAGTGTAAGCCTTGATGCGACGCCCCCAAAATATGTCCACACAACCCATTCTGAGTCGCCAAATACGTGGTACAGAATCCAAATACAAATCTTATCATTTAAAACGGTCGTGCAAAATACGATCACACAAACTGTGAGCTTCAATACAGATCGTATATAATACGAAAATATAAACACTCAAATAAGTCCTCATAATTATTATCACACTATTTTACAAAATAGTGAGGACTATTATAGTACTATCTTATATCATCACTCCATTCCACGGCTAGTCCCAGCTATATTCTCATTTCCTGAAGATAACAATGAAAGAAAAGGGTGAGCTCAACTAGCCCAGTAAAGAATATTATGACTAAGATAATAAAGAATAAATTATCGTTAGTCTTCAATAAATCAGATAAAATATTATGGACAACAAGTTTTAGATCAACAACTGCAGCGAAAATAACAATTCATTAGAAGAGTTAAGTAGAGAATGATATCTACTATATTCTATGATTTAAAAGTCCATCATCAATATTTTATCCCTGTAACATCAATCAATATATTCAAATCAAATATTCATCTTTGCACTACGGACCAAAGATATTCATTTGTATCACCAGTGATCATGATCATACCAACACCTGTCCATCTTTGCACTACGGGCCAGAGATATTCATCAATTAATCATTCATCTTTGCACTACAGGCCAAAGATATTCATCGATCAACAGTTCATCTTTGCACTACGGGCCAAAGATAACTTTCATCACAATTTAATACTGAGGATGATGAAAAATAATATAAATAACGAATCTAGTGAGATAAATGACAAATATTAGGGATTCGTAATTTAATTTATCCAAATTCAAGTATATTCAATAATGATAAATTGTGGAGCAAAATTCAAGAATGACGTTCAAAACATGGATCCAATCAAAGATAAGAACCATAACAGATAACTTGGACAAAAAAAAGAAAATTTAATTTTTCTATGAATAGTGCCGTACGTATGGGTGCTCAAAATTTTTGGTTTTTTCAGTTTTTTACCAAACCAGGTGGTACTGGTTTTTTTCGGTATCGGTTTTTTGATTTTTTTATACTTTTCGGTATCGGTAGCGGTTCTTAAAATTTTGAATTTGATTTTATCGAAATACCGAAAAAAAAATCCGAATTGATTCATGTCTGTCAGTGTGTGTACTCGTGTATACTGCTAATGTTTGAAAAAGTTGGCTAAGGCTTTAAAGCCTTTTTGAACGAATAGCATATCCCAAGGCTGCTGCTGTATTAAAGCCTTCAAAAAATGTATTGAACCAATAACATATCCTAAGGCTGCTGTACTACCAAGAATATAAAATTAAAGTCCGGCCTCTCAAGCTGTTGTACACTACCAAAGCACTGCCAATTTAAACCTGCACAACACAACCCATTGAGTGATGAGCATCAATGTAAAAAAATATATATTAAACACGAAAGATATAGTCAGAATTTAATAAAAAAAGCTCATTTCGTTCATCACTTAAAAATCATAGATTACTAATTATAGGCTTGGGTATATACAGTACTCCAATTGCAAACAAGAATATAAAATAATAATAATAAAAAATATTTAATTATTGCGGTATAATCGAAAATCGAAACGAAAAAACCGAAACCGATTTTGTACCGAACCGGTATCGAAATCGGTTATTCGGTACCGGTACTGGTTCTTGGTTTTTCGGTATTTTTGGTTCGGTCCCGGTTCGGTTTTTTCGGTACCGGTTCAGTTTTTTACCGATGAGCACCCCTAGCCGTACGTATGAATAGTACCGTACGGATGAATAATAATCCCGACATGAAAATGTAAAAATTTTATAAGAAAGTTCGTACCAACATTCCGGTGAAATGATATTAGATGAAACGCAAAACTCAAGAAATTTATGATCATTTCAGAAATTGTAAAAGCAAGTACTTACCGTAGTAAGTTTAAGTTTGGGAATATGAAATAAAATATTATCACCTTCAGAATATGAAATATGAAATGAAAATAATATCATTTACGAATATTAAAAGAAAATAACATCATTTACGAGAAAAATAATAAAGAAAAATAATATCTTTTACCTTAATAGGAAAGTAGTTCTGACTGGAATAACGAAGATTATGCTGAGGAAATCTTGCACTGTTATAAACACTCAAAATATCCTTATACTCACAAGAAATACGCTCACTAGTATTAAGAAAGAAAATTTCTGATTCTGGTGTGATTTTCATTTCTCACTAAGCACTCTATTTATAGGAAAATGCTAGCACACCATCTCTGAAAAATTAATTGACGTATGAAACTTTCAATATTCCTTCTTTGAAAAAAAAAGACAAAAGGACATTAGCATTTTTTTCCTTCCATCCCACCCTTTACACGTTTTTTTTCTTTTCTCTCTCCCCCTTTTCTCCTTTTTCTTTCTTTCTTTCTTTCTTTCTTTCTTCCTTTCCTTTTTCTCTTTCCTCCTTTTCTTCTTCTTTCTCTCTTTTCTTTCTTTTCCACCATTCTCCACTAACTCTCTCTCTCTCCCCCCCATTAATTTCTCACTTATTTCCACCAAACACACACACACACACACACACACACACATATATATATATATATATATATTAAAATATTTATAATTATTAAAAAAATTCTAGTTTTATTTTATTTTTATACCATGAATTTATTATAATAATGTTTTCATTTAAATTATAAAATTATATTATTATATTATCACATTATACTATTATAATGTAATATTATAATAATATATTTGAATGAATTATTTTATCGAAGAAGATAAAATATCAACTTTCAATAAATGTCTCATACTAAAAATTCCACCATTTATATCAACATTGAATAAATATTTACTTATCATTTTTATCAATAATCAATTATTATTTACAAATAATATTACAGAATCACAATATTAACAACCAGATCATTCCTAGGAAAGAGGGGGTTTTCCGATAAGAATTTCTCCTTACTGGCGCGCAATTAAATAACCTAACCCCTTTTCTCGACAGAATTTTCTAGACATTGTCAATAATGTTATCTAATAATATCATATAAATAATATGTGTGACTATTATTAATTTAATAATGTGAAATACTGTGCAGTGGTTACTGTGACAATTATTGAATGAGTGACCTCTTACGTAAGAATCAATAATTTAAAAATAATGTGCAATACCGTGTGCTACTGTGCAACAACGCATATTACTGTATTTCAACCACCGGGTATTTCAACAGTTTAACGGTAACAGTTTTGCCGTTATTTTTATAAAACTTATTCTTGTCGTTTTCTTCATCCGATAGTTTTCCATTATGGGCCCACCAATGACTGCGCCGTCGTACGAATATTCCCCGATAAAAAGAATATTCTCCGATCAATCGAATATTTTCCGGACACAATGAATATTTTATGACCACTTGCTTACTTTGTAAACTTTGGGCTTATTACCCATAACTTACCATATTTATCAAATCAACACCTTACTATTTAAAATAACATATAAAGAAAATTAAATCTTTATTCATAAAAGTTGGGGTCTTATAACCTCCGCTCCTTATTAAATTTTGTCCTCGAAATTGACGTACGTACCTAGTATTTCAAAAAGGTGAGGATACCTAGCTTTTATTTTTGATTCTAACTCCCAGGTCATTTTCTCGATATCATGGTTCCTCCACAAAACTTTAACTTGAGGTATAATCTTTGAGCGTAGGACATGTTCCTTCTTATCCAAGATCTTGACAGGTACCTCCTCGCACGTTAAATCTTCGGCTATCTCATCTGGTTCTAACTCAATAATGTGGTTTGGGTCTTTCACATATTTACGAAGTATGAATATGTGAAAAACGTTATGAACACAAGACATGCTTGGAGGTAAGACAAGTTTATTGGCTACAGTTCCTACTCGGTCAAGGATCTCAAATGGACCAATAAATCGTGGATTGAGCTTTTCTCTCTTTTCGAATCTCGTAACTCCTTTCCATGGAGCAACACGTAACAATACATGGTCTCTGACATTAAATTCCACGTCTCTTCGATGAAGATCAACATAACTCTTTTGTCGATCTTGTGCTGTTTGTATACGTTGCAGGATCATTTGAATCTTTTCCGTAGTCATACGTACTAACTCTGGTCTCAACAATGTTGCTTCACCTACATCGTCCCAGCATATTGGAGAACGACACTTTCGTCCATACAATGCCTCGAATGGAGCCATGAGTCGGTTTTAATCGTATATTTGACATCATCACGTGGGTCCTTGGAGTCTTTAACTCTATCTCCATCCTTTGTAAGTCATACAAAATGGGCCTTTGTTTTGATAGCATCGCACTCGTTTCCGCATATGATCTTCTACTCAATGCGTCAGCTACCACGTTCGCTTTTCCAGGATGGTATTGGATGGTATGGTCATAATCTTTCAACAGCTCAAGCCAACGTCGTTGCCGCATGTTAAGTTCCTTTTGGGTGAAGAAATATTTGAGGCTTTTGGAGTATATTAGGATGTCATTAATAATGACAGCCACAAAATGATCCAAATATTTCTTAAATATTCGGTTCATCATGTCCATGAACGCAGTATGGACATTGGTCAATCCGAAAGATATAACAAGAAATTCGTAATGCCCGTATCGAGTTCTAAAAGCAGTCTTTGGAATGTCATCAGTTTAAATCTTTAACTGATGATATCCAGAACGGAGATCGATCTTTGAGAAGAATTTCGCACCTTGCAACTGGTCGAACAGGGCATCAATGCGAGGTAACGGATACCTATTCTTGATGGTGACATGGTTCAACTCCCGATAGTCAATACAAAGTCGCATACTCCCGTCTTTCTTCTTTACGAATAAAACAGAAGCACCCCAAAGAGATGTACTAGGACGAATGAAATCAATGTCTAACAACTCTTGTAGTTGAATCTTTAACTCCTGAAGTTCAATAGGTGTCATTCGATATGGGGTTTTAGAAATGGGTTTTGTATTGGGTTCAAGGTCAATAAAGAATTCAACTTCACGTTCCGGGGGTAGACAAGGAAGTTCTTCGGGAAATACATCAGGGAATTTATTAACAATAGAAATGTCATTCAAATCTGATGTACTCTTGTTTAAATCGGTGATATGGGCTAAGAAAGCTTGTCATCCATTTTTCAATAAACAAATAGCTTTATGACTTAAAATGACAGTGATTGATTTTAATAGTTTGGTTGTTTGAATTCTCACAACGGGTTGGTTAGGAATATGAAAACTAACAACCTTACGAAAATAATCAATTTTAGCATGGTGAGTGGTTAACCAGTTAATTCCTAAAATCACATCAAATGCAAATATTTTCAAAGAGATAAGATCAACAGGTAATGTGAGGGTGCCAATTTGAATCAAACAAGATTTGTAAACTGTGGATGTAATGAAGGTTTCTCCCAACGGAGTTTCAATAGATAAGTCAGAGTCTAATTTCTCAGGGGTCAAGTTTAAACGTTGAGCATAAGCATGTGAAATAAAAGAATGGGTAGAACCGGTATCTAATAAGGTATAGACTTCGCAAGAGTTTATGATTAGCTTACCCGTGATAACTTCTTTTGGGTTCCTCGCTTTTTGGGTAGTCACGATAAACGCTCTTCTAGGAACCACCGACTTTGACTTGTCTGGGACAGTCTTTGGTGTCACTATCCCAGCTGGACTTGACTTTGCTATAAAGCACATTCCACCCTCAACTGCTTCGTTGCACTCCTGATCCATGATTTGAATCATTACTCTTCGATCCATATCGAATTGGGATTGACCGCTATGCACAGGGTAATTCTAAACTCGATGTTGGATTCTCCCAATTGCTGTCCAAAAGGTGAAATCCATATCGTCTATTTTGACTTTCTTGGATCGGACGTCTCTTTCTAAAATATCAACGCGTCGTGCGGCTTTTACCTATGCATCTTCAATTCTCACTCGTTCAGTTGTTTCTTCTTTCAGCTGATTGTTAACATTTGCATTCTCAGATTCCAGCTATAATATCATATACTCTGCCAGAGAGAGCTTCTGTTCAAGCCTCATATATCTAGTAGTAAAATCTTGAATTGCTGTATCCCTTTATTCTACGGCCGCCTACCATTCTTCACCCTGCTTTTCTAACTCATGAATACGATCTTGCAGTTCTACATTTCGATCATAAAATTCTCCTAATAAATCCTCCTCAAGTTCCTCTTCTTCCTCACTCTCAGCTGCTACCTCTGCGATTAGCTCGGATGCAACTATTAATTCTTCACTCACTACATGAATATCTCTAATTTCTTCTTCGCCTGACATCCTACAATCAAGTTTAATAACTTAATTAGCATTCCCCAATAAACACCTTTGTTATAACAAGATATTATACTCCAATATTTCTTCTTAAAATAAATCTCCTCAACTCATCACTTAAAACTATATATGAGTTCATCTCTTGATTTTTAGATGTCATTCTTAAATACTACCACAAAACTAGGGTTAATTAAAGAAATTAACATGTCGTATATTATCCCTATATTCCGACCGACCAATTAAATAACAAATAAGCGTAGGTAGGACACACTATCGAATGTTTTACTCGTCTCTCCCCTCCTAGTTCTATTCTTAGATCTCCGCCAGAGATCATATCTCTAAGCTCTGATACCAACTGTGGTGCCCCCAAAATAGGTCCACACAACCCATTCTGAGTCGCCAAATACATGGTACAGAATCCAAATACAAATCTTATCATTTTAAACGGTCGTGCAAAATACAACCACACAAACTGTGAGGTTCAATACAGATCGTTTATAATACGAAAATATAAACACTCAAATAAGTCCTCATAATTACTATCACACTATTTTACAAAATAGTGAGGACTATTATAGTACTATTTTGTATCATCACTCCATTCCTGTATACGATTCAGTTCGGCATATCATCCTCAAACAGACAGACAATTAAAAAGGACTATTCAAACTCTTGAAGATCTATTGAGACTCTGTGTTCTAGACTTCAAAGGGAGTTGGGATAAGTACTTACCATTGGTCGAATTCTCCTACAACAACAGTTATCAGGCAAGTATAGGCGTGGCTCCATTTAAAGCGTTGTATGGACGAAAGTGTCGCTCTCCAGTATGCTGGAATGAGGTGGGTGAAGCAACATTGTTGGGACCGGAGTTGGTACGTATGACTACAGAAAAGATTCAAATAATCCAGCAACGTATACAAACCGCACAAGATCGACAAAAGAGTTATGCGGATCTTCATCGAAAGGACGTGAAATTTAATGTTGGGGATCATGTATTGTTACGTGTTGCTCCATGGAAAGGAGTTACGAGATTCGAGAAGAGAGGAAAGCTCAACCCACGATTCATTGGTCCATTTGAGATCCTTGACCGAGTAGGAAATGTGGCTTATAGACTTGCTTTACCTCCAAGCATGTCTTGTGTTCATAATATTTTTCACATATCCGTGCTTCGTAAATATGTGAAAGATCCAAACCGCATTATTGAGTTAGAACCAGACGAGATAGCCGAAGATTTAACGTACGAGGAGGTACCTGTAAAGATCTTGGATAGGAAGGAGCATGTCCTACGCTCGAAAATTATACCTTAAGTTAAAGTTTTGTGGAGAAACCATGCTATTGAGGAAATGACCTGGGAGTTGGAATCGGAAATGAAAGCGAGGTATCCTCACCTTTTCGACATACCAGGTACGTACGTCAATTTCGAGGACGAAATTTCATAAGGAGGGGAGGTTGTAAGACCCCAACTTTTATGAATAAAGATTTAATTTTCTTTATATATTATTTCGAAATAGTAAGGTATATATTTGATAAATATGAAAAGTTATGGGTGAAATGTGCAAATATTTCAAAATGAGCAAGTGGTTATAAAATATTCATTGTTGTCGGGGAATATTCGTTTGGTCGTGAAATATTCTTGTTGTCGGGGAATATTCGTACTACGGCGGAGCTATTTGTGGGCCCCACAACGGAATAATTGTCGGATATAAAAAGCGACAGAAATAACCTTTTTTATAAAATAACGGCGTAGTTGTTACCGTTAGTACTACTGAAATACCCGGTGATAAAAATACAGTAATACGCGGTGTTGCACAGTAGCACACGGTATTGCACAGTATTTCGAATTATTGATTCTTACGTAAGAAGGCACTTACTCAATTATTGTTAGAGTAATTACTGTTCAATATTTTATATTATTGATTCAATAATTGCATGATATTTTATTGTTTCAATAATTGCTAGGTTGATATTTTATATCAATAATTGCTACGATTGCTATTTTATATGATTGATTCAATAATTGCTACCGTTGATATTTTATATTATTGATTCAATAATTGTCACTGCACAGTATTTCACATCATCAACTCAATAATTCATATTATTTGAATAATATTAGTAGATAGCATTATTGACAATATCTAAGGAAGTTCTGTCTAGGAGGGGCTATTTAATTGCGCGCTAGTAAGGAGAAATCCTTATCGGAAGACCCCCTCTTTTCTGGGAACGACCTGGTTGTCAATATTGTAGTTCTGTAATATTATTTGTGAATAATTAATTATTGATTTATATGATAAGAAAATATTTATTTTGTGGATATAAAAAAAGGAATTAGTGCTGATGTGTTTTTATCAGTATTTTGGTGTGAAAAATCATCCGTTTATGAATTTTGGATAATTTATGTTTGGAATTTGGAAAAACTTCCTTCTATAAAGTTGTAGAAAATTAAATTTCCTATGGAAATGATATAGAATTTATATTTTTCTGACAAAAGGGCTATTTATTATGAATTATTGAAGTTTCAGAAAATAAATATTTTTTTTATAAATGGTGGGCCCCCACTTGTGGTGGCTGATATTTTGGTCAAGGAAGTGTGCGTAGAAATTTTTTTATTAATATTTTATTAATTTAGTCTACTTTGGCATTTTAAGCTTTTCTTATAAATAGGGTGCTTATGTTAGAATTGAAAATCACACCAGAATCAGAAATTTTCTCTCTCTATAATATCGAGCGTATTTTTGCGAGTATTTAGATACTTTGGGTGTTAGTATTCAGTGCAAGTTTCCTTCGGTATTATATCAAAAATTCTAGTCAGAAGTACTATTCTTTTGAGGTAAGGGATGTTATTTTCTTTCGTAAATGATGTTATTCTTTCCAATATCATTATACCAAAATATTGTCATGGATTTTATTATAAAATTCTTACTTTTTCCGTCGAGGTTATTATTCACGTATACGGCACTATTCACGTATACGGCATTATTCACAAAAAAAATTAAATTTTCTTCTATTTGTCTAAGTTGCTTATTAAGGTTCCTATCTTTGATTGGATCCAAGTTTTTATTTTTATTCTTGAATTTTGCTCCACAATTGATTAATACGAAGTATTTTTGAATGGGATAAACTAAAATACGAATCCTTAGTCTTTGTCTTTTATCTCACTGGATTCGTTATTTATATTATTTTCATCATCCTCAGTCCTAAAAGGTGATATAACTGAATATCTTTGGCCTGTAGAGAAAAGATGAATGATTACCTGATGAATATCTTTGGCCGTAGTGCAAAGATGACAGGTGTTGAGATGAACATGACCACTGGTGATACAAATGAATATCTTTGGCCGTAGTGCAAAGATGAATATTTGATTCGAGATGTATATTGATTGATGTTACAGGGATAAAATATTGATGATGAACTTTTAAATCATAGAAAATAGTAGACTTCATTCTCTACTTAACTCTTCTAATGAATTGTTGTTTCCGCTGCGAATATTGATCTAAAACTAGTTGTCTATTATATTTTATCTGAATTGTTGAAGACTAACGATAATTTATTTTTCACTATCTTAGTCATAATATTCTTTACTGGGCTAGTTGAGCTCACCCTTTTCATCTATTGTCCTCTTCAGGAAATGAGAATGTCGTAGGAACTAGTCGGGGGACAGAGTGATGGTCCGAGTTAGAGCAGTAGTAGTCCTCACTATTTCTAATAAATAGTGTGAGAATAATTGTAATGAGGACTTAGTTTGAATGTTAATATTTTCTATATATTTGTATTGATACTCACAGTTGTGTGGTCGTATTTTGCACGACCGTGTGATATAAAGTTTGTATTTGAATTCTGTACCATGTATTTGGCGACTCAGAATGGATTGTGTTGACTGGACCTATTCTGGGGGGCGTCACAATAACAGTGCAAGTTTTTCTCATTATAATATCCGATATTCCTGTCAGATCGAGTATTCTACTGAGGTAAGAGATGTTATTCTTCTCGTAAGGGATATTATTTTTCTCGTAAACGATGTTATTTCTTTTAATATCATTTCACCGAAATATTGGTATGTATGTTATTATAAATTTTTACCTTTTCATGCCGGGGTTATTATTCATCCTTATGGTACTATTCAAAAATACGGCACTATTTACGAATACTACCTTATTCACAGAAAAATTAAATTTTCTTTTCTTTGTCCAAGTTGTCTGTTATGGTTCCTATCTTTGATTGGATCCATGTTCTGAGCTTCATTCTTGAATTTTGCTCCATAATTGATTATGGTTGAGTATTCTTGAACTTGGATAAACTAATTTACAAATCCCTAATCTTTGTCCTTTATCTCACTAAATTCGTTCTTTAAAATATTTTTCATCATCCTCAGTCTTAATGGTGATACAAATGAATATCTTTGTCTTGTAGTGCAAAGATGAATGATTACTTGATGAATATCTTTGGTCGTAGTGCAAAGATGAATGATTACCTGATGAATATCTTTGGCCTGTAGTGCAAAGATGGACATGTGTTGATATGATCATGACCACTGGTGATACAATTGAATATCTTTGGCCCATAGTGCAAAGATAAATATTTGATTTAAGATATATATTGATTGATGTTACAGGGATAAAATATTGATGATGGACTTTTAAATCATAGAAGTTAGTAGACATCATTTTTTACTTAACTCTTCTAATGAATTGTTATTTCCGCTGCAGTTGTTGATCTAAAACTTGTAGTCTATAATATTTTATCTGATTTGTTGAAGACTAACGATAATTTATTCTTCATTATCTTAGTCATAATATTCTATACTGGTCTAGTTGAGCTCACCCTTTTCTTCTATTGTCCTCTTCAGGAAATGAGAATGTCGCAGGGACTAGTCGGGGGATAGAGTGATGGTCCGAGTTAAGAGCAGTAGTAGTCCTCACTATTTTTGTAAAATAGTGTGATAATAATTGTATTGAGGACTTAGTTTGAATATTTATATTTTCTACATGTTTGTATTGACACTCACAGTTGTGTGGTCGTATTTTGCACGACCGTATGATATAAAAGATTGTATTTGGATTCTGTACCATGTAGTTGGCGACTCAGAATGGGCTGAGTATTGAACCTATTTTGGGGGCGTCACAGTTGGTATCAGAGCTTAGGGATATGATCTCTGGCGGAGATCTGGGAATAGAACTAGGAGGGGAGAGAATGGTAAATCCTTCGCTAGTGTGTCCTACCTAAACTTATTTGATATTTAATTGGTCGGTCGGAACATAAGGTTAATATGTGATATGTTAATTTGTTTAGTTAACCCTTATTTTATGGCAGTATTTGAGAATGGCAGCTGAAAATCTAAACATTGGAGCGAATGAAACCGTTGAGACACCTCTAATCACCAACCAGGAGAACGTGCAACAGGAAGACAATAATCCTCCTGTAAACAACACCACCGATCAAACGATGAATGATGGGATGTTTAGAAGTTTTTTGCAGTTCATGCAAAATCAAACGAGGGAGACTCGTGTTCAAAATACAGGTGGAAATAATGGCAACTCGCGGCTTGTCACTGCCAAGCAGTTCAAAGAGTTAGGACCACCAGAGTTTTTGTGAAAGCCAGATCCAATCAAGGCCGAAACATGGGTTAAAAAAATCACCAAGATATTTGATGTCTTAGGATGCACAGAGAAACAAAAGGTTCCATTCGCCACCTTTATGTTCCGTGGAGAGGCAGATTACTGGTGGGAATCTGTGAAGCGTACTCAGCTTTGCACACTCAAGATGTCTTGGGACGAGTTTCAGAATTTGTTTAAAGACAAGTACTTTCCAAAAAGTATTCATCATATGAAGGAGGTAGAGTTCATTAAACTGGAACAGAACAACATGACTGTGTCTCAGTACGAGGCTAAGTTCGCGGAGTTATCCCGGTTTACATCTCATTTGGTGGATAATGAGGAACGTATGACGCGGATGTTTCTGAGAGGTTTGAAACCCAAAATTCGTCAATACCTCATTTCTCACAAATTTTATTTATATTCAGATGTTGTGAACAGGGCTCAATTATTAGAACGAGATAATGAGTCTGTTCAACCAAGGGAGAACAACCAGGGTCGTACCGGTGGCAGCAGTCATCGAAAAAATGATAACCAGCGGGGAGGAAAGTATTATGATAGAAACGGTAACCACTCCGGTGGTAATCGTGGCCATGATAATAGAAGAAGTGAGTCGGGGGGAGATTTCAAAAAGAGAAGGTACAATAATGATAACGTGAAGACGTCGACAGCAGCACCAACATCAACATCTGTTTCTAGGGGAGGAGAACGACCACCGGTCGTATGCTATAAATGCGGACAAGAGGGGAACATCAGTCCAAATTGCACACAGCAATCCAAGGTGTGCTATAACTGTGGAAAGGAAGGTCACATAGCTCGAGTGTGTCCTGTAGTGAAACCAAGTCCAGCAGAGATGGTGACTCCAAAGGCTGTCCCTGATAAGTCAAAGTCGGTGGTTCCTGGAAGAGATTTTATCATGACTGCCCAAAATGCGAGGAACCCGAACAAAGTTATCACGGGTAAGCTAATCATAAACTCTTGCGAAGTCTATACCTTATTAGATACCGGTGCTACCCATTCTTTTATTTCACATACTTGTGCTCTACGTTTGAACTTGACTCCTGAGAAATTAGACTTTGACTTATCTGTTGAAACTCCATTTGGAGAAACCTTTGTTACATCCACAGTTTATAAATCTTGTTTAATTCAAATTGGCACCCTCACCCTACCTGTTGATCTTATCTCTTTGAAAATACTTGTATTTAATGTGATTTTAAGAATTGACTAGTTAACCACTTATTATGCCAAAATTGATTATTTTTGTAAGTTTGTTATCTTTCATATTCCTAACCAACCTGTTATGTGAATTCAAACAACCAAACCACTAAAATCAATCACTATCATTTCAAGTCATAAAGCTATTCGTTTATTAAAAAACAGATGTCAAGCTTTCTTAGCCCATGTCACCGATTTAAACAAGAATACGTCAGATTTGAATGATATTTCTGTTGTCAATAAATTCTCTGATTTATTTCCCGAAGAACTTCCTGGTCTACCCCCAGATTGTGAAGTTGAATTCTTTATTGACCTTGAACCCGGTACAAAACTCATTTCTAAAGTCCCATATCGAATGGATTTTATTGAACTTCAGGAGTTAAAGGTCCAACTACAGAAGTTGTTAGACATTGGTTTCATTCGTCCTAGTACATCTCCTTGGAGTGCTCCTGTTTTATTCGTAAAGAAGAAAGACGGGAGTATGAGACTTTGTATTGACTATCGGGAGTTGAACCATGTCACCATCAAGAATAGGTATTCATTACCTCGCATTGATGACCTGTTCGACCAGTTGCAAGGTGCGCAATTCTTCTCAAAGATTGATCTTCGTTCTGGATATCATCAGTTGAAGATTAAAACTGAGGACATTCCGAAGACTACCTTCAGAACTCGATACGCGCATTACGAATTTTTAGTTATATCTTTCGGATTGATCAATGTTCATGATGCATTTATGGACATGATGAACCAAAAATTTAAGAAATATTTAGATCATTTCGTGGTTTTCTTTATTAATGACATCCTAATATACTCCAAAAGCCTCAAATATTTTTTCACCCAAAACGAACTCAACATGTGACAACGACGTTGGCTTGAGTTGTTGAAAGATACGACCATACCATCCTAATACCATTCTGGAAAGGCGAACGTGGTAGCTGACGCGTTGAGTAGAAGATCATATGCGGGAACGAGTGCGATGCTGTCAACACAAAGGCCCATATTTTATGACTTACAAAGGATGGAGATAGAGTTAAAGACTCTAAGGACCCACGTGATGATGTCAAATATACGAGTAGAACCGACTCATGGCTCTATTCGAGGCATTGTATGGACGAAAATGTTGTTCTCCAGTATGCTGGGATGAGGTGGGTGAAGCAACATTATTGGGACCGGAGTTAGTACGTATGACTATGGAAAAGATTCAAATGATCCGGCAATGTATACAAACGACACAAGATCGACAAAAGATTTATGCGGATCTTCATTGAAGAGACGTGGAATTTAATGTCGAAGACCATGTATTGTTACGTGTTTCTCCATGAGAAGGAGTTACTAGATTTGGAAAGAGACGAAAATTCAACCTACGATTTATTGGTCCATTTAAAATTCTTGATCGAGTAGGAACTGTGGCCTATAGACTCGCCTTACCTCCAAGCATGTCTCGTGTTCATAACGTTTTTCACATATCCATACTTCGTAAATATGTGAAAGATCCAAACCACATTATTGAGTTAGAACCAGACGAGATAGCCAAAAATTTAACGTACGAGGAGGTACCTGTCAAGATCTTAGATAAGAAAGAACATGTCCTACGCTCAAAGATTATACCTCAAGTTAAAGTTTTGTGGAGGAACCATGATATCGAGGAAATGACCTAGGAGTTAGAATTAAAAATGAAAGCGAGGTATCCTCACCTTTTCGAAATACCAAGTATGTACGTCAATTTCGAGAACGAAATTTCATAAAGAGGGGAGGTTGTAAGACCCTAACTTTTTTAATGAATAAGATTTAATTTTCTTTAAATAGTAAGGTGTTGATTTGATGAATGTGGTAAGTTATGGGGTGATATGTGCAAGTTTTAAAAAGTAAGCAAGTGGTCATAAAATATTCATTGTGTCGGGGAATATTCGTTTGGTCGGAGAATATTTTTTTTGTCGGGGAATATTCGTACGACGGCGCAGTCATTTGTGGGCCCCATAACGAAAAACTGTCGGATGATGAAAACGACAAGAATAAGTTTTCTAAGAATAACGGCAAAATTCTTACCGTTAAATTATTGAAATACCCGGTGGTTAAAGAACAGTAATACGCATTGTTGCACAGTAGCACACGGTATTGCACAGTATTTTAAATTATTGATTTTTACGTAAGAGGTCATTCATTCAATAATTGCCACCGCATAGTATTTTACATTATCAAATTAATAATTTATAGTATTTGAATAATATTATTAGATAGCATTATTGGCAATGTCTAGGAAGTTCTGTCTAGGAAAGGGGTTTGGTCACCTAATTGAGCGCCAGTAAGGAGAAATCCTTATCGGAAAGCCCACTCTTTCCTGGGAACGACCTGGTTGTCAATATTATAATTCTGTAATATTATTTGTGAATAATAATTGATTATTGATAAAAATAATAAGGAAATATTTATTCAATTTGGATATAAATGGGGAAATTTTTAGCAAAAGAGACAATTGTTGAAAGTTGATATTTTATCTTCTTCGATAAAATAATTCATTCAAATATATTATTATAATATTATATTATAAGTGTATAATGTGATAATATAATAGTATAATTTAAATGATAATATTTTTACAATAAATTCATGGTATATGAATAAAATGAGGAGGAAGAGAGCAAATTGGATCTGAATGATTTTTTGTGTTATAAATGTTTTTGAAAATAAAAACATGCAAAACATGTTTTGGTGGGCCTCACTTGTCCCTTGTTTTGGCTGATGATTTTTGTCAAAATACGTATCAGTAAATAAAAAAATTTCAGCTTTGGTGTGCTAGCATTTTCCTATAAATAGGGTGCTTAGTTAGAAATGAAAATCACACCAGAATCAGAAATTTCTTTCTCTATACGATTGAACGTATTTCTTGTGAGTATTTAGATATTTTGAGTGCTGATGACCGTGCAAGTTTTTCTCATTATAATATCCGATATTCCAGTCAGATCGAGTATTCTACTGAGGTCAGAGATGTTATTATTCTCATAAGGGATATTATTTTTCTCGTAAATGATGTTATTTCTTTCAATATCATTTCACCAAAATATTAGTATGTATTTTATTATAAAATTTTTACCTTTTCATGCCGGAGTTACTATTCATCCGTATGGTACTATTCAAAAATACGGCACTATTGATGAATACGGTACTATTCAGAGAAAAATTACCTTTTCTTTTCTTTGTCCAAGTTGTCTGTTATGGTTCCTATCTTTGATTGGATCCATGTTTTGAACTTTATTCTTGAATTTTGCTCCACAATTGATTATGGTTGAGTATTCTTGAACTTGGTTAAACTAATTTACGAATCCCTAATCTTTGTCCTTTATCTCACTGAATTCGTTCTTTAAAATATTTTTCATCATCCTCAGTTTTAAATGGTGATACGAATGAATATCTTTGGCCTGTAGTGCAAAGATGAATGATTACTTGATGAATATCTTTGGCCGTAGTACAAAGATGAATGATTACCTGATGAATATCTTTGGCCCGTAGTGCAAAGATGGACAGGTGTTAATATGATCATGACCACTGGTGATACAAATGAATATATTTGGCCCGTAGTACAAAGATGAATATTTAATTTAAGATATATATTGATTGATGTTACAGCGATAAAATATTGATGATGGACTTTTAAATTATAGAAGTTAGTAGACATCATTTTTTACTTAACTTTTCTAATGAATTGTTATTTTCGCTGCAGTTGTTGATCTAAAACTTGTTGTCCATAATATTTTATCTGATTTGTTGAAGACTAACGATAATTTATTCTTCATTATCTTAGTCAATATATTTTTTACTAGACTAGTTGAGCTCACCCTTTTCTTCTATTGTCCTCTTCAGAAAATGAGAATGTCATAGGGATTAGTCGGGGGACAGCGTGATGGTCTGAGTTAAGAGCAGTAGTAGTCCTCATTATTTTTGTAAAATAGTGTGATAATAATTGTAATGAGGACTTAGTTTGAGTATTTATATTTTCTGCATATTTGTATTGACACTCACAGTTGTGTGGTCGTATTTTGCACGACCGTATGATATAAAAGATTATATTTGGATTCTGTACCATGTATTTGGTGACTCAGAATGGGTTGAGTATTGAACCTATTTTGGGGGCGTCACAATTAGGGGTTATTTAGTCTCCGAACCACTTAAAATTTCTTATGTTGTTTAGTTTCTGCAGTTACATTCTGTTCACTATCTGATTTACCTATTTGTGACTTACAGCCATAAGAACTAAATTTAGAACTGTGATTTTGTCATAATCTTCAAAGGGGTTTTCAACTTATATTCCGTTGTGCTTAATTAACATTGATTAATTAGTTATCTGGTAAAACTCTCTTTAATAACCAAAAGTTTTAAAGGATATATTAAACCCTCCTTTTAGATCTCTATTATGCCCATGGGAAACCATAAGTGGTATCAAAGCAGGCTCTCACAAACATAATGTTAGGTTTTGTAATAATCAAAGTAGAGGAAACATGGTAAAAATTGATTTTAAAATTTTACAAACCTTATACTCGGATCATCCTTTATGCACAATTATTAATTAAACGAAAGAGAAGAAATTATAGAATCATAACCTTGTAAAACTAAGCTTCCACAGGTACGAGTTCAACTCCAAATCCTTTGCGATCTCCTTGAGTTCTCCGGGATTGATTCCTTCATTTGATCAACGTTAGCCACCCAAGTGTTTGACCTTTAGAGGTGATCGACCAAGGAAGAAGAATTATTCAAGAAGGTGGGTGTTTGGTTAAACCCTAATTATATCTCTATAGAATGTGTATACTCTCCCAACTATTGGAATAGTGTGTAGTGTAACCTTGTTCTATAATAAGACTTTCTTATTTATAGATGTAAGCAACCCTCCTAAACCATTTAGGCATATGATTTCATATTAATTAATTAAATCTTTTAATTAATTAGGCTTTCTAATCCTATTAGGAATAATTAAACTCCTTTAATTAATTAGCATCCTAATCTTATTAGGAATATATGAGAGAGAGAGAGTATCTTATTAATTAATTCTCAAACTCCTTTAGGAATTAAATAATAATAATAATAGTAATAATAATAATAATAAGACTCTTCTTATTAATTTATATTTAATATTTCTAAAATATTAAATAATAAATATTAAGTTATTTAATTTATTCTATCACCATAGATTAAATTAAACATACTTAACTTATTATTACGATTATGTCATTAGCTTCTTTAATAAATACTCTTTCTTTTATGGTGTGACTCTTTAGGTTCTCCATATTAAATCGGTTGTGAATAAATCAATTAGAACATTTCTAATCTTATTTAAATAAATAAATTAAACTAATAATTCATTTAAATAAATAACATTTATTTTATAATAAGGGTAAACCCTCTTAGCGATCAACGACTTTTCCAGATAATATAGATTTCAACATTAATCTTAAAAGAACACGTGGGTAAATAGTTATCGTACAATTCATTCTTTCCACCATACAATGTCCCAATTAAATATAAGACATGAATTTACTATCAAGTCTTATTTTATTTAATTATATGTATTTTGATTTTAATTTCATTCTGCCTTGGCCAAGGACTACTGGGTTGTCATTTATCGAATCACATAGGACATTCTCTTGTTTTACTATAAGTGGTGGATTCTTTATTGATCATTCATTATCTCCATGTATAAATTATTATACCAAAACATATCCTTTGATATACCCTTAGGGTCTTAAGGGACATGTCAAAGTATAACTCATCATACGCAAGATACTATGATGATATCAAGTCTAAGGATTATTTGTACTATTACCACTTAAGAAATTCCTATTGATAGGCAAGTAAAATTCCATTAGGTATTCCTTAGCGAGCCACGTTCAGTGAACTTATTCTCCAATAAGTACCTTTATTCTTGCTTTAGTGTCTCCGCACAAATGATTATGAGATCGATCATTCTCATCCAATGAGCAAGCGACATATATACCAATCTATCCGGATTCACTAATCCCCTTTTTAGTAATCCAACGATTGGGAACTATTTTAGTTTTAAGCTATCTAAGAATTTAGATCTCATTAACAAGATCATCATCATGGTTCTAAAAGCATTACTTAAAACTATAGGTTTATCACATATTATAAAAACAACACCATGTAGATAAATTAAATGCCTTTAATTAAATAATACTTTTATTAATAAATGAATAAAATTATTACAAAGTAAATGCTTTATCATCAAACATGATTGGCTTGTATGTATATTACTTTCAATCTCCCACTTACACTAAAGTCAATCGCCATGGTATCTCATACCCATCTTATCTAAGTGACGATCAAACTGCTTTTGTGTTAAAGCTTTAGTGAATGGATCTGCAATATTGTCTTGAGAGTCCACACGCTCCAGGGTGACATTTTCTCTTTCAATGATCTCTCTAATCAAATGAAACTGCCGCAAAACGTGTTTGGATTTTTGATGAGACCTGGGTTCCTTAGCCTGTACAACAGCTCCGGTGTTGTCACGAAAAAGGTACTGCTCCTCTAATGCTAGGAACCACACCAAGTTCAGTTATGAACTTCTTCATCCAAACAGCTTCCTTTGCAGCTTCACTTGCAGCTATGTACTCTGCCTCTGTTACTTAATTAGCAACTGTTTGCTTCTTGGAACTCTTCCAACTCACTGTGCCACCGTTTAAGGTAAACACATACCCCGAAATGGATTTACTGTCATCTTGGTCCGTTTGAAAACTTGAGTCTGTGTAGCCCTCTAGTTTCAACTCAAACCCACCGTAGACAAGTAATACATCTTTAGTTCTTCTTAAGTACTTTAGGATATTTTTCACTACATTTCAGTGTTCTTCTGTAGGATTCGACTGATATCTGCTCGTTACACTAAGTGCATGAGCAACATCCGTTCTAGTACATATCATACCATACATGATAGATTCTATTGCTGAAGCATAAGGAATCTTACTCATACGGTCTCTCTCCTCAGGTATCTTTGGGGCCTATTTCTTGGAGGGATGTATTCCATGACTCATCGGCATGAGACCTTTCTTGGAATCTTTCATGCTAAACCTCTTTAGCATCGTGTCAATGTACGTTTTCTTGGGACAAACCAAGCATCCTTTTAGATCTATCTCTATAGATCTTTATCCCCAAAATATAGGATGTTTCTCCCAAGTCCTTCATGGAGAAGTGTTTAGATAACCAAGTTTTTATCGACTGTAGCATAAGAATATCATTCCCTATCAGTAATATATCATCAACATATAATACAAGGAATGATACAGCGCTCCCACTAACCTTCTTGTACACACATGATTCATCCTCATTTTTGATAAAATCAAACTCTTTAATTATCTCATCAAAACGGATGTTCCACCTTCGAGAAGCTTGATTTAATCTATAAATGGATCGTTGCAGCTTACAGACTTGATTTGTTCCAGCAGTTGAAACAAAACCCTCTGGTTGTGTCATATACACATCCTCCTCAAGGTTTTCATTGAGGAAGGCTGTTTTCACGTCCATCTGCCAGATTTTCGAATGGACTTGAGCATGACTACTGGCGAGAAGGTTTCATCATAGTCAACACCTTATCTTTGTTTGGAACCTTTCGCAACCAGTCGGGCCTTATAGGTCTCAACCTTGCCGTCAGGTCTAGTCTTTCTTTTAAAGACCCATTTGCACCCAATAGGCTTAATGCCCTCAGGTGATGAAATCAAAGTCCATACTTTGTTCTCATACATGGAGTCCATCTCAGATTTCATGTGTAAGACCCCGAATTTTATGAAATGAAAGTATTAATTTTTTTCTTATAATTCTATTCAGTAAATAGTTAAATTGATAAAAGGTTAAAATTAAGGGTGATATATGCAAATTTTATAAAGTAAGTAAGTGGTTATAAAATATTCGTTTGGTCGGAGAATATTCTTTTTATCGGGGAATATTCGTACGACGACGCAGTCATTGGTGGGCCCCATAACAAAAAACTGTCGGATGAAGAAAACGACAAGAATAAGTTTTCTAAAAATAACGGCAAAACTTTTACCGTTAAACTGTTGAAATACCCGGTAGGTTAAAATACAATAATATGCGTTGTTGCACAGTAGCACACGGTATTGCACAGTAATTTTTAATTATTGATTCTTACGTAAGAAGTTACTCATTCAATAATTGCTACAATAATTTCTGTTCAATATTTTATATTATTGGTTCAATAATTGCTACATTGATAATTACATATTATTTTATATTATTGATTCAATAATTATCACAGTAACTACTGCACAGTATTTCTTATTTTCAATAATTGTCACACATATTATTTAAATAATATTATTAGATATCATTATTGGCAATGTCTAGAAAATTCTGTCGAGAAAAGGGGTTAGGTTATTTAATTGCGCTCCAATAATGAGAAATACTTTTCGAAAAGCCCCATTTTTCTTGGGAACGACCTGGTTGTCAATATTGTAATTCTATAATATTATGAATAATAATTGATGAATAAAATAATTTTTTTTTATAAATATGATGAGTAAATATTGGCTCAATTTTAATATAAATGGAGGAATTTTTAGCATGAGATATTTGTTGAAAGTTGATATTTTATCTTTTTCGATAAAATAATTCATTCAAATATATTATTATAATATTACATTATAATAGTATAATGTGATAATATAATGGTATAATTGTATAATTTAAATGGTAACATTTTTATAATAAATTCATAGTATAAGAATAAAATGAGGTGGAAGAGAGAAAATTGGATTTGAATTGTTTTTAATTGTTATGAATGTTTTTTGAAAGAAAAACATGTCGGGGGAGGTGATAAACATGTTTGGGGTGGAAGGAGTGGTGTCCTTTTTTTGATGTGCTGAGATTGTGTTTCAAACTGAGTGTCCGTCTGCAGGTTTTGTCAACACTGGTGTTCTAGCATTTTCCTATAAATAGGGTGCTTAGTTAAGAAATGAAAAGCACACCAGAATCAGAAAATTTTCTTCTATAATATTGTGCGTATTACTTGTGAATATAAAGATATTTTGAGTGTTGATAACAATGCAAGATTTTCTCAACATAATCTCCGTTATTCTAGTCAGAATTACTCTCTTATTAAGATAAGGGATATTATTTTTCTCGTAAATGATGTTATTTTCTTTCAATATTCGTAAAGAATATTATTTTCTTTCATATTCCATATTATGAAAGTGATAATATTTCATTTTATATTCCAAAACTTAAACTTACTACGGTAAGTATTGCTTCTATAATTCCTGAAATGATTAGAAATTCCTTGAGTTTTGCGTTTTATCTAATATCATTTCACCGGAATGTTGGTATGAACTTTCTTATGAAATTTTTACCTTTTCATGTCGGGGTTACTATTCATCCGTACGGTACTATTCATAAATATGGTACTATTCATACGTATAACACTATTCACGAGTACTATTTACAGAAAAATTAAATTTTCTTTTCTTTGTCCAAGTTATCTGTTATGGTTCTTATCTTTGATTGGATCCATATTTTGAACTTCATTCCTGAATTTTGCTCCACAATTGATCATTATTAAATATACTTGAACTTGGATAAATTAAATTACGAATCCCTAATATTTGTCCTTTATGTCACTGGATTCGTTCTTTATATTATTTTTCATCATCCTCAGTCTTAAAGTGTGGTGAAAGTTATCTTTGGCCCGTAGTGCAAAGATGAACTGTTGATCGATGAATATCTTTGGCCTATAGTGCAAAGATGAATGATTAATTAATGAATATCTTTGGCCCGTAGTGTAAAAATGGACAGGTGTTGGTATGATCATGACCACTGGTGATACAAATGAATATCATTGGCCCGTAGTGCAAAGATGAATATTTGATTTGAATATATTGATTGATGTTACATGGATAAAATATTGATGATGGACTTTTAAATCATAGAAGATAGTAGACATCATTCTCTACTTAACTCTTCTAATGAATTGTTATTTTCGCTGCAGTTGTTGATCTAAAACTTGTTGTCCATAATATTTTATCTGATTTATTGAAGACTAATGATAATTTATTCTTCATTATCTTAGTCATAATATTCTTTACTGGGCTATTTGAGCTCACCCTTTTCTTCCATTGTTCTCTTCAGAAAATGAGAATGTCGCAGGGACTAGTCGGGGAATGGAGTGATGGTCCTGGTTAGAGCAGTAGTAGTCCTCACTATTTTATAAAATAATGTGATAATAATTATAATTAATGAGGACTGAATTTGAGCGTTTATATTTCGTATTATATATGATATGTATTGAAGTTCATAGTTTGTGTGGTCGTATTTTGCACGAACGTTTGATATAAATGATGTGTATTTGGATTCTGTACCATGTATTTGGCGACTCAGAATGAGTTTTGTATTGAACCTATTTTGGTGGCGTCACATCATGGCTTCTTTCCATTTCTCTGAGTCTTTACTACTCGTAGCCTGTTCGTAATTCAAAGGATCAACATTATCTATAATGCGTACCTCATCGTCATCCTCTATGTCGAATCCATACCTATCAGGTATCTTCGGCGCTCTCCTAGATTTACGAATAGGGTGTGTTACAGTAGGTTCTTCCACTTGGTTAGGTACCTGATTTTGATCCGTAGTAATTTGTGGTTCTTAAATTTTTTCAAGATATATCTTACTCCTGCTGACCCCTTCGAGGATAAACTCATTTTCTAAGAAGGCAGCATATTTTGCAACAAACACCTTTTGATCAGTTGAATGATAGAAATAATACCCTGATATTTCTATAGGGTATCCCACAAATCTACACTTGTCGGATCTAGTATGCAGCTTATCATTCTCAAACTTTTTGACATAAGCTGGACAAACCCAAGTCTTAAAATGCTTAAGATTTAGTTTCCTCCCTGTTCATATCTCATATGGAGTCTTTGGGACGGATTTGGTAGGTACCTTGTTAAGTAGGTATGCAGTCGATTCTAGGGCAAAACATCAGAAGGAAACTGGAAGATCGGTGAAGCTCATCATGGAACGAACTATGTCCATCAGTGTTCGATTTCTCCTTTCAGACACACCATTCAACTGTGGTGTTCCTGGTGGAGTCCACTGTGAGATTATACCATTTTTTTGAGACAATTGAGAAACTCACCACTTAAGTTTTCACCAACTCGATCCTATCGAAGAATCTTAATACTCTTGCCAGTTTGTTTCTCTACTTCACTTCTGAATTCTTTAAACTTTTCAAACGATTCAGATTTGTATTTAATTAAATACACATATCCAAATCTTGAATGATCATCAGTAAATGTAATAAAATAAAAATACCCTCCTCGTGCATTCGTTGTCATAGGTCCACAAACGTCTATGTGTACCAACGCTAACAACTCTGTAACTCTTTCTCTTTTTTCACTAAAAGGAGATTTAGTCATCTTATCCATGAGACAAGATTCATAAGTTAGATATGATTCATAATCAGATAGCTCTAAGAGCCCATCTTTATGCAACTTGGATAATCTTGTTTCATTAGAATGACCAAGTCTACATTGCCACATATAAATATAATTAATATCATCTCTTTTCCTTTTCTTAGTTTGTTCAATTTGAAGTATATTTTCATGCAAGTCAAGTACGTAAAGTCCATTCAGGTAACTTTCCAACTCCATATAAAACATCCTTATTATAAATAGAACAGCTATTGTTCTTTATTATAATATTATAACCATCCATATCCAATACAGAAATAGAAATTATGTTTCTTATGATTGTTGGAATGTAATAACAATTATTTAAATTAATGGACTTGCCCGTAGGCAGTGCTAAACAATAATTTCCTACAGCTAATGCAGCAACCTTTGCTCCATTTTCCACTCGTAGGATGACTTCATCTTTGTTCAGCTTTCTACTTCTAACCAGTCCCTGCATAGCATTACATATGTTAGAACCACAGCCGGTATCCAATACCCAAGTAGAAGTTTGACTTTCAGAAAAATTAATTTATGTTGGGAATTGCATATTCAAATTTGATGTTGAAAGTAAATATATATGCTTATGTGTAAAGTCCTTCTGAAAATACATGTACAAGGACTTAGATGATAGATCAAAATTGTTAGGTTGATTTGTGTTTAATGTTTATCATTCTGTAAATGAATGTATAGAAGAAAGATCAAAGCTGTTAGGTTGATCTATTTTGAGATGTAATTGTTAGGCCTCAACAGATTCGTAGTCTGTCGAGCCAGCCAGAAGTTTGCAGAAGCCAAGGCAGAATCGTGGAGTATCAAAGAAATTGCTTCTGATCGTAGTCTGTCTTGGAAGCCACACTCAGAATTGTGGAGAATGTCCAAGCACCTGTCAAGCCAAGCCAAGAATCGCAGTCAGCTCTCGGAATTGTGGAGTCTACAAAACAAGCGAGTAAAGATCGTAGTCTATCAGAGCTCAAGAGAAATCGTAGTGTTCACTACGATCAAAGCTGAATCTAGCATAAGCATAACAAGGCACAACGATCATGGCAAAGTCAACGATCATGGTGTCCCTCTTGTCTGCATCAGAAGCTTCAAGTAGCATCTATCTGATGAAGGAGGAAGTATTACAAATGAAGAATGGATTATAGACGTTGACAATTTGAGAGTCCCAATGATCCAACATTCATCCTTAGTATGTATTGAAGAAGCGTATTGAAGAAGCTAAGGAAAGGACTGCATGCCTGCTGAAAACACCTTTTAAGGTGTTAGGTGAGAAAGCAGTCTGCTGTGTCAATGGGCCAGATGGCAAAACAACAGATTTGCAGGAAGTTAACATCAGTGCTCAGAAATGTCTGAAACATTTAATGCTACAACAGATGCCTTCAACGGAAACATTTCAAAGGCTCCATCATAAGCAAATCAGACATAGATTTAGATTTAAGCAAGCAAGAACTAAAAAGCTCAAGAACACTCAACGTCCAAACTCTACGATCCTGAAGAAAAGCTTGCACAACTACTTAGTTCTTTCAAACTTATGCTTAACTGCAACTTAGTAGCACAACCCAAGAACTCAACTCTCAATCAAGTGTATTCCAAGTCTGTTGGACTTGAAGAGTTCTAAGTGAACTAAGAAGTTCTAAGACTGCTGGTCTTGAAGGAATGTAAGTGATTCAAAGATTGTAAAGATATCCTTAGTGGATTTTCTACTCGAGGAGTAGAAGAGTGGACTAGGAGCCTTGAGTGCTCTGAACCACTTAAAATCACTGTGTCTGATATAACTGCTATATCTGTTATAACTGCTTATCACCTATAAACTTGGTTTTACTTAAGGGGAACAAACAAATCATATATTCCGCTGTGGTTAATTTATTAACAAATCTGATAAGTATTTTAAAAAGAAAAAAGTTTTAAAATATCTATTCAACCCCCCTTCTAGATAACTATTGTGCCTCTGGGAACTAACAATTGATATCAGAGCAGGTTCTCTCAACTAGCCTACAAAGCTTGAATAGATCTGATGGCACATCTGATAAGCGAATCCAAGACCGGTGGAGGCAGCAAGCCACCAATGTGCAACAAAGACAAATTTGCCAATTGGAAAGTTCGCATGCAAGCTTACATGGATTCAATAGATGACGAGCTATTTGAAATCGTTATAAATGGGCCTTACATTCCAACAAAGCTTACACCAACTCCAGAAGATCCAAATAGAGTTTATATCAAGATCAAATCAGAATGGTCCGACAACGACAAGAAAGCTGTCCAGCTAGACAAAAAGGCCAAGAACATTTTGTTCCAGTCTTTGGAGGATGATCTGTTCGAAAATGTGGGCAACAACAAAACTGCCAAAGAAGTTTGGGAAGCACTGCTCATCATGCACGAAGGAACAGAAGAAGTCAGAGAAAATAAGAAATCTCTTCTGACTCAACAATATGAAATGTTTGCCCATGTTCCAAGAGAAAATGTCACTTCCACGTATGAAAGATTCAACGTGCTGCTCAACTCTCTTTGAGCTTTTGGAAAGATCTATCCAAACAAAGATCTTATCATCAAGTTCATGAGGTTCTTACCGAGCAAGTGGGATGCCAAAACCACTGCCATTAGAGAGTCAAAGAACCTCCATGAAATGACAGTTCAACAACTTTATGGCAACCTTCTTACCTACGAACTAGAGCTGACTCAACGAGCAGAAACTCTATCTGAAGGAAGAAAGAAGGACAAAGGAGTTGCTCTCAAGGCAACAGAAGCCACCTCCAAAGCTCATGCTGAAGATGAATCTGACTCTGAGGAAGATGATGATGAAGACATTGCAATGCTGGTGAGAAGACTCAAGAGGTTTATGTGCAAAGGAAGAAGCAGCAGACCTAAGAGATTCAACAACAACAGCAGTCAGGAGCAGATCAATGACTTATACTACAACTGCATGAAGCCTGACCACTTCATTGCTAATTGCAACAAACCTCTCAAAGAAGAGCTGAAAAGAAAGACAAATCCAAAGAAGGAGTTCAAAGGCTACAAAAAGCTTCAAAAGAAAGACAAAGGTCTAGTAGCCGGAGGATCGTGGAGTGATTCAGACAACGACACAAATCCTAAGTCTGGAGATGATGAAGAGCCTCAAGTAGCCAATTTATGTCTAATGGCCAAAGATGCAAAAGACAAAAAAGGGCACTGACCATCACAAAGTAAGTATCGATGAGGTATTTGACTTTAACTCTCCTGATGTAGACATTGATGATCTAAGAACTGGACTACATGGCATAACATCTGATCTGCATCAATACATGAAGTGGTTTAGAGTTCTGTCTAAAGATTATTCTCTTCTTCAAAAAGAGAAAGAGAAAGTTCATGTAAAACTGGAGATAGCCCTACTAAGTACTACCTGTCTCTTTAAACTTGAAGCTAAGAATAAACTCTTAAGACAGACTAATGAAATCATCACACAAAAAGAGTTAAATCTAACCTCTAAGATTGAGGAACTAGAAAAGACAATCTCAATGTGGAATAGGTCTTCTTCATCCATGGATTCTCTGATCTCCAGTCAGAGAAGTGCATTTGACAGAACATGTTTAGGCTTTGGGGAATCTACCGCAGAACCATGTGTGGAAAAGCTCAAGGAAACTAACATTAGTAGTGCTTTAAACTTTAATAGAGGCATTACATTTGTGAAATCCACAAAGAAGGAAGAACCAATGCATCCTTTCTCTTCTAATCCAAGTCATGTCCCAAGACATAACAGATCTTATGCTGGCCTGGGATTCATGAAGGTGAAGAGTAACTCAGTCACCATTCTCCAACCTCAAAGAGCCGTGGAGTCAAGTAAAATCGTCTCCATGAACCAACCAGGAAGGAATCGTGGAGTTAAGATTCACTCATCACAAGTTATGAATCACAAGGCTACATAGAAAAAGAAGAACCAATATAAGGAAAAGGCCACCAAGTATCCACACAAGTCCAAATGGAGAAAAAATCCACACACGCGCACACACACACACAAGCATGCATCATGCTAGATGCTTTATATGTGATAGATATGGCCATAAGGCTGCAGTATGCTATTATAATCCTCTGCATAATAGACCCAAAGTCAAGCAAATTCGGGTTCTCAAGGGTACTAACAAGGTAGGACCCATGCAAGTTTGGGTATCAAAATGAAAGCTTAACCTTACTGCAGGAATCGACCTCCATTATCATAATATGGTATCTGGACAGTGGATGCTCAAGGCACATGATCGGGAACAAAGCCCTCCTATCTAAATTCACAGAGAAGGAGGGTCCTAACTGTCATCTTTGGAGACAACGGCTCTGGTAAGACAAGAGGATATGACTCAGCTGGGAATTGTGCAGTGTTCTTCAGCAAAGTAGCATATGTGGAAGGACTAAAGCATAATTTTTTGAGCATCAGCCAACTTTGCGACAAGGGTCATCAAGTCACCTTCCTCAACAATCAGTGTCAAGTCAGAGATCTGAAGACCTCCTCTATAAAGCCGACTGGAACAAGAGAAGGGAACGTTTACACTGTTAATCTTGCTCAACTGAGTTCTGAAGAGACAATCTGCTTTTTGCTAAAGCTTCTGAAGAAATGAGCTAGCTATGGCATAGAAGGTTGTCTCATCTCAACTTCAAAAACATGTCAAAACTGGCCTTCAAAGATCTAGTGGTAGGCCTACCTAAACTCAGCTTCATCCAAGAAAGGCCATGCAACGCCTGTCAGCTTGGAAAACAAACAAGGAGCTCATTCAAAGGCAAAACAGTTAACTCAATTGATAAGCCCCTACAATTACTTCATATGGATCTTTTCGAGCCAATTTCAACTGTAAGCCTTGTAGGAAAGAGGTACTCACTGGTCGTAGTAGATGACTACACCAGATTTACATGGGTGTTCTTTCTAAATTCTAAAGATGAAACGAGCTCCCAACTAATCAAGATGTTCAAGCTGGTGATGAACAAAAAAGGAGAGAAGATCAAGGCCATAAGGAGTGATCATGGAAGATAATTCGACTTCTCTGAGATGGATCAGTTCTGTGCAGACAACAGCATCAGTCACAACTTCTCAGCTCCACGAACTCCACTAGCAAAACGAAGTAGTTGAAAGAAAGAACAGAACATTGATCGAGGTAGGAAGGACTCTACTAGAAGCAGCTCATCTGCCTAAATACTTCTGGGCAGAAGCTATCAACACTGTGTGCTACACTCAGAACAGGTCTCTTATCCACTCTACACTGAAAAAACTCCCTACAAGCTGTGGAGAGGAAGAAATCCAAATGTTAGTTACTTCCATGTGTTCGGTTGTGCATGCTACATTCTCAACAATGGAAAACAGTATCTAACTAAGTTCCAACTGAAGTCAGACGAAGGAATCTTTCTAGGATATGCTACGGATAGCAAGGCCTATAGAGTGTTCAATAAGAAGTCGCTAAGTGTTGAAGTCTCGATTCACATCATCTTCGATGAAACAGACTCAGACAAGTCTGTACCACAAGACACTACGATTTTTGATCCAAACACTAAGAATGAGGTGGTCAATCCCAACACCACCATCACAGCCCCAGATGATGGAATCGTCGAGCCTGAAGAAGAGATCGTGGAGAGAGCTACACCAGACAAAGAACCTCTACAATAAGAGACAAAAGTTGATCTTGATGAATTCAGACAAGAAGGCACCAGAATAGATGTTCCAACAGGGAATAGATGGGCAAGAGATCACACTCAAGACCTGATTATTAGAGATCCAAATGCAAGAGTCAAGACGAGATCTGCCACCCAGAATGAGTGTTTCTACCTGAGCTTTCTGTCTCAAATAAAACCTAAGAAGATAGAAGATGCCATGGAATATTCGAGTTAGATAGAAGCCATGCAAGAGGAGCTGAATCAGTTCAAAAGAAGCAAAGTCTGGAGACTAGTTCCTAGACTAAGGAATCACCTAGTTATTGACACCATATGGGTCTTCAGAAATAAAATGGATGAAGATGGGGTGATTACAAGGAACAATGCAAGACTAGTGGCCAAAGGTTATTCCCAAGAAGAAGGCATCGACTACGATGAGACCTTTGCACTTGTTGCCGGACTAGAAGCTATCAGGATATTCCTTGCCTTTGATGCCCACATAAAGTTCAAAGTCTTCCAGATGGATGTCAAGAGTGCATTTTTAAATGGAGAACTTCAAGAAGAAGTGTATGTGGAGCAACCTCCAGGTTTCATCAATCCAACTCTCTCTAATTATGTCTATAGATTAGACAAAGCCTTATATGGACTTAAACAAGCACCTAGAGCATGGTATGAAACACTGACTAACTTTCTTATTGAAAAAGGATTCACTAGAGGTAGAGTAGATACCACATTATTTCTTAGGAAGCACAAAGATAAAGTTTTACTAGTTCAAATATATGTAGATGATATTATCTTTGGTTCTACTGATGAAAATCTATGCAAGTGATTTGCCAAGCTTATGCAGAGCAAGTTCGAAATGAGCATGATGGGTGAGCTGAATTTCTTTCTTGGACTGCAAGTGAAGCAGACTGATGAAGGTATCTTCATTAACCAAGCCAAGTACATCAAAAACTTACTTAAGAAGTATGGTATGGAATCAGCCTCTCCCATGAAAACTCCAATTGCTCCAACAACTAATCTTGACAAGGATAAGAAAGGTAAATATATTGACATTACTCAATACAGAGGTATGATAGGCTCTCTTCTGTACTATACTGCCAGTAGACCAGATATCATGTTTGCTACATATATATGTGCTAGATTTCAAGCTAATACTAAGGAATCACACTTAACTGCTTATAAAAAGAATTTCCAGGTATCTCAAAGGTACACCTCACTTGGGACTTTGGTATCCCAAGGAGTCCTCCTTTGAACTGACAGGATATTCAGATGTTGATTTTGTAGGTTGCAAAATGATAGAAAAAGCACCAGTGGCACTTGTCAATTGCTAGGAAAACAGACTTGTGTCCTAGTTTAGCAAGAAATAAAATTCGGTATCAACTTTAACATCAGAAGCTGAATACATTGCTGCAGGCAGCTGCTGTGCTCAAATCCTATGGATTAAAAACCAGCTAGCAGACTATGGGTTTGATTTCAAGTCTATACCTGTTCACTGTGATAACATAAGTGCCATAGCAATAACACATAATCCTGTCATGCATTCTAGGACTAAGCATATAGAAATAAGATATCATTTTATTAGGGATCATGTTCAAAATGGAATTATATCTTTACAATACATCCCTACTGAAAATTAACTTGCTGATGTCTTTACAAAACCCTTAGATGAATCCAGATTTAATAAATTAATAAGTGAATTAGGCATGTTAAATCTACAACCATAAATTCTATGCTCTAGTTGGTGCTAACCATGCAGATAAAAAGGCTATGTAAAAATCATAGAGATGACTAAGAGAAAACCACGATCGTGGAGTAGTCTCGGCGTGGCAGAGAAACCCACTGTGATGACAACATTTCTACCAAGGCTAAGCAACCCTTCTTATAAGCGCCTCAGGGACAAACCTGAACCATAGTTTTAGACTAATAGGTTGGCTCTTCCTGAGCAACCTTAATCCAGAAGGGATGCTGATTCAGAATGCATCACAAAAAACCGTAGAGAAAATGGCCATGGAGCAAGTTCAGCATTGAACTCAACAATCGTGGAGTAGTTCTCGACAATCATAGTCATCTGGAAGGATACACTAGCTCAGGGGGAGCTGAGGGCAGATCAGTACTTTTCACACGACTTAAGTTCATGGTGACCTGCAGAGCTCGACACGTGCCCCTCTCTGCAGATTGTGAGGAGGGAAGTTACAAATACATTTTTAATTGTCTTTTGTCAGTTCACCTTTGAATTTCAAAACTTTATTTCTCTCTCAAAAGAAACCCTAAGCTTCAGAAAGCTAAGCTGAGTTTGTTCATCATAGAATAATCAACAAAATCAATGACTGCTTCCAATGTTATATCTGGCTACATGCTATGCTTCGACGAATTCAAGACAACTAACCCTCAATTTCACAAAATCTTGTACCTTCTGAAGAAAGTTGGTCTAGAAGAAGCTCGGAGCACCAGCACGAGGATCTACCCAAAGCTGGTGAAAGAGTTATACTGTAATGGGGTCTTCGAAAATGACATCATCACCTCAAAGGTCAAGGGTGTGCAAATTCGGCTTGGAGCTGAAGATATAAACATGGCCCTAGGGTTTAAACCAAAGGGTCTTTCATCTCTAGGCCACATCGACTTTCATGAAGGTCTGAAGAGGATGCACCACAAGAAGTTTGAAGGCATCAAAGGCTACAAGAAGAAAGAGTTTTCCCATAAGTATGAATTTCTGGCTGATGTTGTTGGGAAATGCATATGCTGCAAGAGCTCTGGTCACGACTCGGTGAATGAAAATCAACTGAAGCTCATGAAAACTATCTGCTTCAAGTCCCAAATCAATTATGGAGCCTGATAGGTCTCCAAACAAATCATTTTATTTTGATGATGTTGATGATAACAAACTTAGTAAATATGATTAATATAAAATAGGTAGAATCCTCTCTATAGGATTAATATATATATATATATATATATATTGATTTTAATTATCTTATTTTATTTCCTATCAAAAATATTTTTCATCCTAAAATTGAATTTATTTTTCTTGACCTTGATAAATTAATTATCAAGTGTTAATTAAATTTATTCAAATATTAACATTTCTTAATGCAAGGAGATTCCTATTCTTTTCTAAAAAGATTTTCTAAATTCTTATTGGGCAAAAATTATTTCAAAATTATTTATATAATATATATTTGGTATATATATATAAGTAAACATGCATTATGTAACGATTAAGATTTTATATTAAATTTTAAATATTTATTGAGTTAAATAAATATTTTATGTGATTTATTTATTGAGATAAATAAATAAATTATGTGATGAACTGTTACATGGATTATAATTAGCGAATAATTATAATTATGTGGCAATTTTATGTGATCAATTGATGTTAGATTTTAATTGATTAAATTAGATGATTAATGTTTAATTAATTAAAATGTGATATTTAAGTATGTGTTAAAATAATTTGTTAAAATAAAAGAAAAAGGATTTTAAACGAGTTTAAATAAACAAGGCTTTGCATTTGTTTTAAATCTATTTTACCAAATATGACCGTAGTAATAATAACCTGTTTTTTTAAAATAATGTTGTTTTGGCCAAACAAAGCCTTAAGGCTTTTTGAATTTTGAAACTTATGTAACTGCTAAATTAATTAGGCTAATTAGTATTAGTTAGTATGCGTATTATATTATATTACGTTAGTTCTATACTACGTTAGATTAATCCTAAGTCTAAACTAAGAGCAAAGAAGAAAGAAAAGAGCAGAGGAAAAAGAGAAAGCAGAGAAGAGTTAGAGAAGAAGAGAAGGAAGAAGAAGCTTGTGAAGGCTAGAGTGAATCTTTGTTTTCTTCTCCTATCACCGAAAGGTAATCCATAATCTCTACTTTCATATTTTCAAAACTCGATTTAAGTTTCATGTTTTATTCTCTGTGAAAACTGAGATTTCATGTAATAGCATAAACATGGATGATATATATATAGGTGGTGTTGTTCATGGTGAATTATATGGTTATCAATGATTTTCAGAAATCAAATTACTGTAGAAATATATTTTAACAGAAAATTCATGTTTATATGAGTTCATATGGAATTTCACGAGTTTATATTTTATGGGTGATTTTACATTGAGAAATTGATATATGTTAGTATGTTGTTTAGAAATTTTCTATGATACTACCTTGAATCATGAGAATAAAGCATGTGTTATAAGTTGAATTGCTTAAGAATTTGATTACAATGACTTATTTTGGAAAATATATGAGTTTTCATAAAAATGGCCAAATTGGATTTTTAAAACTTGTGATTATCATTGTTTAAATGGTTTTGTGTTGTGGAAGCATGTTATATATATGTATAATTACATAGGTATGATTTACAATGTTTAAGTTACTGTAAATATCCATTTGTTGGCTTGTATGGGTTAATCGGTGAAGCAGAGTAACGTGGCTGTCTGCGTCTGGCCGAGTTGCTGCGCAGCTGCGCCGGCAGCAAGGCCAGGAGCAGCGCAGCTGCGCCGCTTGTCCTTCCCAGATCCTTACCCTGCACAGCTGCGCCGGTGCCAAGGCCTGTGGTTGCGCAGCTGCGCCGTGCATAGTGCAGTGGCAGTGAGTTTTAGTCAAGTGTACAGTGTGTTATTATGTTTTCATTACATTATTGCTAAGATAATGAGCATGTATCTAGCTGCTATAACATGTGTTAACATGGAGTTGATAATTTATAATTCGAGAAAAAGAAAGTTTTGAAAACTTAATATAGTATTTAAATTATAAGATATAATTGTTTAATTTTAAAATAAGTTACTTAATTATAATTTGATTAATTATAATTAAGAGTAAATGTTTAATTTAAATTATAATTCTGTGAAATTATAATGTATAGAAGTTGATTTATTGTAATCAATTAGATGTTAATTTAAATTACAATTTTATGTAATTATAATTTAATAAATGCATGATTATTATAAATTATAATTGGTAAATACATGATTAATTATAGATTGTGTAATTATAATGCATGATATAGTTTAATTAACTATTAATTATGAAATTTTGATAATTTAAGAGGTAACTATAATTGAGTAATTATAATTAGATTAAGTGTTTAAATTATAATTGTTTAATTATAATTTAGCTAAAATACATAATTGATTTAATTATGTGAGTATGTGTGTGATGAAATTAATTATGTGATAGTTGATTATTTATTTAATTAGAGTGTGTTAACCATGAGGGTTAACCACTTATGTGAATTAGTTATGTGTTAACTAATTTAGGTTATTGTGATTAAATATATATGTGTAGGAAGTATTAAAGTACGTGAATTGAGTTAAGTAACTTGCGCTTGAGGCAAGTTTTCTAAACCCTAATCTTGTATTAATTTTATGCAAGTTTTCTAAACCCTAATCTTGTATTAATTCTATGCAAATTTTCTAACCCTAACTTGTTAATTCTATACAATTTCTTTGAATTCATATATTCATTGTTGAGAATGTACTTTCCATTTCTGTATTGGACAATTGTTTATTTAATTAAAATGATCTTAACTTATTGTTCAAGTAAGATCTAGTTTATTATTTTAAATGCTTTAAGTTTACTTCTAAAGCATATGTTAATTCATAACTCTTTTATTTATGAATTATTGAAAGTCGATTCAACTAATCCTTAGTTGATGAACGTGAATTCTAAATTACCTTTGTAAGATTATTCAAACCAAACTTTCTTTGGTGCGGACTCAAATTCAAATTACTGAGTTGAACAACCCTATTTACTAAGGGAGGTTACTACGCATAGCGTTAAGATGTTTGTGCACAATACATGGTATGAAGGGCTGATCCCCCTAAGTACGAGTTAAGGTCCATAGTCTTATTGACTGTTAAAGGTTTAAATAGAAATATTTATAACCTAGGACAAGAAGAGTTCAAAGGTCTTGTGACCCTCAGATAAATTCTATATTCGAATTTTAATGTTGATAGAGAATTATTATTCAATTCTTTATTATTGAAGCAAGCTAAGTTGTTCAGATTCTTTTAAATATATCCTTTCATGTCTATATTATTGTTAAACTCCAGTGAGCTGTGGTTTGCTCACTCTTGCATTAAATAACAATTTCAGTAAAGGTTGA
The DNA here is from genome assembly GCA_020205555.1 of Panax stipuleanatus. Taxonomy (NCBI): domain Eukaryota; kingdom Viridiplantae; phylum Streptophyta; class Magnoliopsida; order Apiales; family Araliaceae; genus Panax; species Panax stipuleanatus. The sequence goes on from CM035123.1 coordinate 89,817,704, forward strand.
TATGCTGATGCTCCGTCTACAAGTAAGGGCAAAGGAAAGCAAAGCAAGTAAAGACTTGTTTTAATTATTTTGAAATGATTGTAATGAGACAGGAATGTTATGTTTCCGCACTTTATTATTTCATGTTAGGTTTAGAGTAACCCGGGATTATTTTTAAAAAAAAGAAAGTTGTAACCCTTGTTGTAAGGGAGATTTATTTATTTTAATTTAAGTTGTAGCTTATTTTGCATTATTCATTGGGTGGATGTATGTTATATTAGAAAGTGAACACCAAATCATGTGAAAACGAAGTACCCAGATTTGGGAGTGTCATACATTATATATATATAATAAATGCATGCATGTGTGTGACGTGTGTGTGTGTGTGTGCCGAAGTGTGTGTAAGCAAAATGAGAATGCAAGTGTGAATGCATGCAACTGAGGAGTAAAGGCACATGCAGGAAACTTTGAAAAATAAAAAGGCATGACCTTTGTGCTTGGTTCAGAAAGAATTGCATGCAAACCTTTTGAAAATAAAAACATGATCGCTTTTCAAAAACTATTCTTTCGGATTTGTGCTCAATTCGTGTGCTACTCCTTTTATCCGAACCATTAATTTCCATCCATGCAATCTAAACCTTTGATTCAAAAATTAGATTTCAAAAATTACTATTTTGCCCTCAACTTCAAAATCCTATAAATAGGAAGCTTTTCATTCATTCTAAATTTATCAATTCACAAAACAAAGAAAAGCTATATCTCATTGCCTACATAATCTCTCTGAAAAAGCTTTCTCTTCATCTTCTAATTCAAAGTTTTATTATTTGAAAGAATATTAAATTGGTCAAAGTAGTTGAGATAAGTCTTTAAATTTCTGCATTTATAGTATCTCATAACTACTTATATATATAGATATATTAAAGAGAAATTGTTATACATATTTATATATATATATATATATATATATATATATAATCTGTTAAATATTATAAAAAGGTTTACACTTAGATACCGGATAATTTCGGATGTCATTTTTATGAAATTTTTCGAAACGGTCTTTAAATCCTAAGTGGCTTTTTATTAATATTGATACATTATATAAGTATTGAAAAATATTTATATAATTATCAGATTGTAAAACACACAATTTGGTCAGAACTTAGATACCGGATAATTCGGATGTTACTTTTATGAAAGTCTCCGAAACGGTCTTTAAATCCTAAGTGACCAAATTTTCACAACATAGATTAACTATAATATAATATATAAGTGGGTGAATATTTATCATACTTAATTGTGATACACATTTATATATATATATATATATATATCTATATTTAATCTATTAAATATTATAAAAAGTTTGTACTTAGATACCGGTATAATTTGGATGTCATTTATATGAAATTCTCCGAAACGGTCTTTAAATCCTAAGTAACTTTTTATTAATATTGATATATTATATAAGTATTGAAAAATATTTATATAATTATCAGATTGTGAAACACACAATTTGGTCAGAACTTAGATACTGGATAATTCGGATGTTACTTCTATGAAAGTCTCCGAAACAGTCTTTAAATCCTGAGTGGCCAAATTTTCACAACATATATCAAATATAATATAATATATATACGTGGGTGAAACAAATTTCATCAAGTATTATTTATTTGATAAATCTATTATATTTGATAAATTGTCATAACAAGTATCCTACTTACAAACTTATTCATCTACAAGAATACTTGTTGCATTATAAGTGATTTAATTTGGTTTTTCTGAACTCAAAGATATACCCAGTTAAAACCATAGAAACACACTCTAAATAGAAAAGTTTTCTAGAAATATTTAAACCATAGAAACACATTCTTTATTAAAAGAAAAGAAAAACTTTATAAAACTACATCAATTTACTTATCTGCTTATATGAAGCATTTCACATAAAAGACTTGAACTTTTATTTGATAATTGATCTTAAATTAAATATCTGCTTATCTGAAGCATCTCACATAAAAGTCTTGAACTTTTATTTTTGATCATAAAATATATATCTGCTTATCTGAAGCATTCCACATAAAAGTCTTGGACTTTTTATTTGATCTTAAAATATATATCTTCTTATCTAAGAAGCTTCTTCTATAAAAGTTATTTAAACTTTTATAAATCTATACTAAAATTTATCTGCTTACTTTAGAAGCAAATATAAAACTATCTTTTTGTAAAAAAGAAAATGGTAGAGTCAGTTTATTTTATATATGTGAGAAAGACAAAAATTCTTTGACCAAGACCAGAGTCTTAGAGAGGTCAGCTGGGAGTTGGGTCTTTAGTGAACTTGTGAGGTGAGGAAGAGATTGTTGTTTCAAGACCAGGTTATAGAATAGTTCTGAGCTCTAAAAGAAGGTTCAACTAAGCTTGAGGAAAGAGCTGGGAGTTCGCTGTCCAAAATAGTTAATTGTGTAAAGTTATAAATTAATCTATAAAACTTTGTAAAGATTTCTCCATCTAGTGAAGGAGCATTTATTACTGGGAGTAATAGGATCTCAAGTCCTGGTGAGGAGCTTGAGACTGGACGTAGCAATATACCAGAGCTATATATTGTGAACCAGATAAATCTCTGTGCATTGTGTGATTGAATTTTTCTAACTCTGCATATTAATTTATGACACTATAAATTAATTTGTTAAAAAATTCAAAAAGGCATAAGATAATTTTTTAACCAGTAATAATCCATTCAACCCCCCTTCTAGATTATTATTGGACTTTCAGAGCCCTACTCATGGGATGGATTGGGAAGTGGATTCTCAGTTCAAAGAAGGCAAAGAGCTCTAGCAAGATGCTCTATGAGAGAATCATCAGCATTATTCTCCAATCTGCTCTGGAAGACAAAATTGGAGACAAGGAAGGAGAAACCATCAATGCTAACAGAAGGATGACCCAGCAGCTCTTTGAGAATTGGAAGAGGAACCCTGCAGAAAATGTGAAAATGATGTCTGAGTCCAGTGGAAGGACTGGTGAAGTGAAGAAGCCAGTTCTGCAGGGAAATATGCCAGTTGTGAAGGAAGCTGAGGAAGAAGAAGAAGTCAACCAAGAAGAACCTTCTGATCTGGTCAGGAAGAGCAAAGGGAAGAGGAAATTGAATGAAAATGTTCAGATAGGAAGAAGAGCCCCAAGGCTCAACCACTGATGTACCCCAAGGGGTTCTGGTTCTGGTACTGGGATTCGAAGGTCTTGTCACTCGAAGAGAACTCACTCTTGAAGCGATCAAATCACCAGAAGCGATTCTGAAGGAGAAGAAGAAGGAAAAGAAGAAGAAGAAGGAGAATAGTGAGGACAAGGCTGAAGAGCTCTGCGCCTCAGAAGAAGAAACGCAGTCATCGATCAAAGAAGTCCTCACTCACCACGATCGTGGAGTCTTTACCGATCGTGGAGTCTAGACTTGCGATTATTCCAGAAAAAAAGCTACAACAGTTTCTCAGCCTGAACAAATTGTCAGAGCTGAAGCTGAAGAAAGAACTAAGGCTATGGCTAAGCCTAGGAAAATAAAGAAGAAGCCTGTCAAGAAATATATTCTTGTCAATAAAGAAGCATTGAAGGAAGAAGAAAGGAGAATTGCTTCTTAGCAGGCTGAACCAAGACCTGAGCCTCAAGCATCTGAGGCCCATAATGAGTCCTTGGATGAGACTAGGATCATTGTTGATGTGATAGCCAACCTTAACAGTGCAGTAACCCCTACTGCATCTGATCAGGCTATGGTTCATGCTGAGAAGGAGCTGCCAGAAGCTATTAAGGAGAGTACAACTCATGTTGAGGGGGAGCTTCTTGAAGCACCTGAACAAGGAAGTGCTCCAGCTGAGGGGGAGCTTCCAGAAGATGTTCATGAGCTCCCTCAGCACCTCAAGAAATCATAGTCTCTGAAGCTGCAGATATGGAAAGTGTTGAAGCTATAGAGGTAGAGAAGGCTGAAGAACAAAGAGAAGATGAGGAGATGATGGATGTGGTGGAAATTTTTAATGAAGATGATGAAGACAGAGAAAAAGAAGAGGATGAAGGAGTTGAGATTACTACAGTGGGCTGGAATGGATATAGGAGAGCCAACTACAATCAGTTGTTCTCCTACTTGCCCATGATGCCCTATCATAGAGCTCTAATTCTCAACTCCTGGGATCAAATGTTCTGGGCTTACAAAGCTTATCCAGCAATTTCAGTGCTAGCTCATGGATTCCCAAGCAACCTTAATTTTGCTCAAAAGCTGATCACCAATCATTATTCTTCAGAGACTGAGCGTGAGGTACAATCTATTCCCATATCTTTCATAGTTAACCACTTCCCTTCATTAAACTTCAACCAGTTTTATGAACTGCCACGATGGTTGGAAGTGGTACTTCACCCACTAAACCAGTTTCCAGTTACAGAGTCCCAAAACTCTGTAACTGATGAACCAAATAACCAACTTTCCATTATAGTCGATCCAACTACCAGTGACTCCATGGTTGTCAAAAAATAATTCATAATCGTCGACGAATTACACGACACCACAACCATTAAGCCATCGAGCCAAATCGTCGAGCAAAGATTCATGCTCGTCGAGTCACCCTAACCTGAGCCAAACTCCTCTCCCATACACCAAACCAAAACACCTCTCACACAGTCAGATATTCCCTCATCCTCGAACAATGAATATTTTGACATAACTCTTGCTCTCACAAGCATGTCAAGGCCAAGGGAACACACTACGTCCTCTCCTCCTGATGTTTAGAAGATTCTTGATCGTCTGTCTCTACTTCCCACGAAAGAGGAGTTGGCTGATTTAACAAGTCATATGGCCCTAGAGACAGAGGAGAACCTTGAAGCTAACTTACTAGCACTTCACCAACTATTCAACCATCTAATCGACTCTGTCAAAACTTTGCCAGGAAACTTGGCAACTGAGCTCTCAAAGAAATTGAAGGAGATTATACGGGAAATGAGTGACAGTCTCAACTAAATGGATGCTATTTACTTTCAGGCTATCAATAAGCATAAGGAAACTGTGTAAATTCTCCAGAAAACTCAAGAATCCCAAAATAAATCATTGCTGATCAGATCCACGAGCTGAGTACCTCCCTACGAGAATTCAAAGAATATTCTATGGCTCAAGTAAGACAAACGAACGCTGCTATGACCATGATGCAACAACAGAGAAGAAATATTGAGGCCATGGTTGAAGAAAATCGCAGTGACATTGCTCAAAATCATTGTCAAATGCATGAGCTGGTGCAAGGATGTCAATCGTTTGTCAGAAGACATTCGAACCCTGGATGCTGACATAAAGGGGGAGAATAAAGAGGAAGGGGAGAAAGGCAAAGGCAGAGGCAAAGGAAAATAAATTGCACAATCATCAAGGAGCTATTCAAGACAGCCTCGCTATCAGACTCCACGAATTAATCAGCAGCAGCACCAACCAATCATAATGGTAGAACCGTTAAGGAGACAAGGTCCATCTCTTAGCCCACAAGGAGTAACCAATACTGGCCTTAACATGCCTATTGGAGATCCTACCTTTATGAATAGACATGATCATGGAGAAAGGCTAAGTCAAAGTGAGCTGGAAGATATTGCATGGAGAGACGAAGCCAGCAGAAGAAGGAGAGCTACAGAGCATGACAATCCTCCAAGGAGCAAGAGACAGAGAAGATAGAGATAAGTTTAAATGTGTTTCTTATTGATGTAAATGTGCTGAATTGTAATATCTGTTTCACAACATCAATAAATTCATGCTTATTCTCTAAAGATTTCAGTTGCTCACTGAAACACTAAGTCATATTTACTTTCTAGCATCCTGTATTTAGAAATTGATGATATGATGCAAATATCCTTGGTTATGTCAACATTAAATAGGGGGAGATTGTTGGGAATTGAATATTCAAATTTGATATTGAAAGTAAATATATATGCTTATGTGTAAAGTCCTTTTGAGAATACATGTACAAGGACTTAGATGATAGATCAAAATTGTTAGGTTGATCTGTGCTTAATGTTTGTCATTTTGTAAATGAATGTATAGAAGAAAGATCAAAGTTGTTAGGTTGATCTATTTTGAGATGTAATTGTTAGGCCTCAACAAATTCGTAGTCTGTCGAACCAGCCAGAAGTTTGCAGAAACCAAGGCAGAATCGTAGAATATCGAAGAAATTACTTCTGATCGTAGTCTGTCTTGGAAGACACACTCAAAATCGTGGAGATTATCCGAGCACCTGCCGAGCCAAGTCAAGAATCACAGTCTCTTGGAATCGTGGAGTCTGCAAAACAAGCGAGTAGAGATCGTAGTCTATCAGAGCTCAAGAGAAATCGTAATGTTTTCTACGATCAAGGCTGAATCTAGCACAAGCATAACAAGGCACAATGATCATGGAAAAGTCAAAGATCGTGGTGTCCCTCCTGTCTGCATCAGAAGCTTCAAGTAGCGTCTACCTGATGAAGGAGGAAGTATTACAAATGAAGAATGGACTATAGATGTTGATATTTTGAGAGTCCAATGATCCAACATTCATCCTTAGTATATATCGAAGAAGCGTATTGAAGAAGCTAAGGAAAGGACTGCATGCCTGCTGAAAACACCTTTTAAGGTGTTAGGTGAGAAAACAATCTGCTATGTCAGTGGGCCAGACGGCAGAATAGCAGATTTGTAGGAAGTCAACATCATTGCTCAGAAACGTCTGAAGCATTTAATGCTACAACGGAAGCCTTCAACGAAAACATTTCAAAGGTTCCTTCATAAGCAAATCAGACATAGATTCAGATTTAAGCAAGCAAGAACTAAAAAGCTCAAGAACACTCAACGTCCAAACTCTACGATCCTGAAGAAAAGCTTACACAACTACTCAGTTCTTTCGAACTTATGCTTAACTGCAACTGAGTAGCACAACCCAAGAACTCAACTCTCAATCAAGTGTATTCCAAGTCTGCTGAAATTGAAGAGTTCTAAGTGAACTAAGAAGTTTCAAGACTGCTGGTCTTGAAGGAATCTAAGTGATTCAAATATTGTAAAGATATCCTTAGTGGATTTCCTACTCGAGGAGTAGAAGAGTGGACTAGGAGCCTTTAGTTCTCTGAACCACTTAAAATTACTGTATTTGATATATCTGCTATAACTACTATATCTGTCACGGCTATTATAACTGCTTATCACCTATAAACTTGGTTTTACTTAAGGGGAACAAACAAATCATATATTCCGCTGTGGTTAATTTATTAACAAATCTGATAAGTATTTTAAAAAGGAAAAAGTTTTAAAATATCTATTCAACCCCCCTTCTAGATAACTATTGTGCCTTTGGGAACTAATAATTTCAATCATGAACAAACCTTGATTGGAAGTCGAAGCTTCTCCAAGCTTTTTCTCTGCCAGAAACTTCTTGCAATTCCTCTTCCAATGACCTGACTCATTGCAATGGAAGCACATTCCTTTGCTAGTTGGATCAGGTTTCTTTTGATCCTTGACTTTCGCCTACCCTTAGCCTTCTTGGTTTTCTTCTTTTTTGAAGATTCCTTGGGCCTCTTCCTTTTCTTGGAAGAATCATCCACCAGTATGACTTGGTTCTTTTTGGATGGGAAGTGTCCTTCAGTAGTTTTCAACATATTAAGTAATTCAGGCAAGCTGACATCCAACTTATTCATGTGAAAATTCACAACAAATTGTGAGAAGGAATCTGGGAGTAATTGCAAGATCAAAACTTGACTGAACTCCCCCATCTATGATGAAACCAAGTTGTCCAAGACGTTCAATCAAATTAATTATTTTGAGGACATGAGTCTCAACAGTAGTGCCCTCGGTCATTCGAGATCGGAAGAGCTCCTTAGATATCTCATATCTAGCAGTCCTACTTTGCTCACCATATAACTCTTGAAGGTGCAACAATATAACAGGAGCATCCATAGTTTCATGTTGACGCTGAAGCTCGTTACTTATGGATGCGAGCATGATGCATTGTGCCACATATGCATCACTTTGCCACTTTTTAAAAGTAGCAATCTCTTCCTCGGAGGCTTCTTCTGCAACATTTGCAGGGATAGACGAATTTAGGACATAAGAAATCTTTTCTGTAGTGAGGACAATTCTCAGATTTTCTTAACCAGTCCATGTAATTTGGTCCAGTTAGCTTGTTAGCATCAAGTATGCTACGCAGTGATAGTGAGTGTGACATTTTCAAATTCTGCATGTGAAATCAAAATAATATTTTAGCAAACATTCATTTAATTAATTACTAAAATAAATTAGGTCTTTATTTAAATTGGTATCTCCCACTATTTTTTTCAAACTATATTACCCTCAAAATATATAGTTCGGCAAATCTAATTAAAGATTTGCTAGTAAGAATAAGGATCCTATTTCAAATATATATACTCTTGTGGTGACACAACAAACTATATATAAATAAATAGTTATACAACTTTTGTCAATTACATCATCATGTAACTCCTTTTGCCTTTTAGATTATTTTGATCAAGTTGTGACACACCCGAATCAAAATTATACAAGTTAAGTCCAACTTAGCACTTTCATATATTTAAATAGAAAAATACCATCCTTGTGGTGACACAACAAAATAGTATTGTTCAATTTCTTTATAAGCATCAAATGTGATAAATCAATATCTTAAATATTTAATACTCACCTTGTGGTGACACAACAAACTCATATTAAATATTTAATACTCTATTAATTTATCATGCTAGAAGGCGACGTTTGATATTCCAAATTTCTTTGAATGCTTAGGACTTAATATAAATTCCTTGAGGGGTTTGTTTTTATTTGTCACATCTTGTTTAGCGCGCATGCACATATATATATAAAATACGAGTCATATTAATTAACATGCGAAGCATGTTGCATAATATATATATACATATATATATATATATATATATATAAAGTATAAGCATTCATATAGAATACTATATTCTACCCAGATTGATTTTGGACTTTTATTCTAGTTTGGTTCACTAGAGCCATTAAATGATCTAAAAGGTCAAACCTAGGGGTGCAAGACTAAATTTAAATATAACTATTATATTTAAATCCCGGACTCCATACAAACGGGTCTTCAAACACTCCTTGATCCTTGGTCTCCAATTATTCAAGATAATTCTAACTAGTCCTATTATATAAACTATTTAATTTAAATAGAAACTGTGATGTCCCCAAATTCGGGTACCTTGAACCTCGAACGTGGTACATTACGGTACTTTATTTCCATACATATTCTATAAATAATGCGGAATTACAAACATATTTTGTTTCTACAATAAGTTCTTTCAACATATTCCAAGGCCTATTAACCTTAACTTACATAAATACCTTTTAGAATCACAAAAGATTTACATCAGATAACTAAATAGTTAACGTGCATAACACTCTAATCATGTCATTTGATTTTGTCTCTGTCTTTCCTTGAACATTCGTCTTAATCTGAAATTTGTTATCATGATAAAGTAAGGGTGAACAACTACTTTGCTCAGCAAGTTTAAATACAACAAGAATATATCATGATTGAAAAGGAATAAGCTTTCAAGTTTTCAACAATATATAATAATTGTGAAAGAACATGAATCAAGTTTCAATAATGAGTAATTGAATTAATAACATTGAATGGTCAACAATGACCATGAACAAATTTAACTGAACCTTATGGTAATCAAGGTGATCAGCCTTTCATACCTGATAAACATATGCAACATGCACTAAGTGCGAATCAATAATCAAATATGTGGAATAATTGTTATTAATTAATCCTCTAGCATACTTGAAACATAATAACTCGAGTTTGAGTTAGGAAAACTTGCATATATCGTAGATTATTGCTACACAATCTAATTTAATCTCTTATGAAAGACCTATTATTTATCAGATTGATCTTTCAATCAGTATAACATAACATTTCTCATTATACTACTACTTTAATAAAATAGCTAACATTTAACCACATAATCAATAATTCATTATCTCATTATCATTACTATTAGTCAATCATCATCTTAAAACTTCTATCTAATATTATTAATTACTTCATACTATTTCATTCACTTCTGAATAATCACTTCATAATATCTTAATCGTTTACAAATATTATTAACCTTTTAATAAAATTTTAATCACTTATCAACATCTTAATCATTTCTAAATATTATTAATCCTTTAATAATATTTTAATCACTTACTAATATTTTTAATTATTTATTAATATTTAATCAATTAAAAAAGTCTTAATCATTGTCTAATATTATTAATTATTTAATAATATTTTAATTTATTTCTCAATATCATTTAATAGTATCTTCGTTACTTACAAATATTATTAACCCTTTAATAATATTTGATTAATTTAATATTCTTAATCATTTATATATATTATTAATTATTTAATAATATTTTAATCACCTTCTAAAATTATTAATTACTTAATAATATTTTAACCATTCTCAAATATTATTAATCATTTAATAATATTCAATCATCTAATAATATCTTCCTCATTTACGAATATTATTAATCATTTAATAATTATCTAATATTATTAATTATTTAATAATATTTTATTTTTTACTAAAATTATTAATTATTTAATAATATTTTAATTACTTAAAAATATTATTAATCACTTAATAATATTTTAATCACTTTCTAATATTATTAATCATTTAATAATATTTTATCTATTTGTAAACTTATAAACAATTGTAATTTAATTGTTTATCTTTTAGTATTTAATTCATTTAACAAACATATCAAACCCTTCATATAACATTTTATCAAAAATGACCAAATTACCCTTATGCGGTCTTAATATAACATAGTAATGATCATTAGTCACTAAAATCATATTAATAAATTTTAGGACTTAATATAATCTAACTTTCTCAATTATTCTTAACTTAGTCATAAGCAAGAAAAATACCAAATCATCTTATTATTTTTTTATCTTTTGGCCACACATATATACATATATCCCATACACAAAAATATTTTTTTTGAAAATTTTCAATTTCCTTTAGTAGTTTTCAAAAGTTCGTTTTTTAGTTCGTAACTTAAAAAAATTATCTATATCATACTCAACTCCAAAAATTCCCAGCTCTTGGAAGAATCTTACACGTATTAACATGAACTTACAGTTTAAATTTTGTGGCCATCGGAGTTATAGAACTCCAGTTATAGCGGTTTTCGTCGAAAAAATCCAAAAATTAAAATGGCCATAACTCGATCTATTTAATTCGGAATAAGCTCATCTTTGGACAGGAGCTACTTTATATCATATATTTTCATGTCACAAAAGGGATGATTTTATTTCAATAATTAAATGGCCAAAAATACCCCTGCAAAGTTTTGGACAATTTACTTTTCGGTATATCCAGATTTGGGGTCTCTCACAAAAACTTGAATAATATGAAATCTACAACTCCGATTGTACTCAAATTGGTCTTGTTGTATCGTATCTTTTCAAAATACTAGATTCTAGACTCGGATAATTTATTTGGACAAGGTTTGGACACTGAAATTGGCCAGAAAGTGGCTTGTTGTGCACAACTTTTTTACAATGAGGTGTTTTGGTTCTAAAATTCATATCTCACTTATTTTAAATAATTTTTGAGTGATTCCAAAGGGATTTTACTAATCACTTACAAACCTATCAAGCCAAGAAAGAAAATAACAAAAATTATTTGGAGGTTTCAAAATGGAAAGCTACGATTCAATCGTTTGATTTAGTTCATCGGTAAAAATGATTTCTTGATTTTTTACCAAACTTTTTAGCATAAATGCATACAAGCACATATATTAAGCTCATGAAACTCTACCTTAGCATGTCTAGTATAGATCTAAGCAAAGAGAGTTTTAAAAATAGTTTTCTAGCATATAACTCACATAGAAAGTACAAGAGAGCATTAAACCAGGGTTTTTAGGGTTTTATACCTCTTGGACTTAATGACTTGCTTTCTTGCCTTTATAAAGTAGGAGGTAAATTTTTTGGACATCCAAGACTCACCCCCTAGCTGCCGAACCCTTTCTTGTAAGAAATCCTTGGTGATTTTATTTTGTACAACTCTTAAGAACACTAACACTTGGTGTATTCCCTCTATTTTATCTCTCTTTCTATTTTTTTCTTTTTCTTTTTCTTTTTTGAAAGTAAGAGATGAAATGAATTTATCTCTCATATCTTTTGTTTCTCTCTCTATTATCTCTTCCATGTCTCTCATCTTCTCTTTCCTCTTTACTTGTAATGTTGACAAAATAATTTAGGCTAAATGAAATGGTGACACCTTGCTTAAGTTGGTGACTAACTAAAGCAGAAAGATGAAATGAACATGTGCCTTTTTCCTCTCTTACTTGGTGGGGTACATGCACCCAATCTAGCCCAAATTCGGTTTTTTTTTTAATTTTTTTTACTAATTAATCAAATGACCAAAATGTCCCTTACCAAGTTGGGCTAAAAATTGGGCCACTTAATTTAATGTTTGGGCTTTTAAAATAATTAGTTTGGGCCATGTAAAATAGCATGGTCCAATACATAAATTTTATCTCACCCTAATTATTTAATTAGGGTTTCTATTCCACTCATTTTGGAATTTAGATAATTACTTATATACATTAAATTTTTATAACCCTATTAGACTTGCTTTGATTAAGTTATAAAAATTAATTAGTTGAGAGGTATAAAATAAATCTCTTTGGTAAATTTACTAGTATGTAATTTAAATACTAAAAATCTCAAATAATAATAACCCTTAGATTAATTAATTCTTATACTTAATATATATAAATTAGGTTATAAGGCTTCCAATTTGTAGGAATTCAAGACCAAGGGCAAAATAGTCTTTAACCATTACTAGGGAAGGGCAAGATGGTCTTTAAGTCATCTCAAGGAAATTTCCTCCAAGGACACATTGGTCATAATCAATTTTCTTCAAGGACAAAGTTGTCATCTAAACAAAATTAGGAAATTTCCTTTAAGGATGTCATGGTCATTAACAAATTTCTCTTGGGGCAAAATAGTCATTCCCCTATTACTAGGAAACTTCCTAGAAATTTCCTTCCTAGAACACAAAAGCCATTAATAATTTTTTTTAGGGCAAAATAGTCATTTGCAACTTCAAGAAAATTTCCTAGGAAATTTCTTTATAATCATCACTCATCATTAGTAGTGAGGCCCACCCTTATTTACCAACACTTTCTTACATTTAACTCAAGTATGGATAGTTCCTAACCATAATTATTCTACTAATCACATGTCCCACATAAGTCATAATGTATTTATCATCACTGATAAATAATTATTAAATTTATTTATTAGGTTAGACATTTAATTCATGTCCTGTTAAAGCCTTCTAATACGGTTTGTATTCAATAAGCCTTTTCCATATGGCTTGCCATATATATTATTTTTACTTGTCACATTCTTAATTATATATGTAGCTATATATACACACATTCACTTTATTCTCATAACATCTTTTCTTTTAAACTTATTTTCTTAAAAAAAAATCTTCTTCTTGGCTTTGAATTTTCATAACCCTTATTTTCTCAATTCTCTTTCAAATAGTAAACCATATAGGTTCTTCTTAAAAATTTTAAATCATTCATCTATTTTCACTCTAGGTTTTAAACTTTAACCTTTAATTTAATCATTTAAGATCTTCTAAATTTTCGGGTTGTCACATTCACCCATTCTTCTAAGAATTTCGTCCTCGAAATTACAGCCTACTAATCACTGCTCCTTTTATTCATCAAAAATAAGTTTTCATTTTAACCTTTACATCGTCCTCCTTTGAATATTTCTCTTCCATCATTACCAGTTACCATAATCTCTCTTTAAGGAGTTAACATAACTTTTCATATTATGCTGATGGGTCATATAGACCATGAACTCTCGGTTTTACGGTATTCAGCACAAACAATTCTGTAAACATGTTGTACTAGGTGATCAGCCTAGTACAAATATGGGTACGGTAGGTTATCAATCTATCGCACCTTAGTTCTCAGAACGACTATATGCGTTCAAGATTGAAATATTTTATCCAACCGGAGTTGTTCACCTCAGACTTAGCATAAGAGTCCGTACCAAAAAAATTTGGTTCGGGATAAATTCTCAAAGAGATACTTGAATTTTCATAAACATTTGTCTAACTGAATCAATTAGCTTAGATGTCGACGTCAGTGGAAAAATTCAGGTCGGGTCACAACCCGGATCTTTCTCTCTTCCTAATTTATCTCTACCCTTACTCTTTTTATTCCAAAAAAATGGTTTTGAAGGGGTTTTTAGGAAAAGGCCAACATGTATCATGTCAACGATTGACATGGTTGTATCAACTCAACTGAGTTTTGTTTGAAAGGAGTCCCAATTTCTGGACACTGTCGAAACTTTATCTTTGAAAACAAAGTTTGAGTTCGGGGGCTTGGTTAAGTGTGGGGAAAGTGTTAGGCACCCCACAACTCCCGTGTAAACACGGTACCACATCTTTTCAATATTTTTCTTTTAAATCTACAATGTGTGTGTGAATGCTGGAAGAAAATTGGGCCTATGTTTGATTAAAAGTATGTCTATGCATCGTTGAACCTATATACAAAAGGTTTGATTTGATTTGCAAAAGGTCTTTGATTTGAATTGCAAAAACGTTTGATTTGATTTGCAAAAGCCTCTCTTTTCGATAAGATTATTTAAAGTGATGTTTTGAAAGGTGGATTTTCAAACCCTTACGCTAACATAGGAATTGAAGCACATCGATACTTTCGTTTTATCTTTCTAGCCTTAAGGCTCAATTTGAAGGGTGATTGTCGGGCTTGCGAAGCATCCTCGACCACAGAATATATACAAGTGTCGGTCTTCTCATGGGCATGACAGTTATCGGAGTGACTCTGACACGACAAACCATACGTTTCACTATGTTGAGACCTTAAATCCGGATAACCGTTTTAAGGTCTTTTGTATGTCCATTTTTATAGAAAAATTGGCAGGGTACATCTATAAAGTGGAGTTTTTCGATCGTGGGAATCAGATTCAGATCAGTTTGATCGTGAATCCCACGATTCCTAGGCTCACATAGGGAAGCCAATAAACTTGCATAGCTCAAATTTGCACAAAAATATATCAAAATATCGCCAGAACCAAGGATTCATCAGTAAATCCTGGCTCGCACATGGCCGAAGCGTCCTCGTTCCCACTAGATAGCGATCTAAGGGCCGCAAGGTTGCTTTTATAACTGAAACTAGAAAAAATGCTAGATTTAAATAAATCTCAGCCATTCTAGCTTCCCGATTCCGTCTGTACCTATTTTGAACCGTTAGAAAGCTAGAGTTGGCGAGATTTAAAGAAATATAGTTCACCCTCAGAAATGTCAATGTCGATTTCATATCAAATGAATATTTAAAGCAATAATTTAATAAAAATGAGTAAAGCAATATATATAGATAATTATATATGCGAAAGCTATAAAGGGCGATGGATTTTCAGGCCGGTGCCCAGATTGGAATTGAAATATATATATATATATATATATATATATATATAAAAATTGTATAAAAGCCACGGAGTGATCCAGGCTGGACAAAATTGAAATATATATAGAAAAACAGTAAAAAAGGCGATGGGTTTTCACGCCTGTGCCCGGACTGAAAAGTAAATAAATAAATATATATATATATATATATATATATATATATATTTATAAAAAAGTTGTATAAAAGTCACGGAATGATCCAGGCTGGACAGAATTGAAATATATATAAACAGTAAAGGGCGGTGTGTTTTCACTCTGAGGCCCGAACAGAAATATAACTATATATTTGAATATAGACAGAAAAATAGTCAAACCAGGACTGGGAAGATAACCCAGTAATGGTGAATGGTATCAAAAATAGTAAAAAGGCCACAGAATTATCCAAGCCAAACTGGAATGTAAATATTATATATATATATATATAGACAAAAAAATAGTCAACCAAAACTGGGAAGATAATCCAGTGTAGTGAATGTTGCTTATATATCCATATATATATATATATATATATATATATATAATAGCATTAAACTACCGCGAATTTGACATCTGGGCTTGACATAATTGAAAAATTAGTATATATACTGTGACGTCCCCAAATTCGGGACCGCCACTTGGTCACTCGAATTCGGTTCGTCACGTTCTCACAATAATATATAACAATAATAATATGACTATTTGTCGCATTGCACAGCGAAAATATAATACACAACTATTACCGAATATATTATATTTAAATAATATAATTTATTCACGTCCCAAGGTCTCGTAACTTAAATAGTGATTACATAGCTTAGACATATCTTCAGCATAAATAACCTTAACTAGTACATAATATCATAAGTTCTTTATTACAATCATAAGTACTACATAATTAAAGCTACTCAGTAGCCTTTCCCTTGCCCTTATCTTTGCCCGAAGGTCCGCACTGCTCTGCCTTAACTGAAATGTTTTAGGGAAAGCAAGAATGAGCACAAATTGCCTAGTAAGTAATATACAATAAGGGTGAGTAATATAATTCTCAATTCTCGAAAGGGTATAGCAAGGTTTGATAGTTCAAGGATAATAAGAATATCAACAGTTCTCAATAATAGCCGCTAAGGACAGAGTAATATCAATGTAAATCAATTCAAGATTTCAAGATAACTGAATACTGAGCAGTCACTAAGGACTATGAACTTCTACTAGAATTAACAGTATTAAACTGAAAATCCAACAAAACAAGTACAACAGGTGATCAGCCTAAAGTATCCTACGTTATGCATAACAATCAATCATACTCAAGTGCGCACGTTGGTTATTCGACAATTATATATTCCCTTCAAAGAAGGTTGTTCTTCTCAGTCAAATACAAGATCCCGCACCAATCAATTGGTTTGGGTCGCCTTTCAATAATATAAGTCAAGCCGAATCAAATGGCATAGATCACAACAACTATAAGTTCAATTTCAAGATTTAAAGTCCGAAGAATATAGTTCGACTTTTATCTTATTCATGAAGTATATGATTCATAATATCTGAATTTAAATCTCAAGAGTTTGTTTGTACGATAATAATAGCATAAGCTAATTGAATGTTCAATAAAGAGTAGAGTTAGGAACTTGCTTACGATGTTCCTCGAAATAAAACAAACACAAAGATAGGATACTCGCACTATAAATGAGTGTAAGTAAGGAAACTTGCCTTTAGCGTAGTTTATCCACGAAAAGCAAATCAACACTTTTGAATTCCTATCGTATATATATGATATTCATTAGTCACATAATTTAACGTCACATCTTACCTTCGGATATACGATCAACACATAAGCTAAGTTTTAACCTAGCTACACAGTTATATAGTATATAATTTCTATCCTTAACGTTCCTCTTTTCTTAAGTTAATCATCTTTATACATCATTACTATCATGTGAGACTACCACAAAAAGCAAACATACTCTAATTAGCGAGTTATAACATTACTATAAGTTAACCATCAAAATCGGATTCAAACATTAACATATGATATCACATTAGTTATCATGTTTGTTATTTTAAACATATGAGGTGATCACATAACTCATTCCAGGCATGCTTGCAAGCTTCTACTTCATATACACATGGCTAGTATTGTTACTTAGCTTAAATCATGCTTTATTCGTACTCAACTAGTTTTCATGGTACCTAACATGGCATGTGTATGTGTATGACATATTAATGAGGTTAAGAGCACTACCAAACATGTTCATAAATTTCAGAATTCAACGTTCAACGTAATATGTCGAGGTGTACGTTCAACATTCATATAGTTCACTATTGAGGTTCACATGATCATGGTTCATTATAAAATCCATATACACAAGTCAACATGTCTTTCATGCATTCTCAAACCATATTAATATGCTTGTACGGTCAGAACATCAATATGAATATAATTTATCAAAGTTTATTTTCAAAATCTATGCTTTCGTTAGAATGTTTAATAATGGAGGTTCGTATGTCCATATCACCTTATGAAGCATATACACACAAGTCGACATGCATTTTATGCCTTTCCAAGTCGTACTAACATGTCTCAAAGGTCAGAACATAGTCATGGTACTTATGTATCAAAATCCCTTTTTAAAACTTCTAAGTTACTTTGAAGAACATAAGTCTTTTTGTCAAAATGTATACCATCTTGGTTTAAAACATGTTTACATTGCCTTAGTATATTCATATGTATGTATTCATCATGCTTGCATGCTCATTTAGGTTATAACATCAAACCAACACATAGCAGCTTTGAAACAGATTGCAGAAACTGCAGCGCAGCTGTCCAGTGCAAAACTGGCACAGTTGCGCCGGCTGGCGGCCAGCGGCAGACAGTTCCAGAAATCGGCAATCCACAACCCAAACACAGAAACTCAAAACGAATTCGATTCGGATTGGTCATATAACAGCCCAAACATGTATATAAGCTAGTATAGCAACTAAGAAATAACTAACAACCACTACTTGTTCACAAAATCATGGATTCCATACTGAATTTCAAGAATTTAGAAATCTCAGAAACAAAATGAAGAACATGGAAATTTTTGTATGAATTCGATTGTTAGTAAGCCACATTGCATTCTAAGATATTACTAAGTCTATATAGCAACCAACAATTACAACCCAATCAATTTATCATGATAACCATGCTTAATTCAAGAATTAGAAAATCTCAGAGAACATGAGATGAAGAACATGGAAAGGATTATACCTCTGCTATATGAATTGAGTTAGCTGTAACTTGATTCCTCTCTCAACTGACTCTCTATCTATATGTATTTCAGTGAACTAGCAATACTTCACTTCACAGAATTCTCAGCAAGATGAAATGTGAAGGAAGGAGGCTTCATTTATAGGCAAAATTAAAATACGGTCCATGCTTCTAACTTCCAAATCAAACTAACGGATGAATGAATTGTATGAAGGTTATGAAGAAGTTGGTAGATTAGTTGGTGGAGGAAATCATGAAGCCCACATCTTTGTTCATCATGAGCTATGAAGCTAAGAGTTTGCTGAAAATGAGAAGGGAGAGTAGGCATAGGCTTTCACGTGTGGGAAAGGATGAGGAATGGACAAGCCATATATCCCAGCATTTGAAAGGAGTATTGGTTCAATGTAGTTCTTTTTAGTTCTTCTTTTGGTTCCCACATGTAATTCCAATGCATATCATTACTATAAATAGAAGGTTTAGGGATTATATATGTACTATTATCATTTAACCCATGTACATTGGTTCCACATTTTAATAATTAATGAAGATAACATAAGATAGTTAAGCATTATTATATTATCTATCATATAATCATGATGTCCTACTTTAATATATATTCACATTGTCACATAGGCATTTCATGCAACTCCCATAATTCAATAAACCTTACTATATAATAGTGTCATATTACACTTCATATAATACATAGTTAGTTACTATATGTTACACATTTAATTCGCATGCTTGCACATAGAATTACTCATCTTATTAATTAAATATTAATTAATAATATACACCCATCCTTTATCAATCAATATAATTGTTAATCTCCATAACAATTTAATTAACCCTTATATGATTAATTATCACTTTAATATAAATCTTATTATATTTATAAACACGTTGCATATTATTATTATATTATTTGCAATAATAATAATCCACACATCATTAATTATCATTAATATTCTATAATAATTAATTAATATTCTACGATAACAATTAATTAATATTCTACAATTAACAATTTATCAATCAATACTGATTAATCGTTCACACAGAATTTCCTTATCAATTATTATTATGCTATCACACGCATTAATAATAATTCAACGTACTATAATTAATATAAATTAATTTTCACTTAATATTTCTTTTGTTAATTAATATCATCATTAATATATCTCATCACTGTGCCACACAAGGCTCCAATATTTTCTCAATTATTGTAAATATTCAATTAAATATAATTGAGTTAACTAATCCGTAACACAAAATCATTTATATATGAATAAATATTCACTTCCACTAATATATTCATTTAATAATATATGAAATTCTCGGGTATTACATATACAGTTAAATATATAAAAGAAAAAGCTAAACCCGGACTGGGAAGATAACCCAGTTCGACGAAGTTGCTCAACACGAAGATATTAGTATATGAAAGCTGCTGGAAGCGACAGATCGTTAATCCGAGTTGTTAAAATGTCAGAAAATGTGTTTAAGTACTAAAATATATCAAAAGTTAACAAAAATGGCCACGAAACTGAGTTCCGGGCATATTTAAAAAACGAAACTTGATATGCAAATGTATAAAAGTGCGAAGAAGTAATAATAGCTTTCTGATCGTAAAAATACTCACAATGGACTGCTATACGGGCTTTTTGCCAAATCGTAGGCTTTAAACGTCCAAATCTACCGGTTACTTTCTGATATGTGGTAGTATATGGGTATATCTACGTGTTAGAGTGAAAAAAATTTGGATTTGGAAGACAAGAAAATAGCTGGAAAACCAAACGGGCAGGGGTTCGGAGCGTTTTTGAATTCTTAAATGAGCTGGGGGTCACCACTTATTTATAGACCCGAGAGCCTCCACTCTACCTGCCAAAGCCGTAGGTAGAGGTACGGCTCCACAGTGGCGTGGGCCCCGCGGTGGGTTCTGTCATCTTAAAGTACGTGCACTTCGAGCAACGCGGGGTTAGAGTCAAAACTTTCTAACTTTTGATCATAGCGTCCATTTGAGGAGTCCTGTACCTTTTCGGAAAACCCTCGCCGAGAGTCTCACAATGACATGGGACAAAACATTTTTCGGGCCCAAGAAGACAGGTTCATAACCAGGCCTTCGATTCTCCACAGTTTGTCCGTTGAGTTGTCTGGTGCTGTTTGCACTCGAGATCGTCGTTATGGTTCGTTCTGACCTTAATGGCATCAATTCGGCTTGAGTTTGACCGAATCGGCTTAGATTTGATAAAAATGACTGTTTTGTCTCTCCCGGGGTTGCCCTTATTGTCGGCATGACCTTTAGTTGACTTCCTGTAGTTGTTTCAAGACTTATATAGGAGGGAGATAGAATTTTACATTAAAAAAATTAGCGAAAACGAGGTACGCAGACCCCATTAAATAAAACCTATACATTCAAGCATTCAACTAAAATAAAATCTAATCACATTGATCAATAGTTCATAATCAATCCCGTTTATTATCATACATATCACCATATGCATCAATAAATAAAATATTTAATATATACATTGATATCGATTTAATGGGCAATTCTAGTTAGTTTCGAAATCCAATTTTAACTCTAATTAGTTATCATGGAATCCAATTCCAACTCTAATTAGTTAGCATGAAATCAAATTCTAATTAAAATAAACATCTTTATTTTAATCCAATTCTAAATCTAATAAACTTCTTTATTAATATGGAATTATAGAAAAACATATAACTTTAATTTTATTTAAAATAAACCTTTTATCGTAATTAGAAATCAAAATAATTAGATTTTTTTTTCCTGGATAGTGGCGCTGCGGCGCCGCTAGTGAACTAGTATTCGGCTCTGCGGCACTCTGTTTACACTGTAAATAAGCGCAGCAACGCCGGGTCGCCCCTTTCTCTGAACCGGATCGGCGCTTCCAACGCCAGTCACCATGAACTGTTTTTGCAGTTCACGAATTGTGTAGTTTTTCTCCAAAAACATGATTCCTATCTAAAAATTATGCCTAATTAAATTTTTCCAAACACATATCAAATAAAAATAATTAATAACTCGCATAAAGGTTTGGCTCTGATGCCACTGTTAGGTTTGTAATAATCAAAGTAGCGGAAGCATGGTAAAAACTGATTGTAAAATTTTACAAACCTTATACCCGGATCATCCTTTATGCACAATTATTAATTAAACGAAAGAGAAGAAATTATAGAATCGTACCCTTGTAGAACTAAGCTTCCACATATACGAGTTCAACTCCAAATCATTCGTGATCTCCTTGAGTTCTCCGAGATTGATTCTTTCCTTTGATCAACGTTAGCCACCCAAATGTTTGGCCTCTAGAGGTGATCCATCAAGGAAGAAGAATTATTCAAGAAGGTGGGTGTTTGGCTAAACCCTAATTCTATCTCTATAGAATGTGTATACTATTCCAACTATTGGAATAGTGTGTAGTGTAACATTGTTTCATAATAAGACTTTATTATTTATAGATGTAGGCAACCCTCCTAAACCATTTAGGCATAGGGTTTCATATTAATAAATTAAATCTTTTAATTAATTAGGCTTCTCAATTCTATTGGAAATAATTAAACTCCTTTAATTAATTAGCCTTCTAATCTTATTAGGAATATATGAGAGAGAGATTATCTTATTAATTAATTCCCAAACTCCTTTAGGAATTAAATAATAATAATAATAATAATAATAATAATAATAATAATAATAATAATAATAATAATAATAATAATAATAATAATAATAATAATAATAAGACTCCTCTTATTAATTTATATTTAATATTTCTAAAATATTAAATAATAAATATTAAGCCAATTAATTTATTCTATCACCATAGATTAAATTAAACATACTTAACTTATTATTACGATTATGCCATTAGTTTCTGTAATAAATATTTTTTTCTTTTATGGTGTGACTCTTTAGGTTCTCCATATTAAATCGGTTGTGAATAAATCAATTAGAATAATTTTAATCTTATTTAAATAAATAAATTAAATAATAATTTATTTAAATAAATAATATTTATTCTACAATAAAGTAAGCCCCCTTAACGATCAACGACTTTCCAGATAATATAGATTTTAACATTAATTTTAAAAGAACATGTGAGTAAATAGTTATCGTACAATTCATTCCTTCCACCATTCAATGTCTCAATTAAATATAAGACATGGATTTACTATCAAGTCTTATTTTATTTAATTATATGTATTTCGATTCTAAAATGCACAACTCCAAATAATGCAAATTAGAAACTCCTTTCTAATTTCATTCTGCATTGGCCAAGAACTACTGGGTTGTCATTTATCGAATCACATAGGACATTCTTTTCTTTTACTAGAAGTGGTAGAGTCTTTATTGATCATTCATTATCTCCATGTATAAATTATTATACCCAAGCATACCCTTTGATATACCCTTAGGGTCTTAAGGGACATGTCGAAGTATAACTCATCATACGCAAGATACTATGATGATCTCAAGTCTAAGGATTATTTGTACTAAAATCACCTAAGAAATTCCTATTAATAAGCAAGTAAAACTCTATTAGGTATTCTTTAGCGAGCCACGGTCAGTGAACTTATTCTCCAATAAGCACCTACATACTTGCTTTAGTGTCTCCACACAAATGATTATGAGATCGATCATTCTCATCTAATGAGCAAGTAACGTATATACCAATCTATCCGAATTCACTAATTCCTTTTTAGTAATCCAACGATTAGGAACTATTTTAGTTTTAAGCTATCTAAGAATTTAGATCTCATTAGCAAGATCATCATTATGATTCTAAAAGCATTGTTTAAAATTATGGGTTTATCATATATTATAAAAACAGCACCATGTAGATAAATTATATGGCTTTAATTAAATAATATTTTTATTAATAAATGAATAAATTTTTTACAAAGTAATGCTTTATCATCAAACATGATTGGCTTGTATGCATATTACTTTCAATCTCCCACTTGCACTAAACCCAATCGCCATGGTATCTCATCCCTATCTTATCTAAGTGACGATCAAACTGCTGTTGTGTTAAAACTTTAGTAAATAGATCTGCAATGTTGTCTTGAGAGTCCACACGCTCCAGGATGACATCTCCTCTTTCAATGATCTCTCTAATAAAATGAAATCATCGCAACACGTGTTTGGATTTTTGATGAGACCTGGGTTCCTTAGCATGTGCAACAGCTCCGGTGTTGTCACAGAATAAAGGTACTGCTCCTCTAATGATAGGAACCACACCAAGTTCAGTTATAAACTTCTTCATCCAAAATAGCTTCCTTTACAGCTTCACTTGCAGCTATGTACTCTGCCTCTGTCACTGAATCAGCAACAGCTTGCTGCTTGGAACTCTTACAACTCACTGCGCCACCGTTTAAGATAAACACATACCCCAAAACGAATTTACTGTCATCTTGATCCGTTTGAAAACTTGAGTATGTGTAGCCCTCTAGTTTCAACTCAGACTCATCGTAGACAAGAAATACATCTTTAGTTCTTCTTAAGTACTTTAGGATATTTTTCACTGCCTTATAGTGTTCTTCTCCAAGATTCGACTGATATCTGCTTGTTACACTAAGAGTATGAGTAACATCCGGTCTAGTATATATCATACCATATATACATGATAGATTCTATTTCTGAAGAATAAGGAATCTTACTTATACGGTCTCCCTCCTCAGGTATCTTTGGGGCCTGTTTCTTGGAGAGATGTATTCCATGACTTGTCGGCATGAGACCTCTCTTGGAATCTTCAATGCTAAACCTCTTTAACATCGTGTCAATGTACGTTCCTTGGGACAAGCCAAACATCCTTTTTGATCTATCTCTATAGATCTTTATCCCCAAAATATAGGATGCTTCTCCCAAGTCCTTCATGGCGAAGTGTTTAAATAACCAAATTTTGATCGACTTTAGCATAGGAATATCATTCCCTATCAGTAATATATCATCAACATATAATACAAGGAATGATACAGAGCTCCCACTAACCTTCTTGTACACACATGATTCATTCTCATTTTTGATAAAATCAAACTCTTTGATTTTCTCATCAAAACGGATGTTCCACCTTCGAGAAGCTTGCTTTAATCTATAAATTGCTCGTTGTAGCTTACAGACTTGATTTGTTCTAATCGGTGAAACAAAACCCTCTGGCTGTGTCATATGCACATCCTCCTCAAGGTTTCCATTGAGGAAGACCATTTTCACGTCCATCTGCCAGATTTCGTAGTCATAGTAAGCTGCAATTGTAAGAAAAATCTGAATGGACTTGAGCATAACTACTGGTGAGAAGGTTTCATCATAGTCAAAAGCTTATCTTTGTCTTAAACCTTTCGCAACCAGTCAGGGCCTTATAGGTCTCTACCTTGCTGTCTGCTCCAGTCTTTCTTTTGAAGACACATTTGCACCCACTAGGCTTAATGCCATCAGGTGATGAAACCAAAGTCCATAATTTGTTCGGAGTCCATATCGGATTTCATAATTTCTTGCCATTTTTTTGAGTCTTTACTACTTATAGCCTATTCGTAATTCAAAGGATCATCATTATCTATGATGCGTACCTCATTGTCATCCTCTATGACGAATCCATACATATCAGGTATCTTCGGTACTCTCCTAGATTTACGAATAGGGTGTGTTACAGTAAGTTCTTCCACTTGGTCAGGTACCTGACTTTGATCTGTAGTAATTTGTGGTTCTTGAATTTTTTTCAAGATATATCTTACTCCCACTGACCCCTTCGAGGATAAACTCTTTTTCCAAGAAGGCAACATATTTTGCAACAAACACCTTTTGATTAGTTGGATGATAGAAATAATACCCTGATGTTTCTTTAGGGTATCCCACAAATCTACACTTGTCGGATCTAGTTTGCAGCTTATTATTCTCAAACTTTTTGACAGAAGCTGAACAACCCCAAGTCTTAACATGCTTAAGATTTAGTTTACTCCCTGTCCATATCTCATATGGAGTCTTTGGGATGGATTTGGTAGGTACCTTGTTAAGTAGGTATGCATCCGATTCTATGGCATAAATCCAGAAGGAAACTGGAAGATCGGTAAAGCTGATCATGGAACGAACCATGTCCAACAATGTTCTATTTCTCCTTTCAGACACACCATTCAACTGTGGTGTTCCTGGTGGAGTCCACTGTGAGATTATACCATTTTCTTTGAGACAATTGAGAAACTCATCGCTTAAGTATTCACCACCTTGATCCGATCGAAGAATCTTAAAACTCTTGCCAGTTTGTTTCTCTACTTCACTTCTGAATTTTTTGAACTTTTCAAATGATTCAAATTTATATTTCAATAAATACACATATCCAAATCTTTAATGATCATCAGTGAATGTAATAAAATATAAATACCCTCCTCGGGCATTCGTTGTCAAAAGTCCACAAACGTCTGTGTGTACCAACGCTAACAACTCTATAACTCTTTTTCCTTTTCCACTAAAAGAGATTTAGTCATCTTATCCATGAGACAAGATTCACAAGTTGGATATAATTCATAATCAGATAGCTCTAAGAGCCCATCTATATGCAACTTGGATAATCTTGTTTAAATAATATGACCAAGTCTACAGTGCCACATAAAAGTATAATTAATATCATCTCTTTTCCTTTTTTTAGTTTGTTCAATTTAAAGTATAATTTCATACAAGTCAAATAAGTAAAGTCCATTCAGTAATTTTCCAACTCTATATAAAACATCCTTATTATAAATAGAACAACTATTGTTCTTTATTCTAATATTATAACCATCCATATCCAATACAGAAATAGAAATAATATTTCTTATGATTGTTAGAACGTAATAACAATTATTTAAATTAATGGACTTGCCCATAGGCAGTGCTAAACAATAAGTCCCTACAGCTAATGCAGCAACCTTTGCTCCATTTCCCACTCGTAGGACGACTTCATCCTTGTTCAGCTTTCTACTTCTGACCAGTCCCTGCATAGTACTACATATGTGAGAACCACAGCCGGTATTCAATATGAAAAAGAAATAAGAATGGGAGGTGTTAAGCTTTTTATCATCCTGGCGTCGAGCTATTTTTCCGCAGGACCTCCCCTACAGTATCGTCACCGCAGTAGAGTTTAAAAAATCCTTTTGTAGCAAATCGTTTATTAAGAAAAATTGAGCGAACGACGGGAATTCCCAAGTAGAAGTTTGACTTTTAGAAAAATTAATTTCAATCATGAACAAATCTTGATTGAAAGTCGAAGCTTCTCTAAGCTTCTTCTCTGCCAGAAACTTATTGCAGTTCCTCTTCCAGTGACCTGAATCATTACAATGGAAGCACATTCCTTTGCTAGCTAGATCATGTTTTTTAGATACTTGACTTATCATAGAGTTGTGCTCTACGTTCTGCGCATCTTTCTGTTCTTCAGTCTGTTAATAGTGGAGTGATGAAAATCATAGACTTATTCTTTGTGTTATCAATACAATTATGACTTTGGATTCTATTTTACTATCTAATTGCTTTATGTTGCATGGGCTTGATGTGCAAACTTCTCTTTACTCTTCGAACACTTTAGCAACTCTTCGATAGAAAATAGTTCTTTGATATGTTTAACTCCCAATGTTTTACATTATTGGCTGCTACTTTACGAACTTCTAATTACTCTGCGAAATGTTATGAGCTTTATGATCAGGCAGAGTATCTTTGCAATGTAACTCTTATAGAGACCTTCTGGAGATTCCTTTTGGTGAGAACTATACTCAGATATTCTCAAAGTATATCCTTCTGCTATTGGCTTCTTCTTGTTTGGCCTTCACCTTATATCCATGACACGTAGGTAAGCTTTACCATCACTTTTAGCTCTAAGGTCAGCTTTACAACTGATGCTTTAAGATTCTGAGGCTGACTTTACGATCTTGACTTCACTGAACAATCTTGGAGTTATCTTACGATATGAATTTTATTCAGCGTCTGCTTTTCTACATTCAGCCTTTACTAAACGAGCTTTACTTGACTTTACGATTCACTGATCACTTTGAAAGTTGATTATTACTTTGCGAAGTGATATTTACGATAATCGTAATAGCTCTGCGAATACTTCCTATAACTCTATGATAGCCTTGCAACTTTGTGATCATTTTGTCCACTCTACAAACCGACCTTCGCCTTACAATTCTGAGTAAGTTCTGCAATCCACCTGATACTTTATGAACATAAGTTTGACTTTGCGATTCATCTTCATAATACGAAACTGGCAGAGTAACTTGACAATCAATAGAACCCTAAGAGCTATACATCAAATCAACCCAACAAGATCAACCTAATATTATTTGATCTTTCTAACCTAAGTCCTTGTACATCAAATCATTTGTAAGGACTTTACAAAACATACTTATACAAGTATACATTTATCATATCGTTCTACAACTATATAGACTACTCTGCTAACGACATTTACACTACTCACATACACAGTAACTTTTAAAAATGATCTTATCTATTACATATATAGATAGGTTACAGATCAACCTAATAAGTTTGATAATTCTAATCTAAGTCATTGTACATAAATATGTCAGTTAAGGACTGTACAAAACTTATGCATACAAATATACTTTGTGTTTCATCATCATCAAATCATATACATTTGGAATCTTATGAATGTTCTGATCAGTCTCGCCCTAAATAAAGCAACCTCCTAATCTACATATTGATTCCTAACACATTAATCTACTAACAAGGATTAGAATCAGAAAAATACTCAAGATTACAACTTTTCCCAATGTTTCGTTTCAACCTTTTCACTTCTTGTTAAATTAGGTTAATTATATTGAATTGTTAACCAATAATTCATTAGTATTTATAGGCCTCTCACGATGGTCATATAAATAAATCCCTCCTAAATCTACCACGATGTGAATAGAATTAGGAAAGAACACCATAGCTAAATAAATCAATATATCTCTATATGAATTAAATTAACAAGGATTTTAAGCATAGATTTTTTTAGATTACATATGACATATAGGTATATCTCTATATCTTTATCCGATACACGAATAATGAATTCCATCTCATGCAAAAAACACAAACATATGCTAACATATATCCAGGTCTAAATCTATATTCCATCTCTCAATTTCATATAGATTACCACGCTAATTACTGGCCAAACAATTAAACTTTTAAGTACAATATATGAAAGACAATCCAATTATAATAAAAAAGGAAGCAAATTAATTTTAACTACACATTGGGTTCAATTGCAATCTTAATTAAAAATTAACCCATAAAAGAAATCAAATTAATAAGATAATCCATCATATCCAAGGTTACAAAAATAAAAAGGAAAGGGAAGAGAATAAAAATCTGTATATGAAGCTCGATCTCCAATCTCTGCCTTCAATCCTTGCTCATTCGTGTTGAATCTTTCTTCAGATCTAACTTTATTCCTTGCTTCTAATTCTACTCATACTCTAATCTACTCCTAATTACCTTTAATTCTATGCCTCACATCATGTATTTATAGGTTATAAATCCAATCTCTAGCTTAGGACAAAAAACAATCTAATTTGGAGTAAAAGAACATGCATAAATGCGTCAAAACTTGGTTTGGCCACGACCTGAGCTGATTCTCTGGTGGTTTGGAGCGGCAGCGCCGAGAATGTACTGGGAACTGGCGCGACCATGCTGGGTAATTTTATGGTTCGACGTCCTTTGGTAAAACGACCATAACTTTTGATCCGAGAGGATTTACGGGACGTGCCACCTATCAAATCGTAGCTCTCGATGAAACCTACAATAAAATCCAAGTTTCAAGCCAAGAACACGAATCCAATATGGCATTAAAAGCACTTACATCTTCCTTTCCTGCTTTTGCTTGCATATTTTACTCCAAAAGATGTCCGAATTACTTTTCCTTGCTTCTTCCTACAAAATAACATAAAAGTAACTTAAAATACTTAAGAACTCAAAAATTATCAATTAAAAGATAATTAATAACATGTATAAAACCCACTTATTAAATACCCGCAAACTTAAATCATTGTTTGTCCTCAAGCAAAACACTAAGAACAACTTTAACAATTAATTCTAAATAGCAACTAATTCAAATAATGAATCAAAATGAATTTGAACCATGAACTCAAAGCTTTCATTAAAATGATATCTCATGCAAAATCTCAAAAACATGCAATGTTTAAAATTTTAACATATTCATCAGTTTCGCATCTATTTGTGACCCTTTAAGTGTGTGTCTGCATCCAAATGTTCAAACAAATCATGACTCAAATAAGATTATATAATCAAATATTTCATAAAAGATATTCAATATAAACTTTAAAAACCTACCTTTCACATTAATCAGTTCCACATTTATTCATGACCCTTTAAGTGTGTGTGTGCATCCAAATGTTCAAGCAAATCATGACTCAAATAAGATTATATAATCAACTAATTCATAAATAATATTCATTATCAACTTTAAAAACCAACCTTTCACATTAATCTCTACTGAAGAATGTAAAACATAAATTTAGAGAATCAAAAGGATATTTAGAAAATTTAAGCACGCTTGAACCCTTCCCAAGTAATTCAAAAACACAAATTTTCCCTTTATTTTTTTCTTTTTAGTGAGTGTGTTTTATGCTCCATCCCACTTTCCATTGAACGAGTGTATTTTATTCTCTATTTCGCTACATGTGTTTGAGTGAGTGCGTTTTACGTTCCATCTCAACCCACCACATAATATAATTTATCAACTTGGGAAGGTACAATTTTTTCAAATTATCCATAATTTCACCCAAACTTATATTAATGCCTCAATTTCGCTTCGAATGATGCTTAAATAAATTTCTAAAGTTTCAATGAAATATCCCACGAGCACTTAACAATATAAACTTTTTAAGCCCCAACTAACTAAACATAGGAATATGTGCTTTTAAGTGCAAAAAGATAATAAACAATGTAAAACCAACTCAAAAGTCAATCTTTAAACTAAGCATGCTTCTCAATTTCATAAAAGTTAGACATTAAACTCATTTTTTTTCTTTTATCATCGGCCATAATCAAATACAATCAAATCATTGCTTATCTATCCTAAAAACATACTATCTAACATGCAAACCTAATAAAATATATCAAGTGCCAAATAGAACAAAAACACGAATGCATCCCCAAACTTAAACTAGACATTATCCTCAATGACTAAGAAAGAATGAATTAAAGCAAGAGACTTCCCCGAGAACATGTCGATTTACCACGTCTGCGTCCTAGTCTTCCGCTGAGTCTGGAGAGAATTCCATTTTTGTTCAAAACTTAGCACCTGAAAACATTTGTCACACTAATTAAATTGCAATTAAATGCAAACTACATGAACTAAAATGCAATCAAATAAAATAAAAACAAAAATTAAAGTTGTGTTGCCTCCCAATAAGTGATTATTTTATATTCTCACCCTGACTACTTCCTCTTCTCTTAATCTGGTTCAACCGCAAAAAAATGTCATTGCATGCCTCTTCTTAGTCTTTTCTTTGAATTCTTTGGCATCATTGTACGTTTGAAAACTCCCCAAACTTATCTTCATCCATTGGCAGAAAATAACTCTCATCATTTGATTCAATCTTTCCTGCATCCTTGACCACATCAACCCAGAAACACTCCTCACGATTATTTGGAAGCTTGATTGCCTTGAACACCTTGAATGTAACCTCTTTTTCTTGTGGCCCAATCTTGTTCTTTTCCTTTTCATCTTCATTAATATCTTCCGCATCATCGCGTGACCTTTTTAGTTTTTCTCCCAAAACCTCATGTAACTCCTTACCATTTCGAAGTGTCTCTGAATTGCCTTCTCTTCTTGGATTATGTAAGACACCAACTTTTTATAAATAAGATTTAATTTCCTCTATATATTATTTTAAATAGTAAGGTGTTGATTTGATAAATGTGATAAGTTATGGGTGATATGTGTAAACTTTACAAAGTAAGCAAGTGATCATAAAGTATTCGTTGTGTCGGGGAATATTCATTTGGTCAGGGAATATTATTTTTTTGGGAAATATTCGTACGACGGCGAAATCATTGGTTGATCCCATAATGGAATAATTGTCGGATATGGAAAGCGACAGAAGTAACCTTTTTATAAAAATAACGGTAAAACTTTTACCGTTAAACTGTTAAAATATCCAGTGATATAAGAACAGTAATACGCGTTGTTGCACAGTAGCACACGGTATTGCACAATAATTCTAATTATTTATTCTTACGTAAGAATGCACTCATTCAATAATTGTTACAGTAATTACTATTCAGTATTCTATATTATAGATTCAATAATTGCTACATTGATAATTGCATATTATTTTATATTATTGATTCAATAATTGTCACAGTAACCAATGCACAGTATTAAATCAATAATTGTCACACCTATTATTGAAATGATATTATTAGATAGCATTATTGACAATGTCTAGAAAGTTCTGTCGAGAAAAGGGGATAGGTTATATAATTGCACGCCAATGAGGAGAAATTCTTATCGGAAAGCCCCATCTTTCCTAGGAACGACCTGATTGTCAATATTGTAATTTTATAATATTAATTATAATAATTGATGAATAAAATAAAAATTATTGATAAATATGATAAGTAAATATTTGTTCAATTTTGATATAAATGGAGAAATTTTTAGCATGAGACATTTGTTGAAAGTTGGCATTTTATCTTCTCCGATAAAATAATTCATTCAAACATATTATTATAATATTACATTATAATAGTATAATGTGATAATATAATAGTATAATTTTATAATTTAAATGATAATATTATTATAATAAATTTATGGCATAAAAATAAAATGAGGTGGAAGAGAGCAAATTGAATTTGAATTCTTTTAATAATTATAAATGTTTTTAATATATATATATATATATATATATAATAAAAACATGTGTTAAAGGAAATGAAGTGAGCAATTTGGTTTTTAAAACCTTGTTTTCAAAAGAGAGGTGCTGAGAAGCATCCGCCTGCATGATTTGTCAAAGGTGGTGTGCTACCACTTTCCTATAAATAGGTTGCTTAGTTAAGAAATGAAAATCACACCAGAATCAGAAAATTCTTTCTCTATAATATTGAGCGTATTTCTTGTTAGTATAAGAATATTTTGAGTGTGGGTAACAGTGCAAGATTTCCTCAACATAATCTCCGATATCCGAGTCAGATCTAGTATTCTATTAAGGTAAATGATATTATTTTTCTCGTAATGTTATTTTCTTTTAATATTCGTAGAGAATATTATTTTCTTTCATATTCCATATTATGAAAGTGATAATATTTCATTTCATATTCCTAAATTTAAACTTACTACGGTAAATATTGCTTCTATAATTCTTGAAATGATTAGAAATTCCTTGAGTTTTGCGTTTCATCTAATATCATTTCAACGGAATATTGGTCTGAACTTTCTTAGAAAATTTTTATCTTTTCATGTCGGGGTACTATTCATACATACGGTACTATTCATAAGTACTGTTCACAAAAAATTAAATTTTATTTTCTTTATCCAAGTTATCTTTTATGGATCTAATTCTTGAAATTGGATCCATGTTTTGCTCTTCATATTGATAATTTAAATATTCTTGAATTCTAGATAAATTGAATTATAAATCTCTAATATTTATCTTTGATCTCACTTGATTCATTCTTAATATCATTGTCATAATCCTTAAACTTAAATTGTGATAAAAGTTATCTTTGGCCCGTAATGCAAAGATGAACTGTTGATTGATGAATATCTTTGGCCTGTATTGCAAAGATGAGCTGTTGATTTATGAATATCTTTGGCTCGTAGTGCAAAGATGGACAAGTGTTTGACATGATCATGACCACTGGTGGTACAAATGAATATATTTGGTCCGTAGTGCAAAGATAAATTATTGATTTGAAATATTTATTGAATGATGCTACAGGGATAAAATATTGATGATGAACTTTTAAATCATAGAAGATAGTAGACATCATTCTCTACTTGACTATTTTAATGGATTACTATTTTCGCAGCAGTTGTTGATCTAAAACTTGTTGTCTATTGTATTCTATCAGATTTTTCCCTATTAAGGACTAAGGATAATTTGTTCTACATTATCTTAGTCATAATATTCTTTACTGGGCAAGTTGAGCTCACCCTTTTCTTTCATTGTTCTCTTCAGAAATGAGAATATAGCTGGGAATAGCCGGGGAATGGAGTGATGGTTCGAGATAGTGCTATAGTAGTCCTCACTATTTTATAAAATAGTGTGATAATAATTGTAAATAAGGACTGAATTTGAGCTTTAATATTTTCTACAAAATATATGTATTAAAGCTTATAGTTTGTGTGGTCGTATTTTGCACGACCGTTTAATATAAAAAGGTTTGTATTTGATTTTTGTACCATGTATTTGGCGACTCAAAATGGGTTGTGTGGACCTATTTTGGGGGCATCACAGTTGGTATCAGAGCTTAGGGATATGATCTCTGGCGGAGATCTGGGAGTAGAACTAGGAGGGGAGAGACGAGTAAAACCTTCACTAGTGTGCCGTACCTAAGTTTATTTATTATTTAATTGGTTGGTCGGAATATAGGAATAATATGTGATATGTCAATTTCTTTAATTAACCCTTGCTTTGTGACAATAATTGAAAATGGTATCTGAAAATCTAGAGATAAGCAATGGAGCGAGATAATGAGACCGTTCAACCAAAGGACAACAACCATAGTCGTACCGGTGGCAATAGTCATCGGAACAATGATAACCAGTGTGGAGAAAATTATCATGCCAGAAATGGTAACCACTTCGGTGGTAATCATGACCAAAATAATAGAAGAAGTGAGTCAGGTGGAAATTTCAAAAAGAGAAGATACAATAATGACGACGAAAAGATATCGACAGCAGCAGCACCAGCACCAGTACCAGCACCAGCACCAGCACCAGCAACCGTATCTAGGGTAGGGGAACGACCATTGGTCTTATGTTACAAATTCGGACAAGAAGGACACTTCAGTCCAAACTGCCCACATCAATCCAAGGTGTGCTACAATTGCGGAAAAAAAGGTCACATAGCTCGAGTGTGCCCTACAGCAAAGTCAAGTCCAGTTGGGATGGAGACTCCAAAGGCTGTCCCGGACAAGTCAAAGTCGATGGTTCAGGGGAGACCTTTTGTCGTGACTACCCAAAAAGCTAGGAACCCAAACGAAGTTATCACGGATAAACTAATAATAAACTCTTACGAAGTCTATACCTTATTAGATACCGGTTCCACCCATTCTTTTATTTCACCTGCTTGTGCTCAACGTTTGAGCTTGACCCCTGAGAAACTAGACTTTAATTTATCTGTTGAAACTTCATTGGGAGAAACCTTCGTTACATTCACAGTTTACAAATCTTGTTTGATTCAAATTGGCACCCTCACATTACCTGTTGATCTTA
This sequence comes from Panax stipuleanatus, assembly GCA_020205555.1. Lineage (NCBI taxonomy): Eukaryota > Viridiplantae > Streptophyta > Magnoliopsida > Apiales > Araliaceae > Panax > Panax stipuleanatus. The sequence goes on from CM035123.1 coordinate 89,852,894, forward strand.
TTTCTTTGAAAATACTTGCATTTGATGTGATTTTAGGAATCGACTGGTTAACCACTCATCATGCTAAAATTGATTATTTTCGTAAGGTTGTTAGCTTTCATATTCCTAACCAACCTGTTATGCAAATTAAAACAACCAAACCACTAAAATCAATCATTGTCATTTCAAGTCATAAAGCTATTCGTTTATTGAAAAACGGATGTCAAGCTTTCTTAGCCTATGTCACCGATTTAAACAAGAATACGTCAGACTTGAATGATATTTCTATTGTTAATAAATTCCCTGATGTATTTCCTGAAAAACTTCCTGGCCTACCCCCGGAACGTGAAGTTGAATTTTTTATTGACCTTGAACCCGGTACAAAACCCATTTCCAAAATCCCATATCGAATGGGCTCCTATTGAACTTCAGGAGTTAAAGGTCCAACTACAGTAGTTGTTAGACATCGACTTTATATGTCCTAGTATATCGCCTTGGGGTGCTCCTGTTTTATTCGAAAAGAAGAAAAACGGGAGTATGCGACTTTGTATTGATTATCGGGAGTTGAACCATGTCACCATCAAGAATAGGTATCTGTTACCTCGCATTGATGACCTGTTCGACCAGTTGTAAGGTGCTAAATACTTCTCAAAGATCGATCTTCGTTCTGGATATCATCAGTTAAGGATTAAAACTGATGACATTCCAAAGACTGCCTTTAGAACTCGATACGGGCATTATAAATTCTTAGTTATGTCTTTCGGATTAACCAATGTCCATGCCTGCCTTCATGGACGTGATGAACCGAATATTCAAGAAATATTTGGATAATTTCGTGGTTGTCTTTATTGATGACATCCTAATATAATCCAAAAGCCTCAAATATTTCTTCACCCAAAAGGAACTCAACCTACGGCAACGACGTTGGCTCGAGCTGTTGAAAGATTATGACCATACCATTCAATACCATCCTGGAAAAGCGAACGTGGTAGCTGACACGTTGAGTAGAAGATCGTATGCGGGTATAAGTGCGATATTGTCAACACAAAGCCCCATTTTGTATGACTTACAAAGGAAGGAGATAGAGTTAAAGACTCCATGGACCCACGTGAAGATGGCAAATATACGCGTAGAACCAACGTTAATTGATAGAGTTAAAGCTGCTCAAGTTACAAACCCGGAGCTAATGAATATGAAGAAGAAGGTGCAAGAAGGTGCTATTCCAGAAGCAAGAGTCGACGAAAAGAGAATACTTCGAGTCAACTCCAGACTTTGTGTTCCTAACGACTCTGAATTGAAGTATAAAATCATGATGGAAGCACACAACACACCATTTGAAATCAATCTTGGAAGTACCAAAATGTATCGTGATCTTCAATATACATTTTGGTGGAGTAATATGAAGAAGAGATCGCGGAGTTTATCTCGAGGTGTTTAACGTATCAACGTGTCAAGGCAAAGCATCAAGTGCCAAAGTGTTTATTGCAACAACTTGAAATTCCAAAATGGAAGTGGGAACACATCAACATGGATTTCGTTACGGGTCTTCCCAAGGTTTCTCAAGGCATAGATGCAATTTGGGTTATTGTCGATAGATTAACCAAGTCTGCTCATTTCTTGCCTATACGAGAGACTTATTCACTTGAACGACTTGCTCGTATGTACATAAATGAGATTGTAAGACTGCATGGTATGCCAGTATCCATAGTTTTTGATCGAGACCCTAGATTCACTTCAAGATTTTGGGTCAGCTTGCAGAAAGCTACGGGCACGGATTTATGATTCAGTTAAGCATATCATCCTCAAACGGACTGGCTAGTCGGAAAGGACTATTCAAACAAAATCTTAAATTCTAACATATTTTTAATATACATAAACACCACAACACATAATCAAAACATTTAATTTCCTATGATTTTGAAGAAAACACCATTTTTAGGCGTTCTTGAAGAAAATTTACACTGTGAGTTTGTTTTTAAACCAAATAATGTAATTCAAATCGTATTAACTTTATTTCTTAAAATATTATTGTAATCTATGATTAATTTACATAACATAGCATAATCAAACACAAATTTTGATAATTAAAGACTATTTTTCAAAACTAATTCACTATAACTTTTAATGAACATGATTTCTTCATGTTCTTCATATTTACATGAAATTGATCACTTAATTGGTCATATAACACATATATAATCGTATATATATTCATCATAACATATATAAATCATAATCACATAAATTTCATGAAAACTAATTTTACAGAGAAGTTGTAAAACTATGAAAACACTGAAGAACACAATTTAGAAATCATGGAGTTAGAATTATACCCTTTCTAGCTTTCAAGGAAGATGATGATGGTGATTCTTTGTTTATAAAATCACAGAGTCTTCTCCTGCTTTCTTTCTTCTCTGTTTTTCTTTCTCTAGCTCTCTGTTCTTTTTTTTCTTCTTCTTTGTTTTTCCTAACTCCCTTATTATCTAACGTAGTATAGATATAATATAACTGACAATATAGATATAATATACGTATAAATATAATAACTAACAATAATGTAGATTAATTATTTATTAGTTACATTGTTTTTAAATTCAAAAGCCACTAGGGCTTGTTTGGCAAAAACTCATTATTTTTAAAAATAACTTTTTAGTAGTTAAGGCCATGTTTGGTAAAAACTCTTTAAAACCCTTTTATTTATTTTGATAAATTATTTTAACACATAGTTTAAATGTTACTACTTTATTTAATTAAATTTTAACCTTCTAATTTAATTAAATACAAGCTAACACTCAATCATTAATTAAAATTATCACATAATACTAAATTGCTACAAAATTATAATTCACTTATTAATCATAATTCATGTAACAAATTGATAAATCTTTATTAACAATTACCACATAATATTCATCTAATTTAATTGTTCTTAATTAAATTAGAACTACACCACACAATTACTTACACATAAATTTAATTAATCATATTGTACTTAACTAAATTACTCCATAACATAATCACATAAATTATTTATTTAACTCAATAAATAAATCAATTAAATATTTTTTTAACTCAATAAATAAATCAATTAAATATTTATTTAATGCAATAAATATTTACAATTAAATACACAAAATCTCATTCGTTACAATATTCTCTCCTTAAAAAGATTTTGTCCCCAGAATCACAATATAAAAAAAAACTCATTCGTCACATTCTTCCCCCCTTAAAAAGATTCTATCCCTAAAATCGATATACAAGAAATTACACAAATAATTGGGGATAGGTTTTCATCATTACATCCTCGAGTTCCCACGTAGCTTCTTCAGCACTGTGGTTTCTCCAGATTACCTTAACAGAAGGTATCACTTTATTTCTAAGTACTTGTTCTTTTCTATCAACTGTTTGAATATGAACTTCTTCATAAGTTAAGTCTTTGTCAAACTGTAATGGTTTATACTCTATCACATGCTTGTAGTCGTGTTTGTACGGTCGCAATACAGAAATATGAAAGATATTATGGATATTATGTAGCTCCGGAGGTAACACAACCTCGTAAGCTACCTCGCCAACCCTTCGCAGTATCTCAAAAGGTCCAATGAATCGGGGACTCAGCTTCCCCTTTTTGCCAAATCTAATCTTCCCCTTCCAGGGAGATACCTTCAGGAAAACAAAGCTTCCCACTGCAAATTCTCGATTTTGATGATGATAATCAGCATACTTCTTCTGTCTGTCTTGAGCAGCAACCAATCTCGTTCTAATTACCTGGACAATCTCAGCAGTTTATTGTACCAATTCTGGTCCCAACAGTTGTCGTTCACCAACCTCATCCCAGCACAATGGAGTCCTGCATTTCCTGCCATACAATGCTTCGCAAGGCGGCTTGCCAATACTTGTATGATAACTGTTGTTGTAGGCAAACTCCACCAACGGTAGATGATCATCCCAGCTTCCTTTAAAGTCCATAACACAAGCTCTTAGCATATCTTCTAAAGTCTGAATCGTTCTCCCGCTCTGACCATCAGTTTGAGGATGGTACGCCATACTCATTCGTAATTACGTTCCCAAGCACTCCTGTAGTTGCTTACAGAAATTTGCTGTGAAACGCGGATCTCTGTCGGACACAATCGATACCGGAACACCGTGTCTAGAGATAATTTCCTTCACGTACAACTTCGCTAACTAATCTAAGTTGTATCTAATCTTGATCGGTAAGAAATGTGCTGACTTTGTTAGTCGATCCATAATGACCCATACTGCATCGAAACCCTTCTGAGTCGTTGGAAGACCAACCACGAAATCCATCGTGATATGCTCCCACTTCCATTCCGGAATCTCTAGCGGTTGCAGCAATCCACTTGGTCTCTGGTGTTCTGCTTTGACTTTTTGGCACGTTAGACATCTCGCAACGCATTCAGCCACGTCTCTCTTCATATTCGGCCACCAAAAATGCTGTCTGAGATCCTGATACATCTTCGTACTCCCAAGGTGAATCGAATATCTTGAACTGTGAGCTTCGCCCAAAATTTCATCTTTGACGTTTGGTACTGGGGTTACCCAGATTCTTCCTTCTAATCGTAGCAGTCCTTCACTATCGATCTTGAATTTTATCTCTTCACCATCGGTTACTCTCTTCCGAATCTTCTCACACTCCTCATCATAAAGTTGTGCCTCTTTCACTTTGTCCACCAAGGTTGGATCGGTAGTTACTTGAAACAGCTTCTCATCCGATTCCTTCGGATACTTAACTTCCAGTTCTAGTTTAGCCATCTCTTCTATTAACTGGTCCTGATCAGTTAATATATTTAACTTCTCTCGACCCTTCCTGCTTAAAGCGTCAGCAACCACATTAGCTTTACCCGAATGGTAAAGAATCTTGCAGTCGTAGTCTTTGATAAGTTCCAACCATCACCTTTGGCGCATGTTCAAATCTTTATGTGTAAAGATATACTTCAGGCTCTTATGATCTGTGTATATCTCACACTTTTCTTCATAAAGGTAGTGTCTCCAAATCTTCAAAGCAAGCACTACTGCCGCCAATTCCAAGTCATGGGTCGGATACTCTTTCTCGTAGTTCTTCAGTTGACGTGACGCATAGGCAATGACTTTGCCGCTCTGCATCAGCACACAGCCTAATCCCTTATGTGAGGCATCACTGTAAAGAATAAAATTTCCTGTACTATTAGGCAATGATAACACAGGTGCAGTATTCAGCCTTTTCTTCAGTTCTTGGAAACTCTCCTCACACTTTTTTGTCCAAACAAACTTAACCGTCTTACGAGTCAAATTCGTCAACGGAGTTGCGATTTTGGAAAAATCTTGAATAAACCTTCTGTAGTATCCTGCCAATTCCAAGAAACTCCTAACTTCAGACGGTGTCTTCGGCTGATCCCAATTCATCACAGCTTCAACCTTTGACGGATCTACTGAAATTCCATCTTTGTCAATCACGTGGCTAAGAAATTGCACACGTTCTAATCAAAATTCGCACTTCGAGAATTTTGCGTATATCTTCTCCCGTCTCAGCGATTCTAATGTTAGCCTTAAATGCTCAATGTGTTCCTCCTCAGTTTTGGAATAAACCAAAATGTCATCTATGAACACTACTACGAACTTGTCTAGAAATGGCTTAAACACCCTATTCATTAAGAGCATTCACAACAGTTTTCTTATCTCTATCCCTACTCTGCACTGCTATTGGGTCATTCTGTAGGATAGAGATTTAATTTTTTCACTATGTACCCAATAGGTTCCTTATATTGATTCCTTAAATATTAAATTTTGAAATTTAAAATTTAAAATTTAAAAGTTATAATTTGAAAGTTCCAACAGTCAAATTATATTTTAACCGTTGTAACTATTTTTTATTTAAAAGTAATTGTTGTTTGAATTTAAAAATTGTAATTATTTTAATTTAAAAATAGATGTGGCTAGAAATCAAAAAGTGGAACGATCATTATGTGTTTATGAGAACTAAAATAATATTATTTTAATTATAAAATAATAAAATTTATAATTAGTAGTAATATTTTTACAAAAATGATCAAAATCAAAATTTAACTGATTTTTAATATTTTATAGTTTTCTTTCTTTTCTAAATCCTTTGTTTAAAAAATAAAAATGAGTGAATTTGATAGACATACTTAAATAAGCAATTAAGTGAGATAAGATCCTTTAACCAACATAAAATCGCAATAAATAGGGTGTGAAGTGTCATTTTACGTAAATAGGGAACGCTCTTTTGATTCCCTCATCTTGAGGAGTCAAATCATATATAGGGATTAAAATAGAGAATTATATAAGGATAAGGAAATTATTGGATACTGATTTATTGATATATTCCTCAAATGTGGGGATAGAGAGTTTATTGGGAAAACTATTGTGAATGCTCTAAGTCCATAAATGCAACTGGTGCATTCGTTAGACCAAATGACATCACTAAGAACTCGTAATGTCCATACCGAGTTCTAAAAGCCGTCTTCGGTATATCTTCCCTTCTTACTTTCAATTGATGATATCCACTTCTCAAATTTATTTTCGAGAAGTATTTAGCACCCTTCAGTTGATCGAACAAGTCATCGATCCTAGGCAAAGGATACTTATTCTTGATCATGACTTTGTTCAACTCCCTATAATCAATGCAAAGCTGCATTGATCCATCCTTCTTCTTCATGAACAATACCGGTGCTCCCCACGATGAAACGCTCAGCAGCAATTCTTGTAGTTGAACCATCAATTCCTCATCTTGATCGGAGCCATTCTGTACGAGGCTTTTGATATCGGAGCAGTCCCTGGTGCTAAGTCTATCACGAACTCTATCTCTCTATCTGGTGAAAGTTCTGGCAAATCGCTCGAAAATACGTCCACAAACTCCCTAACCACTGATATCTCTTCTATCTTTGGACTCTCCTTACGAGTATCCACTATGTAGGCTAAATACCCTACACAGCCTTGTTTCAATAACTTCTTGGCTTGCATAATCGTCAGACAACTCACTTGTCTAGGCGACTTCCTACCATAAAACACTACCTTCGACGGAGTCGTAAGGTTTACAGACTTCTTCTGACAATCGATTACCACACCATGGTTGAACAACCAATCCATACCCATTATAACATCAAACTCCCCAAGTTTTATCGGAATCAAATCTACCATCAATTCTTGACCCTTAATGTCCAATCTACAGTTCTTGTAAATAAACCTAACAGGAATAACCTCTCTATTCGCAATCTCTATGTTGAAGGGGTAAACTAATTCCTCTTTAGGTAAGTCTAAGGTCTTAGCAAATTCATCAGATATGAATGAACAAGTAGCACCTGAATCAAATAATACATATGCATTAATACTATTGATCGAAATAATACCTGCCACCACATCTTTCGATTGCACAGCATCCTGCACAGTCATATTGAATGTTCTGGCAGTGGGTCGAACCGTCTGCAGTGGTCCAGCGATAGTCATAGTACTATTGCTGCCATTTTCTCTGTTTTATGTTGACCCTCCTGCTGGCTTCCTCGGGCAACTTCGGGCCATGTGATCTTTAGATCCACATGTGTAGCAAGCTCCTTTCTTCAATTCAGCGCAATGTGGCCTTCCTGACCACAGTTGAAGCATACTCGCTTCCCCCTCAGGCACACTCCAGTGTGATTCTTCCCACATGTAGCACATGCTTCAATCCTCCTCTTCTGTTGGCTTCCTTGTTGACTCCCAGCAGACGTGTTGTCGCTCAATTTCCTCTTCTGGTTGATAGCACCGCTACCACCAGCCTTGTTCTCTGTCTTATTCTTCTTCTTCTGATCCTGGTTGTCATTGGTCACCGCATAGCTTCCACTTTCAGCTAGGTTGGCTTTTTAGAACAGCTGCAAATGTATTCAACTGGAACATGGAGACCTTGCTGTAGAGCCAGGGCTTCAATCCCTGCTCAAATCTTCTCGCCTTTCTCTCGTCGGTACTAACTTGGTACGTCGCAAACCTAGCCAGCTCGTTAAATTTCGTAGCATACTCCGGCACCGTCATTGCTCCCTATTTCAGTTCTAGAAATTGAACCTCCATTTGGTTTTGAGAGCTTATGGGGAAATACATTTCAAAGAACATCTCTTTGAAACGATCCCACGCTATAACACCCTCTCCTTCCCTAGTTTTGTTGGCCTGCCACCAAAAGCTAGCTTCCAACTTTAACATGAACGTCGCAAAAGCCGTCTTCTGGTCTTCGCTAACTCTAGCCACATCGAAGACCTTCTCCATCTACATTATCCACGTCTGGGCCTCTATCGGATTCACCGATCCCTGAAATTTAGGCGGTCCTACTGCCTTGAACTCCTTAAACAGTTGTATTTTGGACTTGCGGCTGATTCGCAAGCGCTCCCGTCAGTAGGTTCACCAACTGTTGAACCGAATTGGGATTCGTCCCGTTGTTGTTGTTATTAGTCAAACCCTCTGGGTTTTGACGTGTAGGTCTTCTTCTTGGAGGCATTGTTCTGTTAAGACATACTTTTATTAGATCCTTTACTCATTTATTAAATATTCAAGTTCATACTTAAATATTTAGATAAATTAATTCACATTTGAACACATAGCACGTCAATAAAGTAAGATATTTTAGTCATTCATAGTTTTAAACTATAGAGTAGATAGCATCTCTGCTATTTACATCATCTTTCCTGAACTGAATAAGTTACAGGGTTACATCATTATCTTATCCTATTATTATCTCAAATTCTTGGATTTATATTTATTTATATAAAAAAACCACATAATTAATGACTCTACTACCTAGGCATATTAAGACGTCACACAGCCTCTCCACATTCTTCTTCCATCACCCGGAACACTGTTCTGCGATCCACTATGTACCACGATAAATCTTTGAACTGAGCTGGGTAATAGAAGACACGATCCTGGGCCCTATCTATAGATGTATGGAAAGTATAGTCTGTCTCCCTTAGCATGGCCTTCTTCACTTGAACCTCGTATTCAGCTCGATCTGCACGTTGAGTAGCCCTCAAGCTCGTTTCCTCCTCTCTGGAACGCTTTCGCTGACTCCTCTTGGATGTCGTTCTTTAGCTTTGCTAGCTCGGTCAGTGCATCATCTATCTTGCTCTCCACGTGGACTAGATCCCACTTCGTATTTCCAAGCTCATCGTCCAGCTCTTTAATCGTCTCATCTCTCTGTTGTATGTAGTCCGACTCTCGTTTACTAGCTCCTCCAGTTCTATGACTCGACCATGAAGCTCCACGTTGCGATCGTAGATCTCTTCGTACATCTCAGCGCTAGTCGAGTAAGGTGGAAATTCCTCTTCAGGATCCTCCTCCTCTTCCTCTGACTCATCCTCATCATCTAGGTCATATACTGGCTCATGCTCCTGACCAGCTACGGTGATCAATGGAGATGGCTCTCTCTGAACCAACTGCTCCCAGACAACCTAGATGTCTCGGGGCTCCTCGTCCCTAGGCATCTGAGGTAACTCCTCCCTAGCCTGACTGGACTCTCCAATGTTTCGTCATCTTGACAACAAAATTTTAAAGTTTAATTATTACGTGATATCGATCGATACTCTTCGCGTACATAAATAAATCACATAGCACATAAGGTAGTTTATTATCTTTACTATCATCACCTATCTTTTCGATCTCCTATAAGGCTACTACCTAAGATTTCCCCCACCTAAGGTTCATAACCTAAACACTGCTTTGATACCAACCTGTGACACCCCTAAATCCTGGTACTTCAATTCCACAGGATTTGGTGCTCACTATCTAAATAAAACATAACTACTGCCCATAATAAGGAATACAAAATAAATTACAACCTTAAATAAATAATAAAATCTTCCTTATCGAAAGGATTACAACTTTGCTCAAAATATCCCAGGGTTTACTAACCTTAACGTCAATAAATAAGTGTGGAAAATAAACATAACATAATAAAGTCTCATTACAATCATATCATAATATAAACAAGTCTTCAATTGTTCATCTTGTTCTTGCCTTTGCTAGTCGATGGTGCATCAATGCTTTCGACTTTAGCTGCAATGGTTATTTAATGCAAGAGTGAGCAAACAAAAGCTCACTTGGAATAACAACAATAGTGATGACATAAACCGAGTAACTTCAAATGATTTGAATAACATTTCTTTCATCAATAATAAAGAATTGAATATAGAATATAGAATTCATCTGAGGGTCGTAAGACCTTGAACTATGTCATAGGTTATAAATATTTCTATTTAAAACCTTTTACAGTCGTTAGACTATATGGACTCTTAACTCGTACTTAGGGGGATCAGCCCTTCGTATCATGTATTGTGCACAAACATCTTAACGCTTTCGCATGGTAATTCCCTATTAAATAGGGTTGTTCATCTCATTATTCAATAACAAGTCCGCATCAAAGAAAGTTTGGTTTGGATAAGCTTCAAGGGTAATTTAGAGTTCAACTATCATCAACTAAGGAGTAGTTGAATCGACTTACAACAACAACAATAATTCAACAATAAAGGATTACGAAATAACTTATAGGTTTAGGATTAAACTTAAAGCAATTGAAAGATAAGATATACCTTGCTTGAACAATTAAGTCAAGGTCACATTAACTCAACAATAAACTTTGCTAAGATATTTATTCAATATATAATTTATAGAGAATACAATAACTTGCGTATGAATAACAAGATAGAAATAATAAACTTGCTCAAGTAAAGTTTGAGTTTAGAAAACTTACTCAATGAAAGAGTATAGTTAGAAGACTTGCATAATGTAAAACAAAGGTTTAGGAAACTTGCCTCAAACACAAGCTACAGTTTACAATCGCGTTCCACAATTATCCTACATATTACATTACGTTTACAATATCGATTAGATCCATAACCACTATGTTTAACCGTTGAACTTCTTACTTAAGTTCAACTTAAGAATGTGGTTTGTAAACTTAACTCGCTAGCTAACCACATAACATGAGTCTAAACTCACAACATGCATATCACACGTGTATAACACTTTAAACTCTTATAATTATACCCTATGATAACAATATCTAAGTACACACATAACATGTTAATACGAGACTTCAAATTGTCTTATACATGTCAAAAATATGTTATCTTATTGTTTTATACACTTAACATGTCATCACATTAAGTTAGCTAATTATGTAATGCATAAAAACTACTCGGAACCCTAGTAAAATTTTCGGACAGCATGTACACCAGCTGAGGCGGATGTCTCTAGGCCAATATACCCGCTGGGGCGGGTCCCCCTGCTGGTGGGATTCTCGGCTCGCGAAATGTGCAGAGAAAAAGCCAATTTGGCTTATTTCTTCGCACCAAATTCTGATTTTAACTAACACAATGCATATAAAACTTTATGAAAACAAAATCTTAAACTTTTAACATATTTTTAATATACATAAACACCACAACACATAATCAAAACACTTAATTTCCATGATTTTAAAGAAAACACCATTTTTTAAGCGTTCTTGAAGAAAATTTACACTGTGAGTTTATTTTTAAACCAAATCACGTAATTCAAATCGTATTAACTTTATTTCTTAACATAATATCATAATCTATGATCAATTTACATAACATAGCATAATCAAACACAAATTTTGATAATTAAAGACTATTTTTCAAAACTAATTCACTGTAACTTTTAATGAACATGATTTCTTCATGTTCATCATATTTACATGAAATTGATCACTTAATTGGTCATATAACACATATATAATCGTATATATATTCATCATAACATATATAAATCATAATAACATAAATTTCATGAAAACTAATTTTACATAGAAGTTGTAAAACTATGAAAACACTGAAAAACACAATTTAGAAATCATGGAGTTAGAATTATACCCTTTCTAGCTTTCAAGGAAGATGATGATGGTGATTCTTCGTTTATAAAATCACAGTCTTCTCCTTCTTTCTTTCTTTCTTCTCTCTTTTTTTTTTCCTCTAGCTCTATGTTCTTTCTTTTCTTCTTTGTTCTTATTAACTCCCTTATTATCTAACGTAGTATAGATATAATATAACTGACAATATTGATATAATATACGTATAAATATAATAACAGAAAATAATGTAGATTAATTATTTATCAGTTATATTGTTTTTAAATTCAAAAGCCACTAGGGTTTGTTTGGCAAAAACTCATTATTTTTAAAAATAGCTTTTTAGTAGTTAAGACCATGTTTGGTAAAAACTCTTTAAAACCCTGTTATTTATTTTGATAAATCATTTTAACACATAGTTGAAATGTTACACTTCATTTAATTAAATTCCAACCTTCTAATTTAATTAAATACAAGCTAACATTCAATCATTAATTAAAATTACCACATAATACTAAATTGCTACAAAATTATAATTCACTTATTAATCATAATTCATGTAATAAATTAATAAATCTTTATTAACAATTACCACATAATATTCATCTAATTTAATGTTCTTAATTAAATTAGAACTACACCACACAATTACTTACACATAAATTTAATTAATCATATTGCACTTAACTAAATTACTCCATAACATAATCACATAAATTATTTATTTAACTCAATAAATAAATCAATTAAAATATTTATTTAATTCAATAAATATTTATAATTAAATACACAAAATCTCATTTGTTACAACTGCTACCGGATTAATTGCACACTGTTCCGTCAGATGCTCCCCCGTGCACAACTCACACACAAATTCTATTTGTTGCATATTTACACCTACGATTGCATCCATTTACTTTGAAAGGGCTGATATCTGAGCTGCAAGAATTGTCACTGAATCCAATTCCAAAACTCCAGCTACCTTAGGTTATGTCAATCTAGAATTCGGCCATTGGTAGTTGTTAGCTACCATGGTTTCTATCAATTCGTATGCATCCTTAAACTTCTTAACCATAAAAGCTCCTCCCGTAGCCGCGTCGATGCTTGTCTGAGTTTTACTGCCCAAACCATTGTAGAATGTATTCATTTGCATCCACTTGGATAGTCCATGATGTGGAAATTTCCTCAACGATTCTTTATATCTCTCTCACGCTTCATACAGTGATTCGCCATGTTGTTGCTCAAATATAGACATATCATTCCTCAACTTAGCTGTCTTTGCTGGCGGGAAAATTTTAGCAAGGAATTTCTTAGCCAAATCATTTCATGTAGTAATTGAACCCGGTGGTGAAGAATGAAACCAACTCTTAGCCTTATCCCTAAAAGTGAACGGGAATAACCTCAGTCTAATAGCATCATATGTCACACCATTGCACTTGAAAGTATCACAGATTTCTATGAAGCTGACTATGTGATCGTTCGGGTCGTCATTCGATAACCCTCCAAACTGACAAAAATTCTGCACCATTTGAATTGTACCAGGCTTAATCTCGAAATTATTGGCAGTAATAGCTGGTCTGGTGATACTTGACTGAATTTCTATAACCCGCGGTGTGGCATTGTCCCGCAGTGCTTTCTGATCGTCTTCGGCCATATTGCTCGGTGTTTCTAGTGTTTCTCGAGTTTCTGTAATCCACTTACTCAACCGCTGAAACTGTTTTTCGATGTTGTCCTCATAAGGCAACAATTCTGGTTTCTTTGATCGAGTTTGCATGCACTACTCGAGAATACTTGAAATAGGAAATAAAAAAAGAAGAAGAGAAAAGTGTTTAACTAAAACTGATTTAATTAAACTGATATTGAAAGTAATAAAAATAGTTATAGTCCATGGCAATGACGCCAAAAACTTGTTGGGTAAAATCTAGTTACGCACAATACGCAAGTATACGTGGTCAACAAGTAATAAAGTGATGAGTAGAGTATCGTTTCCATGAAGAAAATAACTGAAATTTATTCTAACAACTACAAATTTTATATTATCTCAATTTTATTAAACAAATAATCAGGTTTGTGAAATTTATGAAAACTATTAATTAATTAAAAACCAACTAACTACCATAAGATTTAATCAAGAATTGGATAATTAAGCCTACAACTTCACTTAATGCTTCACTTGGATCAACACACTTTCTTTTAACTCAAATTAACTATTCCAGATTGTTAATCAAGAACACAAATGTAAATATAACCATTTTTCAATGCATTATACCCTTATCAACTTAAATCTATAATGGGTAGAATTAAGATGAATGCCCCAATTAACTAACCCACTATCTCTATGTGAATTATAATTAAAGAGGGTTTAAGCACAAGTCCTTAGTGGATTACGTACGATGCATGTGTATATCTCTATCCTAAGCATAAGTTATGAATCCCACAATCATGTAAAAATCACAATCACACGCTACTATGATTGAATCTTAACCTATATTCCATCTCTCGAGTTCATATAGATTTTCAAGTAATTGTTGATCAGTCAATTAAATAATTAGGCACATATCATAATAGACAACTCTGGAAATAGTTTCAATGAATTAATATGGAAGCATGCCAATCCTCGTTACATAAAAAGATCTATTGTAGACTTAAATAGTAAATTAGTTTATACTAGATGAATAAGAAACTAAAATCCACAAAGAGAATAACATTCTGAATACAAGATTAATGATGAAGAAAGAGAATAAAAACTGTAATGTAATATGCTGCTCTTCCTCAAGTTCGCCTTGAATCATTCATGCTTGCCTCCTTGCTTCAATTCTCCAGTCCGTGATCAAAAGCTAGGGTTCAGTTAATGTTAATGATGAATGTCTTATTTGCCCATATAGTTGCTTAAATTACTCTCCCAATCGCAATCCAAATCCATCACAACAATCTCTCAGAGTCCTTCTTGAACCAGGAAATCTTTAAGTCAACTATCGCGTTGCCCGCCCCGCCGGATATTTAATGCTGAGGAAGCCCGCCCCAACGGGTGTTCAATGTCCTGAAGAAAGATGACCCCCGCCCCGGCGGGTAGTTTGGCTTGTAGTAGCCCGCCCCGGCAGGTATGCTGGCTGAAAACTGCCTCGTTTTGCCTTTTTATCCTACTTTCCCTTCAATCCAATTCCTGCAACACAACCACATAAAACAAGTAAAACAGTACTAAAACTACTCGAAGTAGCAACGAATTAAGCTTGAAAGGTAACCAATTCGTACGTATAAAACCCACTCATCACCTAGTACATTTCCGACGCCGCCGCGCTAGACCATCAGAGAATTAGCGAGGGTAGCGATCATACCAAGTTTTGACGCATTTTTTGCATGTTTTTTACTCCAAATTGGATTGTTTTTCCTCCTAAGCTAGGGATTGGACTTGTAACCTATAAACACATGATGTGAGGACATATAATTGAAGGGAAATTAGGAGTATATTAGAGTAGGAGTAGAATTAGAAGTAAGGAATAAAGTTAGATCTAAAGGAGGATTCAACGCGAAGGAGCAAGGATTAAAGGCTGAGATTGGAGATCGAGCTTCATATATAGATTTTTATTCTCTTATCTCTCCTTTTTATTTTTGTAACCTTGGATATGAGGGATTATCTTATTAATTTGATTTCTTTTATGGGCTAATTTTTAATTAAGATTGCAATTGAACCCAATGTGTAGTTAAAATTAATTTGCTTCCTTTTCAATTATTATTGATTATAATTGGATTGTCTTTTATATCTTATGCTTAAAAGTTTAATTGTTTGGCCAGAAATTAGCTTGGTAATTTATATGAAATTGAGATATGAAATATAAATTTAGACATGAATATGTTAGCATATGTTTATGTTTTCTGCATGAAATGGAATTCATAATTCGTGTATAGGATAGAGATATACCTATATGCCATATGTAACCTAAAAAGAATTTATGCTTAAAATTCTTGTTAATTTAATTCACATGGAGATTAATGATTTATTTAACTAGGGTGTTCTTTCCCAATTCTATTCCTATAGTAGTGAATTTAGGAGGGAATTATTTATAAGACCAACGCGAGAGGCTAATAAATTCTAATGAATTCTTGGTTAATAATTCAATATAATTAATCTAATTTAATAAGAAGTGAAAAAGCTAAAACAAAACATTGGGGGAATTTGTAATTTTAAGTATTTTTAATTTAATTTTAATCCTTGCTAGTAGATTAATGTAGTTGTTAATTTTAATTAGATTTTATCTTACAGCTTAAATCAAATGTTTGGTTAAGAGTTAATACTTGGTAATTATTATTAAATAATTCTCTGTCGGAATGACACTCTTCTTGTCATTATATTGCTAGTTGGTCGCGTATACTTGCGTGTATTTGCTAATAATAAATTAGGCATATAAGTTTTTGGCTTCGTTGCTAGGGAATTAATTTATAATTTTTGCCAATATTAATTTTAATCAAATTAATCTTAATTTAAACGTTTTTATTTTATTTTAGTTCTATTTCTTTCTTTTTCTATTTTACTTCCTTTTCAAGTACCATGGTTGCATTTAATTATCAATGGTCGTTTGAGAGGATGACATAACCAAGGGAGGCAGGGATAATCAGCATTATCTGTGTGACACCCCCAAATTCGGGTACTTCATTTCACAGAATTTGGTGTTCACTATCTAAATAAAACATAACTAACTTCCTATAAATAAAGGAATGGAAAATAAATTATAACCTTTACTCCAAAAATCTTCCTTATAAAAGGATTACATAATCATAAAACGTTCCCAGGTTTCTAACCTTAAACAATCATTATAAAGTGCGAAAATAAAATATCATAAACAAATTAAGTCTTATTACAAAATCACATAATCAATTTAAACAAGCCTTCACTTGTTTATCTTGCCCTTGTCTTTACTGATAGACGGCTCACCAACCTTCTCAACTTTGGCTGAAATGGTTAGATATGCAAGAGTGAGCAAACAAAAGCTCACTTGAAACAACAATCAATAATTATGACAAATCAGTGAATAAGTTCAACTGAATTGAATAACATTTCTATCATCGATAATCAAGAATTGAATACAAGATTTAGAATTCATCTGATGGTCACAAGGCCTTGAACTATGTCCCAGGTTATAAATATTTCTACTTAAACCTTTAACAGTCATTAGACTATATGGACCTCTTGACTTGTACTTAGGGGGATCAGCCCTTCGTGCCATGTATTGTGCACAAACATCTTAACGCTTTCGCATGGTAATCCCCTTTAATAGGGTTGTCCATCTCAGCTTTAAATAACGAGTACACACCAAAGTAAGTTTGGTTTGGAATAGCTTAGTGGGTAATTTTAAGTTCTAACTATCATCAGCTAACTAAGGAGTAGTTGAATCAACTTACAATAACATAAGAGTTCAATAACAAAAGAGTTATGGAATAACTATGAGTCACAACAAAAGATATCATACTTAAAAGTCATGCTTTAGAAGTAAACTTAAAGCATTTGAAGGATACAATAAAACCTTGCTTGAACAATTAAGCCAAGGTTACATTATTTTCAATAATGAAACTCAATCAGATACTTGTTCAATATGAAATTAAAGAACTTGCATAATTAAAAGTAAGGATAAAACAACTTGCGTAAACATAATCGAGTTAGGGTAAGAAAACGTGCTCAATTAAAAAGTAAGAATTAGGAAACTTACCTCGCGCGTAAGCTAGCAAGTAATAACTCGTTCCACAATTTATCCTACGTACACGTTATTAATAATAGCAACACAAATTAGTTACCATATAGCTACATCACATCACTAGTTAACCAATCTAAGTTAACTCTTAATTCTTAATCACTAGGTTTAATCATTAGTTAGTTCATAACATGATCGAACCACACTTATTATTATTATCAATGTCAAACTTAAATGTGTTAATCAAGTAACCAAGTCATAATTTAAAATCATAAATCTCATATTAAAAATATGATTACATACTGTCCATATAATTTTATCAACATGTTTTTATAATCATTAAATTAACATTCTCAAAGAATTGTACACTTAAATAAAATGTTCTGTTTAAACTGCATAGGTGGCGCTGCAGCGCCACATAATGAACTGCAGCCGACGCTGCAGCGCCGTGCCACGTCATCAGGGCTCTGCAGAACCGGACCTGGCGCTGCAGCGCTCTAGTTAACACTCTGAACTGGCATTGCGGCATTGTGCCACATCACCAGATGCTGCTATGGCGCTGCAGCACCCTGTTTACTCACAGAACAGGCGCTGCGGCGCCACGACACAGTGGGACGCAGACAGCCTCGCGAACAGCGCAGGAAAAGCCAATTTGGCTTATTAACTTTGATCAAACATAACTTTTAACTCACATAATTCATATAAAACTTTACATAAACATAAATATATGCTTCTAACGTTATGCTACACATATAATTATCACAACAATCAATTAAAACCTGTTAATTCCATGATTTTGAAGAAAATCTATTGTTAAGTGTTCTTGACAAAAATAAACACTGTGACTTTGTTTTTAAACCAAATCACTTAATTCAACTCATGTTATTTTCATTTCCTAACATATTATCACAATCTATAATCGATTTACATAACATAGTATGAATTAGACATCAATTTTAATATCAAAGAAGCCATTTTTTAAAATACTTAACTGTAAATTGCTATGAACATGATTTCTTCATGTTCATCATATTTACATGAATTAAACAACTAGAATACTCATACAAATCATATATAATAGTTTACATATACAATTTAACATATATAAATTCTATTTACACAATTCTCATGAAAACTTCAAACACAGAGAACTAAAATGAACTTTTTGTGAAGAACAATAAAACATAGATTAACAATCCTAAAGTTAGATTATTACCTTTGATTAGCTTTAGAAGAAGATGATAGCAAGCCACCTCTTTTTGATTTCATAGAACTTTCTTCTTCTTTCTTTTCTTCCTTCTATCTTTTCTCTCTGATATTCTAACTCTGTTCTTCTGTTCTTCTTACTTTACGTAATATAACATATAACTGATATAGATATAATATGTATAATAATATATAATAACTGAAAAATATATTATCTCCCATTAAACACATGTCAGTTACTATTTTTTTGAAAATCAAAAGCCACTAAGTCTTGTTTGGCAAAAATTGAATTAAAATAGAATTTTAAAAGCTAAGGGCCTTGTTTGGTAAAACTAAATTAAAACTCTTTTAATTTATTTTAATAACTCCTTTACTATATAGTTTAAATGTCACACTTTATTTAATTAAATTCTAATATTCTAATTTAATTAAATTAAAGCTAACATCAACTTATTAAATAAAATTACCATATAAATCAAATTGCTACACAATTATAATTTACTTATTAATCACAATTTCATGTAACAAATGAGTAAATCTCTAATTTAATTATTAAATTAAATTAGACATTACTATAATTATTCATTAATTCATTAAATCATTACCACCACATTACCACATAATAATTCATCTAATTTAATTATCTCAATTAAATTAAAACTTCAACTACAAAATTATTAAACATCAATTTAATATTAAACATCACTTTAATTAATCATATTACACTTAATTAAATTACTCCACCAAATAATCACATCAATTATTTATTCAATTCAATAAATAAATTAACTAAAATATTTATTTAATTCAATAAATATTTTAAAATTAAAATAATAAAAATCTTGTTTGTTACAATCTTCCCTCCTTAAAAGGATTCTGTCCCCAGAATCACAACTCAATAAACTCATTCGTGACAATCTACACAGATGCCAGCCCAAATAACAACACTTACAAGGAAAATTGACGCTCTTGGGAGTCAATCCATTCAAAATGTCTACTATTAACAGCAACCCAATATCAACCCAAATTACTATCATCTGGATTGGCAGGATCATCTAGACTTTTCATGGAGTTATGATAATCAAGTTTAATTTTATGCTCCAAGATCATCATACGCATCAGAATCCTCGTATCCACCTCCACCATAACAAGAGGAAAAATCAAATTTAGAGGAACTTCTTACTAAGTACATAGAATATAAGGAGATGAAGAATTTGGAGTAACGTCTTACTAAGTTCATAGAGTAGTATGAGATGGAGATGAACAATCAACGAGTGGCACTTCGAAATCTCAAGAATCAAATGGAACAGCTTGCTAATGCACTTAATAATCTTCCTCTCAATACTTTGCCAAGCGATATTGAAGTTAATCTGTGACGCCCCCAAAATAGGTCCACACAACCCATTTCGAGTCACCAAATACGTGGTACAGAAACCAAATGCAAATCTTTTTATATTAAACGGTCGTGCAAAATACGACCACACAAACTATGAGCTTTAATACAGATATTATGTAGAAAATATTAAAGCTCAAATTCAGTCCTCATTACAATTATTATCACACTATTTTACAAAATAGTGAGGACTACTATAACACTATCTCAGACCATCACTCCATTCCCCAGGCTAGTCCCAACTATATTCTCATTTCCTGAAGAGAACAATGAAAGAAAAGAGTGAGCTCAACTAGTCCAGTAAAAAATATTATGACTAAGATAATGTAGAACAAATTATCCTTAGTCCTCAACAGGAAAAAATATGATAGAATACAATAGACAACAAGTTTTAGATCAACAACTGCAGCGAAAATAGTAATCCATTAGAAGAGTCAAGTAGAGAATGATGTCTACTAACTTCTATGATTTAAAAGTCCATAGTTAATATTATATCCTTGTAACATCAATCAATAAATAGTTTCAAATCAATAATTTATCTTTGCACTACGGGCCAAAGATATTCATTTGTACCACCAGTGATCATGATCATGCCAAACACATGTCCATCTTTGCACTACGGGCCAAAGATATTCATAAATCAACAGTTCATCTTTGCACTACGAGTCAAAGATATTCATCAATCAATAGTTCATCTTTGCACTACGAGCCAAAGATAACTTTCATCACAATTTAAGTTTGAGGATTATGATAATGATATTAAGAACGAATCAAGTGAGATCAAGGATAAATATTAGAGATTTATAATTCAATTTATCCAAAGTTCAAGAATATTTAAATTGTCAATATGAAGATCAAAACATGGATCCAATTTTAATAATAAGATCCATAAAAGAAAACTTGGACAAAGAAAAGAAAATTTAATTTCGTTGTGAATAGTACTCATGAATAGTACCGTATGTATGAATAGTATCGTACGAATAGTACCGTATGTACGAATAGTACCCCAACATGAAAAGATAAAAATTTCCTAAAAAATTTCAGACCAATATTCCGGTGAAATAATATTAGATGAAACGCAAAACTTAAGGAATTTTTAATCATTTCAAGAATTATAGAAGCAATACTTACCGTAGTAAGTTTAAATTTAGGCATATGAAATGAAATATTATCACTTTCATAATATGGAATATGAAAGAAAATAATATTCTCTACGAATATTGAAAGAAAATAACATCCTTTACGAGAAAAATAATATCCTTTATCTTAATAGAATACTAGATCTGACTGGATATCGAAGATTATGTTGAGGAAATCTTGCACTGTTACCCATATTCAAAATATCCTTATACTAACAAGAAATACGCTCAATATTATAGAGAAAATTTTTTCTGATTCTGGTGTGATTTTTATTTCTTAACTAAGCAACTTATTTATAGAAAAGTGGTAGCACACCACCTTTGACAAATCATGCAGGCGGATGCTTCTCAACACCTCTCTTTTGAAAACAAGGTTTTAAAAACCAAATTGCTCACTTCATTTCCTTTAACACATTCATCATTGTCTATATTGATGATATTCTTATATATATATATATATATATATATATATATATATATATATATATATTAAAAACGGTTATAATTATTAAAAGAATTCAAATTCAATTTACTCTCTTCCACCTCATTTTATTTTTATGCCATAAATTTATTATAATAATATTAACATTTAAATTATAAAATTATACTATTATATTATCACATTATACTATTATAATGTAATATTATAATAATATGTATGAATGAATTATTTTATCGGAGAAGATAAAATGCCAACTTTCAACAAATGTCTCATGCTAAAAATTCCTCAATTTATATCAAAATTGAACAAATATTTACCTATCATATTTATCAATAAATTTTATTTTATTCATCAATTATTATAATTAATACTACATCCGTTCCTTAAAGAGTGCAGTTTTAGCAAAAAGCACACAAACCAATAAGTGGGATAAAATAACAAAGCTAGCCTTTCTCTTCTTTTAGTGCATTAACTTTTCCATTTAGTGCATTAATTAAAACAAGGGCATATTTGGAAAAAGAAGGCTTTGGGTTCCTAAAACTGCATTCTTTAAGGAATAATTTTTTTTTGCTAAAACTGCACTTTTTAAGGAACAGAGGTAGTATTATAGAATCACAATATTGACAACTACGTCGTTCCTAGGAAAGAGGGGGCTTTCCGATAAGAATTTCTCCTCTTTGGCTCAATTATATAACCTAACCCTTTTCCTCGACATAACTTTCTAAACATTGTCAATAATGCTATCTAATAATATCATTTCAAAAATAGGTGTGACAATTATTGATTTAACATTGTGCAGTGGTTACTGTAATAATTATTAAATCAATAATATAAAATAATATGCAATTATCAATGTAGCAATTATTGAATCAATAATATAAAATAGTGAACAGTAATTACTGTGACAATTATTAAATGAGTGACTTCTTACGTAAAAATCAATAATTAGAATTATTGTGCAATCCCATGTGCTACGGTGCAACAACGCGTATTACTGTTCTTTTATCACCGGGTATTTCAACAGTTTAACGGTAAAAGTTTTGCCTTTATTTTTATAAAAAGGTTACTTCTGTCGCTTTCTATATCCGACAATTATTCCATTATGGGGTCAACAATGATTACGTCATCGTACAAATATTCCCCTACAAAAAGAATATTTCCGAGCAAACGAATATTCCCCGACACAACGAATATTTTATGACCACTTGCTTACTTTGTAAAGTTTGCACAGATCACCCATAACTTATCATATTTATCAAATCAACACCTTACTATTTAAAATAATATATAGAGAAAATTAAATCTTATTCATAAAATGTTGGGGTCTTACAACCTCTCCTCTTTATGAAATTTCATCCTCGAAATTGACTTACATACATGGTATTTCGAAGAGATGAGGAGACATTGATTTTATTTCAGATTCTAACTCCCAGGTCATTTCCTCAATATCATGTTTCTCCATAAAACTTTGACTTGAGGTATAACCCTTGAGCGTAGAACATGTTCCTTCTTATCCAAGATCTTGACAAGTACCTCCTCATATGTTAAATCTTCGGCTATCTCGTCTAATTCTAATTCAATAATGTGGTTTGGGTCTTTCACATATTTACGTAGCATAGATATGTGAAAAATGTTATGAACACGAGACATGCTTTCCTCTCTTTTTGAATCTCATAACCCCTTTCCATGGAGCAACACGTAACAATACATGGTCTCCGACATTAAATTCCACGTCCCTTCGGTGAAGATCAACATAACTCTTTTGCTGATCTTGCGCTGTTTGTATACGTTGTCGGATCATTTGAATCTTTTCCGTAGTCATACGTACTAACTCCGGTCCCAACAATGTTGCTTCACCCACCTCGTCCCAGCATACTAGAGAACGCCACTTTCATCGATACAACGCCTCAAATGGAGTCATGCCTATACTTGCCTGATAACTATTATTATAGGAGAATTCCACCAATGGTAAGTACTTGTCCCAACTTCCTTTGAAGTCCAGAACGTAGAGTCTCAACAGATCTTCAAGAGTTTGAATAGTCATTTCCGACTACCCGTCCGTTTGAGGATGATATACTGAACTGAATCGTAAATCCGTGCCCATAACTTTCTGCAAGCTGACCCAAAATTGTGAAGTGAATCTAGGTTCTTGATCAGAAACTATGGATACTGACATACCATGCAGTCTTACAATCTCATTTATGTACATACGAGCAAGTCGTTCAAGTGAATAATTCTCTCGTATAGGCAAGAAATAAGCAGACTTGGTTGATCTATCGACAATAACCCAAATTGCATCTATGCCTTGAGAAACCTTAGGAAGACCCGTAACGAAATCTATGTTGATGTGTTCCCACTTCCATTTTGGAATTTCAAGTGGTTGCAAGGACCCTTTGGCATTTGATGCTCCGCCTTGACACATTAATACGTTAAACTTCTCGAGATAAACTCCGTGATCTCTCTCTTCATATTACTTCACCAAAATGTATATTGAAGATCACAATACATTTTGGTACTTCCAGGATGGATTGCAAATGGTGTGTTGTGTGCTTCCATTATGATTTTATACTTCAATTCAGAGTCGTTAGGAACACAAAGTTTGGAGTTAACTCGAAGTATTCCCTTTTCGTCGACTCTTGCTTCTGGAATAGCACCTTCTTGCACCTTCTTCTTCATATTCATTAGCTCCGGATTTGTAGCTTGAGCAACTTTAACTTTATCAATTAACGCTGGTTCTACGCGTATATTTATCATCTTCACGTGGGTCTTTAGAGGCTTTAACTCTATCTCCTTCCTTTGTAAGTCATACAAAATGGGGCTTTGTGTTGACAATATCGCACTTGTACCCGCATACGTTCTTCTACTCAGCGCGTCAGCTACCATGTTCGCTTTTCCAATATGGTATTGAATGGTATGGTCTTAATCTTTCAATAGCTTGAGCCAACATCGTTGCCGCAGGTTGAGTTCCTTTTGGGTGAAGAAATATTTGAGGCTTTTGGAGTATATTAGGATGTCATCAATAAAGACAACCACGAAATTATCCAAATATTTCTTGAATATTCGGTTCATCATGTCTATGAAGGCAACATGGACATTGGTCAATCTGAAAGACATAACTAAGAATTCATAATGCCTGTATCGAGTTCTGAAGGCAGTCTTTGGAATGTCATCAGTTTTAATCATTAACTAATGATATTCAGAACGAAGATCGATCTTTGAGAAATATTTAGCACCTTGCAACTGGTCGAACATGTCATCAATGCGAGGTAACGAAAACCTATTCTTGATGGTGACATGGTTCAACTCCCGATAGTCAATACAAAGTCGCATACTCCCGTCTTTCTTATTTACGAATAAAACAGGAGCACCCTAAGGCGATGTACTAGGACGTATAAAGCCGATGTCTAACAACTCCTGTAGTTGGACCTTTAACTCCTGAAGGTCAATAGGATCCATTCGAATGGGGTTTTGGAAATGGGTGTAGACACTAAAAATTTTACTTTCTTTGTACTAACCTTGCAGAAGGGTAAAAGCATAATTTTACTTCGGCGAAAACCCCGAGGTAGGGCAAAAGAGCCATATCATCTCGGAGACAACCCTCGGAGTGAAGCAAAGGACCTAATGACATCCGAACCTATCGCGAATCGAGTGAGGATTGACGAGATGAAAGAGTGATCACCGAAAACCACCTCAGTAAACCTCGAACGACGTGCCAGCAAAGATAAGCTGGCTAACTGATATCGGGACCTAGAGGATATATCTCGGCTACGAGTATGGACTTCCCTGAACCCTAATGCGGTCAGGCTCGATCTTATCCCGCTGCGTTCATCAAAGACTATCCGAAAGGTCGAGCGAAGGATGTCAACTTCTGTCGAACGGGGACCGAAGGACCACCTGCCGAGATTGTGGGGCCCACCTAGCCTAGCCACAACCTTATCTGTGGCCTACCGCAACCACATATTGTTAGAGTTTATGCCCTAGAGGCTAATTCTTTGATGTAATTGCTTAAACATTTTTGATATTATATTTAATTGAACAAATGAATTATTTTATTATGGTTTTATTTACTGCGTTATATAAATGTTAACATAATAAAAGTCCTTAGAATAGTGATACAAATTATATGGCTTCAAGTTTGTGACTTGAACATGAGATCATATAATTACAATTACTATCATTACTCTTAAATGTCCCTAGTCGAGTGTCATTGTTAATGGGACAACAATGATACATTGAGACTAGTATGTGGATTGACTGATGGCCAAATCTCATTGGTCATAAATATATGAGATATTGAGTCAATGCATAGGTACATGTTAGAGAACAATGTACTGGACAGACCCACCATGAGAATTCTACGTGGAGCATTATGCAAAGTGTCATAAGCAATTCTCATAGTGACAATGATGTAATGATTCTCCGACCTGAAATCACTATATTACTACATGTGAATTTATGTGCTTTGATATCATTAAAGGCCACCTTTAATAGGGTGGACGATAAAGGTGATTATTGGGTACATCATGAATCGTGTGAGGAATATGAGTGATCTAGATGGAATTTAACCCTCCTATATATTAGGGGTGATATCCATAGGCCTCTTGATTGAGTAGGACTATGAAATGCATGGCCATGCTCAAATAGTAATTTGTTTCATATAGTCTACTCATCGATCAAGAAAACTCAGATTAAATTATGAAGAGGAAGACACATTCCATGCCTCGAGTTTAATCTAAGATGTCAAGGTTAAAAGGATTAAATTACATTGAAACATTGGTCACAAAAAGGTTGTATCGAATCACCGATCTTATTATTATTTGGGTAGCAGTGATGCATTACTAGATGCCGCTCACTGTTTATAATTTTATAATATGATTTTAAAATTATTGCCAACATAATAATAACCTATAGGGTCACACACTTAGAACGTAATTAAAAGGGAATTAATTTAAATTGTATGGATTTAAATATATCAATATGATTGACTAGTATTTAAATTATGAATTTAAATTAATAGGATAATTTGTATATATATATATATATATATGTATATTAATTAAGTAAGACTTAATTAAGATATAATATATATATATATATATATATAAATTCGGATTTTATTTTTCTAATTGGATTAGGTTTTGGTTAATTCCTTTAACTGCTATATATATGATATATCAGCCGTTTAGGGGATGATCGATATCAAAACCCTAGCCGCTCTTAGAGAGAGACTAGTGAGATAATATTTAAAAAGGTCCAGATCCTTGGCAGCTAGTACCGCAGCTTTCCTTGCTGCAGATCGTGTGACGATTCGCGGGACGTTCGTGTGGATACCGTAGAGGCACAGTTCCGTTGGATTGCGTTGAGGATTCGAAGCAGTTCCAGAATCTCCATCGTCTCCTTTCAGGCTTGAATAATCGGTAAAACATATCTTAACCTCTGAATTAATATGTTTTCGCATGGATCCTGTTTTAGGGTTTCAGAATTTTTTAATTTCCGCTGCGTTTATGTGCCGAAATCCCTACACATATGTGGCTGCCTCTGGCAGCTTAAAACACCCACACTAGTTCATTTTAGAAAAGAGAGATATATTTTAGAGAAAGAATAAACATTCTAGAGTGAGAAAGGCTCGAGTGGAACTTGTCAAGAGCAACTTGAAGCTTAATCATCTCTTCTAGCACCTACTTGAAGCCCCGATAGTGTTCTAAGTTCATCCCGGGAGTTAAAATATTTGTTCACGCGTCCCTCAAGGTGAAACAATGCACTTTCTAGCTTTAATTCTTTGTAAATGTTGTTCAAATACTAGATTAATGATATATCTTGTTTAAATATAGTTAAACTTGTTGTATTTTAAGCATATTGTGTAATAGTTGCTAGATTTTACGTTTCTATTGGATATATAGTGCTTATTGCGTTGAAAATCGACGACGGAGGCTAGATCTACCGAGATCTAAGCCAAATCTAGTCTTCTAGAGGTTATTAAGCATGAGGCTTTAACCTATGGGCTAGAACAGCTTAGATTCATGTAAGATCTACGGATTTATTGCTTTAAATAGTCCCCGGTTACCCCGTATAATCCTAAATCTATATTTAGAGGCGAAAGGGGTCCGAAATGACTTAAAACGGTGGTTTCAACCAATGAAATCACCTAATATCAAAGCCGAGGGCATTGTATATATTTAATCCCGCACAAATAATGTGAGCCTATGAATTCCGGTGTTGAGATCTCGGAATGGATCTGACTTGATTCCCACGATGGGACCGATTTTTATGTTGTAATGTTTCAATAGCGTAAATATCGTTGTATATGTAATATTTGGATTTTGAAAACGTGCTCGAGGGGTTAGTCCCGAGAAGTCAGATTCAAGATCCCGTGATAGTGAAAATCTTGATTACGGGAGCTCGGTTCATCGAGATGGCTTATATGCCCGATGATGATTCGACTCCTTTTTAACGCTTTTACATGCATATCATCAAAAAGATTTCTATTAAAACCGCAAAGAGCTTTTAATGAAGAATAAAGCGATTCGGGATAGATTACGTAATAAACATAAAGAATAAAAGGAAGTATCGAAGTCCTGGATTCCTAGTCAGGGCAAAGGATTTGAAAATCTTACTTTCTAAAACTTTAATTTCAATTCATATATCTTGTTAAAAATGAACTTTTTATCAAATCAAATCCTTCGTACCTAGGCGCAAAGGAGGTACAACACTACTTTCAAGTCACCCAAAATAAAGACTTAGAAAAGACCAATAAATCTTTCCAAATAAAAACACACATATACACACACATACACACTTTATGGATAGAAAATCAATAAGATGCGGTACCGTGCTTGCACGAGAGTCGGGGGTGCCTAACATCTTCCCCCCGCTTAACCTAGCCCCCGGATTCCACGAATCTCGGGTTTCAAGACCAATCTTTAGAGTCACGCTTTGGACCATTTTGCGAAAAAACTATTAAAACTCGAATGAGTTGGTACATCCATCTCCAAAATACCAACTGGCGGCTCTGTCTCATTCTGTCCAATCATCAAAATAAATAATTTTTTTTCAAATCGTCGACACTTATGTCGGTACCAATTTTCTAATCATTCACCCATTAAAACAGAATCCCCAAAGACATAGCGAAAGCGAAAGGGTAGAATAATATCAAATTAAGGAATATGGGCATCCCTTTCTTCCCCCCCCCCCCCCCCCCCGGGTAAGAGAGGAAGGGAAACAAAAAACTAGAAAAAGAAGACCTATCCTTTAACAAAAAGGAAAAGGACTCGTTTTTTTTTTCGGCGTCGATAATGGGTTTTGTACTGGGTTCAAGATCGACAAAAAATTCAACTTTACGTTCCTGGGGTAGGCCAGGAAGTTCTTCGGGAAATACATCAGGGAATTTATTAACAATAAAAATATCATTCAAATCTAACATATTCTTGTTTAAAACGGTGACATGAGCTAAGAAAGCTTGACATCCGTTTTTCAATAAACGAATAGCTTTATGACTTAAAATAACAATGATTGATTTTAGTGGTTTGGTTGTTTGAATTCGCATAACAGGTTGGTTAGGAATATACAAGCTAACAACCTTACGAAAATAATCATTTTAGAATGATGAGTGGTTAACCAGTCGATTCCTAAAATCACATCAAATGCAAGTATTTTCAAAGAAATGAGATCAACAGGTAATGTGAGGGTGCCAATTTGAATCAAACAAGATTTGTAAACTGTGGATGTAACGAAGGTTTCTCCCAACGGAGTTTCAACAGATAAATCAAAGTCTAGTTTCTCAGGGGTCAAGCTCAAACGTTGAGCACAAGCAGGTGAAATAAAAGAATGGGTGGAACCGGTATCTAATAACGTATAGACTTCGCAAGAGTTTATGATTAGCTTACCCGTGATAACTTCGTTCAGGTTCCTCGCTTTTTGGGTAGTAAACGACAAAAGGTCTTCCCTGAACCATCGACTTTGACTTGTCTGGGACAGCCTTTGGAGTCACCATCCTAGCTGGACTTGACTTCGCTGTAGGGCACACTCGAGCTATGTGACCTTCTTTTCCGCAATTATAGCACACCTTGGATTGCTGTGGGGAGTTTGGACTGATGTGCCCCTCTTGTTCGCATTTGTAACATACGACCGGTGGTTGTTCCCCTCCCCTAGATACGGTTGCTGGTGCTGGTGCTGTTACCGATGTCTTTTCGTCGTCATTGTTGTATCTTCTCTTTTTTGAAATTTCCACCCAACTCACTTCTTCTATTATTTTGGCCATGATTACCACTGAAGTGGTTACCATTTCTGACATGATAATTTCCTCCACGCTGGTTATCATTGTTCCGATGACTGTTGCCACCGGTACGACTATGGTTGTTGTCCTTTGGTTCAACGGTCTCATTATCTCACTTCATTGCTTATCTCCGTATTTTCAGATACCATTTTCAGTTATTATCACAAAGCAAGGGTTAATTAAAGAAATTGACATGTCACATATTATTCTTATATTCCGACCAACTAATTAAATAATAAATAAGCTTAGGTATGACACACTAGCGAAGGTTTTACTCGTCTCTCCCCTCCTAGTTCTATTCTCATATCTCCGCCAGAGATCATATCCCTAAGCTCTGATACCAACTGTGATGCCCCCAAAATAGGTCCACACAACCCATTCTGAGTCACCAAATACATGGTATAGAAACCAAATAAAAAATCTTTTTATATTAAACGGTCGTGCAAAATACGACCACACAAACTACGAGCTTTATTACAGATATTCTGTAGAAAATATTAAAGCTCAAATTCAGTTCTCATTACAATTATTATCACACTATTTTACAAAATAGTAAGGACAATTATAGCACTATCTCGGACCATCACTCCATTCCTCGACTAGTCCCAGCTATATTCTCATTTCCTGAAGAGAATAATGAAAGAAAAGGGTGAGCTCAACTAGCCCAATAAAGAATATTATGACTAAGATAATGTAGAACAAATTATCCTTAGTCCTCAACAGGGAAAAATCTGATAGAATACAATAGACAACAAGTTTTAGATCAACAACTGCAGCGGAAATAGTAATCCATTGGAAGAGTCGAGTAGAGAATGATGTCAACTATCTTCTATGATTTAAAAGTCCATCATCAATATTTTATTTCGTTAACATCAATCAATAAATGTTTCAAATCAATAATTTATCTTTGCACTCTGGGCCAATGATATTCATTTGTACCACCAGTGGTTATGATCATGCCAAACACATGTCCATCTTTGCACTACGGGCCAAAGATATTCATAAATCAACAGCTCATCTTTGCACTACGGGCCAAAGATATTCATCAATCAACAGGTCATCTTTGAACTACGGGCCAAAGATAACTTTTATCATAATTTAAGTTTGAGGATTATGACAATGATATTAAGAACGAATCAAGTGAGATCAATGATAAATATTAGAGATTTATAATTCAATTTATCTAGAGTTCAAGAATATTTAAATTGTCCATATGAAGATCAAAACATGGATTCAATTTCAAGAATAAGATCCATAAAAGATAACTTGGACAAAGAAAAAAAAATTAATTTCGTTGTGAATAGTACTCATGAATAATACCGTATGTATAAATAGTACCGTATGTTTGAATAGTACCGTATAAATAGTACCCCAGCATGAAAAGATAAAAAATTCCTAAGAAAGTTCAGACCAATATTCCGGTGAAATAATATTAGATGAAACGCAAAACTCAAGGAATTTTTAATCATTTCAGGAATTATAGAAGCAATACTTACTGTAGTAAGTTTAAATTTAGGAATATGAAATGAAATATTATCACTTTCATAATATGGAATATGAAAGAAAATAATATTCTCTACGAATATTAAAAGAAAATAACATCTTTTACGAGAAAAATAATATCTTTTACCTTAATAGAATACTAGATCTGACTGAGATGTTGGAGATTATGTTGAGGAAATCTTGCACTTGTTACCCACACTCAAAAATATCCTTATACTAACAAGAAATACGCTCAATATTATAGAGAAAGAATTTTCTGATTCTGGTGTGATTTTCATTTCTTAACTAAGCAACCTATTTATAGGAAAGTGGTAGCACACCACCTTTGACAAATCATGCAGGCGGATGCTTCTCAGTACCTTTCTTTTGAAAACAAGGTTTTAAAAACCAAATTGCTCACTTCATTTCCTTTAACACATGTTTTTATTATATATATATATATATATATATTAAAAATATTATAATTATTAAAAGAATTCAAATTTAATTTGCTCTCTTCCACCTCATTTTATTTTTATGCCATAAATTTATTATAATAATATTACCATTTAAATTATACTATTATATTATCACATTATACTATTATAATGTAATATTATAATAATATATTTGAATAAATTATTTTATCGGAGAAGATAAAATGCCAACTTTCAACAAATGTCTCATGCTAAAAATTCCTCCATTTATATCAAAATTGAACAAATTTTTACTTATCATATTTATCAACAATTTTTATTTTATTCATCAATTATTATAATTAATATTATAGAATCACAATATTGACAACCAGGTCATTCCCAAGAAAGAGGGGGCTTTCCTATAAGAATTTCTCCTCATTGGCGCGCAATTATATAACATAACCCCTTTCCTCGACAGAACTTTCTAGACATTGTCAATAATGTTATCTAATAATATCATTTCAATAATAAATGTGACAATTATTGATTTAATACTGTGTAGTGGTTACTGTGACAATTATAGAATCAATAATATAAAATAATATGTAATTATCAATGTAGCAATTATTGAATCAATAATATAAAATACTGAACTAGTAATTACTGTTACAATTATTGAATGAGTGACTTCTTACGTAAGAATCAATAATTAGAATTACTGTGCAATCTCATGTGCTACTGTGCAACAACACGTAATACTGTTCTTTTATCATCGGGTATTTTAACAGTTTAACGGTAAAAGTTTTGCCGTTATTTTTATAAAAAGGTTACTTCTGTCGCTTTCTATATCCGATAATTATTCCATTATGGGGTCAACCAATGATTGCGCCGTCGTACGAATATTTCCCGACAAAAAGAATATTGCCCGAGTAAACAAATATTTTCCGACACAACGAATATTTTATGACCACTTGCTTACTTTTTAAAGTTTGCACATATCATCCATAACTTATCACATTTATCAAATCAACCATTACTATTTAAAATAATATATAGAGAAAATTAAATCTAATTCATAAAAAGTTGGGGTCTTACAACCTCTCCTCCTTATGAAATTTCGTCCTCGAAATTGACTTACGTACCTGTTATTTCGAAGAGATGAGGATACCTTGCTTTCATTTCAGATTCTAACTCCCAGGTCATTTCCTCAATATCATGGTTTTTCCATAAAACTTTGACTTGAGATATAACCTTTGAGCGTAGAACATGTTCCTTCTTATCCAAGATCTTGACAGGTACCTCCTCATACGTTAAATCTTCGGCTATCCCATCTGGTTCTAATTCAATAATGTGGTTTGGGTCTTTCACATATTTACGTAGCATAGATATGTGAAAAATATTATGAACACGAGACATGCTTGGCGTTAAGACGAGTCTATAGGCCACAGTTCCTTCTCGGTCGAGGATTTCAAATGGACCAATAAATCATGGGTTAAGCTTTCCTCTCTTCCGAATCTCGTAACCCCTTTATATGGAGCAACACGTAACAATACACGGTCTTCGACATTAAATTCCACGTCCCTTCGATGAAGATCAGCATAACTCTTTTGTCGATCTTGTGATGTTTGTATACGTTGTCGGATCATTTGAATCTTTTCCGTAGTCATACGTACTAACTCCGGTCCCAACAATGTTGCTTCACCCACCTCGTCCCAGCATACTGGAGAACAACACTTTCGTTCATACAACGCCTAAAATTGAGCCATGCCTATACTTGCCTGATAACTGTTATTGTAGAACAATTTCATTAATGGTAAGTACTTGTCCCAACTTCCTTTGAAGTCTAGAACGCAGAGTCTCAATAGATCTTCATAAAGTTTTATATGCATTGTGTTAGTTAAAATCAGAATTTGGTGCGAAGAAATAAGCCAAATTGACTTTTTCTCTACACAATTCGCTAGCCGGGAATCCCACCAGCAGGGGGACTCGCCCCAGCAGGCATATTGGCCTAGGGACACCCGCCCCAGCGGGTGTACATGTTGTCCGGAAATTTTACTTGGGTTTCGTGTAGTTTTTATGCATTACATGATTAGCTAACTTAATGTGATGACATGTTAAGAGTATAAAACAATATGATAACATATTTTTGACATGTATTAGACAATTTGAAGTCTTATATTAACATGTTATGTTTGTACTTAGATATTTTTATCATAGGATATAATTATAATAGTTTAAAGTGTTATACACGTGTGATATGAATGTTATGAGTTTAGACTCACGTTATGTGGTTAGCTAGCGAGTTAAGTTTACAAACCACGTTGTTAAGTTGAACTTAAGTAAGAAGTTCAACGGTTAAACATAGTGGTTATGAATCTAATCGATATTGTAAACGTAATGTATTATGCAGGATAATTGTGGAACATGATTGTAAATTGTAGCTTACGCTTGAGGCAAGTTTTCTAAACCTTTCTTTTACATTATGAAAGTCTTTTAACTATACTCTTTCATTGACAAGTTTCTTATTTCTAACTTGTTATTCATATGCAATTTATTGTATTCTCTATAAATTATATATTGAATAAATATCTTATCAAAGTTTATTATTGAGTTAATGTGAACTTGACTTAATTGTTCAAGCAAGGTCTATCTTATCTTTTAATTGCTTTAAGTTTAATCCTAAGGCATAAGTTATTTCGTAATCCTTTATTGTTGAATTATTATTATTGTTGTAAGTCGATTCAACTACTCCTTAGTTGATGATAGTTGAACTCTAAATTACCCTTGAAGCTTATCCAAACCAAACTTTCTTTGGTGCGGACTTGTTATTAAATACTGAGATGAACAACCCTATTTAATAGGGGATTACCATGCGAAAGCGTTAAGATGTTTGTGCACAATACATGGTACGAAGGGCTGATCCCCCTAAGTACGAGTTAAGAGCCCATATAGTCTAACGACTGTTAAAGGTTTTAAATAGGAATATTTATAACCTAGAACATAGTTCAAGGTCTTAAGACCCTCAGATGAATTCTATATTCCATATTCAATTTTTTATTATTGATGAGAGAAATGTTATTCAAATCATTTGAAGTTACTCGGTTTATGTCATCACTCTTGTTGTTATTTCAAGTGAGCTTTTGTTTGCTTACTCTTACATCAAATAACCATTGCAACTAAAGTCGAAAGCGTTGACGCATCATCAACTAGCAAAGGCAAGAACAAGATGAACAAGTGAAGACTTGTTTATATTATGATATGATTGTAATGCGACTTATTATGTTATGTTTATTTTCTGCACTTATTTATTGACGTTAAGGTTAGTAAACCCTGGGATATTTTGAACAAAGTTGTAATCCTTTTGAAAAGGAAGATTTTATTATTTATTTAAGGTTGTAATTTATTTTGCATTCCTTATTATGGGCAGTAGTTATGTTTTATTTAGATAGTGAACACCAAATCCCGTGGAATTGAAGTACCCGAATTTAGGGATGTCACAGGTTGGTATCAAAGCAGTGTTTAGGTTATGAACCTTAGGTGGGAGAAACCTTATGTAGTAGCCTTATAGGAGATCGAAAAGATAGTGATGATTATAAAGATAATAAACTACCTCATGTGCTATGTGTTTTATTTATGTACGCGAAAAGTATCGATCGATATCACGTAATAATTAAACTTTAAAACTTTGTTGTCAGGATGACTGAACGTTGGAGAGTCCAGTCAGGCTAGGGAGGAGTTACCTCAGATGCCTAGGTACGAGGAGCCTCGAGACATCCAGGTTGTCTGAGAGCAGTTGGTTCAGAGAGATCCATCTCCTATTGATCACCGGTAGCTGGTCAAGAGCATGAGCCAATATCTGATCGAGATGATGAGGATGATTTAGAGGAGGATCCTGAAGAGGAATTTTCACCTCACTTGACTAGCGCTGAGATGTACGAAGAGATCTACGACCGCAACGTGGAGCTTCATGGTCTAGTCAGAGAACTAGAGGAGCTGGTAGACGAGAATCGGACTACCATACAACAGAGAGATGAGACGATTCAAGAGCTGGACGATGAGCTTAGAAACACGAAGTGGGATCTAGTCCACGTGGAGAGCGAGAGAGATGATGCATTGGACGAGCTAGCGAAGCTGAAGAATGACATCCAAGAGGAGTCAGCGAAGCGTGCCAGAGTGGAGGAAACGAGCTTGAGGGCTACTCAACGTGAAGATCGAGCTGAAGACGAGGTTCAAATGAAGAAGGCCAAGCTGAGGGAGACAGACTATGCTTTTCATACGGCTATAGATAGGGTCTAGGATCGTGTCTTCTATTACCCAGCTCAGTTCAAAGATTTATTGTGGTACATAGTGGATCGCAGAACAGTGTTCCGGGTGATGGAAGAAGAACGTGGAGAGGCTGTGTGGCGTCTTAATATGCCTAGATAGTAGAGTCATTAATTATGTGGTTCTTTTTATATAAATAAATGTAAATCTCAAAATTTGAGATAATAATGGGATAAGATAATGATGTAATCCTGTAACTTATTCAGTTCAGGAAAGATGATATAAATAGCAGAGATGTTAGCTATTCTATGTTTTAAAACTATGAATGAATAAAATATCAAAGTTTATTGACGTGTTATGTGTTCAAATGTGAATTAATTTATCTAAATGTTTAAGTATGAACTTGAATATTTAAGAAATGAGTAAAGGATCTAATAAGAGTATGTCTTAACAGAACAATGCCTCCAAGAAAAAGACCTACATGTCAAAACCCAGAGGGTTCGACTAACAACAACAACGACAACAACAACAACAACGGGACGAATCCCAATTCAGTTCAACAGTTGGTGAACCCACTGACGGGAGCGCTTGCGAATCAGCGACAAGTCCAGAATACAATGTTTAAGGAGTTCAAGGCAGTAGGACCTCCAGAATTTTAGGGATCGGTGAATCCGATAGAGGCCCAGACATGGATAATGGAGATGGAGAAGGTCTTCGATGTGGCTAGAGTTAGCGAGGACCAGAAGACGGCTTTCACGACGTTCATGTTGAAGTCGAAAGCTAGCTTTTGGTAGCAGGTCAACAAGACTAGGGAAGGAGAGGGTGTTATAGCGTGGGATCATTTCAAAGATATGTTCTTTGAAATGTATTTCCCCATAAGCTCGCAAAACCAAATGGAGGTTCAATTTTTAGAACTGAAATAGGGAGCGATGACGGTGCCGGAGTACGCCACAAAATTTAACGAGCTGGCCAGGTTTGCTACGTACCAGGTCAGTACCGACGAGAGAAAGACAAGAAGATTTGAGCAGGGATTGAAGCCTTGGCTCTACAGCAAGGTCTCTATGTTCCAGCTGAATACAATTGCAGCTGTTTTGGAAAAGGCCATCCTTGTTGAAGGTGGAAGCGATTCGGTGACCAAATACAATCAGGATCAGAAGAAGAAGAAGAATGAGATAGAAAACAAGGCTGGTGGTAGTGGTGTTATCAACCAGAAGAGGAAATGGAGCGACAAAACGTCTGCTGGGAGTCAACAGGGAAGCCATCAGAAGAGGAGGATTGAAGCATGTGCTACATGCGAAAAGAATCACACTGGAGTGTGCCTGAGGGGGAAGCGAGTATGCTTCAACTGTGGTCAGGAAGGCCACATTGTGCCAAATTGTCTGAACCCGAAGAAAGGAACTTGCTACACATTTGGATCTAAGGATCACATGGCCCGAAGTTGCCCGAGGAAGCCAGCAGGAGGGTCAACAGGAAACGGAGGAAATGGCAGCAGTAGTACTTTGACTATCGCTGGACCACTGCAGACGGTTCGACCCATTGCCAGAACGTTCAACATGACGGTGTAGAATGCTGTGCAGTAGAAAGATGTGGTGGCAGGTATTATTCCGATCAATAGTATTTATACATATGTATTATTTGATTCGGGTGCTATTTGTTCATTCATATCTGATGAATTTGCTAAGACCCTAGACTTACCTAAGAGGAATTAGTTTACCCCTTGAATATAGAGATTGCGAATAGGGAGGTTATTCCTATTAGGTTTGTTTACAAGAACTGTAGATTGGACATTAAGGGTCAAGAATTGATGGTAGATTTGATTCTGATAAAACTTGGGTAGTTTGATGTTATACTGGGTATGAATTGGTTGTTCAACCATGGTGCGGTAATCGATTGTCA
Organism: Panax stipuleanatus; assembly: GCA_020205555.1. Taxonomy (NCBI): domain Eukaryota; kingdom Viridiplantae; phylum Streptophyta; class Magnoliopsida; order Apiales; family Araliaceae; genus Panax; species Panax stipuleanatus. Next base: position 89,890,908 of record CM035123.1, read on the forward strand.
GAAGAAGTTTGTAAACCTTACGACTCCATCGAAGGTAGTGTTTTATGGCAACAAGTCGCCTAGACAAGCGAGTTGTCTGACGATTATGCAAGCCAAGAAGTTATTGAAACAAGACTATGTAGGGTATTTAGCCTACATAGTGGATACTCGTAAGGAGAGTCCAAAGATAGAAGAGATATCAGTGGTTAGGGAGTTTGTGAACGTATTTTTGAGCGATTTGCTAGGACTTCTGCCAGATAGAGAGATAGAGTTCGTGATCGACTTAGCACCAGGGACTGCTCCGATATCGAAAGCCTCGTACAGAATGGCGCCGATCGAGATGAAGGAATTGATGGTTTAACTGCAAGAATTGCTGGACAAAAAGTATATTCAGCCAAGCGTTTCACCGTGGGGAGCGCCGGTATTGTTCGTGAAGAAGAAGGATGGATCAATGTGGCTTTGCATTGATTATAGAGAGTTGAACAAAGTCACGATCAAGAATAGTTATCCTTTACCTAGGATCGATGACTTGTTCGATCAACTGAAGGGGTGCTAGATATTTCTCGAAAATAGATTTGAGAAGTGGATATCATCAGTTGAAGGTAAGAAGGGAAGATATACCGAAGACGGCTTTTAGAACTCGGTATGGACATTACGAGTTCTTAGTGATGTTATTTGGTCTAACGAATGCACCAGCTACATTTATGGACTGAATAAGGTGTTTAAGCCATTTATAGACAAGTTTGTAGTAGTGTTCATATATGACATTTTGGTTTATTCCAAAACTGAGGAGGAACACACTGAACATTTAAGGTTAACATTAGAATCTCTGAGACGGGAGAAGCTATACGCAAAATTCTTGAAGTGCGAATTTTGGTTAGAACATGTGCAATTTCTTAGCCACGTGATTGACAAAGATGGAATTTTAGTAGATCCGTCGAAGGCTGAAGCTGTGATGAATTAGGATCATCCGAAGACACCGTCTGAAGTTAGGAGTTTCTTGGGATTGGCATGATACTACAGAAGGTTTATTCAAGATTTTTCTAAAATCGCAACTCCATTAACGAATTTGACTCGAAGACGGTTAAGTTTGTTTGGATGAAAAAGTGTGAGGAGAGTTTCCAAGAATTGAAGAAAAGGCTGAGTACTGCTCCAAGAACTGAAGAAAAGGCTGAGTATTGCACATGTGTTATCATTGCCTAATAGTATAGGAAATTTCGTTGTTTACAGATATGCCTCACATAAGGGATTAGGTTGTGTGCTGATGCAGAGCGACACAGTCATTGCCTATGCGTCGCGTCAACTGAAGGACTATGAGAAAGGGTATCTGACCCATGACTTGGAATTAGCGGCAGTAGTGTTTGCTTTGAAGATTTGGAGACACTACCTTTATGAAGAAAAGTGTGAGATATAAATAGATTATAAGAGCCTAAAGTATATCTTTACACCGAAAAATTTGAGCATGCGCCAAAGGAGATGGTTGGAACTTATCAAGGACTACGACTGCGAGATTCTTTACCATCCGAGTAAAGCTAATGTGGTTGCTGACGCTTTAAGCAGGAAGGGTCGGGAGAAGTTAAATATATTAACTGGTCAGGACTAGTTAATAGATGAGATGGCTAAATTGGAACTGGAAGTTAAGTATTCGAAGGAATCGGATGAGAAGCTGTTTTAAGTAACTACCGATCCAACCTTGGTGGACAAAGTGAAAGAGGCACAACTTCGTGATGTGGAGTGTGAGAAGATTCGGAAGAGAGTAACCGATGGTGAAGAGATAAAATTCAAGATCGATAGTGAAGGACTGCTACGATTCGATGGAAGAATCTGGGTATCGCCAGTACCAGACGTTAAAGAGGAAATTTTGGGCGAAGCTCACAGTTCGAGATATTCGATTCACCCTGGGAGTATGAAGATGTACCAGGATCTTAGACAACATTTTTGGTGGCTGGATATGAAGAGAGACTTGGCTGAATGTGTTGCGAGATGTCTAACGTGCCAGAAGGTCAAAGCAGAACACCAGAGACCAAGTGGATTGCTGTAACCTTTAGAGATTTCGGAAGGGAAGTGGGAGCATATCACAATGGATTTCGTGGTTGGTCTTCCAACGACTCAGAAGGGTTTCGATGAAGTATAGGTCATTATGGATCGACTAACAAAGTCAGCACATTTCTTACCGATCAAGATTATATACAACTTAGATCAGTTAGCGAAGCTGTACGTGAAGGAAATTATCTCTAGACACGGTGTTCTGGTATCGATTGTGTCCGATAGAGATTCGCGTTTCACGTCGAATTTCTGGAAGCGACTACAGGAGTGCTTGGGAATGCAATTACGAATGAGTACGGCATACCATCCTCAAACTGATGGCCAGAGTGAGAGAACGATTCAGACTTTAGAAGATCTGCTGAGAGCTTGTGTTATAGACTTCAAAGGAAGTTGGGTGATCATCTACCGTTGGTGGAGTTCGCCTACAATAACAGTTATCATACAAGTATTGGCATGCCGCCTTAAGAAGCATTGTAGGGCAGGAAATGCAGGTTTCCATTGTGCTGGGATGAGGTTGGTGAACGACAACTGTTGGGACCAGAATTGGTACAACAAACTGCTGAGATTGTCCAGGTAATCAGAACGAAATTGGTTGCTACTCAAGACAGACAGAAGAAGTATGTCGATTATCATCGTCAGAATCAAGAATTTGCAATGGGAAGCTTTATTTTCCTAAAGGTATCTCCCTAGAAGGGGAAGATTCGATTTGGCAAGAAGGGAAAGCTAAGTCTCTGATTCATTGGACCTTTTGAGATACTACGAAGGGTTGGCGAGGTAGCTTACAAGGTTGCGTTACCTCCGGAGCTAGATAATATCCATAATGCCTTTCATATTTCTGTATTGCGACGGTACAAACACGACTACAAGCATGTGATAGAGTATGAACCTTTATAGTTTGACAAACACTTAACTTATGAAGAAGTTCCTGTTCAAATAGTTGATAAAAAGAACAAGTACTTAGAAATAAAGTGATACTTTCTGTTAAAGTAATCTGGAGAAACCACAGTGCTGAAGAAGCTACGTGGGAACTCGAGGATGTAATGATGAAAACCTATCCTCAATTATTTATGTAATTTCTTGTATATCGATTATGGGGACAGAATCTTTTTAAGAGGGAGAATGTGACGAATGAGTTTTTTTTATTTTGGGGACAGAATCCTTTTAAGGAGGGAATATTGTAACGAATGAGGTTTTGTGTATATATACGATTATATATGTGTTATATGACCAATTAAGTGATCAATTTCATGTAAATATGATGAATATGAAGAAATCATGTTCATCAAAAGTTACAGTGAATTAGTTTTGAAAAATAGTCTTTAATTATCAAAATTTGTGTTTGATTATGATATGTTATGTAAATTGATCATAGATTACGATAATATGTTAAGAAATAAAGTTGATACGATTTGAATTACGTGATTTGGTTTAAAAACAAACTCACATTGTAAATTTTCTTCAAGAACGCTTAAAAATGGTGTTTTCTTCGAAATCATAGAAATTAAGTGTTTTGATTATGTATTGTGGTGTTTATGTATATTAAAAATATGTTAGAAGTTTAAGATTTTGTTTTCATAAAGTTTTATATGCATTGTGTTAGTTAAAATTAGAATTTGGTGCGAAGAAATAAGGCAAATTGGCTTTTGCTCTGCACAGTTCGCGAGCCGGGAATCCCACCAGCAGGGGGACCCACTCCAACGGGCATATTGGCCTAGGGATTCCCGCCCCAGCGGGTGTATATGCTGTCCGGAAATTTTACTTAGGTTCCGAGTAGTTTTTATGCATTACATGATTAGTTAACTTAATGTGATGATATATTAAGTGTATAAAACAATAAGATAACATATTTTTGACATGTATAAGATAATTTTAAGTCTCATATTAACATGTTATATGTGTACTTAGATATTGTTATCATAGGGTATAATTATGATAGTTTAAAGTGTTATACATGTGTGATATACATGTTGTGAGTTTAGACTCACGTTATGTGGTTAGCTAGTGAGTTAAGTTTACAAACCACGTTGTTAAGTTGAACTTAAGTAAGAAGTTCAACAGTTAAACATAGTGGTTATGAATCTAATCGATATTGTAAACGTAATGTAATATGTAGGATAATTGTGGAACGCGATTGTAAACTGTAGCTTGTGTTTGAGGCAAGTTTCCTAAACTTTTGTTTTACATTATACAAGTCTTCTAACTATACTCTTTCATTGGGCAAGTTTTCTAAACTCAAACTTTACTTGAGCAAGTTTCTTATTTCTAACTTGTTATTCATATGCAAGTTATTGTATTCTCTATAAATTATATATTGAATAAACATCTTAGCAAAGTTTATTGTTGAGTTAATGTGACCTTGACTTAATTGTTCAAGCAAGGTATATCTTATCTTTCAATTGCTTTAAGTTTAATCCTAAACCATAAGTTATTTCGTAATCCTTTATTGTTGAATTATTGTTGTTGTTGTAAGTCGATTCAACTACTCCTTAGTTGATGATAGTTGAACTCTAAATTACCCTTGAAGCTTATCCAAACCAAACTTTCTTTGGTGTGGACTTGTTATTAAATACTGAGATGAACAACCCTATTTAATAGGGGATTACCATGCGAAAGCATTAAGATGTTTGTGCACAATACATGGTACGAAGGGCTGATCCCTCTAAGTATGAGTTAAGAGTCCATATAGTCTAAAGACTGTTAAAGGTTTTAAATAGAAATATTTATAACCTAGGATATAATTCAAGGTCTTACGACCCTCAGATGAATTCTATATTTCATATTCAATTCTTTATTATTGATGAAAGAAATGTTATTCAAATCATTTGAAGTTACTCGATTTATGTCATCACTATTTTTGTTATTCCAAGTGAGCTTTTGTTTTCTCACTCTTGCGTTAAATAACCATTGCAGCTAAAGTCAAAAGCGTTGACGCACCATCGACTAGCAAAGGCAAGAATAAGATGAACAAGTGAAGACTTGTTTATATTATGATATGATTGTAATGAGACTTTATTATGTTATGTTTATTTTCCGCACTTATTTATTGACGTTAAAGTTTGTAAACCCTGTGATATTTTGAGCAAAGTTGTAATCCTTTTGATAAGGAAGATTTTATTATTTATTTAAGGTTGTAATTTATTTTGCATTCCTTGTTATGGGGCAGTAGTTATGTTTTATTTAGATAGTGAGCACCAAATTCCGTGGAATTGAAGTACCAGGATTTGGGGGTGTCATAGCAGTACAGTATAAGGGTAGTTATTGTCGGCCCCCAAATCCGTATCAAAACACCTAAAATCCGGGGTCAAGGAACCACCCCAATTTTTCATAGAGCAATAATCAGAATCATCAGCAAGCTCCATGACCATCATATCCTCTCGGATTTCAAAATCATCAACAACAGTCAGTTCCGCAACCTTGACAGAAAATATATTTGGAGGAGCTACTTATAAAATACATAACGGTTAATAAGGCAGCAATGAAAACTCAGGCGGCTGAAATATAAAATCTGGAAAATTAAATGGGACAGCTTGCAAGTGCTTTGAACAATAGACCTCAAGGGGCTCTTCTGAGTGATACCGAGAAGAATCCTAGGGGTTTCCAAGAGCAGTGCCAAGCTGTTACGCTTCGAAGTGGAAAACAGTTGGATGAGCGAAGTGCAGAAATTTTGACTAAGGAGACAGATGTTGAGGAAAAAGTAAAGGAAACAGTTTAGGGGAAAAAGTTAGGAGAGGGACCAGTGGTTAAGGAACAGGAAGTTGTTGCACCAGTAGTTTTCCCACCACCGCCTTTTCAACAACGAATCCAGAAGTAGAAATTAGAAAAGCAATTTACCAAGTTTCTGGAGGTGTTCAAGAAATTACATATCAACATTCCGTTTGCGGAAGCTTTAGAGCAGATGCCTAGCTACGCCAAGTTTATGAAGGATATCTTATCAAGGAAAAAGAAGCTAGGGGATTTTGAGACAGTGGCTCTAACCGAAAAGTGTAGTGCTATCTTATAAAAGAAGTTTCCTCCAAAATTAAAGGATCTGAGCAGCTTTACCATTCCACGCACTATAGGTAGCTCATCGTTCAACAGAAGTTAATGTGATCTGGGTGCGAGCATTAATTTGATACCATTGTCTATCTATACTCAGTTGGGATTGCCAGCACCGAGATCGACAAATATTTCTCTACAGCTTGCAGACAGATCAGTGACATATTCGAGGGGCATTGTTGAGGATATCCTGGTAAAATTTGACAAATTTATATTCCCAGCTGATTTCATCATTTTGGATTACGAAGAGGACAAAGATATTCCTATCATACTTGGGCGACCATTTTTGGCAACCGGTAAAACACTCATAGATGTACAAAAAGGAGAGTTAACCATGAGGGTTCAAGACCAAGAGGTGACGTTTAATGTATTCAAAGCCATGAAATTCCCTAAGGATGATGAGGAATGTTACCGCATGGATGTGATTGAGCAATCAGTGGATGAGGAGTTTGTTCAGATGATGACTACTGATCTTTTGGAAATGACATTGTTAGGGGATAATGAGAAGGATGATCCAGAATTGATAGAGTATTTGCACACGTTGGATGCATTGCCTAGAGTGAGTAGATTCAAAATACCATTTGAGCTATTGGAAGTTATAGAAAATTTATCGGTTCGGATGAAACCATCACTAGAGGAGCCACCCACACTTAAACTCAAGCCTCTACCTAAACACCTCAAGTATGCATTTTTGGGTAATTCATCTACTTTACCTGTAATTATTGCATCTGCACTTAACGAATTGCAGGAAAGTAAGTTGTTGAGGGTTCTCTGAGAATACAAAACCGCGATTGGATGGACCATTGATGACATCAAGGGGATAAGCCCTTCATTTTGTATGCACAAGATATTATTGGAAGATTGTAAGACCCCAACTTTTATTAATAAATATTTAATCTTTTTTATATATTATTTTTAAATAGTAAGGTGTTGATTTGATATAATGTTATACTTATGGGTGATTTGTGCAAATTTTACAAAGTAAGCAAGTTGTCATAAATATTCGTTATGTCGGCGAATATTCGCTTGGTCGGAGAATATTCTTTTTGTAGGAGAATATTTGTACGACGGCGCAATCATTGATAGACCCCACAACGAAATAATCGTCGGATACAGAAAGCGACAGAAATAACCTTTTTATAAGAATAACGGCAAGACTTTTACAGTTAAACTGTTGAAATACCCAGTGATAAAGGTACAAAAATACGCGTTATTGCACAATAGCACACGGTATTGCACAGTATCTCTGATTATTGATGCTTACGTAAGAAGTCACTCAGTTTCATTCAATAATTGTCATAATAGTTGCTGCATAGTATCTAATATTATTAATTTAATTATTATCACAATATCATCTGCATAATATTTTATATTATTAAATCAATAATTATCACGACACAGTTACTCATATTATTTAATATTATTAGTTAGCATTATTGGCAATGTCTAAAAAGTTATGACAAGAAAAGGGGTTAGGTTATTTAATTGCGCGCCAGTAAGGAGAAATCCTTATCGGAAAGTCCCCCACTTTCCTGGGAACAATCTGATTGTCAATATTGTGAGTTATAATATTAATGATAACTAATTATTGAAAGATTGTGTTAATTAAAGATACGTGAGTTGTGGTGAATATTTGTTCAATTTTTGATATAATTAGAGGAATTGTTGTAAGTTTGGCATATTTTTCTATGGAACCACGATTATCCTCTCCGACATTATTATTCATTAAAATATATTATTATTATATTATATTATAATAATATTATAGTTTCTAATAATTTTTATATATAATATTATAATGATATTATAATATTATATTAACTTTGTCAGATGGTTAAGTTGTTCAAAACTTCCCGTGCACTTCTTCTTTTCTGAATTGGCTGGCTAAGAATTTGTCTCATGCATGGTCTTTTTCTTCTCCTGTAAATCATTTTTCCAAAGATCATGGGACCTCATTTGCCATACCCTCCAAGTAATTACACCTTTTCCTTCTTTTAAGTTCCCATATTGTGATTTATTTGGCGTGTGGCCCCTAAATTGCTAAACTTTCCAAAGGACATGTCTTCCTTTTCTTTAAATTCTGACAGGTTATGATCCATTTTCAATCAGTGGCCCTCAAAGGCAAAAACTTTCAAATAAGCATATTGATGGGTATGGAAACCCGTGATAAAATTATGTAATCAACTAAAGCTTGTCCCCTAAACTTCGCCTATAAAAGGATACATATTCAGAAGATGAAAAATACACCATCACAATATCAGAAATTCTTCTTCTATAATATTGTGCGTATTTTTTTCTAGTATAAGAATAATTTGAGTGTAGCTTATAGTGAAATATTTTCTCAAGAATATCTAGGACGCCCCCAAATCAGGGTCCCCAAAACCTCGGATATGGTACGTTACGATACATCATTTCTATAACTACTGCGAAAGATATAAACATAAATTATTTATACAATAACTTTTATAACATAATTTTCCAATGTCTGTAACCTTAACTTAATACCTGCATTCAATATCCTACACGACATACAATGTCATTTGTATCTTATACTATTACCATTTTAACCGTATAATAATTCCATCCTGGAACTTGTCTTTGCCTTTGACTGTGTCCGAAGTTTCTTCTTTAATCTGAAATATTTATCATGATATAGCAAGGGTGAGCAACAAGTTTGCCCAGCAAGTTTAAGTTCAAATGAAGATATATCATGATGGAAAAGAATAATAAGCTGACAAACTTTCAACAATATAATAATTATGAAAGAACATGAATCAATAATGTTGAATAGCCAACAATGAACATGAACAAATTTAACTGAACCAAATGGTAATGAAGGTGATCAGCCTTTCATACCTGATGAACATATGCAACATGCACTAAGTGCGAATCAATAATCAGTATAGATGTGAATAATTAAAAATAATTATTCACGAACATGCTTTGAAATATAACTCAAAGTTGAGTTAGAGAAAACTTGTCTGTACCGTCGATTACTGCTATGCAATATAATTTAATCGCTTTATTGTAAAGACCTATCAGTTATAAGATTGATCTTTCAATTAGTATAACATACTTTATCTCATCAGTCTATTACTATACTATCTAACATTTAAACATATAGTCAAATATTAGAAATCCTCAATACCATACATATACACAAGTCTAAACCTAGCACACATCGAGTCTTTAATAATATTCAATATAGTATACTGAGTGGTTTCCCCAAACAACTAACAAATTAGTTTTCGTCTCGTCTACACTATTTTCACAGTGAGTTAGATCGGTTACTAATTTGTAGATACCTTCCCCATATGAAGGAGTCGTTTAGCCCAACTACTATACATCAACCATTAAAGGTTACGATTACACTACCTTAGACTTAACACTACTGTATCATATAACTTGTGAATTAACACTTCGTCTTTTATTTTATAAGTCCTTTATAATTTAGTAAGTCGAATACCTAATCCAGCAACCTGGATTCAGATTGAATTTCAATTTAATGACTAATTTCCAATCCAGCATACTGCATACAACTGACCTCCAATCCACCAAGCCTGGATTCAACTAACATCCAATCCAGCAAGCCTGGATTCAAACTGACATCCAATCTAGCAAGCCTGGATTCAACTAACCTCAAATCCAGCAACCTGGATTATCTAAACAGACCAATTCAGCATCCTGGATTATCTAAACATCTCATTCATCAAGCTTGGATTCATTCATCCTTCAATCCAGCAACTTGATGGCCAACCAACAAACTAAATTGCAATCCAGCAAGCTGGATTTCCCCTTTTTAACCAAATCATCTTATTTTTTTATATTTTGTTCATACAAAAATACATGTATTTCATACACAAAAATAATTTTTCAGGAATTTTTCAATTTCCTAAATATTTTTCAAAAATTCGTTTATAGTTAATTCCTTAAGAAATTTGCTACATCACACTTAACTCCAGAAATTCCCAACTCTTGGCGGAATCTTACACATGTTATCGTGAGCCTCCAGTTCAAATTCCGTGGCCATCGGAGTTATAGAACTCCGGTTATAGCGATTTTTATCGAAAAAATACAAATATTAAAATGGTCATAACTTGCTCAATTTAAGTCAGAATGAGCTCATTTTTGGACACAAGCTACTTTATCTCATATATTTTTATGTCCCAAAATATTGGAATTTATTACATAAATTAAGTAGCCGAAACAATCCTTCAAAAATCTAGACAGATTGCTTTTCTTCATTTTCAGATTTTATGTCCTTTGCTAATTTCAGTCCACACAGAAATCTACATGGAATTTTTCAATTATTCCAATTGGAAAAGTTAGAAGACTTATAGATCTAAGTCTAGAAATTAACCGGACTCAAAAATTCAAAATACACTAGGAGATATGGTAGTTTGAATTTCATGTTACGTTTTCTCAAAATCTGATTTTCCAGTTTTTGTGTTTTCTAAGAAATCTTCCTAGATCTCTTAATTAACCAAATATTAAACATCACAAATTATTATAATACATACTAATACACCTTAAGATCATGGATCTACCATAATCCATGATCTATTGCATCAAACTTACACCAAATCCAAGAAAAACATAATTTATGCTAAGAAAATTATAGTTTTCTAACTTTTTAAAACATAGTTCCTTTTTCTTGCTTTTGATCTAACTTTTGATAATAGAAAAATGATATATCTACACATAACACACACTTATATACATATAGATCCAAGGTTTTGGAGTTTTGAACCATAGATCCAAGTTTTTGTTGAAAATAATCAAACATAAATTATATAAGCTATATAGGATTTATACCTAGCTTGTGTTCTTCTTCTCCTCTCTTGCTTTTCTCCCATAGATGGACTTTCTCTCTCCTCTCCTCCCTCTCATGAGGCTGTCGAACTCACTACTATCTCTCTCTCCTTTCTATTTATGTTGCTAGCTAATAAAAGATGAGAGAGAAATGTAATGGGTGTTGGGAGTTAATAATAAAATATATATATTAATCTATTGTATATATCTATATACCTTAACCAACTCTTGCTCTTACTTTTTCTCATTAATTAAATGTTTGCTTGCACTCTTGGCTAACATGTTGCTTGCACACTTGGTGATAATTGGTGGCCAAATAAATGGGTGACACATGTTGGAGTTGGTGACCAACTAAAACAACACAAATCATTACACCATGCTCCCACTTTCTTCTCCCCTCTATATGGGCCGAATTTTTTGGGTCTTTTCTTCCCATTATGGTTTATTTTTATTGCTTTAACTTGCTTGCTCAAATGTCCAAATAAATCCCTTATAATTGGGCTAAAGTCTTGGGCTCCCTTTAAAAAGTTTGGGCTTGCCAATAAAATAATTGGGCTATGTAAATTAACATAGACCACTAATTTTAATTCTATCCTACCCAAATCATTTAATTAGGGTTTCCATTCACTCATTTGTACTTCAAATCCTTACTCATGTACCTTTAATTTCTTAACCCAATTAGACTTGCTTTAATTAGGTTATAAAATTAATTAATTGAGATAACAAACTTAATCTCTTAGGTTAGTAAAAAATTTAAATACTAAAATTCTTTCCTATTATAACCCTTAGGTTATTTAATTTCCATACCTAATATATATATTAGGTTACAAGACTTTATTCTTAATTCTCTTTATATGTTAAATAAATATATAAACAATACACAAATCCATATAAGTCTTTCACAAAATTTTTAAATCCATACTCTATTTCAGTTTAGGTCTTATTATTTAACCTTTATTTAATCATTTAAAATCTTAAAAATTCTCGGGTTGTCACATTCATCCTTTTTTCTAAGAATTTCATCCTCGAAATTACAACCTACTAATCCCTACTCCTTCTGTTCACCAAAACTAGGTTTTCAACTTAACCTTTATCTAGTTTCATTCTCATTTAATAAGTACACACGGCTTCCTTCTATGAGGAATTATTCTATTATCACATTCTACCCAGACTTCTCCCCAAGGAGTTAAAACAAAACTTTTCAAATTATGCTGAGGGTCATATAGACCATGAACTCTCGGGTTTAACGGTATTCACCGTAATCAAATAATAGATATGTTTACAATCACGAAGAAGGTAAACTGCAGATGTTGGCCTTAATTATCTGAACGACTGTATGCGTTCAATGATTGGAATGTACGTTATCCAACCAATATATCCCTATTTTTCAGGATTGTTCATACTCAGCCTGGAGTCCGAATTAAAACAATATGTTTCGGGATAAGTTCTCAAAGAGATACTTGAATTTTCATAAACATTGGCTAGCTGAATCAAATAGCTTTAGACATATACCAATAATTCCAATATCAATCAAACACATGTGTCTGACCAAATTTAATTAGCACTTGACTTTTCTTTAAAATTTTGAAAATTATTTTATGACGTCATTATACAGCACTGTATTTACAGTCCGTTCAACATTCTGTCATTTTTGTGACTTTGTCATAAAATAATATACCATAGTGGGTTGACGATCTTTAGATCACATCCAACACTAGGCAATACTGCATTAATGGCTCCATCATTTTTATCATCCTTGCATCAGGTTCCATGATGCATTGATGATATATAAAATATATTTTGATATTTTAAATAATTTTTGTCCAATCGAAAAAATTAGCGTAGACACTTCTTTCAAACCATTCAAAAATATTGGAAATTATTTTTGGAATTATCATGTCGCAACAGGTAACGATGTGTCAAGGTCCCGAAGTCCACACATACACGATTGTAACCATGTTTTGGAGATAACCAAAAATTCATTTTTGCTGTTATCATGCCGCAACAGGTAACGATGTGATAATGGCTCAAAGTCCATCTCCACACCCTTGTCACCATGTTGTGAAGATAACAAAAATTCATTTTATTTCGAAAAAGGCAGATCAGTGCAAATTTAGCTTGATGTCAAAAATTTTGAAGTCTAGCACAGCTAGAAGATTTGGAATACCTATGCTTCCACCATTAACATGAATTTTTCTAATGATCAATTGCTTAATAATTCTATCTATTTCTATTATCCTCAATCCTTCATTCACAATTTTCCTATACCCCCGTATAGTTCATCAAACATACCTCACGTTATGAGTTCAAGAACTTACCACAATCATATGGGTTTTGGAACTTATCCTAGTCAGACCAAAGTCGTCCATTCACTGAGGGGTTCCACCTTATGATTATGGGTCACGAACTTACCATACGTATGAATTTAAAGAACTCGCACCTAATCTTATATTCTCTACCTATTCGTTATACACATGAGAAAAGAATCACCTTCTCATCATACATATAGCGAATAGCGCGACACCGACATTTCAATGATTATCAAAATGATAAACTAAGTAGTCGTTAGACCAAGCACAAAATCCTCGCCCATACAAAGGTTTGTACAACTCAGCTATCACCTGACTCCTCAATTGAAATCCCATATAATCCTAGCTCCCTCAATACTTAATACAAATTTCATTTAATCCGTATCTATAATTCACAACTCTTTCCTAAGTTTTAATAGTACAATTTCATAGTACCACTGTCATACAGCAATCCTACTATAAAGTTTTCAATCATTTAATTGATCATCTGTCCTCTTATGACCTCAACAGATCACGTTGTAATCTGATATTATAATCGTATTACATTACAATTCTTTTCTATCTTATGATCGTTTTGTTTTACGATCTTCTTTCCCTTTATACTTTTAGTCTTTTAGACTCTATCTATTCATTACTACTGTTCATCTTTATTATCAGAGTTAGGTAACTCTGGATCTTTATTACTTGTCAAGATTCTTCTTTGAATCTTATTGACTTATTAATACCTTGCCCAAAATTATCGCTTAGCACTTAAACTCTATCCAAGGTTTTGGAGTTTTGAACCATAGATCCAAGTTTTTATTGAAAATAATCAAACATAAATTATATAAGCTATATAGGATTTATACCTAGCTTGTGTGCTTCTTCTTCTCCTCTCTTGCTTTCCTCCCATGGATGGACTTTCTCTCTCCTCTCCTCCCTCTCATGAGGCTGTCGAACTCACTACTATCTCTCTCTCCTTTCTATTTGTGTTGCTATCTAATAAAAGATGAGAGAGAAATGTAACGGGTGTTGGGTGTTAATAATAAAATATGTATATTGATATATTGTATATATCAATATACCTTAACCAACTCTTGCTCTTACTTTTTCTCATTAATTAAATGTATGCTTGCACTCTTGGCTAACATGTTGCTTGCACACTTGGTGATAACTGGTGGCCAAATAACTGGGTGACACATGTTGGAGTTGGTGACCAACTAAAACAACACAAATCATTACACCATGCTCCCACTTTCTTCTCCCCTCTATATGGGCCGAATTTCTTGGGCCTTTTCTTCTCAGTATGGTTTATTTTTATTACTTTAACTTGCTTGCTCAAATGTCCAAATAAATCCCTTATAATTGGGTTAAAGTCTTGGGCTCCCATTAAAAAGTTTGGGCGTGCCAATAAAATAATTAGGCTATGTAAATTAACATAGAACACTAATTTTAATTCTATCCTACCCTAATCATTTAATTAGGGTTTTCATTCACTCATTTGTACTTCAAATCCTTACTCATGTACCTTTAATTTCTTAACCCAATTTGACTTGCTTTAATTAGGTTATAAAATTAATTAATTGAGATAATAAACTTAATCTCCTAGGTTAGTAAAAAGTTTAAATACTAACATTCTTTCCTATTATAACCCTTAGGTTATTTAATTTTCATACCTAATATATATATATATTAGGTTACAAGACTTTATTCTTAATTCTCTTTATATGTTAAATAAATATATAAACAATACACAAAACCATATAAGTCTTTCACAAAATTTTTAAATTCATACTCTATTTCTAGTCTAGGTCTTATTATTTAACCTTTATTTAATCAGTTAAAATCTTATAAATTCTCGGGTTGTCACATTCACCCCTTCTTTTAAGAATTTCGTCCTCGAAATTACAGCTTAGTAGTCCCTACTCCTTCTATTCACCAAAACTAGGTTTTCAACTTAACCTTTATCTAGTTTCATTCTCATTTAATAAGTACACACAGCTTCTTTCTATGAGGAATTATTCTATCATCACATTCTATCCAGACTTCTCCCCAAGGAGTTAAAAAACACTTTTCAAATTATGCTGAGGGTCATATAGACCATGAACTCTCGGGTTTAACGGTATTCACAATAATCAAATAATAGATATATTTACAATCACGAAGAAGGTAAACTGCATATGTTGGCCTTAATTATCTGAACGACTGTATACATTCAATGATTGGAATGTACGTTATCCAATCAATATATCCCCATTTTTCGAGGTTGTTCATACTCAGCCTGGAGTCCGAATCAAAACAATATGGTTCGGGATAAGTTCTCAAAGAGATACTTGAATTTTCATAAACATTGTCTAGCTGAATCAAATAGCTTTAGACATATACCAATAATTCCAATATCAATCAAAACATGTGTCTGACCAAATTTAATTGGCACTTGACTTTTCTTTAAAATTCTGAAAATTATTTTATTACGTCATTATACAGCACTGTATTGGCAGTCCGTTGAATATTCTGTCATTTTTGTGACTTTGTTATAAAATAATATACCATAGTTGGTTGACGATCTTTAGATCACATCCAACACTAGGCAATACTGCATTAATAACTCCATCGTTTTTATCATTCTTGCATCAGGTTCCATGATGCATTGATGATATATAAAATACATTTTGATATTTTAAATAATTTTTGTCTAGCTGAAATAATTAGCGTAGACTCTTCTTTTAAACAGTTCAAAACTATTGAAAATCATTTTTGGAATTATCATGTCGCAACAGGGAACGATGTGTCAGGGTCCCGAAGTCCACACATACACGATTGTAACCATGTTTTGAAGATAACCAAAAATTCATTTTTGATGTTATCATGCCGCAACAGGTAACGATGTGATAATGGCTCAAAGTCCATCTCCACACCCTTGTCACCCTTTTGTGAAGATAACAAAAATTTATTTTATTTCGAAAAAGGCATATCAGTGCGAATTTAGCTTGATGTCAAAAATTTCAAAGTTTAGCACAGCTAGAAGATTTGGAATACCTATGCTTCCACCATCAACATGAATTTTTCTAATGATCAATTGCTTAATAATTCTATCTATTTCTATTATCCTCAATCCTTCATTCACAATTTTCCTATACCCCCGTATAGTTCATCAAACATATCACACGTTATGAGTTCAGGAACTTACCACAATCATATGAGTTTTGGAACTTATCCTAGTCAGACCAAAGTCGTCCATTCGCTGAGGGGTTCTACCATATGATTATGAGTCACGAACTTACCATACGTATGAGTTTAAAGAACTCGCACCTAATCTTATATTCTCTACCTATCCGTTATACACATGAGAAAAGAATCACCTTCTCATCATACATATAGTGAATAGCGCGACACCAACATTTCAATGATTATCAAAATGATAAACTAAGTAGTCGTTAGACCAAGCACAAAACCCCCGCCCATACAAAAGTTTGTACAACTCAGCTATCACCTGAGTCCTCAATTGAAATCCCACATAATCCTGGGATGCACAGAGGAGCAAAAGGTCCCCTTCGCCACCTTTATGTTCCGTGGAAAGGCAGATTATTGGTGGAAATCTGTGAAGCGTTTTAATCTTTCCTGCACTTAAGATTTCTTGGGAGAAGTTCTAGGAATTGTTCAACGACAAGTACTTTCCAGAAAGTATTCGTCATATGAAGGAGGTGGAATTCATTAAAATGGAACAGAATAATATGACTGTATCACAATACGAGGCCAAGTTTGCGGAATTATTCCGATTTGCATCCCATTTGGTAGATGATGAGGAACGAATGACACGAATATTTTTGAGAGGTTTGAAACCAGAAATTCGTCAATACCTCGTTTCTCATAAACTTTGTTTCTATTCAGATGTTCTGAATAGGGCTAAATTATTGGAGTGAGATAATAAGACTGTTCAACCAAAGGACAACAACTATAATCGTACCGGTGGCAACAGTCATCGGAGCAATGACAATCAGCGAGGAGGAAATTATCATGCTAGAAATGGTAACCACTTCGGTGGTAATCAAGGCCAAGATAATAGAAGAAGTGAGTCAGATGGAAATTTCAAAAGGAGAAGATCCAACAATGATGATGGAAAGACATCGGCACCAGCACCAACAACCGTTTCTAGGGGAGGGGAACGACCACCAATCGTATGTTACAAATGCGAACAAGAGGGACACATCAGTCCAAATTGTACACAGCAATCCAAAGTGTTTTACAATTGCATAAAGGAAGATCACATAGCTCGAGTATGCCCTATAGCGAAGTCAAGTCCATCTAGGACGGTAACACCAAAGGCTGTTGTAACGCCCCCAAAAATAGGTCCAGTCAACCCAACCCATTCTGAGTCGCCAAATACATGGTACAGAATTCAAATACAATCTTTTATATCACACGGTCGTGCAAAATACGACCACACAACTGTGAGTGTCAATACAAATATGTAAAAAATATTAACATTCAAACTAAGTCCTTATTACAATTATTATCACACTATCTACTACTGCTCTAACTCGGACCATCACTCTGTCCCCCGACTAGTTCCTGCGACATTCTCACTTCTTGAAGAGGACAATAGATGAAAAGGGTGAGCTCAACTAGCCCAGTAAAGAATATTATGACTAAGATAATGGAAAATAAATTATCGTTAGTCTTCAATAATTCAGATAAAATATTATTGACAACAAGTTTTAGATCAATATTCGCAGCGAAAATAACAAATCATTAGAAGAGTTAAGTAGAGAATGAAGTCTACTATCTTCTATGATTTAAAAGTCCATCATCAATATTTTATCCCTGTAACATCAATCAATATATATCTCAAATCAAATATTCATCTTTGCACTACGAGCCAAAGATATTCATTTGTATCACCAGTGGTCATGTTCATCTCAACACCTGTCCATCTTTGCACTACGGCCAAAGATATTCATCAGGTAATTATTCATCTTTGCTCTACAGGCCAAAGATATTCAGTTATATCACCTTTTAAGACTGAGGATGATGAAAAATATTTTAAAGAACGAATCCAGTGAGATAAAGGACAAAGATTAAGTATTCGTATTTTAGTTTATCCAATTCAAAAACACTTCGTAATAATTAATTGTGGAGCAAAATTCAAGAATAAAGCTCAAAACTTAGATCCAATCAAAGATAGGAACCTTAACAAGCAACTTGGACAAATAGAAGAAAATTTAATTTTTTTCATGAATAGTGCCGTATACGTGAATAGTGCCGTATACGTGAATAGTAACCCCTACGGAAAAAGTAAGAATTTCATAATAAAATTCATGCCAATATTTTGGTATAATGATATTGAAAATAATAATATCATTTACGAAAGAAAATAACATCCCTTACCTCAAAAGAATAGTACTTCTGACTGGAATATCGGATATAATACCGAAGGAAACTTGTACTGAATAGTAACACTCAAAGTATCTAAATACTCACAAAAATACGCTCGATATTATAGAGAGAGAAAACTTCTGATTCTAGTGTGATTTTCAATTCTAACAGAAGCACCCTATTTATAGGAAAGGCTTAGGATGCCAAAGTAGACTTTTACGCCGGCGGCTTCTCCCAGCACACCTCGTGAGAAAAAAAATTCAACAAGCAAATGACAAAAGTGCGGCTCACCATTTTATTTAAAAAAATATTTATTTTTAAAACTTCAATAATTCATAATAAATAGCCCTTTTATCAGAAAAATACATATTTTATGTCCTTTTATAGGAAATTTAATTCTCTACAATTTTGTATAAGAAAGTTTTTCCAAATTCCCAACCGAAAATGGCCGAAATTCGCAAATGGATGATTTTCCACACCAAAATACTGATAAAAACACATCAGCATTAATTCCTTCTTTTATATCCACAAAATAAATATTTTCTTATCATATAAATCAATAATTAATTATTCATAAATAATATTACAGAACCACAATATTGACAATCAGGTTGTTCCCAGGAAAGAGGGGCCTTCCGATAAGGATTTCTCCTTACTGGCACGCAATTAAATAACCCCTCCTAGACAGAACTTTTTTAGACATTATCAATAATGCTATCTAATAATATTATTCAAATAATATGAATTATTGATTTGATAATGTGAAATACTATGCAGTGACAATTATTGAATCAATAATACAAAATATCAACGGTAGCAATTATTGAATCAATTATATAAAATAGCAACGTAGCAATTATTGATATAAAATATCAACGTAGCAATTATTGAACCAACAAAATATCATGTAATTATTGAATTAATAATATAAAATATTGAACAGTAATTACTGTAATAATTATTGAGTAAGTGACTTCTTACGTAAGAATCAATAATTCAAAATACTATGCAATACCGTGTGCTACTGTGCAACAACACGTATTACTGTATTTTTATCACCGGATATTTCAACAGTTTAACCGTAACAGTTTTACCGTTATTTATAAAAAAGTTATTTCTGTAGCTTTCTATATCCGACAGTTATTCCGTTGTGGGGCCCACAAATAGCTGCGCCGTCGTACGAATATTTCACGACCAAACGAATATTCCCCGACAACAATAAATATTTTATAACCACTTGCTTATTTTAAAATATTTGCACATTTTACCCATAATTTTTGACATTTATCAAATCAACACCTTACTATTTCGAAATAATATATAAAGAAAATTAAATCTGTATTCATAAAAGTTGGGGTCTTACAACCTCCCCTCCTTATGAAATTTCGTCCTCGAAATTGATGTACGTACCTAGTATGTCGAAAAGGTTAGTATACCTCGCTTTCATTTCCGATTCCAACTCCCACGTCATTTCCTCAATTTCATAGTTTCTCTACAAAACTTTAACTTGAGATATAATTTTCGAGCGTAAGACATGCTCCTTCCTATCCAAGATCTTGACAGGTACCTCCTCGTACGTTAAATCTTCGGCTATCTCGTCTGGTTCTAACTCAATAATGTGGTTTGGGTCTTTCACATATTTGCGAAGTACGAATATGTGAAAAACGTTATGAACATGAGACAGGCTTGGAGGTAAAGCGAGTTTATAGGCCACATTTCCTACTCAGTCAAGGATCTCAAATAGGACCAATGAATCGTGGGTTGAGCTTTCCTCTCTTCCCAAATCTCGTAACTCCTTTCCATGGAGGAACACGTAACAATACATGATCCCCAACATTAAATTCCACGTCCTTTCGATGAAGATTCGCATAACTCTTTTGTCGATCTTGTGCGGTTTATATCCGTTGTCGGATCATTTGGATCTTTTCCGTAGTCATACATACTAACTCCGGTCCCAACAATGTTGCTTCACCCACCTCATTCCAGCATACTGGAGAGCTGACACCTTCGTCCATACAACGCTTCGAATGGAGCCACGCCTATACTGCCTGATAACTGTTGTTGTAGGAGAATTCCACCAATGGTAAGTACTTATCACAACTCTCTTTGAAATCTAGAACACAGAGTCTCAATAGATCTTCAAGAGTTTGAATAGTCCTTTCCGATTGTCCGTCCATTTGAGGATGATATGCCGAACTGAATCGTAACTCCGTGCCCATAGCTTACTGCAAACTGATCCAAAATCGTGAAGTAAATCTGGGGTCACTATCTGAAACTATGGATACTGGCATGCTATGCAATCTCACAATCTCACTCACGTACATATGAGCAAGACGTTCAAGGGAATAAGTCTCTCGTATCGGCAAGAAATGAGCAGACTTGGTTAATCTATCTACAATAACCCAAATCGCATCTATGCCTTGAGAAGACCCGTAACGAAATCCATCGTAATGTGTTCCCATTTCCATTTTAGAATCTCCAGTGGTTGCAATGGACCCTTCGGCACTTGATGCTCCGCCTTTACACGTTGACAAGTTAAACATCTTGAAATAAACTCTGCGATCTCTCTTTTCATATTTCTCCACCAAAATGTATGTCGAAGATCACGATACATTTTGGTACTCCCAAGATGGATTGCAAACGGTGTGTTGTGTGCCTCCATCATGATTCTTTGCTTCAAGTCAGAATCGTTAGGAACACAAAGTCTGGAGTTGACTCGAAGTATTCCCTCTTCATCGATTCTTGCTTCTGGAATGGCACCTTCTTGCACCTTCTTCTTTATCTTCATCAGCTCCGGATCCGTAGCTTGAGCAACTTTAACTTTATCAATCAAAGCTGGTTCCACGTGTATACTTGACATCATCGCACTCGTTCCCGCATATGATCTTCTACTCAACGCGTCAGCTACCACGTTCGCTTTTCCAGGATGGTATTGGATGGTATGATCATAATCTTTCAACAGCTCAAGCCAACGTCGTTGCCGCATGTTGAGTTCCTTTTGAGTGAAAAAATATTTAAGGCTCTTATGATTCCGTATAAATCCCCACTTTCTCCCCGTACAGGTAGTGTCTCCAGATCTTCAACGCGAAAACGACTGCTGCCAACTCTAGATCATGAGTAGGATAATTCCTCTCATATTCTTTGAGTTATCGTGAGGCATAGGCTATGACTTTACCATGTTGTATGAGAACACATCCTAACCCTTTGCCCGAAGCATCGCTGTAAATGACAAATCCATCCGAACCAGATGGTATCATCAGAACATGTGCCAAAATAAGTCTCCTCTTAAGCTCTTAGAAGCTCTTCTCGCATTCCTCGCTCCAAACGAATTTTGTATCTTTCCGAGTCAACTGAGTTAATGGAGTAGCGATTCAAGAAAATCCCTCTACGAACCTCTGATAATAACCAGCTAAGCCCAGAAAGCTTCGTACTTCGGTCACCGATTTAGGTTGCTCCCAGCTTTGTATTGCTTCAATCTTCGCTGGGTCAACAGATACTCCACATTTCGAAACCACGTGCCCAAGGAATGCTACTTCCTCAAGCCAAAACTCGCATTTCTTCAGCTTGGCATATAGCTTGTTCTCACGAAGCTTTTGAAGTACCAACTTCAAATGCTGCTCATGATCTTCACGGCTTTTAGAATAGATGCGGATGTCATCAATAAAGACAACAATGAACTGATCCAAATATTCCTTAAAAGCAGCAGGAGCATTGTCAATCCAAAAGACATAACTAAGAACTCATAATGCCCGTACCGAGTTCTGAAGGCTGTCTTCGGAATATCCTCAGTTTTAATCTTCAGCTGATGATATCTGTAAGACCCCAACTTTTATGAATCAAGATTTAATTTTTTTTATATATTATTTCGAAATAGTAAGGTATATATTTGATAAATGTGAAAAGTTATGGGTGAAATGTGCAAATATTTCAAAATGAGCAAGTGGTTATAAAATATTCATTGTTGTTGGGAAATATTCGTTTGGTCATGGAATATTTTTGTTGTCGGAGAATATTCGTACGACGGCTCAGCTATTTGTGGGCCCCACAACGGAATAATTGTCGGATATAGAAAGCGACAAAAATAATCTTTTTTATAAAATAACGGCGTAGTTGTTACCGTTAGTTCTGTTGAAATACCCGGTGATAAAAATACAGTAATACGCGGTGTTGCACAGTAGCACACGGTATTGCACAGTATTTTGAATTATTAATTCTTATGTAAGAAGGCACTTACTCAATTATTATTACAGTAATTACTGTTCAATATTTTATATTCTTGATTCAATAATTGCATGATATTTTATTGATTCAATAATTGCTACGTTGATATTTTATATCAATAATTGCTACGATTGCTATTTTATATGATTGATTCAATAATTGCTACCGTTGATATTTTATATTATTGATTCAATAATTGTCACTGCACAGTATTTCACATTATCAACTCAATAATTCATATTATTTGAATAATATTAGTAGATAGCATTATTGACAATGTCTAAGGAAGTTCTGTCTAGGAGGGGTTATTTAATTGCGAGCCAGTAAGGAGAAATCCTTATCGAAAGGCCCCCTCTTTCCTGGGAACGACCTGGTTGTCAATATTGCAGTTCTGTAATATTATTTGTGAATAATTAATTATTGATTTATATGATAAGAAAATATTTATTTTGTGGATATAAAAGAAAGAATTAGTGTTGATGTATTTTTATCAGTATTTTGGTGTGAAAAATCATCCGTTTATGAATTTCGGATAATTTATGTTTGGAATTTGGAAAATCTTCCTTCTATAAAGTTGTAGAAAATTAAATTTCCTATGGAAAAGACATAAAATTTGTATTTTTCTGACAAAAGGGCTATTTATTATGAATTATTGAAGTTTTAGAAAATAAATGTTTTTTTTATAAATGGTGGGCCGCACTTGTGGTGGCTGATAGTTTGGTCAAGGAAGTGTGCGTAAAATTTTTTTATTAATATTTTATTAATTTAGTCTACTTTGGCATCCTAAGCTTTTCCTATAAATAGGGTGCTTATGTTATAATTGAAAACCACACCAGAATCAGAAGTTTTCTCTCTCTATAATATCGAGCGTATTTTTGCGAGTATTTAGATACTTTGAGTGTTAGTATTCAGTGCAAGTTTTCTTCGGTATTATATCCGATATTCCAGTCAGAAGTACTATTCTTTTGAGGTAAGGAATGTTATTTTCTTTCGTAAATGATGTTATTCTTTCCAATATCATTATACCAAAATATTATCATGGATTTTATTATGAAATTCTTACTTTTTTCGTCGGGGTTACTATTTACGTATACGGCACTATTCACGAAAAAATTAATTTTTTTTCTATTTGTCCAAGTTGCTTATTAAGATTCCTATCTTTGATTGGATCCAAGTTTTTATCTTTATTCTTGAATTTTGCTCCACAATTGATTAATACGAAGTATTTTTGAATGGGATAAACTAAAATACGAATCCTTAGTCTTTGTCTTTTATCTCACTGGATTCGTTATTTATTTTGTTTTGATCATCCTCAGTCTTAAAAGGTGATATAACTGAATATCTTTGGCCTGTAGAGCAAAGATGAATGATTACCTGATGAATATCTTTAGCCGTAGTGCAAAGATGACAGGTATTGAGATGAACATGACCACTGGTGATACAAATGAATATCTTTAGCCGTAGTGCAAAGATGAATATTTGATTCGAGATGTATATTGATTGATGTTACAGGGATAAAATATTAATGATGAACTTTTAAATCATAGAAGATAATAGACTTCATTCTCTACTTAACTCTTCTAATGAATTGTTATTTCCGCTGCGAATATTGATCTAAAACTGGTTGTCCATTATATTTTATCTGAATTGTTGAAGACTAACGATAATTTATTTTCCATTATCTTAGTCATAATATTCTTTACTGGGCTAGTTGAGCTCACCCTTTTCATCTATTGTCCTCTTTAGGAAATGAGAATGTCGCAAGAACTAGTCGGGGGACAGCGTGATGGTCCGAGTTAGAGCAGTAGTAGTCCTCACTATTTCTAATAAATAGTGTGAGAATAATTATAATGAGGACTTAGTTTGAATGTTAATATTTTCTACATATTTGTATTGACACTCACAGTTGTGTGGTTGTATTTTGCACGACCGTGTGATATAAAGTTTGTATTTAAATTCTGTACCATGTATTTGGCGACTCAGAATGGGTTGTGTTGACTGGACCTATTCTGGGGGGCGTCACAGTTGGTATCAGACCTTAAGGATATGATCTCTGGCGGAGATCGGGGAATAGAACTAGGAAGGGAGAGATGAGTAAATCCTCACTAGTATGTCTTACCTAAGCTTATGTGGTATTTAATTGGTCAGTTGGAGCATAGGGTTAATGTATGATATGTTAATTTGTTTAATTAACCCTTGTTTTATGGAAGTATTTGAGAATGGCAGCTGAGAATGTTAACAACGAAGTGAATGAGACCGTGGAGACACCTTTAATCACCAACCAGGAGAACGTGCTACAAGAAGGTAATGTTCATCCTAAAAACAACGTTGGTCAGACGATAAACGATGAGATGTTTAGAAGTTTTTTGCAGTTTATGAAAAACCAGACGAGGGAGACTCGTGTGCAAAATAGAGGTGGAGATAATAACAACTCGCGGCTTGTCACTGCCAAGCAGTTCAAAGAATTGGGACCACCAGAATTTCAGGTAAAGCCGGATCCGATCAAGGCGGAGACGTGGGTTAAGCAAATTACCAAGATATTTAATTCTTGGGATGCACGGAGGAACAGAAGGTTCCATTTGCCACCTTTATGTTCCGTGGTGAGGCAGATTACTGGTGGGAATCTGTGAAGCTTACCCAGCCTGCTGCACTCAAGATGTCTTGGGAAGTGTTCCAGAAACTGTTCAATGACAAGTACTTTCC
This sequence comes from Panax stipuleanatus, assembly GCA_020205555.1. NCBI lineage: Eukaryota > Viridiplantae > Streptophyta > Magnoliopsida > Apiales > Araliaceae > Panax > Panax stipuleanatus. Next base: position 89,916,368 of record CM035123.1, read on the forward strand.
TGAAAGAATTCAGTCATATGAAGGAGGTAGAGTTTATCAGACTAGAAAAAAACAACATGACGGTGTCCCAGTACGAGGCTAAGTTCGCGGAGTTGTCCAAGTTTGCACCTCATTTAGTGGAGAATGAGGAACGTATGACGCGGATGTTTCTGAGAGGTTTGAAACCCGAAATACGTCAATACCTTATTTCTCACAAATTTTCTCTATATTCGGATGTAGTGAACAGGGCCCAGTTGTTAGAACGAGATAGTGATTATATTCAACCAAGGGACAACAACCAAGGTCGTACCGGTGGCAGCAGTCATCGGAGCAATGACAACCAGCGGGGAGGAAAGTATGACAGAAGCGATAACCACTCCGGTGGTAATCGTGGCCATGATAGTAGGAAAAGTGAATCGGGAGGAGATTTCAAGAAGAAAAGGTATAACAATGAGAACGTGAAGACGTCAACATCAGCACCAACATCAACTGTTTCTAGGGGAGGAGAACGACCACCGGTCATATGCTATAAATGCGGGAAAAGAGGGACACAACAGCCCAAACTGCCCACAACAATTCAAAGCATGTTATAACTGTGGAAAAGAAGGACATATAGCTCGAGATTGTCCTGTTGCGAAACCAAGTCCGGCAGGGGTGGTGATTCCTAAGGCGGTTTCGGACAAGTCAAAGTCGGTGATTCCTAGAAGAGCGTTTGTCGTAACAGCCCAAAACGTGAGGAATCCACATGAGGTGATTACGGGTAAGCTAATCATAAACTCTTGCGAAGTTTACACCTTTTTAGATACCGGTGCTACCCATTCTTTTATTTCACCTACTTGTGCTCAACGTTTGAACTTGACTCCTGATAAATTAGACTTTGACTTATCTGTTGAAACTCCGTTGGGAGAAACCTTTGTTACATCCACAGTTTACAAATCTTGCTTGATTCAGATTGGTACGCTTACCTTACCTGTTGATCTTATATCTTTGAAAATACTTGCATTTGATGTGATTTTAGGAATTGACTGGTTAACCACTTACCATGCCAAAATTGATTATTTTTGTAAGGTTGTTAGTTTTCATATTCCTAATCAACCTGTTGTGCGAATCCAAACCACCAAACCACTAAAATCAGTCAATACCATTTCAAGTCACAAAGCTATTCGTTTATTGAAAAATGGATGTCAAGCTTTCTTAGCTCATGTCACTTATCTAAACCAAAATACGTCAGATCTGAATAATATTTTCTTTGTTAATGAGTTTCTTGATGTATTTCCAGAAGAACTTCCCGGTCTACCCCCAGAACGTGAAGTTGAATTCTTTATTGACCTTGAACCCGGTACAAAACCTATTTCTAAAACTCCATATCGAATGGCTCTTATTGAACTTCAGGAGTTAAAGGTCCAATTACAGGAATTGTTAGACATCGATTTTATTTGTCCTAGTACATCTCCTTGGGGTGCTTATGTTTTATTCGTAAAGAAGAAAGACGGGAGTATGCGACTTAGTATTGACTATCGGGAGTTGAACCATGTCACCATCAAGAATAGGTATCCGCTACCTCGTATTGATGACCTGTTCGACCAGTTACAAGGAGCATAATTCTTTTCAAAGATCGATCTTTGTACTAGATATCATCAGCTGAAGATTAAAACTGAGGATATTCAGAAGACTGCCTTCAGAACTCGGTACGGACATTATGAGTTCTTAGTCATGTCTTTTGGATTGACTAATGCTCCTGCTGCTTTCATAGATATGATGAACCGTGTATTTAAGGAATATTTGGATCAGTTCGTTGTTGTCTTTATTGATGACATCCTCATCTATTCTAAAAGCCGTGAAGATCATGAGCACCATTTGAAGTTGGTACTTCAAAAGCTTCGTGAAAACAAGATATATGCCAAGCTAAAGAAATACGAGTTTTGGCTTGAGGAAGTAGCATTCCTTGGGCACGTGGTATCGAAACGTGGAGTATCTGTTGACCCGACGTAGATTGAAGCAATACAAAGCTGGGAGCAACCTAAGTCGGTGACCGAAGTACGAATCTTTCTGGGCTTAGCTGGTTATTATCGGAGGTTCGTAGAGGGATTTTCTTGAATCGCTACTCCATTAACTTAGTTGACTCGGAAAGATATAAAATTCATTTGGAGCGAGGAATGCGAGAAGAGCTTCTAAGAGCTCAAGAGGAGACTTATTTCAGCACCTGTTCTGACAATACCATCTGGTTTAGATGGATTTATTATCTACAGCGATGCTTCGGGAAAAGGGTTAGGATGTGTTCTCATGCAACATGGGAAATTCATAGCCTATGCCTCGCGACAACTCAAAGAATATGAGAGGAATTATCCTACTCATGATCTAGAGTTGGCAGCTGTCATTTTCGCGTTGAAGATCTGGAGACATTACCTGTACGGGGAGAAAGTGGAAATTTATACGGATCATAAGAGCCTTAAATATTTCTTCACTCAAAAGGAACTCAACATGCGGCAACGACGTTGGCTTGAGCTGTTAAAAGCTTATGATCATACCATCCAATACCATCCTGAAAAAGCGAACGTGGTAGCTGACGAGTTGAGTAGAAGATCATATGCGGGAACGAATGCGATGCTATCAAGGCCTATTTTGTGTGATTTATAAAGGATGGAGATAGAGTTCAAGACTCCGGGGACCCATACGATGATGTCAAGTACACGCGTAGAACCAGCTTTGATTGATAAAGTTAAAGCTGCTCAAGCTACGGATCCGGAGCTGATGAAGATGAAGAAGAAGGTGCAAGAAGGTGCAATTTCAGAAGCAAGAATCGATGAAGAGGGAATACTTCGAGTCAACTCCAGAATTTGTGTTCCTAACGATTCCGACTTGAAGCATAGAATCATGATGGAGGCACATAACACACCGTTTGCAATCCATCCTGGGAGTACCAAAATGTATCGTGATCTTCGACATACATTTTGGTGGAGCAATATGAAAAGAGAGATCGCGGAGTTTATTTCGAGATGTTTAACTTGTCAACGTGTAAAGGCAGAGCATCAAGTGCCGAAGGGTCCATTGCAACCACTGGAGATTCCGAAATGGAAATGGGAACACATTACGATGGATTTCGTTATGGGTCTTCCCAAGGTTTTTCAAGGCATAGATGCGATTTGGGTTATTGTTGATAGATTAACTAAGTCTGCTCATTTCTTGCCGATACGAGAGACTTATTCCCTTGACCGTCTTACTCATATGTACGTGAATGAGATTGTGAGATTGCATGTGTGACGCCCCCAGAATAGGTCCAGTCAACCCAACCCATTCCGAGTCGCCAAATACATGGTACAGAATTTAAATACAAACTTTATATCACACAGTCGTGCAAAATACGACCACACAACTGTGAGTGTCAATACAAATTGTATATAATACGAAATATTAACATTCAAATTCATTCTTTATTTATTACAATTATTATCCCACTATTTTACAAAAATAACGAGGACTACTACTGCTCTAACTCGGACCATCACTCTGTCCCCCGACTAGTTCCCGCAACGTTCTCATTTCCTGAAGAGGACAACAGATGAAAAGGGTGAGCTCAACTAGCCCAGTAAAGAATATTATGACTAAGATAATGGAAAATAAATTATCGTTAGTCTTCAAAAATTCAGATAAAATATAATGGACAACCAATTTTAGATCAATACATGCAGCGAAAATAACAATTCATTAGAAGAGTTAAGTAGAGAATGAAGTCTACTATCTTCTATGATTTAAAAATCCATCATCAATATTTTATCCCTGTAACATCAATCAATATATATCTCAAATCAAATATTCATCTTCGCACTACGGCCAAAGATATTCATTTGTATCATCAGTGATCATGTTCATCTCAACACCTGTCATCTTTGCACTACAGGCCAAAGATGTTCATCAGGTAATCATTCATCTTTGCTCTACAGGCCAAAGATATTCAGTTACATCACCTTTTAGGACTGAGGATGATGAAAAACATTTCAAAGAACGAATCCAGTGAGATAAAAGACAAAGATTAAGTATTCGCATTTTAGTTTATCCAAATTCAAAAATACTCCATAATAATACTGTGGAGCAAAATTCAAGAATAGAGCTCAAAATTTAGATACAATCAAAGATATGAACCTTAACAAGCAATTTGGACAAATAGAAGAAAATTTAATTTTTTTTTCGTGAATAGTGCCGTATACGTGAATAGTGCCGTATACGTGAATAGTAACCCCGACGGAAAAAGTAAGAATTTCATAATAAAATCCACGCCAATATTTTGGTATAATGATATTGAAAAGAATAACATCATTTATGAAAGAAATAACATCCCTTACCTCAAAATAATAGTACCTCTGACTGGAATATCGGATATAATACCGAAGGAAACTTGCGCTGAATACTAATACTCAAGGTATCGAAATACTCACAAAAATACGCTCGATATTATAGAGAGAGAAAACTTCTAATTCTGGTGTGATTTTCAATTCTAACCTAAGCACCCTATTTATAGGAAAAACTTAGGATGCCAAAGGAGACTAAATTAATAAAATAATATTATTTTTTAAAAATTTCCTCCGCCGCCGGCTGCTGTCCAAAAATCAGAATTTTCAACAAAAGTGGGGCCCGCCCATTAAAAAAATATTTATTTTCCAAAACTTCAATAATTCATAATAAATAGTCTCTTTGTCAGAAAAATACAAATTCTATGTCCTTCAATAGGAAATTTAATTCTCTACAACTTTGTAGAAGGAAGTATTTCCAAATTCCAAACATAAATTATCTAAAATCCATAAACAGATGATTTCTCACATCAAAATACTGATAAAAATACATCAGCACTAATTCCTTCTTTAATATCCACAAAATAAATATTTCCTTATCATATAAATCAATAATTAATTATTCACAAATAATATTACAGAACTACAATATTGACAACCAGGTCGTTCCCAGGAAAGAGGGGGCCTTCCGATAAGGACTTCTCCTTACTGACACGTAATTAAATAACCCCTCCTAGACAGAACTTCCTTAGACATTGTCAATAATGCTATCTAATAATATTATTCAAATAATATGAATTATTGAGTTGATAATGTGAAATACTATGCAATGACAATTATTGAATCAATAATACAAAATATCAACTGTAGCCATTATTGAATCAATCATATAAAATAGCAACGTAGCAATTATTGAGTCAATAAAATATCAATGTAACAATTATTGAGTCAATAATATAAAATATCAACGTAGCAATTATTGAGTCAATAATATAAAATATTGAATAGTAATTACTGTAACAATAATTGAGTAAGTGCCTTCTCATGTAAGACTAAATAATTCGAAATACTGTGCAATACCGTGTGCTACTGTGCAACACCGCGTATCACTGTATTTTAACCACCGGGTATTTCAACAGTACTAACGGTAACAACTACGCCGTTATTTATAAAAAAGTTATTTCTATCGCTTTCTATATCCGACAGTTATTCCGTTGTGGGGCCCACAAATAGCTGCGCCGTCGTACGAATATTCCCCGACAACAAGAATATTCCACGACCAAACGAATATTCCCCGACAACCAGAATATTTTATAACCACTTGCTCATTTTAAAATATTTGCACATTTCACCCTTAACTTCACATTTATCAATCAACACCTTACTATTTCGAAATAATATATAAAGAAAATTAAATCTTTATTCATAAAAGTTGGGGTCTTACAACCTCCCCTCCTTATGAAATTTCGTCCTCGAAATTGACGTACGTACCCGGTATGTCGAAAAGGTGAGGATACATCGCTTTCATTTCCGATTCCAACTCCCAGGTCATTTCCTCAATAGCATGGTTTCTCCACAAAACTTTAACTTGAGGTATAATTTTCGAGCGTAGGACATGCTCCTTCCTATCCAAGATCTTGACAAGTACCTCCTCGTACGTTAAATCTTCGGCTATCTCATCTGGTTCTAACTCAATAATGCGGTTTGGATCCTTCACATATTTACGTAACACGGATATGTGAAACACGTTATGAACACGAGACATTCTTGGAGGTAAGGCGAGTCTATAGGCCACATTTCCTACTCGGTCAAGAATCTCAAATGGACCAATAAATCGTGGATTGAGCTTTTCTCTCTTCCCAAATCTCGTAACTCCTTTCCATGGAGCAATACGTAATAATACATGGTCCCTAACGTTAAATTCCACATCCTTTCGATGAAGATCCGCATAACTCTTTTGTCGATCTTGTGCGGTTTGTATCCGTTGTCGGATCATTTGAATTTTTTCTGAAGTCATACGTACCAACTCCGGTCCCAACAATGTTGCTTCACCCACCTCATTTCAGCATACTGAAGAACGACACTCTCTCCCATACAACGCTTCGAATGGAGCTACGCCTATACTTGCCTGATAACTGTTGTTGTAGGAGAATTCCACCAATGGTAAGTACTTATCCCAACTCCCTTTGAAGTCTAGAACACAGAGTCTCAATAGATCTTCAAGAGTTTGGAAAGTCCTTTCCGATTGTCCGTCTGTTTAAGGATGATAAGCCGAACTGAATCATAAATCCGTGCCCATAGCTTTCTGCAAACTGATCCAAAATCGTGAAGTGAATCTTGGATCACGATCCGAAACTATGGATACTGGCATGCCATGCAATCTCATAATCTCATTCACGTACATATGAGCAAGACGTTCAAGGGAATAAGTCTCTCGTATCGGCAAGAAATGAGCAGACTTAGTTAATCTATCAACAATAACCCAAATTGCATCTATGCCTTGAGAAACCTTGGGAAGACCCATAACGAAATCCATCATAATGTGTTCCCACTTCCATTTCAGAATCTCCAGTGGTTGCAATGGACCCTTCGGCACATGATGCTCTGCCTTTACACGTTGATAAGTTAAACATCTCGAAATAAACTCCGCGATCTCTCTCTTCATATTGCTCCACCAAAATGTATGTCGAAGATCACGATACATTTTGGTACTCACAGGATGGATTGCAAACGGTGTGTTGTATGCCTCCATCATGATTCTATACTTTAAGTCAGAATCGTTAGGAACACAAAGTCTGGAGTTTACTCGAAGTATTCCGTCTTCATCGATTCTTGCTTCTGGAATGGCACCTTCTTGCACCTTCTTCTTCATCTTCATCCGTAGCTTGAGCAGCTTTAACTTTATCAATCAAAGCTGGTTCTACGCGTATACTTAACATCATTGCACTCGCTCCCACATATGATCTTCTACTCAACGCGTCAGCTACCACGTTCGCTTTTCCAGGATGGTATTGGATGGTATGATCGTAATCTTTCAACAGCTCAAACCAACGTCGTTGCCGCATGTTGAGTTCCTTCTGAGTGAAGAAATATTTAAGGCTCTTATGATCCGTATAAATCTCCACTTTCTCTCCGTACAAGTAATGTCTCCAGATCTTCAACGTAAAAACGACAGCTGCCAACTCTAGATCATGAGTAGGATAATTCCTCTCATATTCTTTGAGTTATCGCGAGGCATAGGCTAGGACTTTCCCATGTTGTATGAGAACACATCCTAACCCTTTGCCCGAAGCATCGCTGTAGATAACAAATCCATCCGAACCAGATGGTATTGTCAGAACAGGTGCCGAAATAAGTCTCCTCTTGAGCTCATGGAAGCTCTTCTCGCATTCCTCGCCCCAAACGAATTTTGTATCTTTTTGAGTCAACTGAGTTAATGGAGTAGCGATTCGAGAAAATCCCTCTACGAACCTCCGATAATAACCAGCTAAGCCCAGAAAGCTACGTACTTCAGTCACCGACTTAGGTTGCTCCCAGCTTTATATTGCTTCAATATTCGCCGGGTCCACAGATACTCCACGTTTCGATACCACGTGCCCAAGGAATGCTACTTCCTCAAGCCAGAACTCGCATTTCTTCAGCTTGGCATATAGCTTGTTCTCACAAAGCTTTTGAAGTACCAGCTTCAAATGGTGCTCATGATCTTCACGGCTTTTTGAATAGATGAGGATGTCATCAATAAAGACAACAACGAACTGATCCAAATATTCCTTAAATACACGGTTCATCATATCCATGAAAGCAGCAGGAGCATTAGTCAATCCAAAAGACATGACTAGGAACTCATAATGCCTGTACCGTGTTCTGAAAGCAGTCTTTGGAATATCCTCAGTTTTAATCTTCAACTGATGATATCCAGAACGAAGATCGATCTTTGAAAAGAATTGCGCTCCTTGCAACTGGTCGAACAGGTCATTAATACGAGGTAGCGGATACCTATTCTTGATGGTGACATGGTTCAACTCCCGATAGTCAATACAAAGTCGCATACTCCCGTCTTTCTTCTTTACAAATAAAACAGGAGCACCCCAAGGAGACGTACTAGGACGAATAAAACCGATGTCTAACAACTTTTGTAGTTGGACCTTTAACTCCTGAAGTTCAATAGGAGCCATTCGATATGGGGTTTTAGAAATGGGCCTTGTACCGGGCTCAAGGTCAATAAAGAATTCAATTTCACGTTCTGGGGGTTGACCGGGAAGTTCTTCGGGAAATACATCAGGAATTTCATTAACAACAGAAATATCATTCAAATCTGATGTATTCTGGTTTAGATCAGTGACATGAGCTAAGAAAGCTTGACATCCGTTTTTCAATAAACGAATAGCTTTATGATTTGAAATGATATTGACTGATTTTAGTGGTTTGGTGATTTGGATTCGCACAACAGGTTGATTAGGAATATGAAAACTACCAACCTTACGAAAATAATTAATTTTGGCATGGTAAGTGGTTAACCAGTCAATTCCTAAAATCACGTCAAATGCAAGTATTTTCAAAGATATAAGATCAACAGGTAAGGTAAGGGTACCAATCTGAATCAAGCAAGATTTGTAAACTGTGGATGGAACAAAAGTTTCTCCTAACGGAGTTTCAACAGATAAGTCAAAGTCTAATTTATCAGAAGTCAAGTTCAAACGTTGAGCACAAGTAGGTGAAATAAAAGAATGGGTAGCACCGGTATCTAACAAGGTGTAAACTTCGCAAGAGTTTATGATCAGCTTACCCGTAATCACCTCGTGTGGATTTCTCGCGTTTTGGGCTGTCACGATAAACGCTCTTCCCGGAATCACCGACTTTGACTTGTCTGCAACCGCCTTTGGAATCACCACCGCCGCTGAGCTTGGTTTCGCTATAGGACAATCTCGAGCTATATGTCATTCCTTTCCACAGTTATAACATGCTTTGAATTGTTGTGGGCAGTTTGGGCTGATATGTCCCTCTTTCCCGCATTTATAGCATACGACCGGTGGTCGTTCTCCTCCCCTAGAAACAGTTGATGCTGGTGCTGATGTCGACGTCTTCACGTTCTCATTGTTGTACCTTCTCTTCTTGAAATCTCCCCCCGATTCGCTTTTTCTACTATCATGGCCACGATTACCACTGGAGTGGTTACCGCTTCTGTCATACTTTCCTCCTCGCTGGTTGTCATTGCTCCGATGACTGCTGCCACCGGTACGACCTTGGTTGTGGTCCCTCGGTTGAACATAATCATTATCTCGTTCTAACAACTGGGCCCTGTTCACTACATCCGAATATAGAGAAAATTTATGAGAAATGAGGTATTGACGTATTTTGGGTTTCAAACCTCTTAGAAACATCCGCGTCATACGTTCCTCATTCTCCACCAAATGAGGTGCAAACCTGGACAACTCCGCGAACTTAGCCTCGTATTGGGATACCGTCATGTTGTTTTGTTCCAGTCGGATAAACTCTACCTCCTTCATATGACGAATACTTTTAGGAAAGTACTTGTCATTGAACAGTTTCTGGAACGCTTCCCAAGACATCTGGAGTGTGGCAGGCTGGGTACGCTTCACGGATTCTCACCAGTAATCTGCCTCTCCACGGAACATAAACATGGCGAATGGAACCTTCTGTTCCTCCGTGCATCCCAAGACATCAAATATTTGGTAATTTGTTTAATCCACGTCTCTGCCTTGATCGAATCCGGCTTTCCCAGAAACTCTGGTGGTCCCAATTCTTTGAACTGCTTGGCAGTGACAATTCGCGAGTTGTTATTATCTCCACCTTTATGTTGTACACGAGTCTCCCTCGTCTGATTTTGCATGAACTGCAAAAAACTTCTAAACATCTCATCATTTATCGTCTGACCAGCGTTGTTTCCAGGATGAACATTGCCTTCTTGTTGCACGTTCTGCTGGTTAGTGATTAAAGGTGTCTCCACGGTCTCATTCACTTCGTTGTTAACATTCTCAGCTGCCATTCTCAAATACTTCCATAAAACAAGGGTTAATTAAATAAATTAACATATCACATATTAACCCTTTGCTCCGACTGACAAATTAAATACCACATAAGCTCAGGTAGGACATACTAGTGAAGGATTTACTCATCTCTCCCCTCCTAGTTCTATTCCCCGATCTCCGCCAGAGATCATATCCCTAAGCTCTGATACCAACTGTGACGCCCTCAGAATAGGTCCAGTCAACCCAACCCATTCTGAGTCGCCAAATACATGGTACAGAATTCAAATACAAACTTTATATCACACGGTCGTGCAAAATACGACCACACAACTGTGAGTGTCAATACAAATCGTATATAATACGAAATATTAACATTCAAATTCATTCTTTATTTATTACAATTATTATCCCACTATTTTACAAAAATAACGAGGACTACTACTGCTCTAACTCGGACCATCACTCTGTCCCCCGAATAGTTCCCGCAACGTTCTCATTTCCTGAAGAGGACAACAGATGAAAAGGGTGAGCTCAACTAGCCCAGTAAAGAATATTATGACTAAGATAATGAAAAATAAATTATCGTTAGTCTTCAACAATTCAGATAAAATATAATGGACAACCAATTTTAGATCAATACTTGCAGCGGAAATAACAATTCATTAGAAGAGTTAAGTAGAGAATGAAGTCTACTATCTTCTATGATTTAAAAGTCCATCATCAATATTTTATCCCTGTAACATCAATCAATATATATCTCAAATCAAATATTCATCTTCGCACTACGGCCAAAGATATTCATTTGTATCATCAGTGATTATGTTCATCTCAACACCTGTCATTTTTGCACTACAGGCCAAAGATGTTCATCAGGTAATCATTCATCTTTGCTCTACAGGCCAAAGATATTCAGTTACATCACCTTTTAGGACTGAGGATGATGAAAAACATTTCAAAGAACGAATCCAGTGAGATAAAAGACAAAGATTAAGGATTCGCATTTTAGTTTATCCAAATTCAAAAATACTCCATAATAATACTTTGTGGAGAAAAATTCAAGAATAGAGCTCAAAATTTAGATCCAATCAAAGATATGAACCTTAACAAGCAATTTGGACAAATAGAAGAAAATTTAATTTTTTTTCGTGAATAGTGCCGTATACGTGAATAATAACCCCGACGGAAAAAGTAAGAATTTCATAAGAAAATCCATGCCAATATTTTGGTATAATAATATTGAAAAGAATAACATCATTTATGAAAGAAATAACATTCCTTACCTCAAAAGAAAAGTACCTCTGACTGGAATATCGGATATAATACCGAAGGAAACTTGCGTTGAATACTAATACTCAAGGTATCGAAATACTCACAAAAATACGCTCGATATTATAGAGAGAGAAAACTTCTAATTCTGATGTGATTTTCAATTCTAACCTAAGCACCCTATTTATAGGAAAAACTTAGGATGCCAAAGGAGACTAAATTAATAAAATATTGAACAGTAATTACTGTGTCAATAAAATATCAATGTAACAATTATTGAGTCAATAATATTAAATATCAACGTAGCAATTATTGAGTCAATAATATAAAATATTGAACAGTAATTACTGTAACAATAATTGAGTAAGTGTCTTCTCACGTAAAACTCAATAATTCGAAATACTGTGCAATACCGTGTGCTACTGTGCAACACCGCGTATCACTGTATTTTAACCACCGGGTATTTCAACAGTACTAACGGTAACAACTACACCATTATTTATAAAAGGGTTATTTCTGTCGCTTTCTATATCCGACAGTTATTCCGTTGTGGGGCCCACAAATAGCTGCGCCGTCGTACGAATATTCCCCGACAACAAGAATATTCCACGACCAAACGAATATTCCCCGACAACCAGAATATTTTATAACCACTTGCTCATTTTAAAATATTTGCACATTTCACCCTTAACTTCACATTTATCAATCAACACCTTACTATTTCGAAATAATATAAAAAAAAATTAAATCTTTATTCATAAAAGTTGGGGTCTTACAGCATGGCATGCCAATATCTATAGTTTCGGATCGTGACCCAAGATTCACTTCACGATTTTGGATCAGTTTGCAAAAAGCTATGGGCACGGAGTTACGATTCAGTTCGGCATATCATCCTCAAACAAACGGACAATCAGAAAGGACTATTCAAACTCTTGAAGATCTATTGAGACTCTGTGTTCTAGACTTCAAAGGGAGTTGGGATAAGTACTTACCATTGGTGGAATTCTCCTACAACAACAGTTATCGGGCAAGTATAGGCGTGGCTCCATTCGAAGCGTTGTATGGACGAAAGTGTCGCTCTCCAGTATGCTGGAATGAGGTGGGTGAAGCAACATTGTTGGGACCGGAGTTGGTACGTATGACTACAGAAAAGATTCAAATAATCCGGCAACGTATACAAACCGCACAAGATCGACAAAAGAGTTATGCGGATCTTCATCGAAAGGACGTGGAAATTAATGTTGAGGATCATATATTGTTACGTGTTGCTCCATGGAAAGGAGTTACGAGATTCGGGAAGAGAGGAAAGCTCAACCCACTATTTATTGGTCCGTTTGAGATCCTTGACCGAGTAGGAAATGTGGCTTATAGACTTGCTTTACCTCCAAGCATGTCTCGTGTTCATAACGTTTTTCACATATCCGTGCTTCGTAAATATGTGAAAGATCCAAACCGCATTATTGAGTTAGAACCAAACAAGATAGCCGAATATTTAACGTACGAGGAGGTACCTGTCAAGATCTTAGATAGGAAGGAGTATGTCCTACGCTCAAAAATTATACCTCAAGTTAAAGTTTTGTGGAGAAACCATGCTATTGAGGAAATGACCTGGGAGTTGGAATCGGAAATGAAAGCGAGGTATCCTCACCTTTTCGACATACCAGGTACGTACGTCAATTTCGAGGATGAAATTTCATAAGGAGGGGAGGTTGTAATACCCCAACTTTTATGAATAAAGATTTAATTTTTTTATATATTATTTCAAAATAGTAAGGTATATATTTGATAAATATGAAAAGTTATAGGTGAAATGTGCAAATATTTCAAAATGAGCAAGTGGTTATAAAATATTTATTGTTGTCGGGAATATTCGTTTGGTCGTGGAATATTCTTGTTGTCGGAGAATATTCGTACGACGGCGCAGCTATTTGTGGGCCCCACAACGGAATAATTATCGGATATAGAAAGCGACAGAAATAACCTTTTTTATAAAATAACGGCGTAGTTGTTACCGTTAGTACTGTTGAAATACCCGGTGATAAAAATACTATAATACGCGGTGTTGCACAGTAGCACACGGTATTGCACAGTATTTTGAATTATTAATTCTTATGTAAGAAGGCACTTACTCAATTATTGTTACAGTAATTACTGTTTAATATTTTATATTATTGATTCAATAATTGCATGATATTTTATTGATTCAATAATTGCTACGTTGATATTTTATATCAATAATTGCTACGATTACTATTTTATATGATTGATTCAATAATTGCTACCGTTGATATTTTGTATTATTGATTCAATAATTGTCACTGCACAGTATTTTACATTATCAACTCAATAATTCATATTATTTGAATAATATTAGTAGATAGCATTATTGACAATGTCTAAGGAAGTTCTGTCTAGGAGGGGTTATTTAATTGCGCGCAAGTAAGGAGAAATCCTTATCGGAAGGCCCCCTCTTTCTTAGGAACGACCTGGTTGTCAATATTGCAGTTTTGTAATATTATTTGTGAATAATTAATTATTGATTTATATGATAAGGAAATATTTATTTTGTGGATATAAAAAAAAGAATTAGTGCTGATGTGTTTTATCAGTATTTTGGTGTGAAAAATCAACCGTTTATGAATTTTGGATAATTTATGTTTGGAATTTGGAAAAACTTCCTTCTATAAAGTTGTAGAAAATTAAATTTTCTATAGAAAGGACATAGAATTTGTATTTTTCTGACAAAAGGGCTATTTATTATGAATTATTGAAGTTTCAGAAAATAAATATTTTTTTATAAATGGTGGGCCCCCACTTGTGGTGGCTGATATTTTGGTCAAGGAAGTGTGCGTAGAAAATTTTTTATTAATATTTTATTAATTTAGTCTACTTTGGTATCCTAAGCTTTTTCTATAAATAAGGGTGCCTATGTTAGAATTGAAAATCACACCAGAATCAGAAGTTTTCTCTCTATAATATCGAGCGTATTTTTGCGAGTATTTAGATACTTTGACTGTTAGTATTCAGTACAAGTTTTCTTTGGTATTATATCCGATATTCCAGTCAGAAGTACTATTCTTTTGAGGTAAGGGATGTTATTTTCTTTCGTAAATGATGTTATTCTTTCCAATATCATTATACCAAAATATTGTCATGGATTTTATTATGAAATTTTTACTTTTTCCGTCGGGGTTACTATTCACGTATACGGCACTATTCACGAAAAAATTAAATTTTCTTCTATTTGTCCAAGTTTCTTATTAAGGTTCCTATCTTTGATTGGATCCAAGTTTTTATCTTTATTCTTGAATTTTGCTCCACAATTGATTAATACGAAGTATTTTTGAATGGGATAAACTAAAATACGAATCCTTAGTCTTTGTCTTTTATCTCACTGGATTCGTTATTTATATTGTTTCCATCATCCTCAGTCCTAAAAGGTGATATAACTGAATATCTTTGGCCTGTAGAGCAAAGATGAATGATTACCTGATGAATATCTTTGGCCGTAGTGCAAAGATGACAGGTATTGAGATGAACATGACCACTGGTGATACAAATGAATATCTTTGGCCGTAGTGCAAAGATGAATATTTGATTCGAGATGTATATTGATTGATATTACAGGGATAAAATATTGATGATGAACTTTTAAATCATAGAAGATAGTAGACTTCATTCTCTACTTAACTCTTCTTATGAATTGTTATTTCCGCTGCGAATATTGATCTAAAACTGGTTGTCCATTATATTTTATCTGAATTGTTGAAGACTAACGATAATTTATTTTTCATTATCTTAGTCATAATATTCTTACTGGGCTAGTTGAGCTCACCCTTTTCATCTATTGTCCTCTTTAGGAAATGAGAATGTCGCAAGAACTAGTCGGGGGACAGCGTTATGGTCCGAGTTAGAGCAGTAGTAGTCCTCACTATTTCTAATAAATAGTGCGAGAATAATTGTAATGAGGACTTAGTTTGAATGTTAATATTTTCTACATATTTGTATTGACACTCACAGTTGTGTGGTTGTATTTTGCACGACCGTGTGATATAAAGTTTGTATTTGAATTCTGTACCATATATTTGGCGACTCAGAACGGGTTGGGTTGACTGGACCTATTCTGGGGGGCGTCACAATATCCAGAACGAAGATCGATCTTTGAAAAGAATTGTGCTCCTTGCAACTGGTCGAACATGTCATCAATACGAGGTAACGGATACCTATTCTTAATGGTGACATGGTTTAACTCCCGATAGTCAATACAAAGTCGCATACTCCCGTCTTTCTTCTTTACGAATAAAATAGGAGCACCCCAAGGAGACGTACTAGGACGAATAAAATCGATGTCTAACAATTCCTGTAATTGGACCTTTAACTCCTGAAGTTCAATAGGAGCCATTCGATATGGGGTTTTAGAAATGGGTTTTGTAACGGGTTCAAGGTCAATAAAGAATTCAACTTCACGATTCTGAGGGTAGACCGGGAAGTTCTTAGGGAAATACATCAGGAAACTCATTAACAACAGAAATATTATTCAGATCTAACGTATTTTGGTTTAGATCAGTGACATGAGCTAAGAACGCTTGACATCCATTTTTCAATAATTGAATAGCTTTGTGACTTGAAATGATATTGACTGATTTTAGTGGTTTGGTGGTTTGGATTCGCACAATAGGTTGATTAAGAATATGAAAACTAACAACCTTACGAAAACAATCAATTTTGGCATGGTATGTGATTAACCAGTCAATTCCTAAAATCACATCAAATGCAAGTATTTTCAAAGATATAAGATCGACAAGTAAGGTCAGGGTACCAATATGAATCAAGCAAGATTTGTAAACTGTGGATGTAACAAAGGTTTCTCCCAATGGAGTTTCAACAGATAAGTCAAAGTCTAATTTATCAGAAGTCAAGTTCAAACGTTGAATACAAGTAGGTGAAATAAAAGAATGGGAAGCACCGGTGTCTCATAAGGTGTAAACTTCGCAAGAGTTTATGATTAGCTTACCCGTAATCACCTCGTGTGGATTCCTTGCGTTTTGGGCTGTCACGACAAATGCTCTTCCAGGAATCACCGACCTTGACTTGTCCGAAACCGCCTTTGGAATCACCACCCCCGCTAGACTTGGTTTCGGTATAGGACAATCTCGAGCTATATGTCCTTCTTTTCCACAGTTATAACATGCTTTAAATTGTTGTGGGCGGTTTGGGCTGATGTGTCCCCCTTTCCCGCATTTATAGCATACGACCGGTGGTCGTTCTCCTCCCCTAGAAACAGTTGATGCTGGTGCTGATGTTGACGTCTTCACGTTCTCATTGTTATACCTTCTCTTCTTGAAATCTTCCCCCGATTCGCTTTTTCTACTATCATGGCCACGATTACCACCGGAGTGGTTACCGCTTCTGTCATACTTTCCTCCCCGCTGGTTGCCATTGTTCAGATGACTGCTGCCACCAGTACGACCTTGGTTGTTGTCCCTTAGTTGAACATAATCACTATCTCGTTCTAACAACTGGGCCCTGTTTACTACATCCGAATATAGAGAAAATTTGTGAGAAATGAGGTATTGACGAATTTTGGGTTCCAAACCTCTCAGAAACATCCACGTCATACGTTCCTCATTTTCCACCAAATGAGGAGCAAACCTGGACAACTCCGCGAACTTATCCTCGTACTGGGACACCGTCGTATTGTTTTAATCTAGTCTGATAAACTCTACCTCCTTCATATGATGAATACTTTCAGGAAAGTACTTGTCATTGAACAGTTTTTGGAATGCTTCCCAAGACATCTTGAGTGCGGCAGGCTGGGTATGCTTCACAGATTCCCACTAGTAATCTGCCTCTCCACGGAACATAAACGTGGCGAATGGAACCTTCTGTTCCTCCGTGCATCCCAAGACATCAAATATCTTGATAATTTCCTTAACCCACGTCTCCGTCTTGATCGGATCCGGCTTCCCCAAAAACTCTGGTGGTCCCAATTCATTGAACTGCTTGGCAGTGACAATTCGCGTGTTGTTATTATCTCCACCTATATTTTGCACACGAGTTTTCCTCGTCTAGTTTTGCATGAACTGCAAAAAACTTCTAAACATCTCATCGTTTATCGTCTGATCAGCGTTGTTTTCAGGATGAACATTGCCTTCTTGTTGCACGCTCTCCTCGTTGGTGATTAAAGGTGTCTCCATGGTCTCATTCACTTCATTGTTAACATTCTCAGCTGTCAGTCTCAAATACTGCCATAAAACAAGGGTTAATTAAACATATCACATAATAACCCTATGCTTCGACTGACCAATTAAATACCACATAAGCTTAGGTAGGACATACTAGTGAAGGATTTACTCGTCTCTCCCCTCCTAGTTCTATTCCCCGATCTCCACCGGAGATCATATCCCTAAGCTCTGATACCAACTATGACGCCCCCCAGAATAGGTTCAGTCAACCAAACCCATTCTGAGTCGCCAAATACATGGCACAGAATTCCAATACAATCTTTTATATCACACGGTCGTGCAAAATACGACCACACAACTGTGAGTGTCAATACAAATATGTAGAAAATATTAACATTCAAACTAAGTCCTCATTACAATTATTATCACACTATTTATTAGAAATAGTGAGGACTACTACTGCTCCAACTCGGACCATCACTCTGTCCCCCGACTAGTTCCTGCGACATTCTCACTTCCTGAAGAGGACAATAGATGAAAAGGGTGAACTCAACTAGCCCAGTAAAGAATATTATGACTAAGATAATGGAAAATAAATTATCGTTAGTCTTCAACAATTCAGATAAAATATTATTGACAACAAGTTTTAGATCAATATTCGCAGCGGAAATAACAAATCATTAGAAGAGTTAAGTAGATAATGAAATCTACTATCTTCTATGATTTAAAAGTCCATCATCAATATTTTATCCCTGTAACATCAATCAATATATATCTCAAATCAAATATTCATCTTTGCACTACGGGCCAAAGATATTCATTTGTATCACCAGTGGTCATGTTCATCTCAACACCTGTCCATCTTTGCACTACGGCCAAAGATATTCATCAGGTAATCATTCATCTTTGCTCTACAGGCCAAAGATATTCAGTTATATCACCTTTTAGGACTGAGGATGATGAAAAATATTTTAAAGAACGAATCCAGTGTGAGATAAAGGACAAAGATTAAGGATTCGTATTTTAGTTTATCCAATTCAAAAACACTTCGTAATAATCAATTGTGAAGCAAAATTCAAGAATAAAGCTCAAAACTTAGATCCAATCAAAGATATGAACCTTAACAAGCAACTTGGACAAATAGAAGAAAATTTAATTTTTTCCGTGAATAGTGCCGTATACGTGAATAGTGTCGTATACGTGAATAGTAACCCCGACGAAAAAAGTAAGAATTTCATAATAAAATCCATGCCAATATTTTGGTATAATGATATTGAAAAGAATAACATCATTTACGAAAGAAAATAGCATCCCTTACCTCAAAAGAATAGTACTTCTGGCTGAAATATCGGATATAATACCGAAAAAAACTTGCACTGAATAGTAACACTCAAAGTATCTAAATACTCACAAAAATACTGCTCGATATTATAGAGAGAGAAAACTTCTGATTCTGGTGTGATTTTCAATTCTAACCTAAGCACCCTATTTATAGGAAAGGCTTAGGATGTCAAAGTAGACTTTTGCGCCAGCGGCTTCTCCCAGCACACCTCGTGAGAAAAAAAAATTCAACAAGCAAATGACAAAAGTGGGGCCCATCATTTTATTTAAAAAAATATTTATTTTTGAAACTTCAATAATTCATAATAAATAGCTCTTTTATTAGAAAAATACAAATTCTATGTCCTTATATAGGAAATTTAATTCTCTACAATTTTGTAGAAGAAAGTTTTTCCAAATTCCCAACCGAAAATGGCCGAAATCCACAAACGGATGATTTTTCACACCAAAATACTGATAAAAACACATTAGCACTAATTCCTTCTTTTATATTCACAAAATAAATATTTCCTTATCATATAAATCAATAATTAATTATTCACAAATAATATTACAGAACCATAATATTGACAACCAGGTCGTTCCCAGGAAAGAGGGGGTCTTCCGATAAGGATTTCTCCTTACTGGCGCGCAATTAAATAACCCTTCCTAGACAGAACTTCCTTAGACATTATCAATAATGTTATCTAATAATATTATTCAACTAATATGAATTATTGATTTGATATTGTGAAATACTATGCAGTGACAATTATTGAATCAATAATACAAAATATCAACGGTAGCAATTATTGAATCAATCATATAAAATAGCAATCGTAGCAATTATTGATATAAAATATCAACGTAGCAATTATTGAATCAATAAAATATCATGCAATTATTAATCAATAATATAAAATATTGAACAGTAATTACTGTAACAATAATTGCGTAAGTGTCTTCTTATATAAGAATCAATAATTCGAAATACTGTGCAATACCGTGTGCTACTGTGCAACAACGCGTATTACTGTATTTTTATCACCGGGTATTTCAACAGTTTAACCGTAACAGTTTTACTGTTATTTATAAAAAGGTTATTTCTGTCACTTTCTATATCCGACAGTTATTCTGTTGTGGGGCCCACAAATAGCTACGCCGTCGTACGAATATTCTCCGACAACAAGAATATTCCACGATCAAATGAATATTCCCCGACAACAATGAATATTTTATAACCACTTGCTTATTTTGAAATATTTGCATATTTCACCCATAACTTTTCACATTTATCAAATCAACACCTACTATTTCGAAATAATATATAAAGAAAATTATATTTTTATTCATAAAAGTTGGGGTCTTACAGCTGTCCCAGACAAGTCAAAGTCGGTGGTTCAGGGGAGAGCTTTTGATGTGACTGCCCAAAAAGTGAGGAACCCGAATGAATTTATCACGGGTAAGCTAATCATAAACTCTTACGAAGTCTATACCTTATTAGATATCAGCTCTACCCATTCTTTTATTTCACCTGCTTGTGCTCAATGTTTGAACTTGACCCCTGAGAAATTAGACTTTGATTTATCTGTTGAAACTCCGTTAGGAGAAACTTTCGTTACATCCACAGTTTACAAATCTTGTTTGATTCAAATTGGCACCCTCACATTACCTGTTGCTCTCATCCCTTTGAAAATACTTGCATTTGATGTAATTTTAGGAATCGACTGGTTAACCACTCATCATGCTAAAATTGATTATTTTCATAAGGTTGTTAGCTTTCATATTCCTACCCAACCTATTATGCAAATTCAAACAACCAAACCACTAAAATCAATCTCTGTCTTTTCCTATTCGTTTATTGAAAAACGGATGTCAAGCTTTCTTAGCCCATATCACCGATTTAAACAAGAATACGTCAGATTTGAATGATATTTCTGTTGTTAATAAATTCCCTGAAGTATTTCTCGAAGAACTTCCTGGCCTACCCCCAAAACGTGAGGTTGAATTTTTTATTGACCTTGAACCCGGTACAAAACCCATTTCCAGAACCCCATATCGAATGGCTCCTATTGAACTTTAGGAGTTAAAAGTCCAACTACAGGAATTGTTAGACATCGGGTTTATTCGTCCTAGTACATCGCCTTGGGGTGCTCCTGTTTTATTAGTAAAGAAGAAAGACGAGAGTATGCAACTTTGTATTGACTATCGGGAGTTGAACCATGTCATCATCAATAATAGGTATTGTTGCCTCGCATTAATGACTTGTTTGACTAGTTACAAGGTGCTAAATTCTTATCAAAGATCAATCTTCATTCTGGATATCATCAGTTAAAGATTAAAACTGATGACATTCCAAAGACTTGCCTTCAGAACTCGATACGGGCATTATGAATTCTTTGTCATGTTTTTTGGATTGACTAATGCTCCTACTGCCTTCATGGATATGATGAACCGAATATTCAAAGAATATTTATATCATTTTGTGGTTGTCTTTATTGATGACATCCTCATTTACTCCAAATGTCGTGAAGATCATGAGTAACACTTGAGGATGATACTCCAAAAGCTTCGTGAAAACAAAATATATGCCAGGTCGAAGAAATGCGAGTTCTGGCTTGAGGAAGTAGCATTCCTTGGGCACGTGGTATCGAAACATGGAATATCAGTTGACCCGACGATGATTGAAGTAATACAAAGTTGGGAGCAACCTAAGTCAGTAACCGAAATACGTAGCTTTCTGGGCTTTGCTGGTTGTTATCGGAGATTCGTGGAAGGATTTTCTCGAATCGCTACTCCATTAACTCAACTGACTTGAAAAGATACAAAATTCGGATGGAGCGAGGAATGTGAGAAGAGCTTTTAAAAGCTCAAGAGGAGACTCATTTCAGCACCTGTTTTGATAATACCATCTAGTTCAGAGGGATTTATCATCTACAGCGATGCGTCAGACAAAGGGTTAGGATGTGTTCTCATGCAATATGGGAAAGTTATAGCCTATGCCTCACGACAACTCATAGAATATGAGAGAAATTATCCTACTCATGATCTAGAGTTAGCAGCTGTCGTTTTCGCGTTGAAAATATGGAGACACTACCTGTATGGGGAGAAGGTGGAGATCTATACAGATCATAAGAGCCTTAAATATTTCTTCACTCAAAAGGAACTCAACATGCGGCAACGACGTTGGCTTGAGCTGTTGAAAGATTACAACCATACCATCCAATACCATCCTGAAAAAGCGAACGTGGTAGCTGACGCGTTGAGTAGAAGATCATATACGGGAACGAGTGCGATGCTATCAACACAAAGGCCCATTTTGTATAACTTACAAAGGATGGAGATAGAGTTAAAGACTCTAGGGACCCACGTAAAGATGGAAAATATACGCATAGAATCAGCTTTAGTTGATAAAGTTAAAGCTGCTCAAGCTACAGACCCGGAGTTGATGAATATGAAGAAGAAGGTGCAAGAAGGTGCTATTCTAAAAGCAAGAATCGATGAAGAGAGAATACTTCGAGTCAACTCCAGAATTTGTGTTCCTAACGACTTCAATTTAAAGTATAAAATCATGATGGAAGCACATAACACACCGTTTGCAATCCATCCTGGAAGTACTAAAATGTATCGTGATCTTCGACATACATTTTAGTGGAGTAACATGAAGAGAGAGATCGCAGATTTTATCTCAAGGTGTTTAACATGTCAAGGCGGAGCATCAAGTGCCAAAGGGTCCATTGCAACCACTTGAGATTCCAAAATGGAAGTGGGAACATATCAACATGGATTTCGTTACTGGTCTTCCCAAGGTTTCTCAAGGCATAGATACAATTTGGGTTATTGTCGATAGATTAACCAAGTATGCTCATTTCTTGCCTATACGAGAGACTTATTCACTTGAACGTCTTGCTCGTATGTATATAAATGAGATTGTAAGACTACATGGTATGCCAGTATCCATAGTTTCTGATCAAGACCCAAGATTCACTTCACGATTTTGGGTCAGCTTGCAGAAAGTTATGGGCACTGATTTACAATTCAGTTCTGCATATCATCCTCAAACGGACGGGCAATCGGAAAGGACGATTCAAACACTTGAAGATCTATTGAGACTCTGTGTTCTAGACTTCAAAGGAAGTTGGGACAAGTACTTACCATTGGCGAAATTCTCCTACAATAACAGTTATCAAGCAAGTATAGGCATGGCTCCGTTCGAGGCGTTGTATTGACGAAAGTGTTGTTCTCCAGTATGCAGGGACGAGGTGGGTGAAGCAACATTGTTGGGACCAGAGTTAGTACGTATGACTACGGAAAAGATTCAAATGATCTGACAACGTATACAAACAGCACAAGTTCGACAAAAGAGTTATACTGATCTTCATCGAAGGGACGTAGAATTTAATGTCGGAGACCATGTATTATTACTTGTTTCTCCATGGAAAGGAGTTACGAGATTCAAAAAGAGAAGAAAGCTCAACCCTCGATTCATTGGTCCATTTAAAATCCTCGATCGAGTAGGAACTGTGGCCTATAGACTCGCCTTACCGCAAAGCATGTCTCATGTTCATAACGTTTTTCACATATACATGCTACATAAATATGTGAAAGACCCAAACCACATTACTGAATTAGAACCAGACGAGATAGCTGAAGATTTAACGTATGAGGAGGTACCTGTCAAGATCTTGGGCAAGAAGGAACATATTATACGCTCAAAGGTTATACCTCAAGTCAAAGTTTTATGGAGAAACCATGATATTGAGGAAATAACTTGGGAGTTAGAATCTAAAATGAAAGGAATGTATCCTCACCTCTTCGAAATACCAGGTACGTACGTCAATTCCGAGGACGAAATTTCATAATGAGAGGAGGTTGTAAGACCCCAACTTTTATGAATAAAGATTTAATTTTCTTTATATATTATTTTTAAATAGTAAGGTGTTGATTTGATATAATGTTATACTTATGGGTGATTTGTGCAAATTTTATAAAGTAAGCAAGTTGTCATAAATATTCGTTGTGTCGGAGAATATTCTCTTGGTCAGGAAATATTCTTTTTGTCAGAGAATATTCGTACAACGGTGCAATCATTGATGGACCCCATAACGAAATAACCGTCTGATACAAAAAGCGACAGAAATAACCTTTTTATAAGAATAACGGCAAGACTTTTATTGTTAAACTGTTGAAATACCCAGTGATAAAGGTACAGAAATACGCATTGTTGCACAGTAGCACACGGTATTGCACAGTATCTTTGATTATTGATGCTTACGTAAGAAATCACTCAGTTTCATTCAATAATTATCACAGTAGTTGCTGCATAGTATCTCATATTATTAATTCAATTATTGTCACAGTATCATCTGCATAATATTTTATATTATTAAATTAATAATTATCACGACACAGTTACTCATATTATTTAATATTATTAGTTAGCATTATTAGCAATGTCTAGACAGTTCTGACAAAGAAAGGGGTTAGGTTATTTAATTACGCGCCAGTAAGGAGAAATCCTTATCGAAAAGCCCCCTCTTTCCTGGGAACAATTCGGTTGTCAATATTGTGAGTTATAATATTAATGATGACTAATTGTTGAAAGATTGTGTTAATTAAAGATAAGTGAGTTGTAGTGAATATTTATTCAATTTTTGATATAATTAGAGGAGTTGTTGTAAGTTTGGCATATTTTTCTATGGAACCACAATTATCCTCTCCGACATTATTATTTATTAAAATATATTATTATTATATTATATTATAATAATAGTATAGTGTCTAATAATTTTTATATATAATATTATATTAACTTTGTCAGATGGTTAAGTTGTTCAAAACTTCCCGTGCACTTCTTCTTTTCTGAATTTACTGGCTAAGAATTTGTCTCATGCATAGTCTTTTTCTTCTCCTGTAAATCATTTTTCCAAAGATCATGGGCCCTCATTTGTTATACCCACGAAGTAATTGCAGCTTTTCCTTCTTTGAAGTTCCTAGATTGTGATTTATTTGGCGTGGCCCCTAAATTGCTAAACTTTCCAAAGGACATGTCTTCCTTTTCTTTTAATTCTGACATGTTATGATTCATTTTCAATCAGTGGCCCTCAAAGGCAAAAACTTTCAAATAAGCATACTGATCGGTTTGGAAACCCGTGATAAAATTCTGTAATCAACTGAAGCTTGTCCCCTAAACTTCGCCTATAAAAGGATACATATTCAGACGATGAAAACTACACCATCACAATATCAAAAAAAATTCTTCTATAATATTGTGCGTATTTCTTTCTAGTATAAGAACACTTTAAGTGTAGCTTATAGTGAAAGATTTCCTCAAGAATATCTCCACTATACCAATCAGATCTAGTCTCCTACTAAGGTAAATGATGTTATTTTCTTTCAATACTCGTAAGGGTTGTCATTTTATTTCTTATTAATCTGTGGGACTAACTTGTCTATGCGGACTACTGCATGCCTGGTGAAAATCCATTTGCAGTTTCATATATTATTCATTTCAGATTCCTAAATCTAAACTTACTATAGTAAGTATTACTTCTATAATTCCTGAAATGATTAGAAATTGCTTAAGGTTTTCACTTCATCTAATATTATTTCTCTAGGAATATTGGTCTGAACTTCTTATTGAAAATTTAATCTTTTTATGTCGGGGTACTATTTATTCGGGTACTATTCAGTCGAGTACTATTCACGGAGTACTATTTACGGTTACTATTCACGATAAAATTGGTTTCTTTTTTTGTCCAAATTATCTTTGATTTATGAATCTTATTCTTGAAATTGGATCCAAGTTTTGATCTTCATGTTGATAATTTGGATATTCTTGAACTCTGGATAAATTGAATTACAAATCTCTAATATTTATCCTTGATCTCACTTGATTCGTTCTTTATATTATTTTTCATCATCCTCAGTCTTAAATTATGGTGAAAGGTATCTTTGGCCCGTAGTGCAAAGATGAACAATTGATTGATGAATATCTTTGGCCCGTAGTACAAAGATGGACAGGTGTTTGGCATGATCATGACCATTGGTGATACAAACGAATATCTTTGGCCCGTAGTGCATAGATAATTCGATTGATTGGAAATATTTATTGATTGGTGTTACAGGGATAAAATATTGATGATGGACTTTTAAATCATTGAAGATAGTAGACATCATTCTCTACTTGACTCTTCTAATGGATTGATAATTCCGCTGCAGTTGTTGATCTAAAACTTATTGTCTATTGTATTCTATCAGATTTTTCCCTGTTGAGAACTAAGGATAATTTGTTCTACATTATCTTAGTCATAATATTCTTTACTGGCTAGTTGAGTTCACCCTTTTCTTTCATTGTTCTCTTCAGGTAATGAGAATATAGCTGGGACTAGTCGGGGAATGGAGTGATGGTCCGAGATATTACTATAGTAGTCCTCACTATTTTATAAAATAGTGTGATAACAATTGCAATGAGGACTTAATTTGAGCATTGATATTTATGTATTATATACGACATAATATCTATTTTGAGCTCACAATCTGTGTGGTCGTATTTTGCACGACCGTTTTATGTAATAAGATTTGTATTTAGATTTTGTACCATATATTTGGCGACTCAGAATGGGTTGTGTACTGGACCTATTTTGGGGGTGTCACAAAGATGATGTTAAACCTACAGTGGAACAGCAACGGAGGCTCAATCCAATCATGAAAGAGGTGGTTAAGAAAGAGATTTTGAAATGGATTTGCTGGAATTATCTACCCTATATCCGATAGTGCATGGGTAAGCTCGGTACAATGTGTCTCGAAGAAGGGTGGTATAACAGTCTTGGCGAATGAGAACAATGAACTAATATCGACTAGGACAGTGACCATATAGAGGGTTTGTATGGATTACCAAAAACTCAACAAAGCAACCCGGAAGGACCACTTTCCTCTAACATTCATTGATCAGATGTTGGACAGGTTAGCAGGGCACGAGTATTATTGTATGTTGGATGCGTATTTGGGTTATAATCAGAATGTTATTGCCCCAGAGGACCAAGAAAAGACGATATTCACATGCCCATATGGAACCTTTGCATTTTGAAGGATGTCGTTTGGGTTGTGTAATGCACCAACAACTTTTCAAATATGCCTGATGGCAATTTTCTCCAATATGGTAGAGAGTAATGTTGAGGTTTTCATGGATGACTTTTCAGTGTTCGGGAACTCGTTTGATAATTGCTTAGAAAACCTTATCATGGTTCTGAAAAGATGTGTGGAAACCAACTTAGTGCTTAACTGGGAGAAGTGCCACTTCATGGTACAGGAAGGGATTATCCTCGGTCACAAAGTATCCGGAAAGGGGCTGATAGTAGATAAGGAAAAGCTTGAAACAATAGAAAATTTGCCACTGCTAAACTCAGTAAAGGGCATTCGTAGATTCCTCGGACATGCTGGATTCTACCACCGATTTATAAAGGACTTCTCCAAGATCACAAAGCCCTTATACAGTTTGTTGGAGAAAGATGTACCTTTTAACTTCGACGAGGAGTGGGTGTCATCCTTTAAGCAGCTAAAGAAGAAGTTCACAACAACACCTGTGATTGTGGCACCAGATTGGTCCATACCGTTTGAATTGATGTGTGATGCTAGTGACTATGCAGTAAGAGCTGTTTTGGGCCAGCGCAAGGACAAGATATTTTATGCCATCTACTATGCTAGAAAAACATTGACGGATGCGCAAATCAATTACACAACTACCTAGAAAGAGTTACTAGCAGTGGTATATGCGTTCAACAAATTTTGTTCATACTTGATTGGAACAAAAGTAGTACTGTACACAGACCATTATGCTATATGGTATTTAATTGCCAAGAAGGATGCGAAACCCAGATTGATTAGATGGATTCTATCTCTAGGAATTTGACTTGGAAATCAGGGATAGGATGGGGATTGAGAATCAGGTGGCTAATCATCTTTCGAAATTGGAAAATCCGGATCAAGACATGGAAGATAAAGTGTCGATCAACGAGTCTTTCTCGGATGAACAGTTATTTGTGGTTCACGATGAATTTCCATGGTATGTCGATTTTGCAAACTATTTGGTTAGTAATATTCTCCCTCCGAATTTGACACAACAACAAAAGAAGAAGTTTCTACATTAGGTGAAAAGATATATGTGGGATGAACCATTTCTATTTAAGTAGTGTGCAGATCAGATGATCAGACGATGTATCCCCTAAACGAAACGGAGAGTATCTAACATGATTTTCATGCATCTTTGTATGGGGGGACATTATGAAAGTGAGAGGATAGCCGCCAAAGTGCTATAAGAAGGATTCTATTGGCCTACTTTGTTCAAAGATGCCCATCAGTTTGTGCAAAAATGTGATAGATGTCAAAGGGTGGGTAACATTTCCAAACATAATGAGATGTTGTTGAATACAATCTTGGAAGTTGAAGTCTTTGACGTATGGGGGATAGACTTCATGGGACCATTTCCATCTTCTTTCAGCAACCTCTACTATGTCTTGTGGCATTGCTGACAAATCACGCCAAGGTAGTCTTAAAGTTTTTGCAAAAAAATATCTTCACGGGGTTTGGTACACCGAGAGCGATTATCAGTGATGAGGGGAGTCATTTCTGCAATAAGTACTTCACAGCCCTCCTGGCTAAGTATGAGGTAAATCACAGAATTGCTACGGCTTACCATCCCCAGACTAATGGCCAAGCAAAGGTGTCTAATAGGGAAGTGAAGAGAATTCTGGAAAAAATAGTGAATCTAACACGGAAAGACTGGTCTGTGAAGTTGGATGACGCTCTATGGGCGTATCGCACCGCATGCACGACACCGATCGACATGTCTCCATATCAGCTAGTCTACGACAAAGCATATTATCTCCCAGTGGAACTTGAGCATAAAGCCTATTGGGCTATCCAGAAACTGAATTTTGATCCTACAGTTGCAAGGGAGAAGAGGCTTCTCCAACTCAAAGAGCTAGATGAATTTTATCTGCAAGCCTATGAAAACTCTAAGTTGTACAAGGAGAAAGTAAAGAGATGGCATGATCAGAAAATTATTGAAAGAAAGTTTGAGTCGGGTCAAGCTGTTCTCTTGTTCAACTCCATACTGAAATTATTTCCCGAAAAACTAAAGTCTCGGTTGTGACACCCACAAATTCGGGTACTTCATTTCCACAGGATTTGGTGTTCACTATCTAAATAAAATATAACTAACTTCCCATGAATGAAGGAATATAAAATAAATTACAACCTTAATAAAAATCTTCTTCCTTATAAAAGGATTACATAATCGTCAAAAGTTCCCAGGTGTCTAACCTTAAATCAATCATCAAGTGCGGAAATAAAACATCACATAAATAAATTAAGTCTTATTACAAAAATCACATAATAAACTGAACAAGTCCTCATCACTTGTTTATCTTGCCCTTGCCCTTACTGGTTGACGACTCGTCAACTTTGTCAACTTTGGTTGTAATGGTTATATATGCAAGAGTGAGCAAAACAAAATCTCACTTGAAATAATAATCAATAAGGGTAACATAATACTGTCATTGAATAAGTTCAATTGAATTGAATAACATTCTCTATCATCGATAATCAATAATTGAAAACAAGATTTCGAATTCATCTGAGGGTCACAAGACCTTGAACTATGTCCCAGGTAATAGGTATTTCTACTTTAACCTTTAACAGACGTTAGACTATATGGACCTTCTATCTCTTACTTAGGGGGATCAGCCCTTCGTATCATGTATTGTGCACAAACATCTTAACACTTTCGCATAGTAATCCCCTATAATAGGGTTGTTCATCTCAGCTTTAATTAACTAGTTCGCACCAAAGAAAGTTTGGTTCGGATTAGCTCAATTTAGAGTTCAACAATCATCAACTAAGGAGTAGTTGAGTCAAAACTTAACAATAACTTAAGAGTTCAATAACAAAAGAGTTATGGAATAATTATGAGTTACAAACGAATAGACACCATACTTAAAAGTCATGCTTTAGAAGTAAGCTTAAAAGCATTCGAAAGATACAATAAACCTTGCTTTAACAATAATAATAAGCCAAGGTTACATTATTCTCAATAAGGAAATTAAATTAAGATTCAAGAACTTGCTTAAACGTAAACAAGAAAGGATATAACAACATGCCTCGTGCGTAAGCTAGCAAATTAATAATTTGTTCGTCAATTATCATACGCACATATTATTAACAATAGCGACACGAATTAGTTACCACATAGCTAAGTCACATAATTTAGTTAACCAATCTAAGTTAACTTATAACTTTTAGTCATTAGGTTTAATCATTAGTTAGTACATGTCGACGTCGGGAAAAAATTTGTTGCTTCGGACCGATCTTCCTCTCCCTAAATTTTGTTGTTTTCTACCTTTATTTGTCTTAT
Source organism: Panax stipuleanatus (assembly GCA_020205555.1). Classification (NCBI taxonomy): domain Eukaryota; kingdom Viridiplantae; phylum Streptophyta; class Magnoliopsida; order Apiales; family Araliaceae; genus Panax; species Panax stipuleanatus. Next base: position 89,946,807 of record CM035123.1, read on the forward strand.
CTGTTTTATGAAGGGTGAAATCTTTAGGAAAAGGCCAACATATATCATGTCAACGATTTGAAAGGTTTACAGAGTCGCCAGTTGATATATTTTGAAATGGTTGTACCAACTCAATCGAGTTTTGTTTGATTTTTGCAAGTAGACCCAATTACTGGACGCTGTCAAAACTTGGCCTTGGAAACTGAGATTCTTAAAGTTCGGGAGCTTGGTTAAGCGGGGGGGAGGTGTTAGGAACCCCCCGACTTTTGTGAAATACGGTTACCGCATCTTTTCAATATTTTCCTTTTTATTTGCAATGTGTGTGTATGCTGGAAGTAATTGAGCCTACATTTGTTTGATTTGAAAGTAGTGTTATGCTTTGTTGGATCTATATACGAAGGGTTTGATTTTTTTTTGGAAAGTCTATTTTTAAACAAGATATGGAAATGACGTTTTGAAATATGGTTTTCAAATCCTTTCGCTCGCATAGGAATTGAAGCATATTGATACTTCCATTTTATTCTATTAAGCCTTTGGCTCGATTTAGATGGTGGTTATCGGGATGCGAAGCATCCTCGACCATAAAAATTTATATACAAGTTCCGGTCTTCTTATGGGCATGACAGCCATCGAAGTGACTCTAGCACTACAAGTCATATTTCACTATGTTTGAGACCTTAAATCCGGATAACAGTTTTAATATGGAGTTGTCCGTGATGGGAATCAGATTTAGATCAGTTTGATCGTTAATCCCACGATTCCTAGGCCTACAGAAAATGGCCAAGAAAACCTGCACAGCACAGATATTCACAAAAAATGCAAACTGTACTCTAGACGTCTCAAAACAAAAGATTCGTCAGTTAAATCCTTGTGTGCGCGTAGCCAAAGCTTCCCGTTTCTGCTAGATATGGATCTAGAGTCGCGAGGTCGCTTTAAATGTTTACCAAACTAGAAAAAAACTAGATTTAAATAAATCTTAGCCATTCTAGCTTTTTGGTTCCGGTTAGACCTATTTTGAACCGTTTGAAAGTTAGAAATGGCTAGATTAAGATAAATCTAATCTGCCAAATTTACATTAAAACAAATGCATATCAAATGAACATTTAAAACAGAGATTTAATCACAATGAATAAAGAAATATATATATATTTATATATATAATTATATATATATAAGCTGGCTACGAATTTTCAATCCAAGCCCGACTGAAATGTAAATATATATATATATATATATATATATATAAAAGCTGTAAAGAACCACGAATTTCTAATCCAGGCTCGACAGAAATATATATATATATATATATATATATATATATATATAAGTTGTAAACAGCCACGAATTACTCCAGGTTCAACTGAAATGTAAATATATATATATATTTATAAAAGCTGTAAAGAACCACGAATTAATTTAGGCTCGACTGAAATGTAAATATATATATATATATATATATATATATATAAAAGTTGTAAAGAGCCACGAATTTACAATCCAGGCTCGACAGAAATGTAAATATATATATATATAAGCAATAAAAGGCCACGGATTTCCAATCCAGGCCAAACGAAGTCAGAAAAATTATATATATATATATAGTTATATATATACAAAAATAGTAAATGCCACGGATTTGCAATCCAGGCTTGCGAAATTGAAAGTTAATATATATATAGTCAATTATATATATAATAAAGCTGAAAAGGCCACGAATCAGCAATCCAGGCCGAACAAGTTAGTGTATATATATATATATATATATAACAGTGAGTAAAAGCCACGAATCAACTATCCAAGCTGTGCAAACGAAGAAAATATATATATATATATATACTTATATATACTAAAAAGGTCATGGAACTGAGTTCCGGGCAAAACCAGAAGATGAAACTTTATATGCACATTCACATATACGTAATAAAGTAAGAAATGACTTATGATCGTAAAAAAAACTTACAATGAACTGCTCAACAGGCTCTTTGCCACTCGGAGGGCTTCAAATGGATGTTTCCACCGGTTAATTTTTGGTATGTTGTAGAATATACGTATGCAAATGTATTGAAGAATAAAATTGAAGTTTGGAGTACAAGAAGTAGGGCTAAGGTTTGAAATGGGTGGAGTTTCAGAGCGTTTTCCTTTTTTTTTTCTCTTTTTTTACAAGGGTGGGGGGTCTTATTTATAGACCAACATGGTAGCGAGTGCACTCGCAGCAGTCGCGACTCTACCTGCGGCTCCCCGAGTGGGGTCCACCCCCGTGGGTCCTGTCGTGTCGAAGTACGTGCACTCTGAGCAACGCAATGTCAGGTTCGAACCTTCATAACTTTTGATCCGGGCGTCCATTTGAGGCGTGTTATACCTTTTCAGAAAGCCCTTTATGAGAGCGACACAATAACATGAGACTTGACCTTTTTCAAATCTAAGAAGATGGGTTTATAACCAGATCTTCATTTTTTTACTACCTATTCGTTGAGCTGTATTGTGCTATTTTCACCCGGGATTGACGTTATGTCTCTTTCTGACCCTCATTGCATCAAATTTTGTTAGTTTCCAAAGGCACAATAGTTATCTAGAAGGGGGGTTGAATAGATATTTTAAATTTTCTTTGTTTTAAAATACTTGTTAGTATTGAATATACTGACAGCAGCGAAATATATGTTTGTTCCCTTTAAGATAATGCAATAAGGTTTGATAAGTAGTTATAACAGATATGGCAGTTATAACAGTTAATGAGAGACAATGAGACACAGAGGTTTTAAGTGGTTCAGAGCACACAAGGCTCCTAGTCCACTCTTCTACTCCACGAGTAGGAAATCCACTAAGGATATCTCTTACAACTTGAATCACTTAGATTCCTTTAAGGCCAGCAGCCTTGGAGCTTCTCTAGGTCACTTAGAACTCTTCAAAGCCAGCAGCCTTGGAACTTCTCTTAGTTTACTTAGAACTCTTGAAGATCAACAATCTTGGAACTTCTCTTAGTTCACTTAGAACTCTTCAAGTCCTTCTGACTTGGTGCACCTTGGATTGAGAGTTGTATTCTGTGGTGTGCTACTCAGTTACAATTAGCATCAGTTCTGAAGAACTGAGTAGCTAAGCAAGCTTTCTTTCTTTCAGGATCGTAGTGTATATTCGTTGAGTGCTCTTGAGCATTCTTAGCTTTTTATTCTTTCTTGTTTGCTTTGTTAGTCTGAATCCTTGTCTGATTTTCTTGATAAGGAACCTTTAAAATCTATCCGTTGTAGCATTAAATGCTTCAGACTATTCTGTACAGTTGATGTTGACTTCCTGCTTTCCTGCTGCACAGCCGACTGGCCCACTGACACAGCAAACCGCATTCTCACCTAACACCTGAAAAGGTGTTTTCAGCAGGCATATGTAGTCCTTTTCTTAGCTTCTTCAATACGCTTCTTTGATTTGTACTAAGGATGAATGTAGAATCATTGGGACCATCAATTTGTCAACAACTATAAGCCTTTCTTCATTTGTTGCTCTTACTCCTTCATCGGAACTACGAACTTTGATGCTGACAGGAGGAACACCACGATCGTGGTCATTGTACCATAATCGTTGTGTGTTGGCTTGCACAGGCTGGACTCAGTCTTGATCGTAGAGAACACTACGATTTCTCTTAAGCTCTTTGTAGACTACGATTCCTTCTTTCTTGTCTTGCAGACTCCACGCTTCCGAGAGCACACTGCGATTCTTGACTTAGCTTCGTAGGCGCTTTGATCATCTCCACGATTCTGAGTGTGGCTTTCAAGGACAGACTTCGATTCTGGATTTCTTCATTTAAGCTCCGCGATTCTGCCTTGGCTTCTACAGACTGGCTTTTAACAGACTACGATTCTGTCAAGCCTAACAATTATATCTCAAAATAGATTAACCTAACAGATTTTATCTCTCTTCTATACATTCAGTTTACAGAATGATAAACATTAAAGCTCAGATCAACCTAACAATTTTGATCTATCATCTTAGTCCTTGTACATATGATCTTTGAAGGACTTTACACTTAAGCATTTATATTTACTTTCAATATCAAATTTGAATATGCAATTCTCAACAATCTCCCCCTATTTGATGTTGACATAATCAAAGAGATTTGGATCATAGCATCATTTTCTAAATGCAGAGTGCTAGAAAGTAAATATGGCTTAATGTTTCAGTGAGCAACAGAAATCTCTAGCGAATAAGCATGAATTTATTAATATTTGAAAAGATATTACAATATAGCATAAAAACATCAGTACAGTATTAATTTTGACTTATCTCTATCTTCTTTGCCTCTTGTTCTTCAGAGGGTTAGCATGCTCTTCAACTCTCCTTCTCCTTGTGGCTTCATCTCTCCAAGAAATGTTAGCTAGCTCTTCTCGGCTCAGTGCTTCTAAATGATCATGTCTTTTCATGAAGGTAGGATCTCCAACTGGCATGTTAAGACCAATAGAGGATACTCCTTATGAGCCAGAAGCTTGACCTTGACCCCTTTGATAGGGTTCAGCCATTAGAGGGCGTTGCTGCTCTTGATCAGATCGTGGAGACTGAAAGCTAGGACTTTTGGGGTTGCTCCTTGACGATTGACCAATATGGGTTTACCTTTGCCTTCCCTGCTGAGGTTGCCTTCTATTTCCTCCTCTGCTGCCTCTGCCTCTGCTTCTATCTCCTTGCTCATCATTCTCCCCCTTTATGTCAGCATCAAGGGTTTGAATATCTTCAGAGAGGCGCTTGACACCTTCCACCAGCTCATGCATCTGAGAGCGGTTTTGAGAGATGTCACTACGATTTTCAGCTACGATTGCCTCAGTGTGTCTTCTCTATTGCTGAAGCCGCTCCATGGAGTCATTATTTTGATTAATTTGAGTCACACTGCAGGCTTGGAATTGTTGTATTGAGAGACGCAGCTCTTGAATCTATTTGGTCATGAGATTATTCTGAGTTTGTTGAGTTTTCTGTATGATCTCCATGGCTTCCTTATTCTTTTTCGTTGCAGCAAAATGAATAGCATCCCTTTTACTGAGGCTGTCAGCCATTTCCCTTACAATCTCCCTCAGCTTCTTGGATAGCTCAGTTGCCAAGTTCCCTGGTAGAGTCTTGACAGAGTCGATTATATGGTCGAATCTCATGTGAAGCGCCAGGGAGTGTGCTTCAAGAATCTCTCCAGACTCTGAAGCCATTTGACTTGTTATATCAGTCAGCTCCTCCTTTATTGGCATTAGAGACAATTGATCAAGGATTCGTTGTGTCTCAGGAGGAGAATGGGCAGTAGTGTGTTCACCTCTCCTTGACATGTTTGTGAGAGCAAGTGCCATGTCAAAATATTCATTGTTGGAGGATGAGGGAATATCTTCTTTGGTTATATGGGCTTGTGTTTGCTGTATAGGTGAAGTGTTTGGTTCAGGGCTTTGTGTTCTGGTTCGTTGAGCTGTTCTGGGTACTCTACGATTGTTGTGTCAGATTGGTCACTAGGCACAAATCGTAGTTCGTCGTCCAGAGTTGGTGTCTCAATGGTTGAGCTTGCAAGCATTTGTTCGACTACTCTTGTAATATGCTCAATAACCATTGGATCATTGACAGTTGGCTCTACGAGAAAAAGTCAGTTATTTGGTTCATCAGTCACAGAGTTTTGGGACTCTATAACTGGAAACTTGATTGAGTGGATGTAAGACCACCTCCGACCATCTTGGCAATTCATAGAATTGATTAAAGTGTGATGAAGGAGAGCGGTTGATAATGAAAGAGATGGGAGTAGAATGTACCTCATGCTCAGTCTCTGAAGTTGAAACATTTATGATTAGCTTCTAAGCAAAATTGAGGTTCCTTGGGAAACCATAGGCCAGCACTGAGATCGCTGGAAAAGCCTTGAATGTCCAGAACATGTGATCCCAGGTATTGAGAATCAGAGCTCTATGATAGGGCATCATAGGCAAGTAGTCAAACAGCTGATTGTAGTTAGTTGTTCTTTCTCCATTCCTGCCTACTAATAGAATCTCAAGTTCATCATCCTCTTCTTCATCATTATCTTCTTCATGAACTTCCACCACATCAGCCATCACATCATCAGTAATGTCCACCATCACTGCTTCAGCAGACTCTACGAATTCTTCATTGACTGGAGGGACTTCAAGATTTTCTATTAGTAGCTCCCCCTCAGCTTCAGCATGCTCTGGCTCTAGTGCTTCTAACAGCTCCCCCTCAGCTGTAGCACTCTCTTGGATAGGGACTTCCAGAGTTCCATTTCCACCAACATCAAGGCTCACTTCATAAGCTTACTGGTACTTCTTCTTCAGGCAGAGTCACATCTTCTACCATAACTTCCTCAGTATGAACAATAACTTACGGCTGTACTTTCTCAGCAGCAGCACTTGATTCTGGTATCTCTTCTTCATTGTGAGCCATTTCTTCAGGTACTTCATTTGTATCAGTAATAACTTCATCAGGGCTTATCACAATTATTTCTGGCACAACCCTTTCAGAGTTAGCCATATCTCCCTCCTAAGCTTCATCAGCATGAGTACCAGCTTCAGGCATCTCCTCCTCATCTTGATTCAGGGCCTGATCAGGTGCAGCAGTGTTGTCTGCATTACTGATGTAATCTACCACAACTTCAAAGGCTCTGGTCTCTTCCATGGTTGGACCAGATGTTTGAGGCTCAGAGGTCTTTTCAGCCTTTTCAGCAGCCCTTCTTCTTTCATCTTCCTTTAACACTTCTTCATTTTCAAGGACATAATTCTTGACCAGCATTTTCACCCTCTTTTTTGGCTTGGGCACAGCCTTTGCACTTTTTTCAGCTTCAGCCCTTTGAGTTTGTTCAGGCTGAGAGGCTGTTGCAGCTTCTCTTTCTGTATTGGCAGTCAATATGGACTCTACAATTGGTGATGACTCCACAATCGTAGTGAGTGAAGACTTCTTTGTTCTGTGGCTGCGTTTCTTCTTTCTCTGAGGCTCAGAGCTCCCTTCAGCCCTGTCCTCACTTATATCCCTTTTCTTCTTTTTCTCCTTCACACCTTCAGTTGGTGATTCTACCGCCTCAAGGGTAATTTCCCTTTCAGTGATAAGGCTCCGAATCCCAGTGCCAACGTCTGAACCCTCTTAGGGTACATCAATGGTTGAGCCCTGGAGCTCCTCAGCTACTTTCACACCTTCATTCACTTTCTTTTCCCCTTTGCTCTTTCTGGTCAGAGCCATTGACTTTTCTTGGTTGACCTCTTCTTCTTCCTCCCTAGCTTCCCTTGCAGCAGATGAAGTTATAGACATCATCTTTACATTTTCTGCTGGATTCCTCTTCCAATTCTGGAACAGCTGCTAGGTCATCTTCCTGTTGGGATTTATTGAGACACCTTCCTTGTCCCCAATTTTGTCACCCAGGGCAAACTGTATAATGATGCTTATAAACCTCCCATAGAGCATTTTGGCAGTGCTCTTGGTCTTCTTAGGGCTTTGCATCCATTTCCTGAACCAATCCATCAGCAAAGCTCCATAGTTGAGTTGGACTCTGAAGCGGATGGCTATCATGAGCTTCAGTTGCTTCTCATTGACAGAATCGTGACCAGAGCCCTTGCAACATATGCATTTTCCAATAATGTCAGCAAGGAACTCATATTCTTGGGGAAACTCTTTCTTCTTGTAGCCACTCTTCCCTTCAATCTTTGAGTAGCGCATCTTCTTCAGACCTTCATGGAAATCAATAACCTCCATGGACGGAAGACCTTCAGATTTGAAACCTAGGGCTAGGTTTATGCCTTCAGTGTTGAGTCGCATTTGCACGCCCTTGACCTTTGTGAGGATGAAGTTTCCTTCCACGATTCCATTGCAGTAGAACTCCTTTACCAGCTTCGGATATATCAGTGGCTGGTGCTCAGAGCTTCTTCGAGTCCAGCTTTCTTTAGTAGTGAAAGAACCTTGTGAAACTCTGGTCCAGCCTTCTCGAACTCGTCAAAATATAGCTGGAACCTAGAGATAACATTTGAAGCAGCCATTTGATGTTGATTGAGTATCCTAAGACGAACAAATTAGCTTAGCTTTCTGAAACTTAGGGTTTCGTTTGAGAGAGATAGAGATATAAGCTTTTGAAATTCGAAGGTAAACTGACAAATGACAGTTTAAAATGAATTTATAAACTTTCCTCTATATGTTTTGCATAGTAGGACATGTGTCGAGTTTTGCTGGACACCACGATTTTAAGTCATGTGGAAATTTGATTCTGCCCTTAGCTCCCCCTGAGCTAGTGAGTCCTTGTGAGAGGACTACAATTGCCGAGAACCACTCCACGATTGTTGAGTTCGATCCTTTGCTTGCTCCTTGACCATTGACTCTATGGTTTTCTGTTATGCATTCTGAAATGACATCCCTTCTGGGCTAAAGTTGCTCAGGAAGGGCCAACCTCTTAGTTTAATACTAAAGATCAGGTTTATCCCTGAGACACTTATCAGAAGGGTTACTTAGCTTGATAATGCTGCAATCACAGTGAGCTTTTCTGCCTTGTCTGGATCACTCTACGATCGTGGTTTCTCTTAGTCATCTCTACGATTTTGACTTAGACTTTATATCTGCATGGCTAGCACCAACTAGAGCATAGAATTTATGGTTACAAATTTAACATACCTAACTCATTTATCAGTTTATTAAATCTGGATTCATCTAAGGGTTTTGTAAACACATCAGCAAGTTAATTTTCAGTAGGGATGTATTGTAAAGATATAGTTCCATTTTGAACATGATCCCTAATAAAATGATATCTTATCTCTATATGTTTAGTCCTAGAATGCATGACAGGATTATGTGTTATTGATATGGCACTTGTGTTATCACAATGAACATGTATAGATTTGAAATCAAACTCATAGTCTGCTAGCTGGTTCTTCATCCATAAGATTTGATCACAACAGCTGCCTGCAGCAATATATTCAACTTCTGCTGTTGAAGTTGATACTGAGTTTTGCTTCTTGCTAAACCAGGACACCAGTCTATTTCCTAGCAGTTAACAAGTGCCACTGGTACTCTTTCTATCTATTTTGCATCCTGCAAAGTCAGCATCTGAATATCCTGTCAGTTCAAAGGAGGACTCCTTGGGATTCCATAGTCCTAAGTAGGGTGTACCTTTAAGATACCTGAAAATCATTTTTACAGCAGTTAAGTGTGATTCCTTAGGATTAGCTAGAAATCTAGCACATATACATGTTGCAAACATTATATCTGGTCTACTAGCAGTTAAGTAGAGAAGGAAGCCTATCATACCTCTGTATTGAGTGATGTCAATACTTTTACCTTTCTCATCTTTGTCAAGCTTGGTTGCAGGAGCAATTGGTGTTTTCATGGGAAAGGCTGATTCCATGTCATACTTCTTAAGTAAGTCTTTGATTTACTTGGCTTGGTTAATGAAGATACCTTCATCAGTTTGCTTCACTTGCAGTCCAAGGAAGAAATTCAGCTCACCCATCATACTCATTTCGAACTTGCTCTGCATAAGCTTGGCAAATCTCTTGCATAGATTTTCATCAGTAGAGCCAAAGATAATATCATCTACATATATTTAAACTAGTAAAACTTTATCTTTGTGCTTCCAAAGAAATAGTGTAGTGTCTACTCTACCTCTAGTGAATCCTTTTTCAATAAGAAAGTTAGTTAATGTTTCATACCTTGCTCTAGGTGCTTGTTTAAGTCCATATAAGGCTTTATCTAATCTATAGACATAATTAGAGAGGGTTGGATTGACAAAACCTGGGGGTTGTTCTACATATACTTCTTCTTGAAGTTCACCATTTAGGAATGCACTTTTGACATCTATCTGGAAGACCTTGAACCTCATGTGGGCAGCAAATGCAAGGAATATTCTGATTGCTTCAAGTCTGGCAACTGGTGCAAAGGTCTCATCATAGTCAATGCCTTCTTCTTAAGAATAACCTTTGGCCACTAGTCTTCCCTTATTCCTTGTGATCAACCCATCTTCATCCATCTTGTTTCTGAAGACCCATTTGGTGCCAATGACTAGGTGATTCTTTGGTCTTGAAACTAATCTCCAGACTTTGCTTCTTTCAAACTGGTTCAGCTCCTCTTACATGGCTTCTATCCAGCTTGCATCTTCCATTGCATCTTCAATCTTCTTGGGTTCTATTTGAGACAGAAAACTCAAATAGAAACACTCATTCTGAGTTGCAGCTCTTGTCCTGATTCTGGTAGTTGGGTCTCTAATGATCAGGTCTTGAGTGTGATCTCTTGCCCATCTGTTTCCTGTTGGAACATCTGTTCTGGTGCCTTCTTGTCTGAACTCTTCAAGATTGATTTTAGGTTCTTGTTGATCAGAATCGTTGTTTGGAGCTCTACGATTTCTTCTCCAGTCTCTACGATTCCTCCTTCAGGGACTACGGTCGTGGTATTGGGCTCAACCACCTCATTTGTGGTGTCTAAATCATCAATCATAGTGTCCTGTGGTGCAGACTTGTCTGAGTCTGTTTCATCAAAGATGATGTGGATCGAGACTTCAACACTTAGTGTCTTCTTGTTGAACACTCTATAAGCTTTGCTATCTGTGGCATATCCAATGAAGATTCCTTCATCTGACTTGGGTTGGAACTTAGTTAAATATGGTTTTCCATTGTTGAGAATGTAGCATGCACAGTCAAAAATATAGAAGTAAATGACATTTGGCTTTCTTCCTTCCCACAGCTCGTAGGGAGTCTTCTTCAACGTAGAGTGTACAAGAGATCTGTTCTGAGTGTAGCACACAGTGTTGATGGCTTCTGCCCAGAAGTATTCAGGCAGATGAGCTGCTGCTAGTAGAGTTCTTCCAGCTTCTATAAGTGTTCTGTTCTTCCTTTCAGCTACTCCATTTTGCTGTGGAGTTCGTGGTGCTGAGAAGTTATGGCTGATGCCATTGTCTGCACAGAACTTATCCATTTCTGAGAAGTCGAACTCTCTACCATGATCACTCCTTATAGCCTTGATAGTCTCTCCTTTTTCTTTCATCACCAGCTTGAACATCTTGATCAGTTAGGAGCTTGTTTCATCTTTAGAGGTAAGAAAGAACACCCATGTGAATCTGGTGTAGTCATCCACTACGACCAGTGAGTATCTTTTTCCTCCTAGGCTCACAGTTGGAATTGACCTGAAGAGATCCATATGAATTAACTGTAGGGGCCTGTCAATTGAGTTGACTGCTTTGCCTTTTAATGAGCTCCTTGTTTGCTTTCCAAGCTGACAGGCATTACATGGCCTTTCATTGATGAAGCTAAACTTGGGTAAACCTGCTACCAGATCTTTGGAGGCCAGTTTTGACATACTCTTGAAGTTGAGATGAGATAACCTTCTATGCCAAAGCCAACTTATTTCTTTAGAGGCTTTAGCAAGGAAGCATACTGTTTCATCAGAGCTTAGCTGAGCAAGGTTGACAGTGTAGACATTTCCTTCTCTTGTTCCTGTCAGCTTGATAGAGGATGTCTCCAGATCTCTAACTTGACACTGGTTGTTGAGAAAGGTGACTTGATGGCCTTTATCGCAGAGTTAGCCGATGCTAAGTAGATTGTGCTTTAGTCCATCTACATAAGCCACTTTGCTGAAGGACACCACACCATTCCCAACTGAGCCATAGCTTTTTGTCTTGCCAGAGCTGTTATCTCCAAAGATAACTGTTGGTCCCTCCTTCTCTGTGTAGTTAGACAGGAGAGCTTTGTTCCCGGTCATATGCCTTGAGCAACCACTGTCCAGATACCATGTTGTAATCGTGGTGCTCATTTCCTGCAGGTAGTTTTAGCTTTCATGTTGGTACCCAGACTTGCATGGGTCCTACAATGTTAGTACCTTAGGGACCCAAATTTGTTTGACTTTGGGCCTTCCATGCACAGTGGTATGATAACATAATGCAGCTTTATGACCATTTCTACCACATACAAAGCATCCAATATAATGCATGCTGGTGTGTGTGTGTATGGATTCTTTCTCCATTTGGACTTGTGTGGGTACTGGTTGGCCTTACCCTTGTATTGCTTCTTCTTTTTCCATGCAGCCTTGATATTCATGGTTCGTGCTGAGTGAACCACAACACCACGATTCCTTCCAAGTTAATTCGTGGAGTCAGTTTTACTTGACTCTACGATTCTTCGAGGTTGGGCAGTGGTAACTGAGTTACTCTTCTCATTTCTGAACCCCAGGCCAGCATAGGATCAGTTGTGTCTTGGGACAAGACTTGGATCAGAAGAGCAGGGTTGCACTGATTCTTCCTTCTGTGTGGATTTCACAAATACAATGCTTCTATTTGAATTAGAAGCACTGATACTGTTTGTATCCTTAATCTTTTCCACACTTGGTTCTGGGATAGACTCCTCAAAACCTAAACCTGTCCTGTTAGAAGCACTTCTCTGACTTGAGATCAGGGAGTCCATGGATGAGGAAGACCTATTCCACATTGAGATAGTCTTTTCTAGTTCCTCAATCTTAGAGGTTAGTTTTGACTCTCTTTGTGTGCTCAGTTCATTGGTCTGTCTTAAGATTTTATTCTCAGCTTCAAACTGAGAGAGAGAGAGAGAGAAAGAAAGAACTGAATAGAGTTGTTTCCAGTTCTTTCTGAACTTTCTCTTTCTCTCTTTGAAGGCCAGAATAATTTTTGGACAGAACTCTGAACCACCTCATATATTGATATAGATCAGATGTTATTTCATGAAGAGCAGTTCTTAAATCATCCATATCTACATCAGGAGTGTTGAAGTCAAATACCTCATCTATGTTTACCTCAAGATGGTCAGTGCTTTTCTTGTTGTTTGCATCCTTGGCCATCAGACATAGGTTGGCTTTTTGAGGTTCTTCATCATCTCCAGACTCAGCATTGGTGTCATTGTCTGAGTTACTCCACGAACTTCCAGCTACAAGACCTTTGTCATTCTTCTGATGCTTCTTGTAGCCTCTGAACTCCTTCTTTGGATTTGTCCTTCTTTTGAGTTCTTCTTTGATAGGTTTATTGCAGTTTGCAATGAAGTGGTCAGGCTTCTTGCAGTTGTAGCATAAGTCATTGATCTGCTCCTAACTGCTAATGTTTCTGAATCTCTTAGGTCTGTCGCTTTTTCCTTTGCGCATGAACCTTCTGAGTTTTCTGTCCAGCATCACAACTTCATCATCATCATTATCATCTTCCTCTAATGTAGATTCATCTTCATAATGATCTTTAGAGATCTCTTCTGTTTCTTGAGAGCAACTCCTTTATCCTTCTTTCTTCCTTCAAATAAAGTTTCTGCTCGTTGAGTCAGCTCCAGTTCATAGGTAAGAAGGTTACCATAGAGTTGTTGAACAGTCATTTCATACAAGTTCTTTAACTCTTTGATTGCTGTGGTTTTGGCATCCCACTTGCTTGGCAAGGACCTCATGAACTTTATGATAAGATCTTTGTTGGGATAGACCTTTCCATAAGCTCGAAGAGAGTTGAGTAACAATGTGAATCTTTCATAAGTGAAAGTGACATTTTCTCCAGAAACATGGGCAAACATCTCATACTGTTGAGTCAGTAGAGATTGCTTGTTTTCTCTGACTTCTTCAGTTCCTTCATTCATGATGAGCAATGTTTCCCATACTTCCTAAGTAGTTTTGCAGTTGACCACGTTCTCAAACAGATTGTCTTCTAAGGACTGAAACAAGATGTTCTTAGCCTTCTTGTCTAGCTGGACATTTTTCTTCTTGTTGTCAGTCCATTCAAATTTAACCTTGACCACAACTCTGTTTGGATCTTCTGGAGTTGGTGCAATACTTGTTGGTATATAGGGCCCATTCAGTACAGTTTCAAATAGATCATCATCTATTGAATCCATGTATACTTGCATCCAAACTTTCTAGTTGGCAAACTTGTCTCTGTTGCACATTGGTGGCTTGCTTCCTCCACCTATCTTGGTCTCGCTTATCAGTTGTTCTATTGGATCTACTCAAGCTTGTATGCTTAGTTGAGAGAACTTGTTTTGATACCAATTGTTAGTTCCCAAAGGCACAATAGTTATCTAGAAGGGGGGTTGAATAGATATTTTAAATTTTCTTTGTTTTAAAATACTTGTCAGTATTGAATATACTGACAGCATCGGAATATATGTTTGTTCCCTTTAAGATAATGCAATAAGGTTTGATAAGCAGTTATAACAGATATAGCAGTTATAGCAGTTAATGAGAGACAATGAGACACAGAGGTTTTAAGTGGTTCAGAGCACACAAGGCTCCTAGTCCACTCTTCTACTCCACGAGTAAGAAATCCACTAAGGATATCTCTTACAACTTAAATCCCTTAGATTCCTTCAAGGCCAGCAGCCTTGGAACTTCTCTAGTTCACTTAGAACTCTTCAAAACCAGCAGCCTTAGAACTTCTCATAGTTCACTTAGAACTCTTCAAGATCAACAATCTTGGAACTTCTCTTAGTTCACTTAGAACTCTTCAAGTCCTTCTAACTTGGTACACCTTGGATTGAGAGTTGTATTCTGGGGTGTGCTACTCAGTTGCAATTAAGCATCAGTTCTGAAGAACTGAGTAGCTAAGCAAGCTTTCCTTCTTTCAGGATCATAGTGTATATTCGTTGAGTGCTCTTGAGCGTTCTTAGCTTTTCGTTCTTTCTTGTTTACTTTCTTAGTCCGAATCCTTGTCTGATTTGCTTGATAAGGAGCCTTTGAAATATATCCGTTGAAGGCATCCGTTGTAGCATTAAATGTTTCAGACTGTTCTGTACAGTTGATGTTGATTTCCTATTTTCCTGCTGCACAGCCTACTGGCCCACTAACACAGCAGACTGCATTCTCACCTAACACCTAAAAAGGTGTTTTTAGCAGGCATATGTAGTCCTTTCCTTAGCTTCTTCAATATGCTTTTTCGATTTGTACTATGGATGAATGTAGAATCATTGGGATCATCAATTTGTCAACGACTATAAGCCTTTCTTCATTTGTTACTCTTCCTCCTTCATCAGAACTACGAACTTTGATGCTGACAGGAGGAACACCACGATCGTAGTCATTGTACCATAATCGTTGTGTGTTGGCCTGCACAGGCTGGACTCAGTCTTGATCGTAGAGAATACTACAATTTCTCTTAAGCTCTTTGTAGACTACGATTCCTTCTTGCTTGTCTTGCAGACTCCACGCTTTCGAGAGCACACTGCGATTCTTGACTTAGCTCGGCTGGCACTCGGATCATCTCCACGATTCTGAGTGTGGCTTTCAAGGACAAACTTCGATTCTGGATTTCTTCATTTAAGCTCTGCGATTCTGCCTTGGCTTCTGCAGACTGGCTTTTGACAGACTACGATTCTGTCAAGCCTAACAATTACATCTCAAAATAGATCAACCTAACAGATTTGATCTCTCTTCTATATATTCATTTACAGAAAGATAAACATTAAAGCTCAGATCATCCTAATAATTTTGATCTATCATCTTAGTCTTTGTACATATGATCTTTGAAGGACTTTACACTTAAACATTTATATTTACTTTCAATATCAAATTTGAATATGCAATTCCCAACAATTTGGCTTGATTTTGACTTTTTTGGCTTCACGTCAGAAAAATAACCGTTTTGCCCTTCCAGGGGTCATCTCCTGTGTTGGCAAGATTTACGACTTTTTTCTCGGGGTTGTCTCCAAGATTTGATCCCAGCCTACTCTGTTCTTCCTCAGGGTTGTCTCCGAGGTTGATTTGGTCTCCCAAGGTTGTCTCTGGGGATAATTTGATGCTTCGGGGCTATCTCTGAAGGTTGATTTGATCTATCGGTGCTATCGTTGGGACTGCTGCACCTCCCGGGGTTGTCACCGGGGTTTGACTTAACATCCCGGTGTTGCCGGGGTTTGACTTGACATCCCGGTATTATGATCGGGGTTGAGTTTGATCTCCCAGTGTTGTCGCCGGGGCTACTGTACCTCCCGGGGTTGTCGTCGAGGTTTAACTTGACATCCCAGTGTTGCCAGGGTTTGACTTGACATCCCAATATTGTGACCGGGGTTGAGTTTGATCTCCCGGTGTTGTCGTCGGGGCTACTGTACCTCCCGGGGTTGTCGCCAGGGCTACTGACATGAATTAAGTGCTTAGCATGTGCTTAGAGGGCACATGTTAAGAACCATGCTAAGCACCAAGTAGAAATCATGCAAGGATAATTGTGACAATACATATCAATCTTAATGACAGAATTGGAGCAATAAATGACTTCTTCAATAAGTGTGAAACCCTCTAAAACGTCAGTTATTTAGAAATGGAGGGATTACTTGAGGTAACCCAAATCTTGGAAAGTGTCATTCTAAAAGTATTAATTTTCTTGATTTAAATTTCTTGGGGACAATGTGTATGTTTGATTGTGGATTCGAACATCTTGTTTATTTTATTTATATTAATGTCTGGTGAGACATGCGTTAAGTAAAATAAAAGATTTTCTTAACATGTGCCCTTAGGGCATATGCTAAGCACCAAGTTCAAGGGATGGGGACCACTAAATGTTATTTTTTTATGCATTTGTATCAGAAGCATTTAATGAGAAACTTGAAGGACAAAATTACCCTTCAAAACCCATTTTCCTCCGTTGCAATTTTTTTTGCCCAAAAGCATCATATTTTTTGTCGCTCAAAAAGTTGAAAAGTCTGAACGAAAATTGGGTCCCCTCACTTGCCAAGGACCCAACGTTGCTCTAGTTGCGCAGAGGGTGTGATTTGTTGACCTTAGCTACTAAGGGATTGCTCGAGTTGAGGCACACCTTGGAGAAGATCATTTGTCATAATTCTACTGTAAGTTAAACTTTTTTCTATTTGCATTGTGCTATTTTACACTCTGTTCCATTGCTGAGAAAATAAAGGGAAAGAAAGAAAAAGATAATTGAAGTTTGTTGAGATTGCATTTTGACTGACTGAATATGTAAAATGCTACTACTTTGATTGGCTAATTGAAATTAATTACTTCTGTCTACCCACCATTTTCCATCATTCTAATTACTTGTCCTTAGATTTTTTACTTATTTACATTCTCTTCTATACGGCTTCTATTTCCTCAAATTATTTTTCTGTCAATATATATATATATATATATATATATATATATATATATATTCATTTTTTGCTTTTTGAGTTTGTAATTAAGGCTTGGTTCTTGGCATTTTTTTTATATAACTTAGGATGCTGTACGGCATGTGTTTGCAAGTAGAATTGCATAGATAAAGGGCTCTCCACAATGGAATCGTTTAGCATTTGTCTTATGTGCATGCAATGGGTTGATTGTCACAGTTTAAGAAGTACTCCATCCGTCCCAAATTAATTGCTCAGTTTTGACTTTTTTTAGTCAAATTGACTATTTTTTAAAACTATTTTGTATACCATTTTTGCCAAAATATAGGTGAAGAGGTTATAACAAAAAAAAAGTATATACAATTTACTACTAATACCAATTTTTATAATGTTAAAAATATATTTATACATGCTTAATTATTAATTTTAAAAATAGTCAATTTGACTAAAAAAAGTCAAAACTGAGCAATTAATTTGGGACAGAGGGAGTATTTGATTATCAGAAATTTCCTTTTTAAGTATAGATTGTCATGTATTCTTTTGACTTGAATGAGTTTCCAAGTGATATGGATTTTGACAACATATTAGAAAGAGAACAAGAGGTGATTAATTTTGTTGGTAATACACATAATGGCATGAATGATTTGCTGAGTTTTGAGCCTTTTGTTGGACAATGTTTTCTAAGTAAAGAAGAAGAATATAAATTCTATAAAAATTATGCCTCGCGGGTGCACCTAGAGTAGCCCACTGTTTTGCTAAAATCCCTAATGTATTTTTTTTATTTATTATTTTCTTATTTTCTTAACCTAGCCCAACATCTATCAATATTGTTATTAATTTTTCAACGTTCCTCTCATTAACGTTTCCAACGTTCACCTCTTATTAACGTTATTTATTTCCTCCCAACGTTCATATTGGAGGCTTATACTCTGAACGGTCACAATTCTTTTTCCCTATATATATCGATCAATCTATTCTTCAGTTTTTACGCACAGAAAATATCAGCTATCTCTATTCTCTATACACTATACTATATACTATATACTATATACTCTGGTCATAAGTTTTCTGGCAATCCACAAAAGACAAGTCCAAAGTCTCCATCTGTGAGTGCACGCAATTGGAGGCTTCACCGTTGAATCCTAGAGGGTGATCACCGGCAGCCCGTTTGTACCTGAGATTATTACCAGTGGGGGCGAAATCACTTTTTAGGACAGTAGCCTTGCTACGCTTCGGTTTTTCAGATAAGTTGTTCCAATTTTACGTTATGTTCGTCTTGTTAATTCTGCATCATACTCCAACAATCAAAAAAGTGAGTATATTAACAAGATGAAATCTGCATTAGACCTTTCTAAAATTGAACGCTTTGATGGTACGAATTTTAAGAGATGGTCAGAAGATATGTTATTTTATTTGGAAATCATAAATTTGGAATATGTGTTATATGTGGATGCTTCTGCTACTCCTTCTATTGTTGTTTCTGATAGTGCTGCTGCTACTGAAACTGTTGAAAAATCTGTAAAAGGGGATTATGTTAAAGATAATCGTACATGTTGTAGATATATTTTGCACTATCTGTCTAATTCGTTGTTTGATATCTATTATCCGTATGAAAATCCTAAGAAGATTTGGGATGCCTTAAAGTCTAAATATGTTGTTGAAAACTCTAGGTCTTAAGAAATATGTGGCTGGGAAATTTCTAGACTTTAAGATGTAAGATGGAAAATCTGTTATAGAGCAAGTTCATAAATATCAAACAATTGTGGGGACCCAAAATTATCAGTCCAAAAACTACAAAGGAAAAAATCAGAAATTAATGGGAAGAAAAGATAATATGTTCAAGAGTCCCAACCAAATTCAGAAACCTTTCACTAAAGGTCCTTGCTTCGTATGCGGCAAACCTGGCCATATTGTTATGAAATGTCACTTTCGCAAAGGGCAAGATAATAACAATAACTCTCAGCCCAAGCCCCAAGCGAAATTAGTTGAATCCAATGACATTATTGTTGTTGTTGTCTCGGAAGTAAACCTAGTTGACAATTTCACGGAATGGGTAGTAGATACCGGTGCCACTAGACACATTTGCATGAATAGAGACGTAATTCTTAACTACGAAAATGTGACTAATGGAGAAAAAGTTTTTATGGGGGATTCTCGAGCCACCAATGTTGCGGGGAAAGGGAAAGTTTTACTAAAATTAACTTCGGGAAAAACAATTGCTTTGCAAGATGTGCTTCATGTGCCTGATATTCGTAGAAATCTTGTGTCCGAATCCTTGTTGAACAAAGCTGTCATTAAACTTGTGTTTGAATCTGATAAACTTGTACTTACTCGTAATGGGGAATTTGTTGGGAAAGGTTTTTGTAATGGGGGTTTATTTGTACTTGATGCTTCTGCTGAATTGAATAATTAGAATGCTTCTTTTGCTTATATTGTTGAATCTTTGGATATGTGGCATGCTAGATTAAGACATGTGAATGTGGCATCTATTAAAAAATTGAAACAACTTGAGCTTATACCTAATCTAGCAAATACCGAGTTTAACAAATGTGAAATTTGTGTGGAAGCTAAACATGCTAAGAAACCTTTTAAAAGTGTTGAAAGACAAACTAAACTCCTTGAGTTAATTCACAGTGATCTAGCTGATTTTAAAAATACTACGAGTAAAGGTGGTAAGAAGTATTATATTTCTTTTGTGGATGATATGTCTAGATATACTCAAATTTATCTATTTTCCTCTAAAGATGAAGCGGAAGAAATGTTTATTATTAAAAAAAATTCTAAGCTAATGGAATTATACATGAAAGTTCACCTCCTTATTCTCCACAGTCCAATAGAGTTGCGGAAAGAAAAAATAGAACACTTAAAGATATGATAAATGATATGTTAATTAGTTCTGGTTTACCTTCTAATATGTGGGGAGATGCTTGCCTTTCTGCAATTCATATTTTAAATAGAGTTCCACATAAAAAGATAGACTCCACATCATATCATTTATGGAAGAAACATGCACCTAATTTGGGGTATCTTAAAGTGTGGGGGTGTCTAGCTAAAGTAGTTATACCGGAATTTAAAACGAATAAAATTGGACCTAAAACAATGGATTGCATTTTTATTGGATATGCTTCTAATATTGTTGCTTATAGATTTTTGGTAATTAAAGATGCGACTAATAATTATCAATACAATTCTATTTTGGAAACAAAGGATGCAGAATTTTTTGAAAATATATTTTCGATGAAAATAAAAGATGTGGGCAGTCCTTCTTCAAATGAAAATCTTAAAAGAAAAGATAAAGAACCTGTATCTACATCCACTAGGAGTAAAAGGCAACGTTTTGAGAAAACTTTTGACCCAGATTTTATAATTCCTTTTCTAACTGAAGATGACCCTAAAACTTATGAAGAAGCAATGAAATCAATTGATGCAACTTTTTGGAAAGATGCTATTAATAGTGAACTGGAATCCATTATGTCTAATCATACATGGGAACTAGTTAATTTGCCTAGAGGATGTAAACCTATTGGATGTAAATGGATATTTAAAAAGAAGTTAAAAGTTGATGGGTTTATTGATAAATTTAAGGCAAGACTTGTGGCTAAAGGCTTTAATTAAAAGGGAGGGTTTGACTATTTTGACAATTACTCACCAGTTACTAACATGGCAACCATAAGAATTTTAATTGCTTTGGCGTCTATTCATAATTTAATAATCCACCAAATGGATGTTAAAATTGCCTTTTTGAATGGAGAGTTAAATGAAGAAATATATATGTGTCAACCGGAAGGGTTTGTTGTTCCAGGTGAAGAACAAAAAGTGTGTAGACTTGTAAAATCCTTGTATGGTTTGAAACAAGCACCAAAACAATGGAATGACAAATTTAATAAAACTATTTTGTCTAATGGTTTTGTGACAAATGAATCTGATAGTTGTGTCTATAGTAGATTCAATGAATTTGGTGGTGTGATTATTTGCTTATATGTGGATGATTTGCTAATATTTGGTACTGATGAGAAAGTTGTGAAAACTACTAAAGATTTTTTATCTTCTAAATTGGACATGAAAGATTTAGGAGAAGTGGACTTGATTCTTGGCATGAAAATTAGTAAACATGCAAATGGTTTAGTTTTATCACAGTCTCATTATGTGGAAAATATTCTTAAGAAATTTAATATCTTTAATGAAGAACGATTAGGAACACCTTATGACTCTAGTGTGCATTTAAAGAAAAATAAAGGGAATGGCATTGCACAGATTTAATATGGCATAATCATTGGTAGTGTAATGTATTTAATAAACTGTACTCGACCTGATATTGCATATGCCATTAGTAGACTTAGCAGATATACACATAATCATTCACAAGATCATTGAAATGCATTGTCACGATTAATGAGGTATTTAAAAGGAACAGTTAATGTAGGTGTACATTTTACTGGTTATCCTAATGTTCTGGAAAGATATTGTGATGCTAATTGGGTATCTGATAATGATGAGACAAACTTCACTAGTGGTTATGTGTTTACTTTAGGTGGAGGAGTTGTCTCTTGGAAATCTGCTAAACAAATTTGTACTGCTAGATCTACTATGAAATCTGAATTTATTATTTTAGAATTGGCAGGTACAGAAGAAAAGTGGCTAAGGAATTTATTGGCAGACATACCGTTGTGGTCTAAACCAATTCCTTCTATTTCTCTGCATTGTGATTCTCAAGCA
The DNA here is from genome assembly GCA_020205555.1 of Panax stipuleanatus. Lineage (NCBI taxonomy): Eukaryota > Viridiplantae > Streptophyta > Magnoliopsida > Apiales > Araliaceae > Panax > Panax stipuleanatus. Next base: position 89,968,496 of record CM035123.1, read on the forward strand.
ACTATTGGAAGGGAAATGAACCAGGTCTATAATGGGAAACAGAGACACATTCGCTTGAGACATAATATTGTACAAGGACTGATCAGTAGCGATGTTATTTCTATGGAATTTGTGAGGTCTGAAAAGAACCTAGCGGATCCGCTCACAAAGGGATTGACTAAAAAGGTTATCCAAGAAGCATCCAGAGGGATGGAATTATTGTCAACATTTTGAGTAAATAATATGTGATGAAAACCCAACCCATGTGATTGGAGATCCCATGAATTGGGTTCAATGGGTAACAAGTCATGTAATTATTTAATTATAGCACTGCAATTATTTATATCTCTCCCTATGTGCATGTGGTGCTTACTGACAAATTGTGTTAGGATGAATCATTTAGATTCTTAATGAAACTCATAGCTCTAAAGGGTGGTGTATATAAGTTTACACTTGATGGGTTCACCTATGTAAAGGTGGAGGTGTAGGTCGCTTCCTATGAGAGACTTTGACAAACTCTCTAGAGCCTTTATTAAAATCTGGGACATGGCGCATGGCCTAGAACGTGTCCAACCGCGGACTTGTGTGGATTCGGGTTTTTTGAGTATGTGTGCAAGTTCAACTGTTTGTATCATAGATAATGGGTTCAAGAATTTAGTTCACCTATAATCTACAATCTTGAGCTTGTTCCACTAAGTGTCGATTCAAACCCACAAGGTATCGACATTATGTATTTAAAAAATTATTGCCCTTCTTACTTCCTTTTTAATTTTTCTCTCTTTGATAATTTTGAATCATGTGAGGGATTGTTGGTTGTGCTTCAAAAATTTTGAGTTTTGGCAAAGTCCCACATTGCCTATTTTGAAAACATTCCTTGTGTATATTAGTACATTTTGGTGTGGGCTTAATAACATGGTTGAGGAAATAGGGATGGGCTCGCGCACATGAGGACGGCTAAGGAATTGAGTTGGGCCAAACTTGGATCTTGGACATCCGGTCAGAAAACCTTAGTGCATGTGTGCACGCATTACGCTCGCGCAGGGGGGTGCCATTCCGGTCGATTAAGCCTCGCGGGTGCCCCAGAGTAGCCCAACGTCTATCAGTTTTCTCTCTAACGTTCAGTAACGTTAGTAATTTTCCAACGTTCCTCTCATTCGTTCACCTCTCATTAACGTTAATTATTTCCTCCCAACGTTCATATTGGAGGCTTATACTCTGAACGGTCATAATTCTTTTTCCCTATATATATTGATCAATCTGTTCTTCAGTTTTTACACACAGAAAATATCAGCTATCTCTATTCTCTATACACTATACTATATACTCTGATCATAAGTTTTTTGGCAATCCACAAAAGACAAGTCCAAAGTCTCCATCTATGAGTTCACACAATTAGAGGCTTCACCGTTGAATCCTGGAAGGTGATTGTCGGCAGCCCGTTTGTGCTTAAGGTTATTACCAGTGGGGACGAAATCACTTTTTAGGACAGTAGCCTTGCTACACCTCGGTTTTTCAGATAAGTTGTTCCAATTTTACGTTCTGTTCGTTTTGTTAATTCTGCATCATACTCCAACACATTCATCATGTTTTAATTGGTATCAAAAATATGGAGATGTTGTTGTCTTTGATACTACCTATAAGGTAAATTCGTATGACGTGGCTTTTGGAATATTTGTCTGTATTAATAATCATGGCAATGACAATATTATTTGGTTGCGCACTACTTCGAAATGAGACAAGGTAAGCTTTTCGATGGTTAATGAAGGTATATTAACTTTCTCGTTAGTAAATTATTTTTGGTTATCTAAATATTTAAATTGTTAGTAATTCTTTTTTGTTTAATTTTGTAGACATTTGTACTTTTGACGAAAAAGCCACCAAAGACAATACTTACTGATCAAGACCCATGTCTCGCAGAATCTATTGCAAGAGAAATGCCTACAACAAAACGTGGCTTTTGCATTTGGCATATTACCTCCAAACTTAGTGACTGGTTTACTTCAATTCTTCGTACACAATATTACAAGTGGTGTAATGATTTATGCAAGTTATATCATGTGGACACCGTGGAAGAATTTGAGAGTGGATGGGGCGCAAATGGTGCCAATGTATAATTTACAAAATAATAAGCATGTGATTGGGCTATATAAGATCAAAGAATTTTGAGTGCCTGCTTATTTGCGAGGATTCTTTTTTGGGGGAATGACGACAACTGGAAGATCTGAAAGTATAAATGCATTCATAAAGCGATTCATTGGTTCACGCACATGTTTAAGCCAATTTGTGCCACAGGTTTGTTTTCACTTGTGTGATTTTTACTTACTTTTATTTTTATATCTATAGGGCTAACTTTTTCATGTTTTTTTGTCCCAGGTTGATCTTGCTATAGAAACTATTGAGCATACAGAAGTGCATGATTCAGTGTTTAAAAAATTTAAGAATTCTTCGATGAAGACAATGTCACCATTGGAGGAACAAGTTCTAAATGTTTTGACATCATTTGCATTGAAAAAGTTCCAAGAGGAGCTTCGGAGAGCTAGCCAATATGCAGTTCATCAAGAATTAGACAATGAATTTCTTTTGTAATATTACAAACATGATGGGGGGTGCACAGAGTACAAGTATCTACCTTCTCGTTGGCATATGGAAGAAGAGCATATTGAAAGAGTTGATGTCCATTAAGCTACTGAAAACTTGTGCGTAAGTGAAGTTGCATTAGATGACAAACAAAAACTTGTGGACTTTGCAAGGAAAGAGGACATAACATTACAACATGTTCTCAAAGGGAAAATACTGGCATATCAAGTCGAAAGAATAAGAAGAAAGTAATGTCTCAAGATCTTGGCTTGAATCCTGTATTTTGTTTGAAGTATTAGGTAATTATAATTTTAAATTTGTTCCTTTTATGTTTATATATTACTTTTTGGGTGGAACTCTTAGAATTATTGATCTCTTAACATTTTTTTTGTTGACAGATTCAATTCTAGAGTTTTGATAAGTGCATTGGATTTTCAGTGGCTCTATGGTCCTGTTCTCGTAGTGGTGTTTTGCTTCCTGGGGAGTGATTTTGGTTTCATCTGACCAGTATTTTGCAATATATTTTTAGTATGCTTCTATTACTTCCTGGTTTGTAGCTTTTTTTTTTGTAAACTTCTTGGTTTGTAGCTTCTTTTTTTTGGCAAACCTTCTTGGTTTGTAGCTGCAGATATGCTGTAATAACTTTAATTTTATCCACCTAGAGCCATATATTTATAAATTTTCAAAAGTCAAATATGCTTTTGGCCAACGAAATTGTAACGAAGGGAAATGCGTTTTGAAGGGTAATTTTGTCCTCCAATTTTGTTTTGAAGGGTAATTTTGTCCTTCAATTTTTTTATTAATTGATTCTGATACAAAAAATTATAACGGAGGGAAATGAAGGGAAATGAGTTTTGAAGGGTAATTTTGTCCTTCAATTTTCTCATTAATTGCTCCTGATACAAATGCATTAAAAAATAATATTTCAGTAGACCCTATCCCTTGAACTTAGTGCTTAGCATATATCCTAAACGCACATGTTAAGAAAATTCATCAAAGAAATATGTATAAAATTACCTAGATAAATGAGAGAGAAATTATAAAAAGAAACTTGAGGGCAATAGAGGAAAAATTATAATTAATACTTTCTAAAAATTTGTTAACGTCAAATATAAAATTTTGAGCTCTCTAAAACGTGCCTTGACTGGTACATAGGGTTACCCTAGTTTACCTTATCGAAACTAAGAATAGAAAATTTTAAAAACGAAAACAAAAAAAAATCTTATTAAAATTATTAACACCAAAATAACTGCTTTTTATTCATCCCGCTTTATTAAAAGAGATGTTATCAGGGTTGTTCTGTCTTGTGACATTTGAGTGTCGGGCTTATGCGATTAGAGAGTATTTCTGTATTTGAACTAAATAAACAGTTAAATATAAGCCTTCAAATGGCCCCAAAAGCTAAAAAAATTGGTGTACCTCATGAGTCATGACCAAACTATTTCAAATATTCTTCTTTAGTCGGTAAAAAGTACAAACAATTGAGTATTACATGTAAGAAAGATTATTATATGCAGGTGCCAGGGGAAAGGCACAACTTGAAATAAGAATGTGGATGAGACGAGCTGATAACTATGTTACACAGTTACATTACAATAGCAAATCTCTATAAAGCTTTATAAACCTTGACAAATCTGTGGCTGAGTGTTTAAAAGAAGGGCAGCACGGCTGAGCCCTTGCCTGAGAATCCTATGCTTCCTTAGCTGCTCATGGCACGGTGCGAAAAACTCGTGCCTAAGCGCGTCCTCTGCACTTATCCTCAATCTCGGGTTCACTGTCAAACATTTGTCCAAAAGATCAAAAAAAGATCTCGGGACAACCTCGAGGAAATCTGGTCTTCGTGTGTTGAGTCCACACCAATCTCTCAGTTTCTTAGATGGCAAGTGCTGCTTATCAAAAAGTTGCTGCACCAAAATGGCATTCTTTAGTAACAAGATAGATATCAATAACTATATATAACAAGGCATTAAGAGATTTTATCCAATAATTTTATAATGTTACCGAGTTATTTTGGATGGTCATGAGTCAATCATTCAGTACTATTCATTCTTTTGATACAATGTATAAACTTTTCGTATACCATAAAATATATATTTGCATATATATACATATATATATATATATGTATATATATATATATACATGCATGTATGAGTTGTGGTCAATGTATAAACTTTTCGTATACCGTAAAATATATACAATTATTTTTAATAGTATATACTCCCTCCATCCCATAATAACTGTCGTTTTAACTTCATGCACATGGATTAAGAAAGTCATTTAATGTTATCATTTATTAATTAAAATTTGTGTAAAATTCCATCACTACCCCTTTATGGGAAGTTGAAAACTATTAATACAAAAGAGAGAATTTCTTGAGACAATGAGAGAAGGTAGAGGTGATATAGGAAAATAAATAATTTATTCTCCTAGAAAGTTATAAACGACAAATAAATTGGGGAAAAAAAATTCTTCTAAAACGACAGTTATTATGAGATGGAGGGAGTATTATATATGTATTATGTCAATGAAAAATGAAAAATATATCAATATATAAAAAATTATCAAATATTTTTTTAAAAAGTGATAAACTAGCTCATATCTCGCACGTGCTATTAAACTTGTATAATCAAAAGGCTTAAATACATTTTAGACCTTTAAACTTTTCACATTTTAAAAATTAAATCCTAATGTTTCAATTGTAAGACATTAAACCTTAATGCCTCTAAATTCCTATAAATAAAACCTTTTGGCCACTGGATTTTGCATTTTTTTTGTCATAATAAGTTGCATGACTAAAAATGAAAGGGCAATTAAGTCTTTTTAAGTTATATATAAGCTTATATTGGCTCTCACACTAATCGCTTGCCTACAATATTTTGTGCTTTCAAAGATATTTAGGGGTGAAATTACCCAAAATACCATCATTTTGATCTGTTGTACAAGACGGTTGACGGAAGGTTTTATTTATAGAAATTTAGGGATATTGAGGTTCAATGTCTTAAAATTGAAAAATTGGGGTTTAAGTTTTATGGTGCAAAAAGCTTAAAAGTTTAAAGTTTATTTAAGCCTAATCAAAATATAGTAGAAAAGATGGACATAATTCAAGTAATACCACTGGAAATGATGATTCACGGTTGTGCAGCTTGGCAACTTCCCACAGATCTTCACTGCCCCTAAACTTTGCAATGTCCTTTATATTCCTGTTAGAGATAATCCCAAGGTTGGCAACCTGATTGAGAATAGAAGTTGTAAAAGGCACTAAAATAGAAAGCATAAATTCTTACTGGTCAGGGTCACCAACAAAAGGTGATCTTCCAGTGATCAGGTAGAGTAATGTGACCCCAGCAGACCAGATGTCAACCTTTGGGCCTTGATAAATAGACCTGAACAATGACTGCACAATGAACTCAACCTTAGGCATTTTAAGTAAACAATCAACTTATGAAAACTGGGGAAATGGGGAGAAAGGAAAACACAGAAAGTGGATCAACCAGATCATGATTTTTTTTTATAATTAAAATTTTTTTATAATAAAGTAGAGCTAAAACATTATTTTCTTTCCCTAGTAAATACTACTATTACTTTTAACAGAGAATTTTATAGGTTCAGGTAGATGCTTTCTTGCATAATCCCTCCATCCCTTTCTTCTCTAATGAAAGTTAGAGGTTTCAACCAAATAGGGCAAATGTGAGGAGAAGATGGTTCCTATATGGGGAGGCTATAATAAACCATGAGGTCCACTTTTTTATTTAATAGTGTCTCTCACCATCCCATGTCATTCCATTTTATAAGACAACAGCTGTTAATGAAAAGAATGATTTAAGTCATCTTTTTCATGTACGTCAACTATGAATTAAAGTCAGAACAAAAGAGCCGGCTATCTCTTAATTATAGAAGCCTGAGCTTGACAATATTCTGTTCTAATAGAAGTGAATAAAGAAACTATTCTCAAAGGCTTGTTGATTTTCTCTGCAGTTAGGTCCAAATACTTACAAGTTGGCTGGGTACACTCACAGTCCTAAGATTGGGGATTGGCAAACAATACCTCCATTAGTCCATTGACGTTTCAATCCAAAAAAAATAAGAGACAATAAATGAAGCATTCTAAAGATTTCTTACTTTCTAACCCAACATTAATTTTAATCAATTGGGAGCATTAAGATTCTAAATATAAGTACACAAAATGTATGCCACTACTGTAAAAACAGAGGGAGGATAAGTAAACATGATTGAAGACCAGTCAGAAAGTGATCTCTTAAACTCATTATTCATTGGAATTAAAAGTGTTCTTTGTAACAGTTTCCCTGATAAAGTTCAAGTTCACTAATATGCCACTGATCAAGAGCTCAAGAGCTACACTTTTGTATTTCTAGTAAGTTTTTCTATGACCAGCCAAACTTTTGATATTCACAAGTACTCAGTGGGTAAATAAATTTTCAATTTTCAATTGGAGAACCTTTCTGCTCATTAGATGTTAATGATAACAAGATAATTTTGATGATACAACAGATTTCTAAAATAGAATACAATGAAGTAGAAGCATAGAGTAGTACAGTTGCTGCAAAATGATGGCAGTCACAGTTTCTTACCTCTGGAGCCCTGAAACCTTTTGTTCCAACACAGGGACCTTCTCTCTTGTGTTTACTTTCCCCTACGGACAAGTAAAGCATGATCAATACCTATATTAACATCTAAGTTTGTAATATCCAGTCATTCGGTAACCAAATGTGGAAATTATACCTTTGCTCTTCAATAAGCCAGCACCAGCAACAGCAACTCCTGTGGAGTGCAGTGGCATTGGAGTAAGATAAACAAGTTTTCTATTCACTCTTTCAGGAAGGGCAGAAATCCTCTTTCTCTTAGAAGCTGGACTACTTGCAACTTCATGATTGGGACCCTTCATTGCTTCTTGTGCTAGGCTGATTAGCTCCTTCCTACCTTGGCAGGGCATGGGTTCCCTCAACCTTTCTGCTGAAGGAATTCTGGTGCTTGTTGCATCTTTTGCAGAGGTTATCCCAGAGCCATCAGCACCCTGACTTTTTATTATATTCCTAGTACTCAAGTTAGCATCTTCTTTTGCTTGGTTAGTCTTCATTTTAAGGTTCTTGGATAATGAAAGTGACTTGGATCCTTTTCCTGCCTCCTGATTTATTTCTTCCAAAGCTTTAGCAGTCGAAAATTTCCTACTTTTTGCAGGAGGAAGAGATTTTGGATGGGAAACTGGAACGTGATTGAAGCCCATATCATTGCTCATTGCTGATTTATCTGTAAAATTATAACAGAATGAATTCATCAAAGAATTCAGAATGATATCTGATTATCGTAACAAGAAAGAAAATACCAAGTAGTAAAGGAAAAATGTAGTATTGTTCTTTAAATTTTTCTCTGCCGCTCTCAAACACCAAATTCTTATGCTAGACACGGAGACCTTCTCCTTTAAAATGGAGATATGACAGCAGTATAAAAGGTTTTATGGATATTCAAATAGAAATCAAAGCTCACCTGTGGTTCCATATTTCTGATGCAGGTCCTGCATAAAGAAATGGGTGAAGAACAAAGCATGAACTGTTAGATTATGTTTCATTTCAGTTCAATAAAAAGTATAAGACTGCCATAAAACTCCAAAAGCAAGGTTGAAATTCCCAAGACAAGAATTACTCACCATAGCGAGGTTAAAATCTATCAGATAACCTTTATTGAGCTTACGGGAGAAAAGGAAGTTCCCAGGCTTAACATCTCTATGAACTACTCCCTGCAAACTCAACAAGACATACTAAGTTCCTCAGCTCTTGGAAAACATGCGACAGTAATATGAACCGAACATATATCAAAATATGTTTGCAATTGCAATTCTTACCTGCTTGTGTAAACCAGCAAGAGCTCTGAACAAACAATACCCATACCACTGAAGTTGAAAAACATCTATTTCTCTCTTCAAGACCTAAAAGTTTGATTAAAACTGAAATTAGATAAAGAATAAAATCAACCCTGAATCGGTCAAATTCCTCGAGTTATTTACCCAAAGAAAAGAGAGAGAGACAAAGGGAAAAGAACATGTTACCTCGGGTCTGTCATGCTCGACATGCTCTAGAACTAGACAATCAGCACTCCCATACTTGAAAGAGCCTTCATATTTTATCACAAAGTTCTTACCCCTGCAATATAAGTTGAAAAAGTCAAAACCATCAGTGTTTAACTTCAAAGCGTAACAGATTCTTCAAGTGAATGTTTCAGCATCTTACCCAAACCGCTCCAACATTTTCATTTCATTTTGAATATGGTGCCTATTAGCATTATCATGAGGACCTGCAAAATCATAGCCATGCCATTTGACACAAGGTAAGCATCTTCTACAAGAACTTAAATCAGCATCCCTTATAAAGAAAAAGGGGTTGTCCACTTTTAAGCCATGTGAAGAATTGTGTATTAAAAGCTACCAAGATTCACTTGGATACTAGGATTCACTTGGAAAGTCTTGACCAATTCGAAAGATCATTTGATTCAGTTGAAATAACTGAAAATTTTCTTGTTGGGTCAAGTAAGGGAAATACCATTGAATTCAAACAAACGGTGTAAACTACCATAACCATCCCTTTCAACTGTGCAACCCAACAAGAAATCTCATCTGACTTTTTACATTTCAGTATCAAGTGTCAACTATTATTGCATCTTACTTATATTATCAAATGTATTAAAATATTAGAAGGAACTAGCACACTGAAAGATATTTCATATCATACATTTAATAGCCAATGTTACTCCATCATGCTTTCTCTTTGCCCTGTAAACTGTACCATAACCACCTGCACATTTATGATTGCAAATCAACGAAATCAAGTTAATCGATACATTTTGTCAAAGATGTAACTTTAACCGACTTATTATCAAAGCTTTAATACCTGAACCTTCTTCCTCCTCTACCGTAAAAGATTCAAAATTAGGTAGTAATTTCGCCTCCGCTTGATTCTAAACAGGAAGTATCAAGAACTAAAATTAGTATGTCAAATAATAACAACAAACTTAAACTAAAGATAAATCCTTGAGTATGAAATAAGGTGACTCTATTGCACGGTGGAGCTTACTTTGAGACGAGGCAAGACAGGCTTTCCCCTGATTTCTTTAGAATTCCCTCCTTTATCATCAGTATGTCTGTGCTGTTCATGGTTTTGCTTTAGCTTCTGCTTCATGGAGATTGGCCTTTTATCTCTTTCGCACTGCTGCTGCTCTATAAGAGCACCACTAGCCTTGCAGTTCTCAATTGTCTCGCGGTCTCTGAGAACTTGCAGTCTATTATTTTGTGCATCCTGCTGAATCGTCCTCAATTCAGATAAGGTTTTAGAAACCTGCTTCTTATCAACAGAAAGCAGCTCTGCTGAAAGAATAGCCTGATTCTCAACAAGTGTTGTTCTTCTCTCTCTGCCCAAAGAACACAATGTTTCATTGCTCCTCAAGATAATATTTATTTTGAAATCATCTTCGCAAGGCATGTCCATGTTAGTTGTATTAATCGGCAGATCCTCAACATCTCCTTTACACCCATCGAAATTACTTATCTGTTCCTTTTCTCCTCCTTCCCCGACTCTTTCATCTTCACCTGATTTACGTATAGCTTTACAAGTATAAAGTGTAATATCAGCCTCCACCGGTGAAATTATCATCTTTTCATCTACATCTGGGCAATATGGCTCATTTAGATTAAGTCCACATTTAGAATAAGGTTTGTTCATCTTAGCTTCTTCCAAGACAACTGGATGCTCCATTCTACTAGGAAGAAGAGATGCTTCTCGATGCGATATATCAGCCTCTATCCCTTCTGCTGTTTTTGCATCAGGAACATGCGGATCATGATTGAGTAAACTAAATTGACACTCCGATATACGTGCACATCCAAGCTCTTCCCTGTTTACAAACACATCCATCTCCCTCTGACTTTCCTGGCCAGCATTATTTAATCCATAACTTAAGAGGCTGCCACTAGACTCGATAAGTGAGGAAGTTGTGAACATTACTTTATTTGATTTATCTGAGTTTTCCAGATGTGTAATCATGTTCCTACTTATATCTACCTGGAAATGTACCTGCAGGAACACATCAAGAATATAGAACAAGATACTTATTATGTTTACTATTAGGGTTCTAAATATTGAACTTATGTTAAAAAGAATGTGAGCTATTATCAAGTTCAATGCAGTAAACTACACATACTTATGCATAGCCCCATGACTAAATTGGTGAGGCTCTTCAGATGACAATGAAATTCTAAAATCTAGACCTACCAATGGTACTTGTAACCTGCCTTGTATTGCAGCCAAACCTAATGAAATTTTGTTGAATATTTGTATTTTCTTCAAATTTACACAAATCTAATCTATTTTATGTTAAACAAATTTGTCAAGGGAATGGTTTTAATCACCAACGTTGCAGTCTGCTATGCAGCCTCAACCAAGAGCTCAAATGAAAACATCTTGTAAATTATAATTAACAGTAAATGGAATCAAACTAAATTGAACAATTTGTAGAATTCTCCAAAATTGACTAAATTTTACCTGAAGTGAAAATATTTCAACCGAAACTATGACTATGGTAACTGACTAGAAAAGACAATGAATAAGGAAATAAATATAAATTTACCTTAGCATAAGTATTTTGAATTCCATTAGATTGAGCCAACACATTTTGATCCTCTTCCTCCTCTGGATGTTAACCACCAAAAAAACATCCAATAGACAAATTAAACTAAAGAAAAACAAATATCAAGACAAATTAAATAAAAAATAACTCTATTTACCATCCACATTTTGCAAAGAAGCACCCTTTTTTACAACTGGCAAATATTCAAATTCTGTTCCATTTCTCTTCCTCTTCGTACAATACTTTTTTGCCTTTTTCGCCGCATCAGCCCATGCTCTCTTCGACGCCAAGAGTCCAATATTAATCCCAGGAAAAAATGCTGAAATTGCGTTTAAATTTGACACAAACTTTCCGAAAGCCACATATGCAACCGAAGAAAGAGTGACGAATAGATTTTCAGTTAAGGAGAGAGGAGAATTAGGTATTGAACAAAGGAATTCAACAAATTCCGGTGAAGATCGGAATAAAGTGCATCGGGATGCGAGTTCGGTCGGCCGAATTGGATGGCCAAATGTTAGTAGAACACTGAGTAGGTGCCAAGCTTTGAATAAATCATCGTTTTCGGTAACTGTTCTGAGTTGATTACTGAGTTCAGTACCGAGTTCTTCGCTTGTGAGCTTAGCTTCCATTGAAATTCAGATCTACAGTCAGAAAATGGAGATTTCTGTTTAGGAATTTGGTAAAATTGAAGAGATAAGAACGAATTTAGAGAGAGAGATTTGGTGAAGGATTTTTCACATGGTGAAGATATTGATTTGGTGAGTAATGTGTGGAGATTTGCAGAAATGTGTGGAGAGAGAAAGGTGGAGAGGAGCGCGAAGGAGAGTCGAATAGGGTTTGAGAATTGGCACGTGAGGAGTTTCCCGCTCATTTGCTTGAAATGGTTTAATCGTGTAAAGCTTTTGAGATAATTGCAAGAAGGTCCCCTTAGAATGTTAATATTAGGAGAATGTCTAGTTTTGGATGATTAAATTGCGCTCTCAAAGTTGCAAAATGATTGAAACAAGCCTAATAACAAGTACAAAACACCAATAAGCTTCAAAACGGCATATCAAGTAAATTTTATATATAACATTTTGAAGAACATTTTTATTGATCTAAAGTTAACTCAACGGTCTAAATTTGGTGACTTGATAGCTCAAATATTTTTTTCTTTTTATTTGTTTTATTTTTTTGGCCAAAATATGGATTAATACCTTGAACTTTTATTTTTTTCCACTTTAGAGATTGTCTTCTCAATTTTTTCAATTAAGAAATTAAACTTTTAAATCTTTTCATTTTGAAGATTGTCTTCTCAATTTTTTTTAATTATAGAATTAAACTTTTAATTTTATTTGATTTACGTCTGATTGATAGTATCACGTCAAAAATTGATGACATGTCAGCGATATGTGGCTAAAAACTGTTTATGTATAATATTGAGTCTCATTTTAATATTTATTCCATTAATTTTTTATACAAGATAAATATAAGACCATTATTAATTTTTTTAAAGTAAATTTAATACATTACAAAACTCAACTTTAAAAAATCATCAATAATCAATATAATAATAAATATTTTAAAATGTCTAAATGTACTACTAATTAAAATCTTGTTATTTCATAATCATCAATAATCAATATAATGACAATTTAACCTTTTTTAGTATAAAAAATTAAGGCCTAAATATAGATTCATACCCTGAACCTTAAGTTTATTTTATAATCATCAATAATCAATATAATTAATTTTTTATACCAAAAAGGAAAAAATTGTCATTAAATTTACCTTAAAAAATTAATAATGGTTTTATATTTATCATTTTTGGTATAAAAAATTAATTGAATAAATGTTAAAATGAGACTCAATATTACACATAAGTATTTTTTAGCCACATGTCATGTTATCAATTTTCTGATGTGACACTATCAATTAGACGTAATAAAAAAAATTAAAAGTTTAATCCTCTAATTAAAAAAAATTGAGAATACAATCCCCAAAGTGAAAAAAAATAAAAGTTCAGGGTATTAATCCATATTTAGGTCTATTTTTTTTATCTTTACTTAATTCTTAGTAACAAATGATATATTGTATCTTTATTAATAAACGTGTACTAAAATTTATGAAGAAATGTAACTTTTGAGTTAACTTTTGAGAATATCAAATTTTATGACCAAGAAATGAAAAAAAAATATCTTTGGAGCTATCGAATTACCAAAATTAGACTACTAAGTTGACTCAAAACGAACCAAAATGACTCGATACTTACCTTCTGATGGGTATTTATTACTTTATATATTTTGATGATAACAATAATTGGGAAATAGGGTAATTTAAATAGAATCCTCTCCATAGGTTTTATTTTATATGTGTCTTATTTTATTAAACCAAAATTGATTTCTAAATTAATCTATTAAAAATGTTTTCTAAATTGAATTAATATTTACCTAACCTTGATAATCTAATATCAAGTGTTAAGAATATTATTTCACAAAAAAAAACATTTCTCCAAGGCAAGGAGTATTTCTAATTTCTTTCAAAAAATTATTCGTACTCAATCTTTCAAAAAGGGGTAAAAAGAATTTTTACCAAAAAATTCTTTATTCATCCGAAAATTACAAGATGATTATATATATATGGAATAATTAATGCTTGTATACATGTATGTGTTCATATGTATGCATGAAATGAAAGGCATGCATCTAATGCCCTATGACAAAGAATATGGGACGATGTTTGCTGGCTTAAAATTTCGTTCATGTGTTGAAAAGTCTGTGTGCAAAAAGCAAGCAATCATTAGCTTATTTAATGTGGCAAAAGTTTTCAACCAAAGCATTAAATGCAAGAAGTTGAAAAATTAAAATAGGGGCCAAAGTCTTCAAATTCGGATGAATTGTTGAGTAATCAATCTGTGTGATTTAATTTAATCTTAACCTTACATTTTAACCAAATGGTTTTTAGTCTTTGATTTTCCAAAATGACTATTTTGCCCCAAGCTTGAAAATCCTATATATAGGGAGTTTTCTCTTCATTCTCAATTTACCAATTTACAAATTAAGAAAAACTTACTCCTTGCCTACATTCTCTCTAAAGCTTTAAATCTCTCTTTGTTACTTCTAAATTCTGATTAGTTGAAGAAGAGAAAATTGGTCACAAGTACTTGAGATAAGTTGTTTAAATTGTTTGATTAAATTGTCTCTTACTTGTTTATTACTATAAATATAAATATACATTGTTCTACACAATTATATATATTTATATTTCATCTATTTATTATTTATATAAATATTATAGATTAACACTTGATTGACCCTGAGAAACTTATCATACGTAAAAACTCTCCGGATTGTCACAAGTTGTAAATCAAAAATATTTATATAAGTATTTTATATATATTTATTATTTATATAAATAGATTAGCACTTGATTGATCCTGAGATATTAATTCTCCGGATAGTCACAAGTTGTCGATCAAAATATTTATATAAATACTTTATATATATCCGTTATTTATATAAATATACAGATTAACACTTAATTGACCTTGAGATACTTATCATAAGCAAAAACTCTCCGGAATGTCACTAAGTTGTTTTATCGAAAATATTTATATAAATATACAAGTGTGAAAAATATAAATTTGTTCAGTACTTAGACACCGAAACAATTTGAATTTTTTCACTCTTAAATATATGAAAGTGTGAATTGTTCAAACGGTCTTTAAAATCCTAAGTGGCCTCCTTTATACATTGTTCATATAATAGATAAAATATTTCTATATATTATCTGAGTTAAACAAATATATTTATTATATCAAGTATTGTTAAACTGATTCATCTAGTATACTTGATATTTGTCATCATAAATTATTTGAGCATAAATTCATTCTCAATTTTTGAAAGTAAATTTATATTTTAAATCCATAGAAACACACTCTAAAATTTAAAGTACAAATAATTCTTTATATAACTGTATTTATTTGCTTTGTCAGAAGCATTATTCAAAATACACTCAAACTATTTTTCCTACTTATTCAACAAGTGTATCTATAAGCTTAACATTATATCTGCTTACACAGAAGCACTTCTCTCACATAAAAGTTATTAAACTTCTATTACTTAATCTTAAATTGCTATCTGCTTATCTTAGAAGCACATCTGTATCAAAATCTTTTGTAAAAAGGGAAAAGTCAGAGTTAGTTTATTTTATGTATCTATGAGAAAAACGAGTAATTCTTTGACAAAGACTAGAGTCTTATAGAGGTCAGCTGGGAGTTGAGTCTCTAGTGCACTTGTGCGGTGAGGAAGAAACTGTTGTTTCAAGACCAGAAAATAGAATAGAACTGAATTCAAAAGAAGATATAACTAAGCTTGAGGAGGGAGCTAAGAGCTTGCTGTCCAAAATAATTAGTTGGAAACAATTGTAAGTTTGTCTATAAAACTTTGTAAAGGCTTCTCCGCCTGTTGAAGGAGTATTTATTACTGATAGTAATATGATCTCAAGTCCTGGAGAGGAACTTGAGACTGGACGTAGCAACATACCCTGGATATATGTTGTGAACCAGATAAATCTCTGTGCATTGTGTGATCGACTTTTTATCTTGCATATTAATTTCTAATTAATTATCTAAAAATTCAAAAAGGCTAAAAGACAAATTTTTAATTTGTAATAATCTATTCAACCCCCCTTCTAGATTATTATTGGACTTTCAATTGGTATCAGAGTAATGTTCTTTAACTTGTTTGTTGAGTAAATACAGACATATCTAAGAGTAGATCTATGGCCTACAATGCTACTGGTTGCGGAGAAGGACTATCAATGTCCAGACCTCCACTATTTGATGGAACAAACTTTGCTACATTGAAAAACATATTCAAAATCCATGCCAAGTCACAAGGAATCAAAGTTTGGTCTGCAATTGAACGAGGTGTAAAAATTCCAACCAAAATTCAAGTAGAAAAGATTGTTGAGAAAGACATTGATGAATTCACCACTAAAGATGAAGTGGCTATGAATATAGCTTCTAAGGCTGAACAAGTGTTGACTAGTGCTCTTATTGAAAAAGAATACAAAAGAGTCAGCAATTGCAAAAATGCAAAAGAAATCTGGGAAAAATTAATTGTAACCTATGAAGGTGAAAGTACAATAATAATCTAGAAAGGGGGTTAAATAGATTATCACTGTTTAAAAAATTATCTTTGGCCTTTTTGAATTTTTTAGTAGATTAACTTACAGTGTTTAGAATTTAATTAAGCAAGTTAAAAATTCAATCACACAATGCACAGATATTTATCTGGTTCACAACATACAGTTAGGGTATGTTGCTACGTCTAGTCTCAAGCTCCTCTCCAGAACTTGAGATCATATTACTCCCTATAATAAATATTCCTTTAATAGGCGAAGAAGCCTATACAAAGTTTTATAGATAAACTTACAACTATCCACAACTAACTATCTTGGACAGCGAACTCCCAGCTCCTTTCTCAAGCTTAGTTGAATCTTCTTTTTGAGCTTAGAACTATTCTATGACTTGGTCTTGAAACAACAATCTCTTCCTCACCTCACAAGTACACTAGAGACCCAACTCCCTACTGACCTCTCTAAGACTCTAGTCTTGGTCAAAGAATTTTTGTCTTTCTCACAAGTATAAAATAAACTAACTCAACCTTTCCCTTTTTACAAAAAGTTTTATTTTAGTTTTTGCTTCTAAAGTAAACAGATAATATTCAGAATAGATACTTCTCAAATAAGCAGTTATAAAAGTTAAGTGTTTGATAAAAGTTTAAGACTTTTATGTGTTGTACTTCTGTGTAAGTAGATATAGAGATTTAAGTACTTTTTACAAAGATTTTCCTTTTCTTTAGTAAAGAATGTGTTTCTATGGTTTAAAACAGATTTAGAAAAAGATTTTTCTTTTAGAGTTTGTTTCTATGGTTTTAAAACAAATGTAACTTTGAGTTTAAATAACCATATAAACTTATATATAATGCAACAAATAATATATGAATAATTTTATGAGCAGTATACTCTTGATGACAGTTTATCAAGTATAATAATTTGATCAATTTAAATAATACTTGAATAAACTTGTTTCACCCACTTATATATATTATATTATATTTGATCTATGTTATGAATAATTTGGCCACTTAGGATTTCAAAGACCGTCCAGATAACATTCTTTGTTAAAAAATATCTCCGAATATCTGTATCTAAGTACTGACTAAATTGTTCGATTCACAACTTGATAATCATATAAATATTATACAATATTTATATAATGTATTTATATCAGTAAAAGGCCACTTAGGATTTTAAAGAGCGTTCGGAGAATTTCAGAGAAATTACTTTCGAATTATATCGGTATCTAAGTACTGACTTTTTACTTGATATTGATAGATGAAATATAGATATATATAGATGTGTATAGCAGTTTATATCTGAGTATCTATATATATAAGCAAGCATGAGATAACATGAACAATAATGAATTAATAATTTATCTCAGATACTTTGACCAATTTTTCTCTTCCAAAATAAACTTAGAACTTTGATAAGAAGAAGAGAGAGTGAAAGCTTGTTTGGACATAATGTAGGCAAGGAGAGTAAGCTTTTCTGATTTGTGAATTGGTAAATTGAAATGAATGAAAAAGCCTCCTATTTATAGGATTTTTGAGTTTAGGGCAAAAATGTAATTTGGAAATTTATTTTTGAATTCAAAGGTCTGGATTGCATGATGAATTTTGAAGGGTCCGGATCATTTTGGGAATACATGGATTGGGTAAGTTTGGCCCAACAAAATTGTTTTCGACATGTGATTCATCATAAAATAATTTTACCAGCTTTTAAAACATACGGCATAAGCCTTCTTTCTTTTTCCAAGGCACACATTCACGGCACACATATGAAAGTGGGCAACCCACTAACACACACACATGCAGCACACACACACACATACGGCACACACACACAAATATATTATATATACTTAGCATATATATATATATATATATATATACGGATATATAGATAATATATTTTAGTATTTTCTTTTTGCCCATAAAAGATTTATAAAATTATTTTGAAACAGAAATAAGAATCTCCTTGCCTTAGAAAATGTTACTATATGAATTCATTCTGTTAACACATGATATTAGATTTATCAAGGTTAGAAAATAAATTCAAATGGAGTTTAGAAAATAAATATTTTTGGACAAAATAAATGAGGTAATTAAAATCAAGTTTAATACTTTTAATCATATGGAGAGGATTATACTCTTTTGACCTATTTACCTAATTTGTTATCATCCAAATAAAATACACAGATTTGGAGACCTATCAATCTCCCCCTTTTTGAAGGTGACAATAAGTAAAAAAAAAAATTATTTTCAGAACTCCCCCTTAATTCATGACGCTCCCCCTTGGAATCATGAATCGATTTTTAAAAGGCAATTTTAAATTTTTGAAAAACCATCAGGCGGACCAATTAAACCATCCAGACAGTTATATAGCAGTTGTATCCAGCATACCCATTCCTGTCATCCAAACCATCAGACAGTTATATCCAGCATACTCATTCATGTCATCTCATCATATACTAAGTATATACTAATAGTGTGTGTGTATATATATATATATATATATATATATATATATATATATATATTTAAATTTTTGAAAAACCATCAGGCGGACCAACCAAACCATCCAGACAGTTATATAGCAGTTATATCCAGCATACCCATTCCTGTCATCCAAACCATCCAGATAGTTATATAGCAGTTATATCCAGCATACTCATTCCTGTCATCTCATCATATACTACGTATATACTAAGTAGTATATACATATAATCTGATATTTTTCTTCTCCCCCTTTGTCATTAACAAAAATGGAGGGGTAAAGAAAAGATACCGAGTACCTGCAGAAACTGTTAGCACAAGAATTTTACCTGCAGAGTCAGAATAGTAAGCAAACATGATAGATAAACCTAAGTATCAGTAGTTATGTTAGTATGTTATACATTTATCCCAAATAGTTAGTTTTATATATATATATATATATATTTATCCCGAATAGTTAGATTTCATCAAAAGTGAGAGGGGAGAAATTCAAATCGAGAGTTGGAAGATGAGGATCAGTGGGAGTTGATTCATACTGTTTAGAGAATCAATTTATGACAACAAATTTAAATGAGACTCAATATGATTAGTACCATTGGGTTGAAAAATGATTAAAGGCTTAGGAAGAAGGTTCAAATGTGACACAATGTTGCTGTTTTGAACCATTTGAGCCTTATGATGATGAACTTGTATGCCAAGATGTATGAAATTCGAGTTAACAGAAGACCATAGCCCATACAGTTGTTATAGTAGCAGAACTCAAAAGATGATAGGAGAAAGTAAGGAAGACTATATGGCATGCATTCAGTCAAAATGCATTTCATGAGTTCTATATCAAATGGATGTAGAAGTTTGTCATTTCTGACAGGCATAAAATTATTTCGAAGAATTTTTTTCAAAAATTGACAGTCAGCAGTGAAGAAGTCAAGATGAACTTTGCATGGATAGTCAAATAAAGTTGCAGGCACAAGTTGGTCAGTGGTGACAGAGAGATTTTGTTTGAAAGTGATGCAGTCACTAGTAGAGATCCCAATAGGACAGATGTATTTATTTATTTTTGGAAAGTCTAAGAAATTATTTCTGAGATTTAGTGCATGCAGAAGGAGTATTTCATCAATAACATAGTCCTGACCTTGAATACAAGTTTTAATGCAAGTTAAGAAACCAGTTGAGTCACGAACAAATGTCATGTGAGCATAAAACTCTGCAATCAAACTTTAAAAAATTTCTCTATTTTTGAAAGTAATGAGTCAATCCCAGCCTATATTTGTTATGTTTTCTAACAAATGAGGAAAGCTGTTGAAAGAAGTTCTTACCCCAGGAATCAAATTATGTCTCATATGCTCATATTTAGTTTTAGCAGTAAGTGTAAGTAACATAGGGGTATAGACATCAAGATGAGACTCACTAAGCAATGCAAGTTTCTTTCTTTTGGAAGAATAGACTGGAGGAAATTTTAGAAAGACAGTGTATGCAGAGAGATAGAAGTGTAAAGACTGCAGAGAAATAAGACTGATAGTTTGATGCAGTTAGTTTTGAAAAACTATCCTTTTATAGAAAGAGTATATTACTAATACTATTAGTTTAGGTAATATGATATGAATTGATTGTCAAAACAAACAGTTCTCAAGTAGTGACTGTGCACAGTGAGGAGTAAGAGGGTAAGTCATGCTTGGCACTGTAGTGGGTTTAAAATCATTTGTCAGTTTTTTTTAAAAGTATATGGGTAGGAATGATGGATTAGACTAAGTCAGTTCCATTTTTTAAAAAAAAAAAAATTAACCAGATGTCCAAACATAAGACATAAATATTTCAGAGATATGCAGGTTATAGGCAGAACACGTATGGTCCAATATCAATAAAGAGATGTTATCATTGCTTCTTAGCCCATATCAGAAGATGGTAAACCAACACAGAGATTCAACAAGTCAATGTTAAATACAACACATAACAATGATAGCATAGATGGTTAAATACAATAAGATACAGAACATAAAAATGGAAATTATCTCTATCACCCAATGTCTATATTCAAAGGGATGATATCACCATTTAATACTCAAACAGTTTATCAGAGAGAGAGAGATAAACAAATATTACCTAAGCAAAGCTGAGGTAATCAAGCTAATTAGTAGATTGATCAATTTGAGCTGAGAAGAGAGAAGAGGTTTGAGAGCAGTTTGAGAGATAGAGAGAGAAAAGAGATGGAACTGCAGAAGAGAGATAAAGAGAGGAGAGTAAATGAAATAAAAAATAGATTTTAGGTATTTATATTTAGGTTAATCAGATTGATTCGAAGACTGAGAATTGATCTGAGATTTGATCAATGGTTGAGATTGAATCGAGAGTTTAAAACGATTGGGCTGACCGGTTGACTTCGATCGGACGGCTGGGATGAGTTTGTGTTTTCTTTTAATGATCGAACGGTTGATAGCTTGAATCCGAGTGCGCTTCTTTCTGATTGGTCGAGATGCGTAGACACGGATTGTGCCTTGTATTGACCGTGAGATGCGTTTCTTGATCAGCGGCTCAGATTAGATCAGATATGATTTTTATATAAATATATAATATATGCTATAAAATATAATTTTTGATAAAATTAATAATAATAAATACTAAAATATTTATAATAAATCTATAAATTAATACTTTTAATTAATATGTATATATATATATACATGTTCATAATAAAAATATTTATAATAGTAATAGAATATAATTTTTACTAGATAATGTATAATTAAATGATAAATAAAAAAGATTAATGTATTTAAAAATTTTAATATATAAAAATAAATAGATAATATAAATATATAGATATATTGACATATAAAGAAATAAATATATTATTTTATAATAAAAATATATATTTATATATATGTATATAAATTAGTATTGTATATTAATAAGATAATTAAATATATGTTAATATATATATATATATATATATATATAATTTTAAAATATGATAAAAGAGATAAAAATAATAATATTAATAATATGACTATATAGATCAAGAAAATCATATTTATATTATAATAGTAGTGATAAGATATATAAAAAAAATTATATATAAATTTTTAATAAGATAAAGATTTAATATTTTCTGAGATAATATCTAACATTCCTAAATTCAAACGTAATTTACAAAATCTATCAGAACTTAGTGGTTTAGTAAATATATCAGCAATATTTAATTCTGTGTCAATATGTTCTAGTTTAACAATACCATTGTTTACATGATCCCGTAAAAAATGATGTCTAACATCAATGTGTTTTGATCTAGCATGTAATACGGTATTTTTACTCAAGTTTATAGTGTTTGCATTATCACATAAGATTGAGATACAATCAAATTTTATATTGCAATCGACAAGAATTTGTTTCATCCACAATATATGTGCACAACAACGTGCAGCTGCTATATATTCGACTTCGATGGTTGAAATAGATACCGAGTTTTGTTTCTTAGAGAACCAGGAAACTAAACATCCGCCTAAGAACTGACAAGTGCCACTTATGCTTTTTCGATCAACATGATGACCGGCATAGTCAGAATCAAAAAAACACACAAGGTCAAATGGTTGACCTTTAGGATACCATAGACCTATGTTTGTAGTTCCTTTAAGATATCAAAATATTCTTTTTACTGCAACTAAATGAGATTCTTTTAAGGTTTTCTTGAAATCTGTCGCATTTGCAGACATTGAACATAATGTCAGGTCAACTAGCTGTGATGTATAGAAGACTGCCAATCATTCCTCGATACTTCTTTGTGTCAACACTTTTTCCATTTTTATCAGCAGTTAGTTTATCAGTAGTTGACGTAGGAGTATTAAGAGGTTTCATAGATTCAAGACCAAATTTCTTAATCATTTCTTTGCAATATTTGGATTGAGAGATATGAATATCTTTTTCTCTTTGCTTAATTTGTAGTCCTAGGAAGAAATTTAATTCTCCTATCATGCTCATTTCAAATTCCTTACTCATGCTTTCATAGAAATCATTACACATAGTTATGTTAGTAGATTCAAAAATGATATCATCAACATATATTTGTAAAATAAGAATATCATTATTTTTATATTTCGTAAAAAGGGTAGTATCTACTGTACCCCTTTTATAATCGTTTTCTAACAAGAATTTACTTAGTCTCTCATACCATGCCCTGGGAGCTTATTTTAGACCGTATAAAGCTTTGTGTAGTTTATATACATATTTAGGATGATCAAAGTTTTCAAAGCCAGGGAGTTGTTTAACATAGACTTCTTCCTCAATGACACCATTCAGAAAAGCAAATTTGACATCCATTTGAAATAGTTTAAAATCTTTATGGCATGCAAAAGCTAACAACATATGTATAGACTCAATTCTAGCAACAGGAGAATATGTTTCATCATAGTCAATTCCTTCAAGTTGATTGCACCCTTGTGCAACTAATCTTGCCTTATTGCGTATAACAGTTCCATTTTCATCTAACTTGTTACGAAAAATCCATCGAGTTCCAATAATGTAGGTTTCTTCGGGAGTTGGAACTAATTTCCAAACTTTGTATCTGGTGAACTGTTCAAGTTCTTCTTGCATAGCTATTATCCAGTCTTCATCAAGCAATGCATCTTTTATATTTTTAAGCTCAATTTGGAATAGCAAAGATAGATGACTGGCAATGTTTTGTGCTTTTGATCTCGTAAGAATTCCTTTATCGATATCACCAATTATATTTTCTATTGGATGATTTCTAATAACATGTGATTCTGTGGGCAAGTCATTTAGCTGGGGATTAGGATTTTCAAGAGGATTAATATTGACAGGTGGAGATATATTATCTATTTTTAGTTCTTCCATGTTTCTGAGAATGTCTTCAATGACTATATCATTTTCTACCAGTTCTTTGTATTTCGGAGGGGGTTTAGATTCATCTAAGGTTACATTCATTGACTCTCCCACGACTAGAGTTCTTTTATTAAAAACTCTATATGCTTTACTATGTAGTGAATATCCCATAAATATTCCTTCATCAGATTTGGGGTCAAATTTTACTAGATATTGTTTAGTATTTAGAATAAAGCATTTACTCCCAAAAACACGAAAATAATTTATTTTTGGAGTTCTTTTATAAAAGAGTTCACAGGGAGTTTTGAGCAACATTGATCTTAGCAAGACTCAATTTAAAATATAACAAGATATTGCAATTGCTTCGGCCAAAAAATATTTAGGATGTCGATATTCATTAAGCATAATATTGGCCATTTTTTGTAAAGTACGATTTTTCCTTTCAACTATACCGTTTAATTGTGGTGTGTAAGGTGCAGAAAAGTTATGATTTATATCGTGCTCATCACAGAACATTATGAAATCAGAATTGTCAAATTCTCTTCCATGATAAAATCGAATATAAACA
Organism: Panax stipuleanatus; assembly: GCA_020205555.1. Classification (NCBI taxonomy): domain Eukaryota; kingdom Viridiplantae; phylum Streptophyta; class Magnoliopsida; order Apiales; family Araliaceae; genus Panax; species Panax stipuleanatus. The sequence continues at coordinate 89,992,691 of CM035123.1, forward strand.
ATAGAGCTTCCCTGTTGATTCTGAATTTTCTTACATAATGCAGAGAATGAGTTTATCGCTTCATTTTTTAAATTTAGAAAATCAACCCAAGTGAATCGTGAATAATCATCAACTAGGACTAAAATATAGACATCACCACCCATGCTATGTTTAGGAATAGGTCCTACTAAATCTATATGTAATAGTTCTAGTGGTCGAGAGATTGATACTGTGAGTTTAGGTTTGTGAGATGCATGAATTTATTTTCCTAATTCACAGGCTTCATAGATATGGTCTTTAAGGAAATTTAGTTTTGGAAGACCTCGAACATGTTCCTTAGAAGATATGTTATTTATTAATTTCATATTAATGTGTCCTAATCTACGATGCCAAAGCCATGGATCGTCATTTACGGATACAAGACACACATTGTCCTGGTGTGGGTATGTATCTAAATCACATATGTACACATTTTGACTTCTAGGACATAATAAAATTAATTTCCCAATTTGATCATATATTAAACAGTTATGAGGACTGAAAGTTATTTTAAAACCACTATCACACAGTTGACTAATAGATAGAAGATTGTACCTGAGTCCTGTGACTAATTGAACGTTAGAGATTGTTATGTGTTTATTTTACACATTTTCAATTCCAATAACTATACCTTTGTTGCTATCTCCAAAGGTTACCTCATTACAGTCTATAGCTTGTAGATTGCTCAATTTTGTTTTGTCGCCTGTCATGTGCCTTGAACAACCGCTATCAAGGTACCATTTATTTTTACTAGAGTCAGCTGTGAGACATACTTGTAACATATATTATATTCACCAACTGGTACCCTTTAATGGGAAGGGTCCTTTGGGTAAGTTTTCCATTTTGTATAAGGATCATTTGTGTTTTCCTTTACAAAATTTGGAACATGATAGTAATTTTTGGTAGACACAAGTGTTCTATGGGTAGCAGATCTATAATATGTATGATTTGTTCTATTGTTTGAAAGATTTTGATGAAAGTTTCTAGATGATCTTTCATGAGAAAGAAATTCTCTTTTTGTGATAACAAGTGCAGTGTAACTTCCTTTTGGTACCCAAATCATTTTTTCTTTGTAGTTTCTATTTTTGGCATTACATGAGTAAACGGAATGACCATTTCTATTACAGTAAGAACATTTACTAAATGGAGATGTATGACCTTCTTTTTCTTTACTTTTAACATGATAGAGTCCTTTATCTTTTGTCTTTACTATATTCTCCAATATATCCTAATTCTTCTTTATTAAAACCACATCTTTATTGACTGAGCATAACATCAATATTTTATTTTTCTTTTGTAAATTTAATGACTGTTGAGTTTAAGTTATCACGTTTTAGAGTCAATATTCTAATTTGATTTATTAAAGTGGATTCTTTATTTTGCTTTTCTAATTTTTTAGATGAGTTTTCCTCTTTTCTTATTTCCTGATTTAGTGTTTGAGAATCTTCTATAATCACAGCAAGAGTTGAATTTTCAATTTCAAGATTTTTAATAGAAATAATAAGTGTTGAATTTTCTATTTAATTTTCTTAATTTTTCTAGATCTTCTTTTAATGCAAGATTTCTGAAGAATTGTTTTCTAGTTTCTCATTTTCTTCTTTTAAGGTTTCATTAATTATAATTAAATTTAAATTTTCTATTTGCTTTAATTAATTTTTCTAATGATATTTCTAATTTAATGAAGTCTTCTTTAATAATTTCATTATCTTCATATATGTAATTATATGCTTCTTGTAATTCATGATGTTCCTCATTTATATTTTCCAAATTATGTGTAATAAATGAAGTGCTAGGTAATTGATGTTTCGAATTTACCTCAGATCTTGGTGATGAGTCATTGTCTGCCATTAAACATAAATTTGCGGTTTCCTCGGTTGGTTCAGTAGGTTCTTCTTCATCACTTAGATCCCAGCCTTCTTCAGCTACTAGAACTTTGTTGTTGACTAGTTTTGGGCAATCCTTTTTGAAGTGTCCTGGTTGGTTGCATTTAAAACATGTATTTGAGTTTTCATTTCAGTTAGCATTTCTGAAGTTGCTGTTGGTAGCTTTAAAATTCTCTCCTAGTATTTTTGGCTTGAAGGCTTGCTTGTTTCGGAAGTTGTTGAAGTTGTTATTTGTTTTCATAAAGTCTTTGACATATCTCTTTGCTTTGCTTTGGATTACTCTCCTGAGTTGTCTTGATAATAAAGCAACTTCGTTATTATCTAGACTTAAGAGTTCTTCATTCAATTCCTCATCATCGCTTTCTTGATCAACTAGTAAGGCTTTGAAAGCGATTCCTTTCTTTATGAGGTCTGTATCTGATCATGCTTTTTCGACTAGCATGTCGACTTCGTGGGCACGAAGATTTCCAATAAGGCTATCAAGAGGATAAGCAGTTAGATCTTGCATTTCCTTGATGGCCGTAACTTTCATTTTTCATATAGATGCAAGGGCTTTGAGAATTCTTCTATTCTTCTCATTTGTTGTATAAGCTTTTCCCAGTTGTTCTAGCTCATCAATGATTCTGGAAAAACGAGTTTCCATATCAATGATTTTCTCACCTTCTTCTAGCTTGAAGCTTTCATACTCTTGAATTAGAGCATCTTTTTTGGTTTCTTTGATATGACTGGTTCCTTCATAGGTTACAATCAATTTTTGTCAGATTTTTTTGGCATTCTTACAGTTGCTAACTCTTTTGTATTCTTTTTTTATAAGAGCACTGGTTAGCAGTTGTTCAGCTTTGAAGGCTATATTCATAATCTCCTCATCCTCGGTGGTGAATTCTCCAATATCTTTTTCGACAATCTTTTCATCTTCAATTTTTGTGGGAATTCTTACACCTCGTTCTATTGCTAGCCAAATTTTGATTCCTTGTGATTTGGCATAGATTTTGAAGCTATTTTTCCAGGTGGCAAAGTTTGTGCCATCAAATAGTGGAGGTCTGGACATTGACAGTCTTTCTTCGCAACTAGTAGCATTTGTGTAGGCCATAGATGGATCTACTCTTAGATATGCCTATAATCACTTAACAAATAACTTAAAGAGCACTGCTCTGATACCAATTGAAAGTCCAATAATAATCTAGAAGGGGGGTTGAATAGATTATCACTGTTTAAAATATTATCTTTGGCCTTTTTAAATTTTTTAGTAGATTAACTTACAATGTTTAGAATTTATTTAAGCAAGTTAAAAATTCAATCACACAATGCACAGATATTTATCTGGTTCACAACATACAGCTAGGGTATGTTGCTACGTCCAGTCTCAAGCTCCTCTCCAGGACTTGAGATCCTATTACTCCCTATAATAAATACTCCTTCAATAGGTGGAGAAGCCTTTTCAAAGTTTTATATATAAACTTACTGTTAGAGTTTATGCCCTAGAGGCTAATTCTTTGATGTAATTATTTAAATATTTTTTGATATTATATTTGATTGAATAAATGAATTATTTTATTATGGTTTTATTTACTGCGTTATATAAATGTTAACATAATAAAAGTCCTTAGAATAGTGATACAAATTATATGGCTTCAAGTATGTGACTTGAACATGAGATCATATAGTTACAATTAGTATCATTACTCTTAAATGTCCCTAGTCAAGTGTCATTGTTAATGGGACAACAATGATACATTGAGACTAGTATGTGGATTGACTGATGGCCAAATCTCATTGGTCATAAATATATGAGATATTGAGTCAATGCATAGGTACATATTAGAGAACAATGTACTGGGCAGACCCACCATGAGAATTCTACGTGGAGCATTATACAAAGTGTCATAAGCAATTCTCATAGTGACAATGATGTAATGATCCTCCGACCTGAAATCACTATATTACTACACGAGAATTTATGTACTTTGATATCATCAAAGGCCACCTTTAATAGGTGGACGATAAAGGTGATTATTGGGTATATCATGAATCGTGTGAGGAATATGAGTGATCTAGATGGAATTTAACCCTCCTATATATTAGGGGTGATATCCATAGGCCTCTTGATTAGTAGGACTATGAAATGCATGGCCATGCTCAAATAGTGATTTGTTTCATATAGTCTACTCATCGATCAAGAAAACTCAGATTAAATTATGAAGAGGATGACACATTCCATGCCTCGAGTTTAATCTAGGATGTCAAGGTTAAAAGGATTAAATTACATTGAAACATTGGTCACGAAAAGGTTGTATCGAATCACCGATCTTATTATTATTTGGGTAGCAGTGATGCATTACTAGATGCCGCTCACTGTTTATAATTTTATAATATAATTTTAAAATTATTGCCAACATAATAATAACCTATAGGGTCACACACTTAGAACGTAATTAAAAGGGAATTAATTTAAATTGTATGGATTTAAATATATCAATATGATTGATAGTATTTAAATTATGAATTTAAATTAATAGGATAATTTGTATATATATATATGTATATTAATTAAGTAAGACTTAATTAAGATATAATATATATATATATATATATATATAAATTCAGATTTTATATTTCTAATTGGATTAGGTTTTGGTTAATTCCTTTAACTGCTATATATATGATATATCAGCCGTTTAGGGTATTATCGATATCAAAACCCTAGCCGCTCTTAGAGAGAGACTAGAGAGAAAAATTTCAAAAATCCAGATCCTTGGCGGCTAGTACCGCAGCTTTCCTTGCTGCAGATCGTGCGACGATTCGCAGGACGTTCGTGTGGATACCATAGAGGCGCAGTTCCGTTGGATTGCGTTGAGGATTCGAAGCAGTTCCAGAATCTCCATCGTCTCCTTTCAGGCTGGAATAATCGGTAAAACATATCTTAACCTCTGAATTAATATGTTTTCGCATGGATCCTGTTTTAGGGTTTCGAAAAATTTTATTTTTCGCTGCGTTTATGTGCCGAAAACCCTACAGTGGTATCAGAGCTACTTGCGAAACGATTAATTCAGATTACGTGTTTTAATTATATTCGTTATATATGATATATGATGATGCATGTTTACCGATCTGAAATTGAATATATGATATTCTGCATGTATGCGTATTCTGGAAATCTGTAATATATATGCATGTATATGATGTTCTGATAATTGTATCCTAGAAGGTGGAATAACAATTCAACTTCTGTTCTAATTGGATTAGAAACATGAAGATTCGATTTAATATGATTAATCGAAACTGGACATATATGATATGTTCTGGGTGTATTGTTAGTATGAGTGTGTTAGCGGATTGTATATGATTCTGAAATTGTTTCAGAGATTTGTATGAAAAATTCTACAATCAGCCGGACCACCGCTAGAGGGGGAGCCCCCCCCTTGGACCCCCCCGTCGTAGCGCACGATGGTCGTGACCCCAATATTTTGTATATAATTTTCTTTAATTATATAAATTGTGTCATGTGCTTATTGTGATATGCATGGTGCACAGTTATGGCCCTTTTGACCCATAGGTTAGTGGTTTTGGTTTTGAAATACGGCTTGCATGTCGTGCCTTTCTATAAATTCTGATGTAATATTCTCTTCTCATCTAAATCCCCTCGAATGTAACTCGAGGTTTCTTTATGTCATGTAATGTACAATTGTAACCTATCAAGATGACAAGATGATGATTGAGAGGAGACACATGCATGAGGAAGGTCCAAGGAAGCTACTATTTTGAAGACCTTTTACCACCTTAGACTGACCTTCAATCTTTTCATTAGCTTGAAAAGATTGGCATAGGGTTGGGGCCATAACTGTGACACATTTAATTTTGCACTTTATTTATGCTTGTATACGATATGATATGATAAATAATGTGCATGTTTAATAAGATTAAAATTGGTGAGATCTAAATTAATTATTAAAATCCCTCATAAAATTATTAAGTCTAAATCAGATGCCTTCCAATGAATAACACTCATCAAGATCTTGACCGATGGATGTAGGTTTGCCAAAGTAAAGTACCCCATTTATCTTGGTAAGATGCGATAGGATAATTGTGATATCCAAACTGTTAAAATCATTGGGCCAGACTTAACTAAGTTATCACAATAGGATTGTGGACTTAGAGGCATAGAGTTTGGTAGGTACCATTAGATGGACTAGAAACAAATGTTGTTCACCAAACTATCTAAGAGTTATATATGATATAATTGACAAAGGGTTGTCTACCTAAATAATTATGTTTTGAGAGAATAGCCAAAGCTAACTTAAGGCATAATGAAATATGGATCTTAGCTCACTAGAAAGATTTAATTGAAAAATGCTTTCCGAATTAATGGTGAGGGCTATTAATTTGAATAAAATAGTGGGAGGTATATTTTGAATGTACTATTATCAATTACATAATATCAAAATTCTGCAATTTGACTTATTATTTTTGCACTTATAAATTGTAGATCGATATCAATGGCAAACAACAACACAAATAGTCTTTCACTACGATCAGTCCTTGAGAAGGAAAAGCTGAGTGGAGTTAATTTCCTAGACTGGCATAGGAACTTGGGGATTGTCCTCAAACAGGAGCGTAAGCTATATATCCTTGATGGGCCCATTCTTGCAGCACCAGCTAACACTGCACCGCGTGTAGAGCATAATGCTTATAAGAAGCATCAAGATGATGCTCTGGACGTGAGTTGTCTCATGCTAGCAACTATGAACTCTGAGCTTCAGAAGCAACATGAGTTAATGGATGCTTATGAGATGATCGAGCATCTCAAGAAATTGTTCGAAGGGCATGCTCGACAGGAGAGGTATGATACAAGCAAGGCGTTGTATCACTGCAAGATGGGTGAACGTGATCCAGTTGGTCCACATGTGCTGAAAATGATTGGGTATATTGAGTACCTTGGTAGGTTGGGTTTTCCGATTACTCCGGAAGCCCAAACTGATCTTGTTTTGCAATCTTTGAACAGCAGCTACTCTCAATTTGTTATGAATTACCTCATGAATGAAATTGAGAAACCACTTACTGAGTTGTTGAGCATGTTAAGAACTGCCGAGAACAACATGAAAAAGGCAGGACCCGCTCCCATAATGATGGTGCAAAAGGGGAATGCTAAGGGAATGGGAAAAGGCAAGAAGAAGATAGGATCTAAATCTGCCAAACCCAATCCCAAAACCAAACAGGCTTTAAAACCTAAAGGTGGGGTGGCTAAAGAAGGTGATTGTCACTTCTGTGGAAAATCTGGACACTGGAAGAGGAATTGTCATGCTTATTTGGAAGAACTGAAGAAAAAGAAAGGAAGTATGACTTCTGATTCAGGTATATATGTTATAGAAGTCAATTTGTCCACTTCTATATCATGGGTATTAGATACTGGATGTGGTTCTCACATTTGTGTTAATGTGCAGGAACTCCGAAGGAGTAGGACTTTGGCGAAAGGCGAGGTTGACCTACGAGTTGGGAATGGAGCAAAAGTTGCTGCACTAGCCGTAGGAACTTATCATTTATTTTTGCCCACTGGGCTAGTATTAGAATTAGAGGATTGTTATTATGTGCCTGCTATGAGCAAAAACATTATTTCTGTTTCTTGTTTGGACAAGAAAGGTTTTTCATTTTTAATAAAGAACAACAGTTGTTCATTTTACTTAAATGAAATATGTTATGGTGTTGCACAATTGTTTAATGGTCTTTATATTCTTAATTTAGAAATGCCTATCTATAACATAAATACAAAACAATTTAAATCAAATGATTCAAATCCGACATATCTTTGGCACTGTCGTTTAGGCCATATAAATGAGAAACGTATATCCAAACTCCATAAAGATGGGTTTTTGGATTCATTTGATTTTGAATCATATGAGACATGTGAGTCTTGTTTATTAGGCAAGATGACTAAAGCCCCTTTCACTGGACACAGTGAACGGGCTAGCGATGTATTGGGACTTATACATAGTGATGTATGCGGACCCATGAGTTCGTTAGCAAGAGGTGGGTTTTATTACTTCATTACATTTACTGACGACTTCAGTAGATATGGATATGTGTATCTTATGAGACACAAATCCGAATCCTTTGAAAAGTTCAAGGAATTCAAGAATGAAGTTCAAAACCAATTTGGCAAAAGCATAAAAGCCCTTCGATCCGATCGAGGAGGTGAATACTTAAGCCAAGACTTTGATGACCTTCTAAAGGAGTGTGGTATTATATCACAGCTCACTCCACCTGGAACACCACAATGGAATGGTGTGTCTGAGAGGAGGAATCGCACCTTGTTGGACATGGTACGATCGATGATGAGTCATGCAGATCTTCCAATAAGCTTCTGGGGTCATGCCCTAGAGACAGCTGCATTCACACTTAACCGTGTTCCTACAAAGACGGTTCATAAGACACCATATGAGATGTGGACTGGGAAACGTCCTCGTATGTCGTTCATGAAGATTTGGGGTTGCGAGGCGTTTGTAAAACGTCTGGCTTCTGACAAGCTCGGACCCAAATCTGACAAATGTAATTTTGTGGGATACCCAAAGGAAACAAAAGGGTATTATTTCTACAAACCTTCTGAGAGCAAAGTATTTATTGCTCGAACTGGTATTTTTCTAGAAAGAGAATTTGTCTCTAAAGAAAACAGTGGGAGGAAAGTAGAACTCGAAGAAGTTCGAGAACCACAAAATATCATTGAACCTGAGTTGGAACATGACCAGGAACCACAAGATATTGTGGAAAGTGAACCTGCTCAAATTACACGAGGCATTCGTAGATCTGGTAGGACACGCCAAGAGCCCGAGAGATATTATGGATTTCTTGTGACTCAAAACGGCGATGTGATGCTCATAGATCATGATGAACCTGCTTCCTACCAAGAAGCTATGAATGGACCAGATTCTGAGAGATGGCTTGAAGCCATGAAATCTGAGATGGACTCCATGTATACTAACAAAGTATGGACTTTGGTTAATCCACCCGAAGGGGTAAAACCAATCGGGTGCAAGTGGGTTTTCAAGAAGAAAACCGACATGGATGGTAATGTACAAACCTATAAAGGTCGACTGGTAGCAAAAGGTTTCAAACAAGTTCAAGGTGTTGACTATGATGAAACCTTCTCTCCAGTGGCAATGGTTAAATCCATCAGGATCTTACTTGCTATTGCAGCCTTTTATGATTACGAAATCTGGCAGATGGATGTCAAAACTGCTTTCCTTAACAGAAATCTCCTTGAGGATGTGTATATGACACAACCTGAGGGTTTTGCCAATCCAAAGGATGCTGGAAAGGTATGTAAGCTGCAGCGATCCATTTATGGATTGAAGCAAGCCTCTCGGAGTTGGAATCTTCGATTTGATGAAGCAGTCAAAGAGTTTGGCTTCATAAAAAATGAAGATGAACATTGTGTATATAAGAAGGTTAGTGGGAGTCACATTGTATTCCTGGTATTATATGTTGACGACATATTAATTATTGGGAATGACATTCCTTCCTTACAGGCTGTAAAAACATGGTTAGGAAAATGTTTCTCCATGAAAGATTTGGGCGATGCAACCTACATTTTAGGTATCAAGATCTATCGAGATAGATCGAGAAAAATGCTCGGCCTAAGTCAAAGTACATATATTGATAAAGTGCTGAAACGGTTCAGCATGCAAGAGGCAAAAAGAGGACACTTACCCATGTCTCATAGTGTTAAGATCTCTAAGGCCCAATGTCCTAAATCACATGATGATGAGGAGCGTATGAGAAAGATCCCTTATGCTTCGGCAATTGGATCTATCATGTATGCAATGATATGTACTCGTCCGGATGTCTCGTATGCTTTGAGCATGACGAGCAGATACCAGTCGAATCCAGGTGAAGGTCACTGGACAGCAGTCAAGAATATCCTCAAGTACCTGAAAAGGACTAAGGATTCATTCTTGGTATATGGAGGTGAAGACGAACTGACAGTAAAGGGTTACACAGATGCTAGTTTCCAGACTGACACAGATGACTATAAGTCTCAGTCAGGTTTTGTGTTTTGCCTTAATGGTGGTGCTGTTAGCTGGAAAAGTTCGAAGCAAGAGACAGTAGCCGATTCTACAACAGAGGCTGAGTATATTGCTGCTTCTAGTACGGCCAAGGAGGCTGTATGGATTAAAAAGTTCGTCACTGAACTTGGTGTTGTTCTAACCATTGTTGATCCGGTTGAGCTATACTATGATAATAATGGAGCCATTGCACAGGCTAAGGAACCCAGATCTCACCAACGATCCAAGCATATACTTAGGCGGTACCATCTCATCCGTGAAATCATTGATAGAGGAGATGTACATATAAGCAGAGTGCCAACAGATGATAATGTTGCAGATCCACTGACCAAAGCTTTGTCGCAGCATAAGTATGAAGGTCACACTAGTTCCATGGGTATTAGATACATGAGTGATTGGCTCTAGTGCAAGTGGGAGACTGTTAGAGTTTATGCCCTAGAGGCTAATTCTTTGATGTAATTGTTTAAACATTTTTTGATATTATATTTGATTGAATAAATGAATTATTTTATTATGGTTTTATTTACTGCGTTATATAAATGTTAACATAATAAAAGTCCTTAGAATAGTGATACAAATTATATGGCTTCAAGTATGTGACTTGAACATGAGATCATATAGTTACAATTAGTATCATTACTCTTAAATGTCCCTAGTCAAGTGTCATTGTTAATGGGACAACAATGATACATTGAGACTAGTATGTGGATTGACTGATGGCCAAATCTCATTGGTCATAAATATATGAGATATTGAGTCAATGCATAGGTACATGTTAGAGAACAATGTACTGGGCAGACCCACCATGAGAATTCTACGTGGAGCATTATACAAAGTGTCATAAGCAATTCTCATAGTGACAATGATGTAATGATCCTCCGACCTGAAATCACTATATTACTACACGAGAATTTATGTACTTTGATATCATCAAAGGCCACCTTTAATTGGTGGACGATAAAGGTGATTATTGGGTATATCATGAATCGTGTGAGGAATATGAGTGATCTAGATGGAATTTAACCCTCCTATATATTAGGGGTGATATCCATAGGCCTCTTGATTGAGTAGGACTATGAAATGCATGGCCATGCTCAAATAGTGATTTGTTTCATATTGTCTACTCATCGATCAAGAAAACTCAGATTAAATTATGAAGAGGATGACACATTCCATGCCTCGAGTTTAATCTAGGATGTCAAGGTTAAAAGGATTAAATTACATTGAAACATTGGTCACGAAAAGGTTGTATCGAATCGCCGATCTTATTATTATTTGCGTAGCAGTGATGCATTACTAGATGCCGCTCACTGTTTATAATTTTATAATATGATTTTAAAATTATTGCCAACATAATAATAACCTATAGGGTCACACACTTAGAACGTAATTAAAAGGGAATTAATTTAAATTGTATGGATTTAAATATATCAATATGATTGATAGTATTTAAATTATGAATTTAAATTAATAGGATAATTTGTATATATATATATATGTATATTAATTAAGTAAGACTTAATTAAGATATAATATATATATATATATATAAATTCGGATTTTATATTTCTAATTGGATTAGGTTTTGGTTAATTCCTTTAACTGCTATATATATGATATATCAGCCGTTTAGGGTATTATCGATATCAAAACCCTAGCCGCTCTTAGAGAGAGACTAGAGAGAAAAATTTCAAAAATCCAGATCCTTGGCGGCTAGTACCGCAGCTTTCCTTGCTGCAGATCGTGTGACGATTCGCGGGACGTTCGTGTGGGTACCATAGAGGCGCAGTTCTGTTGGATTGCGTTGAGGATTCGAAGCAGTTCCAGAATCTCCATCGTCTCCTTTCAGGCTGGAATAATCGGTAAAACAGATCTTAACCTCTGAATTAATATGTTTTCGCATGGATCCTGTTTTAGGGTTTCGAAAAATTTTATTTTTCGCTGCGTTTATGTGCCGAAAACCCTACACTTACAACTATCCACAATTAACTATCTTGGACAACGAACTCCCAGCTCCTTCCTCAAGCTTAGTTGAATCTTCTTTTTGAGCTTAGAACTATTCTATAACTTGATCTTGAAACAACAATCTCTTCCTCACCTCACAAGTACACTAGAGACCCAACTCCCAGCTGACCTCTCTAAGACTCTAGTCTTGGTTAAAGAATTTTTGTCTTTCTCACAAGTATAAAATAAACTAACTCAACCTTTCCCTTTTTTAAAAAAGTTTTGTTTCAGTTTTTGCTTCTAAAGTAAGCAGATAAAATTCAGAATAGATACTTCTCAAATAAGCAGTTATAGAAGTTAAGTATTTGATAAAAGTTCAAGACTTTTATGTGTTGTACTTCTAAGTAAGCAGATATAGAGATTTAAGTACTTTTTACAAAGATTTTCCTATTCTTTAGTAAAGAATGTGTTTCTATGGTTTAAAACAGATTTAGAAAAAGATTTTTCTTTTAGAGTGTGTTTATATGATTTTAAAACAAATATAACTTTGAGTTTAAATAACCATATAAACTTATATATAATGCAACAAATAATATATGAATAATTTTATGAGCAGTATACTCTTGATGACAGTTTATCAAGTATAATAATTTGATCAATTTAAATAATACTTGAATAAACTTGTTTCACCCACTTATATATATTATATTATATTTGATCTATGTTGTGAATAATTTGGCCACTTAGGATTTCAAAGACCGTCCAGATAATATTTTTTGTTAAGAAATATCTTTGAATATTGGTATCTAAGTACTGACTAAATTGTTCGATTCACAACTTGATAATCATATAAATATTATACAATATTTATATAATGTATTTATATCAGTAAAAGGCCACTTAGGATTTTAAAGAGCGTTCGGAGAATTTCAGAGAAATTACTTCCGAATTATATCGGTATCTAAGTACTGACTTTTTACTTGATATTGATAGATGAAATATAGATATATATAGATGTGTATAGCAGTTTATATCTGAGTATCTATATATATAAGTAAGTATGAGATAATATGAACAGTAATGAATTAATAACTTATCTTAGATACTTTGACCAATTTTTCTCTTCCAAAATAAACTTAGAACTTTGATAAGAAGAAGAGAGAGTGAAAGCTTGTTTGGACAAAATGTAGGCAAGAAGAGTAAGCTTTTCTGATTTGTGAATTGGTAAATTGAAATGAATGAAAAAGCCTCCTATTTATAGGATTTTTGAGTTTAAGGCTAAAATGTAATTTGGAAATTTATTTTTAAATTTAAACGTCTGGATTGCATGATGAATTTTTGAAGGGTTCAGATCATTTTGGGAATACACGGATTGGGCAAGTTTGGTCCAACAAAATTGTTTCTGACATGTGATTCATCACAAAACGATTTTGCCAGCTTTTAAAACATAAGGCATAAGCCTTCTTTCTTTTTCCAAGGCACACATTCATGGCACACATATGAAAGTGGGCAGCCCACTAACATACACACATGCAGCGCACACATACATGCGGCACACACACACAAATATATTATATATACTTAGCATATATATATATATGGATATATATATATATATATATATATATAATATTTTAGTATTTACTTTTTGCCCATAAAAGATTTATAAAATCATTTTGAAACAGAAATAGGAATCTCCTTGCCTTAGAAAATGTTACTATATGAATTCATTTTGTTAACACTTGATATTAGATTTATCAAAGTTAGAAAATAAATTCAAATGGAGTTTAAAAAATAAATATTTTTGGTCAAAATAAATGAGATAATTAAAATCAAGTTTAATATTTTTAATCCTATGGAGAGGATTCTACTCATTTGACCTATTTACCTAATTTGTTTTTATCAAAATAAAATACCCAGATTTGGAGATCTATCAGAAGGAACCAATCATGTCAAAGAAACCAGAAAGGATGCTATAATTCAAGAGTACGAAAGCTTCAAATTGGAAGAATGTGAAAAAATCATTGATATGGAGACATGTTTCTCTAGAATCATTGATGAACTGGAACAACTGGGAAAGGCATACACAACAAATGAGAAAAATTGAAGAATTCTCAAAGCTCTTCCATCTATATGGAAAATAAAGGTTACAGCCATCAAAGAAATGCAGGATCTAACTGCCTATCCTCTTGACAATCTCATTGGAAATCTTCGTGCCCATGAAGTCGACATGCTAGTTGAAAAAGCTGGATCAGACATAGATCTCAAGATAAAAGGCATCGCTTTCAAAGCTCTACTTGTAGATCAAGAAAGTGATGATGAAGAGCTAAATGAAGAAATTTTGAGTCTAGATAATAATGAAGTTGCTCTATTATCCAGACAACTCAGAAGAGTAATTCAAAGCAAAGCCAGAAAATATGGCAAAGGCTTTATGAAGACAAACAACAACTTCAACAACAATATTCAAACCGAAGGCATAAGGAGAAAATTTCAAAGCAAACAACAATAACTTCAAAAATGTCAATTCAAATGAAAATTCAAACACATATTTTGAATGCAACCAGCCTGGACATTTCAAAAAGGATTGTCCAAAATTAATCAACAACAAAGTTCTTGTTGAAAGTAAGAAGAAAGAGAAGAACTATGCTAGGCAGACTTCTCAATCGAATATCTACATTGTAGTATATTGCTTCTGTTATGTTTTCTATTACATTCGAGCCATACATATAGCAAGAGAAGCACTGTACATGGGCAGCCATGTACAATGACTTATGGGTTAACATCTGCCATCTACAGTGAGGAACAAGGAGAAACATTTACTCTCCTAACATCTACTCCTAACATCGAGGCTGAACTACAGCTATATGCTCCTAACATTGAGGCTGCACTACAACTATGTTACAGCTGTAGAGGAGAGAGTTGTAAAGAAGCATAGCTGCTATGTTTCATATTCTAACACTCCCCCTCAAGTTGGTGTATAGATGTCACACATACCCAACTTGAAACAGAGAAATAGAATGAGTGATACAACATAGCAAATCAAGACGTGTAGTAGTTGTTCAAAATAGCAGCAACAAAATCAGCAAACGACAGCTAGCAGTGGTAGGAAAGAGACAAAGGGATCACAGCGGATGCACAGCAGTCCAAAAAATAACCCAAAGGCCCAAAACTAACAGGCATGAGGTACTAGCTATGCCGGAGATAGGAAACGAAGACAGCACCCAATACATCCAAGAAGCAAGCAACAGAACTGGAGTATGCCAAGAAACCAATGTTCTGCAAATCAGCTACAAGGAAGTGGGGTGTAGAAAAACAAGGAAGTAGCTACTCCCCCTCAAATGCAATTTTAACTAAAGTTGATTAAAGTGCATTTGAAAGAGAACAAAGTAGCTAACAAAGAGAGTCCCGTGTCGGAAGAAACATCAACAAGGAAATAACTTGAGAGCTAAAACTCTCCCTCAAAGGATATAACTTGAGAGCATAAAACTCCCCCTCAAAGGATATAACTTGAGAGCATAAAACTCCCCCTCAAATGCAACTTTAACTAAAGATGATTAAACAGCATTTGGAAGAGCTAATACTCCCCCTCAAAGAAGCGTCGACAAACGGGAAATATTCCCATGTTGGAAGAGACATCAACAAGGGATATAATGTTGGAAGAATCCATGTTGGAAGAAACATTAACAATGGATAAGAAGATCTCTAAACATGTGCAGAAATCAGCAACAATTAGCCCTTATGCAACTTAAGAGGCCAAGGCCAGACCATGTGCAGCTCATGAAACCCAGTTGAACAGCATGAGGACACTCAATGGAGCAGCAGAACAGTAGCAGCTATTGACTAGCACATGAGAAATAGTAGGGCACGTGAAGGGGGTTGAACACATGGGAAGCCGAAAAACCAGCCAAGACCAGCCTGAACAGCATAACGGCAGAAAGCCGAGCCATCCCACATCAGACGAATCCAACAGCTTAGTTACATCCGAGTAAAGCTATAGAACCGACCATAAGAGTAACCCATACCAGCAAAACAGAGCAGCAGCTCCAAACAAGGAAGACTATTGGAAACACAAGGAATCAATCACGAGAGAGTGGAGCTAAAGTGTATTTAGAAGAGTGCAAACTAGCATGACGAGAAATCTCATGTTGGAAGAAACATCAACAATGAGTGTTGGAAAGCACGTTCCATGTTGGGAAAAACATCAACAATGGATATCATGTTGAGTAACCAACTCTTCTAAATACTCTAACAATCATCTCCCCCTCACGTGTAACCTGGTGTATTGAGGGTTAGACGTGAACCTGATGAATAAGAAGTTCCATACCATAAAAGCAAGCCCAGAAAATTTTTAGTAAACCACGGGAAACTATTGACCCATTTGATAAGTGGTACTAGTTAAGGAATGGACTGCTAGTTAGTAGGAATGAAGGCTTAGAGGAGTGTATATTAGGCAGGTGGCTAGAGAATTAGGAAATTAACAACCCAAGGTGACAAAGCAAAGCCATCAGCACAACAACAGTGCCGAGGTGCTAGAAACAAGCACAATGGAGTTGAGAATGTAGTCACGAGGCCACCGCAATAACAACCAAGAAGGAAGTACAAGTAGGAGAACATAGAAGGGAAACCCAATAGCTGAACAGAAGTAGCCATGCTTAGGCCATCAAAAATAGCAGCAAATAAACTGTTATCCCATCATGAAATCCCCAAAACACGATAAACAACAGCCCACGTGATATCAACAAAGGCAGGAGGACAAAGGACAAAGTCCAAACCAAACCACTAATGCCCTGGTGAAGAACACTAGGATCTCACCCCTAGTAAAGGATATCTAGTAGATTGTGGCAAGGAGGAGATGAAGGAAATAAGGTAAAACCAAATAACCAAGAAACCTCCAACAAAGCTACCTGCACAGAATATCAAGAAGCAACACCAAAAAAATGGTTCACCAAGGAGAAGAGCAGCCTGCTTAAAGTGCATTTCATAAGCACAAGGACTGCAGTAGAGAGATTCAGTAGCCTAAAACCAAGCCAGCTAGAAACATCAACAAGACAGCAACAAAGGCTGCAGCAGGCAGTAGGGCAACAGCAAGGGAAGGCTGAGGCTAAAGAGATACTTCTCTGCCTAGACGGAGTGCCATGAGAGAAGTTGTAAGGAACTTAGCTGTCATGCAAGCAAGGCCATATGCATTTCCAATTAAAGTTGTGTCCTGGAACCCAATAGCAGCCCCCAAATGGATAAGAACAACGTAGGGAAAGCATAGGCAAAGCAGCAGTGGTCCTCATGGGAATCAAAATAGTCCGGCCAAGTAATAGGAGCAACACAATTTATCCAATGAAATAACAACCAGGATAATTTATGGGCTCAGAAAAACATATTAAGGTAGCAGCAGCTCAGCACAACTACACAAGTGTCCCATTTTTCATGGCTCACAAGACCACACACCACCTGGTCTATGGCTAGGAACCCATATTCTAACCAATTAATCATGCAATCTGTGGCTTAGAAATGGAAAGAGCCAAAAGACCTGCAACAAAGGGAACCACAAAGCTAAAAAAGGGACCCGCTGTGGTGGAAAAAAAATTGGGCCAGGTCTAATATTTAAGCCCAAGGATAAAGTTATGGCCTTAACGCATAGCCAACTTGATGAAGCTATGAGTCCTGCCCATTTCATGCATATTTATGAAACCCAAGCAGCAGCAGCAGGCTAACACAGCAGCCAAATAGATATCGCACTTAGTCATCGGCGATGAGGAGTTAGAGAGAGAAACTCTCGGATGCTTGACCGCAATTTTATAAACCTTCTCGTCGCAAGCATAACACAAAGCCTCATCTGCATAGCACAGTACGTTGGCCTCCGCTGCCTCACCAGAGGTTTCTGTCGACTGGAGTGAAAGATAGGCCAACCGAACAACAGTAAGCCCAATACAAGTAAACTTGATTTTCGACCTAGACGACCACTGTGGTTGGCAAGAGGACAAAAAACTGAGCCCTATAGAAGAAAACCGAGCTGGAAAAATTGGCCGAAAAAGTGGCTCACGCGCCGATAGAGGGAGGCGCGTGGCGTCAGGGTCAGGCGCGTGAGTCAGCGGGTGAGGGAGCGTGCGGTTGTGGCTCGGCGAACTGAAACCTCCGTGCTGATCGCCTGTCACTGTAGAACCCTAATACACCCTCAATTTTGCCAATCGAACTGATCTTGCAAGGTTTGTACACGACTCTTTGTTCGGTAACAAAACAGAGAAGGAAAAAAGGAAACGGAAGTAGCACTGATAAGAATCAGGCTCTGATACCATGTTGAAAGCAAGAAGAAAGAGAAGAAGTATGCTAGGCAGACTTCTCAATCGAATAGCTACATTGTAGTATATTGCTTCTGTTATGTTTTCTGTTACATTCGAGCCATACATATAGCAAGAGAAGCATTGTACAGGGGCAACCATGTACTCTGCCATCTACAGTGAGGAACAAGGAGAAACATTTACTCTCCTAACATCTACTCCTAACATCAAGGCTGAACTACAAGCTATATGCTCCTAACATCGAGGCTGCACTACAGCTAGATTACAGCTGTAGAGGAGAGAGCTGTAGAGAAGCACAACTGCTATGTTTCATATTCTAACAGTTCTAGTAGCTGAGGAATGCTGCGATCTAAGCGAAGAAGAAGAATCTGCCAAACAGACCGAAGAAATTGCAAATCTTTGCTTAATGGCAGATAATGATTCATCACAAAGATCTGAGGTAACTTATGAACATCAATTACCTAGCACTTCATTTACCACATATGCATTAAAAAATATAAATGAAGAACATTATGAATTACAGAAAGCTTACAATTATCTATATGAGAATAATAAAATAATCAAAGAAGATTTTATCAGATTAAAAATTTCTTTAAAAAAATTAACTTAAAACTAATAAAAATCTTGACATAGAAAATTCAACGTTAATAATAATTAATGAGAGTTTAAATGAAGAAAAATTAGAAAATGATTTCATATTAAAAGAAGAATTAGAAAGATTAGGAAAAATAAATAAAGATCTGAAAATGGAAATTATAAATTTAATTATTACTAATGAAAGTCTATATGAAGAAAAGTCAGAAAGTAATTTATTAAAAGGAAGAATTAGAAAAATTTAGAAAAATAAATAAATATCTTGACATAGAAAATTCAATACTCATTATTTTTATTGAAAATCTTGAAGTTGAAAATTCAACACTTGCTGTTATTAATGAAGATACTCAAATACAAGATCAAGAGTTAACTGAAGATATTAAAAATCTGAAGCTTGAAAATTTACATCTAAAAATAGAATTGAAAAAACATAATTGTTTAATTAATAATCTAACTAAAGAACGTGATGACCTAAATACCATAGTTCTTAAATTCACTAAAGGAAAAGAAAAATTTTATGTTATGTTTAGTCAACAAAGATGTGGATTTAATAAAGAAGGACTAGGTTATATTGGAGAAACAAGTGAAACAAAAGTAAAGGGCTCTATTATGTGAAAAGTAAAGAAAAAGAAAGTCGTACATTTTCTTTTTTTAAATGTTCTTACTGTAACAGAAATGATCATTCATCATATATGAGCAATGCTCGAAATGGAAATTATAAAGGAAAAATGATTTGGATTCCCAAAGGAATATTCACTTCACAAACTATTACAAGAAAATAATTTCATAGAAATTATTATCATACCTCTTATAATCCTGTCACTCATAGAATGCTTATCTCTACTAAAACTGATTATCCTATGCTTAGTTTTGTAAAGAAAAATACAAATATTCCATATACAAGATGGAAAACTCACCCAAAGGACCCTTCATATTAAAGGGTACTAGTCTGTAAAATTAGAATATATATATATATATATATATATATATATGTTGCAGGTATGTCTCACATCTGATATAAATAAAAATAAATGGTATCTCAATAGCGGATGCTCAAGACATATGACTGGTGACAAGGCAAAATTAAAAAATATATAAGCAACAGACTGTGGTGAGGTAACCTTTGGAGATAACAACAAAGGTAAGATAATCAGAATTGGAAGTGTCGGTAATGACCACATAACTATCTCTAAAGTTCAACTAGTCACAGGACTCGGGTATAATCTTCTATCTATCAGTCAACTGTGTGATAGTGGTTTTAAAATATCCTTCAGTACGCAAAATTGCTCCATATTTGATCAAACTGGTAAATTAATTTTATTGTGTCCTAGATATCAAAATGTATACTCATGTGACCTAGACGCTTACTCTCACTTAGATAACATTTGTCTTATGTCTACAAATGATGATCCTTGGCTTTGGCATCGTAGACTAGGACATATTAATATGAAGCTTATCAATAACATTTCATCTAAAGAACATATTCGTGGCCTTCCTAAATTAAAATTTTTAAAGGATCATATTTGTGAAGCATGCGAACTAGGAAAACAAATTCATGCATCTCATAAACCTAAACTTATTGTGTCAACTTCTCGACCCTTAGAACTTCTACATATGGACCTAGTAGGACCTATTCCTAAACACAGCATGGGTGGAGTTGTATACATTCTAGTTTTGGTTGACGATTATTCTCGATTTACATGGGTTGATTTTCTAAAATTTAAAAATGAAGCTATTAATTCTTTTTCTGCTTTGTGTAAGAAAATTCAGAATCAACAGGGAAGCTCTATTGTTTATATTCGATCTGATCAAGGAAGAGAATTTCATAATTCTGATTTCATTATGTTCTGTGATGTGCACGATATAAGTCATAACTTCGCTGCTCCTTATACACCACAATTAAATTGTATAGTTGAAAGGAAAAATCGAACTTTACAAGAAATGGCTAATACTATGTTAAATGAATATCGTCTTCCTAAATATTTTTGGGTTGAAGCAGTGGCAACATCATGTTATATTCTAAATCAAGTTTTATTAAGACCTATTTTGCTCAAAACTCCCTACGAACTTTATTACAAAAGAACTCCAAAAATAAATTATTTTCGTGTTTTTGGGAGCAAATATTTTATCTTAAATACTAAAGGACATTTGTTGAAATTTGATCCTAAATCTGATGAAGGAATATTTCTTGGATATTCACTCAATAGTAAGCATACAGAGTATTTAATAATAGAAGTCTGGTTGTTGGAGAATCATTGAATGTAACATTTGATGAATCACAGCCTCCTCCCAAATATAAAGAATTAGTTGACAATGATGCTGTCATTGAAGATATTCTCAGAAATATGGAGGAACCAAAAATAGATAATATATCTCCACCTGTCAATAATAACCCTCTTGAAATTCCTAATCCCCAGTTGGATGATTTGCCTAAAGAGTCACATATTACTAAAAACCATCTTCTTATGAATGTAATTGGTAATATTGATAAAGGAATTCTTACTAGATCACAAGCACATAACTTGGCTGGTCATTTATCATATTTATCACAGATTGAGCCTAAAAATATAAAAGATGCTTTAATAGATGAGGATTGGATAATAGCCATGCAAGAAGAACTTGAACAGTTTACTAGAAACAAAGTCTGGGAATTAGTTCCTAAACCCGAGGAAACTTCAATTATTGGTACTACATGGATTTTTTGTAATAAATTAGATGAGAATGGAACTATTATACGAAATAAAGCAAGACTTGTTGCACAAGGATATAATCAACTTGAAGGTATTGATTATGATGAAACTTATGCTCTTGTTGCTAGAATTGAGTCTATTCGTATGTAATTAGCATTTGCATGTCATAAAGATTTCAAATTATTTCAAATAGATGTTAAATCTGCCTTTTTAAATGGTGTTATTGAAGAGAAAGTTTATGTTAAACAACCTCTTGGTTTTGAAGACTTTGATCATCCTGAATATGTTTATAAATTGCACAAAGCTCTGTATGGTTTGAAACAGGTCCCCCAGAGCATGGTATGAACGATTGAGTAAATTTCTGCTAGAAAATGGCTTTAAAAGGGGAACAGTAGACACTACTTTATTTACTAAATATAAAAATAATAATATCCTCATTATACAAATTTATGTTGATGACATCATTTTTGACTCTACTGATATTAATATGTGCATGATTTCTCTGAAAGCATGAGTAAAGAATTCGAAATGAGCATGATGGGAGAATTAAACTTCTTCCTCGGTCTGCAAATCAAACAAGGAGAAAAATGTATTCATATTTCTCAATCTAAATATTGAAAAAAAATGATCAAGAAATTTAGATTAGAATCTGTGAAACCTCTTAATACTCCTATGTCAACCACTGATAAAATAACTGCTGATGAAAATGGAAAAAATATTGACTCAAAGAAATATAGAGGAATGATTGGAAGTCTGCTATATATTACAGCTAGTAAACCTGCCATTATGTTCAGTGTCTATAAATGTGCTAGATTTCAATCAAATCCTAAAGAATCACATTTAGTTGCAGTAAAAAAAAAATTCGATATCTCAAAGGAACCACAGAATTGGGACTATGGTATCCTAAAGGTCAACCATTTAACCTTGTTTGATTTTCAGATTCTGACTATGCAGGTCATCAAGTTGATCGGAAAAGTACTAGTGGGACTTGTTAGTTTCTTGGAGGATGTTTAGTTTGTTGGTTTTCTAAGAAACAAAATTCAGTATCTATTTCAACCACTGAAGCTGAATATATATCTGTTGCACGTTGTGCGCACAAATATTATGGATGAAACAGACACTTGCATATTACAATTTAAAATTTGATTGTGTTTCAATATTATGTGATAATAATAATACAATTAACTTAAGTAAAAACACTGCATTGCATGCTAGATCAAAACATATAGATGTTAAACATCATTTCTTACATGACCATGTGAATAATGGAAATATCAAATTAGATCATATTGATACAGAATTGAATATTGCTAACATATTTACTAAGCCCCTAAGCTTTGATAGATTTTGTAAACTTTGTATGGATTTGGGTATGCTAGATATTTTCTCATAATTTTTTAATATTTTTTTTAACTTATTCTACCTATTATTTATATAAGTATACTTTTGCAAGGTGTTTATAGTCTATATTCCATATTTATTTTTAAATAATTAGTTATTAGTAAGCTCACTTATATTTATTTAAACATTTTTTATTAGTAAGCTCACTTATATTTATTTAAACTTTTTTATTAGTAAGCTCAATTATGTTGTTTAAACATTTTTACATATTTAGTTATTATCAATTATTTTTTATTATTATAAATATTTTATTTTTTTTAATTTATGTATATTATAATTGATATATTAATATAAATATATAATTATCTGACAGAATTAATTTGGTACGTTGATCAAATTTTAATCTAACCATCCAATCAAGAGTAATCCGTGTAACACGACTTAAGCCAATCAGATTAAAGCACACGGATCAAAGACTAACAACCGTTAGATGACTTATGAGATACACATGATCAAGCTCAATCAACAAACACAAAGTCTATTCAATCTCAACCATCGATCGTTTCTGAAATCAATCTTCAGCCATTGGATCATTCAAGTAAGTAAAATTATAAAAACAAAAAATTAATTTTTTTAATTCATTTTCTTTCTTTCTCTCCTTCTCTGTAACGAATGAGATTTGTATATGTAATTGTAAATATTTATTAAATTAAATAAATATTTTAATTAATTAATTTATTAAGTTAAATAAATAATTTATATGATTGTTGTGGAGTAATTTAATTAAGTGCAATATGTTAATTAAATGAATATTTAATATTAAATTGAGTAAGTAATTGTGTGGTGTAGTTCTAATTTAATTGAGATAATTAAATTAGATAAATATTATGTGGCATTTGTTACATGAGATTATGATTAATGAGTAATTATAATTGTTATGTGACAATTTTATTAAGTTAATTGATGTTAACTTTAATTTAATTAAATTGGAATAGTAAGATTTAATTAAATAAAGTGTAACTTTAGAAACTATGTGTTAAATGATTAATTAAAATAAGTAAAAAGGATTTTTAAAGAGTTTTGCCAAGCAAGACCCTTAAATCTGTTTTAAAGAGTTTTTACCAAACAAGGGCTTAACTACTAAAAATCTGTTTTTCAAAATTAAAGAGGTTTTGCCAAAAAAAGCCTGCTTTTGATTTTCAAAAATAATATAACTGATATATTTATTAAGGGATTAAATTCTTATCAGTTATTATATTTTGTATTATATGTATTGTAACGATTGAGATTTTATATTTAATTTTAAATATTTATTGAATTAAATAAATATTTATGTGAATTATTTATTGAGTAAATAAATAGATTAAGTAAATTATGGTAATGATTTAATTGAGTGTTACATATTAATTTAATGAATGTTATTTAACTGATATGTATATATATTAATGTTATATTATAGTTCTAATTTAATTGAGATAATTAAATTAGATGATTTATGTGATGAAGTGTTACATGAATTATAATTAGCGAGTAATTATAATTATGTGGCAAATTTTATGTGATTAATAGATGTTAGATTTTAATTGATTAAATTAGATGATTAATATTTAATTGATTAAAATATGACATTAAAGTATGTGTCAAATGATTTATTAAAATAAAGAAAAAAGATTTTAAATGATTTTAAACAAACAAGGCCCTTGCTTTTGTTTTAAAAGACTGTTGCCAAACAGGGCCCTTACACTAGCTTAAACCTAATTTACTTAAACTATGCCTAAGTTAGTAAACTAGTTTCTAATTTTCTTGTAGCCAAACAAGCCAAGTTGGCTTTTGAATTTTGTAACTTACGTAATTAGTAGTAGTTAGTGTATAATTATGATATGGGAGTTACCTATTCTATTCTATTATATGTATATTGTATATACGTTAGTGTTATAATCCTAAGTCTAAACAAAGAAAAGAGAAGGAGAGAAAGAGCAGAGAATATCAGAGAAGAAAAGAAGGAGAAAGAATTGGTAGAACGCAAGCTCATAATAATCTTTTCTTTACACTCATAGCTAGAAAGGTTAGAAATCCATATTCTTTATATTTTATTCTCTGTCAAAAATTTAGTTTTCATGAAAGTTGTAGTCATGAATTTTATATATATGATTGTGTTCATGTGTTATTGGTAGTAATTGTATGAAAGGATTTTCAGAAATCAAATTACTGTAGAAATATATTTTAACAAAGAATTTATATTTATATGAGTTCATATGGAATTTCATGAGTTTGGTAAAATTTAGTTGAGAAATTCATGCAATTGGTATGTGTTAATATGCTTATTAAGTAATTACTTGGTTCTATCTTCAACTTAGTATGTAATGCATGTATATAAGTTCGAATTGATGGAGAAAAATAGTTACAGTAGATTATTTTTGAGAAAATATGAGTTTTCATGAATATGGCTAAATTAGATTTTTAAAACTTGTGATTATCATTGTTTAAATGGTTTTGTGTTGTGGAAGCATGTTATATATATGTATAATTGCATAGGTATGATTTACAATGTTTAAGTTACTGTAAATATCCATTTGTTGGCTTGTATGGGTTAATCGGTGAAGCAGAGTTACGTGGCTGTTTGCGTCTGGCCGAGTTGCTGCGCAGCTGCGCAGCTGCGCCTGCAGCAAGGCCAGGAGCAGCGCAACTGCGCCGCTTGTCCTTCCCAGATTCCTTCCCTGGGCAGTGAGTTTTGCTTGCTTGTACAGTTTATTTTAAAGAACTTAGTTTAATTTTTCATGGATAAGGGGATATATATTTTGAATGATATAACATGTTTTTATATGATTATGATAATTTCATGTTTGGAAAATAAAAGAAATTTTGAAAAACTAATATGGTATCTAAAACTATAATTGTTTAATAAGTTACTTAATTATAATTTTATTAATTATAATTAAGAGTAAATGTGTAATTTAAATTATAAATTTTGTGAAATTATAAGGTATAGAAGTTTAATTATTTTAATTATAATTTATGTAATTATAATTTAATAAATGCATGTTTAATTGTGAATTTTTAATTGATAATTACATAATTGATTATGAATTGTGTAATTATAATGCATGTTATAGTTTAATTAATTATTGATTATAATTGATAAATACATGATTAATTATAAATTTTATAATTATAAATGCATGAATGTGGTTTAATTGATTTTAAATTATAAATTGTTTATAATTTAAAAGGTATTGATAATTTAAGTAATTATAATTTGATTAAGTGTTTGAATTATAATTGTTTAATTATAATTGAGTTAAATACATAATTAATTTAATTATGTGAGTATATGTGTGATGTGATTAACTATGTGATAGTTAATTATTATTGTTTATTTAATCAGAATGTGAGATAACCATGAGAGTTAACCACTTATGTGAATTAGTTACGTGTTAACTAATTTAGGTTATTGTGATTGAATATATATGTGTAGGAAGTATTAAAGTACGTGAATTAAATTAAGTAGCTTGCGCTTGAGGCAAGTCTTCTAAACCCTAAACTCGTTAATTTTACGCAAGTTTTTTAAACCCTAATCTTGTATTGATTTTATATGATCTCTTGAATTCATATATTCATTGTTGAGAATGTCCTTTCCATTTCAGTATTGGACAATTGTTTATTTAATTGAAATGGTCTTAACTTATTGTTCAAGTAAGATCCAATTATTATTTTAAATGCTTTAGGTTTACTTCTAAAGCATATGTTAATTCATAATTCTTTTATTTTGAATTATTGGAAGTCGATTCAACTAATCCTTAGTTGATGAACGTGAATTCTAAATTACCCTTGTAAGCTTATCCAAACCAAACTTTCTTTGGTGCGGATTTGAATTCAAATTACTGAGTTGAACAACCCTATTTACTAGGGGAGGTTACTACGCATAGCGTTAAGATGGTTGTGCACAATACATGGTACGAAGGGCTGATCCCCCTAAGTACGAGTTAAGGTCCATAGTCTTATTGACTGTAAAAGGTTTAAATAGAAATATTTATAACTTAGGACAAGAGTTCAAAGGTCTTATGACCCTCAGATAAATTCTATATCCAATTTTAATATTGATAGAGAATTATTATTCAATTCTTTATTATTGAAGCAAGATAAGTTGTTCAGATTTTCTTAAAGATATTCTTTCATGTCCATATTATTGTTAAACTCCAGTGAGCTGTGGTTTGCTCACTCTTGCATTAAATAACAATTTCAGTTAAGGTTGATAACGCTGATGCTCCGTCTACAAGTAAGGGCAAGGGAAAGCAAAGCAAGTGAAGACTTGTTTTTATTTAATTGAGAAAGATTGTAATAATTGAACGTTATGTTTTATTTCCGCACTTTATTATATTCATGAAAGGTTAGAGTAACCCTGTGATTGATTTTGAGAAGGTTGTAACCCTTGTTTTAAGGGAGATTTAGTTATTTTAATTTAAGTTGTAGTTTATTTTGCATTATTCATTGGGTAGATATATGTTATATTAGAAAGTGAACACCAAATCATGTGAAACGAAGTACCCGGATTTGGGGGTGTCACATGTATATTGTCAGTTATATCTATACTACGTTAAGTTAGAATTGAGTTAGTCAGTGTTAGAAAGAAAGAACAGAGTGTTTAGCAGTGAGAGGAAAAGAGAGAAGAAGAAGAGAGAAGAAGAAGGAGGAAGCTTGTTAATTAAAACTAACCATCATCTTCTTCTTCCAAACAACAAGGGTATAATTTAGAAATTCTAATTATGCTTTTCCTTATTTTCATGGTTTAGTTCTCTTTAATATAATTTCTTTGTGAAATTGATGTAAACATGAATTCTTTATGCAATTTGTCTTATAACATGCTTATATATGAATTGTATGTAAGATTAAGTTGTTTAATTCATGTAAATATGATGAATATGAAGAAATCATGTTCATAGCAATTTATAGTGAACTAACTTTGAAAAATAGTCTTTAATTATCAAAATTTGTGTTTGATTATGATATGTTGTATAATTAAGTTTAGATTGTAATAATATGTTAATAAACAAAATTAACATGCTTTGAATTGTGTGATTTGGTTTAAAAATAAACTCACAGTGTTTAATTTTATCACGTACACTTAACAATGACTTTTCTTCAAAATAACAAAATTGAGAGTTTTGATTATGTGTTATGATGATTATACAAGTTAAAACATGTTAGAAGCTTAAAATTATGTTTTCTATAAAGTTTTATATGCAATGTTAGTTAAAATTGGAATTTGGTGGGAAGAAATAAGCCAAATTGGCTTTTTCTCTGCACAGTTTGCGAACCAAGATTTTCTGCAGCAGGGATACCCGCCTCAGCAGGCCCCTCATAGGCAAAAACCCCGCCCCGGCGGGGGGGGGGGGGTGCAGAATGGAAAATGTGGTTTGTTGTTTTGTGTAGTTTTTATTTGTATCATGAAAAGCTAACCTAATGTGATGAACTTGATGACATGTTAGGCATACATTAAGATGTTAAAGTGATCCTATTAATGTATTTCACATGATTAATTTGTAAATAGGAAATGGATAAAGTAAATTATAATTTGGTTAATTATAATTTAATTAATGTGAAAGTATGACTTAATCTTATAAGTTGATTATGACTTGATTAAACAAATAGTTTGATTGATTATTAAGATTGTATGGGTTGATCCTATTATGTGATAATAAGTGATTTAACCTAATATTTAAAGAATAATGAGTTAGCTTAGATGGATTAACTAGTTATGTGAATTAGCTATACAGTAACTAATTTATGTTACTATTGTAAATTACGTGTATGTAGGATTAAATTAAGGAACGTGATAGTAATTGTTAGCTTGCGCTCGAGGCAAGTGTTCTAAACTCAAACTTTACTTTTACGTTTATGCAAGTTATTTTGTACTCTAAGTCCCGTATTGAAATTATTATTGAAGTAACGTGATCTTGACTTAATTGTTCATGCAAGGTCTATCTTATCTTTCAAATGCTTTAAGTTTAATTGTAAAGTATAAGTATTTTGAAATTCATTATTGTTGAATTATTCTTTATTGTAAGTTGATTCAACTACTCCTTAGTTGATGATAGTTGAACTCCAAATTACCTTTTTAGCTTATCCAAACCAAAATTTCTTTGGTGCGGACTTGTTATTAAAATACTGAGATGAACAACCCTATTTAATAGGGGATTACCATGCGAAATTGTTAAGATGCTTGTGCACAATACATGGTACGAAGGGTTAATCCCCCTAAGTACGAGTTAAGAGTCCATATAGTCTAACGACTGTTAAAGGTTTTAAATAAAAATGTTTATAACCTAGGACATAGTTCAAGGTCTTATGACCCTTAGATGATTACTAAATGATATATTCAATTCTTGATATTCGACGAATGAAATATTATTCAATTCAGTTGAAGCTATTCAATGTTATGTCATCACTATTGTTTGTCATTTCAAGTGAGCTCTTGTTTGCACACTCTTGCATTATATAACCCTTGCAACTAAAGTTAAAAGAGTTGACGAACCGTCAATTAGCAAAGGCAAGAGCAAGATGAACAAGTGAAGACTTGTTTATATATTTGATTATGAATTGTAATAAGACTTAATTTTATTATGTGATGTTTTATTTTTCGCATTTGTTGATGTTAAGGTTAGATAACCCTGGGAATATTTTGGACAAGGTTGTAATCCTTTTGATAAGGAAGATTTTATTTAATTATAAAGGTTGTAATTTATTTTACATTCCTTATTTATGGGCAGTAGTTATGTTTTATTTAGATAGTGAACCGAATCCCGTGAAAATGAAGTACCCAGATTTGGGGGTGTCACCTTTTCACTTCAGACTCTCTCTCTCTCTCTCTTCTATTGATTCTCTCGCCTCTCTCTATCTTCAATCTCTAAAAACCCTAACCCTAACCCCTCTCTCTATCTTCTGAAAACCCTAACCCCTTTCTCTCTCGCCACTCTCACCAATTTTTTTTGTTCTTTAGAACTGTAGATCTGTTACTATTTCGATTTTTTTGCTGTTGAATCGTCTTCTGTAATGTCTCAGAACTATCAGATCGATTTTTTTTGATTTTATATTTTTTTTTTACAAATTTCAAAACTTTAAAAAGTATTTTCTAAAACATTGTTTGTGACGCCCCCAAAATTAGTCCAATCAACCCAACCCATTCCGAGTCACCAAATATATGGTATAGAATCTAAATACAATCTTTCATATCAAACAGTCGTGCAAAATACGACCACACAACTATGAGTGTCAATACAGACATGTAGAAAATAATAATATTCAAACTAAGTCCTCATTATATTTATTATCACACTATTAAAAAAAATAGTGAGGACTTCTACAGCTCTAACTCGGACCATCACTCCATTTCCCGACTAGTACCCGCGATATTCTCATTTCCTAAAAAGAACAATGAAAGAAAAGGGTGAGCTCAACTAGCCCAGTAAAGAATATTATGACTAAGATAATGAAGAATAAATTATCGTTAGTCTTCAACAAATCAGATAAAATATTATGGACAACAAGTTTTAGATCAACAACTGCAGGGGAAATAAAAATTTATTAGAAGAGTTAAGTAGAGGATGATGTCTACTATCTTTTTTGATTTAAAGTCCATCATCAATATTTTATCCCTGTAATATCAATCAATATATATCTCGAATCAAATATTCATCTTTGCACTACGAGCTAAAGATATTCATTTGTATCACCAGTGGTCATGGTCATCTCAACACCTGTCCATCTTTGCACTACGGCCAAAGATATTCATCAGGTAATCATCTTTGCACTACAGGCCAAAGATATTCATCAAGTAATCATTCATCTTTGCACTACATGCCAAAGATATTCATTTGTATCACCATTTAAGACCGAGGATGATGAAAAATAATATAAAAACGAATCCAGTGAGATAAAGGACAAAAATTAGGGATTCGTAATTTAGTTTATCCAAGTTCAAGAATACTCTGTAATAATCCATTGTGGAGCAAAATTCAAGAATGAAGTTCAAAACTTGGATCCAATCAAAGATAAAAATATATATATATATATATTTTTACTGTGAATAGTAACTCGTGAATAGTAATTCGTAAATAGTAACTTGTCATAAAAAGATGAAAATTTCATAACAAGTTCACACCAATATTCCAGTGAAATAATATTTCGTACGAGTATGAATTAATATACGAAACTGTAATTAGATTTTTACCCGTCATGTGGTAATCCGCGTAGACAGATCATTTCCACAATTTAATAGAAATGAATACGAAGGGTGATTCACCACGCATGCGGTAATCCGCGTAGACAGGTTATTCCTACAGATTATAAAGGAATTGAATGAATACAAAAGGTTTTCACCAGGCATGCGATAATCCACGTAGACAGGTTACTCCCACAGATCAATAAAGAATGAATACGAAGGGTTATTCACCATGCATGCGATAATCCGCGTAGACAGTTTACTCCCACAGATCAATAAAGAATAGAGTAACAACCCTTACGAATATTGAAAGAAAATAACATTCTTTATGAATATAAAAGAAATAATACCCCTTACCTCAGTAGAAGATTGGATATTGGAATAGTGTAATAGCAGAATACTCTTCTTCTTTCTCTCTCTATAATTTTTCTCACTATTATAACTTTGCTCTTCAAGAATGGTGAGAAATGAATGAAATTAGCTTGCTATTTATAGGCTAGAAAAAGGTTGGTTAATTACACTTTAGTACCTCCATCTTTGCCTAAATTTTTAATTTAGTCCCTCAAGTTTATAAATCTTGCACCTCCACCCCTGTAACTACCCACCAACTATTTATTATCCACCAATAAGTGGGTCCCACATGTTAACCACCCATTAATTGCTCATTTATCCGATTAATTCTCCGTTTGGTCAATTTAACATCCGAAAATCAACTATTATCAAAATAAATGTCGATTTCTACTAACATTAATATTTCCAACACAATGAAAATATTTTTATCAACCATTCAACAATTATTATTTAAATTAATATTACAGAATCACAATAATGACAACTAGGTCGTTCCAAGAAAAGAGGGGGCCTTCCGATAAAGATTTTTTTCTTACTGGCGCGTAATTAACTAACCCCTTTTCTGGACAGAACTTTCTAGACATTGCCAATAATGCTATCTAATAATATCATTTAAATAATATGACTGACCATTATTGATTTAATAATATAAAATATTGTGCAGATGATACTGTGACAATAATTGAATCAATAATATGATATACTGTGCAATAACTACTGTAGCAATTATTAAATACTGAGTGAGTTCTTACGTAAGCATCAATAATCAAAGATATTGTGCAATACCGTGTGCTACTTTGTAACAACGCGTATTACTGTATTTTTATCACCGGGTATTTTAACAGTTTAACGGTAAAAGTTTTGCCGTGAAAATGTTATTTCTGTCACTTTCTATATCCGACCATTATTCCATTGTGGGGTCCACCAATGACTGCGCCGTCGTATGAATATTCTCCGACAAAAGAATATTCCCCGACACAACGAATATGTTATGACCACTTGCTTACTTTGTAAAATTTGCACATTCCACCCATAACTTACCACATTTATCAAATCAACACCTTACTATATCAAAATAATATATAGAGGAAATTAAATCTTTATTCATAAAAGTTGAGGTCTTACAACCTCCCCTCCTTATGAAATTTCGTCCTTGAAATTGACGTACGTACCTGGTATGTTGAAAAGTTGAGGATACCTCGCTTTCATTTCCGATTCTAACTCCCAGGTCATTTCCTCGATATCATGGTTCCTCCACAAAACTTTAACTTAAGGTATAATCTTCGAGCGTAGGACATGTTCCTTCTTATCCAAGATCTTGACAGATACCTCCTCGTACGTTAAATTTTCGGCTATCTCATCTGGTTCTAACTCAATAATGTGGTTTGGGTCTTTCACATATTTACGTAACATGGATATGTGAAAAACGTTATGAACACGAGACATGCTTAGAGGTAAAGCGAGTCTATAGGCCACCTTTCCTACTCGGTCAAGGATCTCATATAGACCAATGAAACATGGATTGAGCTTTCCTCTCTTCCCGAATCTCGTAACCCCTTTCCATGGAGCAACACGTAACAATACATGATCTCCGACATTAAATTCTACGTCTCTTCGATGAAGATCCGCATAACTCTTTTGTCGATCTTGTGCCATTTGTATACGTTGTCGGATTATTTGAATCTTTTTCGTAGTCATACGTACTAACTCCAGTCCCAACAATGTTGCTTCACCCACCTCGTCCCAGCATACTGGAGAACGACACTTTCGTCCATACAACGCCTCGAATGGAGCCATGCCTATACTTGCCTAATAACTGTTATTGTAGGAGAATTCCACCAATGGTAAGTACTTGTCCCAACTCCCTTTGAAATCTAGAACACAGAGTCTCAATAGATCTTCAAGAGTTTTAATAGTCCTTTCCGATTGCCCGTCAGTTTGAGGATGATATGCAGAACTGAATTATAGATCGGTGCCCATAGCTTTCTGCAAACTGACCCAAAATCGTGAAGTAAATCTTGGGTCACAATCCGAAATTATGGATACTGGCATGCCATGCAATCTCACAATTTCATTTATGTATATATGAGCAAGACGTTCCAGTGAATAAGTCTCTCGTATAGGCAAAAAATGAGCAGACTTGGTTAATCTATCGACAATAACCCAAATTACATCTATGCCTTGAGAAACCTTGGGAAGACCTGTAACGAAATCTATGGTAATGTGTTCCCACTTCCATTTTGGAATCTCAAGTGGTTGCAATGGACCATTTGGCACTTGATGCTCCGCCTTGACACGTTGACACGTTAAACATCTCGAGATAAACTCCGCGATCTCTCTCTTCATATTGCTCCACCAAAATGTATGTCGAAGATCACGATATATTTTGGTACTTCCAGGATGGATTGCAAACGGTGTGTTGTGTGCCTCCATCATGATTCTATACTTCAAATCAGAATCGTTAGGAACACAAAGTCTGGAGTTGACTCAAAGTATTCCTTCTTCATCGATTCTTGCTTCTGGAATAACACCTTCTTGCACCTTCTTCTTTATCTTCATCAGCTCCGAGTCTGTAGCTTGAGCAGCTTTAACTTTATCAATCAAAGCTGGTTCTACGCGTAAACTTGACATCATCATGTGGGTCCCCGGAGTCTTGAACTCTATCTCCATCCTTTGTAAGTCACACAAAATGGGCCTTTGTGTTGACAACATCGCACTCATTCCTGCATATGATCTTCTACTTAACGCGTCTGCTACGACATTTGCTTTTCCAGGATGGTATTGGATGGTATGGTCGTAATCTTTCAACAGCTCAAGCCAACGTCGTTGCCGCATGTTGAGTTCCATCTGGGTAAATAAATATTTGAGGCTCTTATGATCCGTATAGATCTCCACTTTCTCCCCACACAGGTAGTGTCTCCATATCTTCAACGCAAAAACGACTGCTGCCAACTCTAGATCATGAGTAGGATAATTTCTCTCATATTCTTTGAGTTGTCGTGAGGCATAGGCTATGACTTTCCCATGTTGCAAGAGAACACATCCTAACCCTTTTCCCGAAGCATCGCTGTAAATGACAAATCCATCCGAACCAGATGGTATCGTTAGAACAGGTGTCGAAATGAGTCTCCTCTTGAGCTCTTGAAAGCTCTTCTCGCATTCCTCGTTCCATACGAATTTTGTATCTTTCCGAGTCAGCTGAGTTAATGGAGTAGCGATTCGAGAAAATTCTTTCATGAATCTTCGATAATAACCAGCTAAGCCCAGAAAGCTACGTACTTCGGTCACCGACTTAGGTTGCTCCCAACTTTGTATTGCTTTAATCTTCGTCGGGTCAACAGATACCCCATGTTTTGATACCACGTGCCCCAGGAATGCTACTTCCTCAAGCCAAAACTCGCATTTCTTTAACTTGGCATAAAGCTTGTTATCACGAAGCCTTTGAAGTACCATCTTCAAGTGGTGGTTATGATCTTCACGGCTTTTAGAATAGATGAGGATGTCATCAATAAAGACAACCACGAACCGATCCAAATATTCCATGAATACACGGTTCATCATATCCATGAAAGCAGCAGGAGCATTAGTCAATCCAAAAGACATGACTAAGAACTCATAATGCCCGTACCGAGTTCTGAAGGCAGTCTTCGGAATATCCTCAGTTTTAATCTTCAGCTGATGATATCAAGAACGAAGATCGATCTTTGAAAAGAATTGTGCATCATGCAACTGGTCGAACAGGTCATCAATGCGAGGTAACGGATACCTATTCTTGATGGTGACATGGTTCAACTCTCGATAGTCAATACAAAGTCGCATACTCCCTTCTTTCTTCTTTACAAATAAAACAGGAGCACCCCAAGAAGATGTACTAGGACGAATAAAACCGATGTCTAACAACTCCTGTAGTTGGACCTTTAACTCCTGAAGTTCAATAGGAGCCATTCGATGTTTTAGAAATGGGTTTTGTACCGGGTTCAAGGTCAATAAAGAATTCAACTTCACGTTCTAGGGGTAGACCGGGAAGTTCTTCGGGAAATACATCAGGAAAATCATTAACAACAGAAATATCATTCAAATCTGACGTATTCTGATTTAAATCAGTGACATGGGCTAAGAAAGCTTGACATCCGTTTTTCAATAAACGAATAGCTTTATGACTTGAAATGACATTGATTGATTTTAGTGGTTTGGTTATTTGAATTCGCACAACAGGTTGGTTAGGAATATGAAAACTAACAACCTTACGAAAATAATCAATTTTGGCATGATAAGTGGTTAACCAGTCAATTCCTAAAATCACGTCAAATGCAAGTATTTTCAAAGATATAAGATCAACAGGTAAGGTAAGGGTACCAATCTGAATCAAGAAAGATTTATAAACTGTAGATGTAACAAAAGTTTCTGCTAACGGAGTTTCAACACATAAGTCAAACTCTAACTTTTCAGGTGTCAAGTTCAAACGTTGAGCACAAGCAGGTAAAATAAATGAATGGGTAGCACCGGTATCTAACAAGGTGTAAACTTAGCAAGAGTTTATGATTAGCTTACCTGTAATAATCTCTTTCGGGTTCCTTGCTTGTTGGGCAGTCACGACAAAAGCTCTTCCAGGAACTACCGACTTTGACTTGTCCGGAACAGCCTTAGGAATCACCACCCCCGCTGGACTTGGTTTCGCTACAGGACACACTCGAGCTATATGTCCTTCCTTTCAACAGTTATAACACACCTTAGATTATTGTGTGCAGTTGGGACTGATGTGTCACTCTTGCCAGCATTTATAGCATACGACTGGCGGTCGTTCTCCTCCCCTAAAAATAGTTGGTGCTGCTGTCGACGTCTTCACGTTCTTATTGTTGTACCTTCTCATTCTTGAAATCTCCCCCCGACTCACTTCTTCTATTATCATGGTCACGATTACCACCGGAGTGGTTACCGTTTCTGTCATGATACTTTCCTCCCTGCTGGTTGTCATTGTTCCGATGACTGCTGCCACCGGTACGACCTTGGTTGTTGTCCTTTGGTTGAACGTAATCACTATCTCGTTCTAATAATTGGGCCCTGTTCACTACATCCGAATATAGAGAAATTTGTGAGAAATGAGGTATTGACGAATCTTGGGTTTCAAACCTCTCAGAAACATCCGCGTCATACTTTCCTCATTCTCTACCAAATGAGGTGCAAACCGGGATAACTCCACAAACTTAGCCTCGTACTGGGACACAGTCATGTTGTTCTGTTCCAGTCTGATAAACTCTACCTCTTTCATGTGACGAATACTTTCTGGAAAGTACTTGTCATTGAACAGTTTCTCAAACGCCCCTCAAGACATCTTGAGTGCGGTAGGCTGGGTACGCTTCACAGATTCCCACCAGTAATCTGCCTCTCCACTGGAACATAAACGTGGCGAATGAAACCTTCTATTCCTCCGTGTATCCCAAGACATCAAATATCTTGGTAATTTTCTTAATCCAATTTTTCGCCTTTATTGGATCTGGCTTTCCCTGAAACTCTGGTGGTCCCAACTCTTTAAACTGCTTGGCAGTGACAAGCCGCGAGTTATTATTTCCACCTGTATTACTGAACACGAGTCTCCCTCATCTGGTTTTTCATGAACTGCAAAAAACTTCTGAACATCCCGTCATTTATCATTTCTTCGGTAGGGTTGTTTATAGGAGAATTGTTGCCTTCCTGTTGCACGTTCTCTTGGTTAGTGATTAAAGGTGTCTCAACGGTCTCATTCACTCCATTGTTTAAATTTTCAGCTGCCATTCTCAAGTACTGCCACAAAACAAGGGTTAATCAAACAAATTAACATATCACATATTAACCCTATATTCCGACCGACAAAATAAATACCATATAAGCTTAGGTAGGACACACACTAGCGAAGGATTTACTCGTCTCTCCCCTCCTAGTTCTATTCCCAGATCTCCGCCAGAGATCATATCCCTAAGCTCTGATACCAACTGTGACGCCCCCAGAATTGGTCCAATCAACCCAACCCATTCTGAGTCGCCAAATACATGGTACAGAATCCAAATACAATCTTTCATATCAAACAGTCGTGCAAAATACGACCACACAACTGTGAGTGTCAATACAGACATGTAGAAAATATTAATATTCAAACTAAGTCCTCATTACATTTATTATCACACTATTAAAAAAAATAGTGAGGACTTCTACAGCTCTAACTCGGACCATCACTCCATTTCCCGACTAGTACCCGCGATATTCTCATTTCCTAAAAAGAACAATGAAAGAAAAGGGTGAGCTCAACTAGCCCAGTAAAGAATATTATGACTAAGATAATGAAGAATAAATTATCGTTAGTCTTCAACAAATCAGATAAAATATTATGGACAACAAGTTTTAGATCAACAACTGCAGGGGAAATAAAAATTTATTAGAAGAGTTAAGTAGAGGATGATGTCTACTATCTTTTTTGATTTAAAGTCCATCATCAATATTTTATCCCTGTAATATCAATCAATATATATCTCGAATCAAATATTCATCTTTGCACTACGGGCTAAAGATATTCATTTGTATTACCAGTGGTCATGTTCATCTCAACACCTGTCCATCTTTGCACTACGGCCAAAGATATTCATCAGGTAATCATCTTTGCACTACAGGCCAAAGATATTCATCAAGTAATCATTCATCTTTGCACTACATGCCAAAGATATTCATTTGTATCACCATTTAAGACCGAGGATGATGAAAAATAATATAAAAACAAATCCAGTGAGATAAAGGATAAAAATTAGGGATTCGTAATTTAGTTTATCCAAGTTCAAGAATACTCTGTAATAATCCATTGTGGAGCAAAATTCAAGAATGAAGTTCAAAACTTGGATCCAATCAAAGATAAAAAAATATATATATATATATATTTTTTACCGTGAATAGTAACTCGTGAATAGTAATTCGTAAATAGTAACTTGTCATAAAAAGATGAAAATTTCATAACAAGTTCACACCAATATTCCAGTGAAATAATATTTCGTACGAGTATGAATTAATATACGAAACTGTAATTGGATTTTTACCCGTCATGCGGTAATCCTGCGTAGACAGATCATTTCCACAATTTAATAGAAATGAATACAAAGGGTGATTCACCACGCATGCGGTAATCCGCGTAGACAGGTTATTCCTACAGATTATAAAGGAATTGAATGAATACAAAAGGTTTTCACCAGGCATGCGATAATCCGCGTAGACAGGTTACTCCCACAGATCAATAAAGAATGAATACAAAGGGTTATTCACCATGCATGCGGTAATCCGCGTAGATAGGTTACTCCCACAGATCAATAAAGAATAGAGTAACAACCCTTACGAATATTGAAAGAAAATAACATTCTTTATGAATATAAAAGAAATAATACCCCTTACCTCAGTAGAAGATTGGATACTAGAATAATGTAGTAGCAGAATACTCTTCTTCTTTCTCTCTCTATAATTTTTCTCACTATTATAACCTCAGTAGAAGATTGGATACTAGAATAGTGTAGTAGCAGAATACTCTTCTTCTTTCTCTCTCTATAATTTTTCTCACTATTATAACTTTGCTCTTCAAGAATGGTGAGAAATGAATGAAATTAGCTTGCTATTTATAGGCTAGAAAAAGGTTGGTTAATTACACTTTAGTACCTCCATCTTTGCCTAAATTTTTAATTTAGTCCCTCAAGTTTATAAATCTTGCACCTCCACCCCTGCAACTACCCACCAACTATTTATTATCCACCAATAAGTGGGTCCCACATGTTAAATACCCATTAATTGCTCATTTATCCGATTAATTCTCCGTTTGGTCAATTTAACATCCGAAAATCAACTATTATCAAAATAAATGTCGATTTCTACTAACATTAATATTTCCAACACAATGAACATATTTTTATCAACCATTCATCAATTATTATTTAAATTAATATTACAGAATCACAATAATGACAACTAGGTCGTTCCCAGAAAAAAGAGGGGGCCTTCCGATAAAGATTTTTTTCTTATTGGCGCGCAATTAACTAACCCCTTTTATAGACAGAACTTTCTAGACATTGTCAATAATGCTATCTAATAATATCATTTAAATAATATGACTGACCATTATTGATTTAATAATATAAAATATTGTGCAGATGATACTGTGACAATAATTGAATCAATAATATGATATATTGTGCAATAACTACTGTGGCAATTATTAAATACTGAGTGAGTTCTTACGTAAGCATCAATAATCAAAGATATTGTACAATACCGTGTGCTACTTTGCAATAATGCGTATTACTGTATTTTTATCATCGGGTATTTTAACAGTTTAACGGTAAAAGTTTGACGTGAAAATGTTATTTCTATCACTTTCTATATCCGACCATTATTTCGTTGTGGGGTCCACCAATGACTGCTCCGACGTACGAATATTCTCCGACAAAAGAATATTCCCCGACACAACGAATATGTTATGACCACTTGCTTACTTTGTAAAATTTGCACATTCCACCCATAACTTACCACATTTATCAAATCAACACCTTACTATATCAAAATAATATATAGAGGAAATTAAATCTTTATTCATAAAAGTTGGGGTCTTACATTGTCTAAATTTCTTTTAATCTTTTTAATTTCTTTTTTTTACTCTTATTCAGCTCAATTTCAAAAATTCCAAGTTTTTTTTAAAAAACTCAAATTTGTTCAACAAATCATTTTCGGTAAAATATAAATATAATATATTTATATAAATATAAATAGTTTTGACAGAATCTAAGTCTTGTTTGCAAAAACTCAAATGGATAAATGTTCTTTCTGAAATCTCTCAAACCCTAATCTTTTTTTTATATATATAATAATTATTTTTCAAACAAATATTTATACATATTTATACATATATATATATATATATATATATATATATATCATGCATGCATGCTATGAGATTACTGAGTTGGAGATGCTTGTTGTTTGCATTGCTGTGCTAAAAGGAAACTTTCTGAAGATCTATCTGTCACAAACCTCCAGACTCTAAACAGTAAATTTTTTATTTTTTTATTTTATATATATATATATATATATATAAACAGTTTTGTTGAATTGAAAATTTTCACCAGATTTAAAAAAAATCCTTTCAGATCTTTATGTGAAAAATACATTTAAATAAATGTATAAATATTTACTAATTTTCTTTGAAAATAATAATCAATATCTATTTTTCATATATATATTATTGTTGCACACTGTCTTGGATGCTGAGTTTGTGATAAAGAAGCTGTGTATATCGTTTCTTTTGTTTCGATTGTTGTGCTTAAAGGTAACTCCTTATAAACACTTCCTCATTTTTTTTACTAATGTTTACTGGAAGTATGCTTATATGCATTAGCTGGTTAGATGTGGATACTGATGTCCACTGGATTTTTTTTGTAATGATTATCTGATATAGAGTAATGGGTTGTTTACCGTCTGAACTTGGTGAAGGAAATAAATTGCTTGAACTATCATATCTTAGCTGCCTATGTAGTCAATCTCAAACTGTGCTATTGGAACTCTCTATAAAAAATCATTGATATATCTTTTACTATTAAAAAAAATTTCAGAACTATTTTAAAGAAGCGTTTGTCAAATATTTTCTCTGTCTTATTAAGTTTATGCACTATTTACTGACACTAATTACTGTTTTATTTAAATATTTCTTAGAAACAACTTAAAACAATAATAAATTTTTTTTGAGTCTTATATGCATTTACTGATACAATCTGGCTTTCATGTGTATCTTACTTAGTCAGTATACATTCATATTCTCCTTTAATAGCCTGAAATTACTTACTTTTTGTATATATATATATACTACTTTTATTGAAAACATGTTAAATTCATTTTAGCCTTGCCTATCTATTATCTATTTCTATCTTCCACATATATTATGGATACTATCTATTCCTCCAAAAGAAAACGACTTGTACTCCACTCTGAAAAGAACCCTTCTGGGTGTATACCCCTTTTAGTAACACCCTCTGCCCAAACTAAATATCATCTCATGAAGCATTTTCTCACTCCAGGTTTAGGAATTGCATTTTGTAGTTTTCCTAACCTACTTGAACATTTTAAATCTATAGGGTGGGGAAGTTTAGTTGTTTTCTCTGATAGGCACATATATCCTGGTCTAATTACTGAACTTTTCACTTATATGATTTTTAACAAAGACTCCATTGGTCTTTTACTTAGTATCAGCACATACATTCAAGGGAAAATTTTGTCATTGATTAAACTACTCTTATTCATGCATTAAATCTTCATCCATCTGTGCTGGAATTACACATGATAAATGAATATGTGCATCCTTTAGAAACCACAATGTCTGATTGTCTCTCTTTTAAACAAAATATGTCTTTCACAACTAATCAACTCATCCCTGCATTATTATTTGATTTTCCTGTCAATGTGGGTCTGGAATTTCTAACTGCTGAGTGTCAGTTCATTGGTAAAATTCTTTGACAAAATCTCATGCCAGTAAGAGACACTAGAACACTGCATCCTTTTGATCTGGAAATCATTAAGTGTATCATGAATGAATGCATGCCATATAACCTTGCATACATTCTATTAACTTCATTCGAACACTGTTTTTCAAACAATTGTCTTGGGTTTGGACTTCTTCTTACCTCCATTTTCAAATTTTTGGGTATAGATCTCAATGATCAAAAATTTCAAATTGTTCAAAACTCCAATCTTGTCTCTAGGCTTAATCTTCCTCCTAGAACACTCATTGTATTTAAGGCTCCTGATTATGAACCCACTTAGTCAAAACTTCACATAGTCCTCTCAACTGGATGCTATTAATAACATGAATCAGCTATTGTTGGTGAATCAAAACAATTTAATGATACAAATGGAATACATGCAACAATCTGTGCATTCCATTCAGAACATGCTGCATTCTGTTGGAGAAGTTGTCTTTACCTCTTGCCATGTCACTACAAGTACTAACACTGAACACATGGATTCATTTTTAAATGATCCTTCTTCTGGTATAAATGATTCTCTGAATACCTTTTCTGTGACGCCCCCCCAGAATAGGTCCAGTCAAACCAACCCATTCTGAGTCGCCAAATACATGGTATAGAATTCAAATACAAACTTTATATCACCCGGTCGTGCAAAATACGACCACACAACTGTGAGTGTCAATACAAATATGTAGAAAATATTAACATTCAAACTAAGTCCTCATTACAATTATTATCACACTATTTATTAGAAATAGTGAGGACTACTACTGCTCTAACTCGGACCATCACTCTGTCCCCCGACTAGTTCCTGCGACATTCTCATTTCCTGAAGAGGACAATAGATGAAAAGGGTGAGCTCAACTAGCCCAGTAAAGAATATTATGACTAAGATAATGAAAATAAATTATCGTTAGTCTTCAACAATTCAGATAAAATATTATGACAACAAGTTTTAGATCAATATTCGCAACGAAAATAACAATTCATTAGAAGAGTTAAGTAGAGAATGAAGTCTACCATCTTC
Organism: Panax stipuleanatus; assembly: GCA_020205555.1. Classification (NCBI taxonomy): domain Eukaryota; kingdom Viridiplantae; phylum Streptophyta; class Magnoliopsida; order Apiales; family Araliaceae; genus Panax; species Panax stipuleanatus. The sequence continues at coordinate 90,035,621 of CM035123.1, forward strand.
TATGATTTAAAAGTCCATCATCAATATTTTATCCCTGTAACATCAATCAATATACATCTCAAATCAAATATTCATCTTTGCACTACGGGCCAAAGATATTCATTTGTATCACCAGTGGTCATGTTCATCTCAACACCTGTCCATCTTTGCACTACGGCCAAAGATATTCATCAGGTAATCATTCATCTTTACTCTACAGGACAAAGATATTCAGTTATATCACCTTTTAGGACTGAGGATGATGAAAAATATTTTAAAGAACGAATCCAGTGAGATAAAGGACAAAGATTAATGATTCGTATTTTAGTTTATCCAATTCAAAAATACCTCGTAATAATCAATTGTGGAGCAAAATTCAAGAATAAAGCTCAAAACTTAGATCCAATCAAAGATAGGAACCTTAACAAGTAACTTGGACAAATAGAAGAAAATTTAATTTTTTCGTGAATAGTGCCGTATACGTGAATAGTAACCCCGACGGAAAAAATAAGAATTTCATAATAAAATCCATGCCAATATTTTGGTATAATGATATTGAAAAGAATAACATCATTTACGAAAGAAAATAACATCCCTTACCTCAAAAGAATAGTACTTCTGACTGAAATATTGGATATAAGGCTGAAGAAAACTTGCACTGAATAGCAACACTCATCGTATCGAAATACTCACAAAAATACGCTCGATATTATAGAGAGAGAAAACTTCTGATTCTGGTGTGATTTTCAATTATAACCTAAGCACCCTATTTATAGGAAAAGCTTAGGATGCCAAAGTAGACTTTTGCTACCGGCGGTTTTCACCCAGCACACCTCGTGAGAAAAAAATTAGCATTTTTTAAGCAATGACAAAAGTGGGGCCCACCATTTTATTTTAAAAAAATATTTATTTTTGAAACTTCAATAATTCATAATAAATAGCTATTTTGTCAGAAAAATACAACTTTTACGTCTTTTTCATAGAAAATTTAATTCTCTATAACTTTGTAGAAGGAAGTTTTTTCAAATTCCCAACCAAAAATAGTCGAAATCCACAAACGGATGATTTTCCACACCAAAATACTGATAAAAACACATCAGCACTAATTCCTTCTTTTATATCCACAAAATAAATATTTTCTTATCATATAAATCAATAATTAATTATTCACAAATAATATTACAGAACTACAATATTGACAACCAGGTCGTTCCCAGGAAAGAGGGGGCCTTCCGATAAAGATTTCTCCTTACTCGCGCGCAATTAAATAACCCTTTCTAGACAGAACTTCCTTAGACATTGTCAATAATGCTATCTAATAATATTATTCAAATAATATGAATTATTGAGTTGATAATGTGAAATACTGTGCAGTGACAATTATTGAATCAATAATACAAAATATCAACAGTAGCAATTATTGAATCAATCATATAAAATAGCAACGTAGCAATTATTGATATAAAATATCAACGTAGTAATTATTGATATAAAATATCAACGTAGCAATTATTGAACCAATAAAATATCATGCAATTATTGAATCAATAAAATATTGAACAGTAATTACTGTAATAATTATTGAGTAAGTGACTTCTTACGTAAGAATCAATAATTCAAAATACTGTGCAATACCGTGTGCTACTGTGCAACAACGCGTATTACTGTATTTTTATCACCGGGTATTTCAACAGTTTAACCGTAACAGTTTTACCGTTATTTATAAAAAGGTTATTTCTGTCGCTTTCTATATCCGACATTTATTCCGTTGTGGGACCCACAAATAGCTGCAGCTATCATACGAATATTCTCCGACAACAAGAATATTCCACGATCAAACGAATATTCCCCGACAACAATGAATATTTTATAACCACTTGCTTATTTTGAAATATTTGCACATTTCACCCATAACTTTTCACATTTATCAAATCAACACCTTACTATTTCGAAATAATATATATAAAAAATTAAATCTTTATTCATAAAAGTTGGGGTCTTACATTTTCTATGAATGATTCTCTTCTTGATTTCTCTGTTGGTGATCCCCTCCCTGGAATACATGATCCCCTCCCTGGAATACATGATCCCCTCCCTAATATGAATGGTCCTCTCTGGTACATCTACTGATGATCCTCTTATTCATCTTGAGCTTCTTCTTTCTCCTTTCCCTGATGACACATACTGACTATTTGGGAAGAATGTAATATATTTGTATTACTAACTATTTAGGAGTATTGTAAACTAATTATTAACCTCGTATGGTGTGAACTTTATTTGTTTAATACTGCAAGTATAGCAATTGTTGTAAAGTTTATATATTATCTTAATACTGCAGGCAAGGTACTAACATTTTTCTGTAGATTCTGAAAAGTCTGCTCACATACTTCTTTTTTCCTTCTTTTTATAATGACAAAGGGGGAGAAGAAAAAATATTATACTGCGATAATACTATCATATGAACTGCTATGCTATGATAGCATTACAGTCATTGTGGTATGAACTGCTATTTTTTATTCTGCTGAATATATGAACTGCTAAATACTTTATGCAGGAAATATGTGTAAAATAATATGCACATATAAAGGGAGAGTTCGATTAAGGGGGAGTATTACTAAGGGGGAGCAATAATATCAGTAATATTTTTTTAAGTTATTGTTATCATCAAAAAGGGGGAGATTGAATGGGTATTTATTTCTTTATATAGTTTGATGATAACAATAATTGGGAAATAAGGTAATTTAAATAGAATCCTCTCCATAAGTTTTATTTTATATGTGTCGTATTTTATTAAACCAAAATTGATTTCTAAATTAATCTATCAAAAATGTTTTCTAAATTGAATTAATATTTACCTAACCTTGATAATCTAATATCAATTGTTAAGAATATTATTTCACAAAATAACATTTCTCCAAGGTAAGGAATATTCCTATTTTCTTTTAAAAAATTATTCGTACTCAATCTTTCAAAAAGGGGCAAAAATAATTTTCACCAAAAATTTCTTACTAATCCGAAAATTACAAGATGATTATATATATATGGATGAATTAATGCTTGTATACATGTATGTGTTCATATGTATGCATGAAATGAAAGGCATGCATCTAATTCCCTATGACAAAGAATATGGGACGATGTTTGCTGGCTTAAAATTTCGTTCATGTGTTGAAAAGCCTGTGTGCAAAAAGCAAGCAATCATTAGTTTATTTAACGTGGCAAAAGTTTTCAACCAAAGAATTAAATGCAAGAAGTTGGCAAATTAAAATAGGGGCCGAAGTCTTCAAATTCAGATGAATTGCTGAGTAATCAATCCGTGTGATTCAATTTAATCTGAACCTTATATTTTAACCAAATGGTTTTTAGCCTTTGATTTTCCAAAAGGACCATTTTGCCCCAAACTTGAAAATCCTGTAAATTGAGAGTTTTTTTTTCATTCTCAATTTACCAATTTACAAATCAAGAAAAGCTTACTTCTTGCCTACATTATCTCTAAAGCTTTAAATCTATCTTTGTTACTTCTAAATTCTGATTAGTTGAAAAAGAGAAAATTGGTCACAAGTATTTGAGATAAGTTGTTTAAATTGCTTGATTAAATTGTCTCTTACTTGTTTATTGCTATAAATATAAATATACATTGTTCTACACAATTATATATATTTATATTTCATCTATTTATTATTTATATAAATATTATAGATTAAAACTTGATTGACCTTGAGATACTTATCATAAGTAAAAACTCTCCGGATTGTCACAAGTTATAAATCAAAAATATTATATAAGTATTATATATATATATTTATTATTTATATAAATAGATTAACACTTGATTGACCCTGAGATATTAATTCTCCGGATAGTCACAAGCTGTCGATCAAAATATTTATATAAATACTTTATATATATCCGTTATTTATATAAATATATTGATTAACACTTAATTGACCCTGAAATACTTATCATAAGTAAAAACTCTCCGGATTGTCACTAAGTTGTTTTATCGAAAATATTTATATAAATATACAAGTGTGAAAAATATAAATTTGGTCAGTACTTAGACACCGAAACAATTTGAATTTTTTCACTCTTAAATATATGATAGTGTGAATTGTTCAAACGGTCTTTAAAATCCTAAGTGGCCTCCTTTATACATTGTTCATATAATAGATAAAATATTTTTATATATTATCTGAGTTAAATAAATATATTTATTATATCAAGTATTGTTAAATTGATTCATCTAATATACTTGATATTTGTCATCATAAATTATTTGAGCATAAATTCATTCTCAATTTCTGAAAGTAAATTTATACTTTAAATCCATAGAAACACACTCTAAAATTTAAAGTACAAATAATTCTTTATATAATTGTATTTATTTGCTTTGTCAGAAGCATTATTCAAAATACACTCAAACTATTTTCCTACTTATTCAACAAGTGTATCTATAAGCTTAACATTATATCTGCTTACACAGAAGCACTTCTCTCACATAAAAGTTATTAAACTTTTATTACTTAATCTTAAATTGCTATCTGCTTATCTTAGAAGCACATCTGTATCAAAATCTTTTGTAAAAATGGAAAAGTCAGAGTTAGTTTATTTTATGTATCTGTGAGAAAAACGAGTAATTCTTTGACCTAAGACCAGAATCTTAGAGAGGTCAGTTAGGAGTTGAGTCTCTAATGCACTTGTGAGGTGAGGAAGAAACTGTTGTTTCAAGACCAAAAAATAGAATAGAACTAAACTCAAAAGAAGATACAACTAAACTTGAGGAGGGAGCTGGGAGCTTGCTATCCAAAATAGTTAGTTGGAAACAGTTGTAAGTTTGTCTATAAAACTTTGTAAAAGCTTCTCCACCTGTTGAAGAAGTATTTATTACTGATAGTAATAGGGTCTCAAGTTCTGGAGAGGAACTTGAGATTGGACGTAGCAACATACTCTGGATGTTTGTTGTGAACCAGATAAATATCTGTGCATTGTGTGATTGAATTTTTATCTTCCATATTAATTTCTAATTAATTATCTAAAAATTCAAAAAGGCTAAAAGACAAATTTTTAATTTGTAATAAACTATTCAACCCCCTTCTAAATTATTATTGGCTTTTCACCTTCTTATATACTGATCTTATATATTGATATAGATATAGATTTTTGACTTGTGGGTGGTTTTGAGATTTGTAGGGTGGATTTAGATTATAGAGTAATATATGGTTTATTTGATGTTATTGGCTGAAGTTTTTTTTTCCAAACATTTTTTTTTGCTAATTAAACATATTGGCCGAAACTGGATAGCTGAATGAGTTTTTCCCTTTTTTCTTTTCAGGAATAAAGTTTTTTTAATTAAAAAAATCATTACTTTTAATTTATTCGTGTTTCGTTTATTCTTGTAATTAAAATATAATAAGAGAGTAATAGTATCTTTTTGAACCTTTTATTATTATTTTTTAAATGCAAACGCAACATAAAAGTAATAGCATCTTTTGCACCTTTCCTTTTACTCTTATTCTTCTTCTTTTATATTTTCCAATCCAAACACAAAATAAGAATATTTGCAAATTTCCTTATATTCTTCTTTTTGTGTTTTCATTACATATTCTCATATTGTCATTGAATCTGTATTTATCTTTTAGGTCAAATCCGAATAATAGGACTTAGCTCCCCTCCATTATATCTTTTTTTCAATTTAAACACAATCCACCATATTTTTATTATTTTAAATAGTATAATTAAAATCAACATTGATAAATTAATTTGTAATATTGAATAATATAATTGTTTCAAAAATAAAAATAATTCGACACTCTTTCATCATTTGATGAATATGTGGATTTTTCATCAAAATTTCAATAGGTTCAAAATTCTTCAAAACTTTTATCGGTGAAAATATATTTAATGATTCTAATTTTTTATGGTATTGATCTTAATATTATTAACTATATATTAAGATATTTTGATCATTACCATCAAAATTACTTCAATAAAGGTGAAATGGTACCTTGCATTTACAAACTTGTTATAGGAAAGTGGATTCTAAGACGATTTCTCATAGTTTTATGGAATGGGATGAGTTCTCCCCATTTCAATAAAGAACCAGTTAAGAAAAAGAAGAAATAGAGTATCAAGAAAGTAAAAATAGTGGAAGAACAAGGAAATATAAGAAAATGGCTAGAGAGAGAAATATTGAAAGAGAAACAATTGCATTTTCATAATTCTCCATATCCTTTTACAATACCAATACATTCTTATATAGCTTCAATTCTACTCCTATAACCAGACATTATACTAACTACACATTTTAACTATAACTATAGTTAACTAACTATGACTAACATTTTTCCTATTTATTAATATTCCTATCACATAATATTCCACCATCCTTAAAATATCTTTGTCCTCAAGCATTGAAAGAAACCAAAAGTTGGGTGGTTGCATCTCCAAAATGCATTCCTCTCGGGTCAAACACAATAACTTTTGTAGCCAACATAACTAGCCACTGAAACTCTTGCCAACAATTCCAAATGAAATTCACCAGACCCTTTTGTCCCATTTTCTTGAGCATTGAACCACCTCTCTTTATAGTTGAAATTCGTAATAAAGTGGTATTAAATGCAATACAATAACTTACCAAATTGTTATTGTAAGCAACCATATGCAGGCCATTTTCATCTGCCTCTAAAGGTTTTTTATTGTGTACCCTTCCCTGCTCAGATAGGTATACTGCATAGTCATGTTCCCCATTTGTAAATGATGTAGCTACCTTCTGATAATAGAATCTCATCAAATCCCACTGCTGCCTCACAGATTCTCTACAAATTCGGTATTCCTCTCCATCAGCATGTGGCTTTGGTTCTTCATCCCTAAAAGTGCAAACCTGAGAATTTTGTCCTAAGGCTTCCATTTTCTTTACCATATTCCTCCTGTTTCATAGTGCTAGGTTTATGTTCCAAACTCCTGAGTGTGTTAAACAAATATTCCAGAACGGTTCGTGGGAGTTCGGACTCAGAAACTATGGGACTAGTTACCGAATGGGGTTAAATGCTTTCCAAGTCACTATACTTTATGTCAACTTACAGATGGGTCACTAAACTTTATTTTCTTACAGTCAACTCATTAAACTACATTTTACTAACACAAATTTGAATTTTTGTAACAGACGTTAGTTAACTGAACGGGAAACTGACGTATAAAACAAAGTGTCCCACCTAATCTTAGCTGGAGTCTACGTGTAAATGAATTTAACACCTAAGCTATAACCCAACCATGGAAAACTAACCTACCCAAGAAAGATCCGATCCACCCAATAAAGATTCGATCCATCCCAACAAATCATTCCAGATATATAACGACTAGTTTCAGAAGGGGGCAAAATTAAGTATTTGTGTTCTTGCATTCAGTCGAACACAAAATCAACTGCTACTAACAATCCAGCTTGCGTTTCTTGAGATGGCTACCTCAAGTGGAGTAGACACTTCTTACAAAAGAAAATTGGTGAGTAAATCTTCAGATTCTGAGCGCGAGTCTACATTTTCTTCTCCAATCGTTTGTCGTTGTGGCATAGTTGCATCCATGTGGGAAGCTTGGAAAGAAGGAACCCTAGATCCAGGAAGAAGATTCATTGGCTGTAGCAGATACAAGGTAAGTCAATGAGCAATAAATTTTCCTTCACCAGAGTCGTTTGTTTTAGCTCATTTTCCCTCACGAAATATTTGTTTTATTATTTTGTTGACAAGGATAAAAATAGGTATTGTGGATTTTTCAAGTGGTGTGATCCTCCATTCACTGAAAGATCAAGGGAAGTTATTAAAAAATTGAGGGATGAGCTCATAGCTGCTAATGAAGAAATACAAAGGCGTAGCTTGATTGAAGATGGAAGTGAGTTAAAAGGGGTAAAAGAGTTGATTATGGAAAATGTTCAGTCAGCTGGAAAACTCAAGAAAACGTGGATCATTTTAATTTTTCATGGTTCATTTTTCTGTATGTTTTAGTAATAGTAAGATAGAATAACATTGGGGAATCACCTGTAGTGTTATTATCAGTGTTGTGAATTCAGAGATGTCTAAGAGTTGATGATTGTAAGTCATGTATGATTGTATTTATGGATGAAAGTAAATGAAGAAGCTGAGCAGTTAGCTCTGTTTTGTTGTTAGAAACAGACTCATGTATGGAACTAAATGGTTCTTGTGTTGTCATGTTATTGCTATTTTTTTAGCTCTGTTTTGTTAAAGGAACTAACAAGCTACAACTGTGTAACCATACAACAATAAAAGGCAACCATAGTAAGGCTTTTTGCAACCATAACCATACAACAATAAAAGGCAACCAACAACACATTAAAGTAGAACTGTGTTACCCAAAAAGGGAAAAGAGATTCTTGTTATAACACATCTTCAATCAGTAACAAGTGCTTTTTACAAACTCCCTGTATTTCTTGCCACATTAACTAGCCCATAATAATTTCAAAACTATACAAATTTTCCCCCAAAAGAATTCCCCATATTCCAGCAGTCAAGGTACACTAAATAAGAAGCCATACCAAAAGATTATATAAGTTAAGATACCTATACCAAAATAGGGCTATACCAAATACCTACTAAACTACTTAGATAACTATCTTGCAACTATTTAGCAGGGGTTCCACCTTTCTTCATTGGTGCCTTGAATGGCCTACTACTTGAATTCTATGAATTTTGTTGACTTGCTTGCCTTTTCCTTGTATTCATCTTGGTTGGTGGTGTAGAAGCAGGTGGAGTGCATCCTTGGACTGTTGTTTGTGAAGACTGCTTCTTCCTTACAAGTCTTGGAGTTGGCATCTACAATACAACTCATTATTAGTTACCCTAAGTGAAATTAATACAACATTTCGAATGAATGGACTTGTACTTACAAATATAAATTTTTCCTTTTCTTTTTCTGAGTAAACCACCTTCTCCTTTCCCTTAGCAGTGCCAACCACCTTTTCCTTTCCCTTAGCAGTGCCAACCATCATCTCTTTTCCCTTATCAATGTTAGTAGCCTATCACAAAAAAATATGTTAAAAACAGAGTTAATAGCTATATCAAAAAAAAACATTGATGCATTCAATTTAAAAAACTTACATTGCCACTTGCATCTTCCTTGGGATCAGTGCTTTGGACCACTATCTCTTTTCCCTTTTTAATGGGAGTAGCCTATAAAACAACATATAATAGTTATATCATATTTGATTATGGCAAGCATATATGTAGAAACAGAGAAACACATAATAGGTATATAGTGTGAATTACCTGCTTCTCTTTTCTGTGTCCAGGCAGAGTTGGGTGCTTTGGACATCTAACTCAATTGTGATCAGTCTTCCTTGCACAAGCTACAATGCATCTTCCTCCCTATCCTTGACACCCTAGCCACAATGTTGCTAGTAGTCCCATCTTCCTAGTGCTCCTTCTTTCTCAATCTTTGTGGCCTTCCTTTCAACTTTTTCTTCATTGGTGGTGGCAGCATTATATCACACTCAGTAAAATCCCAAAAGTCTTCCCCATTTAGAACTTCTAAGGTGTGAGAATAAGTCTTGATATATGTATCCTTAGTGTACCACTTAGCAACATATCCTATAGGGTTTCCATATATAGCATGAATGGCTCTAACTGCATGAGCAAAACGGATTCCTGTTAAATCCCACACTTTACATGCACAACTTCTCTGCTCTAGGTTGACAGTGTACCCTCCCTTACCTCTCTCCTTCACCTGGAACTTGGATTGTCCATCCCATTGAGCATCACAATGTGCAGATTCTAAAATGTTTTCATCTAACTTCTTTTTAATCCTTGGGCATATCAAGTCCTCACTCTTTATCATTGCATCTCTCTTTTGGTGCAACCTCACCATAAGTTGGTCATAAATTTCTGCTATCATTTGAAGAATTGGCATATATCTTGCCTTAATTATCCATGCATTAAAGCACTCATTTATGTTGTTCTCTACACTGTCAGTTTTTGAATGAGTCTCGAAAAATGCTTTGGACCATACCTTTGGATCTTGCTCAGCTAGCTTGTCATGTGCAGGAGGAGACAACCTTTTTACCTCCATCATTGCCCTTTTATAAGCCACAGGGTGTGTAGCCATGGCTGCCTCCCAGAATGCATGTTTCAGTGCTTGTGAGGGATACTTTTTCCTCCAATTTGCATAGATATGCCTTACACAGTTTCTATGCTCTGCATGAGGAAGAAGGTCCTGAATAGCTGCCTTCAGTCCCTGCAAAAAGTCAACATTGAACTAGTTAAAATATGCACAGCTTGTTAAAACAAAAAATGAATGAAAGTTAAAAATGTTAACAATCACCTTTTGTTGATCAGATATGAGAGTGATCCCGTACCCATTCCCAAATCCAAGTCAGTTACCAACAAACTGAGGAACCAATTCCAGCTATCCAAATTTTCAGATTCCACCACCCCCATAGCTATTGGAAACATTTGATTGTTTCCATCCCTACCAACTGCAGACAAGAGGTGACCACCACAAACTGTTTTTAAAAAAGCAACCATCCAAACCAAGAACTGGTCTACATCCTTCTTTCCAAGCCTTTTTTAATGCATCATAACATACATAAAACCTTTTAAATCTAGGCACATCTTCTGGATTCAATCGAGTTGTCTTGATATCAACTGTATTATTTTTGTTACTCTTTACTATCTCACTACCAAAATCCCACACCCTTGCATAATGGTCCTTCATCACCTATTGAATCCCTTGCAATGCCAACTGTCTAACCCTCATACACTTAACCTCTGTCACATCTAACTTTAGTTTAAGTTTGATCTCTTCTTGCATTTCCCTTAGTTTTCAACTTGGATTCCTCCTAATCCTATTACTATAGTACTCTGCCAAGTACTTCACTGTAGCCAGCTTGTTTTTGAAGTTCCTGCAGCAATTGTGAGTGTCCAAAATAGACTTCACTTGCCATGTATCAGTCCCTTGCATGTAACTAGCCCACAACCTCCAAGGACATCCTTTCTCACACCTCACTTGACATCTTATGGAGTCATTAACTGGATACCACAACTTCCTCCCATTAGCAATAGAGTAGTCTCTTATGGCATCTTTAAACTCCCTAATGCTGCAAAATGCCATGTACTGCTTGAACTTAATGAACTTCTTTTTTATCTTAGAGTTGAAAGCCTCAACTGTTCTCTCTTTTTCTTACTAGGAAGAGGCCCTACATAGCACACATCTTCTTCTTCTTCACTGCATTCAGAAAGTGACCTGAGGACATCACTATTATCATACTCAATATGTCATTCTTCCTTACCTGCCTCACTGTCTGAAGTGGTTCTTCCTTTTGCAGATTGGTTCTCATCACCCTCAACCTGCTGCACCTGCCTTTCATTGCCCCTAGCATTATCTGTTCCCACTCCTCTACATCTGTAATTTTATCTTCCACATTGTCTCCCTGATTTCCTCCTTGCTCTACATCATTACCCCCTTCCTCTCCCTCAATTCCACCTTCCTCATCCACATCCTTTCTCATATCCATCTTAAATTCCCTAGCTTTCCTCCTAACCTCTACCAATTCATCATCACTACACTCTTCATGATTGATGTCATCATCAGTACTATCATCTTCCTCAGCACTATCACCCTCAACTACCCTTTTGGACCTCCTCTGACCCCTCCTTTTCACACTCTCATTTTGTTTAGATATTTTTCGATCTCTAACATTATCAACTGTCACATTGTCTTCATTATCCCCATCATTACCCTCACCCTCACACTCACCCTGACCCTCAACCTCAGCCTCACCCTAACCCTCACCTTCATCCTGACCCTTAGCCTCACCCTCACCACCAGCCACATTATCAGCCACAATTTCAGCCACATTATCAGCCACAATATCACATACATTATCAGTCACATGTTTACTATTATGCTCATCTAATATAGAGGTTTGATCAATATTATATGGTAATACATAGTGTAAGACCCCGAATTTTATAAATAAAGATTTAATTTTTTTTATATATTATTTTGAAATAGTAAGGTGTTGATTTGATAAATGTGATAAGTTATGGATGAAATGTGCAAATATTTCTAAATAAGCAAGTGGTTATAAAATATTCATTGTTGTCGGGGAATATTCATTTGGTCGTGGAATATTCTTATTATCGGGGAATATTCGTACGACTGCGCAGCCATTTATGGGCCCCACAACAGAATAACTGTCGGATATAGAAAGCGACAGAAATAACCTTTTTATAAATAACGGTAAAACTGTTACCGTTAAACTGTTGAAATACTCGGTGATAAAAATACAGTAATACGCGTTGTTGCACAGTAGCACACGGTATTGCACAGTATTTTGAATTATTGATTCTTACGTAAGAAGGCATTCAATATTTTATAATTGCTACGTTGATATTTTATATGATTGATTCAATAATTGCTACGTTGATATTTTATATGATTGATTCAATAATTGTCACTGAACAGTATTTCACATTATCAAATCAATAATTCATATTATTTGAATAATATTGTTAGATAGCATTATTGACAATGTCTAAGGAAGTTCTGTCTAGGAGGAGTTATTTAATTGCGTGCCAGTAAGGAGAAATCCTTATCGGAAAGCCCCCTCTTTCCTGAAAACGACCTAGTTGTTAATATTGTAATTCTGTAATATTATTTGTGAATAAATAATTGTTGATATATATGATAAGGAAATATTTATTCAATTTTGATATAAATGGTGAAATTTTTAGCAAAAGAGATAATTATTGAAAGTTTGGCATATTTTCTATGGAATTACAATTATTTCTCCGATAAAATATTCATTCAAATATATTATTATAATATATTATAAATGTTTAAATAATAATGTTATTATAATATATATATATATATATATAGTAGCCTTATTTTTTTCATTCCAAGTTGGTTTCCTACAAACCATTCCTTTGTTTTCAAAATAGTGTGGGCCCCAATTGTTGAAAATAAGAGGAGTTAGGCAAAATTTGGCAGAGAAGAAAAAAAAATTAGGCAGGTGGGTGGCGGAGGAAAATGTTAGGCAGAATGCTTTGTTTTTTTCTCCCTCCGTTCCACTATAAATAGGGGGTAACCCCTCCTTCCTAAACCACACCTTCAATATCAGAAATTCTTATTCTATAGTATTGTGAGTATTTTCTTGAGTATAAGAATATTTTGAGTGTGGTTTTTGGTGCGAGATTTTCTCAGAATAATATCCGGTATACCAATCAACCTAGTTTTCTACTAAGGTAAGGGATGTTATTTTCTTTCATAAATGATGTTATTCTTTTCAATATCATTATACCAAAATATTGTCATGGATTTTATTATGAAATTCTTATTTTTTTCGTCGGGGTTATTATTCACGTATACGTCACTATTCACGAAAAAATTAAATTTTCTTTTATATGTCCAAGTTGCTTGTTAAGGTTCCTATCTTTGATTGGATCCAAGTTTTGAGCTCTATTCTTGAATTTTGCTCCACAAAGTATTATTATGGAGTATTTTTGAACTTGGACAAACTAAAATGTGAATCCTTAATCTTTATCCTTTATCTCACTAGATTTCGTTATTTATATTATTTTTCATCATCCTCAGTCCTAAATGGTGATATAACTGAATATCTTTGGCCTGTAGAGCAAAAATGAATGATTACCTGATGAATATCTTTGACCCGTAGTGCAAAGATGAACAGGTGTTGAGATGAACATGACCACTGGTGATACAAATGAATATCTTTGGCCTGTAGTGCAAAGATGAATATTTGATTCGAGATGTATATTGATTGATGTTACAGGGATAAAATATTGATGATGGACTTTTAAATCATAGAAGATAGTAGGCTTCATTCTCTACTTAACTCTTCTAATGAATTGTTATTTTCGCTGCGAATATTGATCTAAAACTTGTTGTCAATAATATTTTATCTGAATTGTTTAAGACTAACGATAAATTGTTCTTTATTATCTTAGTTATAACATTCTTTACTGGGATAGTTGAGCTCATCCTTTTCATCTATTGTCCTCTTCAGGAAATGAGAATGTCGCAGGAACTAGTCGGGGGACAGAGTGATGGTCCGAGTTAGAGCAGTAGTAGTCCTCACTATTTCTAATAAATAGTGTGATAATAATTGTAATGAGGGCTTAGTTTGAATGTTAATATTTTTTACATATTTGTATTGACACTCACAGTTGTGTGGTCGTATTTTGCACGACCGTGTGATATAAAAGATTGTATTTGAATTTTGTACCATGTATTTGGCGACTCAGAATGGGTTGGTAATGAACCTATTTTGGGGGCGTCACAATTGGTATCAGAGTTTAGGGATATGGTCTCTTGCGGAGATCTGGGAATAGAACTAGGAGGGGAGAGACGAATAAAACCTTCGCTAGTGTGTCCTACCTAAGCTTATTTGTTATTTAATTGGTCGTTTGGAACATAGGGTTAATATGTGATATGTTAATTTGTTTAATTAACTCTTATTTTATGGCAGTATTTGAGAATGGCAGCTGAGAATATTAACAATAGAGTGAATGAGACCATGGAGACACCTTTAATTACCAACCAGGAGAACGTGCAACAGGAAGGCAATGTTCATCCTGAAAACAACACTGATCAGACGATAAACGATGAGATGTTTAGAAGCTTTTTGCAGTTCATGCAAAACCAGATGAGGGAGACTCGTGTGCAAAATACAGGTGGAGATAATAACAACACGCGAATTGTCACTGCCAAGTAGTTCAAAGAATTGGGACCACCAGAGTTTTTGGGAAAGCCGAATCCGATCAAGGCGGAGACGTGGGTTAAGCAAATTATCAAGATATTTGATGTCTTGGGATGCACGGAGGAACAGAAGGTTCCATTTGCTACCTTTATGTTCCGTGGAGAGGCAGATTACTGGTGGAAATCTGTGAAGCGTACCCAGACTGCTGCACTCAAGATGTCTTGGGAAGCGTTCCAAAAACTGTTTAATGACAAGTACTTTTCTGAAAGTATTCGTCATATGAAGGAGGTAGAGTTTATCAGACTGAAACAGAACAACATGACTGTGTCCCAGTACGAGGCTAAGTTCGCGAAGTTGTCCAGGTTTGCACCTCATTTGGTGGAGAATGAGGAACGTATGACGCTGATGTTTCTGAGAGGTTTGAAACCCAAAATTCGTCAATATCTCATTTCTCACAAATTTTCTCTATATTCGGATGTAGTAAACAGGGCCCAGTTGTTAGAATGAGATAGTGATTATGTTCAACCAAGGGACAATAACCAAGGTCGTACCGGTGGCAGCAGCCATCGGAACAAAGATAACCAGCTGGGAGGAAAGTATCATAACAGAAGCGGTAACCACTCCGGTAGTAATCGTGGCCATGATAGTAGAAAAAGCTGAATCGGAAGGAGATTTCAAGAAGAGAAGGTACAACAATGAGAACGTGAAGACGTCGACATCAGCACCAGCATCAACTGTTTCTAGGGGAGGAGAACGACCACCAGTCGTATGCTATAAATGCGGGAAAGAGGGGCACATCAACCCAAACTGCCCACAACAATTCAAAGCATGCTATAACTGTGGAAAAGAAGGACATATAGCTCGAGATTGTCCTGTAGTGAAACCAAGTCCAGCAGGGGTGGTGATTCCAAAGGCGGTTTCGGACAAGTCAAAGTTAGTGGTTCCTAGAAGAGCGTTTGTCGTGACAGCCTAAAATGCGAGGAACCCACACGAGGTGATTACGGGTAAGCTAATCATAAACTCTTGCGAAGTTTACACCTTGTTAGATACCGGTGCTACCCATTCTTTTATTTCACCTACTTGTGCTCAACGTTTGAACTTGACTTCTGATAAATTAGACTTTGACTTATCTGTTGAAACTCCATTGGGAGAAACCTTTGTTACAACCATAGTTTACAAATCTTGCTTGATTCAAATTGGAACCCTTACCCTACCTGTTGATCTTATATCTTTAAAAATACTTGCATTTGATGTGATTTTAGGAATTGACTGGTTAACCACTTATCATGCCAAAATTGATTGTTTTCGTAAGGTTGTTAGTTTTCATATTCCTAACCAACCTGTTGTGCGAATTCAAACAACCAAACCCCTAAAATCAATCAATGTCATTTCAAGTCATAAAGCTATTCGTTTATTAAAAAATGGATGTCAAGCTTTCTTAGCTCATGTCACTGATCTAAACCAGAATACGTCAGATTTGAATAATATTTCTGTTGTTAATGAGTTTCCTGATGTATTTCCTGAAGAACTTCCCGATCTATCCCCAGAACATGAAGTTGAATTCTTTATTGACCTTGAGCCCGGTACAAAACCCATTTCTAAAACCCCATATCGAATGGCCTCTATTGGACTTCAGGAGTTAAAAGTCCAACTACAGGAGTTGCTAGACATCGGTTTTATACGTCCTAGTACGTCTCCTTGGGGTGCTTCTGTTTTATTCGTAAAGAAGAAAGACGAGAGTATGCGACTTTATATTGACTATCGGGAGTTGAACCATGTCACCATCAAGAATAGGTATCCGCTACCTCGTATTGATGACCTGTTCGCCAGTTGCAAGGAGCACAATTCTTTTCAAAGATCGATCTTCTTTCTGGATATCATCAGCTAAAGATTAAAACTGAGGATATTCCGAAGACTGCCTTCAGAACTCGGTACGGGCATTATGAGTTCTTAGTCATGTCTTTTGGATTGACTAATGCTCCTACTGCTTTCATGGATATGATGAATCGTGTATTTAAGGAATATTTGGATCAGTTTGTTGTTATCTTTATTGATGATATCCTCATCTATTCTAAAAGCAGTGAAGATCATGAGCACCACTTGAAGCTGGTACTTCAAAAGCTTCGTGAGAACAAGCTATATGCCAAGCTGAAGAAATGCGAGTTCTGGCTTGAGGAAGTAGCATTCCTTGGGCACGTGGTATCAAAACGTGGAGTATCTATTGACCCGGCAAAGATTGAAGCAATACAAAGTTGGGAGCAACCTAAGTCGCTGACCGAAGTACGAAGCTTTCTGGGCTTAGCTGGTTATTATCGGAGGTTCGTAGAGGAATTTTCTAGAATCGCTACTCCATTAACTCAGTTGAATCGTAAAGATATAAAATTCGTTTGGAGTGAGGAATGCGAGAAGAGCTTCCAAGAGCTCAAGAGGAGACTTATTTCGGCACCTATTCTGACGATACTATCTGGTTCGGATGGATTTATCATTTACAGCGACTCTTCGGGCAAAGGGTTAGGATGTGGTCTC
Source organism: Panax stipuleanatus (assembly GCA_020205555.1). Classification (NCBI taxonomy): domain Eukaryota; kingdom Viridiplantae; phylum Streptophyta; class Magnoliopsida; order Apiales; family Araliaceae; genus Panax; species Panax stipuleanatus. The sequence continues at coordinate 90,052,851 of CM035123.1, forward strand.
ATGCAACATGGGAAAGTCATAGCCTATGCCTCACGACAACTCAAAGAATATGAGAGGAATTATCCTACTCATGATCTAGAGTTGGCAGCTGTCGTTTTCGCATTAAAGATCTGGAGACACTACTTGTATGGAGAGAAAGTGGAGATCTATACGGATCATAAGAGCCTCAAATATTTCTTCACTCAAAAGGAACTCAACATGTGGCAACGACGTTGGCTTGAGCTGTTGAAAGATTACGATCATACCATTCAATACCATCCTGGAAAAGCGAACGTGGTAGCTGACGCATTGAGTAGAAGATCATATACGAGAACGAATGTGATGCTATCAAGGCCTATTTTGTGTGATTTACAAAAGATGGAGATAGAGTTCAAGACTCCGAGGACCCACATGATGATGTCAAGTATACGCGTAGAACCAACTTTAATTGATAAAGTTAAAGCTGCTCAAGCTACAGACCCGGAGCTGATGAATATGAGGAAGAATGTGCAAGAAGGTGCTATTCCAGAAGCAAGGATTGATGAAGAAGGAATACTTCGAGTCAACTCTAGACTTTGTGTTCCTAACGATTCTAACTTGAAGTATAGAATCATGATGGAGGCACACAACACACCGTTTGCAATCCATCCTGGGAGTACTAAAATGTATCGTGATCTTCGACATACATTTTGGTGGAGCAATATGAAGAGAGAGATCGCGGAGTTTATCTCGAGGTGTTTAACGTGTCAACGTGTAAAGGCGGAGCATCAAGTGCCGAAGGGTCCATTGCAACCACTTGAGATTCCAAAATAGAAGTGGGAACACATTACCATGGATTTCGTTACGGGTCTTCCCAAGGTTTCTCAAGGCATAGATACGATTTGGGTTATTGTTGATAGATTAACCAAGTCTACTCATTTCTTGCCTATACTAGAGACTTATTCCCTTGAACGTCTTGCTCATATGTACGTGAATGAGATTGTGAGATTGCATGGCATACCAATATCCATAGTTTCAGGATCGTGACCCAAGATTCACTTCACGATTTTGAGTCAGTTTGCAGAAAGCTATGGGCACGGAATTTACAATTCAGTTCGGCATATCATCCTCAAACAGACGGACAATCAAAAAGGACTATTCAAACTCTTGAAGATCTATTGAGACTCTGTGTTCTAGACTTCAAAGGGAGTTAAGATAAGTACTTACCATTGGTGGAATTCTCCTACAACAAAAGTTATCAGGCAAGTATAGGCGTGGCTCCATTCGAAGCGTTGTATGGACGAAAGTGTTGCTCTCCAGTATGCTGGGACAAGGTGGGTGAAGCAACATTGTTGGGACCAGAGTTAGTACGTATGACTACGAAAAAGATTCAAATGATCCGGTAACGGATACAAACCGCACAAGATCGACAAAAGAGTTATGTGGATCTTCATCGAAATGACGTGGAATTTAATGTTGGGGACCATGTGTTATTACGTGTTGCTCCGTGGAAGGGAGTTACGAGGTTTGGCAAGAGAGGAAAGCTCAATCCACGATTCATTGGTCCATTTGAGATCCTTGACCGAGTAGAAAATGTGGCCTATAGACTCGCTTTACCTCCAAGCATGTCTCGTGTTCATAATGTTTTTCACATATCCGTGTTGCGTAAATATGTGAAAGATCCAAACCACATTATTGAGTTAGAACTGGACTGAGATAGCTGAAGATTTAATGTATGAGGAAATACCTGTCAAGATTTTGGATAGGAAGGAGCATGTCCTACGCTTGAAAATTATACCTCAAGTTAAAGTTTTGTGGAGAAACCATGCTATTGAGGAAATGACCTGGGAGTTAGAATTGGAAATGAAAGCGAGGTATCCTCACTTCTTCGATATACCAGGTACGTACGTCAATTTCGAGGACGAAATTTCATAAGGAGGGGAGGATGTAAGACCCCGAATTTTATAAATAAAGATTTAATTTTCTTTATATATTATTTTGAAATAGTAAGGTGTTGATTTGATAAATGTGATAAGTTATGGATGAAATGTGCAAATATTTCTAAATAAGCAAGTAGTTATAAAATATTCATTGTTGTCGGATAATATTCGTTTGGTCGTGGAATATTCTTGTTGTCGGGGAATATTCGTACGACGGCGCAGTCATTTGTGGGCCCCACAACGGAATAACTGTCGGATATAGAAAGCGACAGAAATAACCTTTTTATAAATAACGGTAAAACTGTTACCGTTAAACTGTTGAAATATCCGGTGATAAAAATACAGTAATACGCGTTGTTGCACAGTAGCACACGGTATTATACAGTATTTCGAATTATTGATTCTTACGTAAGAAGGCATTTAATATTTTATAATTGCTACGTTGATATTTTATATGATTGATTCAATAATTGCTACGTTGATATTTTATATGATTGATTCAATAATTGTCACTGAACAGTATTTCACATTCTCAAATCAATAATTCATATTATTTGAATAATATTGTTAGATAGCATTATTGACAATGTCTAAGGAAGTTCTGTCTAGGAGGGGTTATTTAATTGCGCGCCAGTAAGGAAAAATCCTTATCGGAAAGCCCCCTCTTTCCTGAAAACGACCTGGTTGTTAATATTGTAGTTCTGTAATATTATTTGTGAATAAATAATTGTTGCTATATATGATAAGGAAATATTTATTCAATTTTGATATAAATGGTGAAATTTTTAGCAAAAGAGATAATTATTGAAAGTTTGGCATATTTTCTATGGAATTACAATTATTTCTCCGATAAAATATTCATTCAAATATATTATTATAATATATTATAAATGTTTAAATAATAATGTTATTATAATATATATATATATATATATATATAGTAGCCTTATTTTTTTCATTCCAAGTTGGTTTCCTACAAACCATTCCTTTGTTTTCAAAATAGTGTGGGCCCCAATTGTTGAAAATAAGAGGAGTTAGGCAAAATTTGGCAGAGAAGAAAAAAAAATTAGGCAGGTGGGTGGCGGAGGAAAATGTTAGGCAGAATGCTTTGCTTTTTTTCTCCCTCCGTTCCACTATAAATAGGGGGTAACCCCTCCTTCCTAAACCACACCTTCAATATCAGAAATTCTTATTCTATAGTATTGTGAGTATTTTCTTGAGTATAAGAATATTTTGAGGGTGGTTTTTGGTGCGAGATTTTCTCAGAGTAATATCCGATATACCAGTCAACCTAGTTTTCTACTAAGGTAAGGGATGTTATTTTCTTTTGTAAATGATGTTATTCTTTTCAATATCATTATATCAAAATATTGTCATGAATTTTATTATTAAATTCTTATTTTTTTTTGTCGGAGTTATTATTCACGTATACGGCACTATTCACGTATATGACACTATTCACGAAAAAAATTAAATTTTCTTTTATATGTCCAAGTTGCTTGTTAAGGTTCCTATCTTTGATTGGATCCAAGTTTTGAGCTCTATTCTTAAATTTTGCTCCATAAAGTATTATTATGGAGTATTTTTGAACTTGGATAAACTAAAATGTGAATCCTTAATCTTTGTCCTTTATCTCACTGGATTCGTTATTTATATTATTTTTCATCATCCTCAATCCTAAATGGTGATATAACTGAATATCTTTGGCCTGTAGAGCAAAGATGAATGATTACCTAATGAATATCTTTGGCCCGTAGTGCAAAGATGAACAGGTGTTGAGATGACATGACCACTGGTGATACAAATGAATATCTTTGGCCTGTAGTGCAAAGATGAATATTTGATTCGAGATGTATATTGATTGATGTTACAGGGATAAAATATTGATGATGGACTTTTAAATCATAGAAGATAGTAGGCTTCATTCTCTACTTAACTCTTCTAATGAATTGTTATTTTCGCTGCGAATATTGATCTAAAACTAGTTGTCAATAATATTTTATCTGAATTATTAAAGACTAACGATAAATTGTTCTTTATTATCTTAGTTATAACATTCTTTACTGGGCTAGTTGAGCTCACCCTTTTCATCTATTGTCCTCTTTAGGAAATGAGAATGTCGCAGGAACTAGTCGGAGGACAGAGTGATGGTCCGAGTTAGAGCAGTAGTAGTCCTCACTATTTCTAATAAATAGTGTGATAATAATTGTAATGAGGACTTAGTTAATGTTAATATTTTCTACATATTTGTATTGACACTCACAGTTGTGTGGTCGTATTTTGCACGACCGTGTGATATAAACGATTGTATTTGAATTCTGTACCATATATTTGGCGACTCAGAATGGGTTGGTAATGAACCTATTTTGGGGGCGTCACACATGGTCTACATAGACATCAATTACACCATGTGGCAAACAAATATTAACCATATCTCTTATACTAGCATCATCATAAACAAGTCTAATTCCATTATTTATATCTACTCCATCAGTTTTAAAATAAACACTTGATTGAGGATGATAACTAAGTTCAGTAGCTAAGTCATTAATAGCACCCTATACAAATATAATCATCGTCCAAACGTGGCATATGATAAACTGTACCTCCCACATACTCACATAAGGGAGCATAGATGAACTTCCCACCATAGTGTACATTAAATTGAACAACAGTATCCATCTGTAACATGCATAGGAAATATTTAGCAGAGGAGCAATATTGAAACTTGTTTATGATGGGTAAATAATAATATTTACCCATTTTAAATTTTGATGAAAAAAATAGAGCATAGCATAACCAACATTTGAAGGAATGTTGAAACTAATTACAGAGCATACATGTGGGGACAAAAGAAGACCAATATTTAGTAAAGAATGATTTTATATGTGTAAAACAAGAATCAATAACGAAAAAGACAAGGAAGAACATTGAATAATACAAAAGGGGACCATCGGTTGGGACATACCTGTCGAACGTTGATATCGAGCAAGTCACCACTTCTAACCAACGTGAATGACACCAAGATCTCCCAAAAATTCGATTTTGTTTCGATTTTCAATTGATCGATCAATTGAATGCTGAGATTACTTTGGAAGTTTTGGCTTAGGGCTCACTTGCCTAAATCTATTTTGGAACGAATTTGGACACAAAAAGAATGCTGAATTGGTTTTAGTCTCCTTGTGGGTCCATCATCTGTTAGATTGGTGGGAGATTTTCCCTCCCAATCCACCTAATATTGGCCACATAGGCTAAACAGTGCCACATCATTAAAATTTTACACGTGGAAATCGTTTTTGTTCAATTCCGTCTAAAGTCAACTGACTTAACGGATTTACCAACGTTGTGTTAGTAAAATGTAGTTTAATGAGTTGACTGTAAGAAAAAAAAGTTTAGTGACCCATCTGTAAGTTGACATAAAGTATAGTGACTTGGAAAGCATTTAACCCTTACCGAATGTGCTTCAGAAACAACAAGAAACTCAAAATAATTCATGCTATTATATCCCATAGACCACACATTATCCTGAAGTTCACTTTCAGATGAATGATAAGTTGAGTTAGATGTCATATCTGTTAGATAGTCATTAAATTCAGTAAGGGATGCTGAATCTTCTGTAATGTTAGCATTATCATCAGTACTGTTGGGTTTGTATGTAACGCAATCATGCAATCAAATCACATAAATAGGGCGGAAGCGTAAAAACTAGGTTTTCAAAATTTATACAAACCCATAACCATGATCATGCTTTGTGCTTGTTATCAATAACAGAAAAGAGAGAACATGGAATTATACCTTTGAAGATCTAAGCTTCCTCAGGTACAAGTTCTACTCCTTTGATTCCTTTGATTCCTCTGATAGTGGCTCCTTCCCTTGAATAATGTCAGCCACCCAAATGTTTGGCCTCTAACGGTGATCCACCAAGGAAGATGAAGAACTCAAGAAGATGGGTTATTGGCTTAACCCTTGTTTCTATCTCTATAGAATATGTGTACTCCCAACTCTTGAAAAATTTCACATCCCTTATTTCTGATATAAGACTCTCTTATATAGATATTAGGTTAACCCTCCTAATCCAATTAGAATAGGGTTTTATTTAATTAATTAATTAAATACTTTTAATTAATTTATATCCTAATCTTTATTAGGATTGAGAGAGAGTACTGATATTATATTAATTCCTAAACTCCTTTAGAATTAAAATAATAATAATAATAATATTAATAAGACTCCTCTTATTAATTTATATTTAATATTTCTAAAATATTAAATAATAAACATTAAGCTATTTAATTTATTCTATCATCATAGATTAAATTAATTATACTTAATGCATTATTACTATCATGCCATTTTCTTCTTAAATAATTCTTCTTCCTTTTATGGTGTGACCCTTTAGGTTCTCCATATTAAACCGGTTGTGAATAAATCAATTAGAACAATTCTAATCTTATTTAAATAAACAAATTAAACTAATAATCTATTTAAATAAATAACATTTATTCTACAATAGGGATAAGCCTCCCTAGCGATCAACGACTTTCAGATAATATAGATTTCAACATTAATCATAAAAGAACCTGTGAGTTAATAGTTACCGTACAATTCAATCCTTCCACCATACAATGTCCCAATTAAATATAAGACATGAATTTACTGTCAAGTCTTAATTTATTTAATCATATGTATTTCGATTAGAAAATGCACAACTCCAAATAATGCAAATTAGAAACCTCTTTCTAATTTCATTCTACCTTGGCCAAGGATTCCTGGGTTGTCATTTAACGAATCACATAGGACATATCTCCTCTTTTACTAGAGGTGGTAGATTCTTTATTGATCATTCATTATCTCCATATGTAACTCATTACACCCAAGCATACCCTATATATGTCTTAAAAGGCCTTAAGGAATTAGTCAAAGTATAATTTGTTACATACAAGATACTATGATGATCTCAAGTCCAAGGATCACATGTACTACTATCACATTAGGAATTCCTATTGACAGGCGAGTAAAACTGCATTAGGTATTCCATAGCGAGTCACGTTCAGTGAACTTATTCTCCAATAAGCACCTACATACTTGCTTTAGTGTCTCCACACAAATGACCATGAGATCAGTCATCCTCATCCAATGAGCAAGCAACATATGTACCAATCTATCCGGATTTACTAATCCCCTTTTTAGTAATCCCACGATTGGGAACTATTTTAGTTTTAAAGCTTTCTAAGAATTTAGATCTCATTAGCATGATCAACATCATGATTCTAAAAGCATTGCTTAAAACTATGGGTTATTTACATATTATAAAAACAGCACCATGTAGATAATTAAATGCCTTTAATAAATAAATATTTTATTAATAAATAAATAAGATTGTTTACAAAGTATGTGCTTTATCATCATACATGATTGGCTTGTATGCACACTACTATCAATCTCCCACTTGCACTAAAGCCAATCGCCATGGTATCTCATACCCATCTTCTCTAAGTGACGATCAAACTGCTGTTGTGTTAAAGCTTTAGTAAATGGATCTGCAATGTTGTCTTGAGAGTCTACACGCTCCAAGGTGACGTCTCCTCTTTCAATGATCTCCCTGATCAAGTGAAATCGCCGCAACACGTGTTTAGATTTCTGATGAGACCTGGGTTCCTTAGCCTGTGCAACCGCTCCGGTGTTGTCATAGTATACGGGAACTGCTTCTCCAATGCTAGGAACCACACCAAGTTCAGTTATGAACTTCTTCATCCAAACAGCTTCCTTTGCAGCTTCACTTGCAGCTATATACTCTGCCTCTGTCACTGAATCAGCAACCGTTTGCTGCTTGGAACTCTTCCAACTCACTGCACCTCTGTTCAAGGTAAACACATACCCTGAAATAGATTTACTGTCATCTTGGTCTGTTTGAAAACTTGAGTCCGTGAATCCCTCGAGTTTTAATTCAGACCCACCGTAGACAAGAAAAATATCTTTAGTCCTTCTCAAGTACTTTAGGATATTTTTCACTACCTTCCAGTGCTCTTCTCCTGGATTCGACTGGTATCTGCTTGTTACACTAAGTGCGTGAGCAACATCCGGTCTAGTACATATCATACCGTACATGATAGATCCTATTGCAGAAGCATAAGGGATCTTACTCATACGGTCTCTCTCCTCAGGTGTCTTTGGGGCCTGTTTCTTGGAGAGATGTATTCCATGGCTCATCGGCATGAGACCTCTTTTGGAATCTTCCATGCTAAACCTCTTTAGCATTGTATCAATGTACGTTCCTTGGGATAAGCCGAGCATCCTTTTAGATCTATCTCTATAGATCTTTATCCCCAAAATATAGGATGCTTCACCCAAGTCCTTCATAGAGAAGTTTTTAGATAACCAGATTTTAATGGATTGTAACATAGGAATGTCATTCCCTATCAGTAATATATCATCAACATATAATACAAGGAATGATACTGCGCTCCCACTAACCTTCTTGTATACACATGGTTCATCCTCGTTTTTGATAAAATCAAACTCTTTGATTGTCTCATCAAAACGAATGTTCCATCTACGAGAAGCTTGCTTCAACCCATAAATGGATCGTTGTAGCTTACAGACTTGATTTGTTCCAACTTTTGAAATAAATCCCTCTGGCTGTGTCATATACACATCCTCCTCAAGTTTCCCATTGAGGAAGGCCGTTTTCACGTCCATCTGCCAGATCTCATAGTCGTTGTAAGCTGCAATCGCAAGCAAAATCCGAATGGACTTGAGCATGGCTACTGGTGAGAAGGTTTCATCATAGTCAACTCCTTGTCTTTGTTTGAAACCTTTTGCAACCAGTCGGGCCTTATAGGTCTCTACCTTTCCGTCTGCTCCAGTCTTTTTCTTAAAAACCCATTTACACCCAATAGGTTTAATACCTTCAGGTGGTGAAACCAAAGACCATACTTTGTTTTCATACATGGAGTCCATTTCAGATTTCATGGCTTCAAGCCATTTCCCTGAGTCTTTATTACTCATAGCCTGTTCGTAATTTAATGGATCATCATCATTCATGATGTGTACCTCATCGTCATCCTCTATAACCAATCCATACCTCTCAGGTATCTTCGGTACTCTTCCAGATTTACGAACATGGTGTGGTACAGTAGGTTCTTCTACTTGGTTAGGTACCTGACTTTGATCCGTGGTAACTTGTGGTTCTTGAACTTCTTCAAGATATATCTTACTCCCACTGACCCCTTCATGGATAAACTCTTTCTCCAAGAAGGTAGTATGTTTCGCAACAAACACCTTTTGATCAGTTGGATGATAGAAATAATACCCTACGGTTTCTTTAGGGTATCCCACAAATCTACACTTATCGGATTTAGTCTGTAGCTTATCATTTTCAAACTTTTTGACATAAGCTGGACAACCCCAAGTCTTAACATGCTTAAGATTTGGTTTCCTCCCTTTCCACATCTCATATGGAGTCTTTGGGGCGGATTTGGTAGGTACCTTGTTAAGTAGGTATGCAGCCGTTTCTAGGGCATATCCCCAGAAGGAAATTGGAAGGTTGGTAAAACTCATCATGGATCGAACCATGTCCAACAGTGTTCGATTTCTCCTTTCAGATACTCCATTTAACTGTGGTGTACCTGGAGGAGTCCATTGTGAGATTATACCATTTTCTCTGAGACAATTGAGAAACTCACTGCTTAAGTATTCTCCACCTCGATCTGATCGAAGTATCTTAATACTCTTGCCCGTTTGTTTCTCTACTTCACTTCTGAACTCTTTGAACTTTTCAAATGATTCTGATTTGTATTTCATTAAATACACATATCCAAATCTTGAGTGATCATCAGTGAAAGTAATAAAATAAGAATACCCACCCCGTGCACTTGTTGTCATAGGTCCACAAACGTCTGTGTGAATCAATGCCAACAACTCTGTAACTCTCTCCCCTTTTCCACTAAAAGGAGATTTAGTCATTTTACCCATGAGACAAGTTTCACAAGTTGGATATGATTCATAATCAGATAGGTCGAGGAGCCCATCTTTATGCAACTTGGATAATCTTGTTTCATTGATATGACCGAGTCTACAGTGCCACATATAGGTATAATTAATATCATCTCTTTTCCTTTTCTTAATTTGTTCAATTTGAAATATATTTTCTTGCAAGTCAAGTGTATAAAGTCCATTTCGCAAATTTCAATACCATATAAAACATCGTCTTTATAAATAGAACAACCATTGTTCTTTATAATAACGTCAAAACCTTCCATATCCAATACAGAAATTGAAATAATATTTTTAATAATATTCGGAACATAATAACAATTATTAAGATAAATGGATTTGCCCGAAGGCATTGCTAAACAATAAGTTCCTACAGCTAATGCAGCAACTTTTGCTCCATTTCCCACTCGTAGGATCACCTCATCTTTGTTCAGCTTTCTACTTCTGACCAGTCCCTGCACAGTATTACATATGTGAAAACCACAGCCGGTATCCAATACCCAAGTAGAATTATGACTTTCAGAAAAATTAATTTCAATCATAAACAAACCTTGATTGGAAGTCGAAGCTTCTCCAAGCTTCTTCTCTGCTAGAAACTTCTTGCAGTTCCTCTTCCAATGTCCCGACTCATTGCAATGAAAGCACATTCCTTTAGCTGATTCAGGTTTCTTTTGCTCCTTTTCTTTCCCTTTTCCCTTAGCCTTCTTAGATTTCTTCTTTTCAGAAGACACCTTGGGCCTCTTCCTTTTATTGGAAGAATCCACCATCAAGACATGGTTCTTCTTGGATGAGAAGTGACCTTCTGCAGTTTTCAGCATGTTAAGCAGCTCAGGTAAGCTGACATCTAGTTTATTCATGTGAAAATTAACCACAAACTGCGAGAAGGTCTCAGGGAGTGACTGCAAGACCAAGTCTTGACTCAACTCCCCATCCATGACGAACCCAAGCTGTCCAAGGCGTTCAATCAAATTGATTACCTTCAGAACATGAGTCTCGACGGCAGTGCCCTCGGTCATCCGAGATCGGAAGAGCTCCTTAGATATCTCATATCTAGCAGTCCTACTCTGTTCACCATACAACTCCTTGAGGTGAAGCAGCATAGCAGGAGCATCTATTTTTTCGTGCTGACGCTGAAGCTCGTTATTCATGGATGCGAGCATGATGCATTGAGCCACAGATGCATCATCTTGCCACTTATTGAAAGTGGCAATCTCTTCCTCAGAGGCTGTTTCTGAAACAGATTCAGGGATAGTGGAATTTAGGACATAAGAAATCTTTTCAGCAGTGAGAACAATTCTCAGATTTCTTAGCCAGTCCTCATAATTCGGGCCGGTAAGCTTATTTGCATCAAGTATGCTTCGTAGTGAGATTAGTGATTTTGACATTTTTAAAATTCTGCATGTGAAAAGACAACATTTTAGCAAACATTCATTTTATTAACTTTGCATACCAAAATAAATTTAGGTCTTTATTTTAAATTGGTATCTCCCACTATTTTCATCAAACTATATTACCCTCACTCATATAGTTCGGCAACATCTAATTAAAGATTTGCTAGTGAGATTAAGGATCCCATTTCAAATGTATATAACCTTGTGGATAGCACAACAAGCGATATACAAATAAATAGGTAGACAACTCTTGTCAATTACATCACCATGTAACTCCTTTTATTTTGCCTCTTAAATCATAATGGTCATGTGTGTGCACATCCGAACTAAAATGATTTAAGTTAAGTCCAGCCTAGCACTTCCATAAATTAAAAAAGAAAATTTTCAGTCCTTGTGGATAGCACAACAAGACTAGATCGTTCAATTTTCTTGATAAGCATCAAATGTGATTAATTAACATCTTAAATATTCAATACTCGCCTTGTGGATAGCACAACAAACTCATATTAAATATTTAATACTCTATTAACTAATCATGCTAGAAGGCGACGTTCGATATTCCAAATATCATTTGAACGCTTCAGACTTAATATTATTTCTTTGAGGGGTTTGTTATTATTTGTCTCATCTTTTTAAGCGCGCATTCACATATATATATAAAATACGCGTCATTTTATTAAACATGCGAAGCATGTTTGTATAAAATATAATATATATAATATTTAGCATGCAATATAGAATACTATATTCTACCCGGATTGATTATGGACTTTTATTCTAGTTTGGTTCACTAGAGCCACCAAGTGAACCAAAAGGTCAAACCTAGGAGTGCAAGAATTTAAATTTTAAATGTAACTATTACATTTAAACCCGGGCTCCATACAAACGGGTCTTCACGCGCTCCTCGCTCCTTGGTCTCCAATTTCTTCAAAATAATTCTAACTATCTCTATTACATTAACTATTTAAAATTAAATAGAAACCTTGATCAGCAGTCAAGGGGAAGTACATAGAAAGGAGATAGAATTTACATCGAGAATAAAACTAGAGAAGACGAGGTACGCAGACCCCATTTTATAAAACCCATACATTCAAGCATTCATCCAAAATAAAATCCAATCACATTGGTCATAGTCCATAATCAACCCCATTTATTATCATACACATCAACATATGCATCAATAAATATCCATTCATCTCATGAATAACAATGTTATTCCATATATGGATCGATGTTATTTAATGGACAAAAGTTTTGCTAAATTTTATTTTTGAAACAAAATAAACTCTTTTATTTTAATCAAAAATAAATCCAAATTAAACTCCTTTAATTTTAGCATTCTGAAATCATATTTCAGATAAAATAAACTTCTTTATTTTAAAACTTTATCAATTAAATAAACAGTTTACTTAATTAATTAAAATCAATTTTCAGGGTCTGTCCAGGTACCGGCGCAGCTGCGCCAGTAATGAACTGGGTAGCTGCGCAGGTAGACGGAAGCAGCAGTTTTTGCAGACCGGCGCAGCTGCGCCAGTAATGAACTGGGCAGCTGCGCTGTTCGCCACAGAAACTTGCAGAAAACGATTTTTGTCCAGAAAAACGATCCAAATTTCACATCAATTCATACATGGAATTATAAAATTGATAATTAGCACAAAGTTAGGCTCTGATACCACTGTTGGGTTTGTATGTAACGCAATCATGCAATCAAATCACATAAATAGGGCGGAAGCGTAAAAACTAGGTTTTCAAAATTTATACAAACCCATAACCATGATCATGCTTTGTGCTTGTTATCAATAACAGAAAAGAGAGAACATGGAATTATACCTTTGAAGATCTAAGCTTCCTCAGGTACAAGTTCTACTCCTTTGATTCCTTTGATTCCTCTGATAGTGGCTCCTTCCCTTGAATAATGTCAGCCACCCAAATGTTTGGCCTCTAACGGTGATCCACCAAGGAAGATGAAGAACTCAAGAAGATGGGTTATTGGCTTAACCCTTGTTTCTATCTCTATAGAATATGTGTACTCCCAACTCTTGAAAATTTCACATCCCTTATTTCTGATATAAGACTCTCTTATATAGATATTAGGTTAACCCTCCTAATCCAATTAGAATAGGGTTTTATTTAATTAATTAATTAATACTTTTAATTAATTTATATCCTAATCTTTATTAGGATTGAGAGAGAGTACTGATATTATATTAATTCCTAAACTCCTTTAGAATTAAAATAATAATAATAATAATATTAATAAGACTCCTCTTATTAATTTATATTTAATATTTCTAAAATATTAAATAATAAACATTAAGCTATTTAATTTATTCTATCATCATAGATTAAATTAATTATACTTAATGCATTATTACGATCATGCCATTTTCTTCTTAAATAATTCTTCTTCCTTTTATGGTGTGACCCTTTAGGTTCTCCATATTAAACCGGTTGTGAATAAATCAATTAGAACAATTCTAATCTTATTTAAATAAACAAATTAAACTAATAATCTATTTAAATAAATAACATTTATTCTACAATAGGGATAAGCCTCCCTAGCGATCAACGACTTTTCAGATAATATAGATTTCAACATTAATCATAAAAGAACCTGTGAGTTAATAGTTACCGTACAATTCAATCCTTCCACCATACAATGTCCCAATTAAATATAAGACATAGATTTACTGTCAAGTCTTAATTTATTTAATCATATGTATTTCGATTAGAAAATGCACAACTCCAAATAATGCAAATTAGAAACCTCTTTCTAATTTCATTCTACCTTGGCCAAGGATTCCTGGGTTGTCATTTAACGAATCACATAGGATATATCTCCTCTTTTACTAGAGGTGGTAGATTCTTTATTGATCATTCATTATCTCCATATGTAACTCATTACACCCAAGCATACCCTATATATGTCTTAAAAGGCCTTAAGGAATTAGTCAAAGTATAATTTGTTACATACAAGATACTATGATGATCTCAAGTCCAAGGATCACATGTACTACTATCACATTAGGAATTCCTATTGACAGGCGAGTAAAACTCTATTAGGTATTCCATAGCGAGTCACGTTCAGTGAACTTATTCTCCAATAAGCACCTACATACTTGCTTTAGTGTCTCCACACAAATGACCATGAGATCAGTCATTCCTCATCCAATGAGCAAGCAACATATGTACCAATCTATCCGGATTTACTAATCCCCTTTTTAGTAATCCCACGATTGGGAACTATTTTAGTTTTAAAGCTTTCTAAGAATTTAGATCTCATTAGCATGATCAACATCATGATTCTAAAAGCATTGCTTAAAATTATGGGTTATTTACATATTATAAAAACAGCACCATGTAGATAATTAAATGCCTTTAATAAATAAATATTTTATTAATAAATAAATAAGATTATTTACAAAGTATGTGCTTTATCATCATACATGATTGGCTTGTATGCACACTACTATCAAGTACATCTGCCATTAGATGATGGCTGGATGGAGGAAGCAAAGAATTCAAGCAATACATTCATAACCTTCTCAACATCATATTTGCACTGACCCAAACAAGCAGGTAGGGGTGCTCAAAAAATTCGATCTTTTCAGTTTTTTACCGAACCGGTTGATACCGGTATCAGCGGTACCGATTTTTTTCGGTACCGATAGCGGTAATGAAAATTTTGAATTCGATAAAAATCGAAATACCGAAAAAAACCAAAATTTAATAATAAAAAATTATTTAATTATTTAATATAGTAAATTGTATAACTGTATAAGAGCCTCAACCCACTTTAGTGAGTCTTCAAGTCTAATGCTTGAATCGTTTGAGTGTTATCACATCCTCTTACTAGCAGTCTTTAATCTCGTACTCGATGTATCTGATGTAGGTCAAGTCTCTTGTTATTCTCTCTCTTGTCTTAGCAAGTTTGTAGGCACATTATTCTTTCTCCTTAGGTTCCCAGACATAGATCCTCATAAACCTTATCTATAACCTCTTTTACTGTTTTTGCTTATTCCTTGTGATAAATTTTACTATTACTAGTCCACTTCACTAATGAATTTGTTTAAGCAATCAAATGTCAATCATGCAAACAATTCCTTTAGAAGAAAATTTGTGAAAACTGTACTTACGCTTTTATGTTACCCCATGAATTAACTAGCGGCAATTGGGACAAAAGAATATAAAATTTACTTGTATTAAATAAGTATTGGCATTTTGTAAACACAATATGGGATTAGATTTATTTTTTGATTTCAAGTTCCAGAATCCACACTGTAATAGTTATATTATGTTCCACTTCAAATCTTCAATACACAAATTCTGCATCTGATTGTTCAAAACAGGCCTCATTTCTTAGTTTTAAAAAAATTTGTTAATATATATAAAAAGTATTTAATTATTGCAGTATAACCGAAAAAACCTTTATCGATTTTGTATCGAACCGGTACCGAAACCGGTACCGGTTCTTGATTTTCCAGTATTTTCAGATCGATATCGGTTCTGTTTTTTTAACGATGAGCACCCCTACAAACAGGTGCATCAAAAAAATTTGAGCCAACTGGAGTGAAAACCCCAGAAAAGTCAGCCATGTAGTCGACCTTGTAATCAGCCAGAATCTCTTCCAACTTCCTTATGCTAGCAACCTTGATCTCCCTCCCATTTATTTTTAAATTATATTCATCCAATATTGTGACCGTTCCATAACACTTGTTTTCTTCATTAGAAACCATGAATTCTTCTTTTCATGTACTGATTTCAACTCTACTAACATCCGAGTGGCTATCTTTGTCTCTGAACTTCTGTCCAAAGTCACATAACAGGCCCTCATCTTTAGAGGGCAATGAAGGTTTTTCTGCATCTTGCTCCATTTTATTGACTTCCATTTCCTTCACAACAATGGCTTTTTGTAGTATTTCAGATTGTTCCGCCAAATCCTCAAGATAATATTGATGAATTTTAGCATGGCTATACGCAATAGAGAGGGATTTTGGACATAACTTTTGCGCCCAACTTCTTAACCCCTCATTTAATCCCTTTATAAAGCACTCAACAAAAATTATATCTGTTAACCCTTGATTTTGATTTGAAACCACCAATTGCAACTTATGGAACCTTTCAATATACTCAAATACTAAGCCTTCTTGATGGAGCCTATTGAATCTAAGCCTAACAATCTCAGTTGGATCCAACCCTTCCCTAATGAGTTTTTCATTCATAATTTCCAACATAGTATCAAGTGTGCTCCAAATTGACTTAAAAACATCTATGTTTTGAACCATTTTGGAATAAAACAGAAATTAGAACCGTAGATGGAGAAAATTGATCTATTTACAGAATTGGAACAATGATTTTCTAGTTTCATAATGTCACTGGGTTTAATTGCTGACAATAAAATGGATCAAAAATGAAAACATGGAAGTCTAAATATAAAGTACAGAAGAATTTGAGAGAAATAATGTAGGCCTTAAGAAATTGAGGAAGAAGAACAAATTGGACCCAAAAATGACAAAATATAAAATAAATGCAAGGATTAACAAGAAATGAGACTTACAGAACTTTTTATTATATTCCTGTAGTTGAACACAACGAATTTGCCTGTTAAAGATCTAGGTTTTCCAGGTGGCTTTATTCAGCAAGTTAGCATCAGCAAGATTAGATAGTAACAAAGTTTCTAGGGTGTAAATTTTTAATGGTTTTTTTTTTGGGTTTGAAAATGATAAAGAAAAAGAATTAAAAGAAAGAATACAAAATTAAAATTGATGGGAGATTAAGATGGAATAGAGGTTCAATTAGCAAAAGATGAAGAAGATTTTTGAAATTAGGGCCAAAGAAGGAACAGCTCTAATACCAATTGTTATGGAATGGAACGAGTTCTCCCCATTTCAATAAAAAAACCAGTTAAGAAAAGAAAAAGAAAAAGAGTATCAAGAAAGCAAAAATGGTGGAATAACAAGGAAATGTAAGAAAATGGCTAAAGAGAGAAATATTGAAAGAGAAACAATTGCATTTTCATAATTCTCCATATCCTTTTACAATACCAATACATTCTTAAATAGCTTCAATTCTACTCCTATAACCAAACATTGCACTAACTACACATTTTAATTATAACTACAGTTAACTAACTATGACTAACATTTTTCCTATTTATTAATATTCCTATCACATAACATATCAATAAAGAACCAGTTAAGAAAAAGAAGAAACACATAGTATCAAGAAAGCAAAAATAGTGGAAGAACAAGGAAATGTAAGAAAATGGCTAGAGAGCGAAATATTGAAAGAGAAACAATTGTATTTTCATAATTCTCCATATCCTTTTACAATACCAATACATTCTTATATAGCTTTAATTATACTCCTATAACCAAACATTACACTAACTACATATTTTAACTATAACTACAGTTAACTAACTATCACTAACATTTTTCCTATTTATTAATATTCCTATCACATAACACATAGTAACAATATGTAGGTTTGTCATAGATTTTTCACAATAACACCAAATAACTGACTTTTCCTAATTTCGCTACAAATGTTTTTTCAACCCTCATTGACTAAGACTCAATTTTCAATACCCTTATGCCCTTCTTGGAAGGAAGAAGTGCCAAATTATCCGAACAGATCAAATCAAAAATATATATGGAACAATCAATTTACAAAGACAAGAAAACAAAGCAGGTAACCTGTTCACCTAGAGCAAAGATTATAATTATACAATGAAGGAAAAAATAGAAAATGTCCCCTCAGATTGTCGAAAGGGTGAAGTTATTCTGTAGGAGGTGTAGGAATTGTAGGAGGTGTAGAAGGTGAAGACAATGACAGGTTCAATAGAAAGCCAACCATAATTCCAATGAGTGCCACGAAAAGTGCAAATCGGAAAGAAAAGCCTGGGTCACTTTTCCGATTCCTTCTTCTCTTCAACATTTCCTGCAAGAATGGGGAAAACAAAAAAAATATGAAAATGGAGGTCATCCCTTATGTAGCTGCAATAAAAATAAAAGAGTGTAAACTGTAATAACGCATTAATTTTTATGGTGAGTTGAATGATAATGACTTCAATCGAACTTTCATCAATCTCATGACCGGTCATTTCTATGTATTTTATTTTGACACATCAGTCTCATGCCAGGTGATGCTAGGAAACCACGTGGACGGACAGGTATGCCAACCTGACCTCGAGAGTTCATACTGAAAGAGAATATTGTTGATGATACATGTAAGTTGGAGTCCCACATTGCAAAATATGGGTCAAGATTTTATGGCTAAACCTTTGTGTTAAGATTGGATTTCCAATATACACTACCTCCTTTCCAAATTAGAGATACAGAGACTTTTTGGAGTCAATTTGTGAAATCTTACAATTAATTAAAAATCAATACGAATTTGTTTGATTTTACTATAAACAACTGTAAGTATTGTAAACTAATTAAAAAGTACTACTAATTACCGTGTTGTTTTCAAAACTTAAACAAATTCAAATAATGCTACCTATCACATAATTTTGAGTTACATAATGCTCACATACACACAAATGCATATTGTGGGCCCTGCGTGACATGCAGGGCCCACAAATATGCATGTGTGTGTATGTGAGCTTTATGTGACCCAAATTATGTGATAGTAGCATTGCTCAACAAATTCCTATCAATTTTGAAGGTCAGAATTTAGCAAATTGACTATAAATCTTAATTTGGAGCAGGAGTATATTAAACCTTCCATTTGTGCACGGTTACATGGGGGCTCCCCATCTCCCTTAACTGGTGAAATCAATGTTATGGTATATGAAATTTCTAAGCTATTAAGTGATGGAGGTCACACTCTAGGGAAGAACAGTAACGTGAGGGTCTCAAGAAAGTATGGTGGTGCAAGTGTGGAATATGGGTTCTTAGAAAAATTCATGTTAACATGTGGCTAATTCGATGATTTTAGGTCTAATTTATGGAGTGACTAGAGGGGTACTTATAAAGATATAGGCTTACGAAGAAGGTGCTAGTTCAGGGGTAGATTGTCAATTTACATGCAAGATAAAATATTTAAAATAAAAGAAAAAGAAAAAGGGATCGATATACATTAATACATGAATGAGCCAAAGAACTAACGCTTAATGATTCAAGCAAGATCGATTGAAGATGACTATTAGACCATACCAAACAGGCAAACATCAGATTTCAGCAAACTTTAAACCACATAAGTTGATCCTTACTTTTTGGCATAAAAAATATCTTAAAAGTCCCTTGGTAGAAATTGTCACCCTCTATGCCTACATATGACATTCCACATAACATCGGTTTGTCTCCCTTTTGAAATGTCATGTAATTTTTTTCCAATTAGAAAAATATAAATTCGTAACTACATAAATGAAAATCTGATTTTTTTTTAAATCAACTTTACAGGTTGAGACCTAACAAGATTCTTTGGTAAACCTTGACATAATGACAGTCTTCTAAACAGCCAAAAACTAAATATTCATTTGCATTCGTGTGTGTGTGTGTGTGTGTATATAGGTTGGTCGGTTATGTAATTAATTTTAATAATAAAAATGTGTGTGTGCATATAGAAATTAATTACACTAGAACCAACTATATTGGGCAAGAAAGGTAGAACACACTAACCAACTCCTGTTGCAGTTGCTGCGTTTGTTGGACAGCTGCATCTCTTTCATCTCTTAGTCGCTGCAAAACCTGATTCTACATATTCAGAAAAGAGACAAAAAAGTCGAACATGAAAAAAAAAGAAAAAGAAGAGGACCAAGTCATCAAATCAAACATCGACGAATAGATTAAACGTGTTTCATCACATTGACTAGTGAACATTGAGAATTCCCGCTTTACATACGCTACCATTCAAGGAAAACTGAAATGAAGACCAAAAACTGAGAGACCAAGCTGTACTGTATATGTATACAAGATCAAGTAACATTCAGGATTCAAATAAAGAGAACAACCCAAATTTTTATGATTTTGTTTTGATAGTCAGGCCAAATTTGGAATTCAACACGTAAAAGTACGACTTTTCAACAATTCCCCAGAGATTTTTATGCATATTTCTATGGCAATATAGCAAATATGAAAGCACGTGGTTCCAGATACCAGTAAAGGTCCCGATGCCTCATGGATAGTTCATATGAGCATATATTCGAACTTCCAAGGAAAAATAATATTGCAAAGAAAAAGAAAGAGACATTACTAACTTACTATGTAAATAGGTAATGTTAGGGATCCCAAATTTTATGTGCCAAAATACACGACATATTACATTGGTTGCTTAATATATACATTTATTACATATGGTACCACCATGATGTTGAGCAACCAATATTTTTAATGTAACCCCAGCATTAATCCTATGTAAATAGGTGACCCAGAAAACAAGGGTTGGAAACATGTATAAATACCTGAAAACTAAAAAAAGTAACAGAAACAGAGGACTTGCTTGCAGAAGACACCAGAAACCGCGACAAAGTTGGCTTTCAACAGGATAGTACGTTAAAAGCAATGACTAGTGCTGAGATCTTTTATATGTTGGCTAACATGCTACATAGCACATCAGAGGCAAAATATTATTCTCTCTATCCAAAATGAGATTCTCATTTAACTTTTTTATACGCATATTATGGTTTTTAAAAAGACACATAGGAATTACTTTTTGATAACTTTTTCCAAATCATAATTTTAAAAATTATTTCAAAGAAACAATCCTTAACATGCATAAAAAAGTCAAATGATGCTCGTCTTAGGATGGAGGGAGAAGTTTGTTCTCCATACCAGATTTACTCATTAATGGATAAAAAGAGAGAACTCAAAACCTACTCACAGTTAGACCTGGTAAAGTAAGTCAAGAACCATAGGTCAACCCAAAACCACTTATTTTTATTGGGTTGGTTATCTATTTTGCATAATGTAGTTCAGTTCAGTTTTGGATCCAGATTTTAAAATAGAAATCTAGGCCCAATGCAGATAACTATTTTCAACCCCCATTTATCAAAACAGTACATGACTTGACTCTCTTCTGACTTCTCCCTCTCTCACAGAAAAAAGAACTTTAATTTTTATCTCCTCACCTTGGTTGCCTCTTCCCCTTCCATTAACAGGAACATTTATTCCTGTGGTGTCTTTAAGGTTAGATCTCTCTCTCTACTCACACACACACACACATATATTTTGTATATATTGATCAATACATACATAATTAAGTGAAGTTGTATTTACATATTTAGAATTGCTCCTACTTTCTGTGATATAATATAACTCCTCTGTTGCAAAAAAGAAAAAGAAAAAATATTAGTTACATTTAGTTTTAGACAAAACAATTATAATGTAATATATTGATATGAGAATAAATTAAATTTTAGACAAAATAATTATAAAATTTTAAGAAAGTATTACTAATTAAAATAAGTATAAGTTAAATAAATCACACTAATTTTGACTTTAAATGCATCTCAAATGTATTTTAAAAAGTCAAACTTTATTTTATATTTTGGAACGGAGACAGTATTATTTTTGGAAAAATGATATATTGCAAATGCTTATGTCGATTATTTAATTGTCAGTTACAATGATAAGTATTAGTGCTAATTTTTATATATATTTTCGTTACTTATGGGAAAATGATATATATAAGTCTTTAGAGGAGCAAATCAAGAAAATATCATAAACTAATGGGAATTCTTTGTTGCATCTGTACTCCAATTTTTTTATTTTATTTTCGTTATTTATGTGTTATCCGATTTATCAACGAGATTTAATAATTTTTGGCTTTCAGATCAATCATAGTACAACATCACAATTACTCTTGGGTCGATGAGAAAGAGGTGCCTGTACAATTTAGAGGAGCATCTCGCTTTTCTATTTGGGTTGGGAGCACATATCTACTATTTGTTAGAGAGACTAAAATATGGTTAACTAGGTTCAACCTATAACTATATGGGTCCAAACCATTTAACCTATATTATAAATGGCCTTATAAAGTTTTGGTTTCTAATTGACCCATACCCACTTTTCTATAGCCCAAAACCAACTATAATTACTTTTTGTCAGGTCTACTCACAGTTACCAAATATTGTAATGGAAAACAATTGCAGAACATCTGCTACATGTAAAAGGATTTAGTTAATTAAATTGTTAATGGAAAAATGAGGAAATGAACTTGTAGAAATAGTGCACCAGAAAAAGAGATAGTAAAGGACCAATTACTTACATCATCATTGGTTACAGAGCTGCGCATCTGCATTAATGAGGGAGAAGATGTTATGGCTTAGAAAGTTTAACACAAGATTTTTTTCACATACAGACATTAACTGACAAATAAGTTGAAGTTAAATGCCTGACAACTTATTTTCGTCCACTAACCTCAGATTATGAGTCAGATAGATTAACAAAAACTTTTTTCGTAAAAAGTATAGACTGCTCTCTGTGTTCAACAAAAAGAGTCTCATTTGATTTTTTTTCCTACTTAATTTCCGACATCCTAAAAATTCAAAATTAATGTGAAATTAATTGAATTTAATTAATGCAACGGTTAATATTGTAAACTAATTAAATTATTACCAAGTAGAAAATAGTTGTTTTAAAAATTAAAATAAATTCAAATTACAATTTGAATTTTAGAATTTTGCAAATTTACTAAGATCAAAGATAAATGGGATTCTTTTTGTGGAATGGAGGGAGTAATAAAAACTTTCAAAGGTGAGAGCACAACATCCGAGTACAAATGACTTTGTCCTTAGACTATGAGTGAAGTAAATAAAAGACTGATGAAGGCAAATTACTTAAGTTTGAAGAACAGTAAGCCCCCCCCCCCCCCCCCAAACAACTTAACTGAGAAAGGATAATTAAAATATAACTCACTGTGCTGGTATCAGAATTTTTGAAGCCATCTTCTTCAATTGCCAAGCCTGTTTGACGGAAAGATGTACACAACCTTAAGCTTGCATTCTTCTACCGTCTTCCCGCCCTCTTTATTAAACTGATTCAGCAATATCCATCATTTTCCAGCCAAAAAAAACACAAAAATTTAATTTTTATTACTCCATAATCACATAACGAGGAATTTCTTCATGTAAAAATTCTTACAGTATCTTGTGGAAGCTCATCAACATCAATATGAGGTGGCACATTAGTGGTTTGAAGGAGAAATTTATCTTTGCACTGCATATCTGGAGGGTTCTCTTGTTGAGCTTGAAGGGTAACTATAGAGCAGCAAGTTGAAAACAGTTAAGAAATGAAGACATCTAATTGTATAACAAATCTGTGAGTACCAATGAATTCAGTTATGATTGTGAGGCAGAAAGCCAGAAGCTACCAAATATTGTAGTTTCTTTGATAAAGAAGTCAGTCAAACCGTGATTCAGCCTCCACTGAAACTTATTTAATGATAAAACTATGTAGCAGAGACACTTCTTAGAAGAACCATGCAGAGATTGTACATGGTACATTCTTGACATGCCTAACCTACACTATCAGACCCTTAACATGGCTCCCATTTATAGTATATATCCCTGACACTGTTAACAAGATCAATGCAAGTTTCATGTAGTGCAAGCCTACTAATACAAGAAGCCTATAGTATTTAAGGAAATGAATATAACAGTTTAGTCGTATGTAACACAACTTTCAATATCATATTTGTCTGGTGTAACCTTCCAAGTAAGGCAATTGATGACAGAGATCTATACAATTGACTAACATTCATAGACATAATTAAAGTTACACAATATTGACATGTCCTAACCATGCCTGTATACCAACGATTCTTGGATTTATAGCATATGGTTATCCATTGTTGTTGCTGAGTTTATGTTTGTATCTGTGCACACTGCCACATATATACGTGGCTAATTTCTATCTTAATCATGTTCATGTATTAGAATACCATTACCAATTGTAAACCTGCCTATTATTCTACTGGCTTCTTCATTCCATAATCCATACTAAAAGAATAAAAACAACTACAGCAGAGCACCTCTTATGACACACGAGTCCCAAGGCTGGATGACACCAGTATTTGGTCGAACAAAGTACTTCTTTGGAGATGTAGTCTTAACCTAGCAAAAGAGAAGAAAAATGCATATTGGTCATACATGATGAACTGAATTCAAAACTAGCCAAAAAAACAGTCTTCAAAAAGAAACCGCCAGAAATGATATAGGTGTTTGATAGACGGTACTACCTTGAAGGCAACATGTTGGTCTGTGGTGTTTGCAACTTTAAGATCACAATAGCTTTGCTTCTCCAGCTCAACTGATAACAGACACAGACAGCCACAGAATAAATCAATCACAAATTATTATAACTGTGTTAAGAAACTATAAACAAGTAAAAAAAGGAAACTAAGAGCCTTGCAGAAATTAGTATCCAAAGTATCCTAATATGTTCACTTGCTTCATACTGAATCAAGACTACTAATATCCTCTTTATCTCCAAACAAGGAAGTAGAATATAGTTTGGCCGCACATAAAACAAGTTATAATGTTATTGAAAATAATATTCTGTTCTAGATATGAGACCACAATAAACAATTTGAAGTATTATTTTCAAACATTTATATCTTTCAAAATTTCATTTTTATTGAAGTTTTTTTTACTGAATTAAACAAAACCATGTTTCTGCACAATAAAGTTATATAAATGCAAAGCAATGCAGCTATATTTTGAAATTCCTCTTTACACGCGTCAGGTACTGAGATGACAAAAGCAGCACATTGTGAACTGGGACAACATGGTTCTGTCGGAAAGATGATAAAAGAATACAAGCTTTTCGAACTAGTTAATTATGCATGCATACAAACACATTTATATACTACCTAACCCTTTTTCAAGTTGAGTAACTTGAGTTTCCCTGATACTCTCTTTGTTCCAAAATATTAGAGCAGGATGAATTTGATTTTTGTACCAAAAGCAGCAAAATGAACTTTGGAAAGAACGCAAGCTTCATTGTTGGGGAAATAAATGTTAGCCTAAACACTCCCTTAGTTTAAGATAAGAAAAAACAAGTTTTGTAAATTAATTTATTATATTAAGTATGCAGATAATTTTTATAAATTTTGGAACATATGTTTTTGAAAAATTATAAAGAGAAAATTACTCATCTCGAAATATTGTTTCGAGAGATGTCTAAAAGTAAAAGTGAATGTAAACACCCATGTAGATAAGCTCTATATTAAGTCGTAGTGTTATAATTAAAGTAGATAAAAACTCTAGTTAAGTTTTAAGCTTTTCACAAAATGCTATTATATTTTGAACATAGGGAGTATAATCTTTCTCAATTAATCTCCTAATCTCCTTAAACATCTAACAAGTTCACTACCTCGGAATTTAAAATAATTATCCATTAGCTGCAGGGATGGGGAAAGGGGATCAAGTAGTGGTCATGGTCCCTCCTAGAATTTTGTAATTTTAGAATAATATATTAAGTGATTTTCAACTTATTGCAAGCAAATCCCCTAAATAATCATCATTTTTTTATATGGGATGCATAATTTACAAATAATACATTCCATCTGCAATTATTTTCTCCTAATTTTTAGGATTTAGCATTAACGATTTAACATTTTATAGATGATCTAAAATATCTTATCACAAATTCGTGCTCACTCAATAATTTGGTTATATTAGTATATAGCATGCTCTGCTCTAAAGTCAATAAATTTCTTAAGCTTTTGTTGTTAAATATATAAATGCAAGTTCTTCAAAATTTATAATTTCATAAATCTTATTATGTAAGGTTTTCCAACATGTATTAACTAAAGGGAGTATCAAATTTTATAACTATTTTGATTTATCAACAGATTAGCTGACACTATTCATACTACATTTTGCGATTAAATATTTTTCTTTAACAACATTCATTTAGTTGTGATCAAACTTCATTCCTTTTGAATCAATTGACGAAATTTAAAGCAAAAAATAATTATCAAAATAAATCGAGAGTGAGAGAGAATAAGGTGTACATTGGAACTTGAGCTCTGGAGGATCAACAGAGATGAACTGGTTAGTAGCACCAGTCATTTGTGCAGACGGCCACACCAGATCAATCCTCCAATAGTAAAAACAAAAAATAATCAATCAATTAAACCTGCTTCTTCTTATTATTATAATATATTCCACAACCTGTAATGAATGAGACCAACTATAAAATTACAAGCCCTAGGTCAAAAAAAATGATCTCTAATTGAACGAACGGAGAGAGAGAGAGAAAGAGATCGAGGGAGGAAGAAAAGAATCTGGCGAAAAGTAAGGATCATAAAGAAGAAACATGCGGTGTGGCGAACAGGCGATGGTGGCGTGAACGTCGGAAATGGCTAACGGTACGAGTTATGGTGCACGAATATCGCTTCTCCGGTCCGAATGTTGGAGAGAGAGAGGAAGAGAGGGAGAGAGAGAGAATCTCTTTGTTTAATATAGGAAGGTTCAAAGTTCAATCAAACAGATAGAAAGGGACGGAAAAGAAAATTAGGAATGATGGGCGGGCACCGGGCAAGTAAATATGTGAGAAATGATGTTTGTTTCAAAAGCTAAAATTGGAGTACTTATGACTTTAAAGGCAAGTACTTATTTGTTTCAAAATTCAATATATAAGATCATCTAGTTTTAATTAATATAATAATTAAATGTAAGACCTCAAATTTTATGAATAAAATTTAATTTTTTTATATATTATTTTAAAATAGTAAGGTGTTAATTTGATAAATGTGATAAGTTATGAGTAAAATGTGCAAAGTTTACAAAGTAAGCAAGTGGTTATAAAATATTCGTTGTGTCAGGAATATTCGTTTGGTCGAGGAATATTCTTTTTGTCGGAGAATATTGGTACGACGGCGCAGTCATTGGTGGACCCCACAACAGAATGAATGTCGGCTATAGAAAGCGACAGAAGTAACCTTTTTATAAAAATAACGGCAAAATTATTTCTGTTAGTACTGTTGAAATACCCGATGGTTAAAATACAGTAATACGTGGTGTTGCACAGTAGCACACGGTATTGCACAGTATTTTGAATTATTAATTCTTACGTAGGAAGACACTTACTCAATTATTGTTACAGTAATTACTGTTCAATATTTTATATTATTGATTCAATAATTGCATAATATTTTATTGGTTCAATATTTGCTACGTTGATTATTTATATCAATAAGTGCTAATTTGCTATTTTATACTATTGATTCAATAATTATCATTGCACATTATTTCAAATTATCAAATTAATAATTCATATTATTTGAATAATATTATTAGATAACATTATTGGCAATGTCTAAGGAAGTTCTGTCTAGGAAAGGGGTTGATTAATTGTGCGACAGTGATGAGAAATTCTTATCGGAATGCCCCCTCTTTCCTGGGAACGACCTGGTTGTCAATATTGTAGTTCTGTAATATTATTTGTGAATAATTAATTTTTGATATATATGATAAGAAAATATTTATTCAATGTGGATTTAAACGGAGAAATTTTTAACATGTGACATTTATTAAAAGTTGGTATTTTATCTTATCCGATAAAATAATTCATTCAAATATATTATTATAATATTACATTATAGTAGTATGATGTGATTATATAATAGTATGATTTTTATAATTTAAATGGTAACATTATTATAGTAAATTTATGGTATAAAAGTTAAACGAGGTGGAAGAGTGCAAATTGAATTTGAACTCTTATGATGCAAATAATGATGTGATCGGAGCGATGAGGTAAGCAAGGATGTCATCGGAGCGATGAGGTAAGTAATGATGTCATAGGATCGATGATGTAAGCGATGATGTCATAAATTATGGCGAAAAGATTATTTTACCCTTACTCTGCCGAGCCTATAAATAAAAACTCATTTCTTCATTATTTCTCACCAATTCACTAAAGCTATAGAGAGAGAAAGTATAGAGAGAATAAGAGAGAAAGAAGAAGAGTATTCTGCTATGACACTAGTGCAGTCTCCAAATTTTTAAGGTCAGGGGTATTATTTCTTTCATATTCATGAAGAGAGTTATTTTCTTTCAATATTCGTAAGGGTTGTTATTCCATTCTTTATTATTCTGTTAAAATAACCTGTCTACGCGGACTACCGCATGCATGGTGAAATCCTGTTGTTATTCCATTCTTTATTATTTTGTGAGAATAACCTGTCTACGCGGACTACCGCATACCTGGTGAATAACCCTTCGTATTCAGTTGTTATTAAATTATAAAAATAATCTGTCTGAGCGGACTGCAATGCAATGTAAATAACACTTACTAATTCAACAAAATGAAAGAAAACTGAAATAAAAAAAACTGAAAAATTATATGCAACATTTAACTAAAACTAAATTTAGTATAATTAATTAAAGAACATTGTGACAGCCGTTTAAGCAGACAAAGATAATTAATAGACTGTTGCATAATAGATTAGGCCTGACTCTGTTATCTGTGAAACGATCTCGACTTATCGAGTTATTACTTGCCGACCGTGTACACTTGCACGTATTTTTGTGTCCGTTTTTGTTAACACGTAAACGGCACAACACGGACTACCGCCTGACGGGTGAAAGTCCAATTGCAGTTTCGTATATTATTTTATTTCAGATTCCTAACTCTAAACTTACTACGGTAAGTATTGCTTCTAGAATTCCTGAAATGATCAGAAATTCCTTGAGTTTTGCGCTTCATCTAATATTATTTCACTAGAATATTGGTCTGAACTTTCTTGTGAAATTTTTATCTTTTCATGTCGAGTTACTATTCGCGAGTTACTATTTACGGGATACTATTCACGGTAAAAAAAAATATTTTTTTTCTTCCAAATCATATTTGATTGGATCCTGGTTTTGATCTTCATTCTTGAACTCTGGATAAATTCTTTAATATTTGTCCTTTATCTCACTGGATCCGTTATTCGTATTATTTTTCATCATCCTCAGTTCTAAATGGTAATATAACTGAATATCTTTGACCTGTAGTGCAAAGATGAATAATTACGTGATGAATATCTTTGGCCTGTAGTGCAAAGATGAATGATTGCCTGATGAATATCTTTGGCCCGTAGTGTAAAGATGGACAGGTGTTGAGATAAACATGACCAACTGATGATACAAATGAATATATTTGGCCCGTAGTGCAAAGATGGATATTTGATTCGAGATGTATATTGATTGATGTTATAGGGATAAAATATTGATGATGAACTTTTAAATCAAAGAAGATAGTAGACATCATTCTCTACTTAACTCTTTCAATGAATTGTTATTTTCGCTGCGAATATTGATCTAAAACTTGCTGTCTATAATATTTTATCTGATTTATTGAAGGCTAACGATAATTTATTTTCATTATCTTAGTCATAATATTCTTTACTGGGCTAGTTGAGCTCACCCTTTTCCTCCATTGTTCTCTTCAGGAAATGAGAATATCGCGGGTACTAGTCCGAAAATGGAGTGATGGTCCGAGTTAAAACTGTAGAAGTCCTCACTATTTTTTTATTTAAAATAGTGTGATAATAAATGTAATGAGTACTTAGTTTGAATGTTAATATTTTCTACATGTCTGTATTGACACTCACAGTTGTGTGTTCGTATTTTTCACGATCGTGTGATATGAAAGATTGTATTTAAATTTTGTTGAGTGTATTTGATGACTCAAAATGGGTTGAGTATTGAACCTATTTTGGGGGCGTCACATTAAATATGTTATATTATATACAACATATAGTGTTATTATTTATTATAATATTTATTAGTTCATTATTTTCATAAATTATTTTAATTTTGAGTTTATAAATATCTTGAATTGACTTTCAAAAATAACAGTATTTTTATATTCCATTCGTTCTAAAAATTATAGATTTAATTTAAATCTTAAAGTCAAACAAAGACATATTAAATCTACTTATTATAATAGCACAAACTGTAAGTTAACTTGAAAGTTTTGGTTGGTATTAAATTAAGTTGACTCATAGATTTGATTAGTTGATATAGATTTGTTTGTTTATATTTTAAATATATGTAGCATCTTATCATCATATTATATATAAAAATAGAATACACTTAATTTTAATTGCTTAATTTTTTCCTCCAAAACACAAAATAATTTCCTCCAAAACAAAATATTTTTCCCCCTTTTCTCTCAAAAAATTAGATTATCCTTTTACACGTTTTTAACAAAACACTTTTTTCCCCTTTACTTTTTTTCCTAAAAATCAGATTATCGTTTTGCACGTTTTTAACAAAAAAAAAAAAACTCCATTATCTCACTCCCCTTCTTTAATGCTATTTATCATCATCAATAACAAAAAAAACTCTTCATTAATGATGATTGGATCCAATCTGACTACCATCTTATATTTTCTTTTTCTTCTTCTATTGCCATTTTTTTAAAATAACAAAAGAGAGTATCGTAACTGGATTCTAAACCTTAAATAAGAACTTTTTTAATCTATGTTAAAGGCAATCTAGAACATCATGAAATTTTTTAATCTTTGTTTTATGTTTGATTTGGATGCTATTGGATAATGGTTGAAGGAACTTCGATTATAAGTATGACTTGGTAGTAATAAGTTATTGTATCTAAGTTTAATTTGTTATGCTTGAATGGTTCATTTATTTTTTTTACTATATATAAGTTTAATTAGATTTGGACTATTTAATTAACAATATCAGTACTGTAATAGGTATTAGAATGGATGAGATGTGAGTTATGTTAAAATCTCTTATTCTTTCTTTATCTTTCTACACACCATATCAATTCCAAAGTTCAATTCTTTTATTGAGTTACTTGTTTGATAGAGTTGTTACATATTCAAGAACAAAAATTTTTTTATTTCGAAAAATTCATTGAACATATATCCTTTTATTATCGTTGCCCTTTTTCAGGTACACTGAACTCTGTTGTGCTTTCTTTGTTTTATTTTTGGTTTGGAGCTATTAGATGATGGTTGAAGCAACTACTATTACGAGTCATACTAGGTAGTAATAATTTACTATACCGAACTTTAATTTGAAATGATTGAATAGTTCATTTATTTTTTTGTCACATTTTATTTTAACTGATTATTTAACAATATGAGTACTTTAATAGATATTGGAAGCAGATCATCAAGCTCTGCAGTAAGGGCAAGATTCATTGAAAAAGTCACCCTGGTGATCTGCACCATATTGACTAGAGGCTCAACTTTGACAATTATTCTCTGCTTGAGGCGTTTCACAATTTTCTTGACATTCTCTTCATGTTATTTTTGACGCTGATTGAAAGACTTCCACTCTGATCTGACTTTCCCAAGATAGGTAACGAAGTACAATGTGAAGAAAATGGAAAGTGCAACAAAGATAACAATAATCCAGCGGAAGTTGACGAAGTAATCCACCCAAATCTTCTTCCTCTTGAGACGAATGAGGCCCTCAAGATTTGACATTATGCGAGATAAAGATGCCTATTTTGCTGTGACATGAAACAGAAAGTAGTAAGCTAATAGAAATTACATTTACTTTACACTTGAGTTGACATATGACTACTTTAATAGTTCTGAACATATTCTTTATTAACAGAAATGGATCAATATTACTCTTTTTGGATTTTGAAGCATTATTAGCGAATATTTGTTTTTAAATACAAACTAAAATAATATTATTTTTCCTTTAATTATCTTGGAGAATATTTATATTTCTTGATCCATGTTTGGATGGCCAAAATAAATTACACTTTGGTAGGTATTGGAATAAGATGTGGAATTGAACTTTGTTATCCATATAATCTATATCAATACGAATGGATCAGTATTAGTCTTTTTTTTGTTCTAAAACACTATTAGCCAATATTTATTTTGTTAAATATAAACTAAAGTAGTAATATGTTTTCTTTAATGATATTGAAGAATATTTATATTACTTAATCCATGTTTGGATCGTCGAAACGATTTCTAAAATCTTAGAACACGAAATAAAATGAATAATGTATTTTAATTTTGAGTTAAAAAATCTCTTAAGTCTTTAAAAAGTCAACAATGAACAAATAATATGGAACATATGTAATATTTATTTTATTAATTTGTTTAAGATATTTTTTTAATGTCTCAACTTTTATTTTGGTATTTATTTTTATTAACTTTTTAAAGATAATTTTTTAATGTCTCACCTTTTATTTTGGTTTTTATTAAGAGTTAAAATTTCTACACTACTAATATATACATGTTAGCATTATAACATATCATTAATAAATTAATTATATTAAATAAAATTATCCTTATTTTTAATTACATATAAACACCACTTAAGCATTCAACATATTTTAGATTTTTAAAAAAATACTTTATGCAATTCAGTTTGAATTCTAATTAAACTTCCTTCCTATTAATTTGAAAATTCTTCTCAAATACAAAGAAATGATTCAGTTTCAGAGCCAAAACGAGCAATTGAAAACATTCTGGAGCATCCTCGGATCAATAATACTTTGATTAGGGGTGAGCATGATGCGGTTTGAAGCCCAAATCGCACACGAAACCGCTTATGTGCAGTTTAACAAATTTAAAACCACACATAAAACCGTTTGTGATTGGTGCGGTGCTGTTTCATTTGATGCGATTTCGGTTCCAAAACCAATTGAAATAACAAAATTTTATGCAATTGAAATTAACAATTTAGCATCACACAATATTAAAATTGTAAAAGAGATACAAATGCGTCAAAATTTTTATCTCTCGTTCTACTCGTGATTGCCTAATTTCAATACTTTTAACTAGAAAAGATATTGAATCCAAATATAATATATATATATATATATATATATATATATATATATATATATATATAGGGTCTCCATCCGTGGCAACCGGTTGTCACGGACTACTATTCAGCAATCATAATCTCCACCATTGATCAATAAAATTAAGCGCTGAGATTGAAAGGAAAAAATCCCCAGCCGCTACAACCACTTGCGGCTGTTACTTTACTTTTTTTATCATAGTAATTTACTCAAAAGCCCCTCAATATTAAACCTGCCGCTACTACAAGTAGCGGCTTACTACTATCCTACCACCCTCTCTCTCCTCTGCCATGCCACTCTCTCTCTCTCTCTCCTCTGCCATGGCACTCTCTCTCTCCTCTACTACTCTTTCTCTCTCTCCTATTTAATATAAATAAATTAGAATATTTTAAAATTAAAATATTTTTTAAATTTTAATATAAATAAATAGGTGAAAAATATTTTTCAAATGTGTGTAAAATCCATAAAAAAATATTTAAATTTTAAATTTTAAAAATATGGAGATTTTGAAATATTCTAATTTATTTATATTAAATTAAAAAAATATAATATTTTAATATATTTTTAATATGTCTTAAAATTTATAATTTCATACTACATACATTAAAAAAAGACTATTAATATTGTTATAATAAAAATATTCTCATTAAAAATAATTACTAGTCTTTTTTTAATAAAAAACCCACCCAGAAATTAATTATCTCACATAATCTTAAAAACCCAGATCATAAAAATCCCACCTAGCCTTTCTAAGCTCATCTTTTGACATATTTTTTGTAGTGCTAGCTACAGTATATATATATATATATATAAAAGAAGTAGCAGAGGTAGATAGCTAGAGAAATAAAAATATTCTCATTAAAAATAATTACTAGTCTTTTTAATGAGAATATTTTTATTATAACAATATTATTAGTCTTTTTTTAATGTATGTAGTACGAAATTATAAATTTTAAGACATATTAAAAATATATTAAAATATTATATTTTTTAAAATTTAATATAAATAAATTAGAATATGTCAAAATCTCCATATTTTTAAAATTTAAATATTTTTTATATGGATTTTACACACATTTGAAAAATATTTTTCATCTATTTATTTATATTAAAATTTAAAAAATACTTTAATTTTGAAATATTCTAATTTATTTAGATTAAATAGGAGAGAGAGAGTAGCAGGGGAGAGAGAGAGTGGCATGACAGAGGAGAGAGAGAGAGAGAGAGTGGCATGGCAGAAGAGAGAGAGTGGCAGGATAATAGTAAGCCGCTACTTGTAGTAGCGGCAGGTTCAATATTGAGAGGCTTTTGAATAAATTACTATGATAAAAAAAGTAAAGTAACAGCCGCAAGTGGTTGTAACGGCTGAAGATTTTTTTTTTTTTTTATTGATTAATGGTAGAGATTATGATTGCTGAATAGTGTCCGTGACAATCGGTTGCCACGGATGAAGACCCATATATATATATATATATAATTTATGAAATATATATACATATATATGCTCAAGCATTGTGTAGTTCAATAATTTTTTACAATTAAAAGATAATTGTATGAGATTTGTATGGTGATGGTGATCATATAGATCAATACCATCCAAATTCAAAATTAGTAGCTTAATTTTCATGTGAGGTTCATTATACAAGGTTAAATAAAACATCTCCCCTGTAATAGTATTGTATAATTAATTAATTTTTATTGTGCGGTTTGATTTTGATTTTATGAATGCGATTTTGGCTAATAACCAAACCGTAAATTTGATTTTTCAACTCACCTAAAACCGCCACATACACTGAAACCGTTGGTTCGGTTTTAATTGGTGTGATTTGTGCGATTTTTGGTACGATTTTGATTCCAAATTAGTTCCTTGCTCAGCCCTAACTTTGATGACAAAAGAATCTTACAAAAAGTTACTTATAAAATGATGTAGTTGGTTGTGATTAATTGCTATCACTAAGCTCACACATTTATTATGGTGGATCATCTACTAATTATATACTCTGTCACATCATTTTGTAAATAATTTTTATAAGTACTAGATAATTGGCGCAGAAATTGAATTCACCTTTCAACCTACTGCCTTATTTTCCAATATTGTTATAGCATCTTCCAACGCAGTTTTATAAAATGCCTGAATCTAAATACTCCCATGCAGAATCACATAAATCAACAACGGAATGCCTATGTTTTTAATTTTTTACAAAACAAGATATAAACGCATAATGGTAGACCGATGGCAAGGATAAATAATAGATGACACTATACTCTAGAAAACCAAAATCAGGCCTGGAGATATTACATTGGATTACCTCAAAAAGATGACAGTAAAGGCATGTTACAATGCAAGTTTGTTTAACTTGAAGTGCTAACATGTAGAGAGTTCTAAGATTTTTTTATATAATTAAAAAAAGGGCATGAAAAATTTAGATACACTGAAACATACCGCCTTGATGGATTTTCACTTGAAAGTGGAGAGCCTAGGAAGCTTGTCTCTCAAATAGTACAACCTAGCCCTCCTGACTTTCCTGTGCTTGACTACTTTAATCTCTTTCACATTGGGTGAATATCTGTAATAACATAAATATGAAACACAAATTAGTTCCCTTCTTAATATGAAATTTTCTGAACAGGATGCATTATAATGAATTTAAAAGTCAAATATTAACTGCATAAACTTCCAGAAGGATAATAATTCTGTTCAAATTATAAACTCAAGTAGCCTTTATCTAGATCCCTGAGGATCAGTTCTGCCTTGTTAAAGTTCAGATGTTTCCGGCCTCAAATTGCTGGCATCTATTGTTACTCCAAGGTCAAGGATACATCAAAGAAATATGTAAGAACATGTGCATTATTTGTTGCCCTTTTATACCATCGCACTTCCATAATTCATAGCAAAAGAATAATACCAGACCATAAATACCTAAATTTAAAGGCTTTTAGTACAGTCGGTACACTGGCTTCAAAGAAAAAGAATTCAGAATTCCAAAAGTGCAAGCAACATGCAGTTCATAACATGTCGTGAGGAAATTAATCAAATTTAGAAATGCCAAGTTGTAATGTTGACCATCAGGAAAAGGAAAGATAGAATCAATAAGATATAATCTGAGACACCTTTGACAAAATTGGGAAAACATGCTTGTTTTAAAACCCTTTGGGGCATCAAATTCTACGAATTTAACTAACACAAGAACAAAAATGCTTGGTTGGAATTAAATAATTGTCCAAGGTGGCGAGGCATCAGTCACAAAGAATATGGAACAAACGCCGGGGGGGAGGGGGGTTGAGGGAGGGGGTGGAGTCGGATTTGCATCTATTGTGGGAAGTGAAGAGAAAAGAAGACCTAAGCTGAGCACTCGTGTCAGATGGGGAAAAATCAAAAAAAATACTTCTCCCATCAAAATGAGAAGAACAATGACCCTAAGCAATTGATGCTATGTAATATCCGGGAGATTTTGTAAGCAAGGGGTAATTGAAAATGTGAAGTTAAATTATAATTAAACATGTGGTGTTATGATGGTGTTTGTGTTATTATATATGTATTGTATGTTAAAACTAAGAAATAACTATTCACATAAACCTTTAAAAAGTTAAATTAAATGAAAAAATGAAATGGAGAAGCCTTGGCCCACTTGAAAGTGGGAGGCCATTTGGGCTACTAACCAAGCCCACTTATATATATATATATATATATATATATATATATATATATATATATATGGAAAATGAAAAAAAGAGGGAAAAGAGCCTTCAAAGGGCCCATGTGGGCTACCAACAACTCCTACCTTCCCACTTTTGAGTTGTCAAATGTTGAATGAGGAGATGTGGCTTTATTGACCACCACATTTGTAAAATGAGAACCTCAAGTGTATTATTAACTACTAAACATGGGATTACTTGCAAGTAATAGTGAATTAGCTTAATTAATCATGGGGGAAGTATTACAGAACACAGAGAGATGCCATAGCATTTAAAAGCATACCTCTATGTATATGTCTATTTTTCATTTTTTTTACTATAGAACCACCATCATAATTTTCCTAACAAAGTACAATTATTTGCTTCAATGACCAAGTCTGGTTATCTTAATGTTGTGCCAATGTTCAAGTCATGAGTAAGTTTAAAGAAAGAAACTGCTACAACAACAAAAAATTAGGATTCATTGCTAAAGAATGCTAAGAAAAATATCAGAGCACAACAATTGCACCACAAGCTAACTCAGTATGAAATAAATGCCATATTTAAATAAGTAGTAATACCGAAAAACTCAAAGACTTACATGGGGAACACAATCTCCACTCCAACGCCTGCAATAATCCTCCGAATCCGGATTGTTGTGTGAATACCAGCATTTTGTTTTGAGATTACAATCCCTTTATAGATAGACAACCTACGTCTATTCTCTGGAACTTCCTACAATCCAAACAAAAAGTCACAAAACTCCACACACCAAAAACAGGAAATGACTAAATCATGATAAGTTAAAACAAATTACCAGTTTAATTTCCACAATGTCCCCCGTCCGAAGGTCTGGTACAGGTCTTACACTCTCTGAAGCCTCAATTGCTCTCTTGTTCAAAATCTAATCAAACAACCGCAACAAATTCTTCATATCAAATTTAACTAATGGTAAAATCCAGCATTGCTCCATTCCCTTGTTGGAAACATTTATGAAATGTTAAACCCTACTGGCATGAGGAATATTATAACTATGTAATTATCCTAACAACTGTTTAACCATGACTAAACAAATCATTTCCTAAACAACATACATCAATTAAACATCAAAATATATTCTTTTCATAAACAATAGGTCTAATTGAAGAAAATATACCCCCATTATATCTCCAAGCTTAACTATAGGCTTCCTTGGGGCTTTAACCTCGATTCCAGGCTCGGATTCACCAGCAGCTTCCCCTGCCTCCACATCTTCAACACTCTCAATAGCTTCCGATTCTGCTCTGACAAAGAAAGACCTATTGCGCGATTTCGCAGAGGCGAACGAAGAAGAACTTAGCAAAACCCTAGAATTCGAAGAAGAGGAAGGGAAACAAGATACGGAAGAACTGGAAAACACTAGCTTCTGTGGCAGGCATTGTCTAGGGTTTCTGGAGATCGTACACAGAGCCTGTAATTAAAAACATGAACAGAAAATTGTGAGAATTTCACATTGAGATGTATGCACAGGAATAATATGATATATATATATAGGCAGAAATAGAACCTGAGGGAGAACAGTGGATCCCATGCTTGGTGATTGCTGCAATGGCTGAAAGAGGAAAGAGCTCTGCAGAAGTGGGAGTAGAGAGTGAGGGATTTTAAACTCAAAAGCCTTATCCATTGCCAAAATCCGTAACTCTGCGAAGGATGCTAAATTGCGCCAGATTGATGCTAAAAAAGAGAGAGGCCTAAGTATGAATTAATACCTTGAACTTTTAATTTATTTTACTTTGGGACTGTCTTCTCAATTGTTTTAATTAGGGAATTAAACTTTTAATTTTTTTCACTTTAAAGATTGTCTTCTCAATTTTTCAATTAAGAGATTGAACTTTTAATTTTTTTTAATTACGTTTAATTGATAGTGTCACCTCAAAAAATTGATAATATGATAGCGACACGTGACTAAAAATGCTTATGTGTAATATTGAGTCTCATTTTAATATTTATTTAATTAATTTTTTATACTAAAAAGGATAAATATAAAACCATTATTAATTTTTTAAGAAAATATCCAAATTGAAAAAAAAATTAAAAATTTAATCATTTAATTGAAAAAATTGAGAAGACAATTCTCAAGGTGAAAAATAATTAAAAGTTTAAGGTATTAATCTATATTTAGACAAAAAAAATGCTAAATTGCGCCAGTGATGTTAGAAAATTTAAAAATAAATAAAAATCGTGGTCGGCAGGATTCGAACCTGCGCGGGACAAGCCCACATGATTTCTAGTCATGCCCGATAACCACTCCGGCACGACCACTTCAATGATATGTTTGTCATGAATGTCGAAAACAAACAACAAGTTCTTCAAACTTCTTGTCAACCACCATGCAACAGCGGAAAAGATTTATAATGCGAAAAAAATCTATCAACTTTTATCGTGACTAAACACATTAATTAATTATTTACATATTTATTTTATTAAAAAAGAACAGAGAAAATAACTACTACCTCCGTCCCACAATAAGTGATTTTTTAGGCTTAACAATTTTTTTCAAAATAAGTGATGTGTTAGAACTCCAATACAATTTTTATAATATTTTCCCATATGTGCCCTTATGTAGTCAATAGTATTTATTGCGTATTTATTGGGAAGTTGAAAGGTTGAATAAAGAGGAAGAGAGACCAAAAGG
Source organism: Panax stipuleanatus (assembly GCA_020205555.1). Classification (NCBI taxonomy): domain Eukaryota; kingdom Viridiplantae; phylum Streptophyta; class Magnoliopsida; order Apiales; family Araliaceae; genus Panax; species Panax stipuleanatus. The sequence continues at coordinate 90,092,230 of CM035123.1, forward strand.
CAATAAAAAAAGTTTTAAACAAAACAAAAAAGTATATTAACGGTATTTTTGTCATTTTAATTTGTGTATTGGTACGTGTAATTTAAGCTAAAAAAATATTTATTATGGGACGGAGGTAGTAATTTTTAACAATGTATCATCTTTTTAACTTAATTTCCTTTCTCCTTAAAGTCTCTCCAATCATTTTTTACACATTTTTTTATAACTGTTATTTAAATATTATTTATAATTACAAATATTATGCATGCAACTGTTTCTATTAATTTACTCTTGTAACAAAATCAAACATATTTTGTTACAAAATATAAAAAGAACTCTAACAATTTGAAAATGTGAAATAATTTGACTCTATATTCAGGGGCGGATCCAGGAATATTTTTCAGCAGGAGCGGATTTTCACTACAAGAAAAAGGGTAGGCAATAAACGACAAATCTTTCACAAGAAATAGTATATTAATTACTCACAAGAGATTTATTATGAAGAAAATTTTTCTTCACACAATTTCTCGCATTAGAGCTCCTCGCTAAAAGTATCATTCGCTAAGTTAGTGACTAAATATTTTTTGTAATGGATATATTGTGAAGAATATATTCTTTACAAATTATATATTGTAAAATATTATTTTTATTTGGCGAGGAAATGATTTCCTCACAATTAATATTTTGACATAACTAGTAAAAATGTTTTTATTCATAAATAATAATTTGTGAAGAACATGTTTATTTTAGAAATGTTAGATTTCTTTCTTCGACAATGTTACTATTAAATAATCAAATCACTGTAAATTAAAAATATTTATTAATTTATAATTAACATCAAATAAAATATTATATTATATAAGAGGAAAATGGGTATGCACTCTCGTCAGCCAAAACGACGTTTTGGCTGATTTGTTCTTTAAAAAAAAAAAATCACGGCTTCTCTCCCAAATTGCGCTGCATCCTCCCAAATTAGAAAGCGACTTCTCTCCCAAATCGCGTTTCATCCTCCCAAATCAGAAAGCAAAGAACCCTAAACGAAGAACCCATTTTTTAGCGATCTCTCCTTTTCATGGTTTAACAATCCCTTTTAAGATCATTGCTCAACTCCAACCGAGTCTGAACTGAACTCAAGCAAGCAAAACCTTCCTTTATTTGTCCAGATCTCGAAGTGGAGAGGAAACCGTGCCCTAGAATCCGAAGCTTCACAAACCGTACCCTATTTCTCTCTAAATCGGAAGTCGAAGTTTTCACAAATCGGTAAAGCCCTTTCTTCACAAACCGTGCCTTCCCAAATCCTGAGGAGTGGAAAGGAAACCGTCCCCGTCTTTGCCCAGATTCTGACTTCGAATCGGTAAGTTTAGTTTAGTTAATTTTTATAGTCTGCCCCATTCCATATGAAATTAATGTTTTTGTAAATATACTGTTAATATGAGTGTAGGTTTTTGTTGTTTTGTTCCGAATGTAGTTTGAACTTTTAGACTAGCCTTTAAATCGGATTGAAGTTTTTAATTCTTGCTGAATGGAATTATTAACCCCTATAAAGAATTGCAGAGGTTTTGAAAAGGAGGATTCCTGAAAGGGCATTGCAAAGTTTATTCCCTTCTAACTTAAGGTGGCATGAGGGATGGATTTGGTCTAAACCTAACCTTTGGCTTTATATCTTACAATAAGTGATTATCCTGAAAGTAAAAACACAATTTGAGAATTTATATTGGGAAATGCATTATACTTTCTTTTGTGTTCGGGTCAAGTTTTATTTAAAGTTTGATTTATGAATATAATGATGCTTTTTTGGTTCAAGGTTTTATAAATGTTGTGACTTTTATCCTAATGTCTGTATCCCTCTTTGTTTTGGGTCAAGTGAGGGCGAGTTGTATAATATGAGTTGGTTTACGACTTCTTAGAACTTTACGACCATGTATGATGAACTGAACAGTTCGTGTTTTTGGCATCTGAGCAACAACAGCACTGTTTGTATCATTCCAGACTGTATAGTATAAAAGTAATAGAGGTGTATGCTTGGAAGTTGAAACCATGGATATCAGGATGGGTGCTACTTAGTGGGCAGGCCTAGATTTAAACTTGCAATCCCAGTATAAGGAAATGTTAGTTTCAATTGCGTTTACTAGTGAACTATTAATGGACTTGAGCTATTAAATTTAATTTTCAACTGCTTCAATTATAGGAGTTTTGCCTCTTTATAACATAAAAAGCTGTGAAGATGCTTGAATCATAAATTCTGAATTTTGATTTTGAAATAATCATTAAATGTTAATGACTTCATTCAGGGCTTATCATTAAATGATACAGTTGATTCTGGAGTACTTGTTAAATTATAAAAAGTTTAAAATTTTTCGGTACATTCAAAATCTTGGGACTTGATTACTGGTTTTTTGGTTGATTTTGGAGTACTTGTTAATCATTAAATGTTAATGACTTACTGGTTTTTTGGTTGATTTTCAGACTTCATTACGCCCTGATGAATGTTAGATTATGAGGTTCAAAACTCTCAACTGATCTACAGTAGTACTCCCTCCGTCCCTTAATATAAGACGTTTTAGAGAATTTTTTTGGCTCTTAATATATGACGTTTTAGAATTCCAAGTAAGCATTAATTGCTTAATTTTCAATATTACCCCAAGTATTAAATATAACTTTAGTTCTCTCACTATTTTTTGTCCAATAAATAACAATATCTTTTTTTAATACAAGGACAATATAGACATTTGATATTATATTTAATGCTATACAATCATTTCTTTAATGCTTGTGCACAACACTAAAAAGTCTTATATTAAGGGACGGAGGGAGTACTGATATGTATCAATCAGAAGCAATATATCAGCTTTAAGAACAGTGGTGGTCTTAATTATTTGACCAACATTTGGTTTTAAGTATGTAACACTGGTGCTTTTTGTTTACTTTCACATGGATGTTTTTGTTTTAGTTTCACAGGGTTCTTTTGGTTTTAGTTGAACAGGGTGCTTTTGGTTTTAGTTACACAAGGCTCTTTTGGTTTTACTTGCACACGGATGCTTTATGTAAACAGTTGTGCTTTTTGTTCACGTGCACAGGGTGGTTATTATTTTAGTTGCACATGAATGCTTTTATGTAAACAAGGGTTTTCTGTTCATTTTGACTATTCTAAATTGCAGCAGATGTATGGTAAAATAATGATATTTTAGAGTTCATGACATTATATTGTACTCCTTCCGTCCCAAAATAATTGCTCAGTTTTGACTTTTTTTAGTCAAATTGTTTATTTTTTGTACTATTTTTACCAAAATATAGGTGAAGAGGTTATAATAATAAAAAAGTATATACAATTTACTACTAATATCAATTTTTATAATGTTAAAAATATATTTATACATGTTTAATTATTAATTTTAAAAAAGTCAATTTGACTAAAAAAAAGTCAAAACTGAGCAATTATTTTGGGACGGAAGAAGTAATTAGTGTCAGGTTTATTGTCTTTAGCATATTGGGGCTTCGTCTAGATCGAATATTTTAATCTTCATCGAAGAAGGCAATGGGAAAGTGAATAATAAGTTAATTATCCAATTTAAGTTTTTTCAATGCGGTAAATAATACATTACAGCATAATAGTACTAGTAAGTATCCTATACTTACTAGTACTATTATGCTGTAATGTATTATTTACAGCATTGAAAAAACTTAAATTACCCTTTTGCAGCTTAATATTCAGTATCATAACTTGTTTGACATAACAGATACCTTTAGTACTAATGAAAGTAGTGACATTGCTACTAATATCATTACCACCACTTCATGTAGCTGCAAGTATTGAATCAAATTTTTGGCGTGGATATGGAGAATTGGAATTGGGTAATAATTGGATTAATGTTTGATCCATTATTGAATTATGATAGTTATATTCAAGAGGAGTGGGAGGCACAAAGTAAAGAGAAATGATAAAGAAAGTGGTTTAGGGATCATGGATTTTCAGTTTGTGGATGATGTTGGAGAAAAACACTTGAAAATTCAGAGGCATGACTTTTAACAACATACCCGGTCCTCATAACTCAACCCAGTTACAGAGTATTCAGTAAATTAGGTAAGAACCTGGTTCACAATACATAGCAAACTTCCATAGAGGAACATCTAGTAATTCCTTGTAAATCCAAGTAACATACAAACTCATGGTCCAAATTAAGTCTAAAAAACAGAGTACAACAGAGTTTCATTACGATCAATTTATTACATTTAAATTAGGGACTTTAACACATTACTCATGGTCCAACTGCAAAACAGTTTTCCTTTCTATCCTTATCGAAGTCACTGAAATTTGGATCAAAATATTAATAAAATTCTGGTTTTGTTGCAGCATCATCGGTTGGATTTTCTTTTTCACTTGCCTTTGTAGTTTCACTCCCTTCATTTTGGAACCTCCCCTCATATGAGGAGTGTTCTTTGGTTTAGTCTTTTGTTGATCGATTTCACAATCAATATATGCGTGCAAGTATACATGGTCAACAAGTAATAAAGTGTAAGTAGAGTATCGTTCCCACGAAGAATTATTTAATAAAAATCACCAAGTAATAACTTTTAACCAAATCAATTTTATTTAAACAAATAATTTAATGTTGTGAATTAAAATATTTAATAAAACTAATACTAAATACCACTAGTTTAAAATCAGGTTATGAAAATTTAAGATAATAAATTTACTTATTGCTATACTTAAATTAATAATCCTCTTATTAATTATGTCCACTATTTCGAAAATTTAATCAATAGCACATAAATAAATATGATAATCTCTCAATGTATCATATTCAAATCAACTCAAATTCACATATGCTAGAATTAAGTCGAACACCCTAATTAACTAATTAACTATATTTCTATATGAATTACAATTAAAAATGATTTAAAGCCCAAGTTCTTAATCAGATTACATGCGGTATATAGATATATCTTTATCTTATACATAAATCATGAATTTCAACGCCATGCAAAAAACACAATCACATACTATTCTGATAAGATCTAAACCTATAATCCGTTTCTCAATTTCATATAGATTATCACAGTAATTGTTGATCAGTCAATTAAGCAATAAGTACAAATCATAATAGATAATCCATAGAATATTTAACAATAATTATCAAAGAAACATATTAAAATAAACTATGCAACAAGATCCATTATAATCTCAAAATAGAATTTAGCTCATGATTGAATTAAAATCTATAATCCACAATTGAATAAACATTGAAAGATAAAGATAAAAGTAGAGGAAAGAATGAAATCTTGTCTGCAATCTGAATCTCCCTTCTGCTCTTGCTTTGAATCTTCAATGCTTTCCAAGTTGCTTCAATCTCCAAATCTAATCTAACTACGGTTTTTCCTAATCTAATGAAATCTAATATATTGGAATGGAATTTTTCTTCATCCTTGTGATCTCTTGACATTTTTCGTGGGGATTAAAATTGATTTTTGTTTCATCTGTTGTTTCCTTTTCGTTTGTTTCGAGAAATATTTTCCTTTTATATCCCTCTTCACGTGTCTTTTAATCCTCTTTAAAGTCCTTGAAACCAATCTGCCAAAATAATCCTTCTCGGACTCAACTTCTGAAATCAACTTACTTTCTTCCCGGTATTTTTGTAATGGATAACCCCGCCCCAACGGTTATACTGTTTTAGAAATTACGAAAATGTCATTAAGCTCCATTTTACATGTTTTGACCATCCGAAGCCGTTTTCTACAACACAAACACAAAAACAAGTAAAATGAAACTAAAAATACTTAAAGTTTACAAAGAATTAAGCCTAAAAGGTATCCGATTTGTAGGTATAAAACTCAATCATCACCTTTTTCTCATCCTCCTCCCCATGAGCATCAAGACCAGTCGGTCTGTTCATACTGACAGGCTCTTGTTTTGGTGATGTATCTTCAACCTCCTCTTCAGTGGGTCAAGATCCACTCCACTTTGCTCTTGTTGAAGGCTTCATCAAGTCATCGTCAACATTTAAATTTTCAATATAAGAAACATTTCTTTTAGACCTACTTGATCTTCGGGGGAACTGCTCACTGTAATACCCACCTTCTTCAACAATTATATCTTCCTCAGACACTGTGCTGCTTTCACTCTCGAAACTTTCACTGGACTCCGAAGAAGTCTACTTCTTCATGCCATTAAAATAAAAGAATTACAAGCAATAGTAATATAACCACCATAGTAAAGAATTATAAAACATCGCTATCTTTTATAAGTTTCAAGAGTTCCTGATGCTAAAGATAAAAACTATAATCTGCTACCTTTTAATGTAACAGAACAAGCAACTGCCTGTCAGAGAGCCTTGCAATTTTCACAGCATGAAGGCAGCAAAAAAAAATAAGGGTACCTAATAAGAAAAATCGAAAACATGATCTTAAATTCACAAAGATTAGACAAACAAAAATTGCATTGGCCATTCCACTAAGTTCTTAAAAATAGAACTGAGAAACTATCATAAATTATAATGTTGCTATTTCCCAGTACAACTAATAGAAAAGGCTTCTAAAAATACTTCTCGCTCAACAGAACTATACTGTGAATGTGCTGAACAAAAGTGACTTTGTTAGGTTTGTCTATAGCGCGAATACATAATCAAATTACATAAACGTAGCGGAAAACGTGATAAAAGGGAGTTTTTAAAATTTTATACAAACCATCACCATGATCATGCTTTATGCTTAACTATCAATTCATATATGAAAGAGAAGGAGATCAGAATTATACCCTTGTAGAATCAAGCTTCCTCAGGTACAAGTTCAACTTCTAATCCTTCGTGTTCTCCTCAAATTCGGCTAGATAGATTATTTTCTTTGATCAGCGTAAGCCACCCAAGCGTTTGGCCTCTAGAGGTGATCCACTAAGGAAGAACAGTTATTCAAGAAGATGGGTGTTTGGCTAAACCCTAATTCTATCTCTATAGAATATGTGTATTCTCCCAACTCTTAGAATGTAGTGTGTGTAACTTTGTTCCATAATAACACTTTCTTATTTATAGATGTAGGCAACCCTCTTAAATCATTTAGGATTAGGGTTTCATATTAATTAATTAAAGCCTTTTAATTAATTAGGTTTCCCAATCCTATTGGAAATAATTAAACTCTTTTAATTATTTAGCTTCCTAATCTTATTAGGAATATATGAGAGAGTACTCTTATTAATTAATTACCAAACTCCTTTAGGAATTAATTAATAATAATAATAATAGTAATAATAATAATAATAATAATAATAAAACTTCTCTTATTAATTTATATTTAATATTTTTAAAATATTAAATAATAAATATTGAGCTATTTAATTTATTCTATCACCATAGATTAATTAAATACACTTAACTTATTATTATGATTATGCCATTTGGTTTTTAAAGAAATATTCTTCGTTTTATGGTGTAACCCTTTAGGTTCTCCATATTAAACCGGTTGTGAATAAATCAATTAGAACAATTCTAATCTTATTTAAATAAATAAATTAAACTAATAATTCATTTAAATAAATAATATTTATTCTATAATAAGGGTAAACCCTCTTAGCGGTTAACGACTTTTCAGATAATATAGATTTCAACATTAATCATAAAAGAATATTTGAGTAAATAGTTACCGTACAATTCATTCCTTCTACCATACAATGTCCCAATTAAATATAAGACATGGAATTACTATCAAGTCTTATTTTATTTAATTATATGTACTTCGATTCTAAAATACACAACTCCAAATAATATAAATTAGAAACTCTTTTCTAATTTTATTCTGCCTTGGCCAAGTACTACTGGGTTGTCATTTATCGAATCACATAGGACATTCTCTTCTTTTACTAGAAGCGGTAGATTCTTTATTGATCATTCATTATCTCATGTATAAATTATTATACCCAAGCATACCCTTTGATATACCCTTAGGGTTTTAAGGGAACATGTCAAAGTATAATTCATCATACACAAGATACTATGATGATCTCAAGTCTAAAGATTATTTGTTCTACTATCACTAAAGGAATTCCTATTAATAGACAAGTAAAACTCCATTAGGTATTCCTTAGTGAGTCCACGTTCAATGTATTTATTCTCTAATAAGCACTTATATACTTGCTTTAGTGTCTTCAACACAAATGATTATGAGATTGATCATCCTCATCCAATGAGAAAGCAACGTATGTACCAATCTATCCAGATTCACTAATCCTTTTTTAGTAATCCAACAATTGGGAACTATTTTAGTTTTAAGCTATCTAAGAATTTAGATCTCATTAGCATGATCATCATCATGATTCTAAAAGCATTGCTTTAAAAACTATGAGTTTATCACATATTATAAAAACAGTATCATGTAGATAATCAAACGCCTTTAATTAAATAATACTTTTATTAATAAATGAATAAGATTATTACAAAGTATATGTCGACGTCGGGAAAAAATCTACAGGTCGGGTCACAACCCGAATCTTTTATCTCTTCTTAAGTTATCTCTACCTTCACTCTTTTTATTGCGAAAAAAGGTTTTGAAGGGATTTTTTAGGAAAAGGCCAACATGTATTATGTCGACAATTTTGTTCATTTTATAGAGTCGCCAGTTGGTAGATCTGAAAATGGTTGTACCAACTCAACCGAGTTTGTTTGAAAGAGGCCCTAATTGTTGGACACTGTCGAATTTTGATCTTTGAAAACAAAGTTTGAGTTCGGGGGCTTGGTTAAGTGAGGGGAAGGTGTTAGGCACCCCACAACTCCCAGTGTAAATACGGTACCGCATCTTTTTAATATTTCCCTTAAAACTGAAATGCGTGAGTGAATGCTGTTTGAAAATTGAGCCTATGTTTGATTGATTGAAAGTAGTGTTTTGCTTCGTTGAACCTATATACGAAGGGTTTGATTTGATATGCAAAAAGTCTTTGATTTGATTTGCAAAAGTGTTTGTTTTGATTTGCAAAAACTTTTCTTTTGATTGAATTGAAAGTGATGTTTTGAAAGCTGGTTTATCAAACCCTTATGCTAACATAGGAATTGAAGTCTGTTGATACTTTTATTTTTTATCTTTTTAGCCTTAAGGCCGGCATTTGCATGGTGATTTTTCGGGCTGCGAAGCATCCTCGACCACAGAAATAAATACAAGTGTCGGTCTCCTCATGGTCATGAAAATCATCGGAGGGACTCTGACACGGCAATCCTGTATTTTTTCACTATGTTGATACCTTAAATCCGGATAACCGTTTTAAGGTCTTTGTATGTACATTTTACAAAAAAACTGGCAGGGTACATTCGTAAAATGGAGTTTGTCCATCGTGAGAATCAGATTCCGATCAGTTTGATCGTGAATCCCACGATTCTAGGCGCACATATGAATAGCCAATCAACCCGCACAGTTCAAATTTGTACAGAAACAGAGATATATATCCCAAATGTTGTCAGAACCGAGGATTCATTCAGTAAATCCTGGTTTGCACGGCCGAAGCGTCTCGTTCCCACTAGATAGCGATGTAAGGGCCGCGAGGTTGTTTTTGCAACTGAAACTAGAAAAAAGGCTAGATTTAAATAAATCTCAGCCATTCTAGCTTCCCGATTATGTCTGTACCAGTTTTGAACTGTTTGAAAGCTAGAGTTGGTGAGATTTAAATAAATCTAGTTCACCCGCAGATATACTAGTGCCGATTCATATAAAATGAATATTTAAAAGAGTAATTTAATGAAAAGTGATTAAAGCAATATATATACAGTTATATATGCAAAAGCTGTAAAGGGTGATGAGTTTTCACACCGGTGCCCAGACGGGAATTGAAATAGACAGAAAAGTAGTCAACCAAGATTGGGAAGAGAACCCAGTGGTGGTAAAGGCTACTTATATATTCATATTTATATATAAAAGCAGTAAAAAGGCCACAGAATAATCCAGGCCGAACAGAAATGTAAATGTACAAGAAAGTAGTCAACCAGGGACTGGAAAGATAACCTAGTAATGGTGAAGGGTGCAAAAGCAGTATAAAGGCCACAGAATGAAGTATATATATATATATATATATATATATAGACAGAAACGTAGTCAACCAAGACTGGGAAGAGAATCCAGTGATGGTGAAAGTTGCTTATATATGCATAAATATATATAAAAGTAGCAAACTACCTCGGATTTGACAACCGGACTTGACAGAATAGAAAAGTTAGTATATATACAGTTAAATATATACAAAAAAAGATAAACTCGGACTGGGAAGATAATCCTGTCCGGCGAAGTTGCTAGCAACGAAGATGCAAGTATGCCGAAGCTGCTGGAAGTGACGAATCGTCAATTCGAATTGTAAAAATGCCAGAAATTGAGTTTATGTACAAAAAGTTGACGAAAACGGCCACGAACTGAGTTTCGGGCATTTCTAGAAAATAAAAATTGATATGCAAGTGCAAAATAGTGCAAAGAAGTAAGAATAACTTTCTGATCGTAAAAATACTTACAATAGACTGCTATACGGGCTTTTTGCCAAATCGTAGGCTCGAAACGTCCAAATCTACCAGTTATTTTTTGATATGTGGTAGTATGTGGGTATATCTACGTGTTAGAGTGAAAAAATTTGAGTTTGGAAGAGGTGAAAAAGTCAGAAAATCAAACGGGCAGAGGTTCAGAGCGTTTTTTCTTTTTTGAAATGAGGGGGGGGGGGGGGGGTCACCTCATATATATAAGCCAGGGAGCCTCTGCTCTACCTGCTACTGCAGCAGGTAGAGGTGTGGCTCCCCTGGTGGGGCCCACTTGTCTGGTTCTGTAGTCTCGAAGTACGTGCACTCCGAGCAATGCGAGGTCGAAGTAGAAACTTTCTAACTTTTGATCGGAGCGTCCGTTTGAGGCCGTGCTATACCTTTTCAGAAAGCCCTCGTCGAGAGTGTCACAATGACATGGGATAAAACTATTTTCTGGGTCCAAGAAAACTGGGTTCATAACCTAGGTCTTCGATTCCTCACAGTTTGTCCTTTGAGCTGTCTTGTGCGGTTTGCACTCGGGATCATCGTTATAGTTCGTTCTGACCTTAGTGACATCAATTCGGCTTGAATTTGATCGAATCAGCTTAGGGTTGATAAAATGACCGTTTTGCCCCTCCCGGGGTTGCCTTTAGTGTCGGCATGGCCTTCGGTTGACTTCCTGGGGTTGTTTCCAAGACTTGGATCCTATTCGAGTCTGTTTGTCCTCAGTGTTATCTCTTAGGTTGACTTGGTCAGTTCCAGGTTTTCTTTTGGAGATGTTGTGGAGCTTCAAGTTTGTTCCTGAAGTTGAATTGACTTCCCGGGTTGAGATCGGGGCTGACCTACACTTCCCGGGTTGAGATCGGGGCTGATCTGTACCTCTCGGGTTGAGAACGGGGCTGCGTTGACATCCCGATATTGGGACCGGGGTTGATCTGATGGCCCGATTTGAGATCGGTGTTGATCTGACGGCCTGATTTGAGATCGGGGTTGATCTGACGGCCCGATATTGGGATCGGGGTTGATCTGATGGCCCGATTTGAGATCGGGGTTGATCTGACGGCCCGTATTGAGATCAAGGTTGATCTGATGGCCCGATATTGAGATCGGGGTTGATCTGATGGCTCAATTTGAGATCGGGGTTGATTTGACGGCCCGATTTGAGATCGGGGTTGATCTGACAGCCCGATATTGAGATCGGGGTTGATTTGATGGTTCGATTTGAGATCGGGGTTGATTTGACAGCCCGATATTGAGATTGGGATTGATCTGACGGCCCGATTTGAGATCGGGTTGATCTGACGACCCGATTTGAGATCGGGGTTGTTCTGACGGCTTGATTTGAGATCAAGGTTGATTTGATGACCCAATTTGAAATCAGGGTTGATTCGACGGCCCGATATTGAGATGGGGGTTGATCTGTCTGCTCGATTTGAGATCGGGGTTGATCTGACGGCCCGATATTGAGATCGGGGTTGATCTGACGGTCCGATATTGAGATCGGGGTTCATCTGACGGCCCGATATTATGTTCGGGGTTGATCTGATGGCCTGATTTGAGATCGGGGTTGATTTAATGGCCCGATTTAAGATCGGGGTTGATCTGACGGCCCGATATTGAGATCGGGGTTGATTTGACTGTCCGATTTGAGATCGGGGTTGATGTGACAGCTCGATATTGAGATCGAGGTTGATCTGACAACCCGATTTGAGACTGGGGTTGATCTGACGGCCTGATTTGAGATCGGGGTTGATCTGACGGCCTGATTTGAGATTGGGGTTGATTTGACGGCCCGATTTGAGATCAGGGTTGATTCGACGGCCCGATATTGAGATGGGGGTTGATCTGATGGCTCGATTTGAGATCGGGGTTGATCTGACGGCCCGATATTGAGATCGGGGTTGATCTGACGGTCCGATATTGAGATCAGGGTTGATCTGACGGCCCGATTTGAGATCGGGGTTGATCTGACGGTCCCGATTTGAGATCAGGGGTTGATCTGACGGCCTGATTTGAGATCGGAGTTGATTTGACGGCCCAATTTGAGATTGGGGTTGATCTGATGACCCGATTTGAGATCGGGGTCGAATTGAAAAGACAGTCTTTCCCTCCTACAGTGTTAGTAACAGGGGGAGGAAATTTCGAGTGTCTACAGATGCCCCTCTTTATCATGTTCATGCAATGAAGTGGAATAGATAGGATAAAGATTAGTAGAGCACTGGAAATGCAACTGCAAAGGCAACGTAATGTAGGGCAAGATACACGATGAATGTTAGATACCTTCAAGGGGGTAGGGTCGTCACTGACTGATTACGTTGCTTTCTACTGGGGATAACGTTATCCATGATGACCTTTGTTGTAGCATTATCATGTGGATTGCTGGTGAGATATTAGGTGTGAGATATCACAGAATGTTCTTGTCACTTTCTGCTGGGGATGACGTCATCCATAATAGCTTTGTCAAATCTGATGGGTATATATCTCAGTTACCGAGTTACCTTCCCGCATGCTTCCGATGCGTATCCTGGCGATAATTTACAATGACAGATTACAACAGGGGGTTGAACCACCAATCCTTCTTGGTGTTCCCTTTGAGGATGTGTATAACAGATTCCATCATCGTGGATGGATTATTATATTCCTTCCGCCACTGGATCCTTTTCGACGCTTCGCGGAGGTTGCTTTAAAAGCTAAGACGTCACTGGGGTTGAGCCGACGGCTGAACTGGACTTGGTCTATACCCGAAACTTCGTTGGATTGAAGCCAACAGCTGAACTGGATTCGGTCTGTACCCGACGTTTCGCTGGGTTGAATCAACGTCTGAAATGGGCTCAGTCTGTACCCGAAACTTTGTTGGGGTTGAACCAACGGCTATATTGAACTCGGTCTGTACCCAAAACTTCACTGGGGTTGAACTAACGGCTGAATTGGACTCGGTCTGTACCCGAAACTTCGTTGGGTTGAAGCCAACGGCTGAATTGGACTCGGTCTGGACCCGAAACTTCGTTGGGTTGAAGCCAACGGCTGAATTGGACTCGGTCTGTACCCGAAACTTCGCTAGGTTGAAGCCAACGGCTGAACTGGATTCGGTCTGTACCCGAAACTTCGCTGGGTTGATGCCAACGGCTGAACTGAACTCGGTCTGTACCCGAAACTTAGCTGGGTTGAAGCCAACGACTGAATTGAACTCGATCTGTACCCGAAACTTCGTTGGGTAGAAGCCAACTACTGAACTGGACTCGGTCTGTACCCAAAACTTCGTTGGGTTGAATTAATGGCTGAACTGGACTCGGTCTATACTCGAAACTTCGAAAGTGGCAGTTTTCGGCAGTTTTACGCAGTTTTCGCGTGGTTTTTCGCGCAGTTTTTCAGCAGTTTGCATTATTGATCCCCGAACATGGCTTCAGGATGAATACCAAGGGTTTCCAAAGAGCTCCCCTTTCTGACAGGATTACGCTGCTTAAACGCAGGATTTCAGGACAAACCGCTCAATCGCGTAGCAATTTTTCTTCAGATTTGACTTTTCAGCACATAGAAACTCCGTTTCAACCTGAACAGAACCGAGCCCGGGGGAATGGGACCCACCCTGGGGAGCCGCAGATGAAGGTACGACAGCCGCAGGTGGGCTCGCTTCCACCTGGGCTTTATATTGGGCAGCGGTGGTTCATTTCTTGCAAAACGGATTTCGATCTTCTTTTTCAGATCTACGGAACTTGGGAAGCTGTTTTCTGATTTCGTCAGTTCCTACGCGTTCAGCGCAGCGCAGGTAACATTTTACATCATTTTTTCGTAAGTTTTGACTGTTAAAAGCATGTGAACCACGTAGGGGGCTTTTAGACGTAATGTACGAAAAATGTATGCCTATATGATCTGTTAAAAATTTTCTGACTACATATGTATGCATATCTTACTGTAATACATGTTTGGATGTAAGAAAATTCAGATTCTGAGACAGTCAATTTTTGCTCTTTTTGGTCAGTTTACTCATCCTTTTTTGAGGCTTAGTGAGCCTGGATTTTCAAGTAAAAATGTCCATGATAATTTGGCTACCATGTGAGGTTGATTTTTGATTTTATTCCATAAATATGAACTGTTCTTGTTTTTGGGAAGGTGTGTTACTTAATGGCCACCTAGACATGCTTGTGTGCATGCGGACAATCCATTTTACGAAGGAGACTCTGACGAAATTTTTTCAAAACCCGAGTATGTAATAAACATGCAATTTTAACTCTACTGGGGATTTTGACTGGCCCATGCACGTTTTAGGATTTATCTTTTGAAAAACATGCAGTTTTGACTTTTTTGGGTACTTTTGACTGACCCATTCATGTTTTAGGACTTAGAAATGTATAGAGTACTGAGTTAAATTAATAAGCCACAGGTTTTATGCTTACCACACCCTTTCTGAGGTGATTTGGAGACTTTTGTCCAGGTGATGGACCGTGATAGACCCGACAGTGCCAACAGAGTCGTTTTAGGCGTCAGACGTAGGAGGGCTTCTGATGTTCCTCTGCCACGTCCAGCTTGACCGCCTCGCAGATTAGCAGAGTTGGTGATTCGTCCAGCTCAGGATGAACCGTCGATTGATATTGATGATGAGCAGACTTCTTTTGTCGCTCCGGCCCTAGCTCAGGCTCCACGTACGGAGGTTCCAGGCATTATTGTGCTTAACCAGGAGCTGCTGGGTGACTTGAGTCGCCATCCGTCGAGGTTTCTTCATGCCAATGAGGTGACTTGAAGTTTTCTTTTCTCTGGATTCTTTTCTTTCTTTTTCCATTCTCGGGGCACAGGTTTTTTGTGACGCCCCCAAAATAGGTTCAATACCAACCCATTCTGAGTCGCCAAATACATGGTACAGAATTCAAATACAATCTTCCAATTTCAACTATTATACGGTCTTCCAAAATACGACCACACAACTCTAAGCGTCATTACTAATATTATGTAGAAAATATTAAAACTCAAATTCAAGTCTTATTCATTACAATTATTAATACACTATTTTACAAAATAGTGCGGACTTCTATAGCCCTCTCTCGGACCATCACTCCATTCTCCGGCTAGTCCCAGCTATATTTTTATTTGCTGAAGAGAACAATGGAAGAAAAGGGTGAGCTCAACTAGCCAGTAAAGAATATTATGACTAAGATAATGAATAATAAATTATCGCTAGTCTTCAATAAACCAGATAAAATATTATGGACAACAAGTTTTAGATCAACAACTGCAGCGAAAATAACAATTCATTAGAAGAGTTAAGTAGAGAATGATGTCTACTATCTTCTTTGATTTAAAAGTCCATCATCAATATTTTATCCTTGTAACATCAATCAATATACATCTCGAATCAAATATTCATCTTTGCACTACGGGCCAAAGATATTCATTTGTATCACCAGTTGGTTATGTTCATCTCAACACCTGTCCATCTTTGCACTATGGGCCAAAGATATTCATCAGGTAATCATTCATCTTCGCACCACAGGCCAAAGGTATTCATCAAGTAATCATTCATCTTTGCACTACAGGCCAAAGATATTCAGTTATATCACCATTTAGGATCGAGGATGATGAAAAACAATACAAATAACGGATCCAGTGAGATAAAGAACAAATATTAGAAAATTTATTCAGAGTTCAAGAATGAAGATCAAAACCTAGATCCAATCAAAGATAATTTGGGATTTTTTTTACCGTGAATAGTATCCCATAAATAGTAACTCATGAATAGTACCCCGATATGAAAAGGTAAAATTTTTATCAAAATGGTCAAACCAATATTCCAGTGAAATGATATTAGATGAAGCGCAAAACTCAAAGAATTTTTGATCATTTCAGGAATTATAGAAGCAATACTTACCGTAGTAAGTTTAAATTTAGGAATATGAAATGAAATATTATCACTTTCATAATATGGAATATGAAAGAAAATAATATTCATTATGAATATTGATAAGAAATAACATCATTTACAAGAAAAATAACATCCTTTACTTCAGTATAATACTCAATCTGACTGAAATATCGGATATAATGATGAGAAAAACTTGCACTGTTATTAACACTCAAAGTATCTAAATACTCACAAGAAATACGCTCGATATTATAGAGTAAAAATTTTCATATTCTGGTGTGATTTTCATTTTTAACTAAACACTCTATTTATAAGAAAATGCTAGAACGCCAGGATTGACAAAACCTACAACCGGAGGCTTTTCTTATTTATTCCCGCATCACTAGGTTGAAAAAATCCACCAGCAAGAAAAAACAACACAAATGGACAACAAACATGGTCCCCCCCCTTTTACACATTTTTCTTAAAAATAATAATTCAGATCCAATTTTCTAGAACTTCAACAATTCATAATAAATAGCCCTTTTATCAAAAAAATACGAATTTTATGTCCATTCTATATGAAATTTAATTTTTTACAACTTTGTAGAAGAAAGTTTTTCCAAATTTTGAACGAAAAAAAATGACCCAAATTTACATACGAATGACTTTTATAGGAATTGTGTGGCACACCAAGATTGGGAAAAAAAAAACCACGGATGATTTTCAAGCCCAAACTTTTGACAATCCGCACCCCACCAACTCCACCCACCATTTTTGAAAAAAGAATTCAAACCACATGTTTATATATATATATATATATATATATATATATATATATATTAAAACATTTATTTTCAAAACTTCAATAATTCATAATAAATAGCCCTTTTATCAGAAAAATACGAACCTTATGTCCATTTCATATGAAATTTAATTCTCTACAACTTTGTAGAAGAAAGTTTTTCCGAATTTCGAACGAAAAATGACTTAAATTTACATACGGATGACTTTTTCACACCTCCATTCTGACAAAATATATATACTGTTAAAAACAACCATCAGCACTAGTTTCTTCATTTATATCCACATTGAATAAATATTTTCTTATCATATATATCAACAGTTAATTATTCACAAATAATTTTACAGAACTACAATAATGACAACCAGGTCGTTCCCAAGAAAGAGGGGGCCTTCCGATAAGGATTTCTCCTTACTGGCGCGCAATTACCTAACCCCTTTCATAGACAAAACTTTCTTAGACATTGCCAATAATGCTATCTAATAATATTATGTAAATAATATAAATTATTGATTTGATAATGTAAAATACTGTGCAGTGACAATTATTGAATCAATAATACAAAATATCAACGTAGCAATTATTTAATCAATAAAATATTATACAATTATCAATGTAGCAATTATTGAGTCAATAATATAAAATATTGAACAGTAATTACTGTAACAATTATTAAGTAAGTGACTTCTTACGTAAGAATCAATAATTAAAAATACTGTGCAATACCGCGTGCTATTGTGCAACAACGCGTATTATTGTATTTTAATCACCGGGTATTTCAACAGTTTAACGGTAACAGTTTTACTGTTATTTTATAAAAATGTTATTTCTATCGCTTTTTATATCCGACAGTTATTCTGTTGTGGGGCCCACAAATGGCTGCGTCGTCGTACGAATATTCCCCGACAACAATGAATATTTTATAACCACTTGCTTATTTTGAAATATTTGCACATTTCACCCATAACTTATCATATTTATCAAATCAACACCTTACTATTTCAAAATAATATATAGAGCAAATTAAATCTTTATTCATAAAAGTTGGGGTCTTACATTTTTGACATGGGTTGATTTTTTTGACGCAGGTTCCCAGCTTTACGCAACCTCGAGGGAACTGGTTCAATGTGCATTCCCTGTTTCATACTGTGCACGAAGATTATAGGGATATTGTTGATGGCTGGGGGTTTCAGGCTTTCTTCTCCATTCTTCCCCGCCGTTGCCCCTGGGGGTATATGAGGGCTTTGTCTGAGCGCTAGTTCCACCAGACTCAGTCCATTCACTTGCTGGATTATGAGGTGATGATGACCCCTATGGACTGGAGGTTCATCACCGGTATTGAGTTTGAGGGTGAGCCAGTTCCTGTTGTGGCTGACATCACACCTATTGCCGTTCGGTCCCTGCTAGGAGTTCCTGCGACGGCGCTCAAGGGTCGGTCGGTCCGATCTGGTCCCTTGAGTATAGATTCCCAGAATGGGACTTTGCTGGAGCCTCCACCTGATGACTGGAGTGTTAGAGATCGCATTCTGAGGCGATTATTCCTGGTGATCATCAGGGGTTGTATTGTGGCGGACAACTCGTCTACTGTGTCCTTCGCCCTGGTTAGCGTTACCCGGCATGTAGAGCGCCTCAGTGACTTTGATTGGGGTTCCTACACCTTTGCCTATTTTCTCCTGATGAGAATGAAATATGTTATATTTTATTCCCTTAATACTTAATATTTTATATCTCTTTTGTACCTAAGTTTATTCATTTATCTTATATTTGTTACTTTAGGTACAATTGCGCCAAGGAAGCGAAATGGGCTCAAAAGGAACAAACAAGGCCACGAGTAAAACAAATGTAAAAGGAATTAACAAGTGGGCTTAATTCATTCACAGTCAGCAGCTTAAGCACATAAAAAGGGGGCCCACAAATTGAGCAGCTCACGAAACGGATTGAGCAGCTCACGAATTGGATCCAGCAGCTTGTTAAGGAATTAACACAAAGTGGGCCACGCACATGTGGGCCAAGGAGCTTGCAAAGGGAATGTAGCAGCTTAAGAATAGAGCAGCTCACGTGCTTGTATAGAATGCTAGTGAAGTAAATAATCCATGCAAATCATTAACATCATAAGAAGCCCACGAAATCAGCTTGCTAAAGGAAAAAGAAGCAGCTTGAATTAAAAGTAACATGGGCCCACATATTGGATATCTTCAATTGGAGAGAGAGGATTCCTAGCAACTCTCATATTCAGCATATATATGACGTGGGCCAGGGATGTAGTGAATTAGCAGCTTGCAAGGTGGGAGCATAATCACGTGACCAGCAGCATGCAAAGAGGCTCACAAACTTTGCGGCTTGGAAAGAAGAGATCAGCAAAAAGGCAACATGAACATAAGCCGGGCAGTGCGTTAACCCGCTGTGGCGGGGCTTCACTAAGGAGTTCTCCCGTTGAGGCGGGGAGGCGCTGACACAGTCGCTCTTTTCCCTTCGCGAATAGGGAACGACTATAACAAGGAAGTCAATTAGGGTTAATGAGTGCTGCGTTTCTTATTGTTATAAAAGGGGCTTGAAGCAAACATATAGAGGGATCTCTTATCTTGTTTTCAATTGTAATATACTTTTCCTCTCTATTTCTTTGGTGATTTCTATAGCCATGTGCGGCTAAACTCTTGTTCTTGGATTAAGGAGACAGAAGCCTTGGATTAAATACACTGTGAGATCTAATTGATTTTAATTGTTCAATTGATATTGTGAGTATTGTTTATTCTTCTGTGCTTGAATTACATGATTGATTTGTTTAATTGCTAGGATGCATACTAGTTTATTATTCATTGAAATCTACTGCTAAATTAGATATCGAATCCGTAATTGTTTGGTCACTCTAATTTGCGAAGCAACTAAGATTAATAATTGATTGCAGATCACGAGATTATTATATCTTAGGGAGAATATTCAACTGAATTAAATGCAACCGCTTGTGCTTGTGTTGTTTAACTTCATCGGTTTTTCTAATTCTTAAAGCTTCTATTAGATTAAACTTTTAGCGCTTGTCTGAAGTTGTTTGGTAGTTAGGGTTATTTAGATCGCTTGTTTCTATCTAACTAAAATTAAGGAAAGACACTGAATGGTTCTGATTGGTGAATTAATTCTAACGATGAATATTCAAAGTATTAATTGTGTATGCTTGAGTCAATGATCAGTGTATGTTTCTGTGGTGGAAGTTGACTTAACCCAAGGTTTGTTCTCCTGATTTAGTTCGTTACATTATTTTACACTTTAGTTTATCTTAATTAATAACAATAAAAAACTCCCCTATTTTGGAATACAAAGCATAGAAATAGATTAATCAGTCTCTGTGGGATCGACTCTTACTTGCACTACTACATTATTATCGTTCGCAGTAAGGTTTTATTTTTGGTTGTTTGCGACAGCACACCAAATTTTAGCGCCGTTGCCGGGGACTGATTTTAGTTTATTTTTATATTTTTGTAATCCGTATTTTATTTTTTGTTTTTATTTTTTTACATGAATTCCCTTGATTGTTTATGCCCAAAACTCGATCTACTAATCAAGGTGATTTAAAGTGTGATCCAGAGATAGAGAGAACTATTCGCATATTAAGGAAGGAAGCTCGGGAAATTCGTGAAGAAAAGGAAGCCATGGCAGCAAATCGAACCCTGAAAGAGCTTTTAGCTCCTGATTTGAACCAACTACCCTTATGCATAACTTTCCCTAATCTTGATACTAACACTCATTTTGTATTAAAATCTGGACTGATACATCTTCTACCTTCTTTTCATGGCTTGGCAGGTGAAGATCCCCACAAACACTTGAAGGAGTTTCGTGTGGTATGCACGAGTATGAAACTTATCGGAGTAACCAAAGAGCAGATCAAGCTAAGAGCCTTCCCATTTTCTCTGAAAGATTCAGCTAAGGATTGGCTTTACTATCTACCCTCCGGGAGTATCACCACCTGGGAAGAGATTAAAAGATTATTTCTAGAGAAATATTTTCCATCTTCAAGGGCGGCCAACATTAGGAAGTCAATTTGTGGTGTGAGGCAGAACAACGGAGAATCCCTACATGAGTATTGGGAACGCTTCAAGAGATTGTGTGCCAGTTGCCCTCATCATCAAATTAGTGATCAACTTCTCATCCAATATTTCTATAAAGGTCTCAGTTGTACTGATAGAAGCATGATTGACGCTGCTAGTGGCAGAGCTTTGGTGGATAAGACTCCCGAGGCTGCAAGAAACCTAATTGCAAATATGGCTGCCAACTCTCAACAATTTGGCACTAGACTTGATTCTGCACCTAGGAATACTAGTGAGGTACAAATCTCTGCTATTGAACAACAAATTACAAGCTTAACTTCTCTTGTTCGTCAAATGGGTGCAGGTAACACACAACAAGTAAAAGCTTGTGGAATTTGTGCGGTAGTAGGACATTCGACAGATGCATGCCCAACTCTTCAATAGGAATCCGTTGAACATGCAAATTCAGCAGGAGGATTTCCTGGGCAACCACAAAGGAAGTATGATCCTTATTCGAATACATATAATCCTGGATGGAGGGATCATCCTAACTTTAGCTACGGGAATCCACAAGCAACTCAATCCACAACTCAGACTTTTCCAAATCAGCAGCAATACACACCATCGTATCCCAATAGACAACAACAGGGCCAATCTTCTAACCCTAGTATGTCTTTAGAAGATATTGGTAAAACATTTGCCACTAACACAAGTGTGACAAATGGCAACTGCAATCAGTCGATTGGAAGCGCAAAGCTTTGAAAAATTACCTTCTCAAACAGTGGTAAATCCAAAAGAAAATGTAAGTGCAATCACTTTGAGGAATGGTAAAGAGATAGCAATTCCAAAAAAGACAGTGTCGATACCACAAGATCAAGACAAAGCAGATGAGAAGAGTAAAGAAGCAGACAGCAGTGCTCCAAATGACAAGGATGAACCTAAGCGTAAATTTCCCCCTCTCTCTGAATATAAACCGGTACCTCCTTTCCCTCTTGCTTTAACAGAAAACTGAAAATACGAGAAAAATTCAGATTTGTATGAAACTTTTCGTAAATGCGAGGTAAATATTCCATTGTTAGATGCTATTAAACAAGTACCTCGTTATGCTAAATTTTTGAAAGAACTGTGTACACACAAAAGGAAACAGGAAATGAAAAAATATGAAAAGGTAAGTGTTATCCGATTTATGTAACGACAATTAACGCGCAAGTATACGCGGTCAACAAGTAATATAAGAAGTAGGGTGTCGTACCCACGAGGACGAAGTCTTAAATGCAAATCAAATACTCAAGTAAGTGCTATACTGTCTTATCTAAACAAATGATTGGTGGAGGAATTATCAACTATGCGATTATAACTAAAGGAAGCGGGAGAAATAAAAGATGTAGTAGTGAGACAAGCTAGGATTACAATTCCCCTAATGCGTCGCCTAAACTCCTAACTCTCCACATTACAAACAAATCAAGGAATGGTCAGCCGAGAAATGAACTATGCATATGCTTCTGTCGAAGGCCAAATGCACATCCCTAGCTAGATGAATCACAATATGTCTATCGATGAAAACAACTAGACTAGGGTCAATAAGATTGGTCTCAAGACTACACAAGGCAAATAGAGATATGTCTATCCTATTTAGCAGTTTATGCATACATTCCTTTAGACAAGGGCATAACAAGTGTTGTTGTATTTTAAAAGCCAGATATTAATGTCCAATCTTCAATATCCATTAATATCACTACCAAAACTCTGTCAAGCATTTAGTCAATAAGCAAGAAATACAACAACCCATTCCCAAAATGATTCATTAGTATAAATAGG
The DNA here is from genome assembly GCA_020205555.1 of Panax stipuleanatus. NCBI lineage: Eukaryota > Viridiplantae > Streptophyta > Magnoliopsida > Apiales > Araliaceae > Panax > Panax stipuleanatus. The sequence continues at coordinate 90,115,153 of CM035123.1, forward strand.
AGAGAAAGTTAATTAGGCTAAACACTAGGTTACATTGCAATCCTAAAAAGGTATTAGTTCATAACCATGGTGCTAATACACATTTCTATCACATTCAACATTGCTCAGTAATACACAAATAACTTAGAGATTTGGAATAAGAAAACTCCTGTTGTGGGTTTTCTGTCTCCAAGTCTTTTCTTCTTCGTGGAACTCCTGAGCTGTCTATGAATGCAATGACTATTCTCCCAAAGAATAATACTTGTTTCTGCTCTAGAATCTCCAGATATCTACTCTGTCTCTTTTCTTTCTCCTCGCCCCTGCGTATCTGTCTCCAAGTCTTTTAGGTCATTAAAAACGAACCAGTCAAGACACCGGAGGTGACGCTGCGGCGCGGAGCATACAACTATTTGGTGGCGCTGCGGCGCCACTAACGCTGCGGCGTGAATTTAAGAAGTCCTGTGGCCGCTGCAGCGCCAGATAATATCAGCACGGCCATGGGGTCGGCGCTGCGGCGCGAGCTAAAGGCTGGGCTCTGGCGCTGCGGCGCCAGAGTGTAGAAAATGACACAATTGCCCCCTGCAAGCTGGAGATGACTCAAAAAGCCCTGCATCAAAAAGGGAGAGCATAATAACAACAAAATATATGCAAAAGCATAATAAATAACGAAAAACAAGCAACGTCTTAAGCTTGAGCGAATCTGATATGTGATATAAATACTGCATATCAGATACCCCCAAACTTAAGCATTTGCTTGCCCTCAAGCAAACTATCTAACATCCACACCCACACTACCGGAAGACGCGAATGGAAACTACAACTATAGAGTAATACCACGGCTTCAAAGCGTACTTATAAAGCCTCTCTCAGAATAGGACAATCAATGACATGAAAGGGGCTTTAAATCGAATTTGCAAGCATGAGACTGTAATCGATCCACTCAATGCGTGCGAAGATCAACCGTCCTAACTAAACATAGCTCAAAAAAAAACTCGCACAGTCGAATGCTAAAAACAATATGCACACTACGCAACTTAAACAATCAACAAGCATTAAGACTAGGATGCAATCACAGGAAAAGATCAAAAGGCTCTAGCATGAAGACAACAAAAATCTGACTCGGACAGTCCTTAATTACCTTAGGCTAGACAGAGCTACCCATAAATGAGCTTTTGATCAGTGACTCCCAAGCCAGACGGCTTTAGGGCACTAGGCGTAAAACACCCCTATGAATCTAATCACTCAAGCAGCAAAGGCCACGTAATCAACATAAGCCAAATTAGACTTTAAGAAATCTGAAGATTATTTGACGAGTGCATTTTATGCTCCATCTCAACATCGGTCCTGCGTTTATGGGCGAGTGCGTTTTACGCTCCATCTCGACCCACCGCAAGACTTTCGATATTCAATCTCCGTTCAATAAATTTTATTATATATTGTTATACAACATGCCAGAGCCCAAGATCCAAAACTGAAAACAAACACCCAAGCCCTTTATTACCTTGCAGAAATGAAAGTTTATAAGAATGAACATATTCCCAAAGCAATAAACGCGCGACGTAAAATCTAAACATAATTAGTTAAAACAGTTGATCGGCTCTTGTTAAGAAAGACGGATCAAAAACAGTCTCGACTTATCGATTCACAACCCCTAACTCATACAGGCTTGACACAACTCTAAGAGACAGCCATAACTACATGGCGCTTGTCATTAGCCATGATTCAAAAAATGACAGCTAAATCACCCTCACCCAGCATAATCACAGTTACAGAACGGGGTTAAAAAGGGGGGAAAACCAACTACAATAGGCAAGACCCTGCCCAAAAAGGAGAAACCATAACACAAGGCGTCAAGAAAACCAAAAATCTGCACACTACCCAAAATATGCACAAGGCATATGTCTATAAACAATACAACCAAAAATTTACAAGAAAGCTAAAGCGAAAGCAAAATACTATATACAAAAATAAAACACAAGCAATTAAATATTATAAACCAAACATTCATTAATATACCTAATAAAACCAACGCACCACTGCATCATAACATGCATCCCAAAATAAACCGAAAACATAGCATAAAAGAAAAATAGATAGTCAGGGGCTAAACCGCCCAAAAGAAACATGACAGCATTTCATATATAATAAAACTAAAAACAGGAAATCTCCCCCAAACTTGAAATTTGCCAATGACCTCACTGGCCTTCACCCTCTGGAGCACCATCACCTCCGCCATCATCATCGGCTTCAACATTGGCATCCGCTGGCTCCTCCTCGCGATCCTCTCCTGTGGCTGGAAATGGTGGAGGATAAGGCGCAAAGACTGGAGGCTCTGGAAATTGAAAGGGCAAGGACTCTGCGTCGTCTCCTCCTTGAGCATAATAGATACTGGACACTGTATTTGCGAACTCCGCATGATAGTGATTGAATTGGCTCTGCCATTGAGCCACTGTATCAACCTTGCTGTGGAGAAAATTAAGACTGCTTAAGATCTCTGCCAAGGCCCCGGGTGGCATAGCCTCAGAAGATGGGAGCTCAGGCACTTGAGCGGAGGTACCCGCTTCCGATGAGGGAGGCGGCAGAGGCCCCGGTAAATATCCTTGACCCTTTGGGTGTGACGGAGGTCCCCCATCCCATACTCCATAACGGGCTATAACGTGATGATCAATGACAGCCATAGGCGGCTGAGTGATGTCGTCTTTCTCCCATACCACACCCGTCCTTTTGCATAGGCGTGTGATTAGAGACGGATGAGGGAGGCCGGAATTGACGTTGCTCCTAATGGCCTTTTTAATTGAATCCTGGATAAGAACCCCCACATCAACTTTCAGCCCCATGACAATTGCATAAAGCAGTACTGCCCTCTCCCTTGTTACATCGCTCAGGTGGCGTGTTGGCATGATATTGGCACAAATAAAAGAGTACCACGCCTTACCATAACGGCTCAAGGCTTGATGGGGGAAAGAGGTCTTTTCACCGTGGAATTCATTGGTTTTCCACACGGTACCAGGCTTGCAGAGCTTTGCTATAATCTCATCAGTATTGTAACTCCGCATCCCAGACTCCAGATAATCCTTACCCTCGTAGTTTGGAGTCCCATACACAGCATTGATTGTTCGACTGTCATATTTGATCAACTTACCCCGAACTGGCACCGAAGCAGGACCATCGGCATTAGCATTTGCATAGAATTCCTTTACTACTGAAATAACTGCAGATTCGGGCGGCTTGGTGAAGTGAACCCATTTCATAGTTATAATCATTGAATTCATATGGCCGTCCATCTTGTCATCTGGCCTTAGTCCTCTCTCTGGCACCAAACTCCTCTTTGAGAAATTTTGGGCATATCGCTTCCATGCTTCCTCACTCGGGAATTTTACAGCATCCCAAAGAGGAGGAGGAGCTCTGGAAGACGGAGGAGGACCTATACTAGTGCGAGGACGCTTGGAACCCATAGCCAACAAAACCAAAGGACAATAGAAAGATAAATCACAAACGAACAAAACAAACTCTGCGAAATCCTTTACCTTGGCTTGCTTATTAATAGAATGAAGGAGAATAACTGCACGACGGTTGAAGGCCCCAAACGCTCAGAAATCGAATTGGGAGTGACGGTTGATTTGCCGCACTCGTTGGGAGAAAGGGAGTTGTGTGAGAGAGAAAAGAGGAACACTGCAAGTGAACCCAAAAGCCTCAATTAAACGTTGATGGCGCTGCGGCGTGATGCATGGCGCTGCGGCGCGGGATAGGGTATTCTTGGCGCTGCGGCGTCATTTTCTGCGCTGCTGCGTCACATTGAGTCTTCTGGCGCTGCGGCGTCATTTTCGGCGCTGCGGCGTGAAATATTGACGCTGCGGCGGGACATTCGGACGCTGCGGCGCAACTCTCCAGTAGCTTCCAGCATATGCCGGCGCCGCGGCGCAAAAAAAATATAAAGGATATGGCGCTGCGGCGTGGTGATTGGAGCTGCGGCGCGAAACTCAGACTACCTCCTGGCGCTGCGGCGCGAGAACTGTGCTTTCTTTTCCTGCACTACCCAAAAACCTGAATCAAAACCCAGATAAACTACTAGACAAAGCAAACAAACTAACAATTATACAAACTATTAAACTACATATTAACACACTAAATTAACATCTTCAAAAATTCTAAGGAAAAGAAAAACAATTGCATTAATGATAACTAAAGAAAACAACACTAAATAAAACCACAAGGATATTTTTTTGATACTGAGATGGGGTTGCCTCCCCATCAAGCGCTTGATTTAGAGTCGTCGGCTTGACTTTCGCCCCGCCTTACACCGGGTCTCCCAAGGTGATGGAGGTGTTTTGTCGATCGACCTCGCCGCCCCAATAGTGTTTCAAACGTTGTCCATTGACTTTGAAGGTTTTGTCTGAATGCGGGTCTTCGACCTCAATAGCCCCATGAGGATACACTTTAGCAATGGTGAACGGCCCCGACCATCGAGACTTCAACTTCCCTGGGAATAATTTCAGCCGCGAGTTAAAAAGAAGCACCTTCTGGCCTTGTTCGAAGTTCCTTTCGACAATTTTCTTGTCATGCCACCGCTTTGTCTTTTCCTTATACAACTTAGCGTTTTCATACGCGTGCAGACGAAACTCGTCTGATTCATTGAGTTGTAATAATCTTCGTTCACCTGCTGCATCCATATCGAAATTGAGCTTTTGGATAGCCCAATATGCGTTGTGCTCTAGCTCCACAGGAAGATGACAAGCCTTGCCATAAACAAGCCTATACGGAGACATTCCGATAGGCGTTTTGTAAGCGGTGCGGTATGCCCACAAGGCATCATCAAGCTTCTTTGACCAGTCCTTCCGATTAGGATTAACGATCTTCTCCAAGATACGCTTAACCTCTCGATTAGAGATCTCTGCTTGGCCACTTGTCTGCGGATGATAACCTGTGGCTATTTTATGGGTCACCCCATACTTAGCAAGAAGTGCTTCGAAATATTTGTTGCAAAAATGTGACCCTTCATCACTGATTATTTCCCGAGGAGTACCGAAGCGAGTGAAAATATTTTTCCTTAAGAAATTAAGCACCACCTTAGCATCATTAGAAGGCAAGGCGACTGCTTCTACCCATTTGGAGACATAATCAACCGCGACAAGAATATAAAGATTGTTGTAGGACGACGGGAATGGTCCCATGAAGTCAATACCCCATACATCAAACAATTCTACTTCAAGGATATTCTGCAGCGGTAATTCATGCCTCCTTGAGATGGTTCCTACCCTTTGGCATCTATCACAGTGCATCACATATTGGTGTGCATCTTTGAACAGGGTAGGCCAGTAAAACCCAGATTGGAGTACTTTAGCAGCAGTTCTTTGGCCCCCAAAATGTCCTCCATAATTAGAGGAATGACAATGATGGAGCACACCTTCGATTTCCTCCTCTGGCAAACATCTCCGCAGAATCTGATCTGAACACTGTTTGAATAAAAAGGGCTCGTCCCAAAAGTATTGTTTTGCATCATGTAGGAATTTCTTCCTTTGTTGATAACTCAAGATGGGAGGAAGCACTTGACAAGCGACGAAATTTGCAAAGTCCGCATACCACGGGGCTTTACTTTGGACGCCAAACAGTTGTTCATCCGGGAAGAAATCATTGATGTCTTTGATTGCGTCTCCCGAATGAGGAGGGTTCTCCAACCTCGACAAGTGATCTGCTACCTGATTTTCTGTCCCCTTCTTGTCGCGGATCTCCAGATCGAACTCCTGTAGAAGAAGGACCCACCTTATCAGCCTGGGCTTTGCATCTTTTTTCTCTATCAGATATTTAATGGCCGAATGGTCTGTGTACACAGTCACTTTTGTTCCAATGAGGTAGGAACGGAATTTGTCGAAAGCATACACCACTGCCAGCAATTCTTTTTCGGTTGTGGTGTAATTTAACTGAGCATCAGTTAATGTTTTGCTAGCGTAATAGATCGTGTGGAACACTTTGTCCCTTCTCTGCCCCAATACTGCCCCAATTGCAAAATCGCTGGCGTCACACATGAGCTCAAAAGGGAAAGTCCAATCAGGAGCTACCACAATAGGAGTCGAAATGAGTTTTTCCTTCAATAGTTCAAATGCTCTGAGGCAAGCTTCATCAAACTGAAAAGGCATATCCTTTTCCAACAGTGAACATAGCGGTTTTGTTATCCTTGAGAAATCCTTGATGAAACGCCTATAGAAACCTGCATGCCCAAGAAAACTCCTAACCCCTTTCACTGATGTAGGCGGCAGTAGACTATTGATGACATCAATTTTAGCCTTGTCTACTTCAATACCACCATCTGATACTCTGTGGCCCAGAATAATGCCCTCTTTTACCATGAAGTGGCACTTTTCCCAATTCAATACAAGATCAGTTTCAACGCATCTTTGGAGAACGGTAGTCAAATTCACCAAACAGTTATCAAATGAACTCCCGAATACAGAAAAATCGTCCATGAAAACCTCGAGGGTCTTTTCGACCATATCAGAGAAGATGGACATCATGCAACATTGGAATGTTGCAGGAGCATTACACAACCCAAAGGACATTTTCCGAAAGGCAAAGGTCCCATACGGACATGTGAACGTTGTTTTCTCCTGATCTTCGGGAGCAATAGAAATTTGATTATAGCCAGAATAACCATCTAGCAGACAGTAGTAAGCATGCCCAGCAAGTCTATCGAGCATCTGATCAATAAATGGCAAAGGGAAGTGATCCTTACAGGTTGACTTGTTTAACTTTCTGTAGTCCATACACACCCTCCATCCAGTCACCGTTCTGGTTGGAATCAACTCGTTATTCTCATTGGCTACTACTGTCATACCGCCCTTTTTTGGCACGCATTGAATGGGACTGACCCAAGGACTGTCCGAGATAGGGTATATAATGCCCGCATCTAGCAGCTTAATGATTTCCTTCCGGACCACCTCCTTCATTATTGGGTTCAACCTCCTCTGATGTTCAATGGTCGGCTTGGATCCTTCCTCCAGTAGGATTTTGTGCATACAAAGGGATGGACTGATCCCTTTAATGTCTGAAATCGACCACCCCAGTGCCTTTTTATACTGTTTAAGCACTAGCAGTAGCTTCTCTTCCTGGCCTTCATCTAAAGATGCAGATATTATAACAGGCAAAGTGGAAGAATTTCCCAAGTATGCATACCTCAGATGATTGGGCAGGGGCTTTAACTCAAGGACAGGAGGTTCTACAACAGATGGTTGGGATTTGGAAGTAGATGCTTTTGGATCATTCAGCGACTCAAACTGTCTTTGGGACTGTGTAGATCTCTGGGGTGCATCCAGCCAGTTAGCAAATTCAACATGGGTGCCCTCTTCATTAGCTCTGGTACCTCTTAGTGTAGCTTCTAAAGGGTCTGTCATGCATGTTTCTGAGAATACTTCCCTGACTGCATCATCAAGCACTTTAATCTGAAAGCAGTCTTCAGGGGTGTTCTGATATTTCATTGCCCTAAACACATTGAAAGTCACTTCCTGATCCAGTACTCTCATAGTCAGCTCCCCTTTCTGCACATCTATAAGGGTTCTCCCCGTTGCTAAGAATGGTCTACCCAGTATTATCGGGACCTCCCTGTCTTCCTCAAAATCCAGGACAATAAAGTCCGCTGGGAAGATTAACTTGTCCACCTTAACAAGAACATCCTCTACTATCCCCTTCGGGTACGTGAGAGATCTATCCGCCAATTGCAAAGTAACACTTGTGGGTTTAGCTTCATTCAGTCCAAGTTTCTTATATATTGACAGAGGCATCAAATTTATACTCGCCCCCAAATCACATAAGGCCTTGCCAATGAATTGGTCCCCGATAGTGCATGGGATCGTGAAACTTCCAGGATCTTTCAGTTTTGGCGGGAGCTTGTTCTGTAAAATAGCACTGCATTCCTCAGTCAGAGCCACTGTTTCATAATCTCCCATTTTTCTCTTCTTCGACAATATGTCTTTCATGAATTTAACATAGCTCGGCATTTGCTCCAACGCCTCTGCAAATGGGATGTTTATGTGAAGCTTCTTGAAAACTTCTAAAAACTTAGAAAATTGCTTATCAAGCTTTTGTTTCTGCATGCGCTGGGGGAATGGCAACTGCGGGATAGGAGGACTAGCTGTGTTCACTGTAGGGGTCGGTGATGAAGGGCTTTCTTGAGCATTTACCTCACCCCCTGGCTTATCATCACTTTTCTCCACAATAGATTCCTCTAAAGTCACTTCTTCTTGCACTACAGGACTCTCTCCACCCTTTTCATTTATAGTTTTCCCACTTCGGAGTGTAACTGCTTTGCAGTGTTCCTTCCCATCCCGTTTCGGGTTGACATCAGTGTCACTCGGCAATGTGCCTTGCGGTCGACTATTCAAAGCAGAGGCCAACTGTCCCATTTGGACTTCAAGGTTCCGGATGGAAGCCTCTTGATTACTGCTCCTTGTCTCATTTTGGGCAATATATCGAGACAGGAGATCTTCCAAACTAGGTTTTCTTTCCTGATGAGGTGGTGGATGGTGGAACTGATTATGAGAACTCTGTGGTTGTTGGTTGAACTGATTTTGAGCTTGAAAACCGGGAGGGTTTGAGAAATTAGGCCTGGTGGTCGGTGGTTGTGCTTGATTGCTCTGTGTGTTGCCCCAAGATAAGTTTGGATGATTCCTCAAGCCCGGATGATAATGAGTAGGGAGACTTGCGTTTTGCTGCCTCCCGTAGTTGGAAACAAATTGAACTGACTCGGGGCTTATGGCACACTGATCAGTTGTGTGGCTCCCTTGACACAATTCACACAACAATGCGACACTCTGAGCATTCTGCACAGCTTGCACTCCCATGGTGTCAAGTCTTTTAGTTAGCGCTGCAACCTGAGCCGCTAATTGCGTGACTGGATCTACCTCATATATTCCTGCTGCTCTTCTAGGGGCTTGCCTATCATTTGGCCATTGATAATTATTGGCCGCCATTGTTTCCACCAATTCATACCCCGCTGTGTGATGCTTAGACATGAACGCTCCTCCAGAAGCGGCATCAATACTCGATCGAGTAGCTCCAGATAACCCATTATAGAATGTCTGGATGGGAAGCCATTCTGGCAGTCCATGGTGGGGGCATTTTCTTAGAAGATCCTTGAATCGCTCCCATGAGTCGTACAAAGACTCTGACTCAAATTGAATAAAAGAGGTAATTTCGTGCCTGAGCCTGGCAGGTTTAGCAGGTGGGAAGAACTTTGCCACGAACTTTTGAGCCAGGTCATCCCATGTGGTTATGGAGCCTGATGGAAGTGAATGTAGCCAGCTCTTGGCCTTGTCCTTTAAAGTGAAGGGAAACAATCGAAGTCTGATGGCATTGTCAGTCACTCCGTTGCATTTAAACGTATCGCAGATCTCCAAGAAGTTCATCAAGTGATCATTGGGGTCATCATTTGGTAATCCCCCAAACTGAATATTGGAGCACATTTGGATGGTGCCCGGCTTGATCTCAAAATTGTTTGCTTGGATTGCGGGCCTAAGAATGCTCGCTTGCAAATCTGCGATGTGAGGCATAGCATGCTCCCTTAAAGATTTCTGAAGTTCCTCAGCCATTGTAACAGGAGTATTTAGGCCCCGAGCTTTTTCTCTTTGCAGGCGTCTGTACGTTCTATCAATCTCGGGATCGAGAGGTATTATATTCCGACCCCTTCGAGGTGGCATACGCCGTTGAGATCACCTGAAAAGAAAATTAAACAGATAAAATTAGTCTAAATTAAGATTGTAATGACTTAGCTTTAATATTGATAACAAATATTACTAAGTCCCCGGCAACGGCGCCAAAAACTTGTTATCCGATTTATGTAACGACAATTAACGCGCAAGTATACGCGGTCAACAAGTAATATAAGAAGTAGGGTGTCGTACCCACGAGGACGAAGTCTTAAATGCAAATCAAATACTCAAGTAAGTGCTATACTGTCTTATCTAAACAAATGATTGGTGGAGGAATTATCAACTATGCGATTATAACTAAAGGAAGCGGGAGAAATAAAAGATGTAGTAGTGAGACAAGCTAGGATTACAATTCCCCTAATGCGTCGCCTAAACTCCTAACTCTCCACATTACAAACAAATCAAGGAATGGTCAGCCGAGAAATGAACTATGCATATGCTTCTGTCGAAGGCCAAATGCACATCCCTAGCTAGATGAATCACAATATGTCTATCGATGAAAACAACTAGACTAGGGTCAATAAGATTGGTCTCAAGACTACACAAGGCAAATAGAGATATGTCTATCCTATTTAGCAGTTTATGCATACATTCCTTTAGACAAGGGCATAACAAGTGTTGTTATATTTTAAAAGCCAGATATTAATGTCCAATCTTCAATATCCATTAATATCACTACCAAAACTCTGTCAAGCATTTAGTCAATAAGCAAGAAATACAACAACCCATTCCCAAAATGATTCATTAGTATAAATAGGAGAGAAAGTTAATTAGGCTAAACACTAGGTTACATTGCAATCCTAAAAAGGTATTAGTTCATAACCATGGTGCTAATACACATTTCTATCACATTCAACATTGCTCAGTAATACACAAATAACTTAGAGATTTGGAATAAGAAAACTCCTGTTGTGGGTTTTCTGTCTCCAAGTCTTTTCTTCTTCGTGGAACTCCTGAGCTGTCTATGAATGCAATGACTATTCTCCCAAAGAATAATACTTGTTTCTGCTCTAGAATCTCCAGATATCTACTCTGTCTCTTTTCTTTCTCCTCGCCCCTGCGTATCTGTCTCCAAGTCTTTTAGGTCATTAAAACGAACCAGTCAAGACACCGGAGGTGACGCTGCGGCGCGGAGCATACAACTATTTGGTGGCGCTGCGGCGCCACTAACGCTGCGGCGCCACTAACGCTGCGGCGTGAATTTAAGAAGTCCTGTGGCCGCTGCAGCGCCAGATAATATCAGCACGGCCATGGGGTCGGCGCTGCGGCGCGAGCTAAAGGCTGGGCTCTGGCGCTGCGGCGCCAGAGTGTAGAAAATGACACAATTGCCCCCTGCAAGCTGGAGATGACTCAAAAAGCCCTGCATCAAAAAGGGAGAGCATAATAACAACAAAATATATGCAAAAGCATAATAAATAACGAAAAACAAGCAACGTCTTAAGCTTGAGCGAATCTGATATGTGATATAAATACTGCATATCAGTAAGGGTAAGGGAAAATGTTTCAGCAGTCATTCAAAGAAAGCTACCTACTAAGTGCCAAGATCCGGGTATGTTCACTATTCCGTGCACGATAGGTAGCACTAGAATTGAAAAAGCCATGTTAGACTTATGAGCTTTCATAAATGTTATGCCATATTCTATATATGCTAATCTATCACTGGAACCTTTGAATAAAACTGGTATTGTAATACAGCTGGCGGACAGAACTAATGTTTATCCCAGAGGTGTTGTTGAGGATGTCCTCGTGCAAGTCAATGATTTAATCTTTCCTACTGATTTTTATGTGCTAGATATGGAAAACGGAGACCAAAATGCTCTAATTTTGTTAGGAAGGCCATTTCTAAAGACATCAAAGACTAAAATAGATGTTCAAAGTGGTACATTTTCAATGGAATTTGATGGCGAGATTGTTAAGTTCAATCTTTATGATGCCATGCAATATCCCACTGATGATAATTCTATTTATTCAGTTGATGTGATTGACTCTTTAGCATAGGAAGTCTTTGAGCTTTATGGTAAGGATGACTTGGGAATTACACTTAGTACAAACATTGATGAAGAAAGTGCGGACTTGACCTTGAGCACAACATTGAATGACGCTCCGAAAGCAGGTAACAAATTTTATGCTAAAGTGCCGATTTCTAACGAGAAGTCTTAACCCTCTGTTTTTGCAGGCACCAATTCCCGATTCGAAGCCTCTTCCTAGGCAACTGCATATTTCTATGAGGGTTTTCGCGAGAAAAAAATGGAGAATGTGGACCTTGAAGGATCCGGTCTACACGAATTTACTCAAAGGAAATGTTTGGTCTAGCCAACGACCATAAACAAAGGCGCTGCATGGGAGGCAACCCATAGGGGAGTATCTCTTTACTTTTCTTTGCATTTTAGTTTACATTGGGGACAATGTAAGTTTTAAGTGTGGGGGAAGGATTTAGGATACTTATATTATTATTATTATTATTTTCTTATTATTTTTTTCTATTTTTTTTAGAATTTTGTGGGTATATTCACTGCAAACCCTCACGAGACAAAACTCGTCCACTTGGGGTAACCTTGGGGTTTAAAGGCTTGTTGCACAGGCTAAGTGCAATCGTGTTTCCTACGAAAATGGGTAGTGTTAGAATGTCTCCCTTGAGCAATAAGTTAATTTTGGATTTTGATTTTTGACCAATGATAGAATTTTGATTTCTTTGTGATAACTTCTGGGAGGACTGACAGACATTGGGTAATCTAATTTGGTTTTCTTTGTTGATCACTACTTTATTTGAGACCCTTCATTATTGAGCACATATCCATTCAAACCAGTTTTGACTTGGAAGAAATTTATCTGATTGAATGTCTAGGGAAGAAACTTTGAACTCTATCATTTGTTTGATCATTACTTGAAGTTGATATGAGGTAATATAGAAAAAAGGGTAAATGATTTAGGCAAAGTTTGTAAGCTTGAAACACAAAGAGAAAAGAAAAACATAATGATTCATATGGTGGGCTGAGATGGAGCGTAAAACGCACTCACTCATAAATACGTGACATGCGAGACGGAGCGAAAAACGCGCTCGCTGGTAAGATGGAGCATAAAATGCACTTACCGAAGAAAAAGAGAAAAATAAGAAAGAAAGAAAAGTCTTTTGATCCTTTGATGTTATCTGCTGGTGTTAATTGAAATTTGTGGAAAAATAAGTGGTTGAGTTTTTCTTTCTCCTTTAAGGCTTCGATTTTATAAATTTTTATGTGGGCTGATTGGTTTGATATATGTGGATTCACACATGCACGAGGGGTTGAGAGTAAAGTAAGATTGATAGAGGAATTTGAGTTTCAGATGATACATTGTTTTGAAGTTTTCCAAGAGTTATTGTTTTGAATCTTTGAGGTCTATGTTGAAGTTCATATTAACTCATGGCTCAAGTTTGTCAAGTTCGTTTAGTTGAATTATTTTTGTGTTATAGTTTATTTTTATTTTGCCCGAGGACGAGCAAAAGATAAGTGTGGGGGAATTTGATGAGAATGAAATATGTTATATTTTATTCCCTTAATACTTAATCTTTTATATCTCTTTTGTACCTAAGTTTATTCATTTATCTTATATTTGTTATTTTAGGTACAATTTGATGAGAGTGAATTAGCAGCTTGCAAGGTGGGAGCATAATCACGTGACCAGCAGCATGCAAAGAGGCTCACGAACTTTGCAGCTTGGAAAGAAGAGATCAGCAAAAAGACAACATGAACATAAGCCGGGTAGTGCCTTAACCCGCTGGGGTGGGGCTTCACTAAGGAGTTCTCCCGCTGGGGCGGGGAGGCGCTGACACAGTCGCTCTTTTCCCTTCGCGAATAGGAAACGACTGTAACAAAGAAGTCAATTAGGGTTAATGAGTGCTGCATTTCTTATTGTTATAAAAGGGGCTTGAAGCAAACATATAGAGGGATCTTTTATCTTGTTTTCAATTTTAATATACTTTTCCTCTCTATTTCTTTGGTGATTTCTATAGCCATGTGCGGCTAAACTCTTGTTCTTGGATTAAGGAGACAGAAGCCGTGGATTAAATACACTGTGAGATCTAATTGATTTTAATTGTTTAATTGATATTATGTGTATTGTTTATTCTTCTGTGCTTGAATTACATGATTGATTTGTTTAATTGCTAGGATGCATACTAGTTTATTATTCATTGAAATCTACTGCTAAATTAGATATCGAATCCGTAATTATTTGGTCACTCTAATTTGTGAATCAACTAAGATTAATAATTGACTGCAGATCACGAGATTATTATATCTTAGGGAGAATATTCAACTGAATTAAATGCAATCGCTTGTGCTTGTGTTGTTTAGCTTCATCGATTTTTCTAATTCTTAAAACTTCTACTAGATTAAACTTTTAGCACTTGTCTGAAGTTGTTTGGTAGTTAGGGTTATTTAGATCGCTTGTTTCTATCTAACTAAAATTAAGGAAAGACACTGAGTGGTTCTAATTGGTGAATTAATTCTAACGATGAATATTCAAAGTATTAATTGTGTATGCTTGAGTCAATGATCAGTGTATGTTTCTGAGGTGGAAGTTGACTTAACCCAAGGTTTGTTCTCCTGATTTAGTTCGTTACATTATTTTACACTTTAGTTTATCTTAATTAATAACAATCAAAAACTCCCCTCTTTTGAAATACGAAGCATAGAAATAGATTAATCAGTCTCTGTGGGATCGACTCTTACTTGCACTACTACATTATTATCGTTCGCAGTAAGGTTTTATTTTTGGTTGTTTACGACAGCACACCAGGGGCATGCGCATGCTTTCAGAGGGCTCGACGGAGGCCTGGTTAGGGTTTTACCCGTTTCTGCTGGTGAGTACATCTTTCTTGTACCTTTTTGATTTCTGCATTTATCTGTCAGTCTTGGTCACTGAGGACTTTTGATATTTACATGGACAGTTCTGGGCATTTGAGAGGCTTCCTTACCTACGGCCCGCCACTGCTTTAGGTCTGGAGACCTATCCTCGAGGACGACGTTGGCATCACTCGACTTTGACGGAGGTCCCTGTTGCCGAGGGATTTACCCATGCTCACCTGTAGTTGGAGCTTTTGACGGCTGAATCGATCTCCTGGATGCCGTATACCTCCGCGTTTTTGACCTTCGAATTTGAGGGAGGCATTCCCACTGGTCGAGAGTTTGTATTGTCGACCCGCAGAGTCCCGATTTTGACAAAGGGAGGCTGGGAGCTCTATTTAGGAGAGCGTGCCATCAAGTGTATTACGGGTGAGATTCGCATTCCCATTGTTCCTCTTGCTTGGCATCATTGATCGTTGATCATGCCACTGATAAAGATTCCCATGGAGGGCATAGATGGCTTCACCCTATCAGAGGACCTGTACAGCCAGGAGGCATTTAGTAGATGGTGGAGTCCTCGCACTATTGGAGCTCAGACTCGTGCTACCCAGTTCATGGAAGACATGGTGCCAGGGTCCGTGATGATGACGGACTGGATAGATTGCCTTAGGGAGCCGACTCATTTAGACCAGATTGCAGATCTGACCTGGAGTTGGGTAAAGCTCGCTTTTTTATCAGGCACCTTGGCCGAGATCCGTCAGAGGCATCTTCTTTTGACCCATCCAACTTAGGAGTGGTTCCCTCTTCAGGTCCATTTACCAGCAGTTTTATAGGGGCAGATCCTCCCTTGTACCTCCTAGATATGCCTGATGACCGCCACTTTGTATCCATGGAGGACATGGATCAGGTTAACTACCTGAGTGCAGATATTTTGGACCTCTTTGGATAGCTATGGCATCT
This sequence comes from Panax stipuleanatus, assembly GCA_020205555.1. Taxonomy (NCBI): domain Eukaryota; kingdom Viridiplantae; phylum Streptophyta; class Magnoliopsida; order Apiales; family Araliaceae; genus Panax; species Panax stipuleanatus. The sequence continues at coordinate 90,130,613 of CM035123.1, forward strand.
ATATTTTTGGTCAGCCACTATTTTGGCTATTTGGCAGTTGTGCCATCATTTTGATAGACCACTGTTAGTAGTTGGGAGGTGGTGCCCCATATTCCTGTATTCTTCATTTTTGCTTTGTATTATCAGACAGTGATGATGCCCGGAGTAGATAGTTTATTGCAGATATTCAGAATATTCCCTATCTATCGCATCATATTTATACTTGTCATCATGCATGTATTATGTCATATGTATGCATTTAGACAGATGAGTTTAGATTTGACCCCTAGATGGTCTTGTGGTACGGTGACACAGATGACGTCATCCGCTGTGAGTCGTATTGAGCATTTACCACAGTCTGAGGTGGCTTCATCATTGAGGTCGTGGTACGAGAGTCTGCCCTTCTCAGTTTGAGGGATAGTAGATCAGATGTTAGGGCATTCATTGGCCCTTGTAGATTTTCAGGTTCCATATGGGTTTGTGGATGGCATATTATCCTGTTGGATACCCTAGAGGCAGGTTTTTTGCATCGGGCGGCATGAGCTGACTCCGACTTTGGAGAAGTACGAGCGGCTTATCGGTTTGGCTCTGGACTTGTCATGCGCCCGGACTGCTATTAGTGATATGAGGAAACTGTTCCTGCGAATGTTAGGATTGCGTCAGAGGGTAGTCATGGATGAGAGCGTTTCTGATTGGGTAATCTCGATTGACTTCTTGATCGATCGTTTTGGTGAGCTTGATAGTTACGATCGACATGTTGGGGATTTTATTGTTTCAGTAGAGGCGTGACATCTGGCCAGGGTAGATATTTTGCTGATGTACATTGTGGCATACGTCTACATGCCGCTACGCTTGGATCACTTGGATGTGGGATTAGTAGTCGTGGTTAGGGCCCTTAGCCAGGGTAGCACCATCATCCCGATGATATTGGCTGAGACGCTGAGGTCAGTCACCCACTGTAGTACCCACCCGGATTCAAAGGCAGTTCGGTCTTGCTGTATGTATGGCTTATGTCCCATATACGACCGATAGGATTTTTCAGACCCCATGGGTATTGCTTCACCCGCGAGGTAGCCACATCTTACTCCTTTCAACCTGCGAAGTGTACTGACGCAGAGACATGGTCGACATTTCTGTCGAATATTGTGCATCCGTTCTTGATATTGTTATGCTCAGGGCTAGCCTCCCCATATAGCTTCATTACCCATGCACCCATCATAGATTACTTACCCCTAGTGGGATTGAGGGGAGTGACTACTTATCATCCCCTGGCTGTTATGAGCTAGTTTGATCAGTTCCAGAGCCTGCACCGATTTGAGGGGGCTACTAATTAGATGATGTCAGCTTTGTCTATGTCATCTACCGATTTGATTAGAGTGTATGAGTTGTTGGACTCATAGAGAGAGGGCTGATTTCTCCAATAGCCATTCGGACCGCTATTCAGAGTATTTTGCATGGTTGGAGGCAGATATAGCAGGGGTAGCAGATGCTCAGTCAGCTCCTATTGCAAATTCAGATGAGGAGGAGCCGATGGTGGGTCCTGAGTCTCCTATCGAGGATGAGCTGTTTATGGGCCTAACAACTACTTTGGTTAGCGACCCACCGATTATTCTTGTAGGTACATATCCGACTTTTTTGGACTCGCTATTCAGGATGACCTTTGAGAGAGATTCGGCTAGAGCGTAGATGTTGTCCGCCTTGTCTGGCAGAGATATAGCTTTGGCTGAGAGAGACGCGCTTCGAGCCGCTTAGGATGCTGGCTTAATAGAGAGAGGAGCTCTGATCTGCCAGAGATGCAACTTTTGTGGAGAGAGATGAGATTCGCTCAACCAGAGATGCAGCCTTTGCTGAGATCGAAGATACTTTGATTGCTAGAGATGCAACTTTTGTGGAGAGGGATGAGGCTATTGCTTCTCGTGACTTCCACATTGCTGACAGTACTGCTCTTCGATCTTATACTCACGGCCTGGTTACCGAGATGAGTGCATATATTGACGACCGCAGTGCCACACTGCAGATGACTGTGGAGGTTTTGAGCCGTATGGAGGCTGAGGGTATTGCACTTGCAGCTGCTCCTCCGTCTTTAGAGAGAGATGCTATGGTGGCATTGCTGGCCCGCTTATCCTTGGGTCCATAGACTAGCTTTATTTTTCCTGCACAGACTAGATCAGCCATTTTTTGTCATGTACATGATACTATATATATATCAAACAGTTTTATATATCAGAGAAATATATTTTTGATTCACTTCCCTGTTTGGATATGTGTTGTCATTGCTGAGTGATTACCACTTCTTTTATGACTCACTGTTATTGATGTATCCTGAGCTTCTCCTTGATGGACTGACAGTTGAGATGTCAGAAAGTATCTCAGATGGGCCTGTTGATTAGGGTAGCTTGATAGAACTTAGCTTTTATATGGTTTTGGTGTCTTGGGACTGGTTTTTATTGGTTTTTGTTTTATCTTAAAGGTCAAACCGCGTCGCAAATGGCTGCCTACGTACTCCCGTGCTGAGGGAGATCAGGTCATTCGTAGTTCTGGCATTGTTTGAGAGAGGTTTGAAAAGTATTTTTCTTGGGTTTTGTGTTTGGTTTAATGAGTTTTTGAGTTTTTATTTGGTTTGACCGCACCAGAAATGGCTGCCTACGTACTCCCGAGCTGAGGGAGATCAGGTCATTCGTAGTTCTGGCTTTCTAGTGAAAAACCGAACCTGATTTGATCCGTAGGACCCGGATGCGGGTATGCATGGGTTTCAGACATAGTACCTTTTCACGGTGTCTGAATTGATGAGTTGGGGAAATTCGCTCCCGTCCATCTCTTGTAATCTGATAGCTCTTCCTGTCAACACTTCCTTGACAATGAAAGGGCCGTCCCAATTAGGGGCGAACTTTCCTTTAGCTTCGTCGTGATTGGCTAAAACTTTCTTCAGCACCAAGTCGTTTTCTTTGAATTGATGTATCCGGACCTTCTTGTTGTAGGATCGAGGAATCCTCTATTGATATAATTGCCTATGGAAAATGGCCGTAGTCCTTCTTTTCATCTATCAAGGACAGTTGGTAATACCGGTCTTGCAACCATTGATTTTCGTTCATCTGAGCGTCTATTAACACTCTCAAGGATTCGATCTCTACTTCTACGGGTAGGACTGCTTCCATGCCATAGACCAATGAGTAGGGGGTAGTCCCAGTAGAGGTGCGCATAGACATTCTGTATGCTAACAGGGTGAGAGGCAGCAGGTCAGGCCATTCTTTGTGATTGGCGGACATTTTCTGCATAATCTTCTTGATGTTCTTGTTGGCTGCTTCGACAACACCATTCATCTTGGGCCTGATAGATGACGGAATTGAGATGTTTGATGTGGAACTTACTGCACAGTTCTTTCATCATCTGATTGTTCAGGTTTTTAGCTTTGGCGTTGTCTGATATGATCACCTCCGATTGTCCATATCGACAGACGACATTATTTTTGATGAAACCAATGATGACCTCTTTCAGTGACTTTGGGAAAAGAAGGCAGCTTCAACCCACTTGGTAAAGTAATCGATCATGGTGAAGATGAATCGATGACCATTGCTGGCTTTTGGCTCCACTAGACCAATCACATCCATTCCCTACATGGAGAAAGACCATGGTGAACTCATGTTGTGTAGCTCATTTGGAGGAGCGTGGATGGCATTTCCATGTACTTGACATTGATAACATCTCTTGACGTGATCGTCACAGTCAGCTTTAAGAGAGATCCAATAATGCCCTGTTCTTAATGTCTTCTTGGCCAGCAGATGACCGCTCATGTGTGGACCACAGACTCCACCGTGGATTTCATCCATCAGTCTCTAGGCTTGATCTTTGTCAAGACATCTTAAGAGGCCTATTCCAACATCTCTTTTGTAGAGTGCATCTTCGCTCAGATAGAACTTCATAGCCATCTTGTGAATCCGCTTTCGCTCGGATTGGCCTGCCGCAACGGGTGTAGATCCATCTCGGAGATATTCCTTGATGTCTTGATACCAAGGCTGATTGACAAAAGGTATTTCATCTGATATTTCTCCAATGTAACTCCCGTATGTCGGGGCTTTCTGAATTGTAAAGTTGATGTCAGGAATCCCCCTCCTATCGGATAGGCGGATCAAGGAAGCTAACGTTGGCAATTCATCAGCAAAGTCATTCCTACCCTGAGGTATATGGCTGAAAGTTATGTCTTCAAACTTAAATGATGATTTGACGACCTGCCGATGATAGGGCAACAAATGCAGTTCTTTGGTGTGATATGCCCCAATGGTTTGTCTAATAACCAATTCGGAGTGTCCAAAGACCAGTAGGTGTTTGATACCCATGGATTAGGCTAGTTTCAACCCCTATTATGCAGCCTTCATACTCGGCTGTGTTGTTGGTGTTGCCAAATTGAAGTTTGGTAGCCACATGATATTGTTCTCCTATACTAGAGATAAGGACTGCCCCAGCTCTGGCACCTTCCATGTTTACTACTCTGTCGAAATACATTTTCTATGGTTGGACTGTATTCTCTTGCTGGAGTTGTTGAATTGTCATGATTCCATCATCTAGGAAATAAGTCTTCAGGGGCTCAAACCCTCCTGAAGGTGCTTCAGCTAATTGATCTACAATGCCTTGACCCTTGATTAACTTCTGAGTCACGTAGACAATGTCGAATTACTGTAGGATCAACTGCCATTTGGACAATCGATAATTCAATATTGGTTTGTTGAATACGTATTTGAGTGGATCCATGCAGGGATATGAGGTAGGTTGTGTGCCCATGGAGGTAATGCTGTAACCTCATTGCGGCCCATGCTAACGCACAACATATTTTCTCGATCAGGGTGTATTTCTATTCACCACTGCTGAATCTTTTGCTGATGTAGTAGATGGCTTCTCTCCTTGCTACTATCATTCCTTCTGTCCTAGCATGCAGCCCATTGCATTGGCATTGACGGACAGGTACATGAATAGGGGAACTCCATCCCTTGGAGGTACCAAGACAGGCGCTCTGAGTAGCTGCTTTTTAATGGCGATGAAGGCTTGTTGACATTCCTCGTTCCATTTCGTGGAGGAATTCTTCCTTAGTAGCTTGAATATGGGTTCACAGGTTGCTGTGAGCTAAAAAACGAATAGACTTATGAAGTTGATCCTTCCTAGAAACCCACGTATCTTCCTTCTCTGTTCGAGGTACGGGTGTAAGACCCCAACTTTTTATGAATAAAAATTGAATTTGCTCTATATCTTATTTTGAAATAGTAAGGGGTTGATTTGATAAATGTGGTAAGTTATGGGTAATATCCGTAAAGTTTACAAAATAAGCAAGTAGTTATAAAATATTCATTGTTGTCGACGAATATTTGTTTGGTTGTGGAATATTCTTGTTGTCGGGGAATATTCGTACGACGACGCAGCCATTTTTGGGCCCCATAACGAAAAATTGTCGGATAAAAAAATGACAAGAATAAGTTTTTTAAAAATAACGGCATAACGGTTAACGTTAAAACTGTTGAAATACCCGGTGGTTAAAGTAAAGTAATATGCGTTGTTGCACAGTAGCACACGGTATTGCACAGTGTTTTATATTTCAATAATTATCATTGCACAGTATTTTACATTATCAAATCAATAATTCATATTATTTGAATAATATTATTTGAGCATTATTGGCAATGTCTAGGAAGTTCTGTCTAGGAAAGAAGTTTGGTCACCTAATTGCGAGCCAGTAAGGAGAAATCCTTATCGGAAAGCCCCCTCTTTCCCTAGAAAGACCTGGTTGTCATTATTGTGATTCTGTAATATTATTTGTGAATAATAATTAATTATTGATAAAAAATGATAAGGAAATATTTATTCAATGTGGATATAAATGGAGGAATTTTTAGCTAAAGAGACAATTGTTGAAAATTAATATTTTATCTTTTCTGATAAAATAATTCATTCAAATATATTATTATAATATTACATTATAAGTGTATAATGTGATAATATAATAATATAATTTATAATTTAAATGATAATATTTTTACAATAAATTCACAATATATGAATAAAATGAGGAGGAAGAGAGCGAATTGGATCTGAATTGTTTTGTTGCGATGAATGTTTTTTTTAATTAAAACATGGGGTGGGACCCAGAGTCCTTTTGGTTGCTAAATGCTGAATTTTTGGTTTGCTGGGAGAGATTTTTCTAACAATTCATCCGTAGGAAAATAATTTGGTCAACATTGGTGTTCTGACATTTTTCTATAAATAGGGTGCTTAGTTAGAAATGAAAATCACACCAGAATCAGAAATTTCTTTCTCTATAATATCGAGCGTATTTCTTGTGAGTATTTAGATACTTTGAGGGCTGATAACAGTGCAAGTTTTCTCATCATAATATCCGATATTCCAGTCAAATCGAGTATTCTTTTGAGGTAAGGGATGTTATTTTTCTTGTAAGGGATATTATTTTTTCTCGTAAATGATGTTATTCTTTCAATAGCATTTCACCTAAAATATTGATATGAATTTTATTACAAATTTTTTACCTTTTCATGCTGGGATTACTATTCATCTGTATGGTACTATTCAAAATACGGCACCATTCACGAATACGGTACTATTCACAGAAAAATTAAATTTTCTTTTCTTTTTGTCCAAGTTGTCTTTTATGGTTCCTATCTTTGATTGGATCCATGTTTTGAACATCATTCTTGAATTTTGCTCCACAATTAATTATTATGGAGTATTCTTGAACTTGAATAAATTAAATTACTGAATCCCTAATCTTTGTCATTTATTTCACTGGATTGGTTCTTTAAAATATTTTTCATCATCCTCAGTCTTAAATGATGATACAAATGAATATCTTTAGGCCTGTAGTGCAAAGATGAATGATTACTTGATGAATATCTTTGGCCTGTAGTGCAAAGATGAATGATTACCTGATGAATATCTTTGGCCCGTAGTGCAAAGATGGACTAGGTGTTGATATGATCATGACCACTGGTGATACAAATGAATATCTTTGGCCCGTAGTGCAAAGATGAATATTGATTTGAGATATATATTGATTGATGTTACATGGATAAAATATTGATGATGGACTTTTAAATCATAGAAGATAGTAGACATCATTTTCTACTTAACTCTTCTAATGAATTATTATTTTCGCTGCAGTTGTTGATCTAAAACTTGTTGTCCATAATATTTTATCTGATTTATTGAAGACTAACGATAATTTATTCTTCATTATCTTAGTCATAATATTTTTACTGGGCTAGTTGAGCTCAGCCCTTTTCTTCTATTGTCCTATTTAGGAAATGAGAATGTCGCAGGGACTAGTCGGGGGACAGAGTGATGGTCTGAGTTAAGAGCAGTAGTAGTCCTCACTATTTTTGTAAAATAGTGTGATAATAATTGTAATAAGGACTTAGTTTGAGTGTTTATATTTTTACATGTTTGTATTGACACTTACAGTTGTGTGATCGTATTTTGCACGACCGTATGATATAAAAGATTGTATTTGAATTCTGTACCACGTATTTGGCGACTCAGAATGGGTTGAGTATTAAACCTATTTTGGGGACGTCACAGTTGGTATTAGAGCTTAGGGATATGGTCTCTGACGGAGATTTGGGAATAGTGCTAGGAGGGGAGAGACGAGTAAATCCTTAGCTAATGTGTCTTATCTAAGCTTATGTGTTATTTAATTGGTCGGTCGGAACATATGGTTAATATGTGATATGTTAATTTGTTTAATTAACCCTTGTTTTATGGTAGTATTTGAGAATGGCAGCTGAAAATCTAAACAATGGAGCGAATGAGACCATTGTGACACTTCTAATCACCAACCAGGAGAACGTGCAACAGGAAGGCAATATTCCTCCTGTAAACAACGCCACCGATCAAACGATGAACGGCATGATGTTTAGAAGCTTTTTGCAGTTCATGCAAAACCAAACGAGGGAGACTCGTGTTCATAATACAGGTGGAAATAATAGCAACTAGCAGCTTGTCACTGCCAAACAGTTCAAAGAGTTGGGACCACCAGAGTTTTTGGGAAAGCCAGATCCAATCAAAGCAAAAATGTGGGTTAAGAAAATTACCAAGATATTTGATGTCTTGGGATGCACGGAGGAGCAATAGGTTCCATTCGCCATCTTTATGTTCCGTGGAGAGGCAGATTACTGGTGGGAATCTGTGAAGCGTTCTCAGTCTGCTGCACTCAAGATGTCTTGGGAAAAGTTCCAAAAACCGTTCAATGACAAGCACTTTCCAGAAAGTATTCATCATATGAAAGAGGTAGAGTTTATCAAACTCGAATAGAACAACATGACTGTGTCCCAGTACGAGGCTAAGTTCGCGGAGTTATCCCGGTTTGCTTCTCATTTGGTGGATAATGAGGAACGCATGACGCGGATGTTTCTGAGAGGGTTGAAACCCGAAATTCGTCAATACCTAATTTCTCACAAATTTTCTTTATATTTAGATGTTGTGAACAGGGCTCAATTATTAAAACTAGATAATGAGTCTGTTCAACCAAGGGAGACCAACCAAGGTCGTACCGGTGGCAGCAGTCATCAGAACAATGATAACCAATGGAGAGGAAAGTATCATGGCAGAAGCGGTAACCACTCCGGTGGTAATCGTGGCCATGATAATAGAAGAAGTGAATTGGGGGGAGATTTCAAAAAGAGAAGGCACAACAATGACAACGTGAAGACGTCGGCACCAACATCAACAACCATTTCTAGGGGAGGAGAACGACCACCGGTCGTATGTTATAAATACGGAGAAGAGGGACACATCAGTCCCAACTGCACACAATAATTCAAGGTGTGTTATAACTGTGGAAAGGAAGGACACATAGCTAGAGAGTGTTCGGTAACAAAACCAAGTCCTGCGGGGATGGTGCTGTCCCGGACAAGTCAAAGTCGGTGGTTGTTGAAAGAGCGTTTGTCGTAACTGCCCAAAACGCGAGGAACCTGAACGAGGTGATCACGGGTAAGCTAATCGTAAACTCTTGTGAAGTCTATACCTTATTAGATACCGGTGCTACCCATTCTTTTATTTCACCTACTTGTGCTCAACGTTTGAACTTGACTCTTGAGAAATGAGACTTTGACTTATCTGTTGAAACTCCGTTGGGAGAAACCTTCGTTACATCCACAGTTTATAAATCTTGATTTATTCGAATTGGCCCTACCTGTTGATCTTATATCTTTGAAAATACTTGCATTTGATGTGATTTTAGGAATTGACTGGTTAACCACTTATCATGCCAAAATTGATTGTTTTCATAAGGTTGTTAGTTTTCATATTCCTAACCAACCTATTGTGCGAATTCAAAGAACTAAACCACTAAAATCAATCAATGTCATTTCAAATCATAAAGCTATTCGTTTATTAAAAAATGGATGTCAAGCTTTCTTAGCTCATGTCACCGATTTAAATCAGAATACGTCAGATTTGAATGATATTTTTGTTGTTAATGAGTTCCCTGATGTATTTCTCGAAGAACTTTCCGGTTTACCCCCCAGAACGAGAAGTTGAATTCTTTATTGTCCTTAAACCCAGGTACAAAACACATATCGAATGGCTCCTATTGAACTTCAGGAGTTAAAGGTCCAACTACAGGAGTTGTTAGACATCGATTTTATACGTCCTAGTACATTTTCTTGGGGTGCTCCTATTTTATTCGTAAAGAAGAAATACGGGAGTATGCGACTTTGTATTGACTATCGGGAGTTGAACCATGTCACCATCAAGAATAGGTATCCGCTACCTCGCATTGATGACATATTCGACCAGTTGCAAGGTGCACAATTCTTTTCAAAGATCGATCTTCGTTCTGGATATCATCATTTAAAGATTAAAACTGAGGATATTCCGAAGACTGCTTTCAGAACTCGATATGGGCATTATGAATTCTTAGTCATGTCTTTTGGATTTACTAATGCTCCTGCTGCTTTCATAGATATGATAAACCGTGTATTCAAGGAATATTTGGATCAGTTTGTGTTTGTCTTTATTGATGGCATCCTTATTTACTCCAAAAGCCGTGAAAATCATGAGCACCACTTGAAGCTGGTACTTCAAAGGCTTCGTGAAAATAAGCTATATGCCAAGTTGAAGAAATGTGAGTTCTGGCTTGAGGAAGTAGCACTCCTTGGGCACGTGGTATCGAAATATGGAATATCTGTTGACTCGGCGAAGGTTGAAGCAATACAAAGTTGGGAGCAACCTAAGTCGGTGACCGAAGTACGTAGCTTTCTGGGCTTAGCTGGTTATTACCGGAGATTCGTGGAAGGATTTTCTCGAATCGCTACTCCATTAACTCAGCTGACTCGAAAAGATACAAAATTCGGATAGGAGCGAGGAATGCGAGAAGAGCTTCCAAGAGCTCAAGAGGAGACTCATTTCGGCACCTGTTCTGACAATACCATGTGGTTCGGATGGATTTGTCATCTATAGTGATGCTTCGGGCAAAGGGTTAGGATGTGTTCTCATGCAAAATGAGAAAGTCATAGCCTATGCCTCTCGATAACTCAAGGAATATGAGAAGAATTATCCTACTCAAGATTTAGAATTTGCAGAAATCATTTTCGCGTTGAAGATCTGGAGACACTACCTGTATGGGGAGAAAGTGGAGATCTATACTGATTATAAAAGCCTTAAATATTTCTTCACTCAAAAGGAACTCAACATGCAGCAACGACATTGGCTTGAGCTGTTGAAAGATTATGACCATACCATCCATTACCTATCCTGGAAAAGTAAATGTGGTAGCTGTCGCGTTGAGTAGAAGTACGTATGCGGGAACGAGTGCTATGCTGTTAACACAAAAACCCATTTTACATGACTTACAAAGGATGGAGATAGAGTTCAAGACTCCGGGGACCCATGTCATGCTGTTAAGTATATGCGTAGAACCAGCTTTGATTGATAAAGTTAAAGCTGCTTAAGCTACAGCAGACCCGGAGCTGATGAAGATGAAGAAGAAAGTGAAAGAAGGTGCTATTCCAGAAGTAAGAATCGATGAAGAAGGAATACTTCGAGTCAACTCCAGACTTTGTGTTCCCAACGATTCTAACTTGAAGTATAGAATTATGATGGAGGCACACAACACACCGTTTGCAATCCATCTTGGGAGTACCAAAATGTATCGTGATCTTCGATATACATTTTGGTGGAGCAATATGAAAAGAGAGATCGCGGAGTTCATCTCGAGGTGTTTAACTTGTCAACGTGTCAAGGCGGAGCATCAAGTGCCAAATGGTCCATTGCAACCACTTGAGATTCCAAAATGAAGTGGGAACACATTACCATAGGATTTCGTTACGGGTCTTCCCAAGGTTTCTCAACGCATAGATGCGATTTGGGTTATTGTCGATAGATTAACCAAGTCTACTCATTTCTTACCTATACGAGAGACTTATTCACTGGAACGTCTTGCTCGTATGTACGTAAATGAGATTGTGAGATTGCATGGCATGCCAGTATCCATAGTTTCGGATCGTGACCCCAGATTTACTTCACGATTTTGGGTCAATTTGCAGAAATCTATGGGCATGGATTTATGATTCAGTTCGGCTTATCATCCTCAAACGGACGGGCAATCAGAAAGGACTATCCAAACTCTTGAAGATCTATTGAGACTCTGTGTTCTTGATTTCAAAGGAAGTTGGGATCAGTACTTATCATTGGTGGAATTCTCCTACAACAACAGTTATCAGGAAAGTATAGGCATGGCTTCGTTCGAGGCGTTGTATGGACGAAAGTGTCATTCTCTAGTATGCTGGGACGAGGTGGGTGAAGCAACATTGTTGGGACCAGAGTTAGTACGTATGACTACGGAAAAGATTCAAATAATCCGACAACGTATACAAACTGCACAAGATCTACAAAAGGGTTATGCCGATCTTCATCGAAGGGACGTGGAGTTCAATGTCAGAGACCGTGTGTTGTTACGTGTTGCTCCATGGAAAGGAGTTACGAGATTCGGGAAGAGAGAAAAGCTCAACCCACGATTTATTGGTCCATTTGAAATCCTTGACCGAGTAGAAAATGTGGCCTATAGACTCGCTTTACCTCCAAGCATGTCTCGTGTTCATAACGTTTTTTATATATCCGTGCTTCGTAAATATGTGAAAGACCCAAATCACATTATTGAGTTAGAACCAGACGAGATAGCCGAAGATTTAACGTACAAGGAGATACTTGTCAAGATCTTGGATATGAAGGAACATGTCTTACGCTTAAAGGTTATACCTCAAGTCAAAATTTTATGGAAAAACCATGAAATCGAGGAAATGACCTGGGAGCTAGAATCGGAAATGAAAGCGAGGTATCCTCACTTTTTCGACATACCAGGTACGCAGGTCAATTTTGAAGACGAAATTTCATAAGGAGGGGAGGTTGTAAGACCCCAACTTTTTAATGAATAAGATTTAATTTTCTCTATATATTATTTTGAAATAGTAAGGGATGATTTGATAAATGTGGTAAGTTATGGGTGGAATGTACAAATTTTACAAAGTTAACAAGTGGTAATAAAATATTCATTGTTGTCGAAAAATATTCGTTTGGTCGTGGAATATTCTTGTTGTCGGGGAATATTTGTACGACAGCGCAACTATTTGTGGGCCCCATAACGGAATAATTGTTGGATGAAGAAAACGACAAGCATGAGTTTTCTAAAAATAACGGCGTAGTTGTTACCGTTAGAACTGTTGAAATACCCGGTGGTTAAAATACAATAATACGCGTTGTTGCACAGTAGCATATGGTATTGCACAATATTTTTAATTATTGATTCTTACATAAGAAGTCACTTACTCAATAATTGTTATAGTAATTACTGTTTAATATTTTATATTATTGACTCAATAATTGCTACATTGATAATTGCATAATATTTTATTGATTAAATAGTTGTTACGTTGATATTTTGTATTATTGATTCAATAATTGTCACTGCACAGTATTTCACATTATCAAATTAATAATTTATATTATTTGAATAATATTATTAGATAACATTATTGACAATGTCTAAAAAAGTTCTGTCTAAAAAAAGGGGTTAGGTAATTGCGCGCCAATAAGGAGAAATCCTTATCGGAAGGCCTCCTCTTTCTTGGGAACGACCTGGTTGTCAATATTGTAGTTCTATAAAATTATTTGTGAAAAATTAACTGTTGATATATATGATAAGGAAATATTTATTTAATGTGGATATAAATGAAGGAATTAGTGCTGATGGTTGTTTTTAACAGTATATGTATTTTGTCAGAATGGAGGTGTGGAAAAGTCATCCGTATGTAAATTTGAGTTATTTTTCGTTCGAAATTTGGAAAAACTTTCTTCTACAAAGTTATAGAGAATTAAATTTCATATGGAATGGACATAAGGTTCGTATTTTTCTGATAAAAGGGCTATTTATTATGAATTATTGAAGTTTTGGAAATAAATGTTTTAATATATATATATATATATATATATATATATATATATATATATAAACATGTGGTTTGAATTCTTTTTTCAAAAATGGTGGGTGGAGTTGGTGAGGTGCAGGATTGTCAAAAGTTTGGGCTTGAAAATCATCCGTTGTTTTTTTTTTCCAATCTTGGTGTGCCACACAATTCCTATAAATAGGGTGCTTAGTTAAAAATGAAAATCACACCAGAATCAGAAATTTTTTTCTCTATAATATCGAGCGTATTTCTTGTGAGTATTTAGATATTTTGAGTATTGATAACAATGCAAGTTTTTTCTCAACATAATATCCGATATTTCAGACAAAACTACTCTCCTGTTAAGGTAAAGGATGTTATTTTTCTCATTAATGATGTTATTTCCTTTCAATATTCATAATGAATGTTATTTTCTTTCATATTCCATAGTATGAAAGTGATAATATTTTATTTTATATTCCTAAATTTGAACTTACCACGGTAAGTATTGCTTCTATAATTCCTGAAATGATCAGAAATTTCTTGAGTTTTGCGTTTCATCTAGTATCATTTCGTCGGAATAATTTTCTGAACTTTCTTGTGAATTTTTTATCTTTTCATGTCGAGTTACTATTCATGAATTACTATTCACGGGGTACTATTCACGGTAAAAAAAAATATTTTTTTTTATCTTTGATTGGATCCAGGTTTTGATTTTCATTCTTGAACTCTGGATATATTCTCTAATATTTGTCTTTTATCTCTCTGAATTCGTTATTCGTATTGTTTTTCATCATCCTCAATCCTAAATGGTGATATAACTGGATATCTTTGGCCTGTAGTGCAAAGATGAATGATTACTTGATGAATATTTTTGGCCTGTAGTGCAAAGATGAATGATTATCTGATGAATATCTTTGGCCCATAGTGCAAAGATGGACAGGTGTTGAGATGAACATGACCAACTGGTGATACAAATGAATATCTTTGGCCCGTAGTGCAAAGATGAATATTTGATTCAAGATGTATATTGATTGATGTTACAGGGATAAAATATTGATGATAGACTTTTAAATCATAAAAGATAGTAGACTTCATTCTCTACTTATTTCTTCTAATGAATTGTTATTTCCGCTGCGAATATTGATCTAAAATTTGTTGTCCATTATATTTTATCTGATTTATTGAATGCTAACGATAATTTATTTTTCATTATCTTAGTCATAATATTCTTTACTGGGCTAGTTGAGCTCACCCTTTTCATCTATTGTCCTCTTCAGGGAATGAGAATGTTGCGGAGACTAGTCGGTGAATAGTGTGATGATCAGAGTTAGATTTGTAGAAGTCCTCACTATTCTATAAAATAGTGGGACAATAATTGTAATGAATAAGGAATGAACTTGAGTGTTTATATTTCGTATTATATACAATTTGTATCGAAGCTCATAGTTTGTGTGGTCGTATTTTACACGATCGTATGTTATAAAAGATTGTATTAGGATTCTGTAGCATGTATTTGGTGACTCAGAATGGGTTGAGTATTGAACCTATTTTGGGGACGTCACACCTGTACCTCCCGAGTTGAGACCAGGGCTGCGTTGACATCCCGATATTGGGATCGGGGTTGATCTGATGGCCCGATTTGAGATCGGGGTTGATCTGACAGCCCAATTTGAGATCGGGGTTGATCTGACGACCCGATATTGAGATCGGTGTTAATTTGCCAGCTCGATTTAAGATCGGGGTTGATCTGGTGGCTCGATATTGGGATCGAGATTGATCTGATGGCCTGATTTAAGATCGGGGTTAATCTGACGGCCCGATATTAAGATCGGGATTGATCTGACGGCCCGATATTGAGATTGGGGTTGATCTAATGGCTCGATTTGATATGTGGGTTGATTTGACGGCCCGATTTGATATCGGGGTTGATCTAACGGCCTGATATTGAGATCGGGGTTGATCTGACGGCCCGATTTGAGATCGGGGTTGATCTGACGGCTCGATTTGAGATTGGGGTTGATCTGACGGCCCGATTTGAGATCGGGGTTGATCTGACGGCCCAATTTGAGATCGGGATTGATCTGATGGCCCGATATAGAGATCGAGGTTGATCTGACGGCCCGATATTGAGATCGAGGTTGATCTGAAGGCCCGATATTGAGATCGGGTTGATCTGACGGCCCGATTTGAGATCGGAGTTGATCTGACGACCTGATTTGAGATCGGGGTTAATCTAACGGCCCGATTTGAGATCGGGGTTGATCTAACGGCCCAATTTGAGATTGAGGTTGATATGACGACTCAATTTGAGATCGAGGTTGAATTAAAAAGACAGTCTTGCCCTCCTACAGTGTTAGTAACGGGGGAGAAAATTTCAAGTGTCTACAAT
Source organism: Panax stipuleanatus (assembly GCA_020205555.1). Taxonomy (NCBI): domain Eukaryota; kingdom Viridiplantae; phylum Streptophyta; class Magnoliopsida; order Apiales; family Araliaceae; genus Panax; species Panax stipuleanatus. The sequence continues at coordinate 90,146,420 of CM035123.1, forward strand.
ATATGCTTTATCATCAAACATGATTGGCTTGTATGCATACTACTTTCAGACTTTACCTAAAATTATCTCCTTGGGTTTCAGAAAGATTTGAGCTCTTCATTTGGAAAGGTTTTTTCCATTCCTTGACACTTGCTGGCTGACTGAAAACGGTCTTTCTTACCGAGGAGTCGGCCGATAGTAACTGTAAGAACCCGAATTTTTAAGAAATTATTAAAATGAGAATTTAGTAAATAAAATTCTTAAGGCATGTATTGGGTTCGAATATATGTGTTATGAGGTAGGAAGTATTGTGTTATGTAGGATAATATGAGCTATGTAATAAGTGATTTTGTGTTTAATATCATTATTATATATTTGTTAGGAATTGTAGAGATGAATTAGTAAGAAGATGGATAAGATTTATCTGTCGATATTAAATTATTTTATCATAGTAAGTTGGTGACATTAAATATCTTTAATGTATAATCACCAACTTCTTGAGTATATATATACTAGTGACTAGTATGATGATAATATAGGTTATTATTAGTGCTTAAGCTATCCATGGATGGATTGAGATAGTAAGGCATGAATTAGTTACGAGAATTAACTAATAAGCATAAATATTGGTTAATTTAAATTGGAGGTTATATTATGGAATAATATAATTTGAATATTAAAGCCTTAATTAACTATGGTGATATAGTAAAGGGTTTAAGATCACTTAAGTAGATAGTGAGTTAATACATGTGTGGAGTATGTGAGTATAGTAAGTGCCCCTATATATTACTGGGCATGGTAATATGTGAATGTGCGAACGACGTTAATAATATATATATATATATATATATATATATATATATATATATACGTTGTTAAACCAATATATCTTTAAATAGAAATTAGTTAGAGAATTATTAAGTAATTTGATACACGACAAGAAGTGAAGATTAAAGGAATATATATGTGTTATATATATATATATATATATATATATATATATATATATATGAGAACTTTATAGTTAACTAACTATTAAAGGGAAATAGAGTTGAACTTATAGTTTAATCTCTGAGTTATTGAAGGACGTAGTAAATGATGTCGGTTAACTAGTAAATCAAGATTAGCAATTTAAAAGCATGTCAAAGTATTTAGGAATTTAGACTATGGTTCTGCTCAAGCAGAACTGGTCTGCACCTGAAATTGAGGTGGCACAGTTGCGCCACTTCCAAGCTTAAAACAAGCGCAGCTGCGCCGGTCTGCAGAAAAGCTTGAGAAAGTTATGAAATCTGAACATTAGGATATGAATAATAGCGATTAATATGTCTTAATTAGTGATCAAGCCGTCCGATAATGGATTAAGGTAGCAAAGTGTGAATTGAATTAGTATTAATTGCGGGAATTATTAATCTAGAATAAATATTAGTTAGATATGGAGGTAGTGTATTAACATTGAGATATGACTAAAATAAAGATTGAAAATGGTTGTCTTAGGATAATCGGATAATTATGCGTAAATGGTATAATTTGAATAATTAATAGAGTAGACATTAATTACTATAAGTATAAATGTTATACATATTAAAGGATATTAAAGCGTGGTGAGAGTGATAATGAGCTTAAGGTAAGCTGGTGAGATAGGCTTAGTGTGGCCAAGTGGTGGGATAAGCAATTCCTTAAATAAATTTATGAAGGAATAATTAAACGGAACTAATTAAAGTATTATGAGAATTAATTGCGTCATGCAAGTGTATGTGATTGAGAGCATATAGATAAGTGTGGTAATGATAATACCTTATGAACATATTATAAAATATAATATTAGTTGGTGAGACTATCGTGTTAAGCTTGAGACTTATTAATTTTTAAGCTTAGATAATTATGCCCTGTGTAGCATAAATAGTGGAGTTACATCCATTGGAGGACTAATTATAATTATTAAATAGTGAGTTTATAAATAATTGTTATTATAATGTTTGGTTGTACTTGAGATGATAATTTTATGAAAATAATGGGTTGAGGATACCCAACTAATTTTTATGTAGCCCAATTAAAATATTGATTTAACCAATGTACATGAGGTACCTTAATGTATATATGGGTATACTTTTTTTATGTGTGGGTATAAATATATGTAGAATTGTGTATGTGTGGCATAACTTAATTAATATATCAATATTAAGTTAACATAGTGTAACTTATAGTATATATTAAAAAAAACCTAAGTGTATATAATATGTATATACCCTAAGTGTCTATATTATTTGCCAAGTTGCTGAGATTCAAGGGCTTGTCCCATATTTAATGGCTCACTTCCTTCTCACGTGTGTAGCATTATGAGGCCTATGCATATTCCTTCTCAAACTCAGCAACGTATATAGCAAATGATCAATGGGGGAGTGGGTTTCATGATGAAGCTCAACAACTACTCACCAACTTCCCCTTAACCTTCATACAATTCATAATTCCGTTGGTTTGATTTGAGGAGCAAAACTATGGACCGTGTTTTGAGTTTTCTATAAGTATAGCTTCCCCCTTCTAATTTCTTTTGCTAAGAAAATCAAAGTGAAGCCAATTGAGTAGTGGTAGTTCACTGAGATTATCTATTGAGTTGAGGGAAGTTCATATAGCAACATTAGCAGCCATCTCTTATCCACCAAATTGCAAAGGTAGCATTCATGCTCTTCCTTCTTAAACTTTTAAATTTCTTGAAATTGAGCATGACTTTGATGATAATGAGATTGTTGTAATCCATGAATTGTTGTTAGATATTGATAATATAGTTAAATACGAAAACAACGGAAGTTAAACGGACCAATTTGGTTTAAAGACGAATCCTTAGTTGTGGAATTAGCTAAACTTGTCAAAACATGGAAATATAGTATGAACTTGAGTTTTGGATTAATATGTGGGTTAGTTAATGTTTATGATAATTGTTGATTCTTTGGTATGTTGTAGTTTTATGAATTACAAATCCATAGAATCAAAAACGGACTAATTTGGATGAGTATAACTCGCGTTATGATGATCGGAAGGAGAAATGGTTAGAAAATTCGCAAAGGACCAAGTTTGGAACCACCTTCTGCCTTATGTGGCGTAGCTGCGCTGCCCCCAAGGCCATTTGGGGTGCAGCTGCGCTGGAGCAGGGTCAGACAAAAAAAAAACTATTTTGACATGCTGTAGTAAATTAGGCATAACTTCTTCATACGAACTCCAATTGAGGCAGTTCAGGATGATTCGGAAAGAAAATGAATAGGCCTACAACTTTTATTTTTTAAGTTTTTTGATTTGAAGTTGATAAGAGGGGTAAAAATGTCCATCTTTGTGACTGCTCCGTATTCAAAAGCAATCGGAGGGCGTCGGACATGCACATACGCAATTTTAGTGCTCCCGATGATAAAATATGTTATTCTAAGTGATAAAACATAGAAATGCATGATAATAGATATGACATATAGTCTTGAGTACCTTTGCATATCATGAGTTGCTTAAATGGTTATTTTTCAAAGATTATATAAAGGTTTTGAAAGCAAACTTTGACAAAACTTGTGTCCTTTAAGTTCTGACCATTTGAGTATATTTATATGGCATAGATATGTGTTCAAATGCATGTGAGTTATGATTTCAAGATACCTTGCATGTGCTAAGTTGACTTAGTGTAATTTTTGATGAAAACTTAGAATTTGAAAGCTAATATCATCACTCATTATGTGAGATACGTTCTGATCATGCAAACATGTATAATAGGATTCATTATACCTCTAGACATATCGACATGAGCATCATTTGGTTAAACATGGATTTTACCTATGTACACATGTTCATAAAAAGGAATTTCCTAGTATAAACTATGTGGATTAACGTATACATGTGTGGAATACGCATGAGCATGCATACTTAGTATTTCTTAGTCTCGTTATGTGGTATTATGGCTTTAGTAGTTGATCCTTAGTAACATGGGCTTTATTAGCTTAAGGTTTACTGGCATATAACTTTGAATTTGACTTAGAATGAGCATGCTAGGTTTCGAACTCAAATTAATAACCTTATAAGCATGTGTATCTGATGGATATCAGTAGACTGTATGCTAGAAAATAAGCGCGAATTTTTAGCAGAATAAAATCTCACTCCTGGTCTGACCAGGGAGTGGCGCAGCTGCGCCACTTCTAAGGCAAAGACCAGCGCAGCTGCGCTAGTCTGTTTTCAGGATTGGTGCAGTCTGCTTGTTTCCTGATTATGTTAGTGGACTTATATTATTACTTAAACTGCAAGACATAGTCTGACCCCTACTGGTATATAATTATATGAGGTGACAATGTAGAATGATGATATAAAATCGAAAGGTATAATTCCGTTAAGGTTTGAGAAACGTATGAATAATGAGGATCACACAAGTTCTAATTATATGACGAACACGTAAAGTTAAGTGTGTGATAAATGTATATGAAGGATAATAGTAAGTATGTATGGTCAAGGTACACCTATACGTACATAGTTATTCTAAGAATACGATAAGGAAGTGAAACGAAGGTTCTATGAACATCGTTAGAAAACGATATACAATTGTTCTTATATTAAGAGCGTATGAAATATATGGATGTGTATAACTGACGAGTGTGAAATCCATGATTATATAACTGTGTAGGATTTCACGAAGTGCAAATATCTATAAGCAGTTAAGTCGTAGTTGTTAAACTGTGAATCATGCACGCCTTTCAGTTCCTATTTGATATATGAATTCTATAACTGTTAATTGAGTTATATTATGTTATGAGAATGTTGATGTATATATGTGAAATGTATATGAGATATGTATGAGATTGAAAGTTGATTTTTGATGATATACTTGTGAAGTGAATCTCTATGCCTGTTATGTGAGAAGTAACATGCGTAGGAAATATTAATTGATTTTGAATGCATAAACTGAGTATGATATTATATGCTATGTGATGCATGAAAACTGTTATAATTGCTGAGCTGTCGAGCTCACTCTTGCAAATAACCATCTTTGCAGGTTAAGGACTCACGATTAAAGTATTATGCCACTTGATTGATAGAGTTCCGTAGTTTCGTAAGGAGATCGACGTAGATATCTAATAATACGATCTTGAAAAATGTTTAAGTTTTATACGATGTACTTGATAGTTGCTTATGATGTATAACACTTGTTGTGTTGTAAAGTTGTACTATGTGACACATAGAAGACTTCGTATTAAGATGTAAAAGTTTATACAGTAACTCAAGTAGAATGAATCATATCATATAGTTGATTCAGGGATTTTTAATTGATTCAAAATTATAATATCAATAAAAAGATTTTATTCAAAGGAGATTAAAAAAGTTTAAATTATTTCGTATTTTTATAACATCGAATATGATGTAAGACATGAATAGTAAATGACCAAGATCGGAACTCATTAAATTTTGGGGTCATTATACAGATCCTGGAAATGGAAAGAATTTATATTCTAAATTATAATAAAGCGAAGTTATATTATTTAAGTTATGAATAAAAGATGTAATAGTTTGACGATAGTAGTATCGTGATTGCACCGGATCCTAGGTTCGAAGGGACCCGAATTTGGGGGCGTCATAGTAACCATTCCCATTTCCTCTCGGTATGCTGTAGTCACCATCCTGACCACTACCCCTGCTGAAATTACGAGCACCAGAGCGTCCCATTGATGCATCCATATGGTAGTTACTCGTGCCTCGACCTCTTCCTCCTGTTTAGGAAATTTAATTTTTAAATGATGATATGGCAATAAAAGCTATAGAACAACACTATCTTTTATAAGTGCAAAATACAAACACTATCAACAATCATCCCTCATGCCACCTTAAGTTAGAAGGGAATAAACTTTGCAATGCCCTTTCAGGAATCTTCCTTCTTCAAAACCTCTGTAATTCTTTATAGGGGTTAATAATTCCATTCAGCAAGAATTAAAAATGTCAATCCATTTTAAAGGCTAGTCTAAAAGTTCAAACTACATTCTGAAAAAAATAACGAAAAACTACACTCGTATTAACAGTATATTTACAAAAACATTAATTTCATATGGAATGGGAAAGACTATAAAAATTATGTTGGGAATTACATATTCAAATTTGATGTTGAAAGTAAATAAATGTGCTTATATGTGAAGTCCTTAATAGAGCACATGTACAAGGACTTAGATGGTAGATCAAAATTGTTAGGTAGATCTAAGCTAAAACGTTTATCATTCTGTAATTGAATGTATAGAAGAAAGATCAAGCTTGTTAGGTTGATCTCTTGAAATGTAATAGTTAGGCCTCAACAGATTCGTAGTTTGTCGAGCTAACCAAGAGTTTGCAGAAGCCAAGGCAGAAACGTGGAGTTTCGAGGAAGTCGCTCCAGAATCGTTGTCTGTCAAAGAAGCCACACTCAGAATCGTGGAGTTAGTCCGAGCGCCTGCCGAGCCAAGTCAAGAATCGCAGTCAGCTCTCGGAAACGTGGAGTCTGCAAATTGAGCAAGTAGAGATCGTAGTCTATCAAAGCTTAAGCAGAATCGTAGTGTTCTCTACGATCAAGACTGAATCGAGTACGAGCACACCAACACACAATGATCGTGGTACGAAGACAACGATTGTGGTGCTTCTTCAGTTAGTATCAGAGTATCAAGATTCGTCTATCTGATGAAAGAAGATGTTTAACAAATGAAGAATGCCTTGTGAACCTTGACATTTCAAGAATCCCAATGCCCCATCACTTATCCTTAGTTTGAATCGAAGAAACGTATGGAGAAAGATAAGGGGACTACTTTCTGTCTGTTGAAAGCTCATTTTCAGGTGTTAGGTGAGAAAGTAGTCTGTTGTGTCAGGCGAGTCAAACAGCAGAACACCATATTCCCAGGAAGTCAACATCAGTGCTCAGAAATGTCTGAAACATTAAATGCTCCAACGGAAGCCTTTCAAAGGGAAGTTTTCAAAGGCTCCTTCATACGGCAATCAGATTAAAGATTCAAAAAAAAAGCAAGAACGAACAAAGCTCAAGAACACTCAAAGCCAAACACTACGATCCTGAAAGAAAGCTTGCTTCGCTACTCAGTTCTTTCGAACATATGCTTAACGACAACTGAGTAGCACACCAAAGAACTCAACTCTCATTACAGTATATTCCAAGTCTGCTGGACTTGAAGAGTTCTCATTGAACAAAAAATTCCAAGACTGTTAATCTTGAAGGAATCTCATTGATTCAAAGTTGTAAAGATATCCTTAGTGGATTTCCTACTCGTGGAGTAGAAGAGTGGATTAGGAGTCTTGAGTGCTCCAAACCACTTAAAATCACTGTGTCTTCTATATCTGCCATAAATGCTATATCTGTTATAGCTGCCTATCAAACTATAAACTTGCTTTATCTTAAGAGGATCAAACAAATCATATATTCTGCTGTTGTTAATTAATTTATTTAATTAACAAATATGATAACTATTTTGAAAAGCAAAAAGTTTTAAAATATCTATTCAACCCCCCTTCTAGATAATTATTGTGCCTCTAGGAACTAACAATTGGTATCAGAGCAGGTTCTCTCAACTAGCATACAAAGCTTGGGTAGATCTGATGGCACACATGATAAGCGAGTCCAAGATCGGTGGAGGCAGCAAGCCACCAATGTGCAACAAAGACAAATTTGCAACTGGAAAGTTCGTATGCAAGCTTACATGGATTCAATAGATGACGATCTATTCGAAACCGTTATGAGTGAGCCCTATATTCCAACAAAGCTTGCACCAACTCCAGAAGATCCAAACAGAGTACAGATCAAGATCAAATCAAAATGGACTGACAACGAGAAGAAAGTTGTCCAGCTTGACAAAAAGGCCAAAACATTTTGTTCCAGTCTTTAGAGGATGATCTGTTCGAGAATGTGGTCAACAGTAAAACCGCCAAGGAAATCTGGGAAGCATTTCTCATTATGCATGAAGGAACAGAAGTAGTCAGAGAAAACAAGAAATCTTTTCTGACTCAACAGTATGAGATGTTCGCCCATGTACCAGGAGAGAACGTCACTTCTACTTATGAGAGATTTAATGTACTGCTCAACTCTCTTCGAGCTTTTGGAAAGATCTATCCAAAAAAATATCTTATCATCAAGTTCATAAGGTCCTTACCAAGCAAGTGGGATGCTAAAACCACTGCTATCAGAGAATCAAAGAATCTCCATGAAATGACAGTACAACAGCTTTATGGCAACCTTCTTACCTATGAGCTGGAGCTAACTCAACGAGCAGAAACTTTATCGGAAGGATGAAGGAAGGACAAAGGAGTTGCTCTCAAGGCAACAGAAGCCACTTCCAAAGCTCGTGCTGAAAATGAATCTGACTCTGAAGAAGATGATGATAATGATATTGTAATGCTGGTCAGAAGACTCAAAAGGTTCATGCGCAAAGGCAGAAGTAGCAGACCTAAGAGATTCAACAATAACAACAGTCAGGAGCAGATCAACAACCTATGCTACAACTACAAGAAGCCTGACCACTTCATTCCAAACTGCAACAAACCTTTTAGAGAAGAGCTGAAGAGGAAAACAAATCCAAAGAAAGAGTTCAAAGGCTACAAAAAGCTTTAGAAGAAAGATAGAGGTCTTATAGCTGGAGGATCATGGAGTGACTCAGACAATGACACAAACTCCGAGTCAGAAGATGATGAAGAACCTCAAGTGACCAATCTATGTCTAATGGCCAAAGATGTAAAAGACAAGAAGAGCACTAACCATCACGAAGTAAGTATCGATGAGGTATTTGACTTTAACTCTCTTGATGTCGACATTGAAGATCTAAGAACTGCACTACATGACATAACATTTGATCTGCATCAATACATGAAGTGGTTTAGAGTTCTGTCTAAAGATTATTCTCTTCTTCAAAAAGAGAAAGAGAACGTTCAAGTAGAACTGGAAACAGCTCTACTCAGCACTTCCTCTCTCTCTAAACTTGAGGCTGAGAATAAAATCTTAAGACAGATCAATGAACTCAGTACACAAAGAGTGTTAGATCTAACCTCTAAGATTATGGAGCTAGAAAAGACTATTCTAATGTGGAACAGGTCTTCTTCACCCATGGACTCCCTGATTTCCAGTCAGAGAAGTGCATCTGACAGCACAAGTTTAGGTTTTGGGGAATCTGCCTCAGAACCATGTGTGGAAAAGCCTAAGGAAACTAACATTAGTAGTGCTTCAAATTTCAATAGAAGCATTACATTTGTGAAATCCACACAAAGTGAAGAGCCAATGCATCCTTGATTTTCTGATCCAAGTCATGTCCTGAGACATAACGAATCCCATGCTGGCTTGGGATTCATAAAAGAGAAGAATAACTCAGTCACTATTCTCCAACCTCGAAGGATCGTGGAGTCAAGTAAAACCGGCTCCACAAACCAACCAGAAAGGAATCATAGAGTTGAGGTTTACTCTACACAAACCCTGAATCACAAAGCTGCATGGAAAAAGAAGAGTCAGTATAAGGGAAAGGCTACCAAGTATCCACACACGTCCAAATGGAGAAAGAATCCACACACACACACACACACCAGCATGCATTATGCTAGATGTTTGTATGTGATATGTATGGTCATAAGGCTGCAATATGCTATTATAACCCTCTGCATAATAGACCCAAAGTCAAACAGATTTGGGTCCCCAAGGGACCTAACAAAGTAGGACCCATGCAAGTCTGGGTACCAAAATGAAAGCTTAATCTTACTACAGGAACAGAGTTCCACGATCACAACCTTGTGTCTGGATAGTGGATGCTCATGACACATGACTAGGAATAAAGCCCTTCTGTTTAACTTCATAGAGAAGGAGGGTCCAATAGTCATCTTTGGAGATAATGGCTCTGGCAAGACAAGAGGATATGACTCTGCTGGAAATAGTGCAGTGCCCTTCGGCAAAGTTGCCTATGTGGAAGGATCGAAGCACAATCTCCTGAGCATCAGCTAACTGTGCGACAAGGGTCATCAATTCACCTTCCTCAACAATCAGTGTCAAGTACAGAGATCTGAAGACTTCCTCTCTTAAGTTGACCGGAACCAGAGAAGGAAATGTCTACATTGTCAACCTTGCTGAACTAAGTTCTAATGAGACAATATGCTTTCTTGCTAAAGCCTCTGAAGAAATGAGCTGGCTATGACATAGAAGGTTATCTCATCTCAACTTCAAGAGCATGTCAAAACTGGCCTCCAAAGATCTAGTAGCAGGCTTCCCCAAACTCAGCTTTGTCAAAGAAAGGCCATGCAACGCCTGTCAGCTTGGAAAGTAAACAAGGAGCTCATTCAAAGGCAAAGCAGTCAACTCAATTGATAAGCCCCTACAGTTACTTCACATGGATCTTTTCAGGCCAATTCCAACTGTAAGCCTTGGAGGGAAGAGATACTCACTAGTCGTAGTGGATGACTACACCAGATTCACATGGGTATTCTTTTTAAGTTCTAAAGATGAAACGAGCTCCCAACTTATCAAGATGTTCAAGCTGGTGATGAACGATAAAGGAGAAAAGATCAAGGCCATAAGGAGTGATCCTGGAAGAGAGTTCGACTTCTCTGAGATGGATTAGTTCTATGTAGACAACGACATCCGTCACAACTTCTCAGCTCCACGAACTCCACAGCAAAACAGAGTAGCTGAAAGAAGAACAGAACCCTGATCGAAGCAGGAAGGACTCTACTAGCAGCAGCTCATCTGCCTGAATACTTTTGGGCAGAAGCCATCAACATTGCTTTCTATACTCAGAACAGGTCTCTTGTTCACTCTACACTAAAGAAGACTCCCTATGAGCTGTGGAAAGGAAGAAAGCCTAACGTCAGCTATTTCCATGTGTTCAGCTGTGCATGTTTCATTCTCAACAATGGAAAACAATATCTGGCTAAGTTTCAACCGAAGTCAGATGAAGGAATCTTTCTTGGATATGCCACAGGTAGCAAAGCCTATAGAGTGTTTAACAAGAAGATGCTAAGTGTTGAAGTCTTGATTCACATCTTTTTTGATGAGACAGACTCAACGAGTCTGTACCACAAGACACTGCTATCGTCGATCCAGACACTACGAATGAAGTGGTCGATACTAGCACCACGATCGCAGTCCCACAAGATGGAATCGTCGAGCTAGAAGAAGAGATCATGGAGAGAGCTACACCTGACGACGAACCTCTACAACAAGAAGCAGAAGTCGATCTTGAAGTATTCAGACAAAAAGGCACCATAACAGATGTTCCAACAGGGAGCAGATGGGCAAGAGATCACACTCAAGACCTGATTATTGGAGATCTAAATGCAAGAATCAAGACCAGATCTACTACCCAAAATGAATGTTTCTATCTGAGCTTTCTATCCTAAATGGAACCAAAGAAAATAGAAGATGCTATGGAAGATTCAAGTTGGATAGAAGCAATGCAAGAGGAGCTAAATCAGTTTAAAAGAAGCAAAGTTTGGAGATTAGTTCCTAGACCAAGGAATCACCCAGTCATCGGCACCAAATGAGTTTTCAGAAACAAGATGGATGAGGATGGGGTGATCACAAGGAACAAAGCAAGGCTAGGTGGCCAAAGGTTATTCTCAAGAAGAAAGCATCGACTACGATCAGACCTTTGCACCTGTTGCCAGACTAGAGGCAATCAGAATATTCCTTGCCTTTGATGCCCCACATGAAGTTCAAAGTCTTTCAAATGGATGTCAAGAGTGCATTTATGAATGGATAACTTCAAGAAGAAGTCTATGTAGAGCAATCCTCCAGGTTTCATTAATCCAACTCTCTCTAATTATGTCTATAGATTAGACAAAGCTTTATATGGACCTAAACAAGCACCTAGAGCATGGTATGAAACACTAACAAACTTTCTTATTGAAAAATGATTCACTAGAGGTAGAGTAGACACCATATTATTTCTTAGGAAGCACAAAGATAAAGTTTAACTAGTACAATATATGTAGATGATATTATCTTTGGTTCTACTGATGAAAATCTGTGCAAGAGATTTGCCAAGCTTATGAGAGCAAGTTTGAAATGAGTATGATGGGTGAGCTAAATTTCTTCCTTAGACTACAAGTGAAGCAGACTAATGAAGGTATCTTCATTAACCAAGCCAAGTACATCAAAGACTTACTTAAGAAGTATGGCATGGAATCAGCCTCTCCCATGAAAACACCAATTACTCCAGCAACTAAGCTTGACAAAGATGAGAAAGGTAAATGTATTGACATTACTTAATACAGAGGTATGATAGGCTCTCTTCTATACTTAACTGCCAGTAGACCAGACATCATGTTTGCTACATGTATATATGCTAGATTTTAAGCTAATCCTAAGGAATCACACTTAACTGCTATAAAAAGAATTTTCAGGTATCTTAAACGCACACCTCACTTAGGACTTTGGTATCCCAAGGAGTCCTCCTTTGAATTGACAGGATATTCAGATGCTGATTTTACAGGCTACAAAATTTATAGAAAGAGTACCAGTGGTACTTATCAACTGCTAGGAAACATACTGGTGTTCTGGTTTAGCAAGAAGCAAAACTCAGTATCAACTTCAACAGCAGAAGCTGAATACATTACTGCAGGCAACTGCTGTGCTCAAATTCTATAGATGAAGAACCAGCTAGCAGATTATAGGTTGATTTCAAATCTGTACCTGTTCACTGTGATAACATAAGTGCTATAGCAATAACACATAATCCTGTCATGCATTTTAGGACTAAGCATATATAAATAAGATATCATTTTATTAGGGATCATGTCCAAAATGGAAATATATCTTTACAGTATATCCCTACTGAAAATTAACTTGTTGATGTCTTTACAAAACCCTTAGATCAATCCAAATTTAACAAACTAATAAGTGAGTTAGGAATGTTAAATTTACAACCATAAATTCTATGCTCTAGTTGGTGCTAATCATGCAGATAAAAAGGCTATTTCAAAATCGTAGAGATGACAGAGTGAAACTACGATCGTGGAGGAGTCTCGACATGACAGAGAAGTCCAAGGTGATGACAATATTACTACCAAGTCTAAGCAGTTCTTCTGATAAGCGCCTCAGGGATAAACCTTGCCCTTAGTTTTAAACTAAGAGGTCGGCCCTTTCTGAGCAACCTTAACCCAGAAGAAGTGTTGATTTAGAATGCATCACAAGGACCAATGTAGAAGCTTGAGTAAAGACAACGATCATGGATCAATTTCAACAATGAAATCAACGATCGTGGAGTAGCCCTGACGATCGTAGTCATCCAGAAGGATACACTAGCTCAGGGGGAGCTAAGGGCAAATCAGTCTTTTTTTATACGATTTAAAATCGTGGAGCCCTGCAGAACACGACACGTGCCCCACTCTGCAGAACGTAAAGAGGGAAGTTATAAATACGTTTGAAATGTCCTTTTGTCAGTTCACCTTTGAACTTCAAAAGTTTATCTCTCTCTCTCTCTTAAAGAAACCGTAGATTCAAGCACGCTCAGCTAATTTTGTTTGTCTCAGGAAAAACAAAGAAAACAATGGTTGCTTCCAATGTTGTATCCGGCTATTAACTGTTCTTCGACGAGTTCAAGACCACCGATCCACAGTTTCACAAGATTCTATCTCTTCTGAAGAGAGCAGGTCTCGAAGAAGCTCTGAGCACCAACACAAAGATTTACCCAAAGCTGGTGAAAGAGTTCTACTACAATGGAGTCTTTGAGAATGACGTCATCACAACGAAGGTCAAGAATGAACAGACTCGGCTCAAAGATGCAGATATAAATCTGGCCTTAGGGTTTAAATCAAAGGGCTTCTTGTCTCTGAGCGTCATCGACTTTTATGAAGGACTGAAGAATATGCACCACAAGAAACTCAAAGACATCAAGGGATACAAGAAGAAAGAATTTCCCCAAAAGTATGAGTTTCTGGCTGACATTGTTGGGAAGTGCATCTGCTGCAAAAGCTCTGGCCACGACTCTGTGAATGAGAACCAACTGAAGCTCATAACAGCCATCTGCTTCAAAGTCTAACTCAACTATGGGGCTTTACTCATGGGATGGATTGGGAAGTGGATTCTTAGCTCGAAGAAGGCGAAGAGCACATGCAAGATGCTCTATGGGAGATTCATAAGCATTATTCTCCAATCTGCTCTGGGAGACAAAATTGGAGACAAGGAAGGTGCACCCATCAACACCAACAGAAGAATAACCCAGCAACTCTTTGAAAATTAGAAGAGGAACCCTGCAGAGAACGTGAAGATGATGTTTGAGTCCAGTGCAAGGACTGGTGATGTGAAGAAACCTGACTTACTAGGGAAACATATTCGTGGTGAGGGAAGCTGAAGAAGAAGAAGAAGAAGAAGTCAAACAAGAAGAACCCTCCGCTCTGGTCAAAAGAGTAAGGGGAAGAGGAAATTGAAAGAGAGTGTTCAGATGGCAGAAGAGCCTCAAGGCTCAACCACTGATGTGCCCCAAGGGGGTTCTGACACTAAAGTTCTAGGTCACTCCTCACTAAGGGAACTCACCCTGGAAGTGACTGAATCTTCAAGAGAAGTCCTAAAGGAGAAGAAAAAAAAGCAAATTGATGAAATGGCTGAAGGAAGTTTTGAGCCTCAGAAAAAAGAAGCGTAGTCATTGAGTAAAGAAGTCTACACTCACTGCGATTATAGAGTCCTCACCGATTGTGGAGTCCAGACTTACCATCATTCCAGAGGAGGATGCTGAACAAACTATTATGGCTGAAGCTGAAGAAATTGCTAAGAATGTGGCTGAGCCCAGAAGAGCAAAGAGAAAGCTAGTCAAGAAGTTTGTCCTTGTCAATGAGGAAGCACTGATGAAGATAAAGGAAGAAAAAAGAAGAATTACAGCTATGCAGGCTGAACAGAGAACCAAATCTCTAACTTCTGTATCTCACAATGAATCCTTGGATGAGACCTAGGATCATTACTGAAGTGATAGCTAACATTAACAGTGCAGTAACCCCTACTGTATCTGATCAAGCTATTGTTCATGCTGAGGAGGAGCTACCAGAACCTATTGAGGATAGTACAACTCATGTTAAGGGGGAGTTTCTTGAAGCTCCTGAACCAGAAAGTGCTCCAGCTGAGGGGGAGCAATCAGAAGCTGGTCTTGAAGCCCCCTATGCCCCTCAAGAAATCGTAGACTCTGGAGCTGTAGAAATGGAAGGTATTGAAGCTGTAGAGATGGAGAGTGCTAAGAACAAAGGGAAGATGCTGGTATGGATGATATGGTGGAGATCCTTGATGAAGATGCTGAAGAAAGAGAAGTAGAGGAAGAAGTTGAAATTATAGCAGAGTGCAGGAATGAAGAAAGGAGGGCCAACTACAATCAATTGTTCTCTTACTAGCCCATGATATCCTTTCACAGAGCTCTGATTCTCAACTCTTGGGATCACATGTTCTGGGCATACAAAACTTATCCAGCCATTTCTGTGCCAGCCCAGGGATTCCCAAGCAACCTCAACTTTGCTCAAAAGCTGATCACGAATCATTCGTCTTCAAAGACTGAGCATGAGGTACACTTTATTCCTATCTCTTTCAAGGTTAGTCATTGTCCTTCACCAAACTTCTATCAGTTTAATGAACTGCTAATGTGGATGGAAGTGGTTCTTAACCCACTGAACCAGTTTCCAGTTACAGAGTCCCAAAACTCTGTAACTGATGAACCAAATGACCAACTTTCTATCAAAGTTCCATCTTCTGTTAGTGACTCAATGGTCGGCGAGCAACGATTCACGATCGTCGAACAACAACACGACACCACGACCATCGAGCCACCAACCCAAACCGTCGAGCCAATTATCCTAAACACTGAACCAATCCTCTCACCCATACAGCAAACCCAAGCACCACTCACTCAATCCGATATTCCCTCATCCTCAAACAATAAATATTTTGATATGGCACTTGCTCTCACAAGTATGTCATGGGTGCACACTACGACATCCCCTCCTGACTTTCAGAAAATCATCGACCATCTTTTGTCCTCCCCACCAAGGAGGAGCTGTCTGAAGTCACAAAGAGGGTGGTCCAAGAGACGAAAGAGAATATTGAAGCTCACTCCCTGGTGATTCATCAACGCTTCACCCATATGATCGAGTCTGCCAACTCTTTGCCTGGCAACTTGGGGGCTGAACTCACAAAAAGACTGAAGGAGATCATAAGGGAGATATCAACAGTCTACAGAAAAGGGATAAAATCCACTTTTAGGCTTCCAACAAGCACTAGAAAGCAGTTCTCCTTCTCCAGAAAACTCAGGAATCTCAGAATAATGCTCTTGCAGATCAGTTCACAAACTGAGTGCCGACTTGAGAGAGTTCCAAGAGTATTTCTTAACTCAAGTGCGACAAACAGACACTGCCATGGCCATGCTGCATCAACAGAGAGCAAGTATTGAAGCCATGGTTGAGGAGAATCGTAATGACATTGCCCAAACGCGCTCTCAAATGTACGAGCTGGTGCAAGGAGTAAATCGTATGTCCGAAGATATTCGAACCCTGGATGCTGACATAAAGGGGGAGAATAAAGAGGAAGGGGAGAAAGCAAAGGCAAAGGGAAACAAATTATACAGTCTTTAAGGAAAAATCCTAGAAATCAGCCTCCTACAAGACAGCCTCGCTTTCAGCCTTAACAATCAGAATAGTAGCGCCAACCAATTATCATGGCGACACCTTTAAGGAGCCAAGGCCCATCCTTTAGCTCACAAGGAGTATCTCACACTGGCTTGAGCATGCCCATTGGAGATCCTATTTGACGCCCCCAAAATAGGTCCACACAACCCATTCTGAGTCGCTAAATACATGGTACAGAATTCAAATACAAATCTTCCTATTTCAACTATTAAAATGTCATACAAAATATGACCATACAAACTGTAAGTGTCAATACAGATATTATGTTGAAAATATAAACGCTCAAATTAAGCCCTCATTACAATTATTAGCACACTATTTTACAAAATAGTGAGGACTACTATAGCACTATCTCGGACCATCACTTTATTCTCCGACTAGTCCCAGCTATATTCTTATTTTCCTAAAGAGAACAATGAAAGAAAAGGGTGAGCTCAACTAGCCCGGTAAAGAATATTATGACTAAAATAATGAAGAATAAATTATCGTTAGCCTTCAATAAATTAGATAAAATATTATGGACAACAAGTTTTAGATCAACAACTGCAGCAAAAATAACAATCCATTAGAAGAGTTAAGTAAAAAATGATGTCTACTATCTTCTATGATTTAAAAGTCCATCATCAATATTTTATCCCTGTAACATCAATCAATAAATATTTCAAATCAATAATTTATCTTTGCACTACGGGCCAAAGATATTCATCAATCAACAATTCATCTTTGCACCACGGGCCAAAGATATTCATCAATCAACAGTTCAACTTTGCACTACGGGCCAAAGATAACTTTCACCACAATTTAAGACTGAAGATGATGAAAAATGATATAAAGAACGAATCAAGTAAGATCAAGGATAAATATTAGATATTTGTAATTTCATCCAAGTTCAAAAATGTTCAATTTGTTAACATGATAATCAATTGTGGAGCAAAATTCAAGAATGATATTCATAAATCAAAATAATTTGGACAGAAAAGAAATCATTTTTTTATATCTTAAATAGTACCCCGTGAATAGTGTCGTATGAATAGTACCATATAAATAGTGGCATATGAATAGTACCGTACGTATGAATAGTACCGTCTATAAGAATAGTACAGTACATATGAATAATACCGTATGAATAGTACCGTACGTATGAATAATATCATATGAATAGTACCACCACATGAAAATATTAAAATTTGATAAGAAAGTTCTGACTAATATTCCAGTGAAATGATATTAGATGAAGCGCAAAACTCAAGGATATACTACTAATTTCAGGGATTTCCACCATTTAATAATAAGGTTATGGAAAAAAAATAATGATTTTGTACTATAAATAGAGAAATATGAAAGAAAACTGATATCCCTTGACGAGTACAAAAGAAATGATATCCCAAACGAGTATGAAAAATATATGAAACTGCAAATGGATTTTCATCCGTTATGCGGTAATCCACGTAGACAGATCATTTCCACAACTTAATAAAGAATGAATACGAATGGTTATTCACCATGCATGCAGTAGTCCGCGTAGACAGGTTATTCCCACAAATTAATAAAGAATAGAATGACAACCCTTACGAGTATAAAGATAACTTTACCTTAGTAGGAGGCTAAATCTGACTGATATAGCGGAGATATTCTTGAGAAAATCTTTCACTATAAGTTACACTCAAAGTATTCTTATACTAGAAAGAAATATACCACAATATTATAGAAGAAGAATTCTCTGATTCTGGTGTGATTTTTATTTCTTAACTAAGTATCCTATTTATAAGAGAATGGCAGGATACTATTTCAATTAAAATCACGGACGCATAGTGAAAAAAATCACGAACGAAGAAACGACGAAAATTTTGATTTTACTATGCAAGCACTGTGCAATAATCTGTCTATATATAATCTGTTAGGGATAAGCATGAGAATGCTATTCCTATCTATATAAGATTTGATTATGATCTTAATGAATGAATATGAAAATATGTCTGCATTGATGAAAGCTGTAAAGTCCTTAATAGATAATAGGAATATATGTACAAGGACTTATAATGAAATGATCAAATGTGTTAGGTTGATCCTACATGAACAAAACAGCTTTGTGAAGTCCTTCAAAAGAATATGATGTACAAGGACTAAATATAGAAAGATCAAGCTTATTAGGTTATCTTATGTAATGTAATAGATAAGCCTGTCTGATCGTCGAGCACTGCACCAGCCCTCGTAGTCTGCCAAGAGAGACAAGGAAGACTCGGAGACTATCAAGGAAGAATCGTAGTCTGTAAGGATAGTAGCTCTCGAAGTTCGTAGTCTTCCAGGAGAGATAAGGCAAGAACGCGGTGTGTCGAGAAGGACTTTCTCGAAGCCGTATTCTGTCAAGGAAGACATGTTCAGAATCTTGGAGACTGTCTGTCTAATCGCCGTTCGAGTACCTGCCGAAGCCAAGTCAAGAATCGTAGGCCACACTTGAAGTCGTGGAATCTACTGATCATATCAGAGGCAAAAATCATAGTCTATCATATGATCTGTTCTCGGAGTCGTAGTGTCTGCAGAATCAAAGCAAGATCGTAGTCTGCAGAACAAAGGCTTCGACAAAGTTATTCAAGTGCTCACAACGCCAAGGAAGAATCTTAGAGACAATACGATTCTCAACAAATGAGCGCTCCCAAAGTATCCAAAGAAGTAGCCTCTGGTCAGAGCTGTAAAGATGCAATCTATCTGAAGAAAGCCAGAGAGCACTCACTGAATGGCATGCAAGCAATTAGAAGATCGAAGCACCAACTCAATCGGCATCCTGATTGAGAAGTGAAGCCATTCAGGAGAAGTCTTCCAAGCAATCATAAGAAGACTTCAGATGAAGTGACTGACTAAAGGAAGTCAAAAAGTGCAGTGTTTGTCAAGACAACAGAAGACAACGATCTTGGGTATGACCATGATCGTGTTGTTTGCCAGATGAGAAGCAGGAACTGATGCACTTTATTCAGATATATTGGCCAACCTATAAAGAATAGTCGAAGAAGATTAAGTATGGCTCAGCCTCACCATGTAAAGTGAACGGGAGATCACATAGCAGAATGTAGAGAGAGCTGAGCATGACTAATCAGAAGAGTCTTGCAATCCAGAAGGGCCAAAGCAATTAGACAAGTTGTCAGTTCCTAATACAAGTCAAGGCAAGCATAAATGTTGAAGTACTGCAAGAGTAAAGGAAGAAATGTTCTAATTTGTCTAATCCAAAGAACACTCTCAGAATCGTAGTGTTGTCTCAACCAGTCAATGAGCAACATTCAACAGACAAACTACGATCAAGCTAATGGTCATCCGCATCAGAAATATAGAGTTCAATCATCTGATTATTGAAGCCTTGACAACGTCTCAATATAAAGACTGACATTCGAACGTTGCTAATTGAGAGCATCGATGCAGAATGACAACTCCTGATGTTTTGATCGAGGAATCAGAAAGGAGAAATAAAGGTGACTACCAGCCTAACATGTTAAAGTGACATCTCTGATGTGGTAGGTGAACTAGTAGACTGTTGTGTCAGAAAAGTCAAAAAGAGGCTGTCACGTCAAATCATCAGTTTGCACTAAATAACTCAGGATCTATGAAGCAATTCAAAAAGTTTCCAACGGCTATATTCCAACGGGAAGCTTATGGAAGGGTATATAACAGCTGAAACTTCAAAGATGAAGAGGTTGTTGAGTTGTTGACTCTAGGAGTTTGAAAGAACTTAACAGAACATGTCTCAGTAGTAGTGAGACTACGAAAGTAAAGTTAAAATAGATTTGAAGAAAGGGCTTACTGATGAAAGTTTCATTTAACAACCAAAAGAATGCCAAGCAGATTGACATCTGAGCTGAGAGCCGAGAAGGCCAAGAAGACATGGAGAAGAGTGGCAGACCAAAAAGCAAATCCAAAGGGCCACTCAACGATTCAACATGAACAACCTGAGCTGAAGAGAAACAGATGCAGAACCAGATTTGCACATCAGTCAAGTAATGTTCAAGGGATGCTAATTACTAGATGGAGTTTACCAGAAGTGAAAAGACTTAGCAGGTGCATGTGTGCAAAGCTGAGATCAAATGAAGACAAGCATCAACCACAAGATCAGCTGCACCAAAGAAGAAATGATAGACTACTAAGTACTCAAAGATGTCAAGCTTCATAAACATCTTAGCAGTTCATCAAAGGTGATCCAGTCTCGATGCAGAATCCAAGGAAGATCCCACCAAGCTGCTAAGTACCAAAGAATGAACAAGCTTCAAGTCATCTTAGCAGCTCAGCACCAACAACAATATCAACAAGTAGCCAGGGCCTGAGGGGTCCTTGTCCGAGGGACTAAATCAAAGACAAGCCTGCTGGACTTGCTATACCAGAGGGTTCAAGAGTTTTCAAGTCTGCTGGACTTGAAGAGTTCTTAGTGAACTGAAGTTCCAAGTCTGCTGGACTTGAAGAGTTCTTAGTGAACTGAAGTTCCAAGGCTGCTGGCCTTGAAGGAATCTTTGTGATTCAAGAGTTACCCTTTCCTTAGTGGAATTCCTGCTTGTTAAAGCAGAAGAGTGGATTAGGAGCTTAAGTCTCTAAACCACTTAAAATCCCTTGTGTCATTTACATTCAGTCATTTACCTTATGTACTTTTAACTGCTATAACTGTAATAACCACTTACACCTAAACTAACTCTAGAACAATGGTTAACAAGATTTCTATGAAGGGGATCTTTAACTTATTCCGATGTGCTTGAAATAATTCTTATGTTTGTCATATGCTAATTACTTAGCAGTACAAAATAAAATGGAAAAGATATTTAAAATTAAAAAGGATCTATTGAACCCCCCTTCTAGATCTATTATGTGCCCTTTGGGAACTAACAATTGGAATCAGAGCAGGTTCTTATGCTATACCCTAAAGCTAACGCTTTGAGTCTGGTCCTAGGCACAAATAATGTTCTAAACTTAGTTTAGTAGTAAGTCACTTGTGAATGAAAATGAGCTCACACATTGAAAATTATGTGTACAGGTAAATGTGCATATTCACCTGAAGTTGCTCAGATTGGTCCCTATTCTTAAATGCTATAACAACAAGACCAATCCGTGTCTAAGGTCAATCAGTAGTCTGCAGACCAGTAATGGGAAGTCGATAGGCATCAAAAGCAAAGAGTCTGTCATCCACTGTGCTGAAGGAGGAACTTCCCATACATGCAATGAAATGCTTATCCAAAGAAGAATGAAGAATTCTTCATATATGTATTTGGCTGATCATGTGGATCTGAACCTTGAGGTTCAAGGTTGTCAAAGAACTCAAGCTGTCAAATGGAGCAACAAGCTGTCAGCACTGAATATAAAGTCATGCACATCAATGCATGTCACTTGTATAGAAAGACAAATGACTGCTAAGACACTGAAAGTGTAAAGGTATGATTCCTCAGTAATATTCATGTACATCATATTGCATCATCTTATGTCTATAACAGTATTCTATCAAGAGACCATACTCTTCCTAAAAAGGGGAAGAGAGAAAGTACATTAAGATTGGAAACTTAATTGTCAACAAACTCTCTCTCCACCCACGTTTTAGGTTGAAGATAACATCTTGAAAGAAGCCTTCATAAGTTAATCTAAATCTAATTAAGCTTAAGTGGATTAACCCTTGCTGAAGGGTTGGTATGTATGTAAATATATACAAACCAATATTATGTGTTTTTGATAAAATGTAGAGTATGATCAACACTAGAGGAGTATCTTGAAGGTTCTTAGAAACTGATCATCTCCATGAATCGACCAGATACAAATAAGTAATAGAGTTGATTCTTACTCTGTGAACATTCAAAATCTGTGAACATAATCAAGTAAAGGGTGAAACAATCTGTGACGCCCCCAAATTCCAGAACCGTCACGGGGTCTCTCGAATTCGGTTCATCACGTGCTCATGGTAATACATCACAATAATAATAACTAAATAACACACAATCACAGCGGAAAATCTATTCTAGAATAATTTACAATGATTTATTATAATTATTCCCCCAAGTCTCGCAACCTACAGTACTTAATAGATTACATAATAATATCAATTAACGACTTATTACATAACCTAACTTAAGCTTAAACATAATCAAAACCAGTCTTACTACATCATCTTAATACAACATTAAAATATTTAAAAACTTAAAAGAGACAAGCTAGTTGGTAGCCTTGCCCTTGCCCTTATCAACGCCCGAAGGTTCGCCCTGCTCTGCCTTAACTGAAATGTTTTAGGGAAAGCAAGAATGAGCACAAATTGCCCAGCAAGTAATATACAATAAGGGTAAGTGATAAAATTCTTAATTCTCGAAAAGGGTATAACAGAGTTTGATAGTTCAAGGATAACAAGAATATCAACAGTTTTCAATAATAGTCGCTATGGACAGAATAATATCAATATGATTCAATAATAAGTCAATTCAAGATTTCAAGATAACTGAATACTGAGCAGTCACTAAGGACTATGAACTTCCACGGGAATTGACAGTAATAAACTAAAAATCCAACAAAAACAAGTACAACAGGTGATCAGCCTAAAGTACCCTATGTTATGCATAACACTCAATCATACTAATATGCGCGCGTCGGTTCTCCGACAGTTATAGTTTGTTCTTCTCAGTCAAATATAAGATCCCGCACCAATCAATTGGTTTTGGGTCACTTTTCAATAATATAAGTCTAGCCGAATCAAATGGCATAGACACTTTCACAATATTCAAGAACAATACTAAGTTCAACATGAATAATATCTTTACTGAAATAAGAGTTCAAGTATGCTAATTCAAACGATTAAGTAGGAAACTAGTTCGCAATATACAAAGATATAATACTTGTATCCAAAGAGATAAGATTTAGATACTCGCTTACGATATCCATTGAATAAAGTAATGCAAGGGTTTAGGATACTTGCCTTATGAGTAGTTTACTCACGTAATGCTAGCCAATACTTTCGAATCCTATTTATAATGTATTACATGTATAGGATTTTCATTAGTTAACATATTCGGTACATAAGTTTGTTAGTCAATTTAAATATACACACATTGTATTACCTTAGTCACATGTCATTACATACTTATACACATTCGGTATGAAATCAAATTATAAGTTACCATGAATTGAGTACATAGTTATAACATAAATGATACTATAACAACTTATCATGCTCAAGTGGTTATGATCCTTTGATCCATGGGCTTCCATTATATAAGTTAAACATTATATTATTACTTAATCATCATATATATACACACCAGTAGGGTACAGATCATTTCTAGCAGTTTTGAACAATAAGGTACACTAACTGACATGACCAGAACAAGCAGATTTCAACAATTCAGATCCCAGACCGGCGCAGTTGCGCCTTGGTTAGGCCTAGGGACGGCGCAGCTACGCAGTCCCCTGGCCAGGCCAGGGTTAAGCCTTGCATTTTCTGATTCTGTCCATACTTTAGCACACTTAACCAATTTACACTTAACATACAATCATGTTAGAGGACGTTTATAAGCATATGACCATCTCAAGTTCATTTTTACATGTCATGGTCTTAGTTTTAGGATCGCCACGGGAATTAAGGCCAAATAGGGTCATATAATTATAATGAGTACTAATTAATCATATGTTTCCATAAAGAGATCACATAATCTGTACTACGCATGCTTATAAGTTTTCACATCTTTTGTCCATAGCTAGCATCGTTAATCACTTTTAAAGCACGTTTAAACTCTTGTTTGAATACCCTTCAATGTGTTTAACTACAATGAGCATACGTATATTATATGTGTGGCTACTTAAGAAATATAAATCACACATGTTCTAAGTTCAGAATATGCACCACACCATGTTTATTAGATTATAACACATCCAAGCTTGTTGTGAAAAGTTATTTTAAACCAAATGGGAATTATATTCTAACACATGTATATAACTTTGAATTACACCTCATGTGTAGTTATATCGTGTAAGCATGTTCACTAAAATCAGAATATCAACATGCCATGCATATATCAAAGTCCGTTTATAAATGCTAAGTTCATTTCAAATTATAAGTTTTCTTTGGCCATGCATGCTAATATAATCAAACGTGTTCTCTTTAGGTCTAGGTATATTAATACATATGCTGAACTAGTCATCATGCCTGTCTAAACAAGTTTGAACATGATATCACATAGCAGCTTGCAGTAGAACCAGAAAACTACAGCAGGGTGCCGGCACAGCTGCGCCACTACTGGTTCGCACCAAACAGCAGGCAGCCACGGCAGTTTCTAGCCCAACTCACGATATGACTTCACGAAAATAGTTTTTAACCAACTACAATCCAGTTCAAACATGTATATAAACCATATAGCAACTAAACAAACTTCCTTCAATCCAATTACAGTCCAATTTGGCAAAATCAAAAATTGAAATTTTTGACAGAAAAATGAAAACGGAGTTCTTGACAGAAAAATGAGAATTGAAACCAACTACATTCCAATATTAACATGTATATAAGTCCATGTAACTACTAGGCAAGCTTTCTATACTTCAATTATGCTTCACTTCCACATGATCAAGAACTTGGATTTTGACAGGAATAAGAAATGAAGTTTTGACAGAGAATGAAAATGAAGAACATGAATCATGTCATTATACCTTTGCTAGAATCTGCACTTGCTGCTACTCAAGAACACTGATAAATATATAACTCTCAATTTATCAAACTCAAGCAATTCTCAGCAATTAGAGATATGAAGGAGAAGAGTTCCTATTTATAGAGAAATCCTTACACAGGCAATAAGATTATACCACAAATCAAACCAACGTAAACTTTAATTGTATAGAGGTTAATAGAGAGTTGGTAAGGGTTGTTGAATCAAATCATTGTGCCCACTCCCCATATAATTATGAGCTAGGATTGAGCTTGGGAGAAGAATGAGGAAGTAGACTAGCCTTTGAGGTTTTCACGTGAATGAGAGGAAGGAGAGTGACTATTATATTGGGACAAGGCCATATATCAGCATTCTAGAATTTGTATATACACAACACTTATGCCAAAACATGTTACATGTATATATACTATATAATTAGGCTACAATTAGAGTTACCATGTAATCCTAATGATACTAACATAAATTCTCATAATGTAGTAAATGCAATTTGAACACATATAATCCATGTACATTTTACCTTACTGATATAATACAATCGGATACTACCACATTACATTATATCATATATTATTAAATTGTATTAATCAACAATTATTTATAATATATCCATGATACATTATGTTAATGTATATCCACACATCATTTGTCACCTACACATATCATAACATATAGTTTCATAAATATTAATATATTGTCACACTACACTTTATATTTTGCATAACATATAGTTAGTTACTATACATTTAATTCGCCTGCTTGCATATAGAAGTAAATGATTTACTTATCTTATTAATTAATTTAATAAAAATATCAATTAATCCATTGCTCATTAATCAATGCAATTATCAATGTCCACAATAACTGATTAACACTTGCATGAATAAATGTAAATCTTATTATACTTATAAATACGTCGATTATTATTATTATATATTTCACACTAATAATAATCACATATTATTAATTAATCACCATTAATATTTTATAACAATTAATTAATATTCTGCAATAACAGTTAACAATTAATATAGATTAATTGTTTACTTAATAATTCATTCGTTAATTATTATAATCATTAATAATCCTCATCACTGTGCCACACAAGGCATTTCATCGAGTTTATTATAAACTCCATATTTTTCTCAATTGTCATAAATATTCAATTTAATATATAATTGAATTAATTATTCTCATAACATAAAATCATTTATATTTTAAATAAATTCTCATATCCATTAATATATTTATTTAATAATATATGAAAATTCTCGGGTATTACATCCTCCCCCCTCCCTTATAAAAATTCCGTCCCGGAATTGCTACAAGGTTACACGAATAGATGGGGATAGTCCTTCATCATCCTATCTTCTAATTTCCACGTTGCCTCCTCGACATCGTGGTTACGCCAAAGTACCTTTACAGATGGAATAATTTTATTTCTCAAGGTTTGTTCTTTCCTATCTAATATCTGGACAGGAATTTCTTCATATGCCAAGTTCTTCTCCACTTGAATGGGCTCGTAAGAAATCACGTGCTTGTAGTCGGCCTTGTACGGTCGCAACACAGAAATGTGGAATACGTTGTGGATGTGCTCCAACTCGGGTGGTAACGCAACTTTGTATGCCACTTCGCCCACTCGCTTCAGTATCTCGAACGGTCCTATGAATCTTGGACTCTATTTTCCTTTCTTGCTGAAACGGATCTTTCCCTTCCATGGAGATACCTTCAAGAATGCGAAACTGCCGACTTTGAAGTCTCGGTCCTGCCGATGCAAATATGTGTATTTCTTCTAGCGATCTTGAGCTGCTACTAATCTGGCTCTTATCATTGTCACCACGTCTGCGGTTTGTTGTACTAACTCTGGTCCGAGTATTCGTCGCTCTCCGACTTCGTCCAAATATAATGGCATTCTGCACTTTTTCCCGTAAAGAGCTTCATACGGTGGCATGCCGATACTCGCATGGTAGCTATTGTTATACGCAAATTCAACTAAGGGTAGGTGGTCGTCCCAATTTCCCTTGAAATCCATCACACAAGTTCTAAGCATATCCTCCAGCGTTTGTATAGTTCGCTCACTTTGTCCGTCTGTCTGAGGATGGTAAGCAGTACTCAACCTCAACTGCGTTCCCATTCTCTCTTGCAAACTCTTCCAAAAGTTGGACGTGAAGCGCGGATCTCGATCAGAGACAATTGACACCGGCACTCCATGTCGTGAGACAATTTCTTTTACGTATAGGCTCGCTAATTGGTTCAAACTGTAGCGGATCTTGATTGGTAGAAAATGTGCGGTCTTCGTTAGTCGATCCACGATAACCCAAATAGCATCATAACCTTTCTTTGTAACTGGAAGTCCTACCACGAAGTCCATGGTAATATGCTCCCATTTCCACTCTGGTATTTCTAACGGTTGTAGTAAACTACTTGGCCGTTTATGCTCTGCTTTAAAGCGTTGGCAAGTCAAACATCTACTGACGCACTCTGCGACTTCCCGTTTCAAATTGGGTCACCAAAAATGTTACCTTAGATCTCAGTACATCTTTGTGCCTCCCGGATGAATGGAATATGTCGTATTATGTGCCTCGTGCAAAATCTCTTCCCTCAACTCGGTTATCGCTGGTACCCATACTCTTTCTTCAAATCTCAAAATACCGTCCTTATCCATTCAAAATTTTTCTTCCTCATTTTTCGTGATCCTCTTTCGGATTTTCTCACACTCTTCATCCTTTTCTTGGGCTTCCTTTACTCTATCCAACAATATCGGATGAGCTTCCATTACAAACAACTTCTCTCCAGGCTTCTCTAGTTCTTTCACTTCTATCTCCAATTTCTCCATCTCTCTTATCAATTCTTCCTAAGTCGTCAAATTAAATAATTTCTCCCTTCCTTTCCTGCTCAGAGCGTCGGCAACCACATTTGCCTTCCCCCAGTGATAGAGAATATCGCAGTCATAGTCTTTGATTAATTCTAACCACCTTCTCTGCCGCATGTTCAACTCTTTCTGTGTGAAGATATATTTCAGACTCTTGTGGTCCGTGTATATCTCGCATTTCTCTCCGTACAAATAATGCCTCCATATCTTTAACGCAAAAACTACTACCACTAACTCTAAGTCGTGAGTAGGATATCATTTTTCGTAATCCTTCAATTGTCGTGATGCATACGCAATGACCTTGCCGTGCTGCATAAGCACACAGCCAAGTCCCTTGTGTGATGCATCACTATACACCACAAAATTTCCCGCATCATCTGGTAAGGATAACACAGGTGCTTCGCTCAATCTCCTTTTCAGTTCTTGAAAACTTTCTTCGCATTTGTCGGGCCATACAAATTTCACCGTCTTTCTAGTCAAATTGGTCAACGGGGTTGCTATCTTAGAAAAATCTTGGATGAATCTTCGATAGTACCCAGCTAACCCTAAAAAGCTTCTCACCTCTGTCGGTGTTCTCGGTTGTTCCCAATTACTTACTGCTTCTATCTTCGCAGGGTCTATAGCGATTCCATTCTTATCCACCACGTGGCCTAAGAATTGAACCTTCTCCATCCAAAATTCACACTTTGAAAATTTCGCATACATCTTCTCCTTCCTTAGTGCCTCCAAAACAATCTTCAGATGTTCGGCGTGTTCTTCCTCTGTCTTCGAGTAGATCAAAATATCGTCGATAAAAACCACTACAAATTTATCCAAGTATGGCTTGAAAACTCGGTTCATCAAGTCCATAAATGCTGCCGGAGCATTAGTCAATCCGAATGACATTACCAAAAACTCGTAGTGTCCATAACGGGTTCGAAATGCAGTCTTTGGTATGTCCTCATCCCTCACTTTCAGTTGATGATATCCTGTTCGTAGGTCAATTTTTGAGAAACACTTTGCTCCCTTCAGTTGATCAAATAAGTCGTATATCCTCGGTAGCGGATATCGGTTCTTGATCGTTACTCTGTTTAATTCTTGATAATCGATAAAGAGCCTCATCGATCCGTCTTTTTTCTTAACAAATAACACTGGTGCTACCCAAAGAGACACACTCGGTTGAATGTAACCTTTATCCAATAATTCTTGCAATTGTATCATCAATTCCTTCATTTCTACTGGCGCCATACGATATGGAGCTTTCGAAATCGGTGCCGTTCCCGATGCTAAGTCTATTACGAATTCAATTTCTCTGTCTGGCGGAAGACCGGGCAGATCGTCCGGAAACACATCTTGAAATTCATTAACTACGGATATATCCTTAATTTCTACTCTCTTTTTCCGAGTATCTACGATGTAAGCTAAATAACCTACACATCCTTTCCTTAACAATTTCTTGGCCTGCATCATCGTAACGCAACACGATTGCTTAAGCGATGAGCTACCATAAAACACTACCTTAGACTTGCTCGTAGTCTGAAGGTTCACATATTTGTTCTGACAGTCAATTATCGCAGCATGGTTATACAACTAATCCATTCCCAGTATTACGTCAAATTCTCCCAATCTAATAGGAATCAAGTCTACGCTCAGTTCATGTTCTCTAATGTTTGCGTGACAATATCGATAAACGTATTCTACAGGGATCACTTCCTTATTAGCAACTTCTATGATCAAAGGATTTTCTAATCGTTCTCGGGGTGTACTAAGTCTACTAGCAAATTCTTCAGATATAAAAGAACCGGTGGCACCCGAATCAAATAATACATAAGCATTTATATCATTGATTGGGATTATACCTGACACCACGTCCTTCGCAGCCATGACGTCCTGGACGGTCATGTTAAAGGTTCTGATGGTTGGGCGGTTGGATTGTGCCGGTCTGCCGATCATCAGCTTGTTGCCTCCTTGCTGATTACTACCCCCGCCACTTCCCTTCTTTGGGTAGTCCTTAATCCGATGCTCCGTCGAGCCACACGCAAAGCATCCTTGGATCTTCTTTGGTTTCGGACAGTTGGGCCAGATGTGCCCTTCCTGTCCGCAGTTGTAGCAAGTGCCACGCCCCTTCCAGCACTTGCCCTGGTGATTCTTCCCACACTTTGGGCATCCTTCAGCCCTCTTCTTAAAACCTCCACGAAAATTCCCTGTTTGATTATTGTTGTTCTTGTTGTTGTTGTTCCATAAAGACAAGAGCTAACCCAAAACAAGAACATCCCAGTTACAGAGTCCCAAAACTCTGTGACTGATGAACTAAATGAAGATCCATAAATCAGTAGTAACATCCCAAAACGTGCTACTGATAACCACATCAACCAACCACTCAAATCGTGGAATACCTACGATTAGTCACATGATCGTAGTGTAAGAGCGTAATGATACCATGATTGCAGCCTACACAAATACCAACATCAAAGAATGTCCAGAGTTGGTAAGTGAACTCCCCAACAGAGAAGTCCAATGTGATGTCATTGTCACCACCATATTTATAAAGCTCTTCATCTGATAAGCACCTCAGGGACAAACCTGACCCTTAGTTTTGGACTAAGAGGTTGGCCCTTCCTGAGCAACCTTTACCCAGAAGAAGTGCAGATATTGATTGCATCACAAGAATCTCTGCTGAAGCTAGCAGTATCTCCTCAGAAGAATGTAAACTAAAAATGAGTATTGCCACTCTCTTGAAGTCTAATAAAGAAGTTGTCTATTGAAGCATGGCTACAAACTACGATCATCGAAATGGATGCAGAGTTTGTAGACCAATCGAATAAATCGTGGAGTACTAAGCTAAGTCATAAGGTAACTCCACGAACTGAAGAAGTCAATAGTCAACTGAAGAAAAGTCAAATATGGTAAACTGACACGATAAAGGAAGTTACAGATTGTGACCTATCAGACTCTTACAACTGTCCCACTAAAACATGGAGGGAACAGTTATAAGAGGGAAAATTTAAATCAGTGGTAGTTACATTTTTCGAGAGTTCATCAAAAGCTGTAAGTCTGTCCAATCCAAACACTCTCTCACTCAAACTGAAAACCTAAACACCTTCAAACAGTCAAATCCTCTCAAACAGCTATCCATCCTCAAATCGTTCCCTGATATCTCAAAATAATCTCATAAAGTCATAAACCCAGAAATCCCTAACTCTTCAAATGGAAGACTGACGTGTAATCACTGGTATTCAACTCGGCACCAAGCGATTCGAGAAATTTGAGAAAAAGTTCAAAGACATTCTCGAACTTGTAAAGAAGGCTGGGTTCTCTGAATGCCTTGAGTCAAACACTCTTATATATGTCAACCTGGTTAAAGAGTTCTACTCTAATGCAACTACAAGCTTTGGGACTCTATCGACCAAAGTCAAAGGTCAGATTCTGAAGTTGAAATCTACAGACATCAACCAGTGCTTAGGTTTCCCTGACCTGGGTCTGAAGAGCCTTGAAGAAGTTGATACTGAAGAAGCGAAAAGGATTATGCGGTACAAAAGAAACCCTAGTCTGAAAGATATGAAGAAAAAGGAGTTTCCTTGCAGAGATTATAGGGAAATGTATACTAAGCAAGGATACTGCACATGACTCTGTGAGCGATCAACAGTTGAGAATCATGTCTGCAATAGTACCGAAGAAGCAAATCAACTTTGGAGCTATCCTGTTCGACTTAATGTCCAAGTGGCTGTACAAGGCAGAAAAGAAGAAGTCAAAAGAGAAACCACTCACAAAGGTTTTTCATGGAAGATTCTTGAGCATCATTCTGAAGAAGAAGCTGAAGAATAAGATTAAGGATGATGAGGGTGAAGTCCTAAATAGTCAGAAGGTGTTGTCTCCAAAACTATTTGTAAACTGGAAGAAGCATCCAATGGAAAACAAAAGACTAAAGACATAGGGCAGCAACAAGAGGACTACGAAAAAGAGGAAGGCATGTAATGTGGAGGAGGAGCTATCACACTCTGAGGATTCAATCATTCTAGAGTCCAAGTCTGTAAGGCCATCCAAGAAGAAAGCTAAGGTGGTGAAGAAGTCAAAATCAGTTCCCCAAAGAAGTCTGTCTGTTAAAAAGGAAAGAGTAGAGTCAGAAGAAGAAAAGGGAACTAAAAGCACTATAGATGAATCCTCAAGAAGCCAGCCCACTGATAAGGAGGAATTGGAATTTGAGAAAGAGGAAGCAAAGTCTGAAGATGAAAAAGAAAATGCAAGTCCTATGGCTAAGCCCCAAAGTAGCCATTCTGCTGATAGGGAAGGATCTAAATCTGAAGCAATTAGATCTCCTATTGCTGAAGTTCCAAGAAGTCCTTCTGCTGGTTCAAAGGACTCAGAATCTAAAGAAGAAGTGTATGCTCCTGTTGTTGAATCCCAAAGGAGCTCGTCTGATGACTCAAAGGCCTCAAAATCTGAAGATGGAGAAAAGCCTGAATCTCCTGTAGCTGACCCCCCAAGAAGAAGAAAGAGCCGCAGACTGATTGCTAAATCAGTTTCAAAGAAAGGAAAATCATCTTCAAAGATAATTAAACTCAGTGATGATGAGGCTGAATCCATGGAAGAAGTGCTGAGGGAAAAAGAAGGAAAATGTCTGCAAAGGCTAGCAGTGAGAGACTGAAGGTTGCAGAGCTAGAAGTGGCCAGTGAGTCTGCAAAGGCTAGCTCTGCTGAAGATGATGGGAATGATGATCAAATGCAGGAATATACTGATGAGTCAGTTGAAGAAAGTCTGCACCAGTCTGACACCAGGTCAGGACAGGAAGAAAGTGGAGAAGACTCCAGTTCTAAGGATGAGGATCCATAAGATTTTCATATCCCTTCTTCTGTTCTCCTCAAGAAAAGAATAGTGGTGGAAGTTGATGATGAACCACTAAATGTGATTCCAGGAAAATGGGTTAACTATGGAAATGAAAGGTTAATGTGGTGAAAATGTCCACAACAAATCTGCTCAATAATCTCAAGGCTATGAAGCTGGACACTTCAACTATGTTGTATGAGCCTGAAACCAAAGATCATGCAGTAAGGTGGTTTTATCCTTCAATGCCATGGGTAACGGCATCCATCACTGGTGATAACAGCTACTTCTCATGGTGCTTATTTCACTTCCCCAACTTGGAGCTGGTGGCACAAAACTTTCCAAGGATAAAGAAGTTTGCAACACAGCTGATCAAAGACCAGTCTCACGTCAGGGTCTATCAATATGCCAGCAACCACTACATTCCCTACGATTGTCGAGTAGGTTCAAGTGGCAGAAGGATCATTACCAAGTCCATTATCGTAGAGTCCTTTCACTCTACCATTGAAAATGATCAAGCTCAGACTGAGAAGTTTTATTCTGCCCCAGCAGCATTGTCTGATATTCCTTCGTCTTCCAACAGTGATTGGTACTCAACTATCTATCAGATTCTCACTACCTTTGAAAGCCTATCCAAAGGTGAGAATCATAGATACCAACCAGCTGCTCAGCAGGAAGTTGTTCAACCAAATGCCCAAACTCTTCAAGGGCAAATGCTACTGAAGAACTCTGAAGAATTGGTTGAGAAAATCTCTCTCATTGCTGCAGAAGCAAAGATCCTGTCAGGAGAAGGAGATAGTGAGCTTCACAAAAGACTTCAGGCCACAATATTAGATATATCTCTCAAGTTAAAAGAGAGAGATCAAATCTATCTGAAGTCTATAAATGATCATAAGGAAGAAGCTCTGCAAGCTCAGAAGGAAAGTGCAGATCAAATATTATCTCTCTTTGACAAGATTGACACTCTGAATCAGTCTCTCTCCCTACAGCTGGAGCTAAGCCAACAGGAACTCAAGATTGAGGTTGGCAACTCATCTTACCTAGTGGAACAGCTTATGTCAAATGTCCAGCAGCTTTCCCAAGTGATTAATGACAAAAAGGGGGAGAAAAAGAGGCATTCAAGGAAGCACCAGGACAGAAGAATGAAGGAAGAAGAGAAGAGCAAGAGCAGAAGCAACAAAAAAGCAAAGAAGGACAAGAAGAGGAAGAAGAAGATTGAAGCAGCAACAGCAGCAAATATGTCATCATCTAAGGGGGAGCCAAAGGATGATGACCCTATGGAGACAAAGTCTGAGGGGGAGCCAGAACAAGATAAAGACAAAGAAGAAGAGCATGCATCTGATCCAGAGCAAGAGCAAGATGAAGATGAAGATGAAGCAATGGAGCATGCATCTGAGGGGGAGCAGAGTGAAGAACAAATAAAGATGAGTAGCTGACCAGAAGACATCCTGGAGACATACATGGAGCAGACAATGAATCAGATAAGTTATATTTCTAGCTATATAGGTATGTTCTGGATCCAGGATGTAGAGTGTCATATTATATATAATTTTATATTATCATCAATGACATTCATGATTATCTATTTTAGTAATACAGCTGCTCACTGTATATTAACATTCATTCATCTCATTCATATGCACTTATTGTTTTTATCATAATCAAATAGGGGGAGAGTGTTAGGGATAAGCATGAGAATGCTATTCCTATCTATATAAGATTTGATTATGATCTTAATGAATGAATATGTAAATATGTCTGCATTGATGAAAGTTGTAAAGTCCTTAATAGCTAATAGGAATATATGTACAAGGAATTAGAATGAAATGATCAAATGTGTTAGGTTGATCCTACATGAACAAAACAGCTTTGTGAAGTCCTTCAAAAGAATATGATGTACAAGGACTAAATATAGAAAGATCAAGCTTGTTAGGTTGATCTTATGTAATGTACTAGATAGGCCTATCTGATCGTCGAGCACTGCACCAGCCCTCGTAGTCTGCCAGGAGAGACAAGGAAGACTCGGAGACTATCAAGGAAGAATCGCAGTCTGTAAGGATAGTAGCTCTCAAAGTTCGTAGTCTATCAAGAGAGACAAGGCAAGATCGTGGTGTATCGAGAAGGACTTTCTCGAAGCCGTATTCTGTCATGGAAGTCATGTTCAGAATCTTGGAGACTGTCTGTCTAAGCGCCGTCTGAGTACCTGCCGAAGCCAAGTCAAGAATCGTAGGCCACACTTGAAGTCGTGGAATCTACTGATCATATCAGAGGTAGAAGTCGTAGTCTATCATTTGATCTGTTCCCAGAGTCGTAGTGTCTGCAGAATCAAAGCAAGATCGTAATCTGCAGAACAAAGGCTTCGACAAAGTCATTCAAGTGCTCACAACGTCAAGGAAGAATCTTAGAGACAATACGATTCTCAACAAATGAGCGCTCCCAAAGTATCCAAAGAAGTAGCCTCTGGTTAGAGCTGTAAAGATGTAATCTACCTGAAGAAAGCCAGAGAGCACTCACCGAATGGCATGCAAGCAATCAGAAGATCGAAGCACTAACTCAATCAGCATCCTGATTGAGAAGTGAAGCTATTCAGGAGAAGTCTTCCAAGAAATCATAAGAAGACTTCAGATGAAGTGAGTGACTAAAGGAAGTCATCAAGTGCAGTGTTTGTCAAGACAACAAAAGGCAACGATCTTGGGTATGAACATGATCGTCGTGCTTGCCAGATGAGAAGCAGGAATTAATGTAGTTTATTCAGAGATACTGACCAACCTATAAATAGTCGAAGAAGTTTAAGCATGGCTCAGCCTCACCATGTAAAGTGAACGGGAGATCACAGGGCAGAATGTAGAGAGAGCTGAGCATAACTAATTAGAAGAGTCTTGCAATCCAGAAGGGCCAAAGCAATCAGATAGGTTGTCAGTTCCTAATACAAGTCAAGGCAAGCAGAAGTGTTGAAGTACTGCACGAGTAAAGGAAGAGATGTTCTACATTGTCTATCCAAAGAACACTCTCAGAATCGTAGTGTTGTCTCAACCAGTTAACAAGCAACATTCAACAGACAAACTACGATCAAGCTAATGGTCATTTGCATCAGAAACGTAGAGTTCGGTCATCTGATTATTAAAGCCTTGGAAACGTCTCAATATAAAGACTGACATTCCAACGTTGCTAATTGAGAGCATCGATGCAGAAAGACAACTCCTGATGTTCTGATCAAGAAATCAGAAAGGAGAAATAAAGGTGACTACCAGCCTGACAAGTTAAAGTGACATCTCTGATGTGGTAGGTGAAATAGTAGACTGTTGTGTCAGAAAAGTTAAAAAGGTGTTGTCACATCAAATCAGCAGTCTGCACCAAATAACTCAGGATCTGTGAAGCAATTCAAAAAGCTTCTAACGGCTATATTCCAACGAGAAGCTTATGGAAGGGTATATAACAGCTGAAACTTCAAAGATGAAGAGGTTGTTGAGTTGTTGACTCTACGAGTTTGAAAGAACTTAATAAAACATGTCTTAGTGGCAGTGACACTACGAAAGTAGAGTTGAAGCAGATTTGAAGAATGGGCTTACTAATAAAGCTTCATTCAATAACCGAAGAGAATGCCAAGCAGATTGGCATCTGAGCTGAGAGCCGAGAAGGCCAAGAAGACATGAAGAAAAGTGGCAGACTAAAAAGCAAATCCAAAGGCCACTCAATAATTCACCATAAACAACCTGAGCTAAAGAGAAATAGATGTAGAACCAGATCTGAACATCAGTCAAGTAATGTTCAAGGGATGCTAAGTACCAGAAGGAGTTTACCAGAAGTGAAAAGACTTTCCCAAGTGGTCATGTGTGCAAAGCTGAGATCAAATGAAGACAAGCATCAACCACAAGATCAGCTGCACCAAAGAAGAAGTGATAGACTGCTAAGTACTCAAAGATATCAAGCTTCATGAACATCTTAGCAGTTCATAAAAGGTGATCCAGTCTCGATGTAGAATCCAAGGAGAATCACACCAAGCTCCTAAATACCAAAGAATGAACAAGCTTCAAGTCATCTTAGCAACTCAGCACCAACAACAACATCAACAAGTAGCCAGGGCCTCAGGGGTCCTTGTCCGAGGGACTAAATAAAAGACAAGTATATTGGACTTGTTGTACCAGAGGGTACAAAAGTTTCCAAGTCTGCTGGACTTAAAGAGTTCTTAGTGAACTGAAGTTCCAAGTCTGCTGGACTTGAAGAGTTCTTATTGAACTGAAGTTCCAAGGCTGCTGGCCTTGAAGGAATCTTTGTGATTCAAGAGTTACCCTTTCCTTAGTGGAATTCCTGCTTGTTGAAGTAGAAGAGTGGATTAAGAGCTTGAGTCTCTGAACCACTTAAAATCCCTTGTGTCATTTACATTCAGTCATTTACCTTATGTACCTTTAACTGCTATAACTGTAATAACCACTTACACCTAAACTAACTCTAGAATAATGGTTAACAAGATATCTATGAAGGGGATCTTTAACTTATTCCGTTGTGCTTGAAATGATTCTTATGTTTGTCATATGCTAATTACTTAGCAATACAAAATAAAATGGAAAAGATATTTGAAATTAAAAAGGATCTATTCAACCCTCCTTCTAGATCTATTGTGTGCCCTCTGGGAACTAACATAATATAATAAAACAAACAACTTTATATATATTATAAAAAGTTTTCTATTTTATTTAAAAAGTTTTTTGTTTTATTACTATTATAATAATAATAAAATAAAAGTGATATCAATTTCTACCGATGGTTTGAATAATTTGGCACGTAGGGGTCTTTACAACAACTCCTCTATTTATAACAAATATTGAATAAATATCCACCACAAATCACTTATCTTTAATTAACAAAATCTTTCAATAATTAGTCATCATTAATATTATAACTCACAATATTGACAACCAGATTATTCTCATGAAAGAAGGGGCTTTCCGATAAGGATTTCTCCTTACTGGCGCACAATTAAATAATCTAACCCCTTTCCTTGACAGAACTTTCTAGAAATTGCCAATAATACTAACTAATATTATTAAATAATATGAGTAACTGTGTCATGACAATTATTGATTTAATAATATAAAATATTGTGCACATGATACTTTGACAATAATTGAATCAATAATATGAGATACTATGCAGCAACTAATGTGTTAATTATTGAATGAAATACTGAGTGACTTTTTATGTAAGAATCAATAATCCGAGATAATGTGCAATACCGTGTGCTACTGTACAACAACGCGTATTACTGTACCTTTATCACCGGGTATTTCAACAGTTTAACGGTAAAAGTCTGGCTTTTATCTTTATAAAAAGGTTATTTTTATCGCTTTCTATATCCGACAACTCCGTTGTGGGGTCCACGAATGATTGCGCCATCGTACGAATATTCCCCAACAAAAAGAATATTATCCGACCAAACGAATATTCCCCGACACAACGAATATTTTATGACAACTTGCTTACTTTGTAAAATTTGCACAAATCACCCATAACTATAACATCATATCAAATCAACACCTTACTATTTAAAAATAATATATAAAGAAAATTAAATCTTTATTCATAAAAGTTGGGGTCTTACATCATGCCTTTATGAACAGACATGATCAGAATGAAATTCTCAGTCCAAGTGAGCTAGAAGAGATTGAAAGGTGAAATGAAGCTAGCAGAAGAAGGAGAGCTGAAGAGTATGCTAATCCTCCGAGGAGCAAGAGGCAAAGAAGATAAAGTTAAGTTTCCATTTATTTTTATTAATGTAACTGTTATGAATTATAA
Organism: Panax stipuleanatus; assembly: GCA_020205555.1. Lineage (NCBI taxonomy): Eukaryota > Viridiplantae > Streptophyta > Magnoliopsida > Apiales > Araliaceae > Panax > Panax stipuleanatus. The sequence continues at coordinate 90,185,135 of CM035123.1, forward strand.
TATCTGTTTAACATCATCAATAAATTCATGCTTATTCTCTAAGAATTTCAGTTGCTCACTGAAACACTATGTCATATTTAATTTCTAGCATTATGCATTAGAATTTGATGATATGATGCAAATCTCCTTGTTTATGTCAACATCAAATAGGGGGAAATTGTTGGAAATTGCATATTCAAATTTGATGTTGAAAGTAAATAAATGTGCTTATATGTAATGTCCTTAATATAACACATGTACAAGGACTTAGATGGTAGATCAAAATTGTTAGATTGATCTAAGCTAAAATATTTATCATTCTGTAATTGAATGTATAGAAGAAAGATCAAGCTTGTTAGGTTGATCTCTTGAAATGTAATAGTTAGGCCTCAGCAGATTCATAGTTTGTCGAGCCAGCCAAGAGTTTGCAGAAGCCAAGGCAGAAACATGGAGTGTCGAGGAAGTCGCTCCAGAATCGTAGTCTGTCAAAGAAGCCACACTCAGAATCATAGAGATAGTCTGAGCGCTTGCCGAGCCAAGTCAAGAATCGCAGTCAGCTCTCAAAAATGTGGAGTCTATAAATTGAGCAAGTAGAGATCGTAGTCTATCAAAGCTTATGCAGAATCGTAGTGTTCTCTACGATCAAGACTGAATCGCGTACGAGCACACTAACACACAATGATCGTGGTACGAAGACAACTATCATGGTGCTTCTTCATTTAGCATCAGAGTATCAAGATTCGTCTATCTGATGAAAGAAGATGTCTAACAAATGAAGAATGGCTTGTGAACGTTGACATTTCGAGAATACCAATGCCCCAACACTTATCCTTAGTTTGAATCGAAGAAACATATGGAGAAAGATAAGGGAACTACTTTCTGTCTTCTAAAAGCACCTTTTCAGGTGTTAGGTGGGAAACCAGTCTGCTGTGTCAGGCGAGTCAGATAGCACTCAACAGAACCCCATATTCCCGGAAGTCAACATCAATGCTCAGAAATATTAAATGCTCCAACGGAAGCCTTTCAACGGGAAGTTTTCAAAGGCTCCTTCATAAGGCAATCAAATTGAAGATTTAAAAAAAAAAGCAAGAACGAACAAAGGTCAAGAACACTCAAAGCCAAACACTACGATCCTGAAAGAAAGCTTGTTTCGCTACTCAGTTCTTTCGAACATATGCTTAACGGCAACTGAGTAGCACACCAAAGAACTCAACTCTCATTACAGTGTATTCCAAGTTTGCTGTACTTGAAGAGTTCTCAGTGAACTAAAAGTTCCAAGACTATTAGTCTTGAAGGAATCTCAGCGATTCAAAGTTGTAAAGATATCCTTAGTGGATTTCCTACTCGTGGAGTAGAAAAGTGGATTAGGAGTCTTGAGTGCTCTGAACCACTTAAAATCACTGTGTCTTCTATATCTGTCATAACTGCTATATCTGTCATAACTTCTTATCAACCTATAAACTTGCTTTATCTTAAGGGGATCAAACAAATCATATATTCCGTTGTGGTTAATTTATTTATTTAATTAGCAAATCTGATAAATATTTTGAAAAGCAAAAAGTTTTAAAATATCTATTCAACCCCCCTTCTAGATAACTATTGTGCCTCTGGGAAGTAACAAATTAGCTAAACTAAACTTACCGATTCGAAGTCAAAATCTGGGCAAAGACGAGGACAATTTCCTCTCCACTCCTCAGGATTTGGGAAGGTACGATTTGTGAAGAAAGGGCTTACTGATTGTGAAGACTTCGACTTTCAATTTAGAGATAAATAGGGCATGGTTTGTGAAGGTTCTGATTCTAGGGCACAGTTTCCTCTCCACTTCGAGATCTGGAAAAATAAAGGAAGGTTTTGCTTGCTTGAGTTCAGTTGAGACTCGGTTGGAGTTGAGCAATGATCTTAAAGGGATTGTTAAACCATGAAAAGCGGAGATTGCTAAAAAATGGGTTATTCATTTAGGGTTCTTCGCTTTCTAATTTGGGAGGATGAAGCGCAATTTGGGAGAGAAGCCGCTTTCTGATTTGGGAGGATGAAGCGCGATTTGGGAGGGAAGTCGTGCAATTTTTTTTTAAAAAAAACAAGTCTGTTGTGCATACCCATTTTCCCCATAATTTGCATGGCTGTGTATACCCATTTTCCCCATAATATATATATATATATATATATATATATATATATATATATATTGCCCTCTCCAAATTTAACTCTTCATTAATCTATCCCCCTTGAATTTATTAATTTACATATCTACCCCTACCCTTATACCTATAAAAAAATTTCAGCAGGGGCAGCTGCCTATACTGCCTCTTAATAGGTCCGCCCCTATCTATATTTGATCGTAATTCACTCCATTAGGTTTGTGACACCCCCAAAATAAGTCTACACCACCTATTCTGAGTCGCCAGAAATATATGGTACAGAATCCAAATACAAATCTTCATTTTCCAACTATTACTCTGTCGTGCATAATACGACCACCCATAAACTGTGAATAACAATACTCATACTCCTTATCAATGATACGTTACATAAAGGTACAGTCAATAACTGTTTTGGGAATTAAAATCTTTGGAAAATGCTCAAGGAAACCTTCGTACATGGGAGTCCATGCTTCTAAGTTATAATAGATATCATAGGACTTGAGAATTAACCTTGGTTAACCCAATAGACCCCAAAGAAGAACGAGAAGATTACTATCTTATTCATTCTAATAGTGGGTATTCTCTTGTCGTATAATTATCTCCATTGTCTCAAACTGAGAATTATATTCCAACCATACTCCAAGATTATATAAGTAGTGCTCATAGATATAATGTGACGAACGAGAATTTTGTAAAGTTATTTAAATATTTATTGAATTAAATAAATATTTTTGATGATTTAATTATTGAGTTAAATAATTAATTCATGAATTTGTGGTAGATTAATTTAATTATATGTGTTACCTTGATTAAATTAATGTGTGGTAATTTTATAGTTCAAAGTATATATGTAATTGAGTTTATTTGATTAAATGAATTAATTAAATAAGCGTAATGTTACTCTAATTAATTTAATAATTAATTAAAGATTTAATGAATTGACATAATTAATAAAGGAGAATATTAATTTTGTGATAATGTGATTTAATGTAAGTTTGTCATATTTTATTTAATTGATTTAAATAAAATTAATTAATTTAATTGAAGTGTTACGATTAACTATATAATAAACTAGTTAATTAAAATAAAGGGAAATGAGGAAAAGAAGAAACCAAACAAGGCCTTAAGGGAGGTTTTAATTGGTTAAGTTAACCGACCATTTACTTATACGTATTATATTATACGTACGCATTTGTCATATATCATATCAGAGGAAAAAGTTAGAGAGTTTCAGAGAGGGGAGAAAATTGAGAGAGAAGAAGGAAAGTTTGAGAGAGAGATTGAGAGGAAGAAGAATTGAGAAATCAATTGTGTTATCTTTGATTTATTTTCACAAACTAACAAAGGGTAATTCCTTTATCTGAGTTTTTACAAAATTCTTATGTTTCTCCATAAAAAGTGTTTTCAAGTTCTCTGTGACGAATGCTTTTTATGATTTACTTAAGATATGATCATATATGTGTATATATTAATAACATGTTTTATATCATATATTCATGAATTAAAGTGATCACACCATGAGATTTTGTTAATAAGTGGGTTTCATGAAATACGGAGTTTGAATATCGTATGAATAACCCATATGGGTAAATTAAATGCTTTCATAGTATTTTTAACTTAAAATTAATAATGTATTATGATTATACGTGTTACAACAAAGAAAACAAACTTTGAACGGACGAATTCGGAGTTATAACAAATCCGTGACGATTAAATTCGTGTTTTTCTTCAAAACTTTCAAAAACACCAAGAACAATGAATTTATGTGATTTGATTCGAGTAATTGCATGATTTAAGATGTTATAAATATGTTAATAACATTGTATGATGTTTCTATGAAGTTTATACTTCATAGAAATCACGGTACTAGTTTGATTTGCATTTAATTGGGATTATTGGGCCAAATCTGTCAAAAATCGCGAACTGGGGCTGAACCGCCAAGGCATGCCCACCCCAGCGGTTCTAGACCCTCCCCAGTGGGCCCCATGCAGCACCACACCTTCCCCAGCGGGCCTAACCCCCTCCCCAGCTGGGGTAGTGCAGGGAAAATTTCTGTTTTGACCTCCTGTAGTAAAATAAGCATAAATTTTTCATACGAACTCCGATTAAGGAGATTCAGGATGCTTCGAAAAGATAACGAGTAGACCTACAACTTTCATTCTTTAAGTTTTTCGATTTGAAGTCGTAAAAGGGGTAAAATTGGCCATCTTTGTGACTGATGCGTATTCGGAGGCAATCGGAGGGCGTCGAACATGCACGTACGCAAGTATAGTGCTCTCGACAATAAAAGATGTTGTTCTAAGTTATAAAACATGAATATTATATAATTTGAAGTTCATGTTAATAAACTAAGTTATTGACATGTATAAGATAATGTGAAGGTTCAAGTTAACAACCTAAGTAAGAACTGAATATTGTGTTCGTAAAACTTGATTATGATTGTTTGAAGGATTATACTTATATGGTACACATATTGTGAATTGATACTCATGTTATGTGGTTAGTTAATAAGTTAACACTAGGAACCAAGTTGTAAGTTAACTTAAATGAAAAGTTCAATAGTTGAACATAGAAGTTATGAAACTAATAGACATCGTATGCATAATGTAATGTGTAGGACGTTGAAGAGTTGAATTGTAACTAGATTAGTAGCTTGCGCACGAGACAAGTGTTCTATCCCTAACTTATTATTGTTGAGCAAGTTTCTTAACTATACCCTTTAAATTGAGCAAATGTTCTATGCTTAATTACCGTTGATGAGCAAGTTATTATTCTTGATTACTTAAGTTCAGGATTTCATATGAGATGTTATGATTCTTTTAAAAGTATCATTTCGGTTATACAATACTTATTCTATTTTATACCCTTGAGAAGTTAATATTCAAATTGAATATCATTTATTGTTGAATCCTTTAAGACTAGCGAACCCTTATTGATACGACTAATCCATAGTTGATGAGCGTTCTAAATTTCAGAACTATTATTGAGTTTATCCAAACCTAAATTTTCTTTGGTGCGGACTCTGATGTCAAAACTGAGATGAACAACTCTAATACAGGGGATTGATGATGATGCTTTAAGCGTTGAGGTATTGTGCACAATATTGGTACGAAGGGCTGATCCCCCTAAGTACGAGAAGTGAAGTCCATAGTCTTATGACTGTTAAAGATTTAAAGGTTAATATACTTGACAACCTAGGACATAGTTTAAAGTTTTATGACCCTCAGAAGTAATTTTGATTATTGATTAATTATTCTTGATTCAAAAGTTGAGCTATCTGTTATTCAGAATTCTTTCACTCGCATGTTATTATTCTGCCTTATTTTTATACTTGCGGGCATTCGTGCTCACTCTTGCATAATAACATTGCAGCTAAGAATGAACAATCTGGTGAGCCTTCCAGTAGCAAGGGCAAAGGAAAAGTTAGCAAGTGTTGAAGACTTGTTATGTGATTAATGTTATGTTCAATATTTATGTGTAATGATTAAGACTTTTTTGTTTACGTTTTCGCAACAGAGATTTAAGGTTAAGTATAACCTGGGATTGATTATGTATTTACTATTTCAGATGTTGTAACCCTATTATAGGGAGATGATGGATTTTTATCTATTTAAATGAATTTTATTTATTATGGGTAGATAGTCATATGATATTTGAACAGTGAACACCAAATCCTGTGGAAATTGAGATACCGGATTTGGGGATGTCACATATAATCAGCAAGTGGATGTGCACAACCATATCTTATGATAACACGAAGTTGTAAGTGATTAGATATCTTGTATGATGGTGGCAACACACCCTTCCAAAGTCGGGTTCACCTCACCCTATTTGGTTCACCAAAATCAACTGTTAAATAAAGTATAAAATATGACACACACTTAAAGGTTCTCAATACAATTATTTCCATACTGTTTTATGGTAAACTTCAACAGTTATAGACCATCATTCTATTCCTCTGTTATCCCTGCTCGACCCAGCTACACTCTTATTGCCTGAAAGGAATTGTGAAGCAAAAGGATGAACACAAGTAGAACAGTAAAGAATATCATGACTAAAGATAATTAAATTATCAATAGCCTTCATCAGTAATAAATCAGATATTTAGAACATATGGTAAATGATAAAAGTTTTCAACCATAGTTGCAGCAGAACGAACAATCCATTAGAAGAGTCAAATAGACCATAATGTCTATTATCTTCTCCATGTTAAAAGTCCACCAATAATATTTTATCCCTGTAACATCAATCAACAGTTCCTGTCCACAATCATGTAAATAGTTCATAATCATAATTATGTTGATAAATTCCTCTTCGCACCCAGGATGAAGATAATTTTCATCACCTGTCTTTACCTGTAACACCAAAGATCATGATTATACCAAATCACAGTTCGTGTTTATAAATATGCTAATAAATTCATCTTTGCACTCAGGCCAAAGATATTCATTTGTAACATCAATGGTCATGATTATGCCAAACACCTGTCCATCTTTGCACTACGGGCCAAAGATATTCAACAGTAACATCAATGATCATGATCATGCCAAATACCTATCCATCTTTGCACTACGAGCCAAAGATATTCAAGTTTCATATTTCAAAGATAACGATTAAAATTTAATAAGAAGATTTAGGTAAATAAAAATTCAAGTGAAATGATATTGGATGAAACTCAAATCTTAAAGGAATATCTAATCATTTCAGGAATTATAGAAGCAATACTTATAACCATGTTGAACAATTCACCTTTGCACTTAAGCTAAAGATATTCAATTGTAAAATCAATGGTCATGATCATACCAATCAACAATTCATCTTTGCACCCCTGGCCGAAGAGAAGCCATAGTCATGATCATACCAATAATCTACCCATCTTTGCACTCAAGTCAAAGAGAACTTTCATCACCATAATTATAAAAATATTATATATGATGAATAGAAATAATAAGAACAATATGAACATGGATAAGTGTTAGAGATTGATAATTAAATTTATCCAAAGTTCAAGAATATCCAAATGGTCAATATTAAGATCAATACATGGATCGAATTTTAAGAGTAAGATTCATAAATCAATGATAATTTGGTCAGAAAAAGAAACCAATTTTGTCGTGAATAGTACCCCGTAAATAGTAATCAGTGAATAGTACCGTACGTATGAATAGTACCGTACGTATGAATAGTACCATACGTATGAATAGTACCCCGACATGAAAAGATAAAAAATTTCATAAGAAAGTTCAGATCAATATTCAGTGAAATGATAGTAGATGAAGCGCAAAACCCAAGGAATTTCTGATCATTTTAGGAATTATAGAAGCAATACTTACCGTAGTAAGTTTAAATTTAGGAATATGAAATAAATATTATTACTTACATACTATAGAGTATGGAAGAAAATAATATTCCTTACGAATATTGAACGAAAATAATATCTTTTACGAGAAAAATATTATCCTTTACCTTAATAAGAGAGTAGTTCGGACTAGAATAACGGAGATTATGTTAAGAAAATCTTGCACTGTTATCCACACTCAAAATATCCTTATACTCACAAGAAATACGCTCAATATTATAGAGATAAATTTTTTTGATTCTGGTGTGATTTTCATATTCTACTAAGCACCCTATTTATAGAAAGGTGTGGCACACCATCTCTGACAAAATTAACATATGGATGAATTTTCTCAGCATACCTGTTTTTTGAAAAACTCTCAGCACACCCAAAAGGACACAATTACCTCCACCCCCTTTTACATGTTTTTTTTTCTTTGTTTTCTTTCTTTCCTTTTTCCTCTCGTTCTTTCTTTTTCTCTCTCCTCCCTTTTCTCCTTCTTTTTCTTTCTTTCTTCCTTTCCTTTTGCTTTTGTCTCCCTCATGTTCCCCCCACCATTTCCCACTTACTCTCTCTCTTCTCTATTATCAGCCCCTCCCTTCTCATCAGACGCCACTTGGTTACCTTCTAGAAGAATTTTAATTCACTTTCATCTTTATTTTTTATACCATGAATTTATTATAATAATGTTACCATTCAAATTATAAAATTATACTATTATATTATCACATTATACTATTATAATGTAATATTATAATAATATATTTGAATGAATATTTTATCAAAGAAGATAAAATGTCAACTTTCAACAAATGTCTCATGCTAAAAATTTCTTCATTTATATCAAAATTGAATAAATATTTACTTATCATATTTATCAACAATCAATTATTATTCACAATTAATATTACAGAATCACAATATTGACACTACAACAAAAAGGGCTATTTTCGACGAAATATTCCGTCGTAATTAAGGATAATCCGTTGAGGTTATGCTTAATTTTGACGGAATATTCGGTCGAAAATTCAGTCGAATATAATCACGTCAAAATTAAGTCCGTCGATCTTTTAGTCGAGGATACTTAAACTCGACGGAACTATCCTCGATCGAATATTCAGTTGGACTTACTTTATATTCGACCGAATTGAATCCGTCGAGGATAGTCCGTTGAGGAGAACTATGACACGTGGCAGTCTGTCTAAAATGTCTAGGGTCTTAAATTCGACGAAAATTCATCGAGCTTAAACACAATTCAGTCGAGCATAGTAGTGCCACGTGGCAACTGGCCAAAATGGTGACTGTTTATTTTCGACGGAAATCCGTCGAGATTAGCACTATTCCGTCAAGAATAGTTTTTTTAAAATGTTTTATTTGTTTTTGCAATATCCAGGGTTTTAACCCACATCTTTTGTACCTGTAAGCCTGTTCATTTTTTTCCAACAGCACATACACAAGCTAACAATATGGCCAACATGAATCCCATTAATCTAAACTAAACATGTCAAAAACATAAACAAAACTAAAGTAAAAATGAGAAGTAACCAAATGAGATGAATTACAATTAACTTAATAAGGCCCAATAACATGAATTACAATTACCAAGGCCAACAATATGTCAAAAACCAACTAAATGAGAAGTAAAAATTTAAAAGCATCCCATTAATCTAAACTAAAGTATATCAAACATCCCATTAAGCTAAACTAAACTAAATGTCAAACATAAACAAAATTAAAGTAAAGAGATATTTCAAACTAAAGTAATGACAAAGTTTAAACTACAATACGTCAAAAATAATGTAAACTACAAAATAATGTAACTCAAAATAATGTAAACTACAAAATAATGTAAACTAAGTCAAAAATAATGTAAACTACAAAAGAATGTAAACTAAGTCAAGCTAGTACAGCCCCCGGTGTTAGGAGGATCATCGGGCTGGCATCGACGCTGCTCTGGAGTCTGAAAATCGCCGTCATCGTCAGCCCGCTCGTCAGTCCGCTCGTCAGCCTGTTGATACAGTATAATGTAACTCATTAGTCCATATATATAATACAGTTAAAGATAACTAAATGAAAATTAAATAACATGCAAAATATATACTTGAATTTAAACGAATAGTATACCTGAGTAGTCGAGGGATAACTCAGCATCGGCCCAAACGCGTCCATGAGTAAGGTAACCACCATCTGAACAATCTCGTCGCGTATCGCGGCAAACTGCTCCAGAGGGATACCCGTACTCTCGGCGATGGCACCAGCTGCAACGTCCTGCGCAAGTTGATGGAGGCGAGCACGGCTGGGCAGGTCCTGATGACGGAATAGCGGATCGAACTCAAACCTCTACGAGACCGCAGCCATAACCCGCTGGAACAAAGCATCGTCTAAGCCAGCGCCCGAATGTGATGGTCCCACGGGGGATCTCGAATGCAGACGCTGGCTAGAGCCTACAAAAATAAACATAACATGAATAATATTATAAGTTTACTTTATTCATAAATAAGAAATAAACTAAAATATTATACCTCCAGGCAGTGTATATGCTGGTATCCTCGGCAGCCCTAGCACTCGATACCAGCCGGTAGTGCTAGTGGGAGTATCCTGAGGAGCGACCCAAAGAGTCGTATCCTCATCCTGAGAGAAACTAATCTCTGGAGGAGGGATGGTGGAATCTAATGTCTCAGCATCGCCCCTAGCAGCCTGCAACTCCGCTATACGCTGGCTGCAGAGCTTCTCAAACCGGTCCTGTAATTTAATATATGTACATGTGAGTTAACTTGGTATCATCATATAAATTACGTAATATGATCCTAAATAATATTTATTATAGTAAATGTATTACCCGTATAGCTAGTACTGCTGGAGATATCGTCGTCCCCGAAGTAGAGTCCTTCGGCGTATGGACTCTATCCCAGAACTCCATCATTGTAGGAGGTCGGCCCAAGCTACTCCGTATGGCCTAAATCATATACATTAAATAATATCACCTTACTTTACTATAATTACAGTTTAATATTAAACTAAACTAAATATAAATACATACCGACTTAACCTCCTGAAACGACTGCGAGCCAGAAGTATGTACAACTCGTAGCTTGCCTCGATTCTTCTTCATCTGCTCCGACTTGGTCTTGAACGCAGCATCATCCCAGTATGCACACATGGCATCCCATGCTGCATCTGATACTGTCGGTAGCTAATGCTGTCGTATAGTAGTCACAGGCGATTCTTCTTCCGCCCGGACTGCCCTTTGTCGCATCTCGTACAGCCAGCCGGCATAATTCTTCGAGATGTGAGCAATAATAACGGCGTCACCATCTGCCTCAGTGATGTCGACCTCGTATCTGTAATATCTCTATCCAACAGATATAACATACGTATAATTAATTATTTGAACAATATGTAAATAACATAGACCTTGATTTAATATATGTAATTTGACTTACGTGAAACTCCCGCAACACTGTCACCATAAAGTCGGCATCGTAACGCGAGTACTGGCTAAACCGCATGCAGCCAGTCGGGAGATGCGCCAAGCAGATGGCGTGTACGATCGCCTTAGCGACAGGATCGCGTGTACAGTCATGACTCTTGAACCCGGTAATTTTTAGCTGCTCAACCTTAGTACAACGAGAGATGTTAGAAGTATAACCATCTAGTAGCTTCAATGCACTTAAGCCACTTGCAAATGTTTTCAACCTGTTGCTTAGTAAGACAAAATGGAGCTTTTAGTTTTGAGTTGTTAGGTCGGAGCCACAATTCCCGCCTAATGTTCATTTCCTCCAAGTCTTTATGTGCTTTATCATTGTCTTTTGTTTTACCACTCGTATCTAGCACAGTGTAAAACAAGTTCTCGAACACATTTTTCTCCGTATGCATGACATCTAAGCAATGACGAAGTGCTAGTGTGACCCAGTATGGCAACTCAAACCAAATGGGCGAGTGTGTCCAGTTATGAGTTTTACCGTACCCTATTGCTCTCAACTTACCATGCTCCTTCCCAGGCTATGGAAATGTCATATCATTTAGCCATTCCCAGTACATCGCTGCCCGACAAGCGACCAACAACCCCCTTTTTTTGTCTTTCTGTTGAACTGTGTAGACATCTTTCTATAACTGTGCTCAACAGGCAGGAATCTTCGAGCAGTTCCAAAGAAACTAGTTTTTTCGCCCATGACGTAGTTGTGTGCCCTGAACATCCCCCATACAGACTAGACATGACAACTTACCATGAGTCGACCAACCACTAATCATCCCAAGTGCCGGAAAGTCAGTGATAGTCCACAACAAGGCTACATTCATCAAAAAATTCTGCCCGACAGATTTATCAAAAGTTTGTACCCCTATTTCCCACAACATCTTAAGTTCATCGACTAACGGTCTAAGGTACACGTTGATGTCTTTTGTAGGACTCTTATGGTATTAGTAAAGTCAAGAAAAGATACGGATCCCTCATGCACATTGACGGTGAAAGATTGTAAGCTACCATAATCACTGGCCAAACAGAGTATGGCTGACTAAAATTATTAAATGGACAAAATCCATCTGTAGCCATGCCGAGGCTGACATTCCTGACTTCGTCGACAAATTGTGGAAAATTGGCATCAAAATTCTTCCATTCATCTCCATCTGCTGGGTGAGTAAGCTGACTAGGGACGACATCCCTTGTCCTATGCCAATGCATACTGGGTGCAGTGTGCGAAGACATGAATAGCCGCTGCAACCTCGACACAAGAGGAGAGTACCATAATATCTTCTTCGAAACATGTTTCTCCTTCCTCCCATGTTTTGTGATCTTGTACCGAGGCAAATTGCATATATCACACTACACCTTATCTTTGTCCTCCCCATAGTATAACATATAGTCCTGCTCACAAGCATCAAGTCTTCTCATACCCGAGATTCAACCCCTTAACCATCTTCTTCACTTCATAGTAATTCGCAGACAGGGTATTATTCCTAGGTAAGAACTCCTCGATAATAGCAAGTAAATCATTGAATCCTCTCTCACTGCAGTCATACTCATTCTTGTAGTGTAAAAGCTTCGTCACTGCAGAAAGCCTGGTGTGATTGTCATGGTCAGGATACAATGGTATCCCTGATTCAGATAGCATCTTGTAGAAGGCAGCTGTTGAATTATTTGGCTTTTGTTGATCAGCAATGCTTGACGCATGCTCATTTTCAGCCCAGTCAATATTGGTAGGGCCATACGCATCTACCAACATCTCCACAGTATCATAGTTATCTGATTGGAAATCCCCGTGAACTGGTTGGCCTACAGTACTGTTTGTCAGTTCTCTAAACTCAACTGATTCCCCGTGATGAATCTATACCGAATACCCATCCACAAACCCACGTGAATATAAGTCAAATTTCACTTCATCGGCAGTCTGCCATATCATGTTCTTACACTTGAGACACGGGCATCTCATCTTTCCGTTCAGATCATCAGCATGTTCTATTGCTTTGTTCATAAAATTGGACACCCCTTCACGGTACGCATCAACTAATCCCCTCCCATTAATCTTTATACTACGATACATCCAACTCCAGTCGGCATCCATCTTTAATTGAAGAAAATACCCAATTAGATCGAGAATAATCATAAATGTGGTCCAAGCATGAATTTAGTTTACCTAGTATATATCTCCACTCTACAGTGGTTAGGCTTCTATCCCGTTCCTGGATGCGTCTCCTCACTAGTGCCAATCTTAAGCACGTTTCTATTATTTTCAGAAAATTTCAGCGTCACCTCCCCATGGTCTCCAAGTACACGAAATAGACCAAGTAAACTTAGTCTAAGTATGCACTCGGAGAACATGTAGAGACACTAGCTGAAAGTTCCTCAAAATTTATAAAAAAACACACCATGTGCATTGGCTCCGACCTAAGTGAGAGACATAACATCCAGTAACAGTCCTAAACTAGGGATTATTCGACATTCACTCCTAACGAGTGAATGTCGAACAGGTTTCTAAGCTTCTATTAATACTACATGCACATGAAGTATATATATATATATATATGCAATTTATTGTAATTGTGGAAAAATAAGCAAATGCTACTCAGTTTATTTTTCCAATGATATAAACTAAGTAAGTGCTACTCAGTTTATTCATTTGATTTAATTAACTAAATAAGTGATACTCAGTTTATTAGTTTATTTATTTTGATTTTATTTAACTAAGTAAGTGCTACTTTAGTTTATGTTACTCGGTTTATTTATTTAGTTTAATTAACTAAGTAAGTGCTACTCGGTTTATTAGTTTATTTATTTATTTTGATTTTATTTAACTAAGTAAGTGCTACTCAGTTTAATTATATTTATTTTGTATTATATTATCTTAAATTAAATTAAGTCAATTTTTTTATTTAATTTAATTTAATTTAATTTGTAATATATTATATAATTTAATATAATTTAATTTATTTAAATTGTATTATCTTAAATTAAATTAAATCATATTTTTTATTTTATTTTATATTATATTATTTTATTTTAATTTAATATAATTTATTTAATTTAATTTAATTTATATTATTTATTTAATTTAATTTAATTTATTTAAATTGTATTATGTTGAATTAATTAAATTTAATTAAGTTCAATTTAATTATATTAAATTAAATCAATTTTTTTATTTTATTTTACTTTATTTTAAATTTAATTTAATTTTTGAGTATATTATATTATATTATATTATATTGCAATTGCTGAATTCTGACAGAATTCCGTCAGAAATTCCGACGGATATAACAAATATGACAATATTAAGATATAAGGCAATCCACATATATCACAGTTTATATAATTCAACAATTGTATATACTCAAATCTGCAAATTAAAGTGGCAGTAATATTAACAAGCTTGATCTCCAAACATTCAAATTACACAAATACCTAATTACACAAATTAAATTTTCAGATTCATCCTACAGCTTCAAATGTATACACTAACAATAACATGAATAATATTCTCTAAAACATACAATGAAGTGGGTGATATGCTGCCAAACAAATTAGGGCTAATATTGGACAATCTCCAAAACATGGTTGTTAAACCAATTATATGCCTAACTCCAAAACATTGCTGTCAAACATTGAGGAATTAAAGAACATGAACAATCTCCAAAACATACAATTATATGCTGCTAAATGAATTAAGGAACACAATTTGGGGACAAATCAGGGCTGTCAAACAAATTAGGGCTGACATTGGAGCTCATCATTACTGCCAAACGAATTAAGGAACACATTGCTAACTGATAACAAAATTAGGGCTAACTGATAACAAAATTAGGGCTAATAATTGCTAACTGATAACAAAATTAGGGCTAACCTTGGAGCAAAAATTAATTGCAGGAGGAGAAGGGCCGGAGGCAGAAGGCGACAGAAGGAGTTGGAGCTGGAAGTCAGCAGGAGGCAGTGGTGGTTGCTGGCGTACGCGCGGAGAGGTGAGAGAGAGAGATTCGGCAGCAGGGGGGTTGACCGGGAGGGGTCTGGTGGTCGGAGAAGACCGGCCGGTGGTCGGAGGTGGTGGTCTAGTGGTTGGCAGGGGGTGGTCTGAGCGAGAAACGAGAGAGTCAGAGAGAGAAACGAGAGAGTGACAGAAGAGGGAGGCGCCTGGAGAAAACGATCTGAATAGGTTTTAAAGGTTAATTCCGACGGAATTCCGTCGAAATTATTTTCGTCGACTATAAACTACTCTCGACGGAATATACCTGTCGACCTTACCCCATATTTCGTCGACCTTAATACTCGCGCTAGGCGGGAAGCTTCGCGCTAATGAGCATGATTAACTACGACGGAATTCCGTCGCGGATAGTTTAAAGTCGACGGACTTAACATCGACTGAATTTTTCGTCGGTCTTATATTAACCTCGACCGAATGAGTTCCGTCGATCTTACTTCCAGTCGAGGATAAACCTTTTTGTTATAGTGTGACAACCAGATCGTTCCCTAGGAAAGAGGGGACTTTCCAATAAGAATTATCCTTATTGGTGCGCAATTATATAACCTAACCCCTTTCCTCGACAGAACTTTATAGACATTGTTAATAATATTATCTAATAATATCATTCCAATAATATGAGTGACAATTATTGATTTAATAATGTGAAATACTGTGCAATGGTTACTGTGACAATTATTGAATCAATAATATAAAATAATATGCAATTATCAATATAGCAATTATTGGATCAATAATATAAAATACTGAACATTAATTACTGTAAAAATTATTGAATGAGTGACTTCTTACGTAAGAATCAATAATTAGAAATTACTGTGCAATACTGTGTGCTACTGTGCAACAACGCGTATTACTGTACTTTAACCACTGGGTATTTCAACGGTTTAATGGTAAAAAAAATTGCCGTTATTTTATAAAAAAGGTTACTTCTGTCGCTTTCTATATCCGACAATTATTCCGTTATGGGGTCAACCAATGATTGTGCCGTCGTACGAATATTCTCCGACAAAAAGAATATTCTCCGACCAAACGAATATTTTCGACACAATGAATATTTTATATCAACTTGCTTACTTTGTAAAATTTGCACATATCACCCTTTGCTTTAACCTTTTATCAATTTAACCATTTACTGAATAGAATAATAATTATATAAAAAATTGAATACTTTTATTTCATAAAATTCGGGGTCTTACAAGGTTTGTTCATATATCAACATTTACAACATTTGCGGCGGTAGTGTTTGTAGTTTTTGGATTTCTAAACGCACCGCACCAATTTTGGAATATCGCGTTTAAGCCCTAAATAGTGCATTTGTGAGTTAAATAAGTTACATTTTAAATTAAAAATAAATAAATAAATAAAATAATTTGCTACAATATGAACAAAATTTTTAAGTGCGTTTGAATTTCTAAACGCACCAAACGTTAAGCAACAAATTATACACCGAGTGTTGTGTTTGTTGTATAACAAATCAGCAAAAAGTTTAATAAATAAAGCTTTTTGTGTGGAACAATGAGTATTAAGAAAATAATATATTATTTTTATATAAAAATCAGTATTTATATTTTCAAATTACTAAAAAAATTTGGCTTTTTCAAGCTACATTATGTGGAGCACAACTGAGCAACCAAACATACACTAAGTGTTGTGTAACAAATTTTAATAAATATAAAAGAATTTAATATGTGTTTGAATTTCTAAATGCACGAAACCCTGAGTAACCATACATACAGTAAGTGTTGTATTTGTTGTGTACGTAACAAACTCTATTATAGATAAAAGAATTTAAATAAATAAGACTCTTTGCGTGTAACAATGAGTATTAAGAAAAAATATATATTATTTTTATATTAAAATTAATATTTATATTTTCAAATTACTAATAAAAAATTGGCTTTTTCAAGCTACATTATGTGGACCCTACATAATAAATTCAAGGACAAATAATTTTGTCTTTAAAAGAATGAGATAAAGTACATAAAGTGAATGATAACTAAAGTATTTAGTGGAGTCTATTAGTATAAAAAATAAATTACTTATTATATTATACTCCTCCATTTCATATTATTTGATCAAACTTTTTAAAGTCAACTTAAGAGATTTATAAATTCAAAATTGACATATATTTTTTTTAATTTTAATCAATAAAATGACAAAATATTGTAAATTATTTAAAAATTATTGTTCATTGTATGTATTATTATTTCATAATTTTTAAAAAAGTCATATTAATTTTAAATTTGAAAACGCCTTAAATTGATGGTACACCTGCGCCCAAAAGCAATGATTCGTCAACAATGCTCAAATTATTTCAAACAGAGAGAATATAATTTTGTAAAGCCATTAAAATTGAATTTAAAATTATTTTACTTTTTTTTTTTATTTATTTATTTTAAATACATAAAAAATGTACTTTATTTATGGTTTGTGGACTGATGTAATAAATTTTAGTTGGACGCATTTAATTAAGAGCAATACTACCATCACATAAATATAAATCACACAATGCTCACCTAAACACACATGCATATTGTGAGCTTCGCTTGACATGTGGAGTCCACAAAAAATGCATGTGTGTGCAAGGGCGGAGCCAAGAATTTATTTTGCACTGGGCTATCAAGTACCAATTAATTATACTCATTCTCAACTCTAGAAAATAATCTAGCCTAACATGCTTAAAATTGGAACACAAAACATAATTAAATAATACATATTTAAATAAGCAGAATACTTATTTCAATGTACCAATTAATTGAATAAGAAAATAAAATAAATTCTGAATTTCAAAACTCAAAAGTGTTATGCTCTAAATAAGAAACAATGATATCCTTAACATTCAAAAAATAAAGAACAAATTGAATAAAAGAATGATGCTCATCAATTGCTAAAAAAAAATAAAATACCCATAAACTAGTATACAACTAATATTTATTATTAAAACAAAAGGCACTACATACTGACCTCAGACAGAAATTTCACGGAGTCCCTCTCAACTTAGCCGCCAAAGTCACATAGCAAAGAAAAAGCCACAACTATTAATTAACAAAACAGAAAAAAAACAATTTAGATAAATCCTCTTATCAACTAATACTATAAAAGAAATTAAATAAATAAAATTAAAAAAAAAACCCAGAAATGCCAAACCCAAATTGAATATGAGAAATTGGGAATTACAAGAAAATAGAGATGGAATGAACCAGCAAAAACCCTACCTACAAATACATAACATTACCAAATTATAAGTCCCAATGCTATTTTTTTAACTGGATAGCTTCCAAAAAAGTATCTACCTTTACTTGTTATCTTCATCTGATATCTTCTCCCTGACACCTTTCTTTGCTGCAGCTCTCTTTTTCTTCGTTCATTTAAGAATTAAAGGATCTCGTAAATGCCTTTACATGTACTCTAGCAGCAAACTAGATAATATGTATTCAGTATTCAATATTGGGTTAGGCCATACAACTATTGATATTATATAACTTATAAGTACTAATACTATAATTAAAAAAAATTATCCAGACTGGAGTCCACCCCAGCCCAAGAATGACTCTGTCCCTGTGTGTATGTGAATATTATGTTATTCATATTTATGTGGTAGTAGCATTATTTTTTAATTAATCACCAACTAAAATAGGACTTCTCAACGGGCTAAAAGAGCCACGCGGCCAACGTGAGCATATCATACGCGTTGACATCCGTGACAGTTACTCTAACAAAACCCTTACGTGGCGCCAAAACACAGAACACTGAGAATTCAAATGACACGTGGCCTTCCTCTTTGAGGTAAACTCCTTTATTTCCCGCCCCATTCGCTAACCCTATGGTTCTTCTCTCTCTCTCTATCCTCCTCGTCTCGTCCTTTTCATTTACTTGAAACTCCGCTCCCCTCCCCTCCCCTCTTTTTGTCTCTAAAATATCTCTCTACTTTCCAGGCCCCAAGGATCGAGCGCTTATCACCAATTTGATCTGAAACTCACCGGAATTTGATAAATCCTGAATCTATGTTGTTCCTATAGGGGATTTTTTTTGTTTGATTGTGTGTTGAGCTTTGAATTGATGTTTAGGGATGATGATGTTGGCAAAATTTTGTGGGAACAAGTGATTATTGTGGATATTTTGGGTGTGCGTTTTTTCTGTTTTGTCTCGTCGTGGTGTTAATACAATGAGGGGGATTCCACCGGGAATTTTGCTTATAAGAAGCGTTAGAGGTAAGGATTGCAGCATAAAAACGTATAGATATGCGGTTTTGTTAGTTACGTTCATAGCGTATACTACTTATCATGCTTCTAGAAAGCCTAGTAGTATTGTTAAGAGTGTATTGGATTCAGATCCTTTAGAGAAGTTTAATTCGCATCCATGGCCAATTGGGAACGTTTTCAGTAGGAGGGAATTAGTGGGTAATGCTGGGAATAGATTTAAAGGCAAGGGCTGGGTTCCGTTTAATGGTAAAGACGGTACGTCGAAATTGGGTGAGATTGATGTTGCATTTCTTGCCTGTTATTCGATAGGAATGTATGTCGCTGGTCATTTAGGGGATACCTTGGATCTTCGGTTGTTTTTGACTACTGGGATGATTGGGAGTGGCATATTTGTTGGACTTTTTGGGATGGGTTATTTTTGGAATATTCATGTGTTTTGGTTTTTTCTAGTTATGCAAATGGTTGCGGGGTTGTTTCAGGCAACGGGTTGGCCTTCGGTTGTCGCTGTTATTGGTAATTGGTTTGGTAAAAGAAAGAGAGGACTGATAATGGGTATTTGGAATGCTCATACATCTGTTGGAAATATCAGTGGTTCCCTTCTTGCTGCTAGTGTTTTGGAGTATGGGTGGGGTTGGTCTTTCATTGTTCCTGGTGCTTTTATATGTCTTGGAGGTGTAATTGTATACTTATTCCTGCCGGCTTATCCTGAAGACGTTGGTTTTCCGTTCCCAAATGGTTCAGGTGAAAACGAAGCAACAGTGCCTATTGATGAAGAAGCTCCGACACAGAACGAAGCTACAGTGATAGCCAAAGGGAATAGCGTCCCTCAATCTGGGTCAGGAAGTAGGAGGAGTGTTGGACTTCTTGAAGCTTGTTTAATACCTGGAGTTATACCTTTTGCATTATGCCTATTCTTCTCAAAGCTAGTGGCGTACACATTTCTCTACTGGCTTCCATTTTATCTAAGTCAGGACGGGTATATGTTGCTTGCCCCCTTTTTTTGTCTGCTAATTAGTTTATGTATGAGAGCTATGGATTTTTATGTGGTCTGAATTAGAACCTGATTTTAGTTCTCGACTTGTACTTTCTCCATTTTTGTCCATGGGTGATGAAACTCTTTTATTGCTAACGCACTTCTGCGTAACGAACCATTGTATTGCTAACATATTGCGAATGAATTCGATATTTTTTGATAGGTAAGTTTGATGCCACAAGTATAGGGAATGGAACCAGAGATCTTGACGGTTATTCCTCAAGCCCCACAAGCATGTACTGAATTTCAGTGTGTTTTTAAGCATGTATTGATATATAATATATCCGAAACTCTTCTGGCATAGAGGGCTGTAAAAAACTTTTATAGGTGCTAGCTTGTTAAGTGCCATGTAAATGTTAACTCCAATGTATATCGCTTGGCAGTGATTTGAGGTAATCACCTTCACTTAAGATAGAAAAATATGGTCTCCCTCTTATGCCTGATGCATATATTCGTCATGAAGACAATATTTTGAAAGAAATTGTCGAGTTGCACCTAGAGTTGCCTGAAAAGTTAAAGCTACCCATATTCGAACTCACATTCCAGCATAATAGAATTTCCTGATCCTTAAGCTATACATACTCATTTAAATTCTTTTGAAAGCCACATCATTTGAAACTAGGAACCTACTCTGGCAAGTGTTAAAAGAAAAAATGACTAAAAAATTATCATAAAATTTATAAAAATACACAACCTAGAAATAAAAACTCAGAATCAGCCATACTTGGAAAAACATAAAAATATAAATACACAACTTAGAAAAAAAATATTTCTAGAAGGGCTTACCAAAAAAACATCAACATTAGATGTAAACTTCTTTACAAAGTTGATCTTTTCTCACCTCTTTTTGAATTTATTATTGGTGTCCTTCAGCACTTATTGTAGTCAAAGTTCTAATTATATTCACTAGATATCTATGGATGTAATAGATCTTAAATACTTGTTTAGTAGGAATAAGGGACTCTCTGTCTGGAGATTCTTTAATGTTTATAAGATATTTGGAATGGTTGCAATCTATCGTCTCTCATTCTGTCTCCTTTCATGATTTTGCAGCTATTGGTGGAGAGTATATGTCGGTGAAATCTGCTGGGAATCTTTCTACACTGTTTGATGTAGGTGGGATTGTTGGAGGAATTCTAGCTGGTTACATATCTGATAAACTAAAGGCGCATGCTACTACAGCAGCCAGCTTTATGTATGCAGCAATTCCTTCAATGCTTTTGTATCGCAAATATGGGGACATTTCACAAATTGTTAATGTTATACTTCTGATGACTGCTGGCTTATTTGTAAATGGGCCCTATGCACTTATTACAACTGCAGTCTCTGCGGATCTTGGTACACATAGCTCTGTTAGAGGTGATTCTCGAGCTCTTGCAACAGTGACAGCGATCATTGATGGTACTGGATCCCTTGGCGCTGCCCTGGGCCCACTTTTGACTGGTTTTCTGTCCACAAAGGGATGGAATTTTGTTTTTGGGATGCTGAGTCTTGGTGCTTTGATTGCCGGTCTTCTCTTGTCTCGATTGGTCATAACTGAATTTACGGAGAGAAAATACACACCAACGATTTCAGGGCAGGATGATCTTGGAGGTAGTTTGTTGCATGTTTTCTATCTCTAATTTTGTCCTCTGTCTATGTGTATGTATGTGTGTTTGCGAGTCCCTTGGTGTGTCTACTATACTGCTATACCATTTTAAGTCTGTAAGAAAACGAAAAGTAAAAAAGAGAATGAAAAACGAAAACGTAAACTAAAAAAGCCAGGTTTTAGTTGTCCATGTGGGTGCACATGTAATTTCAGATATCAATAAATCAAATCTTTCCGTTACATATTTGCATTGAAGTGAAAGTGTGAAACCATACTTGATAGTAGAGGCATCACAAATTTGGCCCTGTTTGGCTAGCATTTTGTTCTTTTTTTTTTATAACAAATATTCAGTTTCAATCTTGTTTTTATAATACATTTCTATATTTGGCCTAATTAAATATTACTACCTAGAACTCTATAACTCATTCCACTTCGGTACTTAACATTTCAATTGTTTCAATTAAGATTCATCTCTTATTTTTTTTCAATGTCTACCATTTGGTGGTGCCATGTCAAACAATAATGACGTGGTGTGAACAAGTGGGACCGAGATGCATATGTGGAAAGCAAAACAAATTTATAATAATTTTAGAAGGGCAAAATAGTATTTCAGTAATTATAACTTAATAAAACAATAAGAATTCAACATATATGTATCTTCTTATCCCAAATCAAAAATCCTAACACGCATAAAATTTCCTCAAAAATTGCCTCCAATCTATGTAGACAATCGGGGGGGGGGGGGGGGGGACAGAAAGCTTCCATGAAGCTCCTCTTCGTCATCTTCATCCGCATTCTATGCTTTACTTGTGCAAACCCAAAATCAAAGTTAATCCTTCTTGAATTACTAACACCACCAACACCACTAACGCATGTAATCTCTTATCATAATCCGTCTAGCCTGCCTCCCCATGATCTCCGATCAAATCCTACTCCACAAACGGCACACCCACATCACTGAAAAAAACCACAGATCCCAATTAAAAATGTCTACCCCTTCCCCTATTTTTCATCTCAACCACCAAGTGTATCATGAAAAAGAAAAGAAAAATGAAAAGAAGAAGTGAGTTTTACGGTGGTGAAGTGCCACGACACGGACGCGATCGATAAAAGTGCTGTGACAGCCATGGTGAAAGTGTTGCAATGGAAGTTGTGGGTGCCCGTCTTTTTCTCTTTTTTTCCCTTTGTTTTCTCTTGGTTGATGGCGGCTGGATGTTGGGATTTGGTTCTTTTCCGCCGAGCTTGATGATCGACTGCGGCTAGGGTTTTCAGTGGTGGTTGGCTGCTCTAGGTAGAAAGATTTGGGAGAAATGAAGCTTGGTGATTAATTGTTTATAATTAGTTTTTTTAAGTTTTAGTGAATTATAATATCAATTTATTGTAATGCCCTCTTAATTTGGTGGAAAAATATTTCCTTTTTCCACATATGCACGTGACATGTCATCAATTTTTGACTTGGCACCACTAATTGGTAGACATTGAAAAAAAATTAAGAGATGAATCCCTTAATTGAAAAAATTGAAATGTTAGGTACCGAAGTGGAATGAATTGTAGAGTTCAGGGTAGCAATATTTAATTAAACCTCTATATTTTTTTGAATGGAAATATTAGCATTTTTTTTATCTTGTTCAGTATAGTTTAGTATGTGAATATTAGTATGTTCGTGGATCATTAATTAAGCCTTCCAGATTTATGTAGTAATATTCAATAACCCTTTTCCATTTCATCTTCCATGAAGCTCCTCTTTGTCATCTTCATCCGCATTCTAGGCTTTACTTGTGCAAACCCAAAATCAAAGTTAATCCTTCTTGAATTACTAACACCACCAACACCACTAACGCATGTAATCTCTTATCATAATCCGTCTAGCCTGCCTCCCCATGATCTCCGATCAAATCCTACTCCGCACACGGCACACCCACATCACTGAAAAAAACCACAGATCCCAATTAAAAATGTCTACCCCTTCCCCCTATTTTTCATCTCAACCACCAAGTGTATCACGAAAAAGAAAAGAAAAATGAAAAGAAGAAGTGAGTTTTAAAGTGGTGAAGTGCCACGACACAGCCGCGACACGGACGCAATCGATAAAAGTGCTGTGACAGCCACGGTGAAAGTGTTGCAATGGCAGTTGTGGGTGCCCGTCTTTTTCTCTTTTTTTCCCTTTGTTTTCTCTTGGTTGATGGCGGCTGGATGTTGGGATTTGGTTCTTTTCCGCCGAGCTTGATGATCGACTGCGGCTAGGGTTTTCAGTGGTGGTTGGCTGCTCTAGGTAGAAACAAAGCTTAGATTTGGGAGAAATGAAGCGATTATTTGTTTATAATTAGTTTTTTAAGTTTTAGTGAATTATAATATCAATTTATTGTAATGCCCTCTTAATTTGGTGGAAAAATATTTCCTTTTTCCACATGCACGTGACATGTCATCAATTTTTGACTTGGCACCACTAATTGGTAGACATTGAAAAAAAATTAAGAGATGAATCCCTTAATTGAAAAAATTGAAATGTTAGGTACCGAAGTGGAATGAATTGTAGAGTTCAGGGTAGCAATATTTAATTAAACCTCTATATTTTTTTGAACGGAAACATTAGCATTTTTTTTATCTTGTTCAGTATAGTTTAGTATGTGAATATTAGTATGTTCGTGGATCATTAAGCCTTCCAGATTTATGTAGTAATATTCAATAACCCTTTTCCATTTCATCTTTATTGTGCTGTAAATGAGAACTCTTGGTGAACCGTGAACCACAAAGTAGACAAAAGTTAAGAAAGATCATACACTGGGAAAATAAAGAACCATTTATTTGTATGGATACCCAACATCCTGTTTCACTAATTTGACAATTTATGTAGGATCTTGCTTCATTAAAAAGGTCCAATGGAGACTCGGAACTTTCTTCTTGGTTCAGTTCACTGATTAGTTTGGTTTGTTTTCTATGTGAAGGGAGAGTATTGTTTGAGTGATTTCCTGTAATTTGTTAGTTTAAAGCTTCCCGTTGTGGTTGGAATTTTTTTCTAACTCCCTGGAAGCAACATCTTAAAATATGAACTGCAAATCTTTGCAGGGTCCCGTTTATGCACAGGCATTTACGCCAAACATATGTGCATGTTCATGCTTTCCACTGAAATTATGTGATGAAATAGTAGATAGATCAGTATAAGAATGGATAGAACAATATATTAGTCTATACGAGTTTTTGAAATAAAAGGAGCAATGACCTATTGCTCCTTTTGTTTATAGAAGATAAATGCTGCTATGAATAAAGAGGAGAAAAGACGAAAATAAAAGGCGAATTACAATTTGGACATCTTATTCTGGTTTGGTTGATCACTTTAGCTAGTTTAGTATCAATGCATTTGAAGACGTTTTCACTGTTTTAAGGAAAAGAAGTAGGGGGACTGCCACTGGGGGGAAGATAAATATTTTCAAGGATGGAGAAGGTTTCATGTTCATTGACTTTCAATTTTCCACCATACTTATCACAGTCCATTGTGATTCATTTTTCACATTATTGCCTATGTGTGTGGAGGAACGAGGCATGGCTGCCATTTATTATTTGTTTCTCATAATTCTGTCATTAATCCAGTTTTAGATATGTACTTATCCTTCATTTATAGTTTTGACTCAAGTCCTCAGATAACGGTTTGACGATTATATTGCTGGGTTTACTGAAAGAATATTTTTCATTTTGTAGCTGCTGCATCTCAACCGCTTCTAAGTGAGTGAAGGCGATGATACATACAGTCTCAGAACTACATGGTAGTGAGATGATTAAAAGCAAATGCTAAACATGAAGTGGTAAGATGATAGTTTGAAGTTTGAACCAACCAGTAGATTGTTTAGTTCTGTAAATTTTTGATCAAGCTTGAAACTTGTAGTAGCCACAATATGGTTAATTATCTTGTAATATATATGAACTTGTAAGAAATATGTAAAACTTCTTGGTAAGTGGGTTATCAAATTTTCAATTCCCTACACAAATTTGAAAGTTGTCCTGAATATTATTGTTCCAAACGGAACTCCTTTTGTTTATGATAGGGAGCTATTGTTTGACAGTGAACTATCTTACACTAGCATAGATGAAACAAATAATAGTTGTCATTGTTAGGCCATTTTGTTCTGTGTGCTGATATTTTGTTCTATGGCTAGATATTCGTTTTCCTTTTCTCTTCTTCTCTGTCAATTTGTTGGTACACATACTAGAAAGTTTGTCCCCTTGGATTATTAGAGACATAGCAACTTTGTATGTTCTAAATTATAAGATTAATGTTTATTTTTTAAAAGTTTTTGAGATATTTTTAAATTTAAAATTGACATAATTTATTTAAGTTTTAAAAACAATAAATTTTATAATTAGTACTCTCTTGTTTCAAATTATTTGAGTAGTGTTGATTTTTGAAAGTTAATTTAAAATATTTTTAATTTTAAAATTAAGATAATTCATTAAAAATTATGAAATAATAAAGTTTATAATGAATAATAATTTTTTAAATAGTTTATAATATTAAAATTAAAAGAATTTATATTAATTTTGAGTTTAAAAATTTCTAAAGTTAACTTTAAAAAGTCAATAATGATTAAATAATATGAAACAGAGGGAACATTACTTTTTAGGTAATTTTGGATATATTCATAATTGTATTGATATAAATTAATTGAATTAATGTCAATTTTCAATTAAAAATGTTTGATATTAACTTTTAAAAAGTGCATATTAATCTTATAATTATGGAGGTAGTGTAGACACTCAAAATTTTCTTGCCTCGATACTAACACTGTAGGAGGGCAAAGCGGTCCTGCGACTCAAATTCGATTCCCAATATCGGTTCTTCGACTCAAATCCGATCCCCAATATCAGTCCTGCGACTCAAATCCGATCCCCAATATCGGTCCTTCGATCAAATCAACTCCGATCTCCAATCGGACCGTCAGATCAACCCCGATCTCAGTATCGGAATGTCAACTCAACCCCGGTCATCAGTACCGGGACAACCACAGCCCTGATCCCCAATATTGGGTTGTCAATGCAGCCCCGGTCTTAACCCGGGAGATACAGATCAGCCCCGACAGCAACCCGGGAGATACAGGTCATCCCAGGTCTCAACCCGGGAAGTCAAGTCAACTACAGGAACAAACCTGAAGCCCTACAACATCTCTGGAAGAAAACCTGGAGCTACCACGTCAGCCTCAGAGACCACACTGAGGACGAACAGACTCGAATGGGATCTAAGTCTTGGAAACAACTCCTGGAAGTCGACCAAAGGCCATGTCGACACTAAAGGCAACCTCGGGAGGGGAAAAACGGTCATTTTACCAACTTTAAGCCAATTCGATCAAAATCAAGCCGAATTGATGCCACCAAGGTCACAACGAACTATAACGACGATCCCGAGTGCAAACAGCTCAAGATAGCTCAACGGACAAACTGCGGGGAATCGAAGACCTGGTTATGAACCCGTCTTCTTGGACCCGGAAAATATTTCTTTCCATGTCATTGTGACACTCTCGGCGAGGGCTTTTTGAAAAGGTATCGCACGCCTCAAACGGATGCTCCGATCAAAAGTTAAAGAGTTTCGACTTCGACTGCGCGTTGTTCGGAGTGCACATACTTTGAGACGTCGAAACCCGAAACTGCGGGCCCCACCAGGGGAGCTGCACCTCTACCTGCGGCAACAACAGGTAGAGCTGAGGCTCCCTGGCCTATATATAGAGGTGCACCCCCCCTTATTTTAAAAAAAAAGGAAAAATGCTCTGAACCTCTGCCCGTTTGATTTTCTGACTTTTTCACCTCTTCCAAACCCAAATATTTTCACTCTAACATGTGGATATATCCACATACTACCACATATCATAAAATAACCGGTAGATTCGGACGTATAGAGCCTATGATTCGACGAAAAGCCCGTGTAGCAGTGCATTGTAAGTATTTTTACGATCAGAAAATGAATATTACTTCTTCGCACTTTTATACACTTGCACGTTAAGTTTCGTTTTCTAAAAATGCCCGGAACTTAGTTCCATGGCCGTTTTCATCAAAATTTGGTACATTTTTGTACATAAACTGATTTTCTGGCATTTCTACAACTCGGATTGATGATCCGTTAGCTCTAGCAGCTTCAGTGCACTAACATTGTCGTTTTGAGCAACTTCGCCGGACTAGGTTATCTTCCGAGTCCGGGTTTGGCTTTTTTGTGTGTTTATTTAACTGTATATACACTGCTTTTCAATTTTGTCAAGCCCGGATGTCAAATCTGAGATAGTTTACTGCTTTTGTATATAAATATGCATTTATAAGCAGCCTTCACCATCACTAGGTTCTCATCCCAGTCTTGGTTGACTATGCTTCTGTCAATATATATATATATATATATATATATATATATATATATATATATATATATATATATATATATATATATATTTCAATTCCAGTCCGGGCACCGGCGTGAAAACCCATCGCCCTTTATACTGCTTTTGCACACTTCACCATTACTGGGTTATCTTCTCAATCCCTGGTTGACTACGTTTCTGTATATTTACATTCCAGTCAGGCCTGGATCATTCTGTGGCCTTTCTACTGCTTTTGCACTCTTCGCCATTACTAGGTTATCTTTCCAGTCCCTAGTTGACTACTTTTCTGTACATTTACATTACAGTTCGGCCTGGATTACTTCGTGACCTTTTTATTGCTTTTATATATAAATATGCATATATAAGCAGCCTTCACCACCACTGGGTTCTCTTTCCAGTCTTGGTTGACTTCGTTTTTGTTAATATATATATATATATATATATATATATATATATATATATATATATATATATATTAATTTTAGTCCGGGCACCGGCGTGAAAACCCATCGCCCTTTACAACTTTTATATATATAACTGTATATATATTGCTTTCCTCGCTTTATTAAACTGCTGCTTTAAATATTCATTTTATATGAATTGGCAATGACATATCTGTGGGCAGACTAGATTTATTCAAATCTTGCCAATTCTAGCTTTCAAACGGTTTAAATCGGGTACAGACCGAACCGGGAAGCTAGAATGGCTGAGATTTTCTTAAATCTAGCATTCTTTCTAGTTTCAATTATAAAAGCAACCTCGCGTCCCATAGATCGCTATCTAGTGGGAACGAGACGCTTCAGCTGTGCAGACCGAGATTTATTAAATGAATCCTCGGTTCTGGCTATCTTGGGATATTTATCTGTTTCTATACAAATTTGAACTGTGCAGGTTTTTGGCTACTCATATATGAGCCTAGAAATCGTGGGATTCATGATCAAACTGATCAGAATCTGATTCCCACGATGGACAAACTCCGATTTAGAAATGCACCCTGCCAGTTTTTTTTTGTAGAAATGTACATACAAAAGACCTTAAAACGGTTATCCCAATTTAAGGTCTCAACATAGTGAAAATATGGATTGCCGTGTCAGAGTCCCTCCGATGGTTCTCATACCCATGAGGAGACCGACACTTGTGTATATTTTGTGGTCGAGGATGCTTCGCAACCTGACAAATCACCATTCAAATGCAGCCGTAAGGCTATAAAGATAAAATTGAAAGTAGCGATATGCTTCAATTCGTATGGCAACGCAAGGGTTTGATAAACCAGCTTTCAAAACATCATTTTCAATTCAATCAAAAGAAAAGCTTTTTTAAACAAATAAAACGCTTTTGTAAATCAAATCAAAGACTGATTTTCAAATCAAATCAAACCCTTCGTATATAATTTCAACGAAGCCTGTCAAAGCTTTCAAATCAATCAAACATAGGCCCAATTTTCAAACAACATTCACTCAAGTATTTCAGTTTTAAGGGAAATATTTGAAAAGATGTGGTACCGTGTTTACACGGGAGTTGTGGGGTGCCTAACACCTTCCCCACACTTAACCAAGCCCCCAAGCTCAAACTTTATTTTCAAAGATCAAGTTTCGACAGTGTCCAGCAATTGGGCCTTTTTCAAACAAAACTCGGTTGAGTTGGTACAACCATTTTCAAATCTACCAACTGGCGACTCTGTAAAATGTTCAAATCGTCGACATGATACATGTTGGCCTTTTTCCTAAAAAATCCTTCAAAACCTTTTTCCTAAATAAAAAGAGTGAGGGTACAGATAACTTAGAAAAAGAGAGATTAAAAAATTCGGGTCGTGACCCGACCCGCGAATTTTTTAAAAATCAACGTCGACAGGTGGCGACTCTGCTGGGGATAGTAGAGGGCTTAGGCCGCTTTCGAATCTTTTTAAATATTTCCCTTTCAAAACTATTGAATGCGTGAAATTCTGCGTGTCCACAGTCAATGAATGAGTGAATGCTGTGTCTTTATATTGAATGCATGAATGTTGTGTCTTTACATTTGAATGAATGTGAATGAATGCTTTTATGTTTTCTTAGTGCTTCGCACTCATATTAGTGCTTCGCACGAATTGTCATTTCATGCATAAACGGTAAGGAACAATGTACATGAATGTATGTTGTGTGTCCCTCTCACAAGGAGGAATAATTAATGTCTCTGGGGACCACTACGTCTTTGGGGCTCATGAAAATGCACCACCCAGATTCGCTCCAGTTGAACAACCGGATTAATTTCCATTCTTGTAGATTTTGATGATCTGGGAGCCTTCATGCCGAAAAATAAGTCGCGAGAGTAAACCTAAGACAGGCCAGCCTCTGATTAACCAAATCCAAAGGGAAGCTTCTTCATGCCTTCCCTTTTCAATTCAATGTCCAGTTTTCAATATTTACTTATTGTCATCCTGTCATCAAAACAACTAACCTCGGTTTTGAAGGATAAGAATAAAAAACATATCATGCATCCTACCTTACCTACATCTGGAAATTGGCACGCGTACGTTTTGTTGTAGGTGTGAAAAAATTGGGCTTGTTACTAGGTCTAAATCTCAGAAAGCACAAGGTCCATCCATGGACATGGCTTAAAGTGCTCAAACAGAACCCACCCTTGTATCTAGGGAGGAGTTCGAAGGACTGAAAAATTAGATAGCTGAACTCGCCGATTTTCTGAGAGAGCAAAGCAAGGCCCTCAAAGGAAAACAATCCCAAGCTCACACAGAACCAGGAGCATCTGGTGGTAGTGCTGTCGGTTAAAAGACTGAAAAGGCTGAGACTCAGATTCCTGGACCATAGAACCAAGACACAACTAACAAAGCCCCTGAAATCACCCCCTCGTCAAAGAACAGGAAGCTGGTGACATTATGAAGAAAGTACAACAAATGGAGGAATCTCTCCGGTCAATCAAAGGGACTTGGGCTTTCGGCAGTGTCAATTACTTCGACCTCTGTATTTTCCCCGGGGCCCGTTATCCCGAAAAATTTAGAACTCCTGATTTCGAGAAATATGATGGAATGGGAGACCCTTATACACACTTGAAAGTATTCATCGGAGAACTCGGATCCTATGCAGAGGACGAGAAGCTTCGAATGCAGTTATTCCAAAAGAGTCTAACTGGAGAAGCCAGAGCTCGGTATGCCCATCTGGACAACTCTAAGATTCATAGCTTGGAAGAATTGGCCCATGCCTTCCTCAGCCAATACAGCTTCCAGTCTCAGTTGGCTCCAGACAGATACCAAATAACCAAGATCAAGAAAAAGAACACTGAATCATTCAAAGAATATGCCCAGCGATTGAGACGGGTCGCAACACAAGTTATCCCAGCTATGAAGGAGTCTGAGATAGTCATGACCTTCATCGACATTCAAGAAGTGCCGTTGTAGACACTCAAAATTTTCCTTGCCCCAATACTAACACTGTAGGAGGGCAAAGTCGTCAATCAAGCCGACCCCGGTCTCGATACCGGACATCCAATCTAAATCCGGCCACCAATGCCGGTCATCCATATTAAATTCGATCATCAATGTCGGTATTCCAGCCAGCTCCGATAGTCAATCGGACCATCAATCCAGCTTCGATAGTCAATCGGACCGTTCATCCAGCTCCGATTGTCAATCTGACTGTTCATCCAACTCCGATAGTCAATCGGACCGTTCATCCAGCTCCGATCGTCAATCAGACTGTCAATTCAACTATGATAGTCAATCGGACCGTCAATCCAGCTCCGATAGTCAATTGGACCGTTCATCCAACTCCGATAGTCAATCGGACCGTTCATTCAACTTCGATAGTCAATCAGACCGTTCATCCAGCTTCGATCGTCAATCAGATCGTTCATCCAACTCTAATAGTCAATTGGACCGTTCATTCAACTCCGGTAGTTAATCGGACTGTTTGTCCAGCTCCGATCGTTAATCGGACTGTTCATCCAACTCCGATAGTCAATCGAACCGTTCATTCAACTCCGATAGTCAATTGGACCGTTCATCCAGCTCCGATCGTCGATCAGAACGTCCAACTCTGATAGTCAATCGGACCGTTTATTCAACTTCGATAGTCAATCAGACCGTTCATCCAGATCCGATCGTCAATTGGACTGTTCATCCAACTCTGATAGTCAATCAGACCGTTCATTCAACTCCGATAGTCAATCGGACCGTTCATCCAGCTCCGATCGTCAATCGGACCGTTCATCCAACTTTGATAGTCAATCAGACTGTTCATTCAACTTCGATAGTCAATTGGACCGTTCATCCAGCTCCGATCGTTAATCAGACTGTTCATCCAACTCCGATAGTCAATCAGACCGTTCATTCAACTCCGATAGTCAATCGGACCGTTCATCCAGCTTCGATAGTTAATCGGACCATCAGATCAACCCCAATCTCAATATCGGGCTATCAGATCAACCTTGACATCAACACAGAACATGTAAAGTCATCCCCGGTCTCAGCCTAGGAATTACATATCGGCCCCGGCATCAATCCGGGAAGTACAGTTCAGCCCCAAAGACAACCCTAGGAAGCCAGATTTACCAAGGACCACCATGGAAGGGGCAAAACGGTTATTTTACCAACTCTCATCCGATTTGGTTAAACTAAAGCCGAATTGATGCCATCAAAGTCAGAATGAAGCATAACGACGATCCCGAGTGCAAACAACGCAAGACAGCTCAACGGACAAACTGTGGGGAATCGAAGACCTGGTTATGAACCCATCTTATTGGACCTAGAAAATATTTTTTCCCATGTCATTGCGACACTCTCGGAAAGGGCTTTCCGAAAAGGTATCGCACGCCTCAAACGGACGCTCCGATCAAAAGTTAGAAAGTTTCGACTTCGACTGCGCGTTGTCCGGAGTGCACATACTTCGAGCTGGCGTAACCCAGCACCGCGGGCCCCACTAGGGGAGCCACACCTCTACCTGCGGCAACCGTAGATAGAGTGGAGGCTCCCTGTCCTATAAATAAAGGTGCAGCCCCCTTCATTTTCAAGTTTGGAAACGCAGTGAGGCCCTGTCAGTTTGATTTTCTGACTTCTACACCTCTTTCAAACCCAAATATTTTCACTCCAACACGTAGATATACCCATATACTACCACATATCAGAAAATAACAGGTAGATTTGGACGTATAGAGCCTATGATTATGCAAAAAGCCCGTGTAGCAGTCCATTGTAAGTATTTTCACGATCAGAAAGTGAATACTACTTCCTCGTACTTTTATACACTTGCACGTTAAGTTTCATTTTCTAAAAATGCCCATAACTTAGTTCCGTGGCCGTTTTCATCAAAAATTGGTACATTTTTGTACATAAACTGATTTTTTGGCATTTCTATAACTCGGATTGACGATTCGTCAGCTCCAGCAGCTTCAATGCACTAGCTCACACATTCTGGCAACCTCGCCGGACTGGGTTATCTTCCCAGTCTGGGTTTGACCCTTTTTTGTATATATTTAACTATATATATACTAACATTTTAATTCTGTCAAGCCCGAATATCAAATTCGAGGTAGTTTACCGCTTTTATATATATTTACGCATATATGAGCGATTTCCACCATCACTGGTCCTCGTACCAGTCCTGGTTGACTATATTTCTGTCAATATATATATATATATATATATAAATATATATTTCAATTTAGTTCGGGCACTGACGTGAAAATCCATCGCTCTTTATACTGCTTTTGCACTCTTCGCCATACTGGGTTCTCTCTCCCAGTCACTAGTTGACTATTTTTTTGCAATTTACATTCCTGTCTGGCCTGGATTATTTCGTGGCCTTTATAATATTTTTGCACACTTCACCATTACTAGGTTATCTTCCCAGTCCCTTGTTGACTACTTTTCTAGACATTTACATTTCAGTTCGGCCTGGATCATCTTGTGGCCTTTTTACTGCTTTTATATATATTTATCCATATATAAGCAGCCTTCACCATCACTGATCATCTCTCCAGTGTTGGTTGACTACATTTTTGTCAATATATATATATATATATATATATATATATATATATATTTCAATTACAGTCCGGGCACCGGCGTGAAAACCCATCGCCCTTTACAGCTTTTATATATATATAACTGTATATATACTGTTTTACTCGCTTTCCATTCAACTGCTGCTTTAAATATTCATTTTATATGAATTGGCACTAACATATTTGCGGGCGGACTAGATTTATTTAAATCTCGCTAATTCTAGTTTTCAAACGGTTCAAACGGGTACAGACCGAACCGGGAAGCTAGAATGACTGAGATTTCCTTAAATCTAGCTTTCTTTCTAGTTTCAGTTATAAAAGCCACCTTGCGTCCCTTAGATCGCTATCTAGTGGGAACGAGACGCTTTGGCCGTGCCGACCGGGATTTACTGAATGAATCCTCAGTTCTGGCTATCTTGGGATATTTATCTATTTCTGTGCAAATTTGAATTGTGCAGGTTTTGGCTACTCATATGTGAGCCTAGGAATCGTGGGATTCGCGATCAAACTGATCCGAATCTGATTCCCATGATGGACAAACTCCGATTTACAGATGTACCCTGCCAGTTTTTCTGTAGAAATGTACATGTAAATAGACCTTAAAACGGTTATCCGAATTTAAGGTCTCAATATAATGAAAAATATGGATTGTCATGTCAGCGTCCCTCCGATGGTTTTTATGCCCATGAGGAGACCGACACTTGTCTATTTCTGTGGTCGAGGATGCTTTGCAGCCCAACAAATCACCATTTGCATGCAGCCTTAAGGCTATAAAGATAAAATTAAAAGTGGCGATATGTTTCAACTCCTATGCTAGCGTAAGGGTTTGATAAACCAGCTTTCAAAATATCATTTTCAAATCAAAAGAAAAGCTTTTCATTGAAATCAACAAATGCTTTTGCAAATCAAATCAAAGACTAATTTTTAAATCAAATCAAACCCTTCGTATATAGGTTCAACAAAGCCTGTAAAAGCTTTCAAATCAAATCAACATAGGCCCAATTTTCAAACAGCATTCACTCACGCATTCACGTTTTAAAGGGAAATATTGAAAATATGCGGTACCGTGTTTACACAGGAGTTGTGGGGTGCCTAACACCCTCCCCACACTTAACCAAGCCCCCGAGCTCAAACTTTGTTTTCAAAGATCAAGTTTCGACAGTGTCCAACAATTGGGCCTCTTTCAAACAAAACTCGGTTGAGTTGGTACAACCATATTCAAATTTACCAACTGACGACTCTGTAAACATTCAAATCGTTGACATGATACATGTTGGCCTTTTTCCTAAAAAAACCCTTCAAAACCTTTTTCGCAATAAAAAGAATAAGGGTAGAGATAACTTAGGAAGAGGGATTAAAAGTTCCAGGTTGTGACCCGACCCGCAGAATTTTTTAACCAACGTCGACAGGCGGCGACTCTGCTGGGGACAGTAGAGGGCTTAGGCTGCTTTCTATCTTTTCAAACATTTCCCTTTCAAAACTATTGAATGCGTGAAATCCTGCGTCTCCACAGTCAATGGATGAGTGAATGCTGCGTCTTTACATTGAATGAATGTGAATGAATGCTTCTCTGCTAGTTAGTGTTTCATACCCATATTAGTGTTTCGCACCAACTGTCATTTCATGCATTAACGGTAAGGCATGATGTATGTGAATGTATGTTGTGTG
Source organism: Panax stipuleanatus (assembly GCA_020205555.1). Lineage (NCBI taxonomy): Eukaryota > Viridiplantae > Streptophyta > Magnoliopsida > Apiales > Araliaceae > Panax > Panax stipuleanatus. The sequence goes on from CM035123.1 coordinate 90,220,903, forward strand.
TCCCTCTCACAAGGAGGATAACCCGGTCGGTGTTAAGTAATGACTTTGGGGACGATTAAGTCTCTGGGGGTGACTCATGAAAATACACCACTCAGATTCGCTCTAATTGAACGATCGGATTAACTTCCTTTGTAGTAGATTGCGATGATCTAGGAGCCTTCATGCCAAAACAAAAGCCGCGAGAGTAACCTAAGATAGGTCAGCCTCTGATTAACCAAATCCGAAGGGAAACTTCTTCATGCCTTCCTCTTTCAATTCCATGTTAAGTCTTCAATTACTGAGGAGCACAATGTAAATATCATAATGAAAGATTTACTTTCCCTGTCAAAATACCATGTCATCCTGCCATCAAAAACAACTAACCTCGGTTTTGCAGGATAAACTCTAAAAAACACATCATGCATCTAATCCTTACCTACATCAGGAAACTGACACACCTACGATTTTGTTGTAGGTAAAAATTGGTCCTGTTACTAGGTCTAAATCCAAAGCACCCGGTCCATCCATGGACATGGCTTCCAGTGCTCCACCAGAATCCACCCCGATATCCAGGGAAGAGTTCGAAGGTCTGAAAAATCAGATAGCGGAGCTAGCCGTCTACGAGAACAAAGTAAAGCCTTTAAAGAGAAACAATCTCAAGCTCATCCAGAACCAGGAGCATCTAGTAGTGGTACTGGAGGTCAAGATACTGAAAAGGCCGAAACTCAGATTTATGGACCACAAAACCAGGACAAAACCAACAAAACCCCTGAAATCACCCCCCTCGTCAAAGAACAGGAAGCTGGTGACATCATGAAAAAAGTGCAACAGATGGAAGAAGCTCTCCGGTCTATCAAAGGGACGGGAGCTTTTGGCAGTGTTACTTACTCTGACCTCTGTATATTCTCCGGGCTCGTTATCCCAAGAAATTTCAAGTCCCCAATTTTGAGAAATATGATGGATTGGGGGATCCTTACACACACCTGAAAGTATCAATGGAGAACTCGGATCCTATGCAGAGGATGTGAAGCTACGAATGCAGCTATTCCAGAAGAGTCTAACCAGAGAGGCGAGAGCGTGGTATGCCCATCTAGGCAACTCCAAAATCCACAGCTGGGAAGAGCTGACCCATGCCTTTCTCAGCCAATATAGCTTCCTAATCTCAGCTGGCTCCGGACAGATACCAGATTACCAAGATCAGGAAGAAGAACACTGAATTATTTAGAGAATATGCCCAAAGATGGAGACGGGTCGCAGCACAAGTCACCCCAGCCATGACTGAATTTGAAATAGTCATGACCTTCATCGACATCCAAGAAGCGCCTTATTATGAGAGGGTCCTAGCAGGTATAGGAAAACCATTCTCTGAAATGATCAAGCACGACGAAATGGCCAAAATGGGGCTCAAATCCGGGAAGATAAAAGATCTGACCGCCCTCGAGGCTATTGCTGAACACATCCAGTCCAAAAATTATGGAAGTAATCCCCGGAGGGTACACAAGAAGAAGGACGAAGAGGTCTCCTTAGTCTTACAAGGACATAATTCAAGGGGCGAGGCAAACAATATGCCCATTCAAAGGAGGAATTATACCTCTTTTCAAGCTGCAGCACAGCCTTCAAACCCTCCATTCCAAAAAAATATGGAGGTCAGGCGCAGAAGAAATTTCACCCCTCTAAGGGATTCACTTGAAAATGTATTCAAACTTCTGACAGCTCAGAAGAAGATTATTCAACTCCTTCCACCAACCAACATTAATGCTAGGAATTTTGACCCAAGCAAGAAGTGTGCTTATCACTCTGGATCTCCAGGCCACGACACCCAAGACTGTTGGTCTCTCAAGCACAAAATACAAGACTTGATTGACAACGGAGAGATCGTGGTCACAAAGCCCGATCAACCACATGTGCATGACAATCCTCTGTTACAGCATAAAGAGGAGAATGTCAATATAATCAGCACCTCAAGTGGAGAAGGATCCAAATACCTCCGCTATGTTGGGGAATCAACTCAATCCAATAACATCTGCCCCGACAGTTGGGAAGATTATAAAAGGCAATTCCTGGTAGAAAAAGAAATCAAGTCTATCAAGGAGCAGATCGAACAATTGGCAGAACTGGTCGTCTATCAACATCAGATCACCAGAAAAATGAACAAACGAGCCAACCGGTCTGACACCGATTGTCCTCTCACACTGAAGATCAATTTCGGGCAGCATCATAGCCAGTCTCATGATCAAGAACCCTGGACTGACAAGAGGGTCGAAGAAGCAAGTGTCCAAACTGGTAGAAAATTCTTATTTCAAAGGAATTTCACCAACCTAAACCAGTGAATGGAGGAAATACTCCAGATGCTAATCAACAAGGGAATGGTTGCAGACTTGTTACTCCATTGAACCCTCAAGCCAGAAAATTCAAACTTGACCAAATATGTCAGTACCATTTCGTTGCACCCGGCCATGATACTGAAGATTGCTGGACCCTTCGTAACTTGATTCAAGACATGATTGAAAAAGGTGACCTGATCAAGAGAAATTAAATCCTCGATCTCCCAAACAATGACACTCTCTGAATCCCCACTGTCTGGAATCAGAACATAGTGGCTGTCATATCCTGCGACAGGGAGCCGACGCTCAAACCCTTAGTACTGCCAGGGAAAGGGGTCCGGGAAATGCACAACCTTGTAAAGGTTGCTGCACCTGAGCCTCTGATTTTGCCCTTCAGACCTCAATATCCAATCACCAGTCTGAAGAAGGTCCCATAGAACTACGGGGACAATGAAGGCTCCACTTCAAACAACATTACAGTTGTGCCGAAGGACAATCCACTATACCTACCCCAGAGGGTAATCAAACCAGTCATCAAAGCAAAAGAGAAGGTGGCTGAAGAAAAAATCAAAAAGTTCCTTGATAAAATGGGACACAATGAAATCAAGATAGTGCAGAGCCTGAAGGACGCACCCAAGCAAATGTCTATCCTCGACCTGGTCCTATCCTCAGAGGATCATCGCAACATTCTAGTGAAAGTACTAGAAGAAGCTCATCTGCCGCATACAGTGGACACTAACAAATTTCGTCATGTGATCGAACACATCTTCAACAACAAATGTGATATCCTTCACGAACGATGATATCCCTGCAGAAGGGACGGGCCATTGTAAGTCCCTGCATATAGCTGTAATGTCCTCTGGATATATGATTGGAGGTTTGCTCATCGATGGAGGATCATCCCTCAACATTTGTCCATACGACACTTTAGAATGAATGAAGATCAATTCAAACCGAATCAAAACCAGTCATATGGTTATCCGGGCTTTAGATGGATCTCGCCGACAAGCTATGGGGGAAATAGAGCTTCCTTTAAAGATTGGCCCACACACTTTCTATGTATCTTTCCAGGTGCTCAACATCGCCACGGGATACAACTTATTGTTTGGCGGACCTTGGATTCATATGGCAGGGGCAGTGCCATCCACCCTCCATCAACAACTTAAGTATGTTATTAACGACAACCTCATCACAGTGAATGCCGAGCCAGAATACCCTACCTATATACATGGGGACATGCCAGTGATCAGCTTGGAGGCGGGGATTTAACCTGCCAGTTTTCAAGCTCTAGAGGTGAGCGATACTCAGTATCTACCTATCGGGGCACCAGCCCTAAAGCCTCAAATCTCCACTGAAGTAATGACGGTGGGCCAAGAAATGGTATCTTCTAATTTACAACCTGGAGAAGGGTTGGGAAAGGAGAAGCAAGGTATCAAGATACCAGTCCAAATCCCAAGTCAGACTGGGAGAGCAGGATTGGGATAGTCATTCGGGTCAAGCCACCGGAACCCTCATAAGCATCCCAAGGCTCGTGCCTCCACAATTCTACTGCCAAACCTCACAAATACCGGATGGGTGAAACCTACGAGGAAAATCTCGACTGCGATATTGGCTATGCTATTTCCTCCAATCATACATGTCCATGAAAGAAAAGCCCTCTAGCCTGAGGCAGACAACGAGAAGAGAAAAGAAAAGATTCTGTACGAAGGACGAGACCCATTCGCTAACATGAGAATCATTATCAACTATGAGGGTATGAATGACGAACTCCTCGACAGTGATGATGAAGATCATGCCCAAATTCCTCGTATCAAGAAGAGGAACAATCCACCGAGAAGCCTCGGCCTTATTCTAAAAGATGTCTCAGTTGTTATCCAAGACGAGGCAGGCAAGCACAATTCCTCGATTCTCCTGGCTCCTGAGAATCTGACCTTAAACAACTGAAGCAGTATCCCTTACCTAGACCGAAAAGGGTAAAGGGGCATAGTGTACATTTGCCCTTAACCATGCTTTCATTTACTGCTTACTTTTGATCGCATAGCTATAGCAGTAACTTTTGTCATGTTAAATGATCTGCATGTTTAAGCAGTTGTATATATATTAATGAAAGCATTTTTGTTTTCAGGACCTAAGGATTGGATGTGTGTGTCTCTGCTGATGAGATGCCAACCTGTCAAAATGACTCCGACTGTGATGTAGAATTGAACTTCGACTTGATGGATATTGATCAAGAGGAGGATGACTATGAGGTGCCCGAGGAGATCAAAGAATGGGTCGAAGACAAACCCAAACCAAACCTCGACCAAACCACCACCATTAACATAGGAACCTCCTGAAAACATCAAAGAAATCCAAATAGGTTCAGACCTCACACCAAATCAAAAAGCCGACCTGATTCGAACTCCTAACACAGTACCAAGATGTATTTGTATGGTCACATGAAGACATGATCGACCTTTCTACGGACATTATCATCCATCGAATGCCCATCAAGAATGGATTCAAACCAATCAAACAAAAGCTCAGGTGATTGAAACCTGAGTGGAGTCTGAAAGTCAAAGAAGAAGTCGTTAAACAATTCAAAGCCATAATCATCATGATATCAACATACCCCGGATGGCTGTCAAATATAGTCCCCGTGCCTAAGCCCGGAGGGAAGGTACGAGTCTGCGTGGATTACCGGGATTTGAACAAAGCCTGCCTCAAGGATAATTTCCCTGTACCTTTCATCCACATCCTGATCGACAATACTGCGCAGTATGGCATGTATTCCTTCGTGGATTGCTTTGCTGGTTATCATCAAATCATGGTTGCTGAAGAAGACTGGGAGAAAATAGCTTTTATCATTCCTTGGGGAACCTTCTGTTACCGGACGACTATCCTTCGGCCTCATCAATGCCGGAGCCACGTATCAGCGAGCCATGAGGGCCCTCTTTCATGACATGATGCACAAAGAGATAGAAGTTTATGTGGATGACATCATCATTAAATCCCGAAGGGAGGATGATCACATTAACCATCTCTGAAAGCTATTCAACAGGTTGCGTAAGTACAACCTTAAGCTAAATCCCGACAGATGTGCTTTTGGCGTCAAAGCAGGCAAATTTCTAGGATTCCTGATGAGTAATCGGGGCATCGAGCTAGACCCTGCCATGATCAAAGCCGTTACTGAAATGCCCATACCTCGTACAGAGAAGGAGATACGGGGGATCCTGGGAAGGATCAACTTCATAAGCCGATTCATTTCCCAACTCACAGCAACCTGTGAACCCATCTTCAAGCTATTAAGGAAGAATTCATCCATCAAATGGAATGAGGAGTGTCAACAAGCCTTCCTTGCCATCAAAAAGTAGCTGACTAAAGCTCCTGTGTTGGTACCCCCAAGGGATGGAGTCCCTTTATTCATGTATCTGTTCATCAATGCCAATGCAATGGGCTTCATGTTAGGAGAGAAGGATGATAGTAGCAAGAAAATAGTCATCTACTACATCAACAAGAGATTCAGCAGTGGTGAACAGAAATACACCCTGATCAAGCAAACATATTGTGCATTAACATGGGCTGCCATGAGGTTGCAACACTATTTGCATGGGCATACCACTTACCTCATGTCCCGCATGGATCCACTCAAGTATGTATTTAACAAAGCAATGATGAATTGCCGACTGTCTAAATAGTAGTTGATCTTACAAGCAATTCGACATTGTCTACGTGACTTAGAAGTTAATCAAGGGTCAGGCATTGCAGATCAATTAGCTGAAGCACCTTCAGGAGGGTTCGAGCCCCTGGAGACATATTTCCCCGATGATGGAATTATGACAATTCAACAACTCCCGCCTGAGAATATAGTCCAACTATGGAAAATGTATTTTGATGGAGCGGTAAACATGGAAGGTGCCAGAGCTGGGGCAGTCCTCGTCTCTGGTGCAGGAAATCAATATCCTGTAGCTACCAAACTTCAATTTGGCAACACCAACAACACAGTCGAGTACGAAGGCATAATCATGGGGTTGAAACTAGCCCAATCTATGTCTATCAAGCACCTACTTGTCTTCGGAGATTCCGAGCTGGTCATCAGACAGACCACCGACGCATATCTCACCAAAGAACTGCATTTGCTGCCTTATCATCGGCAGGTCCTCAAAATATCCCGGGAATTCGAAGACATCACCTTCGCTCATATTCCTCAGGGTCGGAATAACTTTGCTGATGCATTGGCAACATTGGCTTCATTAATCCGCATATCTGATAAGAGTGGATTTCCCAACATCCAATTCACAATTCAGAAAGCCCCAACATATGGGAGTTATGTTAGAGAAGTATCAGATGAAATACCTCATGTCAAGCAGCTTTGGTATCAAGACATCAAGGAATATCTCCGTGATGGATCCACACCCGCTGAGGCAAGTCAATCCCAGCGAAAGAGGATCCACAGGATGGCCAAGAAGTTCTATTTGAGCAGAGATGCACTGTACAAAAGGGATGATGGAACAGGCCTGTTAAGATGCCTCGACAAAGAGCAAGCCCAAAGACTTATGGATGAAATCCATGGTGGAGTCTGTGGTCCACACATGAGTGGTCATTTGCTGGCCAAGAAGATAATCAGAACCGGGCATTACTGGATCTCTTTTAAGGCTGACTGCGACGATCACATTAAGAGATGTTTTCAATGCTAAATACATGGAAATGCCATTCACGCTCCTCCAAAGGAGCTGCACAATATGAGTTCACCATGGCCTTTCTCCATGTGGGGAATGGATGTGATAGGTCTGGTGGAACCCAAAGCCAGCAATGGTCATTGATTTATCTTCACTATGATCGATTACTTCACTAAATGGGTTGAAGCAGCCTCTTTTCCCAATGTTACAAAAGTGGTCAACATTAGTTTCATCAAAAATAATGTCGTCTGTCGATATGGACAACCGGAGGTGATTGTATCAGACAACGACAAGAACCTGAACAATCAAATAATGATATAACTGTGCAGTAAGTTCAACATTAAGAATCTTAATTCCGTCATCTATCAGCCCAAGATGAACGGCGCTGTTGAAGAGGCCAATAAAAACATCAAGAAGATCATGCAGAAAATGTTCGCCAATCACAAGGAATAGCCTAACTTGCTGCCTCTCACCCTATTAGCATACAGGATGTCAATGCGCACCTCTACTGGGGCTACCCCCTATTCATTGGTCTATGGCATGGAAGCAGTACTCCCTATAGAAGTAGAGATGAAATCTTTGCTAGTTATGATCGACGCTTAGATCAACGAAGATCAGTGGTTGCAAGACCGCTATCATCAATTGTCACTGATGGATGAAAAGAGGGCTACAACCATTTTCCACTGATAGTTATACCAGCAAAGGATCGCCAAATCCTACAACAAAAAGGTTCGAATCTGACAATTCAAAGAAAATAACTTTGTGCTAAAGAAAGTCCTGGTCAATCAGGATGAAGCCAAAAAAAAGTTTCGCCCCAAATTGGGAAGGCCTTTTCATTGTCAAAGAAGTGTTGATAGGAGGAGCTATCAGACTACAAGAGATGGATGTGAACGAATTTCCCCAACTCATCAATTCAGACACCATCAAAAGGTACTACGTCTGAGACACATGTATATATGCATCTGGGTTCTACGAATCAAATCAGGTTTGATTTTTCACTAGAAAGCCTGAACTACGAACGACCTGATCTCCCTCAACCCGGGAGTACGTAGGCAACCATTTTGGTGCAGTCAAACTAAACAAAAATCCAAAAAATCAAACCATTCCGGTAAAACAGCCGAAACTACGAATGACCTGATCTCCCTCAACCCAGGAGTACGTAGGCAACCATTTTTGGTGCTGTCAAACTAAATAAAAACTCATCAAACCAAACTCAAAAACCTAAGATAAATACTTTTCAAGCCTCTCTCCAACCAAACAGCCAGAACTACGAATGACCTGATCTCCCTCAACCCGGGAGTACGTAGGCAGCCATTTACGGCGCTATTTGACCTTAAAGAAAAAAATAAAAACCCCAATAAAAGACCAATTCCAAGACACCAAAGATAAATAAAAGCTAAATCCTATCAAGCTATCCTGGTCAACAGATCCATTTGAGATCCTCCCTGATATCTCAACTGTCAGTCCATCAAGGAGAAGCTCAAGATACACCTACAACTGCGAGTCATTAAAGAAGTGGTAATCACTTAGCAATGACAGTACATATCCAATCAGGGAAGTGAATCAAAACTATATTTCTCTGATATATAGCACTGTTTATATACATGATGCTCTGTACAGGACAAAAATGGTTGATCTAGTCTGTTCAGGAAAAATAAAGCTAGTCTATGGACCCATGGATAAGCGGGCCAACAATGCCAGCATGGCATCTCTTTCTGAAGATAGGGGAGCAGCTGTAAGTGCTGTCCACTCAGCCTCCATACGATCCAAAATATCCACAATCATCTGCAGCGTGGCACTATGGTCATCAATGTACGCACTCATATCGGTGATAAACCATGGGAGTAAGATCGAAGAGCAGTGCTATCAGCCATGTGGAAATCACGGGAAGATATAGCCTCATCCTTCTCCGCAAATGCTGCATCTCGAGCGATCAAAGTCTCCTCGATCTCAACGTATGCTGCATCCCTAGTCGAGCGGATCTCATTTCGCTCTATAACACCTGCATCTATGGCAGAACGGAGCTCCTCCCGCTCAATCAATCCAGCATCTAGAGCAACCCTGAGTCCATCTCTCTCAGCAAAAGCTAAATCTCTGCCAGAAAAGGCGGCCAACATCTGTGCTCTAGCCGAGTCTCTGTGACGCCCCCAAATTCAGGTACTTGAAACCCTAACTTGGTGCTACACGATATCATTTCTTTGAGCGGAATAATATAAATAACAAAATTAATATACATATTATAGTTGTCTAATCCCAGGTACACGACCTTTAAAACATTCATTACATGATAAATAGTAAATATTATTATCCTAATAAAGTCTAACTATTACACAAAATATCATAAAAACTTATTCTTGCAGCTTTTTCTTTCCCTTTGTTTTTGCTAGAGCCTTCTGGTTGATCACGCTTAGCTGAAAATATTTAATTTAAAACAAGAATGAGCATTCAATTGCTCAGCAAGTAATAGCAGTTAATAACTTTAGCTGAAAGAAGTAAATGTTTTCTTTGAGGTAAACTTCTACAACGAAGCAATAGCTATGAAGTCTTTCGAATCATATCTTAATAACGTATCAAATCGTTTAAAATTTTGAAACTGACATAGTGACTATAAATGCTGAGCGGTCAATGGACCATGAACTTTTATTTTTTATTTTTGAAAAGATTTAAACAGAAATTTATCTGCAAACCGCTCTGGTCTTACGAACATGTAGGGTGATCAGCCCCGTTATGTCCTGTATTGATCAATACTATCTAGTTTGAACGATAAATTCATTCACTCTGTTCGCCTTGGGCACAAAAATAATTTCCCATTTCGGGTTGTTCATACTCAGTCTAGAATTCTAACTAAACAATTCAGTTGGATGACCTTATCATAACCAATAATATTTAACAGTACAATTCAACTCTGTCTAGCCGAGTCAAATAGCTTAGACAGCCTTTAAACCATAAACGCATACCGAAGTTTAATAGTATGTAATAGAATTTGTCATATCAAAGAAGTTCTAGTTCAAGAGTTCTTGCATGAATACAATAGCTCATACAAGTGGGGACACTTGTATGACAACAGACAATAATGAGATAATAATAAGAAATAATCGAATCATGGATATCAATAATAATTTGAGTAAAGAAACTTGCAATGTAAACTTTTTCAAGTAAGAAAAGAATGATGTACTTGACAGTATCTTAACTATTCTTTTTGAAGCTGATTGGAATAAAAGGTTATATAACCTTGTATTATTTATAAATAATGAGACAGACAGTTCAAAATTTAAAGAGCCTATCCAGATATGAAAAATTCTAGAATATTTGCTCAATAAAGAGTAAGATTTAGAAACTTGCTCAATATAAAATTTGAATAAGGTTAGGGTACTTGCCTTGATAGTTGATTACCGTTACGAAGTATAGCTTACATTCTTATCTTTAATACAAAGTCCTATCATCAACAGAATTATTCTTTTAATTAGAATAATATAGCTTAACACATAATACTGCTTTAAACATGTAGTCACATAGTCATTTTAGTCAATAACACACATAAGAACGTATACCTAGTCAAACTATATAGGTTCGGATCAATTTCAGAAACAATTCGGTGTACCGACGGCTTTATCGGATAATTATCGAGTTTACTTTTAATTAAACTCTATTCTGTAGCCTTAGTATTGTTTTGAATAATTTAAATATCAGTCGTATTATTTTTCAGTGACTTATAATAATTTTCAAATAATTATTATCATTTATCATGATTTTTTAATCATTGAAATCATTTTTAAATAATTTAAATACTAAATAATCTTATTATCATTAATATTTAAATTAAATTATTAATGAAATCCTTGCCAAAATATTAAAGTTATTTATAATAACTCCAAATATTCTTAAAATATTTTTATTCCCCTTAAATGATTTTTAAAACATTTAAAATCATTTTTAAATAATTACCAGTTAATATTTAAATATTAATATATTATTCATTAAAATATTAAAAGTCATTTATTATTACTTAAAATGTTTTTAAATCATTTATATCCTTTTTAAATCAATAAAACCATTTTAAACTATTTATTTAATATAATTATTAAATAAATCTAATATCATTAATATTAAATTTTTAATGAAATTTACCTTAAAATATTAAAAGTTATGTTTTATAACTTAAAATATTTTCAAACCCTTTATTATTATTTAAAATAATTTTTAATATAATAAAATAATTTTTAATCAATTTATTTAATATCACTAATATTCAAATAAATAATAATAATAATGAAAAATATGTCAAATTATTAAAAGTTAATTTTTATAACTTTAAATAATTTTTAAAACTAATTTTGGAATTTTTAGAAATTATTGTCTATTTTTAAATGATTTTTAGAAATTAATTTAATTAAAATAAATAAATCTGTCGCTATAGCTTTTAGCGACAGAAAGTGTTGTCTAAGGTGTTCTTGAGCCTCAAGAACATTCAAAGTCAGTGATCGAGTTGCTAGGTTTGACCAACAATCATTCACTGGTCATGTTGTTTCTGGGCAAAATAAAGCTTTGATCTTGTAGTACTGATGTAGTACTACAAGAATCAACAATAAACAGGGTCATATTGTATCACACTAAGAAGATCTAAGCTTTCAAAGTGACTGTCAGAGTCGTTCTTCATTTTCTGGGTTACCCAGAAAATAAGAACAGTTCGTCTGGCCACTTTTGGGCTTCCACAACTTGCTATCCATGTAACCATTTGGGGTTTTAATGATCTCAGATTGTAGTACTCATGTCAAGGAAGAGATCTATTACACTTAATCAATCCAATTACATCACAATCATCAGATCCAAGCTGGTCAAACTATGTCAGAGGTCGTGGTCTTAAGCTTTCTGGGTTACCCAGAAAATGCAAACCGTGATCATATTAGCTACTTTGACCATCCACTAAATTCATCCTGTTTAACATTTATGTGGTCTAAAGACACAAGTATGTAGTCCATATAACATACTACAACTTAGATACAACAATAAGAACAAATCAACAAAAACCTAACAGATCTATGCACATGAACATCTTGTCAGACACAATCTGGGCAGTTTCTGGGTTACCCAGAATTGCTTGGTCATGGTCGGTCAACCGACTTTGACCATTAATAACTTGAGATATAAACATGATCTGACCTTGATTCAAGTTCCAGATCACAGTCCACATAACATACTACAACTACAACTTTTAAAACACTAAAACCATTAACGATCCCCGATCTATGAGGTCTGACATTCGACTGTCAGACAACATTTTTATATTTTTCCAAATTTTAAAATCTTCAATTTCGAGAATCTAGATGTTATAGATCTATAATATACCAACCCAGATAACTTATTAACATTTCATATAACATATTTCAACACAAAAACATAACTTTTAACATAACATGCAAGATCAGATTTTGGTCTAGGGTTTATACCTCACTTTGAACAAATCTTAAATCTGGGGTTCCTGATCTATTTTTTGGTGTGCTAGATACTTGATTGGGGACTGAAATACTTATGATTTTCGTGGGTCTAGAGAGTGAGAGACTTGGTTGAGGATAAGTGAACAAATGGGGCTAAAAGGTGAACTTTTCTCTCTCTAATTCTATATATATCTTGATTCAATGAACATGTCTGATGAAATGTGTCAAGACTTGGCTGATTTAAGTTGATTTTAGTCACATGGGTGATCTAGAGTTGTTGAGCAACTTAAGATATAGCAAGATTTGCAAGTTACCTTAATAAATAAATACAAAAAGGATATTTTAGACATTTTGCTCACATTTTTAATGGCTTTCTAGACATTCTATCTTAACCCTTAGGGTTTGACCCTTAGAGTTTAACCCTAAGGTTTTTGAAAAATTTAATTTTTTAGGATTTTTAATTAGGTTTTAAAATAAAAATTAAACTTTCTAAAAATGGAAATTAGGGTTTCTAATAATATTTAGGGTTTCTAGTTAATAATTAGAATTTCCCTAATTATCATTAAAATCTATAATACTTGTTATTAATCATATAAAACCATTGCCTCACAAATCTTACTATCCCATTTAAATTTTAAATTAGGGTTTATCAATTTAACCCTAAGGTTTTATCAAGCTACACTATAATTGACCAACCATTATCAGTATACACAGACAGTACATACTTATAGCACTGAAATATAATTAATAGTATATTATTATTCTCATTGCTTATTCAAAATCCAAAATTAGGGTTTTGAATCCGTAATGACACTTTACCTAATATATCCCATTATTAATTAAGTTAAAATAATTAACTTAATTAATCTTGATTAATTCATATAATAAAATACTTATTATAATAATTCTAAGAATCCTTTCTTATATTATTGAAATAATATATTAATCATATTTTCATAAAAAATAAATAATAAAATATTTTGACTATCATAATTAGTTTATTATAAGAATATAATTTATAATAATTAGCAATTCCTTTATCGAAAATTTTTATTTAAAATTATTCATGCAATAAATAAATATATATTTATCACATAAATACATATTCATTACCTTACACATATCCCCACATTATTTTGATAAAAATAATATAAAAAAAAATTTATATGCAAAATTTCTTATTTAATTATATAAAAATATTGGGTTATTACAGTCTCGCTCAAAGGTCATCCTGAATAGTGAGTTTGTTAGAGCTGGATCTGTCCCTGCGAGAATAACCCGGGGATCACTAACCAGAGCTGCGGTCAAACCCATGAAAAACTCATCCTCAGCAGGAGAATCTGGATCCTCCATAGGCTCCCCCTCGTCAGAGTCCACAATCGGAGATGAATGAGGCTCTGCTGTTGCAACTGCTGTCTCTGCCTCCAACTATACAGAATACTCCGTAGAACGGCCCGGATGGCTAACAGAGAAATCAACCCTCTCTCGATGAGTCCAACACTCATATACTCTGACCAAGTCGGCTGACGACATAGAAGAAGCCGACGTCCTCTGATCAGCAGCCCCCTCAAAACGGTGCAAACTCTGCAGCTGATCAAACTACTCCATGATAGCCAGACCATGATAAGTAGTCACTCCCCTCAAACCCGCTAGGGGCAAGTAATCCATGCCAGACGCATGAGTGATGAAGCTATATGAGGAGGCTAACCCTGAGCATGGCAAAATCACAAACGGATGATCAATATCTGACAAAAAGGACGACCATGTCGTGGCATCGGTACACTCCGCCGGCTTGAAAAGAGTATGACATAGATATATCATGGGAAAAATAATTCCCATGATGCCTGAAAGAGCCAATCGGTCGTATATGGGACATCAGCCATATGTACAACAAGACCGAACTACCCCTGAAGAACCCCTCCAGGTGGGTAATACAGTGAGTGGCTGACTGCAGCATCTCAGTCAATATCATCAGGATAATGGTACTACCCTGTCTAAGGGCCCTGACCGCGACTACCAATCCCACATCCAGATGATCCAAGAGAAGCGGGATATAGACGTATGCCACAACACACATCAGCAGAATGTCCACTTCTGGCTGCATGCCATGCCTCTGCTGAAATAACAAAATCCCCGGTATGGCGATCATAACTATCAATCTAGCCAAAGCGCTCAATCAAGAAGTCAATGGAGATCACATGCCCAGAAACGATCTCATCCAGGACTATACTCTGACGAAGACCGGACAACCAGATGAACGGTATCTGCATATCGCTAATAGCCGTCCGAGAGCATGACAACTCTAAGTCCAAGCCGATAAATCTCTAGTACTCCTCCTAGAATTGGCGTTAGCTCACGCCGTCCAAAATGGAACACCTACCTCTCAGATATCCAGCAGGATAATATGCCATCGATAAACCCAAATGGCACTTGAAATCTGTAAGGGCCAAAGAATGCCCCAACATCTAGTCCACTGTCCCCCTAGTTGAAAAGGGTAGACTATCATACCAGGACCTCAACAATACCGCCACCGCCGATGGTGGTCCATGCTCAATGCGGCTTACGGAAGATGACGCCATCTGTGTTGCTATACCACAAGACCGATCAAGGGTCAACTCACCTGTCTGAATGCATACATATAGCATAATACATGCATGATGACAAATATAAATATGATGCGATGGATAGAGAAGGATCATAAGTATCTACAACAAGTTATCTACTGCGGGCATCATCCCTATATCCTGATACAAAACAGAAAGGAGAATACAGGGAAATGGGGCACCACCACCCAACTACTACAGTGGTCTATCAAAATGATGGCACAACCGCCAAATAGCCAAAACTAGTGGTTGACCAAAAAGTATAGCTACAATCGCTATCAGAGGAAGTCGTAGACATCATTGTCAAAATGATCGACCTACTCCATCTCCTAGGTGGATACAAAACCGCTGCTGTCAGGCATGTCTGGACTGTATAAGGGAGGATCTGCCCCTATATAACCGCTGTTAAATGAACCTAAAGAGGGACCCGTTCCTGAGATGGATGGGTAAAAAAAAAAACCTCTGACGGATCTCGGCCAAGGTGCCTGATAAAGAAACGAGCCTAATCCAACTCCCTGGTCAGATCTGCTATCTGGTCCACATGAGTAGGCTCTCTAAGGAAAGCTATCCAGTTCATCATCATCACAGACCATGGCACCATGTCTGCCATGAACTGGGTAGCGCGAGTCTGAGCTCCAATAGTGCGAGGACTCCACCATCTGCTAAAGGCCTCCTGACTGTACTGGCCCTCTGATAAGGCGAAGCCATCTATGCCCTCCATAGAGATATCTGTCAATGGCACGGTCAATGGCCAATGATGCCAAGCAGGAGGAGCAATGGGAACGCGAATCTCCCTTGTAACGCTCCTAATAGCATGCTCTCCAAGATAGAGCTTATAGCCTCCCACAGTTAACAACGGAACTCTGTGGGTCGACAAAATAAACTCCCGGCCAGTAAGGACACCTCCCTCGAATCCGATGGCCAAAAACTCGGATGTATACGGCATCTAGGTGATCAAACTCGCCGTCAAAAGCTCAACTACAGACGAACGTGGGTGAATCCTGAACAATAGGGACCTCCGTCAAAGTGGAGTGATGCCATCTCCGCCCCCGAGGATAGGTCTCTAGACCTAGGGCAGAAGCGGGTCGTAGGCAAGGAAGCCTCTCAAATGCCCAAAGCTGATCATACAAATATCAAAAGTCCTCAGTGACCAAGACCGACAAAAATGAATGCTGAAATCACAAAGGTACAGAAAGATGTACTTACCAGCAGGAACGGGTAAAATCCTAACCAAGCCTCTGTCACACCCTCCGAAAGCAGGCGCATGCCCCGGAGAAAATAGGCAAAGGTATAGGAGCCCCAATCATAGTCACTGAGGTGCTCTACATGTTGAGTGGCGCTAATCAAGGCAAAGGACACAGTAGACGAGTTATCCGCCATGAAACAACCCCTGATGATCGACAAAAACAATCGCCTCAGAATGCAATCTCTAGCCCTCTGATCATCAGGCGGAGGCTGCTGCAAAGTCCCATCCTGGGCATCTATAATCAAGGGACCAGATCGGACCATCCGACCCTTGAATGCCATCGTCGGAACTCCCAGCAGGAACTGTACGACAGTGGGCGTAATGTCAGCCACGACAGGCACTGGCTCGCCCTCAAACTCAATGCCGATGATAAATCTGTAGGGTTTTCGGCACATAAACGCAGCGGAAATTAAAAATTTTTTGAAACCCTAAAACTGGATCCATGCGAAAAATATATTAATTCAGAGGTTAAGATTTGTTTTACCGATTATTCAAGCCTGAACGGAGACGATGGAGATTCTGGAACTGCTTCAAATCCTCAACGCAATCCAACGGAACTGCGCCTCTACGGTATCCACACGAACGTCCCGCGAATCGTCACACGATCTGCAGTAAGGAAAGCTGCGGTACTAGCCGTCAAGGATCTGGACTTTCAAAAATTTTCTCTCTAGTCTATCTCTAAGAGCGGCTAGGATTTTGATATCGATAATACCCTAAACGACTGATATATCATATATATAGCAGTTAAAGGAATTAACCAAAACCTAATCCAATTAAAAAAATAAAATTCAAATTTATATATATATATATATATATTATATCTTAATTAAGTCTTAATTAATATACATATATATATATATACAAATTATCCTATTAATTTAAATTCATAATTTAAATACTATCAATCATATTGATATATTTAAATCCATACAATTTAAATTAATTCCCTTTTAATTACGTTCTAAGTGTGTGACCCTATAGGTTATTATTATGTTGGCAATAATTTTAAAATCATATTATAAAATTATAAACAGTGAGCGGCATCTAGTAATGCATCACTGCTACCCAAATAATAATAAGATCGGTGATTCGATACAACCTTTTTCGTAACCAATGTTTCAATGTAATTTAATCCTTTTAATCTTGACATCCTAGATTAAACTCGAGGCATGGAATGTGTCATCCTCTTCATAATTTAATCTGAGTTTCCTTGATCGATGAGTAGACTATATGAAACAAATCACTATTTGAGTATGGCCATGCATTTCATAGTCCTACTTAATCAAGAGGCCTATGGATATCACCCCTAATATATAGGAGGGTTAAATTCCATCTAGATCACTCATATTCCTCACACGATTCATGATGTACCCAATAATCACCTTTATCGTCCACCCTATTAAAGGTGACCTTTGATGATATCAAAGTACATAATTTCTCGTATAGTAATATAGTAATTTCAGGTCGGAGGATCATTACATCATTGTCACTATGAGAATTGCTTATGACACTTTGCATAATGCTCCACGTAGAATTCTCATGGTGGGTCTGTCCAGTACATTGTTCTCTAACATGTACCTATGCATTGACTCAATATCTCATATATTTATGACCAATGAGATTTGGCCATCAGTCAATCCACATACTAGTCTCAATGTATCATTGTTGTCCCATTAACAATGACACTAGACTAGGGACATTTAAAAGTAATGATACTAATTGTAATTATATGATGTCATGTTCAAGTTACATTCTTGAAGCCATATAATTTGTATCACTATTCTAAGGACTTTTATTATGTTAACATTTATATAACGCAGTAAATAAAACCATAATAAAATAATTTATTTATTCAATCAAATATAATATCAAAAATGTTTAAGCAATTACATCAAAGAATTAGCCTCTAGGGCATAAACTCTAACAAAATCTCCAATCCATAGAAGTCATCATCACCTCGCAATCTAGCAAATGAAGGGACTGAGTTTGGTGGAACTAGCACTCAGATAAAGCCCTCATATACCCCTAGGGGCAATGGCAGGGAAGGATCAAGAAAAAGGTCTTAAATCCCCAGCCATCTACTATCTCCCTGTAATCTTCGTGCAGAGTGTGATATAGGGAATGCACGCTAAACCAGTTCCCTCGAGGCTGCGTAAAGCCAGGAACCTGCATCAAAAATCAACCCATGTCAAAAACCCGTGCCCCGTGAATGGCAAAAAGGAAGAAAAGAATCCAGAGAGAGGAAAAAATTCAAGTCACCTCATTGGCATGAAGATATCTCGAAGGATGGCAACTCAAGTCGCCCAACAACTCCTGCGTTTACACAACGATGCCAGGGACCTCCGCACATGGAGCCTGAGCGGGACCAGGAGCAACAAAAGGATCCTTCTCATCATCAATGTCAAGTGGCTGCTCGTCCTGTGCTGGACGAATCACCCCCTCCACTAATCTACAAGGCGTCCGAGCTGGACGGGGCTGAGGCACATCAGAAGCCCTCCTTCGTCTAATACCTGAGGAGACCCTGCTAGAACTGCCGGGTCTATCGCGATCCATCGCATACACCAATACTCCAAATCACCTCAGAAAGGGTGAGGTAAGTCTAAAACCTATGGATTATCATTTTAAATCAGTCAAGCATATATCTCTAGGTCCTAAGACATGCGTGGGTCAGTCAAAAATACCCAGTAAAAGTTAAAATTGCATGTTTTCAAAACCTAAAAGCTAAAAACCTGCATGGGTCAGTAAAAATATTCCTCACAGAGTCAAAAATGCATGTTTTTCGAAGGCTAAGATTTTGAATTTTTTTTGCTAGAGTCTCCTTTGTAAAATGGACTGTCCACATGCACACAGGCATGTCTAGGTGGCCATTCAGTAGCACACCTACCCAAAAATAGAAATAGTTCATATTTAGTGAAAAAAATCAAAATTCAACCTCACATGGTAGCCAAATTACCATGAACATTTTTTAGTTGAAAATTCAGGCTCACTAGACCTCAAAAAGGATGAGTAAACTGTTCAAAAAGAGCAGAAATTGACTGTCTCAGAACCTGAATTTTCTTACATCCAAACGTACATTACAGTAAGATATACATACATATGCAGTCAAATTTTTTTTTACAAGTCATATAGGCATACATTTTTCATACATTGCGTCTAAAAGCACCCTAGGTGGTTAGCATGCTTTTAACGGTCAAAAACTACGAAAAAAGCATGTAAAACGTTACCTGCGCTACGCTGAACGCGTAGGAACTGATGGATTCAGAAAATACCTATCCAAGCTTCGTAGATCTGAAAAAGAAGATCGAAAATCCATTTGAAACTCAAAACTGAAACTTGCAAAATGAAAATCCCGCAGCACATTAAATAGACCCGGTGGCCACACCCCCACCTGCGGCAGCCACACCCCCACCTGCGGCAGTCTAGGGTGGGTCCCACTCCCCCAGGCCCAGTCTGATTTGAGTCAAAATGGAGTTTTTATGTGCTGCCAAGTTAAATCTAAAGAAAAATCGTTACGCGATTGAGCGGTTTGTCCTGAAATCCTGCGTTTAAGCAGCGTAATCCTGACAGAAAGTGAAACCCCACGGAGACCCTTGGTATTCATCCCGGAGTCATGTCCGGGGATTAACAAAGCAAACTACGAAAAAACTGCACAAAAATTGCGTAAAACTGCCGAAAACTGCCACTTTCGAAGCATCGGGCACATACGATGACATTTCAGCCGTTGGCTCAGCCCCAACGAAGTTCAGGCATAGACCGAAGCCTATTTCAGCCGTTGGCTCAGCCCAAGCGAAGTTCAGGCATAGACCAAAGCCTATGTCAGCCGTTGGCACAACCTTCAGTGAAGCGTCGGGCACAGACCAATGACATTTCAGTCATTGGCTCAGCCCCAGCGAAGTTCGGTTATGGACCGAAGCCATTTTTTTCATTAGCTATACCCCAGCAAAGTTCAGGCACAGACCGAAGCCTATGTCTGCCGTTGGCACAACCCCAGCAAAGCATCGGGTACAGACCGATGACAGTTCAGCAGTTGGCTCAGCCCCAACGAAGTTCGGGTACAGACCAAAGCAGTTTCAACCGTTGGCTCAGCCCCAGTGAAGTTTGGGTATAGATCGAAGTAGTTTCAGCCGTTGGCATAACCCCAGTGAAGTTCGGGCACTGACCGAAGAAGTTTCAGTCGTTGGCACAACCCCAGTGAAGCGTCGGGTACTGACCGATGACATTTCAGCCGTTGGCACAACCCTAACAAAGTTTGGGCGTAGACCGAAGCCTATTTCTGCCGTTGGCTCAGCCCCAGTGAAGTTCGATTACGGACCGAAGCCATTTCCGTCGTTGGCTAAACCTTAGCGAAGTTCGGGCACAGACCGACCCCTATTTCAGCCGTTGGCTCATCCCCAGCGAAGTTCAATTTTGGACCGAAGCAAGTTCAATCGTTGGCCCCCTTCCAGCTAAGTTCGGGTACAGACCAAAGGTAGTCCAGCCATTGGCTCAACCCCAATGACGCTTCATCCGTCGGCTCAGCCCCAGCCAAGCATCGGGAGTGATCCGGTGACAGAGGCAATTTCAATAATCCATCGCTAATGATGGAATTTGTTATACACATCCTCAAAGGGATCATTGGGGTAGTATCAATCATATCAACCTCATCAGAATCTGCAAGGCTATCGCAGATGACGTCATCCCCAGCGGATCTAGATGAGAATAATCTGTGATAGCTCATCTTCGACAATCTCATCACCATCAAAGTTAAACAGGTTATCGTGAATAACGTCATCCCCAGCAGAAAATGACAGAAATAACTCGCAGTAACCTACTAATAACAGCAATGGCTGTCTAGGACAGCGTTATCTCCAGCAGATAGATGACGTAAGCTGCCAAGAGTAGCCCCGTTCCACACAAAGACACCCAGCCATGACGACATCTATGGCATTTGTCTTATTTCCAGTGCCTACTAATCTTTATCCTGTCCATTCCACTACATTGCATGGACATGATAAAGAGGGGCATCTGTAGACACTCAAAATTTTCCTTGCCCCAATACTAACACTGTAGAAGGGCAAAACCGTTAATCAAGCCGACCCCGATCTCGATACTGGATGTCCAATCTAAATCCGGCCACCAATGCTGGTCATCCATATTAAATCCGATCATCAATGTCGGTATTCCAGCCAGCTTCAATAGTCAATCGGACTGTCAATCCAGCTCCGATAGTAAATCGAACCGTTCATCCAGCTCCGATCTTTAATCGGACCATTCATCCAACTTTGATAGTTAATCGGACCGTTCATCCAGCTCTGATCGTCAATCGGACTGTCAATTCAACTCCGATAGTCAATCGGACCGTCAATCCAACTTTGATAGTCAATCGGACCGTCAATCCAGCTTCGATAGTCAATCGAACCATTCATCCAACTCTGATAGTCAATCGGACAGTAAATTCAACTCCGATAGTCAATTGGACCGTCAATCTAGCTTCGATAGTCAATCAGACCGTTCATCCAACTATGATAGTCAATCGGACTTTTTATTCAACTCTAATAGTTAATCGGATCGTTCATCCAGCTATGATCGTCAATCGGACCGTTCATACAACTCCGATAGTCAATCGAACCGTTCATTCAACTCCGATAGTCAATCAGACCGTTCATCCAACTTCGATCGTCAATCAGACTGTTCATCCAACTTCGATAGTTAATCGGACTGTTCATTCAACTCCGATAGTCAATCAAACCGTTCATCCAGCTCTGATCGTCAATCGGACTGTTCATCCAACTCCGATAGTCAATCGAACCGTTCATTTAACTCTAATAGTCAATTGGACCGCTCATCCAGCTCCGATCATTGATCGGATCGTTCATCCAACTCCGATAGTCAATCAGACCGTTCATTCAACTCCGATAGTCAATCGGACCGTTCATCCAGCTCTGATAGTCAATAGGACTGTCAGATCAACCCCGATCTCAATATCAGGCTATCAGATCAACCTTGACATCAACACAGGACAAGTCAAGTCATCCCCGGTCTCAGCCCGGGAAGTACAGATCGGCCCCGGCATCAATCTGGGAAGTACAGTTCAGCCCCAGAGATAACCCTGGGAAGCCAGATTCACCAAGGACACCCCGGGAGGGGTAAAACGGTCATTTTACCAACTCTCATCTGATTCTGTCAAACTCAAGCTGAATTGATGCCATCGAAGTTAGAATGAAGCATAACGACGATCTCGAGTGCAAACAGCGCAAGACAGCTCAACGGATAAACTACGGAGAGTCGAAGACCTGGTTATGAACTTGTCTTCTTGGACCCGAAAAATGTTTTTTCCCATGTCATTGCGACACTCTCGGCAAGGGCTTTCCGAAAAGGTATCGCATGCCTCAAACGGACGCTCCGATCAAAAGTTAGAAAGTTTCGACTTCGACTGCGAGTTGTCCGGAGTGCACGTACTTCGAGATGACGTAACCCAGCACTGCGAGCCCCACTAGGGGAGCCGCACCTCTACCTGCGATAACTACAGATAGAGTGGAGGCTCCCTGACCTATAAATAAAGGTCCACCCCCTTCATTTTCAACTTTGGAAACGCAGCGAGGCCCTGTCAGTTTGATTTTCTGACTTCTACACCTCTTTCAAACCCAAATATTTTCACTCCAACATGTAGATATACCCATATACTATCACAAATCAGAAAATAATAGGTAAATTTGGACGTATAGAGCCTACGATTCGATAAAAAGCCCGTTTAGTAGTCCATTGTAAGTATTTTCACAATCAGAAAGTGAATACTACTTCTTCGTACTTTTATACACTTGCACGTTAAGTTTCGTTTTCTAAAAATTCCCGAAACTTAGTTCTGTGGCCGTTTTCGTCAAAAATTGGTACATTTTTGTACATAAACTGATTTTTTGGCATTTCTATAACTCGAATTGACGTTCCAGCAGCCTCAATGCACTAGCGCACACATTCTGGCAACCTCGCCGGACTGGGTTATCTTCTCAGTCTGGGTTTGGCCCTTTTTTATATATATTCAACTTTATATGTACTAACATTTCAATTCTGTCAAGCCCGGATATCAAATCCAAGGTAGTTTACCACTTTTATATATATTTACACATATATGAGCGATTTTCACCAACAATGGTCCTCGTACCAGTCCTGGTTGACTACATTTCTGTTAATATATATATATATATATATATATATATATATATATATATATATTTCAATTCAGTCCGAACACTGGCGTGAAAATCCATCGCCCTTTATTCTGCTTTTGCACTCTTGCCATATTGGGTTCTCTCCCAGTCACTGGTTGACTATTTTTTTGCAATTTACATTCCTGTTTGGCTTGTATTATTTCGTGGCCTTTATAGTGTTTTTGCATACTTCACCATTACTAGGTTATCTTCCCAGTCCCTAGTTGACTACTTTTCTGTACATTTATATTTCAGTTCGGCCTGGATTATTCCGTGGCTTTTTTACTGCTTTTATATATACTTATGCATATGTAAGCAGCCTTCACCATCACTGGTCATCTCTCCAGTCTTGGTTGACTACGTTTCTATCAATATATATATATATATTTCAATTCTAGTTCGGGCACCGGCGTGAAAACCCATCGCCCTTTACAACTTTTATATATATAACTGTATATATACTGCTTTACTCGCTTTCCATTCAACTGCTGCTTTAAATATTCATTTTATATGAATTGGCACTGACATATCTACGGGCGGACTAGATTTATTTAAATCTCGCAAATTCTAGTTTTCAAACTGTTCAAACGGGTACAGACCAAACCGGAAAGCTAGAATGGCTGAGATTTCCTTACATCTAGCTTTCTTTCTAGTTTTCGTCATAAAAGCCACCTCGCGTCCCTTAGATCGCTATCTAGTTGGAATGAGACGCTTTGGCCGTGCGGACCGGGATTTACTGAATGAATCCTCGATTTGGCTATCTTGGGATATTTATCTATTTCTGTGCAAATTTGAACTGTGCAGGTTTTGGATACTCATATGTGAGCCTAGGAATCGTGGGATTAACGATCAAACTAATCAGAATCTGATTCCCACGATGGACAAACTCTGATTTACAGATGTACCCTGCCAGTTTTTCTGTAGAAATGTACTTGTAAACAGACCTTAAAAAGGTTATCCGAATTTAAGGTCTCAATATAATAAAAAATATAGTTTGTCGTGTCAGCGTCCCTTCGATGGTTTTTATGCCCATGAGGAGATCGACACTTGTCTATTTCTATGGTCAAGGATGCTTAGCAGCCCGACAAATCACCATTTGCATGCAGCCTTAAGGCTATAAAGATAAAATTGAAAGTGGCGATATGTTTCAATTCCTATGCTAGGGTAAGGGTTTTATAAACCAGCTTTCAAAACATCATTTTCAAATCAAAAGAAAAGCTTTTCATTGAAATCAACAAATGCTTTTGCAAATCAAATCAAAGACTGATTTTTAAATCAAATCAAATCAAATCCTTCGTATATAAGTTCAACGAAGCCTGTCAAAGCTTTGAAATCAAATCAACATAGGCCCAATTTTCAAATAGCATTCACTCACGCATTCACGTTTTAAAGGGAAATATTAAAAATATGCGGCACCGTGTTTACACGGAAGTTGTGGGGTGCCTAACACCTTCCCCACACTTAACCAAGCCCCTGAACTCAAACTTTATTTTCAAAGATCAAGTTTTGACAGTGTCTAGCAATTGGGCCTCTTTCAAACAAAAATTGGTTGAGTTGGTACAACCATTTTCAAATTTACCAACTGGCGACTCTGTAAAACGTTCAAATTGTCGACATGATACATGTTGGCCTTTTTCCTAAACAACCTTTTAAAACCTTTTTCGTAATAAAAAGAATAAAGGTAGAGATAACTTAGGAAGAGGGATTAAAAATTCTGGGTTGTGACCCGACCCGCAGAAATTTTAAACCGTCGTCGACAATGGTATTATGAGAGGGTCCTAGCAGGTATAGGAAAACCATTCTCTGAAATGATCAAGCACGGTGAAATGGCAGAAATGGGGCTCAAATTCGGGAAGATAAAAGATCTGACCGCCCTTAAAGCTGTTGCTGAACATATCCATTCCAGAAATTATGGGAGTAATCCCCGGCGGGTACACAAGAAGAAAGACGAAGAAGTGTCCTTAGTATTGCAAGGACAAAATCCAAGGGGTGAATCAAACATTATGCCCATTCAAAGGAGGAACTATACCCCTTTCCAAGCTGCAGCCGAGCCTTCAAACCCTCCATTTCAGAAAAATATAGAGATCAGACGGCGAAGAACTTTCAACCCTCTAAGGGATTCACTTAAAAACGTATTCAAACTTCTGACAGCTCAAAAGAGGATTGTCTAACTCCTCCCACCAACCAACACTAATGGGCGAAATTTTGATCCAAGCAAGAAGTGTGCTTATCATTCTGGATCTCCAGGCCATGACACCCAAGACTATTGGTCCCTCAAGCACAAGATTCAAGACTTGATTGACAATGGAGAGATTGTGGTAACAAAGCCTGAGCAACCTCATGTGCAGGACAATCCTCTCCCACAGCATAAAGAGGAAAATGTCAACATGATCAGCACCACCAGTGGAGAAGGATCCAAATACCCCTGTTATGTGGGAGAATCAATTCCATCCAGCAATAGCACCCCGAATAGTTGGGAAGTTTCAGAAAGGCGGTTCCTGATAGAACAGGAAATCAAATCTATCAAAGAACAAATCGAACAATTAGTAGAATTGGTCATCTATCAGCATTAGATCACCAGAAAGACGATCAAACGGGCCAACCAGTTTGACATCGATTGTCCTCCCACACCGGAGATCAACTCCGGGCAGGATCTTAGCCAGTCTCATGATCAGGAACCCTGGACTGACAAGGGGGTCGAAGAAGCGAGTGTCTAAACTAGTAGGAAATTCCTATTTCAAAGGAATTTCACCAACCTAAACCAGTCAATGGAGGAAATACTCCAGATGCTAATCAGCGAGGGAATGGTTACAGACTTGTTACCTCCATTAAACCATGAAGCCAGAAATTCAAACCTGACCAAATATATCAATACCATTCTAATTCACCTGGCCATGATACTGAAGATTGTTGGGACCTTCGTAACCTGATTTAAGACATGATTGAAAAAGTTGACTTGATAAGGGGAAATCAAATTCTCGATCTGCCAGATAACGACACTCTCTAGATCCCCACTGTATGGAACCAGAACACAGTGGCTGTCATATCCTGCGATAAGGAGTCGACCCTCAAACCCTTAGTACTTTCAAGGAGAGGGGTCCAAGAAACATCGAATCTCGTGAAGGTGGATGCACCCGAACCTCTGATCGTTCCCTTCAGACCTCAATATCCAATCATTAGTCTAAAGAGGGTCCCGTGGAACTACGAGAATGATGAAGGTTCCACTTAAAACAACATTGCTATCGTCCCAAAGAACAATCCATTATACCTGCCTCAGGGGGTGATTAAACCGATCACTAAAGCCAAAATAAAGGTGACTGACGAGAAAATCAATGAGTTCCTCAAACAGATGGGACACCATAAAATTAAAATAGTGCAGAGCTTGAAGGATGCACCCAAGCAAATTTCCATCCTTGATCTGGTCTTCTCATCGGTGGATCATTACAACATTCTAGTGAAAGTACTGGAAGAAGCCCATCTGCCAAAGACAGTGGATGCTGAGAAATTCCGTCACGTGGTGGAACACATTTTCAATAATAATGTGATATCTTTCACTGACGATGATATCCCTGTAGAGGGAACGGGCCATCATAAGTCCCTGCATATAGCTGTGATATCTTCTTGGTATGTGATCGAAGGAGTGCTCATAGATGGAGTATCATCCCTCAACATCTGTCCCTACAATACCCTGGAATGATTGAAGATCAACCCGAACCTGATCAAAAGCAGCCATGTGGTCATCCGGGCTTTCGATGGATCGCGACGCCAAGATATGGGAGAAATAGAGCTTCCCCTGGAAGTTGGTCCGCACACTTTCTACGTATCCTTTCAGGTGCTCAACATTGCCACTAGATATAACCTGCTGCTAGGCAGACCTTGGATTCATATGGCAGGGGCAGTGCCATCAACCCGTACATCAATAGCTCAAATACATTATCAATGGCAACCTCATCACCGTCAATGCCTAACTAGAATACTCTGTCTGCATATAAGGAGACATGCCAGTGATCAGCCTGGACGCGAGGATTGAACCTGCAAGTTTTCAAGCCTTAGAGGTGAGCGATACCTAGTATCTACCTATCAGGGAACTAGCTCTGAAGTCTAAGGTCTCCACGAAGTAATGACAGTGGGCCAAGAAAAGGTATCTTTGGGTTTCCAACCTGGAAAGGGGTTAGGAAAGAATCAGCAAGGTATCAAGAGTCCCGTGCAAATCTCGAGTCAGACTGGGAGAGCCGGATTGGGATTCTCTTTTGGGTCAAACCACCAGAACCCACATAAGCATCCCAAGGCACATGCTTCCACAATTCTACTGTGATAACCCGAGAAATTATAAAATATTAAATGATTAGAATAAAGGTTAAAGAATAAAATCTAGATAAAATTTGAGGATTTATTTAAAATTTTTAAATAAAACCTATATGGTTTGCTATTCGAATGAGAATAGAGAAAGTATGGGTTACAAAACTCCAAACCCTAGAAAGGAGTTATATGTATTTGAAGGAATGTTATGAATAAGGTATTGTGATACCTATAAATTTGATGTGAACTGAATAGTATAAGAAATATTATAATGATGTATGTGGAAATTTTATTAATTAAAATTCACATGAAGAGATACTATGAGGTTAAACGAAGATGAGTATATGTATAGAAAGATATATATATATATATATATATATATATATACACACTTAGTAAGGGGATATATATTTTAGCAACAGGAATGATGAATTAAGTTAAGGATATGAGAATCCAGATAAAACTTGTTAATAATTAGCATAGCTTGAATGTTGGCCTTGACTGACAAATAAGAAGATGAATAAGCATGGAGCTATTAGCTAATATAATTAGCAATAAAAATAGAGTAAGTTAAAACTCAAAATTTGAGTTAGAGATAGAATTTTGAAGCACGGACTGCTCGGTTGCGTCCGAAACGTCAAGTTTAGTCAGAAAGGACAATAAACACAAAATGTGTAAGGGTTTGACTTTTTGGTCAAAGTCAAACAGTTGACTTCTATGGAGAAAAGTCTAATTGGGTTATGAAAGTAAAGTGGTATTCTTGATTTATGAAATGTGTAATAGTCCAAGTAGTAAGTGATGCTAGTGGGCTAGCCTAATTGGATGAATAATCAAGCCCACTAATTTTATTGAAGGTAGACTTGAATGACATTAGTTAAATTAATTGACTTAGCCCAACATGTGGAATTAATAAGTAGTAGCCCAAGTATTGAATAAATGAACTTAACTACTAGTGGCCCAAATTAATTAATTGTGAGTTCGAACATTAATTAAAGAGGCCCAAACCTTGGTCCATGAAAGAAAGGACTTTAAATCATTAAAGTAAGTATATAACACAATAAAAATAAATCTTTAATGGGAGAAAAAGGGAGCATGGCCGGCCACTTGAGGATAAAATAGGGAGAAAATGCAACTTTTGTCAAGCTTGCCTAATATCTTGGTTATAATCTTTTGAAACCATCACCCAAGACATTTGTCACTCTCTTAGCATGTCCAACACTTATGTTTAGTGACTAAGCAACCAAGTAATAATTAAGAAAGAGAGTTAGTGGAAGAATACTTACACTTTCAATTATACCAACTCCACTCACTTCATTTGAATCCTTACACTTCCAAGCTCCTAAGCTAGAGAAAGAAAAAGAAAATATAGAGAGAGAAAGAGAGAGAGAGGTTAGGCCACTTCAAGAGGGAGAAGAGGGTCTTGATCTTCAGGCATGATAAGTATCTAAGCTACTTTGGGAAGATAAGAAAGATAACAAGAAGAACTAGGTATTGATTCTCATCATTTTCTAAGTTTAGATTACTTATTTGTTGGGTTTTGATGAAACAAAGAGCCTTAAGTTTGATCTTTAAAAACTCCTCATCTATATGTGTATAAGTGTTTTATATGTGGATTAAAACATTTTTGAAGTTGAAAGTTAGATCAAAAGAGAGATTTGCACCAAATGGGTAGAGAAAAGCTCATGCATGCATGCACTAGGTAACTTTATGTTAGATTCTTATGATGCATGTTGAATATGGTTAATATCATGATTAGAGTGTTAGATCTTGAGTTTAACAAATGAGACTTGTGGATTTATATGAGTTCATGTGATGAGATTTGGAAAAAAGGAAGTTAGATGGATTTTCGAAGAAATATTTATTTAACTAGTATGCTATAACATGTGCATGTTGAAATCTACAAGTTATATTTGAGATTTTTTTTCTAGGTATGCTAGATGCATGAGTTAAGGGCAAAACCCCTTTGGAATCACTCAAATATGTTTTAAAATGAGCAAGTTATGAACTAAATCCCAAACTACCCAACTGTTGTGAACATGCTACTGATCAGTCACTTTTGGACTATTTTCGGTAACTAAAACAAACTCAAATTTGGTGTTTGATATATGAAAAATGTAGTTCAGGGAAAATACAAATCCAAAGATATCAAATGGACCTAAATTCGAGATGTAGATCTCGAGATATGAGCGTTTCAGTAAAGGACCACAAATCTGAAAAACTGAACCAATTGTTGTAAAAGTCCTTGCTGATCAGTCACTTTGACACTAATTTCTGGGACCTAAACAGAACAGAATTTGATGTTTGATAAATTTAAGTTGGATTTCAGGAAGATATGAATCCAACGCCTCTGACGGAACCTAAATCCGAGTTGTAGACTTCGTTCTACAAGCGTTTCCGTGAAGGACCCCAAATCTAAAATTTTGAGCGAAAATTAGAAGTAACAATATGAAGCGAAATGAAAGTGAGTTATTATAATAAATAATTTTAAAGCCACTAATGGGCTAGTAAGTTAATTACATATAAAGTGAAATGTAATTAATTATTTAATTATTATTTAAATGATGATAAGTAATAATTAAAATGAGTTAGTGTTAATAAAATAACTATTTATTATTTAATTAAGATTAAGTAATAGTTTGAGTTAATCAATTAATTAATTATTATTTAATTAATATTAAATAATGATTAAAGTGTACTTAAGTAAGATTAAGTAATAATGAAGTAATTACTTACTTACTTTGACATGAAAGTTTATAGAATGAATTATTTATTATTTAAATAATAAATAAAGATGAATGTTAATTAATTATTCTTTTAATAATAATAAGGAATGATTAAAGAAGAATGAAGTGAATAAATCAATTTTTATTTATTCAAGGATGAGGGATTTATTAATTATTATTTAAAGACAAATAATAATTTAATTATCTATTATTTAATTGACATTAAATAATGAGGAGTTATAATTGATTATTAGTAAGTAATAACTAAAGGTAAATAGTTAATTACTATTTAACAAATATTAAATAGTAATCGAAGGAAGAGGGAGTTAACAATTGAAGGAAATTAAATAATTCCTTAATTAAACAATTATAATAAATTGTTTAAAGATCTAATAAGTGTTTATCACTTAAGAAAAGCCTTATTAAATATTAAATCATTAACCTAAGATCAATTAAATATCTTATAGGATTAATGATAGTACATTAGATGTATGTACCTTGTGATTGTATTATTGGTTAGATAATAATACGAGTAAGCGTATTAATGAACAATTATACGCAGTACTAATTGATATATCTACATTATCAATGTTAGGTCATTCAAAGAGTGTTAATTAAAGCTAGTAAGCTGTAGCTCGTCAAACAGGCAAGTTTTCTAACTCAAACTCGAGTTATTATTTTTCAAGCATGTTGGTGGATAAATATTGTTGATTATTCCACATCCTGATGAATTATTGTGAATAGCACTTTGTGCAATTGAATTCCTGTTCTACTATTTATTGAACTGTGAATGGATTAAAGTTCTTTTATTCATGAACTGCTCATGAGATAGATCTATGCTAGTTGTGTCAGCTAGATCAAGCATGTTTAAAATTTGTTAACTTTAATTCATTTTGAAGACTTAGTGCATGTTGCGTATGTTTATTAGGTATGAAAAGCTGATCACCTTCATTACCATAGGGTTCAGTTGAATTTGTTCATATTCATTGTTGGCCATTCATCATTATTGACTCAGTTATTCAATTATGAAAAATTGATTTATATTCTTTCACAACTATCATATTTTTGAAAGTTTGTTAGCTTACTATTCTTTTCAATCATGATATATCTTCATTTGAACTTAAACTTGCTGGGCAAACTTGTTGCTCACCCTTGCTATATCATGATAACCAATTTCAGATTAATACGAAGGCTTGAAGAAGGACAGAAACAAGAGCAAAAGTACAATAGTACAATATTGTTATGTACGAATAACTATTTAGTTATCTTATGTAAACCTTTTATAATTTTAAAGGTATGTATTTAGTTAAGGTTAATAAACTTGGGAAAATATTATAGATTCATGTGAAATAAACAATATATGTTTATTAGTTTCGCATTAGATGATAGAATATATATGATAATGAAGTACCGTAACGTACCAAGTCCGAGGTTAGAGAACCCGGGTTTGGGGGCGTCATAGGTTGGTATCAGAGCTGTAGGTTATAAACCTTAGGTAGGATTACCTTAAGCTATAACTGCAGAGATGAGGATGATGAATAAACTCAAATAGAGTTAAAGTGATAAGAGATGAATTCAGGAAATTCATCATTAAGATAAGAAGATGATAAATAAGATTCAAAGAAGAATCTTTAAGAATTATAAGATAAGAATCTGGAGTTACCTGACTCCAATAGTAAAGATAAAAAGTGATAATAAATAGACAAAATCTATAAGATGAAAAGTATAAAATCATAATATAATATGATTAAGGGGAAATAAGATCGTAAAATAAAATGATCATGAGATAGAAAAGAATCGTAATATAATACGATTATATGATAAGATCACAACGTGATCTGATGAGGTCATAAGAGGACAAATAATCAATCTATTGATTGAAGACTTTATAACAGAATGGCTATACAAATATGGTACTATGAAATAGTACGAGATAAACTCACGAAGAGTTATAAATGATGAGATATAAAAAAAAATATGTATCAAGCATAGAGCGAGAAGTTATGAGCAAGATAGAGTTATGTGGGATTCAATTGAGGACTCATGTTAGCAGTTGAGTTGCATGATTCCTTGTATGGGCGGGGAATTTATGCTTGGTTTTAGAACCACTTAGCTTCCTATATTGATATAGGTGGTTGAGTTGAACAATTTCTTGTATGGGCAGGGAGTTGTCCTTGGTTTAACAAACTGCTTAGCTTCCTGTATTAATTAGTGGTTGAGTTGACCAATTCCTTGTATGGGCAGGGGATTGTGTTTGGTTCGACAACCACTTAGCTTCTTACACTGATAATCATTGAAATGTTGGTGTCGCTGCTATTCGCTATACGTATGTTGAGAAGATGATTCTTTTCTCATGTGTATAACGAATAGGTAGAGAATATAAAATTAGATGCGAGTTCTTAAAACTCATACTTATGGTAAGTTCGTGACTCATAATTGTATGGTATGTTTTTGAACCCCTAAGTGTATAGACAGTTCCTGATTGGTTCTTGAACTACGTATTGCTAGGATAAGTTCCTAAACTCATATTATTGTGGTAAGTTTCGGAACTCATAACGTGTGGTATGTTTGATGAACTATACTGGGGTATAGAAAAGTGATGGATGAAGAATGAAGAATTGTTAAATTCTAATGGTGATAGAATAGATAGAATGATTAAGCAATTGATCATTAGAGGAATTAAAGTTGATGATGGAAGCATAGGTATTCCAAATCTTTTAGCTATGCTAGACTTCAAATTTTTGACATCAAGCTAAATTCGCACTGATGTGCCTTTTGAAATAAAATATATTTTTGTTATCAGCAACACATGGTTACAATTGTGTAGAAGTGGGCTTCGTACCACT
Organism: Panax stipuleanatus; assembly: GCA_020205555.1. Lineage (NCBI taxonomy): Eukaryota > Viridiplantae > Streptophyta > Magnoliopsida > Apiales > Araliaceae > Panax > Panax stipuleanatus. Next base: position 90,254,200 of record CM035123.1, read on the forward strand.
AACACATCGTTACCTGTTGCGGCACGATAACATCAAAAATGATTTTGCAATGGTTTTGAACTGTTTAAAGAATAGTTTACGCTAATTGTTTCGACTAGAAAAAAATAATTTGAGATGTCAAAATATATTTCATATATCATCAATGCATCATGAAACCTGATACAGAATGATAAAAATGATAGAGTTATCAATGCAGAATTACCTAGCGTGGATGTGATTTAAGGATCGTCAGGCCACTATGGTACGATGTAGTATGATGAGCCACAAAAGACAAAATCCTCAAACGGACTGTGAATATAGTGCGGTATCATGATGTCATAAAATAATTTTCTAAATTTTAAAGAAAAGTTGAGTGCCAATTAGATTTGGCCAGATATATGTCTCGATTGATGTTCGAATTATTGGTATACGCCTACGCTAATTGATTCAGCTAGACAAATGGTTATGAATCCTCAGAGGAGGAAATTATAAAGGTTAAATGAATAACCTAGTTTTGATAAACAGAATGAGAAGTGATTAGTAGATTGTAATTTCGAGGACGAAATTCTTAGAAGAAGGGGTGAATGTGATAACCAGAGAAATTATAAAATCTTGAATGATTAAAATAAAGGTTAAAGAATAAAACCTAGATGAGAATTTAAGGATTTATTTAAAATTTTCAAATAAAACCTATATGGTTTGCTATTCGAATGAGAATAGAGAAAGTATTTGTTACAAAACTCCAAACCCTAGAAAGGAGTTATATGTATTTGAAGGAATGTTATGAATAAGGTATTGTGATACCTATAAATTTGATGTGAACTGAATAGTATAAGAAATGTTATAATGATGCATGTGGAAATTTTATTAATTAAAATTCACTTGAAGAGATACTATGAGGTTAAATGAAGATGAGTATATATATATATATATATATATATATATATATATATATATATATATATATATATATATATATATATAGGTAGTAAGGTGCTATATATTTTAGCAAGAGAAATGATGAATTAAGTTAAGGATATGTGAATCCAGATAAAACTATGTTAGTAATTAGCATAGCTTGAATGTTGGCCTTGACTGACAAATAAAAAGATGAATAAGCATGGAGCTATTAACTAATATGATTAGCAATAAAAATGGAGTAAGTTAAAACTCAAAATTTGAGTTAGAAATAGAATTTTGAAGCACAGACTGCTCGGTTGAGTCCGAAACGTCAAGTTTAGTCAGAAATGATAATAAACACAAAATGTGTAAGGATTTGACTTTTTGGTCAAAGTCAAACAGTTGACTTCTATGGAGAAAAGTCTAATTGAGTTATGAAAGTAAAGTGATATTCTTGATTTATGAGAATGTGTAATAGTCCAAGTAGTAAGTGATACTAGTGGGCTAGCCCAATTGGATGAATAATCAAGCCCACTAATTTTATTGGAGGTAGACTTGAATGACATTAGTTAAATTAATTAACTTAGCCTAACATGTGGAATTAATAAGTAGTAGCCCAAGTATTGAATAAATGAACTTGACTACTAGTGACCCAAATTAATTAATTGTGAGCCCAAACATTAATTAAAGAGGCCCAAACCTTGGTCCATGAAAGAAAGGACTTTAAATCATTAAAGTAAGTAGATAACACAATAAAAATATATCTTTAATGGGAGAAAAAGGGAGCAATGGCCGGCCACTTGAGGGCAAAATGGAGAGAAAATGCAACTTTTGTCAAGCTTGCCCAAAATCTTGGTTATAATCTTTTGAAACCATCACCCAAGACATTTGTCACTTTCCTAGCATGTCCAACACTTATGTTTAGTGAGTAAGCAACCTAGTAATGATTAAAAAAGAGAGTTAGTGGAAGAATACTTACACTTTTAATTATACCAACTCTACTCACTTTATTTGAATCCTTACACTTCCAAGCTCCTTAGCTAGAGAAAAAAAAAGAAAATATAGAGAGAGAAAGAGAGAGAGAGAGAGGTTCAGCCACTTCAAGAGGGAGAAGAAGGTCTTGATCTTCATGCATGCTAAGTATCTAAGCTACTTTGGGAAGATAAGAAGGATAGCAAGAAGAACTAGGTATTGATTCTCATCATTTTATAAGTTTAGATTACTTATTTGTTGGGTTTTGATGAAACAAAGAGCCTTAAGTTTGATCTTTAAAAACTTTTCATCTATATGTGTATATATGTTTTATATATGGATTAAAATATTTTTGAAGTTGAAAGTTAGATCAAAAAAGAGATTTATACCAAATGGGTAGAGAAAAGCTTATGCATGCATGCACTAGGTAACTTTATTTTAGATTCTTGTGATGCATGTTGAATATGGTTAATATCGTGATTAGAGTGTTAGATCTTGAGTTTAACAAATGAGACTTGTGGTTTATATGAGTTCGTGTGATGAGATTTGGAAAAAAGGAAGTTAGATGGATTTTTGAAGAAATTTTTATTTAACTAGTATGCTATAACATGTGCATGTTGAAATCTACAAGTTACATTTGAGGTTTTCTTTCTTGGTATGCTAGATGCATGAGTTAAGGGAAAAACCCCTTTGGAATCTCTTAAATATGTTTTAAAATGAGCAAGTTATGAACTAAATTCTAAACTACCCAACTGTTGTGAATAAGCTACTGATCAGTCACTTTTGGACTATTTTCAGTAACCAAAACAAATTCAAATTTGGTGTTTGATATATCAAAAATATAGTTTGGGAAAATACGAATCCAACTATACCAAATGAACCTAAATCCGAGATGTAGATCTCGAGATATGAGCGTTTCAGTAAAGGACCCCAAATCTGGAAAACGAATCAACTGTTGTAAAAGTCCTTGCTGATTAGTCACTTTGACACTGATTTCCAGGACCTAAACAGAACAGAATTTAATGTTTGATAAATGGAAGTTGGATTTTAGGAAGATACCAATTCAACACCTTTGACGGAACCTAAATCCGAGTTGTAGACTTTGTTCTACAAGCGTTTCCGTGAAGGACCCCCAAATCTAAAATTTTAGGCGAAAATTAGAGTAACAATTTGAAGCGAAATGAAAGTGAGTTATTATAATAAATAACTTTAAAGCCACTAATGGGCTAGTAAGTTATTTACATATAAAGTGAAATGGAATTAATTATTTAATTATTATTTAATTGATGATAAGTAATAATTAAAATGAGTTAGTGCTAATAAAATAACTATTTATTATTTAATTAAGATTAAATAATAATTTGAGTTAATCAATTAATTAATTATTATTTAATTAATATTAAATAATGATTATAGAGTACTTAAGTAAGATTAAGTAATAATGAAGTAATTACTTACTTACTTTGACATGAAAGTTTATAGAATTAATTATTTATTATTTAAATAATAAATAAAGATGAATGTTAATTAATTATTCTTTTAATAATAATAAGGAATGATTAAAGAAGAATGAAGTGAATAAATTAATTTTTATTTATTCAAGGATGAGGGATTTATTAATTATTATTTAAAGACAAATAATAATTTAATTATCTATTATTTAATTGACATTAAATAATGAGGAGTTATAATTGATTATTAGTAAGTAATAACTAAAGGTAAATAGTTAATTACTATTTAACAAATATTAAATAGTAATCGAAGGAAGAGGGAGTTAACAATTGAAGGAAATTAAATAATTCCTTAATTAAACAATTATAATAAATTGTTTAAAGATCTAATAAGTGTTTATCACTTAAGAAAAGCCTTATTAAATATTAAATCATTAACCTAAGATCAATTAAATATCTTATAGGATTAATGATAGTACATTAGATGTATGTACCTTGTGATTGTATTATTGGTTAGATAATAATACGAGTAAGCGTATTAATGAACAATTATACGCAGTACTAATTGATAGATCTACATTATCAATGTTAGGTCATTCAAAGAGTGTTAATTAAAGCTAGTAAGCTGTAGCTCGTCAAACAGGCAAGTTTTCTAACTCAAACTCGAGTTATTATTTTTCAAGCATGTTGGTGGATAAATATTGTTGATTATTCCACATCCTGATGAATTATTGTGAATCGCACTTTGTGCAATTGAATTCCTGTTCTACTATTTATTGAACTGTGAATGGATTAAAGTTCTTTTATTCATGAACTGCTCATGAGATAGATCTATGCTAGTTGTGTCAGCTAGATCAAGCATGTTTAAAATTTGTTAACTTTAATTCATTTTGAAGACTTAGTGCATGTTGCGTATGTTTATTAGGTATGAAAAGCTGATCACCTTCATTACCATAGGGTTCAGTTTAATTTGTTCATATTCATTGTTGGCCATTCATCATTATTGACTCAGTTATTCAGTTATGAAAAATTGATTTATATTCTTTCACAACTATCATATTTTTGAAAGTTTGTTAGCTTACTATTCTTTTCAATCATGATATATCTTCATTTGAACTTAAACTTGCTGGGCAAACTTGTTGCTCACCCTTGCTATATCATGATAACCAATTTCAGATTAATACGAAGGCTTGAAGAAGGACAGAAACAAGAGCAAAAGTACAATAGTACAATATTGTTATGTACGAATAACTATTTAGTTATCTTATGTAAACCTTTTATAATTTTAAAGGTATGCATTCAGTTAAGGTTAATAAACTTGGGAGAAATGTTATAGAATCATGTGAAATAAATAATATATGTTTATTAGTTCCGCATTAGATGATAGAATATATATGATAATGAAGTACCGTAACGTACTAAGTTCGAGGTTCTTGGGACCTTGATTTGGGGGCGCTACATCTACTGCCCAACCTCACCAATACAGGATGGTTAAAACCAATGAGGAAGATCCCTACGGCAGTATCAACTATGCTGTTTCCTCCAATCATACCAGTCAATGAGAGAAAAGCCCTCAGGCCTGAGGCAGATAGCGAAAAGAGAAAAGAAAAGATCCTGTACGAAGGATGAGACCTATTCGCTAACATGAGGGTCATCATAAACTATGAGGGGATGAATGATGAGATCCCAGGTAGTGAAGACGAGGATCAAATTCAAATTCCTCGCATCAAGAAAGGGAAAGGGAGCAGTTCAAAGAAAAGCCCCGACCCTGTTTTCAAGGATGTCTCAGTCATCATCCATGACGAGACAGATAATGACAAACCCTTGATCCCCCCAGTTCATGAGGGTCTAACACTAAACAACTGGAGCAGTGTCCCTTGCCTCGGTCGAAAAGGTAAAGGCAGAGAGTCAATCTGCCCTCTAATCATGCTTTCATTTACTGCTTACTTTTGATTGCACAGCTATAGCAGCAGCTTTGTCATGCTTTGCAGGATGCTCTGTGTATTTAAGCAGTCGTATATATCTAAGATGAAAGCCTTTTTGTTTTCAGGACTCAAGCGTTGGATGTGTTTGTCTCTGCTAATGAGATGCCAACCTGTCAAATGAACTACGACTTTGATGTAGAACTGAGCTTCGACTTGATGGATATTGATCAAGAGGAGGAAGATGACTATGAGGTGCCCGAGGAGATCAAAGAATGGGTCAAAGATAAATCCAAACCAAACCTGGACCAAACCACCACTATCAACATAGGAATCTCCGAAAACATCAAAGAAATCCAGATAGGTTTAGACCTCACACCAGACCAAAAAGCCGACCAGATGAACTCCTAACACAGTTCCAGGATGTATTTGCATGGTCACATGAAGAAATGATTGGCCTATCTACTGACATTGTCATCCATCGAATGCCCATCAAAGAAGGGTTCAACCCAGTCAAACAAAAGCTCAGACAATTGAAACCTGAGTGGAGTCTGAAAGTTAAAGAAGAAGTTGTTAAACAATTCAAAGCCGGGATTATCATAGTATCAACCTACCCCGAATGGCTTTCAAACATAGTCCCCGTGCCTAAGCTCGGAGGGAAGGTACGAGTTTGCGTGGATTACCGAGATTTGAACAAAGCCTACCTCAAGGACAATTTCCCGGCACCTTTCATCCACATCCTGATCGACAATACGTTGCAGTACGGCATGTATTCCTTCGTAGATTGCTTTGCTGGTTACCATCAAATCATGGTTACTGAGGAGTACAGGGAGAAAATAGCTTTCATCACTCCCTAGGGAACCTTCTGCTATAGGCGACTATCCTTCGGCCTCATCAATGCCGGAGCCACATATCAGCAAGCCATGATGGCCCTCTTTCATGACATGATGCATAAAGAGATAGAGGTTTATGTGGATGACATCATCATCAAATCCCGGAGGGAGGATAAACACATCGACCATCTCAGAAAGCTGTTTAACAGGTTATGCAATTAAAATCTCAAGCTAAATCCCGCCAAATGTGCTTTTGGCGTTAAAGCATGCAAATTGCTAGGATTCTTGGTGAGTAATCGAGGTATTAAACTAGACCCTGCCAAGATCAATGCCATCACCGAGATGCCGGTACCTCAAACAAAGAAGGAGATACGTGGGTTTCTGGGAAGAATCAACTTCATAAGCCGATTCATTTCCCAGCTCACAGCAACCTATGAACCCATATTCAAGCTACTAAGGAAGAATTCCTCCAGTAAATGGAATGAGGACTATCAACAAGCCTTCCTTGCTATCAAGAGACAGCTGATCGAAGCACCTGTCTTGGTACCTCCAAGGGATGGAGTTCCCCTATTCATGTACCTGTCCGTCAATGCCAACGCAATGGGCTGTATGCTAGGACAAAAAGATGATTGTATCAAAGAAAGAGCCATCTACTACATCAACAAGAGATTCAGCAGTGGTGAACAGAAATACCCCCTGATCGAAAAAACATGCTGTACATTAGCATGGGCCACAATGAGGTTACAACATTACCTCTATGGGCACACGACCTACCTCATATCCCGCATGGATCCACTCAAGTACTTATTCAACAAGCCAATGTTGAATTATCGACTGTCCAAATGGCAGTTGATCCTACAACAGTTTGACATTGACTACGTGACTCAGAAGTCGATCAAGGTACATATCAATTAGCTGAATCACCTTCAGGAGGGTTCGAGCCCCTGGAGACTTATTTCCCAGATGATGGAATCATGATAATTCAACAAATCTAACAAGAGAATATAGTCCAACCATGGAAAATGTATTTCGATGGAGCAGTAAACATGGAAGGTGCTGGAGCTAGGGCAGTCCTTATCTCTGGTACAAAAGAACAATATCCTGTGGCTACCAAACTTTAATTTGGCAACACCAACAACACGGTTGAGTATGAAGGCTATATAATGGGGTTGAAACTAGCCCAATCCATGGGTATCAAACATCTACTGGTCTTTGGAGACTCTGAGTTGGTCATTAGATAGTCCACTGAGGCATATTACACCAAAGAACTGCATTTGCTGCCCTATCATCGGCAGGTCATCAAAATATCAACGGAGTTTGAAGACATAACCTTCAGCCATATCCCTCGAGGAAGGAATGACTTCGCCGATGCATTAGCAACGTTGGCTTCATTAATCCGCATATTCAATAGGAGTGGGATTCTCTGCATCGAATTCACAATTCAGAAAGCCCCGGCATACGGGAATTACATTGAAGAAGTATAAGATAAAATACCTCATGTCAATCATCATTGGTATCAAGACATCAAGGAATATCTACGAGATGGATCTACCCCCGCTGGGGCAAGCCAATCCGAGAGATAGCGGATTCACAAGATGGCCAAGAAATTCTATCTAAGCGGAGATGCCCTATACAAAAGTGATGCTTAAACAGGCCTGTTAAGATGCCTTGATAAAGAACAAGCCCAGAGGCTGAGGGTTGAAATCTACGGTGGAGTCTGTTGGCCACACATGAGCGGTCACTTACTGGCCAAGAAGGTATTAAGAACTGGTCATTATTAGATCTCTCTCAAAGCTTGACTACGATGATCACGTCAAAAGATGCTTTCAATACTAAGTACATGGAAATGCCATACACACTCCTCCAAATGAGCTGCACAACATGAGTTCACCATGGACTTTCTCCATGTGGGGAATGGATATGATCGGCCCAGTGGAACCCAAAGCCAGCAATGGTCATCGATTCATCTTCACCATGATCGATTACTTCACCAAATGGGTTGAATCAGCCTCTTTTCCCAAAGTCACAAAAGAGGTTATCATAAGCTTCATCAGAAATAATGTCGTCTGTCGATATGGACAACCGGAGGTGATCATATTTGACAACGCCAAAAACCTAAACAATTAGATGATGAGAGAACTATGCAGAAAGTTCCACATTAAGCATCTCAATTCCGTCATCTATCGGCCCAAGATGAATGGTGCTGTCGAAGCGGCCAACAAGAACATCAAAAAGATTATGCAGAAAATGTCCGCCAATCACAAGGAATGGCCTGACCTACTGCCTCTCACCCTGTTAGCATACAGGACGTCAATGCGCACCTCTACTGGGGCTACCCCCTACTCATTGGTCTATGGAATGGAAGTAGTCCTCCCCATAGAAGTAGAGATGGAATCCTTACAAGTGATGATTGATGCTCAGATAGACGAGGATCATTGATTGCAAGACCGATACCACCAACTGTCCCTAATAGATGAAAAGAGGGCTATAGCCATTTTCCACTGACAATTATACCCTACAACAAGAATGTCCGAATCCGACAATTCAAAGAAAATAACTTGGTGCTAAAGAAAGTCCAGACCAATCAGGATGAATCCAAAGGAAAGTTCGCCCCTAATTGGGAAGGCCCGTTCATTGTCAAAGAAGCGTTGAGGAGATATCAGACTACAAGAAATAGATGGGAACGAATTTCCCTAACTCATCAACCCAGACACCATCAAAAGGTACTATGTCTGAAGCACATGCATGCCCGCATCCGGGTCCTACAAATCAAATCAGGTCCAATTTTTCACTAAAAAGCCGGAACTACGAATGAACTGATCTCCCTCAGCCCGGGAGTACGTAGGTAGCCATTTTTGATGCGGTCAAACTAAATACAAAAATCCAAAAATCTAAAAATCAAAGCCATTCTGGTTTTTCACTAGAAAGCCAAAACTACGAATGACCTGGTCTCCCTCAACTCGGGACTACGTAGGCAGCCATTTCTGGATGCGGTCAAACCAAATAAAAAACTCAAAAACTCATCAAACCAAATTCAAAACCCAAGACAAATACTCTTCAACCCTCTCTCATACAAAGCCAGAACTATGAATGACCTGATCTCCCGCAACCCGGGAGTACGTAGGTAGGCGTTCACGGCGCGATTTGACCTTTAAGAAAAATAAAACCCCCAACAAAAACCAGTTCTAAGACACCAAAAACATATAAAAGCTAAATCCTATCAAGCTACCCTAGGTCAACAGGCCCATCTGAGATCCTCCCTGACATCTCAACTGTAAGTCCGTCAAGGAGAAGCTCAAGATACATCAACAACAGCGAGTCATAAAAGAAGTGGTAATCACTCAGCAATGACAATACATCTCCAATCAGGGAAGTGAATCAAGACTATATTTCTCTGATATAAAACTGTTTGATATATACATAGTGCCCTGTACATGACAAAAATGGCTGATCTAGTCTGTACAAAAAAAATAAAGCTAGTTCATGGACCCAAAGATAAGCGGGCCAGCAATGCCACCATGGTATCTCTCTTTGAAGATGGGGGAGTAGCTGCAACTGCAATCCCCTCAGCCTCCATATAGCTCAATACCTCCACGGTCATTTGCAATGTGGCACTGTGGTCATCAATGTACGGACTCATCTCGGTGACCAAACCATGAGTGTAAGATCGAAGAGCAGTACTATCAGTAATGTGGAAATAATGGGAAGCTATAGCCTCATCCCTCACCGCAAAAGCTGCATCTCAAGCAATCAAAGTCTCCTCGATCTCAACATATGCTGCATCTCTCGTAGATCGGAGCTCCTTCTACTCAATTAATCCAACATCCAAAGCGGCCCTGAGCCCATCTCTCTCCGCTAAAGCTAAATCTCTGCCGAACAAGGCAGTCAACATCTGCGCTCTAGCCGAATCTCGCTCAAAGGTCATCCTCAATAGTGAGTCCGCTAGAGCCAGATCTGTCCCCGCAGGAATTTTTAGGGGATCACTAACTAATGCTGCGGTCAAACCTATGAATAGTTCATCCTCGGTAGGAGACTCAGGATCCTCCATAGGCTCCTCCTCATCTGAATCTACCATAGGAGCCGAAGGAACAAATATTACTGTTGTGTCTGCCTCTAACCAGGCAGAGTACTCCAGAGAACGACCCGGATGGCTACCAAAGAAATCAGCCCTCTCTCGATGAGTCCAACCCTCATATACTCTAATCAAGTCGGCGGATGACATAGAAGAAGCTGACATCCTCTGGTCAGCAGATCCCTCAAAATGGTGCAGACTCTGAAACTGATCAAACTGCTCCATAAGTGCCAGGGGATGATTGGTAGTCACTCCCTTCAGACCCGCTAGGGGCAAATAATCCAGGCCAGAAGCATGGATGATGAAGCTATATGGGGACGCTAGCCCTGAGCATGGCAAAATCGCGAACGGATGCTCAATATCCGACAGAAATGCCGACCATGAATTCGCATCAATGCACTCCGCATGCTGAAAGGAGTAAACTATGGATGTCTCGTGAGTGAGGCAAAAACCCTGAGGCTTGAAGAATCTAATCGGTCGCATATGGGACATCAGCTATATATACAGCAAGACCGAACTACGTCAAAAAACCCCTCAGGATGGGTACTGCAATGGGTGGCTGGCCTCAGTGTCTCTACCAATATCATAGGGATAATGGTACTACCCTATCTAAGGGCCCTAACCACGACGACTAATCCCACATCCAGATGATCAAGTCGTAACGGCATGTAGACATATGCCACAATGCACATCAGTAGAATATCTATCCTGGCTGAATGCCACACCTCTGCTGAAATAGCAAAATCTCTGACATGGCGATTATAGCTATCAAGCTCGCCAAAGCGCTCGATCAAGAAGTCAATAGAGATCACGTGTCTAGAAACGATCTCATCCATGACTACACTCTGTCGAAGACTGGACATACGGGTAAACGGTCTCCGCATATCGCTGATAGCTGTCCGAGCGCACGACAACACTAAGTCCAAACCAGTGAATCTCTGGTACTCCTCTAAAGTCAGCGACAGCTCACGTCGCCCAAGGAGGAATACCTGCCTCTCAGGTATCTATAAGGGTAAAAGGCCAGCTACAAACTCATATGGAACTCAAAACTCTGCAAGGGCTAGCGAATGCCCCAACATATGGTCCACTGTCCCCCTGGCTGAAAAGGGCAGACTCTCATACCAGGACCTCAACGATACGACCACCTCAGATGGTGGGAAATGCTCAATACTGCTGACATGAAGACGACGTCATCTGTGTCACTATACCACAAGACTATCTAGGGGTCACATCCAAACTCAGCTGTCTAAATGCATACACATGATATAATATACATGATGACAGGTATAAACATGATGCGATAAATAGAAAAGATCATAAATATCTATAACAAGCTATATACTACGGGCGTCATCCCTATCTGATAATATAAAGCAGAATGGAGAATACAGGAAAATGGGGCACCACCACCCAACTACTACAGTGGTCTATCAAAATGATGGCACAACCGCCAAATAGCCAAAACAGTGGCTGACCAAAAATATAGCTGCCGTAGCTATCCAAATAGATCCAAATATCTGTATCCAAGCTGTCAATCTGCTCTAGCTCCTCTGTGGATACAAAGCCACGGCTATCAGGCATATCTGGGCGATACAAGGGAGGATCTGCCCCTATAAAATTGCTGCTAAATGCCTCTTGGCTGAACGGACCCTCTGATAGGGTAAAGCCATCTATGCCCTCCATGGGAATCTCTGTCAGCGACTAGGGTTAACGACCAATGATGCCAAGCTGGAGGAACAATGGGAATGCGGATCTCCCCCGTAATATTCCTGATGGCACGCTCTCCTAAATAGAGCTCCCATCCTCCCTCTGTCAAAATAAGGACTCTGCGGGTCGACAATACAAATTCCCTGCCAGTGGGGAAGCCTACCTCAAATCCGACCGTCAAAGACTCAAAGGTATACGACACTCAGGAGATCGATCCTGCCATCAAAAGCTCCAACTAAAGACGGGCATGAGTAAATCCCTCAGCAACAGGGACCTCCGTCAAAGTTGAATGATGCCAGCGCCGTCCTCGAGGATAGGTCTCCAGACCTAAAGCAGCGGCGAAGCCGTAGGCAAGTAAGCCTCTCAAATTCCCAGAACTGGACATATCAATATCAAAAGCCCTCAGTGATTAAAGCTGATAAATATAAATGCTAAAATCAAAAAGGTACAAGAAAGATGTACTCACCAGCAGAAATGGGTAGAATCCTAATCAAGCCTTTGTCGAACCCTCCGAAAGCATACACATGCCTTAGAGAAAATAGACAAAGGTGTAGGAACCCTAATCAAAGTCACTGAGGCGCTCTACGTACCGAGTAACACTGATCAGGGCGAAGGAGACAGTAGATGAGTTGTCCGCCACAAAATAACCCCTGATGATCACCAGGAATAATTACCTCAGAATGCAATCTCTAACCCTCCGATCATCAGGTGAAGGCTCCAACAAAGTCCCATTCTGGGCATCTATACTCAAGGGACCAGATCGGACCGACCGACCCTTGAGCGCTGCCGTGGAAACTCCCAGCAGGGACCTAACGGTAGTGGGAGTGATGTCAGCCATGACATGCACTGGCTCACCCTTGAACTCAATGCCAGTGATGAACCTCCAATCTATAGGGGTCATCATCACCTCATAATTCAGCAGATGAAGGGACTGAGTCTGGTGGAACCAGCGCTCAGACAAAGCCCTCATATACCCCCAGGGGTAACGGAGGGGAAGAATGAAAAAGAAAGCCTAGAACCCCCAGCCATCAATAATATCCCTATAATCCTCGTGCAGAGTGTGATACAGGGAATCCACATTGAACCAATTCCCTCGAGGCTGCTTAAAGCCGGGAACCTGCATCAAAAACTAATCCATGTCAAAAACCTGTGCCCCGTGAATGGAAAAAGAAAGAAAAAGAATCCAAGAAGAGAAAAACTTCAAGTCACCACATTGCCATGAAGATATCTCGAAGGATGGCGACTCAAGTCACCCAGCAGCTCCTGAGTAGGCACAATAATGCCTGGGACCTCCGCCCGTGGAGCCTGAGCCGGAGCTGTAGCAGCAAAAGCAGCTTGCTCATCGTCAATGTCAATCAGCGGTTCCTCCTGTGCAGGACAAACCACCGACTCTACTAATCTACGACGTGGTCGAGCCGGACATGGCTGAGGAACATCGGAAGCTCGCCTCTGTCTAATGCCTGAGGATACCCTGCTGGAACTGCCGGGTCTATCACGGTCCATCACCTGTACAAAGACTCCAAATCACCTCAAAAAGGGTGTGGTAAGCCTAAAACCTGTGGCTTATTATTTTAAAACAGTACTCTAGGCATTCCTAAGTCCTAAAACATGCATGGTTCAGTCAAAAATTCCCCGTAGAGTCAAAATTGCATATTTTTCAAAAACATAAAACCTATAAACGTGCATGGGTCAGTCAAAAAATCCCCAGTAGAGTTAAAATTGCATATTTTTTTTAAATACTTTGGTTTTAAAAAATTTTCCCTAGTCTCCTTTGTAAAATGGACTGTCCGCATGCACATAGACATGACTAGGTGGCCATTTACTAGCACACCTTCCCAAAAATAAGAATAGTTCATATTTGTGAAATAAAATCAAAAATAACTTCACATGGTAGCCAAATTACCATAGACATCTTTTAGTTGAAAATCTAGGCTCACTAGGCCTCAAAAAGGATGAGTAAACTGTTCAAAAAGAGCAAAAATTGACTGTATCAGAACTTGAATTTTCTTACATCCAAACGTGCATTACAGTAAGATATACATACATATGTAGTCAAAAAAATTTAACAGGTCATATAGGCATATATTTTTAATACATTGCGTCTAAAAGCTCCCTATGTGGTTCGCATGCTTTTAATGGTCAAAACATTCAAAAAAAAAAATGTAAAACGTTACCTGCGCTGCGCTGAACGTGTAGGAACTGACGGATTCAGAAAATAGCTGTCCAAGCTCCGTAGATCAGAAAAAGAAGATTGGAATCCTTTTGAAACTCAAATTAGAACTTGCAAGATATAAAATCTCGCTGCCCAATAAATAGCCCAGGTGGAAGCGGGCCCACCTACGGCTGCCGCACCTCCACCTGCGGCTCCCCAGGGTGGGTCCCACTCCCCCGAGCTCGGTCTAGTTTGGGTTGAAACGAATTTCCATGCGCTGCCAAGTCAAATCTGAAGAAAAAGCGCTACGCGATTGAGTGGTTTGTCCTGAAATCCTACGTTTAAACAGCGTATTTCTGACAGAAAGAGGAACACTTTGAAAACCCTTGGTCTTCATCCCAGAGTCATATCCGGGGATCAACAATGCAAATTGAGGAAAAACTGCGCTGAAACTGCACTGAAACCGCCAAAAACTGCCACTTTCAAAGCATCGGGTACAGACCGATTCCAGTTCAACTGTTGGTTCCATTCCAGCGAAGCTCGGGTACAGACCGAAGCTAGTTTTAACAGTTGGTTCCACTACATTGAAGCTCGGGTACAGAACGTATCCAGTTTCAACCGTTGGTTCCACTCCAGCGAAGTTCGGGTATAGACCGAAGCCAGTTCAACCGTTGGTTCCATTCCAGCGAAGCTCGGGTACAGACCGAAGCCAGTATTCAACCGTTAATTCCACTCCAGCGAAGATCGGGTGCACACCGATTCTAGTTTTAGCTTTTGGTTCCATTCCAGCAAAGCTCGGGTATAGACTGAAGCCAGTTTCAACCGTTAGTTCTATTCCAGCGAAGCTCAGGTACAGACTAAAGCCAGTTTCAATCGTTGGTTCCATTCCTGCAAAGCTCGGGTATAGACCGAAGCCAGTTTCAACCGTTGGTTCCATTCCATCGAAGCTCGGGTACAGACCGAAGCTAGTTTCAATCGTTGGTTCCATTCCAGCGAAGCTCGGGTACAGACCGAAGCTAGTTTCAATCATTGGTTCCATTCCAGCGAAGCTTGGGTACAGACCTAAGCTAGTTTCAACCGTTGGTTGTACTCCAGCGAAGTTCGGGTACATATAGAGTCCAGTTCATCCGTTAGCTTCAACCCAGCAAAGCTCGGGTACAGACCAAAGCCAATTTCAGCCGTTAGCTTCAACCCAATGAAGTATTGGATACAGATCGAGTCCAGTTCAGCCATTGGCTTTAACCCAACGAAGTATTGGGTACAGACCGAATCCAGTCCCACCGTTGGTTCAACCTCAGCGATGTCTTAGCCGTTGGAGCAACCTCCGCGGAGCATCAAGAATGAGCCGGTGACAGAGGCAATTTTAATAATCCATCACCAATGATGGAATCTGTTATACACATCCTCAAAAGGAGCACCAAGGTGATATCAATAATATCAACCTCATCCGAATCTACGAAGCTATCGCAGAGATCGTCATCCCCAGCAGAACCAGACGAGAACAATCTGTGGTAACTCATCTTTGACAATTTCATCCCCATCCGAAAATGACAAAAATAGTGCGCGATAGCCTATCATTGACCCCTCCAACAGAATAAAATGAGGACAATCTATGAAAGCTCAGCTCTGACTAACTTCAATCAGATGAAAATATCGCACCAAGGGCTATCATGAATAACGTTATCCCCAGCAGAAAATGACGTAGACATTCAAGGGTAACCCTAACCCATCAAAGGTATCCAACCTGCATAACATACCTTTCAGCGATCACATTTCAAGTGTCTAGCAATCTTTATCCTGCTCATTCCATTGCATTGCATGAACATGATAAAGAGGGGCATCTGCAGATACTCAAAATTTCCTTGGCCCAATACTAACACTGTAGGTGGGCGAAGCGGTCTTGCGACTCAAATTCGATCCCCAATATCGGTCTTGCGACTCAAATTCCGATCCCCAATATCAGTCCTTCGACTCAAATTTGATCCCCAATATCGGTCTTGCGACTTAAATCTGATCCCTAATATCAGTCCTTCGACTCAAATTTGATTCCCAATATCGGTCCTGCGATGACTTAAATTCGATCCCCAATATCGGTCCTTCGATCAAATCAACTCCGATCTCCAATTGGACCGTTAGATTTACCCTGATCTTAATATCGGGATGTTAAGTTAACCCTGATCACCAGTACCGGGACAACCACAGCCCCGATCCCCAATATCAGGATGTCAACGCAGCCCCAGTCTTAACCCAGAAGATACAGATCAGCCCCGGCAGCAACCCAGGAGATACAAGTCATCCCAGGTCTCAACCTGGGAAGTCAAGTAAACTATAGGAACAAACCTGAAGCCCTACAACATCTCCGAAAGAAAACTTGGAGCTACCAAGTCAGCCTCAGAGAAAATACTGAGGACAAACAGACTCGAATGAGATCCAAGTCTTGGAAACAACTCCCGAAAGTCGACCAAAGGCCATGCCGACACTAAAGGCAACCTCGATAGGGGAAAAATGATCATTTTACCAACTTTAAGATGATTCAGTCAAAATCAAGCTGAATTGATGCCACCAAGGTCAGAACAAACCATAACAATGATCCTGAGTACAAACAGCGCAAGACAGCTCAACAAATAAACTGCGGGGAATCGAAGACCTAGTTATGAACCCATCTTCTTGGACCCAAAAAATGTTTTATCCCATGTCACTATAACACTCTTGACGAGGGCTTTCCAAAAAGGTATCACACGCCTCAAACGGACGCTCCGATCAAAAGTTAAAAAGTTTCGACTTCGACTGCGCGTTGTTTGGAGTGCACGTACTTTGAGATGACAGAACCCAACATTACGGGCCCCACCAGGGGAGCCGCACCTCTACCTACGGTAGTAGCAAGTAGAGTTGAGGCTACCTGGCCTATATATAGAGGTGCAGCCCCCCTCATTTCAAAAAAAAAGAAAAAACGCTCTAAACCTCTACCTGTTTGATTTTCTGACTTTTTCACCTCTTCCAAACCCAAATATTTTCACTCTAACACGTGGATTTACCCACATACTACCACATATCAGAAAATAACTGGTAGATTCGGACGTATAGAGCCTACGATTCTGATAAGCAATTTTATGACTAATTATTCAGATAGTAACCAGCTCATTCTGTTGCTTAAACTCAAGTAATCATGTGCGTTTAATATGTTTTTCCTTTGTTTTGCAGTGTTTATGTTTAGGAACTCTCCGGGTGCAAATTGAGCATAAAAGGACCTAAGATGGCCTAAAAGGGGCATCACACTGAAATAGGCTAAAAGAGATGATGGCATAATAGAGCAAAGCATGAAGTCAAACGACTAAATGGGGATGTGATGTTGCAAAGAAGCTAAAAAGGAATTCACTTGCCAAGCATAGGAGTGGCAAAGCCAGGTGTAGCAAAAAGAAGTAGAAAAACCAGCATCAGAGGCCCGCGCGGCCGCGCAGGGTCAAGGCAGCAGGCATGCGTGCCCGCGCCAATCTCCAGAGCCAGAGGCCCAACTTTCCTGCCCGCGCGGACCGCGCCCCATTCAAGCCTATTCCTCGCGCGGCAGCGCCAGTCTATTTTTGGCCAGACTTTGACTTTTTGATTTATTGAACGGGAGAAGGCAGAGATATAAGGGCTTTTAAGCCCCATTTTGTAAAATACTCTCACCCTTGGGAGCTAAAACCCTAGCCCTAATTCCTCTTTCCCTTCTCTTTTCCTTTCTTGTTTGTTAGATTAGGAGTAGATTATAGAGTAGATTAGGGTTAATTAGTTAGTGTAGTTTCTAGGGTTAGATTAGTTATCGAAGATTGAAGCAAGGGTTGAGCATCAAAGATCCAAACAAGGAGGAAGACTCAAGATTTGTAATTTCTATCTTTTAACTCTTCCTTGTATTAAATTTATATTCGGATAATATTTATGAACCTTGTGGATAATATAGTTGGGTTGTCTATGCCTTAATTTATATTTTGAGGTTCTAATGGAACCTAATGAGTAGTTGATTGTTGGTTTCTCTTCCATGATGGTCTTATTTGATTGCTATGTGCTTGTCTATTGCGATGTATACTTGAATTGCTTAATTGATTAGCTACCAATTACTGTGATAACCTATATGGGATTGAAAAATGCAATGTAGGTTTAGATCGAATCGCAATAGCGGGCGATTGTATGTTCACATGGCGTTGGACGTATGATTTGTGCTTAGGATAGACATATACCGAAGCGCCACTCGTAGTCAATAGAGGACTTGACCTTAAACCCTATTTATTTGTAAATCACATAGAAATATAGTGGTTTAGGTAATATGGGTGTCCACGTGCGTCTATCACCTGTGGATTGCACGTGGTATGGTTTAGGTATATCGGAAGATGGCCTTCTCTCACTTTAGCGTTCTCGGCTAACACATGTAATGATTAATTTGACCTAATTGGAAGTGAATCGATTTAGACGAATTATTAGGAGAAATTGGAATCTCTTATCTTCATTATCTAATTCAACTCTAGGATTCTTTAGTTTAACTTTCAATTCCTTGCCTAGTTTAATTTAGTTTTTAATTAAAACAATTTACCGCTATTTAAATAAGACTGAAATGATTATGTGATAGTAGTTTGGTGTCTTTTATCCATTAATTCTCTGTGGGACGATATCTATACTTTCACTTTATTACTCGTTGGCCGCGTATACTTGCGCGTAAATTGTGTTATCTAATCAAACCAACAGATTTGGTGAAAAGCCCGTGTAGCAGTCCATTGTAAGTATTTTTACGATCAGAAAGTGAATATTACTTCTTCGCACTTTTATACACTTGAACGTTAAGTTTCATTTTCTAAAAATGCCTGGAACTTATTTCTGTGGCCGTTTTCGTCAAAATTTGGTACATTTTTATACATAAACTGATTTTCTGGCATTTTTACAACTCGGATTGACGATCCGTCAGCTCCAGCAGCTCCAGTACACTAACACTGTCATTTTGAGCAACTTCGTCTGACTGGGTTATCTTCCCAGTCCAGGTTTGGCTTTTTTGTGTTTATTTAACTGTATATACACTGCTTTTCAATTTTGTCAAGCCCGGATGTCAAATCTGAGGTACTTTACTGCTTTTATATATAAATATGCATATATAAGCAGCCTTCACCATCACTGGGTTCTCATCCCAGTCTTGGTTGACTAAGTTTCTGTCTATATATATATATTTCAATTCCAGTCCGGGCACCGGCGTGAAAACCCATCGCCCTTTATACTGCTTTTGCAAACTTCACCATTACTGGGTTATCTTCCCAGTTCCTGGTTGACTACGTTTTTGTATATTTACATTCCAGTCTAGCCTGGATAATTTTGTGGCCTTTCTACTACTTTTTCACTCTTCGCCATTACTGGGTTATCTTCCCAGTCCCTAGTTGACTACTTTTCTGTACATTTACATTACAGTTTGGCCTGGATTACTTCGTGGCCTTTTTACTGCTTTTATATATAAATATGCATTTATAAGCAGCCTTCACCACCACTGGGTAGTCTTCCCAGTCTTGGTTGACTACGTTTCTGTCAATATATATATATATATATATATATATATATATATATATATATATATTTCAATTCAAGTCCGGGCACTAGCGTGAAAACCCATCACCCTTTACAGCTTTTATATATATAACTGTATATATATTGCTTTACTCGCTTTATTAAACTGCTGCTGTAAATATTCATTTTATATGAATTGGCACTGACATATCTGCGTGCGGACTAAATTTATTCAAATCTCGCCAATTCTAGCTTTCAAATGGTTCAAATCAGGTACAGACCGAACTGGGAAGTTAGAATGGCTGAGATTTTCTTAAATCTAGCTTTCCTTCTAGTTTCAGTTATAAAAGCAACCTCGCGTCCCTTAGATCGCTATCTAGTGAGAACGAGACGCTTCAGCCGTGCAGACCGGGATTTAGTGAATGAATCCTCGGTTCTGGCTATCTTGGGATATTTATCTGTTTCTGTACAAATTTGAACTGTGCAGGTTTTTGGCTATTCATATATGAGCCTAGGAATCGTGGGATTCATGATCAAACTGATCAGAATATGATTCCCACGATGGACAAACTCCGATTTACAAATGTACCCTGCCAATTTTTTTGTAGAAGTGTACATACAAAAGTCCTTAAAACGGTTATCCGGATTTAAGGTCTCAACATTGTGAAAATATGGATTGCCATGTCAGAGTCCCTCCGATGGTTCTCATGCCCATGAGGAAACCGACACTTGTGTATATTTTATGGTCGAGGATGCTTCGCAGCCTGACAAATCACCATTCAAATGCAGCCGTAAAATGATAAAGATAAAATTGAAAGTATTGATATGCTTCAATTCCTATGACAGTGTAAGGGTTTGATAAACCAGCTTTCAAAATATCATTTTTAATTAAATCAAAAGAAAAGCTTTTTAAAACAAATAAAACGCTTTTGCAAATCAAATCAAAGACTGATTTTCAAATCAAATCAAACCCTACGTATATAGGTTCAACGAAGCC
The DNA here is from genome assembly GCA_020205555.1 of Panax stipuleanatus. Lineage (NCBI taxonomy): Eukaryota > Viridiplantae > Streptophyta > Magnoliopsida > Apiales > Araliaceae > Panax > Panax stipuleanatus. Next base: position 90,274,702 of record CM035123.1, read on the forward strand.
TATCAAAGCTTTCAAATCAATCAAACATAGGCCAATTTTCAAACAGCATCCACTCACGCATTTCAATTTTAAGTGAAATATTAAAAAGATGCGGTACCGTGTTTACGTGGGAGTTTTTAGGTGCCTAACACCTTCCCCACACTTAACCAAGCTCTCGAGCTCAAACTTTTTTTCAAAGATCAAGTTTCGACAGTGTCTAGCAATTGGGCCTCTTTCAAATAAAACTCGGTTGAGTTGGTACAACCATTTTCAAATCTACCAACTAGCGACTCTGTAAAACATTCAAATCGTCGACATGATACATGTTGGCCTTTTTTTTGAAAAATCCTTCAAAACCTTTTTCCTAAATAAAAAGAGTTAGGGTAGAGATAACTTAGGTAAAGAGAGATTAAAAGATCCGGGTTGTGACCCGACCCGCGGATTTTTTAAAAACCGACGTCGACAGGTAGTATTAATTAATGTTGTATAATGAGCAAATAGTTCGGGTTCGATTCGTACTCGATCGACTAAAAGATTGATTCGAGCTCGACTCGAAATATAAATGAGTCAAATATGAGCAAATTTTAAAATTCGATAAATTACTCGAACCTCCTCAAATTATAATTTTCTATTAATCGTTCGAAAAGTTCAAACTTTTCGGGCTCGATTCGAGATCGTGCTTGACTTGGTAACTAAATGAGCCTCAATCAAACCTTATTTTATACTGAATAAATTTTGTGAACCAAATTTGAGCAACTCAATACTCGGCTCGACTCGGTTCATTTACACCTTTAACTCATAAAACTTGTAGAACAGTTCATGGGGTAATTTAGGTACAGTATGTAGTTTTGCTTTAGCCCTCAACAAGATCAGAGGTAGTATATCTCATGAAACTTGTAGAATGGGTCATGGGGTAATTTAGGTACGTAATGCAATTTTGCTTTAGCCCTTAACAAGATCCCTCATTAAATCTATTGTTAATGCCAAGATTTGTCTACGCTCCCCAATCACCAAAACGAGTCAAATCTTGCACAAAAAAGAAACACACGAGAAGCTTGGCTGCTTGGGCCACCGGGGGATAACTCCAGTGTGAGAATAAGTACAGTATGAATAAGGTTTAACAATGGAGGCTTAATGCTCTAGTGCTGAAAATAATATTGTGTGTACCTTAGAATCAGGGTATAGCCTTGTATTTATAGTGATCACACCACCTTCTCCAAGCCTTTCTTCGAATAGAAATAAGATTCCTCATTAGGTAAGATACCTTAATGGGATCAAACAAAATCTCTTTAAATAAAGGAAGTCGAATCATATCCTGACACTTTCCTTAGGAGTTTAGAAATTAAATGTATTTAGAAATCTTTGATTCCTTAAAACGCTTAATTGCCAAAATAGGTTCCTATGTAAGGTAAATACCTTCATGTGAACTTTGACCCACCGTATCATCCGATCCCAAATATTCACGCCCCAACATTGTCCTCCACTATCTTGTTTATAAGGAACTTAAAATAAGAGAGTACATCAATTAGTCATAAAAACGTTAATCGAAGGATGTTATCCGCTTGGGAGGATGTTGATCCATCCAGAAAGAAGTTATCTGTTCGGGAGGATGTTGATCCGTCCCGAAGGATGTTATCCATTCGGGAGGACGTTGGTCAGTCCCGAAGGATGTTATCCGTTCGAAAGGACGTTGGTCCGTCCCAAAGGATATTTGTCCATTCAAGAGGACATTGGTCCGTCTCGCAGGAAGTTATCCATTCGGGAGGACGCTGGTCCGTCCCGAAGGATGTTGTCCATTTAGGAGGACTTGTGTCCGTCCCGAAGGATGTTATCCATTGGAGAGGACGCGGGTCCGTCCCAAAGGATGTTGTCCGTTCGGGAGGACGCTAGTTTGGTTTGAAGGATGTTGTTTGTTCGGGAGGACGCTGGTCTGTCCCAAAGGATGTCTTCCTCATATCATAATAGCATTCTCGACCCTTTTGGGTGGCTTCAACCCAACCTTATAATGTTACCGGCCCTTATACCTCTGATACACAAAACATCAACTATGAACGAAAATTATCTTATGGAAAAATTGAATGCCCATTCCCATTAATAACTTGAAAATTTTATAGTCATAAAAGAAAACGACTTGATAATATTCCCCAAGACTCCCAACATGCCAAGTGTTTTTGACTTTTGTACTACCCATTGCTCGAAGCCGGTAAGTTCCTGGCTCCAGCGCTTCAACCTCGAACCTCTTTGGTTTGATCACTTTGCTTGCTAACCCCTAATCCTGAAGAGTTTAAAGCGTTTTGATAACATCTCCTTGCTAAATCAAGATCCCCAGTGTTGGGTTTGTACGTAACGCATACATGCAATTACACAATTAAAGGGCGGAAGCGCGAAACATAGGTTTTAAATTTTTTATACAAACCCATACCATGATCATTCTTTGTGCTTAATTATCAATAACAGAAAAGTAGGGATGAATCAGAATCATACCCTTGTAGAATCTAGCTTTTACAGGTACGAGTTCTACTCCTTGCTCTCCTTGATCTCCTTGAATTTCCTGTAGTGACTCTTTTTTTTATCAACGTTAGCCACCAAAGTATTTAGCCAATAGAGGTGATCCACCAAGGAAGAGGAATTGCTTAGGAAGATGGGTGGTTGGCTAAATTCTTTTTCTAATCTCTGTAGAAAATATGTGGTACTCTTCACAATTGGAATCACGTATCTCTTATATCTGATATTTGACTCTCTTATATATATATCAGGTTAACCCTACTAATCTAATTAGAATTGAGTTTTATTTAATTAATTAAAGTCTTTTAATTAATTGGGCTTCCTAACATATTGGGATTAATTAATTAAACTCTTTAATTAATTTGCCTCGTAATCTCATTAGGAATGAGTGAGAGTATTTATATTAAAATAATTCCTAAACTCCTTTAGAATTTAAATAATAATAATAATAAAAATAATAATATTAATAAGACTCCTCTCATTAATTTATATTTAATATTTTTAAAATATTAAATAATAAATATTAAGCTATTTAATTTATTCTATCACCATAGATTAAATTAATTACACTTAATGCATTATCACGATTATGCCATTATCTTCTTAAATAATTCTTCTTCCTTTTATAGTGTGACCCTTTAGGTTCTCCATATTAAACCGGTTGTGAATAAATTAATTAGAACAATTCTAATATTATTTAAATAAATAAATTAAAATAATAATTTATTTAAATAAATAATATTTATTCTAAAATAGGGATAAGCCTCCCTAGCGATCAACGACTTTCTAGATAATATAGATTTCAACATTAATCATAAAAGAACCTGTGAGTTAATAGTTACCGTACAATTTAATCCTTTCACCATACAATGTCCCAATTAAATATAAGACAAAGATTTACTATCAAATCTTATTTTATTTAATTATATGTATTTCGATTAAAAAATGCACAACTCCATATAATGCAAATTAGAAACTCCTTTCTAATTTGATTCTACCTTGGCCAAGGATTCCTGGGTTGTCATTTAACGAATCACATAGGACATATCTCCTTTTTTACTAGAAATGATAGATTCTTTATTGATCATTCATTATCTTCATATATAACTCATTACATATATCCAAGCATACCCTTTTATATACCCTAAAGGGCCTTAAGGAATAAGTCTGAAAGTCCAATAATAATCTAGAAGGGGGGTTGGATAGATTATTACCGTTTAGAAATTATCTTTGGCCTTTTTGAATTTTAGTGAATTAATTTTATCAAATTAATAGACCGTTTAAAATTCAATCTCATAATGCACATATATTTATCTGGTTCACAACATACAGCCCGAGTATATTGCTACGTCCAATCTCAAGCTCCTATCCTGGACTTGAGATCCTATTACTCCTTGTAACAAATACTCCTTCAATAGGTGGAGAATCCTGTACAAAGTTTTAAAGATAAACTTACAACTATCTCAACTAACTATCTTGGACAACAAACTCCCAGCTCCTTCCTCAAGCTTATTTGAATCTTCTTTTGAGCTTAATACTATTTTATACTTTGGTCTTGAAACAACAATCTCTTCCTCACCTCACAAGTACACTAGAGACCTAACTCCCAGCTGACCTCTCTAAGACTCTGGTTTTGGTCAAAGAATTCTTGTCTTTTTCACAAATATAAAATAATCTAACTCACCTCTTTTTCCTTTTACAAAAGTTTGTTTGAATATTTGTTTCTTAACAATAAGCAGATATAATTGTAGCACAAATACTTCTCAGATAAGCAAATATAGAATTTCAAGTGTATGTTAAAAGTTCAAAGACTTTTATGTGATGTGCTTCTGTGAAAGCAGATAAAATATTTAAGCACTTGTAATAAAGACTTTCTTTTTCTTTAAAGAATATTTTTCAATGGATTAAGAAAAATATTTTTTTTCTTTATAAAGAGTGTGTTTCTTTGTTGTTGAATAAATATAACTTTGAATTAAACAACCACACACACTTATATAATGCAGCAATAATTTATGAACAATGACAGTTTATCAAGTATGACAATATGATTCACTTTAGATAATACTTGAACAAACTCGTTCTACCCTTTTATATATATTATATTATACTTGATCTACGTTGATAATAATTTGGTCACTTGGGATTTTAAAGACCGTCCAAAGTATTTCAAGTAAAATATCCGAATTGTATATCGTGTATATCGGTATCCAAGTACTGACTAAATTTTTTGATTCACAACTTGATAATCAGATATAGAATATTAAAGAATATTTATATCGATTATTTATATCAGTAAAGGGCCACTTGGGATTTTAAAGACCGTTCAGAGTATTTCAAAGAAATATCTGAATTGCATATCGCGTATATCGGTATCCAAGTACTGACTCTTTACTAGATATGATAGATCATATATAAGATATATATAAATGTTTATTGCAGGTTATATCTGATTATCTAAATCTATATATTTATTAAACCAGTAAAGGGCCACTTGGGATTTTAAAGACCGTTCAGAGTATTTCAAAGAAATATCATCCGAATTTGCATATCGCGTTTCGGTGTCCAAGTACTGACTCTTTATTAATATGGATATATAGATATGTGAATATGTATGACAATTTATCACAAATATATATATGAATGAGCAAGTATGAGATGATATGAACACTTATAATTTGACAACTTATCTCAAATACTTGGACCAATTTTTTTCTTCCAAAGGAAATTATAACTTTGATTGGGCGAAGAGAGTAAAAGCTTGTTTGAATAATCTGTAGGCAAAGAGAGTAAGCTTTTCGGTTTATGGAATTGATAAAAAGAAATGAATTGAAAAGATTCCTATTTATAAAAATTTTGAGGTTCGGGCAAAATCGTAAATTTGAAAATCATTTTTGAAATGGACGGTAAGGATTGTGTAAATCAAAAATGAGAGGCATGGATTGATTGTGTTTGGCCGGATATGCAAATTTGAAATGGCCCAAGATTGTGAGTCACAACATGCTTGTAAGTTTCCAGCAATGGCACAAATATCAATGCCCATCTTTCAAGTGTTAAGGCATAAGCCTTAGTAATTCATTCACATGCCAGTAAACAAACATTGCATATTTTCGGCACAAACACTCACATTAATTTGGCACTTGTATGCACACACCTCCATGTACACACACATTCGACACATACACCAATATATGCACCCATCCTATAATTTTGGCACACACACACACAAAACACTTGCACACACATACGATTATATATATATATATACATATATATATATATATATTATATACATTTACATATATAATATATTTTAGTATATATATATATTTTAGAAATAATTTTTGCCCTTAAAAAGAATTTGAAAATTATTTTAAAAAGAAATAGGAATCTCTTTGCCTTAGGAAATGTTACTATATGAACTCATTTTATTAACACTTGATATTAAATTATCAAGGTCATAAAATAAATTCAAATAAAGTAAGAAAATAAATATTTTTGGTCAAAATATAAAAGGTAATTATTTTTAACACTAAATCCTATGGAGAGGATTCTACCCTTTTTGACCTTTAATCCTAATTTGTTATCATCAAAATTAAATACTCAGTTTTGGAGACCTATCAATCTCCCCCTTTTTGATGATGACAACAAATAAAAATATTTATTTTTCAGAACTCCCCCTTAATTCATGAAACTCCCCCTGAGATCAAAAATCGGGTTTTAAAAGATTTTTAAAATTTTGAAAAACTATCAGACGGACATACACAGTAATAATCATCCAGGCAGTTTGTATATCAGTTGTATCTAACATGTAAACCATCCATCCATACAAGCCATTCATCCTGTCTAGTTTTACCGTTATAACAATAAATAGCAGTTCCTGTCAGTCTCATGCACCATTCAGACCATGGCAATCACAGGGATTATAACAGTTTATATCTAGAAGATCCTGCTCTTATATCAGATTATTACTTAATAATAATATGGCATTTTTCTTTTTCTGATACTTTTCTTTTCATATTAGATTTTTAACAGTTTAGATCCATGTCTACTCAAATATCAGATTATTACTTAATAATAATCTGATATTTTTCTTTTTTTGATATTTTTCTTCTCCCCCTTTGTCATTAACAAAAATGGAGGGGCATGAAGAAAATACCAAAACCCTGCAGAAATTGTTAGTTTCAGAAGTTTCCTGCAAGTTAGTATAATAGTTAAACATATAATAATCATCCTAATTATCAGTTAGTGTTAAGTGTTATTACAATAATCCAAAATAGTTAGTAGGTTAGTTTACATTCTTCTTCAGATTTCATCAACGTTAAGGCAGATCAGGTGGTGGGGTCTGACCAGTATGATCTGGCTAGACTGAGCTTGTGGTGGCAGTGAAGTTGTATGGGGGGATTGCCACTTTGTGGTGTTCCATCAGCATAGTCACCATATCATGCAAGTGTTGCACAGAGGTTTGTAAAGCCTCTAATTGACTCAAAATTTGAGACTGGTTCTTTAATGATAACTGATTTATGCTGTTTAGGGAGTCAATCTGAGACATTAAATTTAAGTGTGTTTCTATATGGTCAGTTTCATTGGGTTGAAACACAATTAAAGGCTTGGCAGGAAGGTTCAAATGAGACACAATATTACTATTATGAATCATTTGTGTCTTATGATTATGAACAGAAACACCCAGATATATGAAGAGTCTAGTCAGCAAAAGTCCAAATCCCATGTAGTTATTAGAATGGCAAAATTCAAAGGATGTCAAGAGAAAGAAAGGCAGGCTATAAGGTATGCATTCAGTTAGAATACACTTCATCAATTATAAATCAAAAGGACTGAATATTTTGTCATTTCTGACAGGCATGAAGTTATGCATTAGAATTTTGCCTAGAAACTGACATTCAGTAGTAAAGTAGTCCTTATGCACTTTACATGGATAATCAAACACATTAGCAGGCACAATTTGGTCAGTGGTAAGTGCAAGGTTGTGCTTGAAGGTAAGGCATTCAATGGTGGTGGTTCCTATGGGATATGTGTATTCATTTATCTTGGGATAACCCAAGAACTCTGTTCTGAGATCTAAAGCATGCAAAAGCAGAATTTCATCAATCATATAATCTTGACCTTGTATGCAGGTCTTAATACCAGATAGAAAACCAATTGAATCATGCACAAAAGTCATATGAGCATAGAATTCAGCAATTAGACTAGGATATATCTCTCTACTTGTAAAAGAAACAAGACAGTCCCATCCTACATTGGTTATCTTCTCTAGCAGACCTGGAAAACTATTGAAAGAGGTTGCTACACCAGGAATCAAGTTGTGTTTAATATGTTCATACTTTATTTTTGCAGTGGGTGTGACTAACAAAGAAGTGTATAGGTCAGGGTGTGGGTCAGTGAAAATCTCAGACCTTTTTCTTTTAGAAGACTGAACAGGTTTCATGTTTTTGAAAGGGAGAGAATGCACAAGCAGACAAGTAGTAGAAGAGGTTTGAAAGTAAGACTGCACATTTAAAGCTATTCTTTTATAGAAAAAGTTTTAATTAAAAAAAATTATCTTAATTAATATGGCATTTCCTATTTGTCAAAAGGTAAACAGTTCATGTGATGACTGTGTAGTGTGAACAGTAAGGGACATGCAAGTGTAGTATTGTTTTGCAAATTTAAATCTTTTGTCAGACTTTTTTTTATTTTAAAAAATTTGTCCAGTAGTCCAATAAGAGAGCACAGTCAAATATCAAACATATGCAGGTTATTAACATAACAAAGATATATGCTATGATGACTTATTGACCTATATCACACTGTAGCAAATCAACATAGATAAGTTATCATAGATAGCACAGATATGCCCACATCAAACTGTTACAAATTTAAGATAGAGATACAACCAGTCAATGTTACATAACACTAACATGTTGTCATTGTCAGATTCCAATATATAAAGATATAGTGTGTCAACACATTGATTCAACAAGTTAATTTTATATAAAACTGATATAACATATGATCTCTATTATACATGTCAGTATATAATAGTAGAAACATATAATTGCATAACATGGTAATTATTTTCATCACCTAATGTCTATTTTTCAAAATTACAGATTTCAGACATGACAATTCAACTTTCATTCAATATTTAAACTCACATAGACAAGTCTCATATAAACCAGTAGCTTTCAAATAGCCACCCGTGCAGAAATATAAATATGAAACTTACAGTTATCCAAAAATAGACAGAAACTAGACATGGAAATTTTCATGCCTATATATATATATATATATATATATATATAGCCAGTGGCTCTCAGTAGCCACACAGTTCAATATTCATATAATCTTAGTTAAACAGAGAGGGTGAAGTGATTACCTTCGCACAGCTATTCACAAAACTTAGCAGCTTTCAAATTGTTCTAGAATAAGTGTATCAGTAGAAAAACCACATTTCATCATATACTAGAAATCTCAGACCCACACAAATCAGGTATATATATAAATATAATACACAGCAGTCATTACACATGTATATTCTGATAAGTAGACATAAGAAGATATATAACATTTTTGACAAATTTGTGAAATTTTAGGGTTTCAAAAACTTTATATATATATGTGAAAAATAAAAAATTATCGAAAAATGTAGACAGAAACTTTTTTTTTTGAAAAAAAAAAGGGTTTTGACAGAAAAACAATTGTAAACATAAATTTTAACAGAATATTTTCGGGAGGAATTTAAGGTTTTTGAAAGTATTTATAAGTGAAGGACTAAAACAAAATCCAGAGTTTATATTTTAACAGAAACATTTAAAAAAAAATTAGGGTTTAAACACATAGAAAAGATTTAGTATTTTAAACACAAGTATAGTTAAAAAAATTCTACTAAAAATAAACCTCCTTTTTTTTAAAATTTCTGTAACACATATATATACACGAACTTTTAGGGTTTTTAAAAAATAATAATTAAAAATAAACAGAAGGAGAACACATTTATATTAAAGGTTTTGAAATAAAAGATTTATATATATATATATATATTTTTTATACATAGATGAAAAAAAATTTGTTTACAAAACTTTTAACAGAAATTAGGGTTCTAAGAACACACAAAACGTTTGAAACACATTAAATATATATAAAAATCGTGAAGAAATTTTGTCAAAAAATATATTTTGTATGGATCTAGGGGTTTTTTTTTAAAAAAATTACAGAGAAGACGAACAGAAGAAGAAGCGGAAGACAGAGGAGAACAACAAAAAGGAACACAAAAAAATATTTAGATCTATGGTGTTGAAAATTTTAAGAGCACAAAAAAATTTCTATTAAGAAGTAAATTTTGAACTAAGAAAAAATTTTTAGGGTTTGAAAATCTTTAAGAATATGAACAGAAATAAGAAATATTTTTGTTTTAAACAAAATTGAACCTATAAACACGAAGAAAGATTACTCAAACTGACAGAGGAGTTAAAAAGACATCGAAGATTCATCTAACTAAAAGAAGAACACATAAAACTTATAAGGATTGACTGTTTTAGGCTGAGAGAGTTTAGGGTTAGGGTTTGAGAAGGAGAGGGTTGAAAGTGTTTGAGAGTAGAGAAAGAGGGAGAAAACGGAGAGAACCGACGGATGTGAGAGAGAGAGGGTAAAAAAATGAATTAGGTTTTGATTTTTAGTTTTTATACTTAGCTTAATTGACTTGATCGTGTGGCCAGAATCATACCTTGGATTTGATCAACGGTTACAAAGAGACGCGCTAATGAACCGGATCGGCTGACCAGTTTGACTCTGATCGCACGACTTAGATTGGTTTGTGCTTTTTCTGTATTGATCGGTCGGTTGATGAACATGATCCGTGTGCCAAAGCTTGCTCGCTTCTGATTGGTTGGATTGAATGGACGCGGATTGTGTTTGTAGTTGACCGTTGGATTGCTTTCTTTGATCAGCGGCTTAGATTAAATCCGATATATATTTATATAATAATTGTTATAAAATATAATTTTTAATAATAAAAATACTAAAATTTATATTAAAAATAGTAAATTAATAATTTTCATTTTTATGAATATATGTAAATAAAAAATTTATAATAATATAAATATTAATAATTTTGACTATAAAAATTATATTTATATATTACTAGAAACAACCAAAAACACAGATAGAAATTTTTTAATATTTTATGAAGTAATATCTAACATTCCCAAGTCTAGACGTAATTTATAAAATCTATCAGAACTGAGTGGTTTAGTAAATATGTCAGCAATATTTAATTTTGTGTCAATATGTTCTAGTTTAATAATGCCATTGTTCACATGATCTCGTAAGAAATGGTGTCTAACATCAGTGTGTTTTGATCTAGCATGTAAAATGGTATTTTTACTTAAGTTGATAGTGCTTGTATTATCACAAAATATTGACACACGGTTAAATTTTATATTGTAATCGGCAAGGGTCTGTTTCATCCACAATATCTGTGCACAACATCATGCAGCAGCTATATATTCGGCTTCGGTGGTTGAAATAGATACCGAATTTGGTTTCTTAGAAAACCAAGAGACTAGACATCCACCTAAGAACTGACACGTGCCACTTGTGCTTTTACGATCAATATAATGACCGGCATAGTCAGAGTCAGAGAAACATACAAGGTCGAATGGTTGACCTTTAGGATACCATAGACCTAAGTTTGTAGTTCCTTTAAGGTATCGAAATATTCTTTTTACTGCAACCAAGTGGGATTCCTTAGGATTTGCTTGGAATCTGACACATTTACAGACACTGAACATAATGTCAGGTCTACTAGCTATGATGTAAAGGAGACTACCAATCATTCCTCGATATTTCTTTGTGTCAACACTTTTTCCATTTTCATCAGCAGTTTGTTTATCAGTAGTTAACATATGAGTATTAAGAGGTTTTACATACTCTAAACTAAATTTCTTAATCATTTCTTTGCAATATTTGGATTGAGAGATGTGAATACCTTTTTCTCCTTGCTTGATTTGTAGTCCTAAGAAGAAATTCAATTCTCCCATCACGCTCATTTCGAATTCCTTACTCATGTTTTCAGAAAACTCATTGCACATATTTATGTTAGTAGATCCAAAAATGATGTCATCAACATATATTTGTAAAATAAGAATATCATCATTTTTATATTTTGTAAAAAGAGTAGTATCTACTGTGCCTCTTTTATAACCATTTTCTAATAAAAACTTACTCAGTCTTTCATACCATGCCCTGGGAGCTTGTTTTAGACCGTATAAAGCTTTGTGTAGTTTATACACATAATCAGAATGCTCAAAGTCTTCAAAGCCAGGGGGTTGTTTAACAAAGACTTCTTCTTTAATTACACCATTTAAAAAGTAGATTTTACATCTATTTGAAATAATTTAAAATATTTATGGCATGCAAAGGCTAATAATATACGTATAGACTCAATTCTAGCAACAGGAGTATATGTTTTATTATAGTCAATTCCTTCAAGTTGATTATACCCTTGTGTAACTAATCGTGCCTTATTACGTATAACAGTTCCATTTTCATTTAATTTATTACGAAACACCCATCGAGTACCAATAATGGAGGTCTCTTCGGGAGTTGGAACTAATTCCCAGACTTTGTTTCTTGTGAACTTTTCAAGTTCTTCTTGCATGGCTATTATCCAGTCTTCATTAATCAAAGCATCTTTTATATTTTAGGCTCAATTTATGACAGAAAGGATAGATGACTGGCCATGTTTTGTGCTTGTGATCTTGTAAGAATCCCTTTATCAATATCACCAATGACATTCTCTATTGGATGATTTCTTATAGCATGTGATTCCTTGGGCAAGTCATTTAGTTGGGGATTAGGATTTTCAAGAGGATTAATATTAGTAGAAGGAGAAATATCATCAATTTTCAGTTCTTTCATATTTCTGAGAATATCTTCAATAACTGTATCATTTTCTACCAGTTCTTTATATTTTGGAGGAGGTTTAGATTCATCAAAAGTCACGTTCATTGACTCTTCCACGACTAGAGTTCTTTTATTAAAGACTCTATATGCTTTACTGTTTAGTGAATATCCCATGAATATTCTTTCATCGGATTTGGGATCAAATTTCACTAGATATTGTTTAGTATTTAGAATAAAGCATTTACTCCCAAAGACACGAAAGTAGTTTATTTTCGCAGTTCTTTGATAAAAGAGTTCATAGGGAGTTTTGAAAAAAATTGGTCTCAGCAAGACACGATTCAAAATATAACAAGAAGTTGCAATTGCTTCGGCCCAAAAATATTTAGGAAGTCGATATTCATTAAGCATAGTATTGGCCATTTCTTGTAGAGTATGATTTTTCCTTTCAACCACACCGTTTGATTGAGGTGTGTAAGGTGCAGAAAAGTTATGACTTATACCGTGTTCATCACAGAACATTATGAAATTGGAATTGTCAAATTCTCTTCCATGATCAGACCGAATATAAATAATAGAGCTTCCCTGTTGATTCTGAATTTTCTTACATAGAGCAGAAAAGGAGTTTATCGCTTTATTTTTGGACTTTAGAAAATCAACCCAAGTGAATCTTGAATAATCATCAACTAGGACTAAAATATAGACAGCACCACCCATACTATGTTTATGGATATGTCCAACTAAGTCCATATGCAAGAGTTCAAGTGGTCGAGAGGTTGAAACTGTGAGTTTAGGTTTATAAGATGCATGAATTTATTTTCCTAATTCACAGGTTTCACAAATATGGTTTTTAAAAAATTTAAGTTTAGGAAGGCCACGAATATGTTCTTTAGAGGATATGTTATTAATCAATTTCATGTTAATGTGTCCTAATCTACGATGCCAAAGCCAAGGGTCGTCATTTGCAGACACAAGACACACATTATCCATGAGTGAGTATGCATCTAAATCACACGTGTACACATTTTGACTTCTAGGACAAAGTAAGATTAATTTTCCAGTTTGGTCAAAAATTGAACAGTTATGAGGACTAAATGTTATTTTAAAACCACTATCACACAGTTGACTGATGGATAGAAGATTATACCTGAGTCCAGTGACCAATTGAACGTTAGAGATTGTTATGTGTTTACTGTACACATTTGTAATTCTAACAACTTTACCTTTGTTGCTATCTTCGAATGTTACCTCGTTACAGTCTGTAGCTTGTAGATTGCTCAATTTAGTTTTGTCACCTGTCATGTGTCTTGAACAACCGCTATCAAGGTACCATTTATTTTTACTAGAATCAGCTGTGAGACATACCTGCAACATATATTAAATTCACAAACTGGTACCCTTTAATGAAAAGGGTCCTTTGGGTAAGTTTTCCAATTTGTATAAGGATTGTTCATGTTTTCCTTTACAAAATTTGGTACAGGATAATAATCACTCGTTGACACACAAGTTTTATGAGTAGTAGATTTATAATATGCATGACTAATTCTTTTGAATGAAGGATTTTGATGAGAGTTTCTAGATGGTCTTTCATGATAAAGAAATTCTCTTTTTGGCATAATAGGTGCAGTGTAACTTCCTTTTGGTACCCAAATTATTTTTCCTGAATAATTTTCATTCTTGGCATTACATGAGTAAATTGAATGACCATTTCTATTATAGTAAGAGCATTTATCAAAAGGAGATGCATGATCTTTTTCTTTACTTTTAATATGATAGAGTTTCTTATATTTTATCTTACTGGATTTTTCGGTATATCCTAATCCTTCTTTATTAAAACTACATCTTTGTTGACCGAGCATAACGTCAAGATTTTCTTTTCCTTTTGTAAACTTAATAACTGTAGAGTTTAAGTCATCCCGTTCTAGAGTCAATATTTTAATTTGATTCATTAGAATAGATTCTTCATTTTGTTTTTCTAATGAGTTTTCCTTTTTACTTACTTCTTATTTTTGAGAATCTTTTATAATTTCAGTGAGAGCTAAATTTTCAGTTTTAAGATTTTCAATAGAAGTAGCAAGTGTAGAATTTTTCTTTTCAAGATTTTCATTTGTTTTTATTAACTTTTCTAGTTCTTCTTTTACTACAAGATTTTCTGAAGAGTTATTTTCTAATTTCTCATTTTCATGTTTTAAGACTTCATTATCCATGATTAAATTAAAATTTTCTATTTCAAGATTTCTATTTGCTTCAATTAATTTTTTAAATGATGTTTTTAATTTAATAAACTCTTCTTTAATAACTTCATTATCATTATAAGCTTGATGTTTCAAATTTATCTCAGATTTTGGTGATGAGTCATTGTCTACCATAAAACATAGATTTGCTGTTTCTTCGGTTGGCTCAGTAGGTTCTTCTTCATCACTTAGATCCCAGCCTTCTTCAGCTACTAGAACTTTGTTGTTGGCTAGTTTTGAACAATCCTTCTTGAAGTGTCCTGGCTGGTTGCATTCAAAACAGTTATTTGAATTTTCATTGTGCCAGTATTTCTGAAGTTGTTGTTGGTAGCTTTGAAATTCCCTCCTGGAACTTTTGGCTTGAAGGCTTGCTTATTTCGAAAATTATTAAAGTTGTTATTTGTTTTCATGAAGCCTTTGCCATATCTCTTTGCTTTACTTTGAATTACTCTTCTGAGTTGTCTTGATAATAATGCAACTTCATTATTATCTAGACTCAAGAGTTCTTCATTTAGTTCATCATCATCGCTATCTTGATCAACAAGTAAGGCTTTGAAAGCTATTCCTTTCTTTTTGAGGTCTGTATCTGATCCTTCTTTTTCGACTAGCATGTCGACTTCGTGGGCACGAAGATTTCCAGTGAGGCTATCAAGGGGATAAGCAGTTAGATCATGCATTTCCTTGATGGCTGTAACTTTCATTTTCCACACAGATGGAAGAGCTTTGAGAATCCTTTTGTTCTTCTCATTTGTTGTGTAAGCTTTTCCCAGTTGTTCTAGCTCATCAATGATTCTGGAAAAATGAGTTTCCATATCAATGATCTTTTCACCTTCTTCCAGCTTGAAGCTTTTATACTCTTGAATTAGAGCATCTTTTCTAGTTTCTTTGATATGACTGGTTCCTTCATAGGTTACAATCAATTTTTCTCAGATTTCTTTTGTATTCTTGCAGTTGCTAACTCTTTTGTATTCTTTTTCTATAAGAGCACTTGTTCAGCTTTGGAGGCGATATTCATAATCTCCTCATCCTCGGTGGTGAATTCCCCAGCATCTTTTTCAACAAGCTTTTCATTTTTGACTTTTTGTGGGAATCTTTACACCGCGTTCAATTGCTAGCCAAAGTTTGATTTCTTGTGACTTGGCGTAGATATTGAACCTATTTTTCCAGGTGGCAAAGTTTGTGTCATCAAATAATGGAGGTCAGGACATTGATAGTCCTTCTCCGCAACCGGTAGCATTTGTGTAGGCCATAGATGGATCTACTCTTAGATATGTCTGTAATCACTTAACAAACAAGTTAAAGAGCACTGCTCTGATACCAATTGAAAGTCCAATAATAATCTAGAATGGGGTTTGAATAGATTATTATAGTTTAGAAATTATCTTTGGCCTTTTTGAATTTTAGTGAATTAATTTTATCAAATTAATAGACCGTTTAAAATTTAATCACACAATGCACATATATTTATCTGGTTCCCAACATACAGCCCGGGTATGTTGCTACGTCCAGTCTCAAGCTCCTCTCCAAGACTTGAGATCCTATTACTCCCTATAATAAATACTCCTTCAATAGGCGGAGAAGCCTGTACAGAGTTTTAAAAATAAACTTACAACTATCCTCAACTAACTATCTTGGATAGCAAACTCCCAGCTCCTTCGTCAAGCTTAGTTGAATCTTCTTTTGAGCTTAGTACTATTTTATACTTTGGTCTTGAAACAACAATCTCTTCCTCACCTCACAAGTACACTAGAGACCCAACTCCCAGCTGACCTCTCTAAGACTCTGGTCTTGGTCAAAGAATTCTTGTCTTTCTCACAAATATAAAATAAACTAACTCACCTCTTTTTCCTTTTACATAAGTTTGTTTGAATATTTGCTTCTTAACAATAAGCAGATATAATTGTAGCACAGATACTTCTTAGATAAGCAGATATAAAATTTCAAGTGTATGTTAAAAGTTCAAAGACTTTTATGTGATGGGCTTCTGTGAAAGCAGATGAAATATTTAAGCACTTGTAATAAAGACTTTCTTTTTCTTTAAAGAATATTTTTTAATGGATTAAGAAAAAGATTTTTTTTTCTTTATAAAGAGTGTGTTTCTTTGTTGTTGAATAATTATAACTTTGAATTAAACAACCACACACACTTATATAATGCAACAATAATTTATGAACAATGACAGTTTATCAAGTATGACAATATGATTCACTTTAAATAATACTTGAACAAACTCGTTCTACCCACTTATATATATATATATATATATATATATATTATACTTGATCTACGTTGCGAATAATTTGGCCACTTAGGATTTTAAAGACCGTCCAGAGTATTTCAAGTGAAATATCTGAATCGCATATCGCGTATATCGGTATCCAAGTACTGACTAAATTTTTTAATTCACAACTTGATAATCAGATATAGAATATTAAAGAATATTTATATCAGTAAAGGGCCACTTGGGATTTTAAAGACCGTTTCAGAGTATTTCAAAGAAATATCTGAATTGCATATCGCGTATATCGGTTTCCAAGTACTGACTCTTTACTAGATATGATAGATCATATATAAGATATATATAAATGTTTATCGCAGGTTATATCTGATTATCTAAATCTATATATTGATTATGCTAGTAAAGGGCCACTTGGATTTTAAAGACCGTTTAGAGTATTTTAAAGAAATATCATCCGAATTTGCATATCACATTTCGGTGTCCAAGTACTGACTCTTTACTAATATGGATATATAGATATAAGAATATGTATGACAATTTATCACAGATATATATATGAATGAGCAAGTATGAGATGATATGAACACTTATAATTTGACAACTTATCTCAAATACTTGGACCAATTTTTCTCTTCCAAAGGAAATTATAACTTTGATTGGGCGAAGAGAGTAAAAGCTTGTTTGAATAATCTGTAGGCAAAGAGAGTAAGCTTTTTGGTTTATGGAATTGGTAAAAAGAAATGAATAGAAAAGCTTCCTATTTATAAAAATTTTGAGGTTCGGGCAAAACCGTAAATTTGAAAATCATTTTTGAAGTGGACGGTCCGGATTGTGTAAATCAAAAATGAGAGGCTCGAATTGATTGTGTTTGGCCGGATTTACAAATTTGAAATGGCCCAAGATTGTGAGTCACAACAGCTTGTAAGTTTCCAGCAATGGCACAAATATCAATGCCCATCTTTCAAGTGTTAAGGCACGAGCCTTAGTAATTCATTCACATGCCAGTAAATAAACATTACATATTTTCGGCACAAACACTCACATTAATTTGGCACTTGTATGCCCACACCTCCATGTACACACACATTTGGCACATACACCAATATATGCACTCATCCTATAATTTTGGCACACACACACAAAACACTTGCACACACATACGGTTATATGTATATATATATTATATACTTTTACATATATAATATATTTTAGTATATATATATTTTAGAAATAATTTTTGCCCTTAAAAAGAATTTGAAAATTATTTGAAAAGAAATAGGAATCTCCTTGCCTTAGGAAATGTGACTATATGAACTCATTTTATTAACACTTGATATTAAATTATCAAGGTCATAAAATAAATTCAAATAAAGTAAGAAAATAAATATTTTTGGTCAAAATATAAAAGGTAATTATTTTTAACACTAAATCCTATGGAGAGGATTCTACCCTTTTTGACCTTTAATCCTAATTTGTTATCATCAAAATTAAATACGCAGTTTTGGAGACCTATCAAAGTCAAAGTATAATTCATTACATACAAGATACTATGATGATCTACTATGATGATCTCAAGTCCAATGATCACTTGTACTACTATCACATTAGAAATTCCTATTGATAGGCGAGTAAAACTCCATTAGGTATTCCATAGCGAGTCACGTTCAGTGAACTTATTCTCCAATAAGCACCTACATACTTGCTTTAGTGTCTCCACATAAATGATAATGAGATCAATCATCCTCATCCAATGAGCAACCAACATATGTACCAATCTATTCAGATTTACTAATCCTTTTTTTTAGTAATCCCACGATTGGAAACTATTTTAGTTAAGTTTTCTAAGAATTTAAATCTCATTAGCATGATCAACATCATGATTCTAAAATCATTACTTAAAACTATGGGTTATTTATATATTATAAAAATAGCATCATGTAGATAATTAAATATCTTTAATAAATGAATACTTTTATTAATAAATAAATAAGATTGTTTACAAAGTATGTGCTTTATCATCATACATGATTGGTTTGTATGCACACTACTATCATCCAGCGACTTCACCGACGCTATTCGGTGTGGGGAACTTTATTTTAAAATGGGGTATGGAAGTCATCGCTCGTAGAGCTATCAATGTCGGTCTCCCGAGTATGGCATTGTAAGGCAAATCCACATATACCACGAAAAATTTGCAAATCACTTCCACTTATCGAGGAGCTATTCCGAAGATGACTTACAGTTTGATGACACCTGCTACTCGAACTGGGTCGTTGCTGAATCCGTATAGATGGGGCTCTTGCCCAATCACCGTCTTCCTTCTCTCCAAATCCATCATTTGGTACTCATGGGCGTACAATATAACGACCGATGAATCTTCATCAATCATGATCTTCTTCATGTCCATCGATCCAACCTGTGTAATGATTACCAACGCTCCATCATGCGATTTAATAGGTTTTGATTGGTAATCCTCATCAGAAAAAGAGATGACCGTGTCAGGGTACTACTAGTCCCTCTTGGCAGGTTATTCGAACACTGTGAGTATAGAATCTAGCACCTCGTGCCTTTCCATCCCGATCACCTTCCTGACTGAGCCACCTGTTATCACATCCACCACTCGCCGAACTATCTGCACTTATTTTGGTTATGGCTGAGGGTTCTGCTCCTGTCTGGCATTACTTTTTCCCCTTCTTGACATTTCTCGGCTTGCGATGAACTGAACTAATTCCCCATTCCGAACATTCTTTTCAATTAGGTCCTTCAAATCCTTATAGTCTTCTGTAGAGTGTCCGGATGTCTAGTGATAATTACAGTATTTGTTATGATTTCCTCTCTCCGGACGAGTGTTATTTAGATAAGGCTCAAAATAGGGCTTATCCTTTATTTCCTCCAATATTGTTGTCCAGTTCATGTTGAGATGAGTATAGATTTTGTTAACTCCACGGTTGGAAGGGCGATCGGCCTCCTCTCGAACCCCCGTTGTTGAAGTTCTTCGTCTTATTGTCGGACTTGTTGTTACTGTCACCTTTGGTGTGGCTATTCTTCTCCTTGTCCTTCGGCTTCTCCAACGTGCTTTGCCTCAGACTGCTCATCGCTTATTCCACCATAATAAATCCTTCAGCCCTATCAAAGGCTTCGGCCAAGCTTTTCGGATGATTGAACATTAACTTTTTTACCAACTTTTTCAACTTCAAGAGATCCAACCCATTCTGAAAGAGTCCCACCGCCTGAAGATCGTTTAAATCTGCAACGTGACTAACTGCTTCCCAAAACCGCTTCACATACTAGCCCAAAGTCTCGTTCGAGTACTATCGCATTTGAGACAATGATTCGGTCGACTTTCCCCTCCTCTTATTACTGTCAAACCGAGTGTGGAATTTATCGCAGAGCTCTTCCCATGACGAAACTGAGTTCGGAGCCAATGTCATCATCCATTGTCTGACATCCTTCCTAAAGGTCCTCATAAACATATGACACTTGGTCGTATATGAGTAGTCATAATAATCCATCAATCGGTCGTACGTCTGGCTGTGTTCATAAGGGTCTCCTGAACCGTTATAACTTTCCATATAGGGGAGCTTTTTGCTTGGATCTGCCTTTTCTCGAGTAATCTCGGGGGAGAACGGTGAAGATTTTTTGGTCGTACTCCCCTTCGCTTGCCTGACCGCGGCTAACTCTATCTGAATTTCTTCTAATTTTTTGGTCAGCGCCTTTACCCCGCCAGTATTTGAAGGTGTACTTTTTTGGGGTGGGTCCTGTCTCCTTCAATCTGACTAACCCTTTCCTTCCGAACTGGCCACCCTAGAATGAATTTGGCGTTTGCTCCTACTGTGCCGGGAGCCTTTCGGACGATATGTCATAGACCTGGTCCCCGGATGTACGATCCCTGGATCTGCTTCTGTCCAGAGAGCGACTCCGAAGCCTGCTATCGGTCCACTTGGAATCATCCGAAAGACGTGTCTTTGTTTGTCTGTCTGGCTACCGCCCCCCTTCGGCTTCGACTATGGCTGGAGACACCATCCCCTCCTTCTACAATATGAACCGTCTGTCTATCAATTTCCCTCTTATGTAGAAGTAAGGCTTTTAATGCATCATCCGTTTCTTCTGCCCTTTTTGCCAAGAATGATATCCGTTCATTCGGATCATCATGGAGTCGCGTTCGGGACGATGTGCCCCTACACGCCTCTTGTCTTTTGCTTCCTTGCTGGCTGTTGAAAATAGTCTCCGCCTAACATCTTCTCAGTCAGTATCTTTGGGCCCCACTGAATGACTGTATGGTCTGAATCTGTCCTGGATACTTTTGGACGGTCCCAACCTATCTTTGACTGACCCTTTAAGTTGAGAGGACCCTCCTACCGTCGACTGCCAAATACCCGAGATTGTCTTGCTGTTCACCATGATTCCAATCGAGAAAACTCCTGTTGTGATTGAAACTTAGCAACACTAGAAAGCCCTCCATCTATCGCCCATGTTAATGCCAAGATTCGTCCACGCGCACCAATCACCTAAGCGCATCAAATCCTGCACAGAAACAAAAACACACAATAAGCTTGGCGGCTTGGGCCGCCGGGGGATAGCTCTGGTGTGAAAATAAGTACATGCTGAATAAGGTTTAATAATGGAGGCTTACTGCTCTAGTGCTGGAAAATAATATTGTGTTTACCTTAGAATCAGGGTATAGCCTTATATTTATAGTGATCACACCACCTCCTCCAAGCCCTTGCTCGAATAGGAATAGAATTCCTCATTAGGTAAGATACCTTAATGGGATCAAACTGAATCTCCTTAAAGAAAGGAAGTCGAATCATATCTTGACACTTTCCTTAGGAGTTTAGAAATTAAATGTATTTAGGAATCTTTGATTCCTTCAAATGCTCAACTACTAAAATAGGTTTCTACGTAGGGTAAATACCTTCACATGGACTTTGACCCACCGTATCATTCGGGCCCAAATATTCAAGTCTCAACACCCATGAAGTGCTTTTATGGATGTACATCCCATTTTTAGTTCAACTATAAACGTGAAATGTTTTTGGAATGAGAGGGTTCTGTAATAAAAATGATGCTATCAGAGGAAATATATATTTGACGACACTTCTCTTTTTTACGGGTTATTAAATAAAAATGATGTCATCAGGGGAAATATACATTTGATGACACTTCTCTTTCTTGCGAATCCGACAGTTTAATCAACATTTATAGCATGTGGTAAATTAAATTTAAGTCCTAATAATTATAAAATGGGAGTACCAAATACAATCATGAGACTGTTTTGTAGTGCTAGGTGATGACAAATTCACTACATGAATAGAGTCACGAGAGCTTAATCAAAATTGCTATAATAAAAGGAGTGAAATTGTGAAACGCACATATACATCGAGACCGAAGACACCCGTCATCTACGCCTGATAAAATATAGTTATGGATTGGTTTTAGTTTATAAAATTTGGTTAGGGTTTCATTTAAGAGCTAAAACCACATTACTTATTTTTAATATGCGTTATGTGAGTTGGAACCATATAGTTATGAGCCAAATATAGGTCAACCCATATTTTAAATTTTAAACTTACCATTATTATGGTTCAATTAAATAAATTATTTATGATATTTAATTTCTATATTATTTCACATTCTATCTCTAATGTTTTATATATTCTCTCTCTCTCTAAAATTTTTTATACACACCCTCTAAATTTTTTAGATTTTCTCTCTTTAAAATTTTGTGTACACACTCTATCTCTAATGTTCTTTAAACTTATTCTCTCTAAAATCTGATTACACTTTCTCTCTCTAAAATCTGATTACACTTTCTCTCTCTAAAATCTGATTACATTTTCTCTCTCTAAAATCTTATTACACTTTCTCTCTCTAAAATTAGAACATGAAAATGGATTAAAATATGGATATCCAGTTTGGAATTGTTTTTCATTTCAAAAATATAGTTTCAAACTTTAACTAACCCAATTCTTATAAAATAGTTAACCAACCCAATAGTTCTAATTAAATTTGGGTTGACTCATAGTTTACAACTTGTATTGCCACGGTTGAACTCTCTTTTGATATCTTAGACAACAATATCAATGACTTTGGTTAGTACTAAGGAGTCATCAGAAGAGTTTGTCGATTATTGAGTGTTGGGTAAAATCTATACGCGCTACACGCAAGTGTACGTGGTCAACACGTAATATAATGATAAGAGCAAGTATCGTACCCACAGAGACAATAATTCTAATTTATTCAAACAAGTACCAATTTTATATTATTTCTGCTTTATTAAACTAATGATTAACTGATGATTTTTATAATAAACTACTACTTAGATCAAAATTAACACTAATTCAAGATTTTAACAAGTTTTGGAGAAATAAGCCTACAACTTCACCTATTACTTCACTTCAGATAATATACTTTCCTTCAGTTTATATCAATTACTCCAGATTATTAACCAAGAACACATAAGTAGATATAACCATCTCTCGATGCATTAAATCCATACTCACTTAAATCCACAAATGATAGAATTAAGTAAGACACCGTAATTAACTAACTCACTATATCTCGATGTGAATTATAATTAAAAAAGGTTTATTAGCAAGTTCTCTTCAGATTACATATGATGCATAGATATCTCTATTCTATACATGAATTATGAATCCTAAATACAGTAAAAATCACAAACATACGCTACTATGGCCAGTTCTAATTCCATATACCATCTCTCGAATTTATATGGGATAAAAGATAATTAGTGATCAAGCAACTATGTTAGTTCCAAGTAGGCACATAATAGATCTAGAAGGGGGGGGGGGGTTGAATAGATCCTTTTTGATTTCAAATATTTTTCCAGTTTATTTTGTATTGCTAATGAATTAGCATATGACAAACATAAGAATCTTTTCAAGCACAGCAAAATAAGTAAAAGATCCCCTTCATTGATATTCATAAACATTCATACATTGTTCATGGAGTTAGTTTAGTTATAAGTAGTTAATACATACATAGCAGTTATAGCAGTTAGGTACATAATGTAAATGACATAAAGTAAATGACAGAATATAAAAGACACAAGGAGTTTTAAGTGGTTTAGAGACTCAAGCTCCTAATCCACTCTTCTGCTTCTCTAGCAGGAAATCCACTAAGGAAAGGGCAGCACCCTGAATCACTAAGATTCCTTCAAGGCCAGCAGCCTTGGAACTTTAGTTCACTAAGAACTCTTCAAATCCAGCAGGCTTGGAACTCCTCTAGTTCACTAAGAACTCTTCAAGTCCAGCAGCCTTGGAACTCCAGTTCTCTACGAACTCTTCAAGCCCAGCAGGCTTGGAACTTCATTTAGTCCCTCTGGACAAGGACCCCCCAGGCCCTAGCTACTTGTTGTTGATGTTGTTGTTGTTTGTGCCTTGCTGCTAAGATGTCTTGAAGCTTTATCATCTCAGGTACTTAGCAGCTTGGCATGGTCCTTTTTGTATTTTGTGTAAAGTCTGGACCACTTCTTCTTTGGTGCAGCTGAGCTTCTTTATGTTCTGCTCATCTTCATCTGATGTCAGCTATGCACAATCACCATCCGAGTTTGCTAAGGCTTGACATTGCTGGTCCATTTCTTCTGGTCCTTGGCATTCCCTGATCCCTTCTTGAATGATATGCAGAATAGTTTCGCATCTTTTCCTTTTCAGCTTCTGGTTCTTCATGATGATCCGTAGTGTGGCTCTTAGGATCTTTTTTCTGCTCAGCCATTTTTTTGAATGCTATCTTCATGGCCTTCTCGGCTCTCAGCTTAGCTGCCATTTTTAATGGCATCCTCTTCGTTGTTGAGTGAAGCCTTAGTCTGTTGAAGCCCTTCTTCAAATCTGCTTCACTTCCACTTTTATAGTCTCACTACCACTGAGACTTGTTCTGTTCAGCTCTGGTGGAACTCGTAGAGTCAATAATATAGCATTCCAACAACTCAACAATTCTGCAACTTAGCAACTCTTGATCTTTGAAGCTTCATCTGTTAAATGCCCTTCCATAATCTTCCCGTTGGAAAATAGTCGTTGGAAGATTTTTGAACTGCTTCGCAGATCTCGAGTTATTTGGTGCAGACTGTTGATGTGACGTGTCAGCTCCTTTATAACTTTATTGATACAGCAGTCTGCTACTTCACCTACCGCCTCAGAGATGTCACCTTTCCGTGTCAGGCTGGTAGTCACCTTTATTTCTCCTTTCTAATTCCTTGATTCGAATCTACAGGAGTTGTCCTTCTACATTGATGCTCTTAATCAGCAACGTTCGAATATCAATCTTCAGATTAAACCGTTGCTAATGCTTTAATCTTCAGATGATCGAACTCTACGATTCAGATGCAGATGTTCTTGGACCTTGATCGTAGTGTGTCTTGTTGAATGTTGCTCATAGACTAGGTTAGAGATGACACTACGATTATGAAGAGTGTTCTTTGGATATGCAATGTAGAATGCCTCTTCCTTCACTTGTGCAGTGCTTCAACACTTCTGCTTGCCTTGACTGATCTCAGGAACTGATAGCTTGACTTATTGCTCTGGCCTTTTCTGAATAGCAAGACACATCAGATTTGTGGCATACCTAGCTCTCTTTCTCCTGGTGATCTCCCGTTCACCTATCATCAATGGTATGACCTATGCTTAATCACTTTTGTCTTGTTCTTCATAAGCTGGCTAGTATCTCTGTGTAAACTGCATCAGTTCCTGCTTTGTTTGGCAAATACTATGATCCTGGTTAATCCCAAGATCGTTGTCTTTTGTTCTCTTGACAGCTACTGCACTTACTGACTTTCTTTAGTCAGTCACTATAGCTGAAGTCTTCTTATGATTTGCTTGTGGAAGACTTCATCTTGATGGCTTCACAACTCAATCAGGATATTGATTGAGTTGGAGCTTAGATCTTCTATTTACTTGCATACCAATCGTTGAGTGCTCTCTAGGTTTCCTTCAGGTGAAATGTATCTTTGCAGCTCAGACCAGAGGCTTCATACTTTGGATATTTTGGGAGTGCTCATTTGTTGAGAATTGTGTTGACACTACGATTCTGCCTTGGCATTTTGAGCATCTTTGTTGAAGCCTTAGTTCTGCAGACTACAATTAAGCTTTGGTTCTGCAGACACTACGACTTCGGGATCAGACCTTGACAGACTACGATTTCTGCCTTCATGCTTGCTGTCCTTGTTTGATCTGGCTCGACTACGATCTCTGCCTCTGATATGATCAGTAGACTCCACTACCTCAAGTGTGACCTATGATTCTTGACTTAGCTTTGTCAGGCATTCAGTCGGCTCTTAGATAGGCTGTCTCTACGATTCTGAACATGACTTCCTCAGCAGACTACGGCTCTGAGAAAATTCTTCTCGAAACACCACGATCCAGCCTCGTCTCTCCTGGAAGACTACGAAATCCGAGATCTACTATCCTTGCAGACTATGATTCCACCTTGATAGTTCTCGAGTCTTCCTTGTCTCTCTTGGCAGACTACGATGGCTGGTGCAGTGCTCGACGATCAGACATGCCTATCTATTATATTGTATAAGATCAACATAACAGGCTTGATCTTTCTATTTATAGTCCGTGTACATCATTTCTTTTTAAGGACTTTACAAAGCTGTTTTGCTTATGTAGGATCAACCTAACATATTTGATCATTTCAGTCTAAGTCCTTGTACATATATTCCTATTATCTATCAAAGGACTTTACAGCTTTTATCAATGCAACCATACTTGCATATTCATTCATTTATATCATAATCAAATCTTATATAAATAGGAATACCATTCTCATGAATATTCCTAACAATCTCCCCCTATTTGATTATGACAAAAATAATCAATGCATATGCATGAGATGAATGAATCTTAATATACAGTGAGAAGCTGTATTTCTAAAGCAGATGATCATGAATGTCATTGATGAATAATATGGACTTTACATAAACTATGACACTCTACATCCTGGATCCAAAACATACCTAACTAGATAGAGATGCACCTTTTCTACTCCATGTGTGTCTCCAGGATATCTGTTGATCAGCTACTCAGCTACTCATCTTTCTTTTTTCTTTCCTCTGCTCCCTCTCAGATGCATGCTTCATTTCTTCATCTTGCTCTAGCTCTGGTTCGGTTGCATGCTCTTCTTCTTTGTCTGGCTCCCCCTCAGATTCTGTCTTCATAGGGTCATCATCTTTTAGCTCCCCCTCAGATGATGACTCTGCTTCTGCTGCTGCTTTCTTCTTCTTCTCCTCCTCCTTTGCCTTTCTGCTCTTGGTCTTCTTTTCTTCCTTCATTCTTCTCTCTTTGCTCTTCCTTGTAAACCTCTTTCTATATCTCTTTTTCTCCCCCTTTTTGTCATTAATCACTTGAGAGAACTACTCCATGTTTGACATAAGCTACTCTATCAGGTAAGATGAGTTACCAACCTCAATCTTGAGTTCTTGTTGGCTTAGCTTAAGTTGTAGGGAGAGAAACTATTTCAGATTATCAATCATGTTAGAGAGAGACAGAATTTGATGTTCATTAGTCTTTTGAGCTCATAGAGCTTCATCATTCTGATCGCTCATAGCCTTTAGAAATACTTGATCCCTTTATTGAAGCTTGAGGGATAAGTCTGAGAGTCTGGCTTGAAGCCTTTTTGACAGCTCATTGCCTTCTCCTGCTGACAGGTCCTTTACTTCTGTAGCTATAAGAGAGATCTCCTCATTCAGTTCTTCAGAATTCTTTAGCAACTCTTGCTCTTGAAGAGATCTGACATCAGGTTGTTTATTCTCTGTCTGAACAGCTATTTGGTTAGCCTCCTGCTGAGCATCAGGTTGGACTCTACGATTCTCACTCTTGAACAGTCTTTCAAAGGTAGTTAGAATCTGGTAGATTGTTGAGTGCCAATCTTTGTTAAAGGATGGAAGACTATCAGA
This sequence comes from Panax stipuleanatus, assembly GCA_020205555.1. NCBI lineage: Eukaryota > Viridiplantae > Streptophyta > Magnoliopsida > Apiales > Araliaceae > Panax > Panax stipuleanatus. Next base: position 90,302,468 of record CM035123.1, read on the forward strand.
CAGCCCTGTTGGATCAGCATAGAACTTTTCAAACTTAGTTTGATTATCTTCATGGGTAGAGTGAGAGGACTCTACGATCATAGTCTTTGGTATGATCCTTTTGCCATCTGAGTCTGCTCGACATTCATAGGGAATGTAATGGTTTCCAGCATGTCGATAGACCTTGAAGTGAGATTTATCTTTGATCAGCAGAGTTGCAAACTTCTTCACCCTTGGAAAGTTTTGTGCTACTAGCTCCAAGTTAGGAAGGTGAAAGAAGCACCATGAGAAGTAGCTGATGTCTCCAATGAGGGATGCCTTTACCCATAGCATATGAGGATAGAGGCACCTTATTGTATGGTCCTTTATTTCAGGATCATATATCAAGGTTGAAGAGTCTATCTTCATAGCTTCATGATTGTTGAGTAGATATGTTGCAGTCATCTTTACCACATTCAGCCTTTCATTTCCAAGGTTAATCTATTTTCCTAGAAGTACATCAAGTGGTTTTTCATCAACTTCCACCACTATTCTTCTCTTGCGATGAACAGGGCAAGGAATGTAAAAATCTTCTAGCTCCTCATCCTGAAAGTTGGAGTCTTCTTTACTTTCTTCCTGTCCTGACTTGGAGTCAGACTGGTGCAGACTTCCCTCAATTGACTCATCAGCTTGTTCCAGTATTTGATCATCATCTTCTTCCTTTGATTCAGCCTCATCATCATTGAGTTCAATAATTACTGAAGAAGATTCTCCTTTCTTTCCTAGAATAGCTTGAGCACACAATCTGCTGCTCTTCCTTCTTTTTGGGGGTTCAACAGCAGGAGGAGCAAATGTTTCTTCTTCAGACTCTACGTCCTTTGAATCATTAGAAGGGCTCCTTGTGGCTTCAGCATTAAGAGATTCAATTTCTTTGGTTTTCAAATCTTTCTTATCAGCAGAGTGGCTACTTTGGGGTTTAGCCATAGGACTTGCATATTCTTCTTCATTGTCAGGCTTAGCTACCTCTTTTATAGGTTCAACTTTTTCCTTCTTGAATTTAACTTCTTCTTCATCAGTGGACTTGCTCCTTGAAGATTCTTCCTTGAAGCTCTCAGTTCCCTTTTCATCTTCTGAGTCTACGTTTTCTTCTTTAGTAGATATATTTCTTTGGGAAAAATGACTTTTACTTCTGCACCACCTTAGCTTTCTTCTTCGAGGGCTTTATAGACTTGGATTATGGGATAATTGCATCCTCATAGTGTAATAGCTCCTCTTCTTTCATGGCACTTACCTTCCTCTTCTTTGAAGTACTCTTGCTGCTGCTACCATGTGTTATCAGCCTTTTATTCTCCATTGGGTTCTTCTTCCAGTTAGAAAATAGCATAGGGGTCATCACCTTATGGCTGTTTAGAACTACACCTTCATCATCCTTAATCCTATTCTTTAGCTTCTTCTTCAGAATGATACTCAGGAACCTTCCATAGAAAACCTTTGTGAGCGGTTTCTCTGTTAACCTCTTCTTCTTTGCCTTGTCTAGCCATTTGGATATTACGTCGAGTAGGATAACTCCAAAATTGATTTACTTCCTCAGAACTATTGCATACATAATCTTTAACTGTTGATCACTTACAGTGTCATAGTGCAATGTCCTTGCATAGTATGTATTTCCCTACAATCTCTGCAAGGAACTCAAATTCTTCAGGAAACTCCTTTTTCTTCATATCCTTTAGACTAGGGTTTCTCTGGTACCGCATAATCTTCTTGGCTCCTTCAATGTCGACTTCATCAAGATTTTTTAGACCTAGGTCAGGGAAACCTAGACAGTGATTTATGTCTGCAGGTTTTAACTTCAGAATCTGGCCTTTGACCTTTGTCGTTAGAGTTCCAGAACTCATATTCATATTTGAGTAGAACTCTTTAACTAGATTGACATAGATAAGAGTGTTCAACTCAAGGAATTCAGAAAATCTGGCCTTCTTTACAAGCTCAAGAATATCTCTGAACTTCTTCTCGGATTTCTCAAACTTCTTCGTTCCAAGTTGAATGCCAGTGATTACTTGTCAGTCCTGCCATTTGAAGAGTTAGGGTTTTCTGGATTTATGACTTTGTGAGGATCTTGTGATATGTCAGAAAGTGATTCGAGATTTGATGACTGTTGGAGAAGGTCTGGCTGTTTAGAGGTGTTTAGGTTTTGGCTTACAAGGGTGAGTGTATGGATTTGATAGGCTTGAAGCTTTTGATGAACTCTCTAAAATGAAACTGCCAATAATTTGAATTTTCCTCTTGTAATTGTTCCCTCCATGTTTCTCAGTGGAACAGTTGTAAGACGTTGATAGGTCACAATCTGTAACTTCTCCATCATGTCAGTTAATCAGATTGACTTCTCTTCTGTTGACTATTGTAACTTCTTCAATCCGTGGAGTGACTTATGACTTGGCTTGGTACTCTATGATTTCCTAGACTAACCTACAACCTTTGCATCTTCTTCGTAGATCGTAGTCTGTGGTCATGCTTCAATAGACAACTTCTTCATTTAGATTCTAAGGGATTGGCAATTCTCATTTGCAGCTTGTATTCTTCTGATGAGATGTTGCTTGCTTCAGCAGAGATTCTTGTGATGTAATTAATATTTTCACTTCTTTTGGATTAAGATTGCTAAGTAAGGGCCAACCACTTAGACCAAGGCTAAAGGTTAGGTTTGTCCCTGAGGCGCTTATCAAATGAAGAGCTTTGGCATGGTCAGTACTGACATCACATTTGATCTCTCTGCTGGGGAGTTCATTTACCAACTCTTGATATTCAATGGCGTTGGTTTTGGTGTATACTGCAATCATGGTGTCCTCCTGCTCTTACACTACGACTAGATGTTTGATCGTAGGCACTCTACGATTTGAGGTGTGTGGTTGATATGGTTATCAGTAGCACGTTTTGGGATGTTATTACTTGATTATGGATCTTCATTTGGTTCATCAGTCACAAAGTTTTGGGACTCTGTAACTGGAATATTTTTGTTTAGGGTTAGCTCCTGTTCTATATGAACTAGATAGAAGTGGTTTTGATAATCGTGGTGTGGTCGACAGACATGCACCATGATTGACTTATTTTCTGAGCTTATCTCAGATCTTCTGGCAAGAATTCTACTTCTTCATTTTGCTTCCTGAGCTTCACCATCTCCATATCTTCATCTATTCTTCCACAATCTTCACCACCTTCAACTTTTCTTTCATATCAACATCACTTGGTTCTTGAATTTCATTCTCAGTATATATCATAGTCTGATCAGATACAATAGTGTGCCTTTATAACTGATCATGTCCTTATCATCCTCTTTGCCCTTTCTTCAGATTCTGCCCTGACAGTTGTTTAGGCTGGGAGGCTGGTGTAGCTTCTCCATTCGCAGTAGTAATTAGTCTGAACTCTACGATTGGTAATAACTCCACAATCGTAGTGAGTGAGGACTTCTTTGTTTTGTGACTACTTTTCTTTTTCTTCTGAAGTTCAGCACTACTTTCAGCTGCTCACTTGATCTTCCTGTGTCAATAAGTGACTATCTTTACTGCTTGGAAGATCTGAAGAATTTGCTTCATCAGTTATCATTGACACCTTTAGTGCTTTCTGCTCTTTGCAGATCACTGCTCCCCCATGGATGATGCTATCTTCTCAAGGAGGGATGAATTCTTCTTCTACTTCTTCATAAGTATAAGAGAGCAGCTTTGTATATCTCCTTCTGGATGAGATCATTATGATTGAATAGACTCCATTGGATCATAGAGAGATATCTTCAGGACTGATCACTCCACAATTATTGACAGAACTACGAACGTAGTTTTCTTCATCTGACACCTGAGCAGGTGTTTTCACCAGTTTTGTAGTCCTTCCTTAGTTTCTTTATTATATACTAAGGATGAATGACGAGTCATTTGAGACTATCAATTTGTCAACGTCTATCAGCCTTTCTTCAGTTTGTCGCCCTTCCTCCTTCATCAGATACATGAACTTTGATGCTAAATGAAGGGACACTATGATTTTGATCATTTTTCCATAATCGTAGTGTGTTGGCTTGCACAAGCTGACTTTAGTCTTAATCGTAGAGAGCACTGCGATTTTCTTTAAGCTCTTAGGTAGACTGCACACGTGGAGTTCTGCTTCTATGACGCATTCTTCATGATCAATGCTTGATGATCCTCTGATGTGAACTTCTTTGATGTTCCCTTTGAGTTGATATACTTTGTATGAATAAGCATAGAGGATTTCTTTCATCTTGTCATGAATAGCCTGCTTCCATATGGAGATCAGCAACCATGTGAGCTTCATTCATATGGGCTCAACAAGTCTTCAAGAACAGGCTTTGGCATAGAGTGATTTTATCAAGAACATTGCTGAAATGCCTTGAGCCTCCAGCTGGTTGAATCTTCGTGACTGAAGCCATCTGCTTCAGCATTCCTTAGTGTGGTCAGATAGACCAAGTACCTGCAGGTTTAGATAATTTCTATTTTGGTACCCAAGCTTGATTGGGTCTTGGTAGGTTAGTTTTCAAAATCCCTATTCCTCATATATTTGAATTTACATCACATTTAGCATCAACAATCATATTCATGCATGTGTCTGATTTAGATATGACATTCAAAAATGCATGATGATGAGTGTGTGTAAGATTAACCATTTTAATAAGACACTATTTTTCTTTAATGGTTTCATTCTTTGCTTGGTTATGTTCACAGATTTTGAATGTTCACAGAGTAAGAATCAACTCTATTACTTATTTGTATCTGGTTGATTCATGAAGATGATCAGCTTCTAAGTATCTTCAAGATACTCATCTAGAACTGATCATACTCTATGTATTATCAAAAACTTAGAACATAGGTTTGTACATACATACCAACCCTTCAGCAAAGATTACTCCACTTAAGTTTAATTAAATCCTGATATGCTTATGACCTATTTCAGACTTCTTTCAAGATATTATCTTCAACCTAAAACTTGGATGGAGAGAAAGTTTGTTAACAGTTAAGTTTCCAACCTTAGTGTACTTTCTCTCTTCTCCTTTTTAGGAAGAGTATGGTCTCTTGATATAATACTATTATAGTGCACAATGTGATGCAATATGATGAACAATTAAGTATTAATGAGGAATCATACCTTTACACTGTCAGTCTCTTAACAGTAATTTTTCTTACTATAATGATGTTAGGCATTGATGTGCATATTTTTGCATTTAATGCTGGCAGCCTGTTGCTCCATTTGCCCTTAGATCAATCAGTCATAGTCTAGGAAATATAAGCTAGAAAAGTCTTGGCAGCTTTATTTCTTTGATAACCTTGAACCTCAAGGTTCACATCCAACTGCTGGTTAGCCAAATACATATTGGAGAAATTCTCCTTTCTCCTTTGGATAAGCATTTCTTAGCATGTATGGCCTTTCATCTTTCAGAATGGTGGATGCTTGATTCTTTGCTGTTGATGCCTCTTGACTTCCCATCTCTGATCTGCAGACTACAAGTTTGACTTTAGACATGGATTGGTCTTGTTGCTATGGCACTTAAGAACATGGATCAATCTGAGCAACTTCAGGTGTATATACACATTTACCTGTACACATTATTTTCAACTTGTGAGCTCATCTACAAGTGACTTACTACTAAACTAAGTTTAGAACAATGTTTGTGCCTAGGATCAGACTCAAAGCGATTAGCTTTTGAATATAGCGTGAGAACCTGCTCTGATACCAATTGTTAGTTCCCAGTAGGCACACAATAGATCTAGAAGGGGAGGGGGTTGAATAGATCCTTTTTTATTTCAAATACTTTTCCAGTTTATTTTGTATTGCTAATGAATTAGCATATGACAAATATAATAATCTTTTCAAGCACAGCGGAATAAGTAAAAGATCCCCTTCATTGATATTCATAAACATTCATACATTGTTCATGGAGTTAGTTTAGTTGTAAGTAGTTAATACATACATAGAAGTTATAGCAGTTAGGTACATAATGTAAATGACATAAAGTAAATGACATAAAGTAAATGACAGAATGTAAAAGACACAAGGAGTTTTAAGTGGTTTAGAGTCTCAAGCTTCTAATCCACTCTTCTGCTTCTCTAGCAGGAAATCCACTAAGGAAAGGGCAGCACCCTGAATCACTAAGATTCCTTCAAGGCCAGCAGCCTTGGAACTACAGTTCACTAAGAACTCTTCAAGCCCAGCAGGCTTGGAACTCCTCTAGTTCACTAAGAACTCTTCAAGGCCAGTAGCCTTGGAAGCTTTTTGAACTGCTTCGCAGATCTCGAGTTATTTGGTGCAGACTGCTGATGTGACGCTGTCAGCTCCTTTATAACTTTACTGATACAGCAGTCTGCTACTTCACCTACCTCTCAGAGATGTCACCTTTCCGTGTCAGGCTGGTAATCACCTTTATTTCTCCTTTCTAATTCCTTGATTCGAATCTACAGGAGTTGTCCTTCTGCATTGATGCTCTCAATTAGCAACGTTCGAATATTAATCTTCAGATTAAACTGTTGCCAATGCTTTAATCTTCAGATGACTAAACTCTACGATTTAGATGCAGATGTTCTTGGACCTTGATCGTAGTGTGTCTTGTTGAATGTTGCTCATAGACTGGTTAGAGATAACACTACGATTATGAAGAGTGTTCTTTGGATATGCAATGTAGAATGCCTCTTCCTTCACTTGTGCAGTGCTTCAACACTTCTGCTTTCCTTGACTGATCTCAAGAACTGATAGCTTGACTTATTGCTCTGGCCTCTTTTGAATAGCAAGACACATCAGATTTGTGGCATACCCAGCTCTCTTTCTCCTGGTGATCTCCCGTTCACCTATCATCAATGGTCTGACCCATGTTTAATCACTTTTGTCTTGTTCTTCATAAGTTGGCTAGTATCTCTATGTAAACTGCATCAGTTCCTGCTTTGTTTGGCAAATACTACGATCCTGGTTAATCCCAAGATCGTTGTCTTTTGTTCTCTTGACAGCTACTACACTTACTGACTTTCTTTAGTCAGTCACTATATCTGAAGTCTTCTTCTGATTTGCTTGTGGAAGACTTCATCTTGAATGGCTTCACAACTCAATCAGGATATTGATTGAGTTAGTGCTTAGATCTTCTGTTTGCTTACATGTCAATCATTGAGTGCTCTCTGGTCTCCTTCAGGTGAAATGTATCTTTGCAGCTCAGACCAAAGGCTTCATATTTGGATATTTTGGGAGTGCTCATTTGTTGAGAATTGTGTTGACACTACGATTCTGCCTTGGCGTTGTGAGCATCTTTGTTAAAGCCTTAGTTCTGCAGACTACGATTGAGCTTTAGTTCTGCAGACACTACGACTTCGAGATCAGACCTTGACAGACTACGATTTCTGCCTTCATGCTTGCTGTCCTTGTCTGATCTGGCTCGACTACGATCTCTACCTCTGATATGATCAGTAGACTCCACTACCTCAAGTGTGGCCTACGATTCTTGACTTAGCTTTGGCAGGCGCTCAGTCGGCTCTTAGACAGGTTGTCTTTACGATTTTGAAAATGACTTCCTCAGCAGACTATGGCTCTAAGAAAATTCTTCTCGACACACCACGATCCTGTCTCGTCTTTCCTGGAAGACTACGAACTCTGAGATCTACTATCCTTGCAGACTACGATTCCACCTTGATAGTTCTCGAGTCTTCCTTGTCTCTCTTGGCAGACTACGATGGCTGGTGCAGTGCTCGATGATTAGACATGCTTATCTGTTACATTGTATAAGATCAACCTAACAGGCTTGATCTTTCTATTTATAGTCCTTGTACATCATTTCTTTTTAAGGACTTTACAAAGATACATGTTTTTAAGGACTTTACAAAGATACCGGTTGGCAGCGCGTCAAAGCCACATGTTCGACACACAGAACCATTTCAATGCCGCTATCGCTGAGGCATTTACCAGACTAAATACTTCTGTCGATCCTTTCCAGTTCCCTACCCCCACAACCATTGCCCAGTTATCCACCTGTTTTAGATTGACTCGGTCAGGTCGACCGCGGTCGCCTGGCGATCGATGTCACCTCCCCAATAGTGCTTGAGGCGTTGACCGTTGACTTTGAATGTTTCTGTAGGATCCCGACTATAGAGCTCAACGACGCCATGTGGAAATACAGTTTTGATCGTGAATAGGTCCCGACCACCTAGATTTAAGTTTCCCGGGAAAGAGTTTCAACCGTAAGTTAAATAGCAATACTGATTGTCCGATTCGAACCTTTTATCCACTATCTTCTGATCATGCCATTTCTTGACCTTTTCTTTGTATAACTTTGAATTCTTGTAAGCTTGCAGACGGAATTCATCTAACTCAATGATTTGAAACAATCTTTTTTCACCTGCTACTGATAAGTCAAAGTTCAGTTTCTTGATGGCCCAATACGCTTTATGCTCGAGTTCCTCCAGAAGGTGACATGCCTTCCTGTAGACCAATTGATATGGAGACATGGCGAATCGAGGTCTTGTAGGTAGTCCGATATGCCCAAAGAGCGTCGTCTAGTTTCAATGACCAATCTTTCCGATTCGGGTTGACGACTTTTTCCAAGATTCGCTTTACCTCCCGGTTAGATACTTTAGCTTGTCCACTCGTCTGAGAGTGATAAGATGTGGCTATTCTATGGTTGACCCCATACTTCGTCAAGAGAGCGGTGAAGTACTTGTTGTAGAAATGGCTCCCTTCATCATTGATAATTGCCCTCGGGGTGACAAATCGTGTGAAGATGTTCTTTTGCAAGAATTTTAGTACCACCTTTCGCATCATCCGTCGGTAGTGCAGCTGCTTCCACCCATTTTGACACGTAGTCGACTGCCAACATGATATACAAATTACTAAACAACGATGGAAATGGTCCCATGAAGTCGATTCCCCATACATTGAAAACCTCGACTTCCAAAATCATGTTAAGTGGCATTTCAGTTCCGCTTAGAAATATTCCCCACTCGTTGACATCTATCGCAGTTTTTCACGCACTGATGTGCGTCTTTGAACAATGTTGGCAAGTAGAATCCTTCTTGGAGAACTTTCGCAGCCGTTCTCTCACTCCCATAGTGTCCCCCATATAATGAGGCGTGACCTGCCTGTAATATGCTTTCTACTTCACTTTTCGGCACACACCGCCGAATCATTCTGTCAGTACACTGTCTGAATAGATACGGTTCATCCCACATATACCACTTCACGTCGTGTACAAATTTCTTCTTTTACTGGCGAGTCAAATCTGGTGGGAGAATGTTGCTTACCAAATAATTCACGAAATCTGCGTACCATGGAAACTCGCCGTGGATCAAAAATAACTGTTCAATATAGAAACGACTCATTAATCACTACTTTATCTGTCTCGTCCTGATTCGGGTTTTCCAGTCGTGAAAGATGATCGGCCACCTGATTTTTTATCCCCTTCCGATCTTTAATCTCTAAATCAAACTCTTGGAGGAGCAAAATCCAGCGAATCAGTCTTGGCTTTGTGTCCTTCTTTGCAACTAGATACCGGATGGCCGAGTGATCTGTGTATACCACCACCTTAGTCCATATGAAAGAAACTTATCAAACGCGTACACAACCGCAAGTAATTCCTTTTCTATGGTTGTGTAGTTCAACTGTGCATCAGTCAGTGTCTGGCTCGCATAATAGATGGCATGAAAGACTTTCTCCCGTCATTGTCCAAGCACGGCTCCTACTGCATAGTCACTGGAATCACATATTAGTTCGAACGACATTGTCCAATCAGGTGCTATGATCATGGGGGCTGTGGTTAGCTTCTTCTTCAATTGCTCAAATGCCGCTAGACAGTCTTCATCAAAGTTGAACGGTACATCCTTTTCCAAGAGACTGCATAGTGGCTTTGTGATTTTGGATAAGTCCTTGAAAAACTGGCGGTAGAATCCAGCATGCCCGAGGAAACTCCGAATACCCTTTACTAAAGTTGGCGGTGACAGATTCTCTATTGTTTCCAATATAGCTCTATAAACTTCCAACCCTTTTCCATAAACTTTATGCCCAAGAAATATCCCCTCTTGGACCATAAAATGGCATTTTTCCTAGTTGAGCACCAGGTTCGTCTCAATGCATCTTTTTAGCACCAGGACTAGATTTTTGAGACACCTATCAAACGATTCCACAAATATTGAAAAATCATCCATAAACACCTTAACACTGCGCTCCACCATATCTGAGAAGATTGTCATCATGCATCGCTGAAAGGTCGCCAGTGCGTTACACAGTCCAAATGACATCCTTCTAAAGGCAAAGGTGCCATACGGGCATGTGAACATTATTTTCTCTTGATCCTCCGGTGCAATAATGATCTGGTTATATTCAGAATACCCATCTAACAAATAGTAGTACTCATGTCCAGCTAGTCTGTCCAACATCTGATCAATGAAAGGAAAGGGAAAATAATCTTTTCGGGTTGCCTTATTTAGCTTTCTGTAGTCCATGCAGACCCTCCATCCAGTCACTGTCCTCGTCGGTATCAGTTCGTTGTTCTCATTCTTTACTACTGTTATGCCACCTTTCTTTGGGACACATTGAACCGGGCTCACCCATGCATTGTCTGAGATTGGGTAGATAATTCCTACATCCAGTCATTTCAATATTTCCTTTTTCACTACCTCTTTCATGATTGGATTGAGTCTCCATTGTAGTTCCACTGTTGGCTTACCATCTTCCTCCATCAGAATCTTGTGCATACAAAATGAGGGGCTGATTCCTTTGATATCGGCGATAGTCCACCTAATAGTAGACTTGTATTCCCTCAGAACTCTTAGCAACTTACTTTTCTGCAATTCGTTAAGCTCAGATGCAATAATAACAGGTAAAGTAGATGAATTACCCAAATAAGCATACCTGAGGTGATTGGGTAAATGTTTGAGTTCTAGTGCCGGTAGGTTCCTCTAGAGATGGCTTCATTCTTGCTGATGAAGTTCCTGCTGCTTCCAATGGCCCAAACTATAATTTGAACCTATTTACTCTAGGTTGTGCCTCTAACAACTGTAGATATTCCAATAATTATGACTCATCTCCATCACAGTCTCCCATCAATGTAGATTATAACTGGTCGGTACTCAATATCCGATGTTGTTCAACTCCCACCATTTTATCGATTATATCCATCTGGTAACACTCCTCATCCTCTTTGGGGTAGTTTATGGATTTAAACACGTTGAAGGTTACCTCTTGATCTTGCACCCTCATGGTCAACTCTTCTTTCTGAACATCGATGAGAGTCCTACCAGTTGACAAAAATGGTCGCCCAAGGATTATCGGAATATCCATATCTTTTTCATAGTCCAAGATGATGAAATTCTCTTGGAAGATGAATTTGTCTACTTTCACCAAAACATCCTCAATAATTCCCCATGGATATGTTACCGATCTATCCGCCAGCTGTTGGGAGATGCTTGTGGGTCTGGGTTCCGGTAAACCTAACTGAGTATAGACTGAAAATGGCATTAGGTTTATACTTGCACCAAAATCACACAGACATTTGTTGAAGGCCAAACTCCCTATTGTGCATGGAATGGTGAAACAACCTGAATCTTTTAACTTTGGTGGAAGCTTCTTTTGTAATATCGCACTACATTCCTCCATTAGTGCCATAATTTTGAAGTCCTCTAACTTCTTCTTCTTTGACAAGATGTCCTTCATGAACTTGGCATAGCTCGGCATCTACTCTAATGCCTCTGTGAAGGGGATGTTGATGTGTAGCTTTTTTAACACCTCCTAAAATTTGGTGAATTGCTTCTCTAGTTTCTGCTTTCGGATCCATTGTTAAAAAGGTGGTGGTGGATAGACTATCGGTGTAACAACCTGTTCTTGTACCGCAGATTTTTCGTCTTCTTTGTTCCCTTCCACTGTCTCTTCCACACTAGTCTCGACTTCTTTCTCGATTGTCGGCTTTTCTGCATCTTGCTCGGCTAGCTGTTTTCCACTCCAAAGTGTAACGATTTGACATTGCTCATGACCTCCCCTTGAATTCTTTTCTGTGTCACTCGGCAAGGTTCCTTGGGGTCTACTGTTTAATGCACTAGCAATCTGTCCCACCTGATTTTCCAAATTCTTAATTGCAGCCACCTGAGTTTTCATTGCCGCTTCATTTCCCGTTATGTATTTGGCCATTAGCTCCTCAAAATCTGTCTTTTTCTCTTACTGTGGAACTAACTGTTGCTGTTGATTCTAAAAACCAGGGGGGGTATGTTGGTCGTGGAACCTGCTGCTGATTCTGATTTTGGTTCTGATTGTTGCTCCATAAAATATTAGGATGGTTCCTTGCCCCCTGATTATATGCATTCTGATAAGTGTTGGGTTGCCTGTTATAGCTACCCACAAACTGTACTGAAGCTGGGTTGATCGCACACTATTCAATCAGATGCTCACCTGCACAAAGCTCACATTTAAATTGCTACCTGCTGTACGTTTCCTGTCGACATGGAATCCATTTTCTTCGATAATGCTGCTATATGTGCAGATAGATCTGTCACAATGTCCACTTCCAAAATACCCGCTGCCTTGGGTTGAGTCATTCTATCAGTCGTCTACTGATAGTTGTTTGCCGCCATGGTCTCTATCAAGTTCCATGCATCCTCAAACTTCTTTGCCATAAAAGCTCCACCTAAGGCTGAATCGATGTTGGTCCTTATATGACTCCCTAACCCATTGTAAAAAGTATTCATCTGCATCCAATAAGGGAATCCATGGTGTGGGCACTTTCTCAATAGCTCTTTGTACCTTTCCCATGCTTCATATAGTGGCTCTCCCTGTAGCTGTACAAATGAAGAAATATCCGTCCTCATTTTATGTGTTTTTGAAGGTGGAAAGAATTTGGCCAGAAATTTATGCGCCAAATCGTTCCATGTGGTGATTGACCCCTGGTGGTAGAGAATGGAGCCAACCCTTCGCCTTGTCTCTGAGCGTGAACGAAATAATCTCAATCTGATCGCATCTTCTGACACTCCGTTGCACTTGAAGGTGTCGCAGATTTCTATGAAACTAACGATGTGCTCGTTCGAGTCATCATTCGGGTTGCTCCCAAACTGACAATTATTCTGCACCATCTGTATCGTTCCAGACTTGATCTCAAAATTATGGGCATTAATTGTTGGTCTGATAATACTTGACTGAATTTTTGCAATTCTTGGTGTAGCATAATCCTTCAGTGGTTTATCTTCCGGTTCAGCAACCATGTTGTCTTTGGGTGTTTTAAGTTCTTCTCGAGTCTTTACAATCCACGCAGTTAACTTCTGAAAGCGTTTGTCAATGTCGTCCTCGAAAGGCAACAAATATGGCTTCTTCGATCGAGTTTGCATGCACTACTCAAGATTACCTGAAATAACCAATAAACAACAAAAATTTAAGACTAAAAATATAAATATATGTTTAACTAAAACTGAACTAATTAAACTGATATTGTAAGTAATAAACGCAATTACTGTCCCCGGCAACGGCGCCAAAAACTTGTTGGGTAAAATCTATACGCGCTACACGCAAGTGTACGTGGTCAACAAGTAATATAATGATAAGATCAAGTATCGTACCCACATAGACAATAATTCTAATTTATTCAAATAAGTACCAAGTTTATATTATTTCAGCTTTATTAAACTAATGATTAACTGATGATTTTTATAATAAACTACTACTTAGATCAAAATTAACACTAATTCAGGATTTTAACAAGTTTTGGAGAAATAATCCTACAACTTCACCTATTACTTCACTTCTGATAATATACTTTCCTTCAGTTTATATCAATTACTCCAAATTATTAACCAAGAACACATAAATAGAAATAACCATCTCTCGATGCATTAAATCCATACTCACTCAAATCCACAAATAATAGAATTAAGCAAGACACCGTAATTAACTAACTCACTATATCTCTATGTGAAATATAATCAAGAAAGGTTTATTAGCAAGTTCTCTTCAGATTACATATGATGCATAGATATCTCTATCCTATACATGAATTATGTATCCTAACTACTGTAGAAATCACAAATATACGTTACTATGGCCAGTTCTAATCCCATACATCATCTCTCCAATTTATATGAGATAACAGATAATTGGTGATCAAGCAACTATATAAGTTATGCACAACACATAGTAAATAACCTGGAAATAATATTCATAAACTGAATTGAAAGATATTCAATCCCCCATTACATAATAAGATATGTTATAGGCTTAAATAAGAATTTAGTTCATCATGAATGAATAAAAAAACATAATCCACACAGTGTAAACCATTCTGAATACAAGGTACAGAAGAAGAGAGAAAATAAACTCGAGAATTATATCACCGCTCTTCGTCACGATCCTTGTGTTCTTCGTGCTTCAACTGTGCTTCAATTCTCCGTCTCTGTCAAACTCACGAACTAGGGCTTTAAATCTTTCTAAGTCTATCCCTAATAGCCTCTCTGATAGCCTTTTAAAGTCCCTTAATCGCAAGCCAAAATGATCCCTATTTCTGCACAATTCCAATCAAAGAAGGAAACTTGCCAACTTTTCCTGTCGTACCCCCGCCCCAGCGGGGATTTTTGCCTACGTACACCCGCCCCAGCAGGGCGTCCACTTTCTAATGGACTTTGTTCTGCACCCCCTCCCTAGCGAGTGGTTTGTACTATGCATGCCCGCCCCAGCGGGCATCCACTTTTCCATGGAAGTCTAAAATGTTGCCTTTAAGCCCCGATTTCCATCCAATCTGCTTCCTGCAGTTACCAAATCAAAAATAAAGTAAAATGATACAAAAACTACTTGAAGTAGCCAAGAATCAAGCTATAAAGGACATCGATTTGTAAGTATAAAACCAACTCATCAAATACCCCTAAACTTGAGACTTTATTTGTCCTCAAGCAAAACAATGCACATGAAAATAAATACAATGCCTGCGAATGCAACTGTCAGATAATACAAAGCTAACCAATATTGCCTCAGAGAAATCACAACAGATATAGATAACAAATCCTTAATAGATGATAGACAATATGGATAAGAACTTACATTGAAAAGATCAAATGTGTTAGGTTGATCTCATATGAATAAATAACTTTGTTAAGTCCTTCAAAAGATCATAATGTACAAGGACTATGAATAGAAAGATCAAACTTGTTAGGTTGATCTTATAAAGTGTAATAAATAGACTTGTCTGATCAAAAATCACTGCACCAGCCATCATAGCCTGCCAAGCGAGTTAAGGCAGAATCATAGACTACACTCAGAATCGTAGAAGCTGTTTGCCGAGAGCCTGCCGAGCTAAAATAAGAATCGTAGGCCTCACTCGAAATCGTGGAGTACAAGGCGTCACCAATCAGAATCGTAGCCTGACAAGCCAGCCAAGAGATTGCAGAAGTCAAGGCAGAAAATGTAGTCTGTCAAGAGAGCCACTCTCAGAATCGTAGTCTGCAGAACTAGAGCTAAAGTCGTAGTCAGCCAAATGCTTAATAATTAGGGCGGAATCGAAGAGCACTCTAGGATTCTCAACAGATGAGCAATCCTGAAGTGAATAAACAAATCTCATCATCTGATAAGAGTAATCAGAATGCGGTCGACTTGAAGAATATCAGAAAGAATTCTCTGAATGGCCTACAAGTAAACAGAAGATCAAGGCACCAACTCTATCAGCAAGGCTAATTGAGAAGTGAAAAGCCATTCAGGAGTCTTTTACAAGCGCTCATCAGAAGACAACGATTATAGTGTTTGCCAACTAGCAGCAGAGTCTGATAAAGCACCTATATAGATAATGGCATACCTATAGAGGACAGATGAAAAGGATTGTCTATGCTCAGCCTCACCATGAAGAATGATCAAGAGATTACATGGAAGAAAATTGAAGAAGCTGAGCATGACTAATCAAAAGAGTTATGTAAACCAAAGGGCCAAAACAGTCAACCAATTTATCAGTTCCTGAAGCAAGGCAAGACAAGCAGGATCATAGAACAGATTATAAGAGCTAAATGCAAGATGGTACAATATTGTCAAATCACAGAGCACTCTCGAAATCATAGAGTTGTCAAAGTCAAGTCACCTTGCAATTTCCACAAACAAACTACGACCAAGTACATGAACGTCAGCATCAGAATCGTAGAGTTCGTTCATCTGATTATTGAGACTTAGAAATGTCTAATAATGAAGACTAACATATAAACGTTGATATTTTAGAATCCAAATACTCTCACCAACATCCTTGGTTTGAATTGAGAAAACCGAAGGAAAGAGAAAAGTGACTGCCACCTATTCTGCTAGAAGTGACATCTCAAGAGGAGTTAGGTGAAAAAGTAGACTATTGTGTCAGGCAAGTCAAAAAGGAGCTGTCACATCAACCTAGTATGTCTACATCAAAGAACTCAGAATATTTGAAGCTTTTCAAAAAGCTCTCAACGGCTATATTCCAACAGGAAGATGATGGATGAACCTATAAAGAGCCGAAGCTTCAAAAAGATAAAGTTGTTGACTCGAGATGAAGAGAGTCATATAGAGCTTAACAGAGAAAAAGTCTTAGTGAGAGTGAGACTACTATAGAAGGAGTGAAACACATCTAATGAGAGTCTTACACTGCTAAAAGCTTCACTCAATACAAAGGAGTATGCCAACAGAGTGACATCTGTGCTGAGAGCCGGAAGGCCAAGAAGACAAGAACTAGATTGGCAGATCAAAAAGCAGACCTCAAGAGCCACTCTACGTCTCACCACGAACACTCTAAACTGAAGGGAAGAAGATGCAGGGCCGAATCTATACACAAGACAACCAGTGTTAAAAGGATGCTAAGTACCAGAAGAAGTCGAACTGATTTGCAAGACTTAGCAGTACCTCAGTGGTGATAGTGTGCTATGCTGAATATTCGATGAAGTCAAGCATCAACAACAAGATCAGCAGCACCAAAGAGATGAATCAGACTGCTAAGTGCTCAAGGATGTCAAGCTAAATGTACATCTTAGCAGTCCATCAGTTGTAATCAAGTATCAATGCTGAATGCCATACGATCACAAGAAGCTGCTAAGTACCAGAAGATGAACAAGATAAATGTCATCTTAGCAGGTCAACAACAACAACAAACAACCATCCAAACATCCAGGGCCTGAGGGGTCTATGTCTTTGTGACTAAATCAAAGTCAAGTCTGCTGGGCTTGCTAAGTACCGGAGGGTATAAGAGATTCTAAGTCTGCTGGGCTTAGTATACAATTTCCAAGGCTGCTGGTCTTAAAGAGTTCTAAGTGAACTAGAGTTCCAAGGCTGCTGGTCTTGAAGGAATCTTAGTGATTCAAAGTTAATCAAATCCTTAGTGGAATCCCTGCTTGTTGAAGCAAAAGAGTGGAGTAGGAGCATTTAGTCTTTGAATCACTTAAAACCCCTGATGTCATTTACTTTATGTCATTTACATTCCATACTATAACTGCCATATCTGCCTACAACTAATCTAATATTAGAACAGTGTTTAATGCTATATCCTTGAAGGGGATCTTAACCTATTTCTCTGTATATGAATTGATTTTACTATTCATTATCTATTAATCACTTAGCAAATAAAAGAAGAGGAAAAGTTTTAAAGGATCTATTCAACCCCCCTTCTAGATATCTTATGTTCCCCCGGGAACTAACAATTGGTATCAAAGTAGGTTCTCACACTGTATTCAAAAGCTAGTGTTTTGAGATTGATTCGCGGCACAAATAAGTTCTAAACTTAGTATTAGTTGTGAGTCACTTCTGAATGAATATGAGCTCACAAGTTGAAAATTGTATGTGCAAGTAAATATGCATATCCACCTGATGCAATCCAGATTGGTCCTTCTACTTAAATGAAATTGCTATCAGGTCAATCTAGCAATGCTTATAGTCAATCAGCAGTCTGCAACCTATTGATGGGAAGTCCAGATGCAACAAGAACTAAGAATCTTATGTTCACAGTTCTGAAAGATGGAATGCCTAAACATGATATGAGTTACATCTCTAGAGGAGAAAGAAAAATTCTTCAAATATGAATTTGGCAAAATCCATGATTATGAACTTTGAGGTTCAAGAGCTTCAAAGAATTTAAGTTGCAAAGACTTTCCTCTGTTTATAAGTTAAAGACTTTGCTTGATTGATCTAAAGCTATATGGAGCAACAAATAATGTCAGTATTGACAATACAAAGATGTGCACAACACATGCCTTATATCATTGTGCAAACAATTAGAACAACTCACTGTTAATAGACTGACAGTAACAAGGTACGTATCCTCATCACTATTTACATTCATCATAGTGCATCACCTTATTTGTTATAACAGTACTTTATCAAAAGATCATTTTCCTCCTTAAAAAGGGAAAAGAGAGAAGTACATTTGAGGTTAGAAATTATTCGTTGAAAGACTTTCTCCCCACCCATGTTTGAAGTTAAAAATAAATTTTTGGAAGATATCTGATGTATGCCTTAAGTAAATTAAAATCTAGTATTTTAAGTTGCTCGACCTTTGCTGATGGGTTGGTATGTCAAGAAATACATAAAAATCAATGTTTTGTGTTTTTGATAAAGCATAGAGTGTGATCAACACTACAGTTGTATCTTGAAGGTTCTTGGAGACTAATCAACTCTACGAACCAACCAGATGCAAACTATAGAGCTGATTCTCACTCCATGAAAGTTCAAGATCTATGAACATAGTAAAAGCAAAAGGCTTATCAACCAAAGAGAAAGCTTAATCTATTAAAATTGCTTAAATCATCCACACACTTACAATCACGTTTTAAAACTGTCATCATTTACATGTATACATGCTTCATGAATATTAATGCTTATTCCAATACATATTGGGAACCTAAAAGTCTAAATGACTAGGGCTTTTGAGAAAACTAACATAGAAGGACCCAAATAACAATTGGTACCAAAATAGAGAATATTTAACCTGCAGGTACTTGGTCTATCTGACCTTAACTAAGAAAAGCTGAAGCACATGACTTCAGTCACCAAGCTCCTACCAGTTGCAAGTTCAAGATCCCTCAGCAATGCTCTCATTCAAGACCATCCAAGGCCAGAGCTCGCTCCTAAAGACATGTTGTGTCTCTGAGGATGAAGAAATCTCATGAGCTTGTTAGTGGATCCTAAAACCCATAGTATGATCATCATGATCCTTCAATATGGAAGCATGAAATTCATGTCAAGAAGTAGGAGACCGTCCAAGCTCATCCATACAAAGCATCTCAGCTCAAGAGGACCACTAAGGAAGATTATATCCATGACTATTTGCCAATAGTGATGAAGAATAAACCATAGAATGGAAATGACATGAGTGCAGAAGATGCTGAAGTCTCAATACCAGACCCTACGTTCGTAGTGTCTGAATAGCAAATCGTAGAGTAACTAGTTTTGAGGAAAATACTCTACGATCCGATAGAGCTGACTCAACCATGTAGATATCAGACCAGCTCAGAAGATTCCAGCTAGAAGCAGAAGTGCAAGGCAAACTTACAAAGATGCATATACATGAGTTAACTCATCTATCTCTAAGATGGAAGTATCAACTATGGGGGAGCAATAGTCTGCTAAGCTTAGCAATGCTCAAATTGAGGAAGGAAAACACTAAAGCTAATCCTTCAGATCCCTCAAACAATGGAAGGAGCTAAACCTAATGTGAATGTAAGAGTAACTAAAGATATAAAGATTGTGAAGTTACATAATGAAGCAGATGAAAAAGATAAAGGAGAAGAATAAGTTGAATTTATTGCTAAGTTCAGAGATAAGCTTAGGAGATAGTTCATCCTCCCTTATATTTCTAATGACCATTCCATAGAGCACCCTTTAACATCTATTAAGCTTGTACAAATCAGTGACAAACATTCAAATGTACTGACTCAAGAATTCTCCAATATGCTCAGAAGCTGATCATCATCTATTCATCTTAAAGTCCTTAAAACAGAAGTCCTTTCCCAGATACAGAGTCCCAAAACTCTGTGGCTGATGAACCAAATAAATCTTCATCCCCGATCATAGAGTCCCTAAACTTTACAACTGAATCAAGTCGGCCTCACTACCCCAATCGTAGTTTTCCTACGATCAACATCCTGATCGTAGAATATAAGAGCATGATAATCCTACGATTGTAGCCTATACAAACATTTCCCCAATACACTCTCCTGACAATACAACTAAAGAGCATTACATTCTCTCTCACTTACAAATACCAATATCAAAGTACATCCAAAGTTGGTAAATGAACTCTGGTAAAGAGGCCTACCGTGATGACATTCTTACCACCAAGTCTAAGTAGTCCTTCTTCTGATAAGCGCCTCAGACATAAACCTAGCTCTAAGTCTTAAAATAAGAGGCCAGCTCTTTCTGAGCTTCCTTAACCCAGAAGAAGTGCTGAAATAGAATGCATCGCAAGAACCTCTGCAGAGAATATAGAAGTCTCTCAGAAAAAGATGTTCCTAGTAAATAAGTTGAGAGGAATAAATCTTGGAAGACAAGAAAAGAGTTCAAGATGTTGATGAATCATGCAACTCCCAGTTGGAGATTAATGAAGAATAATTTACTGACGCATGGTTACAGAAGACGATCGTTGAGTAGACAAAGAAATCATGAAGTACTAAGCTATATCATCAAGCTACTCTACAAAATGAAAAAGGTCAATGGTCAACTAAAGGAAGTAATGCTCATGTTGTTAAAAGGAAAGTCAAAACTGAAAAGCTGATCAATTTATGGGAAATTACAGTTCTTCAGGTAGACGTACTACCAATGGTTATCTGACACATCATCCCATTTATAGAATGAGAGGGAACTGACGAAAGACAGAGTTCAAATTAAAATTGTTACCTTTTCTCAAGTAGTTAACCAAAAATCGATCAATCTATCCAAGCCCTAACCCTAAAATTTCTCCAGAGCCTGAACTCTTCAAACCTCGAGTCATGCTCAAATTACCTATAGAAACCTCCTGCAAATTACCTAAAATTGAATACCCATATACCAATACCCTTCAAATGGAGAATTGGCTAGTTGTCACTGGAATTCAACTCGGCTCTAAGAAGTTCGAATCGTCAGAAAAGAAGTTCATATACGTACTTGACCTCGTGAAGGAAGATGGGTTTTCTGAGTGCTTGGAATCTAACACCAAAATCTATGCTAATTTGGTAAGAGAATTTTACTCAAATGTAACGACAGACTCTAGTGTTATATCAACAAAGGTTAGAGGAGCCAATCTGAAGATCGGGGCATCAGACATCAACTAGTGTCTAGGGTTTCCTAACTGAGGTATGTTGAATCTAGAAGAAGTAGACATAAATGAAGGCATGAGGTTAATGCGCTATGAGAAGAACCCCAATCTCAAGGATTAAAGGAATTTCCTAAAGATTTTGAGTTTTTAGCAGAGATAATAGGAAAATGCATCTTATGCAAGGACACTGCCCATGATACTATAAATGATCTGCAATTCATAATCATGACTGCAATTGTCATGAAGCAACTGGTTAATTTTGGAGTTGTAATGTTTGACCTATTGTCCAAATGGCTAGAGGAGACTAAGAAGAAGAAATCTTTAGATAAACCTATCACTAAGGTTTTCTATGGAAGATTCTTGAGTATTATTCTGAAGAGGAAATTGAAGAGCAAGATAGAGATGATGAAGGAGAAGTTCTAAATGTTCATAAAATATGTCTCCTTAGCTGTTTGAAAACAGGAAGAAGAACCCTATGGAGAACAAGAAGTTGAGGATATCTGGCAGCAGTAGCAGATGTACCTCAAGGAAAGATAAAAAGAAGAGAAAGGAAAGGATGATGAAGAATGAGTCATCACAATTTAATAATTCCTTACCTCCAATGGCCACTCCAGCAAAGCCAACCAAGAAGAAAGCCAATGTTGAGAAGAAGGAAGCATCATAAGTACCTATGAGCAGACATTCCATTTCTCCTGGAGAAAAAGATGAGGAAGTCTCTAAAACTCAAGCAGCTGAGTTCCCAAGAAGAAGACAAAGTGCTCGGTTACTTCTGAGACCAATCCAGAAGAGTAAAGAAGAATATTCATCAAAGATCATTGATCTTGGTGATAATGATGAGGATGGCAAGCCTGAGTCTATGAGTGAAGACATCAACAAAAGAAGGATGGTTTCTGCTAGCTCCAACAATGATGAAGAGACTATGTGTGACACCCCAGAATCCGGGTCCTCTGACCCCGATCCGATCGTCACGAAACAATACTAAACATCCACCTCTAAACAACATACGATAACTAAAGTGCGGAATATAATAAACGTACGTCGTTCATTCAAAAGGTGTTACTAGTCCCAAGATTCGATAACCTTAAATACAAATATACAAACATTACCCTAGAATAGTCATTAGGGTTCATATTACATAACAGTAATTTAATTAAACATAAGGATAAAGTCTGCTCCTTGCAAACTAATCCTACATCTTCCCTTTACCCTTGTCCTTCCTTGAAGTCTCGGGCTTAACTGCAATATAAGTCATGATATAGCAAGAATGAGCAACAAGTTAGCTCAGCAAGTTTAAATACAACAATAAAGGATATATCATGATGAATAGAAAATATCTGACAATGAATTCAACAATATAAATATCAGAAGCAAGAATAATAATTACTTTTAGAATAACTGATAGTCAAGTAGACTTCGAACTATAAAACTCCAATGGAATCAATAGCTGATTGACCCTTTGGTTACTGGCTACACAATAGTACTTGAGGGGATCAGCCTCGCGTATGCTATATATATGCATAACATTCAACTCTGCTATTTGTATCTTTATAATAGATACCTGGGGTATTCCCCTATATATATAAGTGGTGTTCTTTCAGTCTAAAAATCTTTACCATCAATTAGTTTGGATAGCTTTTATAAAATTTCATATACCTGTCTGACCGAACAAGGGTTCATACTCTATCTGACACAGTTCAAGAATTATAGAACTTTTAAATAAGGTACAAGTCCAAGACTATACAAACTCAAGTGCACCAAGTGAGAATATCAATAAAATTGATATGGAATAATTGTAAAGTAATTAAACCAGCTAATAGCATGCTTGGAAATAAAGTTCAAGCTTTAAATAATTAACTGTCAATACGATAGTAACCTGCTCAATATAATATGAGAAGGATAGGAACTTGCACAATAAAGAGTGTAAGGGAACTTTCATTCAAATCAAGTGAAGTTAAGAAACTCGCTTACACGATTTATTGAATAAAGTAGTGCAAGAATTTAGGATACTTGCCTGTTTACTCAGCTACGATTAAGTTCTAGCTTTAATTAACTTGCGTCGAAACGACCTAACATTAATAAATCGACCTTTCAATTAGCATTTATAAACTAATATAAGTCTATAATTATAATAATCCACTTATCGTATAAGTTTATAAAAATCATGTTCAATATCAAACATACCATTTATAGCATCATAATATGCTAACTGTTAAAATCAGACTTAAGCAAATTGTTCGGGTCTGAAAGTGTCCCGGCGTAACTCTAGCATGCAACTACTGACATTAAACCAATATACATGCTTATCAAGTTAAAATTTCTCATTCGAAACTAGCATGCTTTCTTTCTATATTCAATTTGAAGTCATGTTTTCATGCCGGTAATTCATATACTTTAACTAATACAAGTTCATGCTTCAAAGTTGATTACTAAAGTCATGTTATCACATAACAAGGCTAAACAATATTTAATATGTATACTCGAGTATACTACATACATATACTTTAATCACGTAGTTCATGCTTCAAAAAATCATTTCTTATGAATACGTGCATATGCGAAATTCACGCTTTGACCAAACGAGGTCTATGTTAATATGCTTATAGGTATAATGAACTTTAATACACATGCTCGCATGATCATAATATCATTCACATGGTAATCGACGCTATTTAGTTTTCTCATTCTAAGTTTTCACATCGAAAATCACATTAAGTCAACAAGGTATCATAGTACATGTTAAGCGCCTCGTAGTCATGACTCACATGTCTTAGAACTCATATATATGCCACATATATGTTCTCAAATAGTCAGAATCTAAAAGACCTAACCTTAGTCAAGTTCACTTTGAAAGTTCTTAAGTTTCTCTTTTGAAATCACTAGAATCTTGCAATCACGTATGCTAGTGTGTGAACCCATTTTAGACTCGCATTTTATGTTAATATAGATCATACGATTATGCTTTCCAAAATTAGAATGTACAAAATGTCAGAACATATATATGCCCTATATGTGTCTAAATTCATAATTGAATCTATAAGTTTCATTACAAATCACAAGTTTTCCTTTCATGGTGTACATACTAACATGGTTAACATTATGCATGTAGTATCAAGGAACATGTACTATGAGTTAACATCATCTTTTATGCATGTCCAAATAGATACCAAATGTTAGTACTATCACAACAACTTAACAGAAGCAGAAAATGAAAATTGGCCACAGGAACCTGCGCAGGCACCAGGTATAAACCCGGCGCAGCTGCGCCGGTGTCCGGCCAATCCAAGAACAGGCTGCTTCGGCAGTAACTTTAAACCCAACACAGAAATTCATACAAATTCAGTTCCATTCCAGACTTATTATATAACTAACATGATTATAACCTTATAAATCACTTAACAGCATATCCCAAATCAACTTAACAATCAATCTATCTTCATTCAAGAATCAAGAATTTTAGAAAATTTACAGAAAAATGAGGAACAAGAAGGTAAATGTTATACCTCTGTCGATATGAACTTGCTGCTATGGTACTCTCCCTTACTGATATCTCTCACAGCAATTTACTCAATATAATGCTATACTTAGGAAAATCTCAGCAACTCAAAAGATGAAGGGGAACACTCTATATATAGCCAATTCAATAACCAGACCATACTATTATCCTCCAAATCAATTCGAAGGATTGCAAGAATGTATAATGTATTACAAGAAGTTAGTGAGGAGTAGTTGAATTACACTATTATGCCCACTCCCCTTGCAATGATCCCTTCTATGTTGCTGAGTTTAAGAAAGTAGGAGTAGGCTAGCTTCATGAGTGTTTCACGTGAGAAGAAGTTGGGCTCTTATTATGGGACAATGTAAACTCAACAATCTTGCAATGGGTGTATATCATATATGCCCCATACTTGTTACATAATAAATACACTAGATAGTATAATATATATACACATAGTATATTATAATGTTACTTCTAATAAGCAAATGTTGATATAATATATCAAATAGTATACATACATATAATCTATGTATATTTTCTTTTAACACTAAAGATAATTCAATCATGTATTGTCCATTCTTCCATTACCATAACTGTTATTATTATAATTATAATAACTTATTAAAAATCATTATCAAATAACAATAGTTTATTAATATTAATATAAAGTGATAGGGTATCATATTAATGTCTATTCATACATAATATGTAAATCACATAATGTCATTAATCATACTATATAGTCTACATATATAATATATAGACGTATTAATGTGTCACCTTGTACTATATATAATATATAGTTAACTACCATATATTGCAATGGTTACTTATCACATTCTTGTATAAAATAATTAACCAAGTAAATATAATATTATTATATTCATTAATCCCTTACTCATTAATATTATTCATTCATAATAATTATTAATCAACACATTATCAATTAATTACTCATAATTGAAATTAATCAAACACGTTCAAATCCTACCACGATATTCAAATAAGTTGAATATTTAGTTTTTTTTTTTAATAATCTTATCAATTCTCTGATATTAAATCCTTAAGGTCAGTCCACTAATTTAAATAACTCATTAGTGACTTCCTTTAATCATTTCACAAATTCTCACCACCATATAAGGTTTAAATAAACTCAGAAAACTAACTCGTTAAAATTAAATCACATATTTAATAAATAAGGAGTTTAAAATTCATAGTCGTTACACTATGGCTACTAGTAAATCTGAACCAGCAGATAAAAATGAAGAGACTGTGAAGTCCGAAGAACAGAAAATGACTAGTGAATTAATAGAAGCCAGTTCAGCAGAGGATGATGAAGATGGAGATTAAGTGTAAGAATCTACTGATGAGTCAGTTGAAATGACCTTGCACAAATCTAGCTTAAAGTCAGGAAATGGAGATAGACTCTAGCTCTGAAGATCAGGAATCAGCAGACTATTATGTTCCTTATCCTGCAATAGTACGAAGAAGATTAGTAGTAGAAGTCTTTGATGAACCACAAGATGTGCTACCAGGAAGATGGATAAATAATGAAAATGAATGACTTAAAGTAGTAACGATGTCTACAGAAGATCTGTTCAACAATTTTTAAGACATGGAGTTAGATCGTACTACAGTGCTGTATAATTCTAAAAATTATCTAATAAAATGCTTTTACCCATGGATGCCCTGGCTAAAGGCTTATACGGTTGGAGATGAGAGTCACATTAGCTGGTGTTACTCACACTTTCCCAATTTAGAGCTGATCTCTCAGAACTTTCCAAGGGTCAAAATATTTCCAACCAAGCTGATCAAGGATCTTCCTCATTACAGAGTCTACCACCATGCTGGTAATATCTACATCCCCTACTATCTCTTAGAAAATTTAGATAGTAGGAAGGCCATAACAAAGCTCACGATCGTAGAGGTCTCATACTCTGTGATTGTAGGTGGTCAAGCTCACCTTGATAAGCCAAATGCTCAGCTATCAAACTCCATACTTGGGATTTTAAACCTTGATTCTAGAATACCCTCTAATATCCCTTCTTCCTCTAACAACAACTGGCATTCCAATCTCCTTGATATTTTCACTGCCTTTGAAAACATCTACAAAAGTGAGAAACTCAAACCAGCTGCCCAAATTCCTCAAGATCAAGAGTTGTTGAAAAACTCTGAAGAATTAATTGAGAAATTTTCCTATATCACTGAGGAAGCAAAGAGCATGCCAGGACGTGAAAACAATGGATTCTACAAAAAGCTTCATAACACCTTCTCAGATATATCTCTCAAACTCCATCAGAAGGATCATATCTATTTGAATTCCATAGAGCATTAGAGGAGAGAAGCCCTGCAACCTCAAAAGAAAAATAAAGAATATATTATGTCTCTCTCCGAGAAAAAAGACACTTTCAACCAATCTCTTTTCTAGAAGCTAAAGCTCAGCCAGCAGGAATTAAAGATTAAAGTGCAAGATGGTACAACATTGTCAAATCACAGAGCACTCTTAGAATCGTAGAGTTGTCAAAGTCAAGTCACCTTACAATTTCCACAGATAAACTACGATAAACTACATGAACGTCAACATCAGAATCATAGAGTTCGTTCGTCTGATTATTGAGATGTAACAATGTCAAATAATGAAGACTAACATATGAACGTTGATATTTGAGAATTCCAATACTCTCACTAACATCCTTGGTTTGAATCTATGAAACAAAAAGAAATAAAAAGGTGACTGCCAACTAGTATACTAGAAGTGACATCTCAGAGGTGTTAGGTGAAAAAGTAGACTGTCGTGTCAGGCAAGTCAAAAAAGAGCTGTCACATCAACCCGGTATGTCTACATCAAAGAACTCAGAATATTTGAAGCTTTTCAAAAAGCTCTCAACGGCTATATTCCAACAGGAAGATGATGGATGAACCTATAAAGAGTTGAAGCTTCAAAGAGATAAAGTTGTTGACATGAGATGAAGAGAGTCATATAGATCTTAATAGAGAAAAAGTCTTAGTGAGAGTGAGACTACTAAAGAATGAGTGAAGCACATGTAATGAGAGTTTTACATTGCTAAAAGCTTCACTCAATATAAAGGAGTATGCAAACAGAGTGGCATCTATGCTGAGAGCTGGAAGGCCAAGAAGACAATAACTAGAGTGGCAGATCAAAAAGTAGACCTCAAGAGCCACTCTACGTCTCACCATGCACACTCTGAACTGAATGGAAGAAGATGCAGAGCCGAATCTGTACACAAAACAACCAGTGTTCAAAGGCTGCTAAGTACCAGAAGAAGTCGAACTGATTTGTAAGACTTAGCAGTACCTCAGTGGTGATAGTGTGCTATACTGAATATCCGATGAAGTTAAGCATCAACAACAAGATCAGCAACACCAAGGAGATGAATCAGACTGCTAAGTGCACAAGGATGTCAAGCTAAATGCACAAGAATGTCAAGCTAAATGTACATCTTAGCAGTCCATCAATTGTGATCAAGTATCAATGTTGAATGCCATACGATCACAAAAAGCTGATGTTAGGTTTGTAACAATCAAAGTAGCGGAAGCATGGTAAAAATAGATTTTAAAATTTTACAAACCTTATACCCGGATCATCCTTTATGCACAATTATTAATTAACCGAAAGAAAAAAAATTATAGAATCATACCCTTGTAGAACTAAGCTTCCACAGGTACGAGTTTAACTCCAAATCCTTCGTGTTCTCCTTGAGTTCTCTGGGATTGATTCATTCCTTTGATCAACGTTAGCCACCCAAGCATTTAGCCTCAGGTGATCCACCAAGAAAGAAGAGATATTCAAGAAGGTGGGTGTTTGGCTAAACCCTAATTCTATCTCTATAAAATATGTATAATCTCCCAACAATTAGAATAGCTTAAAGTCTGTCTATTTGTTCCATAATAAGACTTTCTTATTTATAGATGTGGGCAACTTGTAACGCCCCCAAATCCAGGTCCCTTGAACCTCAGACCTAGTGCGTCACGATACAACCTTCATCTGATTATTTATATCTTGTATTCATAACTTAATGAATACAACTTCGCTTTGTTACCAATTAGTATATAAATTCCTTCCATTTACAGGATCTGTATAACGACCCCAAACTTTCAATAAGACAACTCAACCTCGATTGTTAACCATTCCTAACTTACGTCATATTTGATGTTAAACTTAATACAAATATAAAATATGAAAAAATTTCAATCTTCTTTCTTTATTTTCTCTGAATCACAATCTTTATCAATTACATATCTTTGAATCAAATTTATGTTATGATTCACTTCATCCGAATTACTGTATAAAATTTTACATCTCAATTCGATATCCTCTATGTATCAATTAGTACAACTTTACAACTCAACATGTATTAAACATCATAAAATACTATCATGTACAT
This sequence comes from Panax stipuleanatus, assembly GCA_020205555.1. Taxonomy (NCBI): domain Eukaryota; kingdom Viridiplantae; phylum Streptophyta; class Magnoliopsida; order Apiales; family Araliaceae; genus Panax; species Panax stipuleanatus. The sequence continues at coordinate 90,331,545 of CM035123.1, forward strand.
CTCCTAGAACCTTAAACATGGTTCAAAGTAATAACTCCAGCTAAATATTAATCTTCTTGTGTTACTATTGATCTTTATCGTTCAAGTAGCACGTAACGTTACTTTGAATCATTAACCTGCAAAAATGATTATTTGCAAGCTAGGATGAGCTTGCCAGCTCAACAAATCTAACAGTTTTCATGCATCACATAACATATAATATCATGCACAGTTTATACAATTATAATCATTTAAATTCTTTACGCATGCTTCTTCTCATATAACAAGTATAGAGATTAACTTCTTAAACATATAGTCATAGATTGACTTTCAAATTTCATATACATTTCATATGCATTTCATACGTAATTCCACATTCTCATAGCATAATATAATTCAACTAACAGTTATCATATTTATATAGCAAATAGGAACTGAAGACTTGCCTAGCTCTTAGATTATCAACTACAACATAACTGCTTATAGTTATCTGCACTTTGTGTGTTCCTACACAATTTTATAATCATGAATTCATACCCATCAGTCATACACATTCATACATTCTTAATATAATAATAAATTTTTTTACATTGTCTCCTAACTTGGTTTTTAAATCCTTCTTTTCACTTCATCTTAGGATAACTATGTTGTTACCACATTACAACCTCATGCTTATTCTAGTGAAACCATCTTGTTTCATACCTTGCAGTCTTTAAGGAAAATATATAAACATGCTCTAAGGTCCAGACAATTAACAAACTGTTCTGGCCAACTCTGCAGCATGGCACGGCCGCGCTGATAATAAGCTTGGGAGAACTTAGAATTTAAGTGTCCAGTTTTCTAGTTAGCACACTACTATCTTTAAACACGATATATTCACATAAAGACATGTTTTTGACCAGATTTGATTTTCCCACATTTATTTACGTTGAGGTTACCTTCCAAAACCTTTAAATTTTTCTTTTAAACTTCTTTGCTCAACTAGGATCAATATGTTTAATAATTTAATGACCAAGTTGAAAACCATCTCAGGGGTATCTAAAACAGAATTTGAGGTAATACTCAAATCGAGTTTAAAACTTCCTTTCCAAAATTCTTTAATCGAGACTAAATAGGTTCGTTTAACAAGGGACTAGCTATGTTAACCACTAACCCACATAAGGATGCTGAACGATCCTTAACACACATGATCATATGTATCAAACTCATTTACATATAGTTAGTATAGTCCCTCTTCTGAAAACTTACTTTAAAACATGCTCAAATAGTTTATATCATGCCTAACTAGTTGGGTGCGCATTTTATTTATACTTAGATGCATAAAAAATACTCTTGCTACAACCAAGTATTATGCAAGGTAACTTCGAATCATATTCTAAACTCATTTGTACACATAATCAAGAAGCAACCTTAGACCACATGTTAGACTCATTTACATACAGATCTAAGTTATCTACACATGCTCTGAATACCAGAAAGCAAACAAAATTGGTTTTCAAAACTGATAGAAGGAGCGGCCGCGCTGGGTTTGTACTAGTAAGTGGCGCGGTCATGCCACTTCTGCACCAGCCCAGTTTTGGCCTCTGTTTCAGTAGAGTTCAGACCATACAACAATTACTCTTTAATTTAGCATGCTCAAAACATTCATATTGACTTAATATCATGAAAATAACTCATACAACACAATAACATCCATCTCCCAACCAATTATCAAGTATTTCAAGAAATTTCTAAGAATTTACCAAACTTGAAAATCAACAACAGGTTAAGGTAATGTTACCTCTTTGAAGCTTGTGAAGTTAACTCTTGCTTCCAACTCAGATATTTCTTCCAATTTAAACAACACTCACTCTCCAATTTGGAATTTATCAAGAAATTAACAAATTGAATTGAGAAGGGGAGAGTCTTTATTTATAAAGAAATTTTTTACCCATACAATGGCTTTGCCCTAGAAATCAAACCCAAGGGAAGAATGAGAAGCCATTGGACAAGAAGAAGTTGGTTGAAATCTCCCAACCACTCCCTTCAACCCACACCCTTGGCCATCATCACCAAGCTAAGTTTTCAGCAAAGACGGGGATATGACACTGTGCTATCACGTTTGGAAAGGAATTGGGACAAAGATTTTGGGAAAAACCACATACTCTCTTATGTATCAGTAGAATGGACCTCAAATACTAAGGTTAATTCGTTATTGGACTCACAAAGTCAACTTTAATGTGTTATTATTATTACTTTATGCTAAGTTAGGGTCACACATAAACCCAATCATATAATCCATGTACATTGTATTAGTCCAATTAATATTTGAGTTGGGCTAGAATATAATTTAGGTGGGTACTAATCACCCATTATTTACCATACAATTCAGTATTCCAATTATACCTAAATATCATAATGATAATTAACATCAAACATTTATTCCCTTACCATTGATTTTCTTTTAATAATTCCAGTTAAACTTTCAATTGGTTTAACTTTAATATTTATGCCACACAAGGCTCATTTAAGCATCTTAGTAATTTACATAACTCCAACTTATTATAATATAGTTCCATTATAATAAATTATTCATATGTTCGCACAGGTCATATTATTGCACATAACCAATACCTAATTATTAGTTCATCACGTACATTATTTACTCATTCCTTTATTGATTTAATTAATGAATCTTTTAGTTCCATCACTTTGCCACACTAGACATATCTCATAATCTTAATTAAGCTCATTAACATTTCCAATACCTTTCTTTTTCCACTTTCACATACTAAATTCATTTAAATTGGACTACCACATTTTAAGACACCCTTATATGAATATTCAAACATTTTTATATTATTATAAAATTCACGGGTATTACCGTAACTTAAGTTATTTGGTAAGTTAAAAAAAAACTTAAATTTCTTTTATGAATTTAACCCTCATGTGAATACATAAAATATAATTACTACTATATATTCCACCATAAAAACATCACATAACATATTTTTATTATGTTCTCACTTTATATACGTAAAGTAAAGGTGCTAATTATAATAAAAGAATTTACCCATTTTCTCAAGATATTATCTGCAATACAATATCTATGTCTCATTAAAATAATTACATGTAAGGCACCTGTATACACGTCACACATAGAAAATAGATAATAAATTTATTTTCTCATATTATAAATTGTTTATATCAATTTATTTACATATAACAAATATTGCATAATATATTTACCATGATACGTAATCAAACACATTACCTCATACAAAGCCATACATATAAGGTAATATCACCATTAAAATAATATTCTCTCTTTATTAAAATAATTCAATGCTATAATTTATTTTAATATCCTTTATTTAAAATATACAATAATTATTTCTCTTTCCTTTTTATAAATTATGCCAAAATAATTTCTTCAATCTTCACATTTAGCCATATATCAATTTAATTTATAAATCTCTAACCAATATTTATATAAAGATATATTGGTTTTCTTCTCTCCTTAACAACATATATATTTCATTAATGTGACACCCCCAAATCCGGGTACTTCATTTCCACAAAATTTGGTGTTCACTATCTAAATAAAATATAACTATTGTCCATAAAAAAGGAGTGCAAAATAAATTACAACCTTAATAAATAAAATCTTCCTTATAAAAAGAATTACAGCCTTGTTCAAAAGTTCCCAGGGTTTCTAACCTTAAACATCGTCAATGCGGAAAATAAAACATCACAGACAATTAAAGTCTTATTACAAAAATTATATCAAATATGAACAAGTGTTCACTTGTTCATCTTATTTTTTCCTTTGCTAGTTGACGGTTCGTCAATTTTCTCAGCTTTGGCTGCACTGGATATATAAATGTAAGAGTGAGTAAACAAAAACTCACTTGAAATAACAATCAATAATGATGATGTAACGACCCCAAAAATCATACAATAATATTCTCCTTCTCGATCGTTAACAATACAACTTTAATCTATCTTTACATCATTATTCGATATTAAAATCACTAAAAATGCGGAATAATTTAAAATTTTTATAAACTTCTTTCTTTATTGCCTTGAATCGCAACCTTTACATTACATAACTTCAATTCAAATCTAAATCATGAATCGTTACAACGAAATGACTATACAAAATCTTACATTATTGCCTTGAATCGCAACCTTTACATTACATAACTTCGATTCAAATCTAAATCATGAATCGTTACAACGAAATGACTATACAAAGTCTTACATTACAATTATTATCCATATACATCGGATAACTCAACTTTACATCTTAAGATCTACATTACAATAAAGATATTAAATGCATTTCTCATAAAACATAAGTAAGCTTCTTGAATTACTATTGAACTCTAACATTCAACTAGCATGTATCATTACCTTGCCTCCTTGACCTGCAAAAATGGTTATTTGCAAGAGTGAGCTCGACAGCTCAGCAAGAACTAACAGTTTTCATGCATCACGTAGCACATAATTAACATGCTCAACATACATCTCATAAACATTAAAGTAACATAGCATACATGCTTTAATCACATAACAAATATAAAGATTGAGTTCCTTACTCAATCAACATTCTTAAATCAATCAATGTAGTCATAAATTGACTTTAACATTTCATGCTTGCAACATATATAACATAGCATGCTCTTTGCAATACATTTTAAAATAGTTCATAATATCATCAAGTTCACATAGAAAATAGGAACCGAAAGACTTGCCTGGTTCGTAAATTACTAATTACCGAAAAATAGCTTATAATAATCTACTTCATCAATCCTATACACGTATTACCATACGCATCAACTATTAGTCACCTAGCAACGCTTATCAAACGTCTAAGTAAATTCTACTTTATACTTTCTAATTTACACTTCGTAATTCTCTTCCATTTACTCGTTTGACACTCACTGTCAAACTTATGTATAATTAACAACATAAGTTAATTATCCCATAACTATTCCTCATAGTTAGTTAACCAACTTAGGTTAACTCAATCCTCTTTAACTATTAAGTTAATAGTTACTTATCACATAATTAATCGCATCACATAATTACATAAGTAAGTCAAATAATAATTACATACTCATATTAAATTATAATTAAACGAATTATGATTTAAACATCCACTTTAATCAAATTATAATTAAATAATTTATAATTACACCATTTATAATTTACTTTAAACCATTACTCTAATTATTCAAATTACATCATGCATTAAATTATAATTTAAACATATTATAATTTAATTTAAACCATTACTTAGATTATAAATAATCAATTTCAATTCATGCACTCATTAATTTATAATTTAAATTACACTTTTACCTTAATTATAATTATTCTAAATTATAATCACATATTAAGTTATAACTAAACAAATTATACTTCAAGTTAAACATTTACTTTGATTATAAAACTAATCAACTATATTCATTATAATTAATCCAATTAAATTAAACATTTACTATAATTATAATTATTTCAAATTATAATTTCACATCATATATTTTTAATATATCTCATTACAGTTATTTAACATTTTAAGGCATGTTAACAGGCCATTAAATTATTACATAAACTTAGCTTTTCAAAACAAAGGTCTTTTTTCTGCATACCCCCCACCGGGGAGGGGGTACTTGGCCTTGCATGGCCCGCCGGGGAGGGCCCCCTGCTGCGAACCAAAAATGCTTCGCAAACTGTGTAGAGAAAAAGCCAATTTGGCTTATTTCTCCACATCAAGTTCCAATTCCAGTCAATACAATTCATAACATCTTAATAGAAAACATAATTTCTGAACTCCTAACATGTTTCATCATATTTAATCCTTAAAACACATAGTTTACAACAATTAATTCCATGATTTTTGAAGAAAACCATTAACAAGTGTTCTTGATGAAATTGAACACTGAAATCTATTTTTAAATCAAAATACCCAATCAAAACATATTTAAATTTGTTTATAAACATGTTATCAACATGTAACCTCAGTTTACACAATCAAATCATAATTTTTGATTCCAAATAGGCCAATTATCAAACTATTTCACTATGACTTTTGATGAACATAAATTTTCTCATGTTTATCATGAATTAACCAACTAAACCATCATACAATTCACTTATAAGCATATATTATCACAATTCACATATAAACTTCATGTTATAAACACCATATAACATATATCCCCAAAATCATAAGTTTTCATGAATATTCATATTTTCATAAAACTAAAACTTGAATAACTTAAGGAAATCTTAAACTCTAAAGTTAGAGATTATACATTTCCTTTGCTTAGGAGAATAAGATGAAGATGATGATGTTTGACTCTCTCAAACTTCATCTTCCTCCTTCTTTCTCCCTTCTTCTCCTCTTTTCCCATCTAGGTTTTCTGTGTTTTCTCTCTAACACATACTAACCCTTTTGTTCTATCTGACTAACATCTATTCTTCTAACTTTTAAACTAACGTCTATATAATACACATATAACTAATATATTATATGTATAATTATATAATATAACTCCCAATATTTAAACCACCATATTTAACACCATAATTGTAATTAATATAAATAAGTTACAATTTTGAATATCAAAAGCCTAAGGCTTGTTTGGCAAAACTCATTATTTTAAAAAATAGGTTTTTAAATAGTTAAGGCTCCGTTTGGCAAAACGGATTTAAAACAATGTAAGGGCCTTGTTTAGAAAAACGGTTTTAAAACTCTTTTAATTCCTTTTAATAAATTATTTAACACATATTCTTAAAGTTATCCTTTAACTAATTAAATCTTTACATTATAATTTAATTAATTAAAAGTTAACATCAATTAATCATATAAAAATTGGCACATGATTATAATTACTCGCTAATTATAATTGCATGTAACACTCATCACATTACTCATCTAATTTAATTATCTCAATTAAATTAGAACTATAACATATTACACTTAATTATATTATTTCATAATAATCGCATAATTATTTATTTAACTCAATAAATAATTTAATTAAAATATTTATTTATTCTAATAAATATTAAAATTAACATTAAATTCTCTTCACATTAATTCACGTATTTCACAATATATTACACGTATACACATACTCAACTCAAAACATCTCGTAATAAGAATTTTATTTATTAAATTCTCATTTATAATTTCTTAAAAATTCGGGATGTCACATCCTTCCCTCCTTATAAAGATTCCGTCCTCGGAATCAACGAAAACCTCCCTTACTTGGTTTTCACAAAATTTCTTCCACAATTTTATTGTTGAATAACTTCAACACATTATCTTAACGATATTTATATAAACTACACATATATCTTTACTAAGTTCACCTCTTCAACAGGGTTAAGATTTTATTACATAACCTTCAATCAAACACAATCATATATCAAATATTATATATCTTCTTTAACTCGTTCATTTCCTTTCTAAGGATCATTACTATATATTCTACTCGTAGAATTCATATACTACATAATTCATCATCTATAATTATTTGGGTTATCACAGATGACATATCACTGAATAACTTCAACTGAGTTGAATAATATTTTTATCATCGGTAATCAAGGAATGAATATAGAATCTAGAATTCATCTGAGGGTCATAAGACCTTGAACTATGTCCCAGGTGGTAAGTATTTCTACTTAGACCTTTAACAGTCGTTAAACTATATGGACTCTTAACTCGTACTTAGGGGGATCAGCCCTTCGTACCATGTATTGTGCACAAATATCTTAAGGCTTTCGCATGGTATTCCCCTACGAATAGGTTTGTTCATCTCAGTACTAATTAACGAGTCTGCACCAAAGAAAGTTTGGTTTGGATAAGCTCAAAGGGTAATTTAGAGTTCAACTATCATCAACTAAGGAGTAGTTGAATTAACTTACAATAATTAAGAATTCGATAATAAAAGAATTATGAAATAACTTATGAGTCATAACAATAGACATCATATTCAATAGTCATGCTTTAGAAATAAACTTAAAGCATTTGAAATATACAATAAGACCTTGCTTAAACAATTAAGTCAAGATTACATTATTTCAATAATGAACTTCAATAAGATACATACTCAACATGGAAGTTATAGTACTTGCTCATAGAGAATAAAATAACTTGTATAAACATAACAAGAAAGGATAAAACAACTTGCCTCGAGCGCAAGCTAGCTATTAACAACTCGTTCCACAATTATCCTACGTACACGTAATTAACAATAATAACATAAATTACTTACCATATAGCTAATTCACATCATTGGATAACCCATCTAGGTTAACTCATCATTCTTTAGTTATTAGGTTAAATCACTAGTTATTACATAACATGATCAATCCACACATTCACATCAAACTAAATAATCAATCAAGTTATAACTAACCGATAATATTAAATCATACATTCACATTAATCAAATAAAATTGTAATTTCAAGTTATACATTTCATATTTAAAAATATGATTTAATACTGTCCTCTTAGCATATAATTTTATTAACATGCTTTTATATTTATTTCATTAACATCCTCATAAAATTATACACTTAAATATAATTTTCTGGCCCAAACTGCATAGGTGGAGCTGCAACGCCACATAATGAACTGCAGTTGGAGCTGCCGCGCCGCCAGCGTCATTAGGGGCTCTGCAGGCCTGGCGCTGCAGCGCTTCAGTTACACTCAGAACTGGTGCTATCACGTTGCCACATCAGAACGATTCTGAAATCCAGTCTTGGCGCTGCAGCGCTGCAATTAACAAACATAATTGGCATTGCGGCGCCGTGCTACGTCACCTGACTCTGCAGTGGCACTGCAGCGCCCAGTTTACTCACAGAACTGACGCTGCGTCGCCACATCACAGTTAGACGCAGACAGCCTCGCGAACTGTGCAAGAAAAAGCCAATTTGGCTTATTTTCTCGTACCAAACTCAGAAATTAACTCACATAATGCACATAAAGTTTTACAAAAATATAAATTTATGTTTCTAACATGTTTTTAATACATAGAAACATTACAACAATCAATTAAAATCTTTAATTTTGTGATTTTGAAGAAAATACCATTTTTACAATATAATTTACTATAATTGCTATGAACATGATTTTTTCATGTTCATCATATTTATATGAATTAAATCATTTAAATACTTATACAAATCATCTATGATAGTTTATCTACACAATTAAACATGTATAAATCATATTGATATAAATTTTCATGAAAACTTAAATCACAGAGAACTTAAAATTATGAAAACATGGAAGAACAAAGCTTAAACTAGATTATACCTTTTGTTGATAGAAGAAGAAGATGATGGTGACGATGATGATTTTTTGTTTTGATTTCTCAAAGCTTCTTCTTCCTCCTTCCTTCTTCTCTCTTTTCTTTCTAGCTTCTTTCTCTGTTCTCTCTCTTTTCTTAATACTCTGATATTCTAACTTACATAGTATAGATAACATACATATAACTGATATATATATATATATATATATATATATATAATTACATATAATATATAATTGACAATTATTTAATCCTGTTAATCAATAGATATCAGTTATTTAATTTTTGAAAATCAAATGCCATAAGGCTTGTTTCGCAAAAACCCTTTAATTTTAAAAATAGATTTTTAGAACTAAGGTCTTGTTTAGGTAAAACTATATTAAAATAGATTTAAGGGCCTTGTTTGGTAAAACTACATTAAAATTGATTTAAGGGCCTTGTATGGTAAAACAGAATTAAAACTCTTTTAATTTATTTTAATAACTCTTTTAACACATAGTTTCTAATGTCACACTTATTTAATTAAATCCCAACATTCCAATTTAATTAAACTAAAGCTAACATCCACTTATTAAATAAAATTGCCACATAAATTAAATTGCTACACAATTATAATTTACTCATTAATAATAATTCCATGTAACAAATCAATAAATCCCTAATTTAATTATTTAAATTAAATTAGATATTACTATAATTATTTATTAAATCATTAAATCCTTATTACCAAATACCACATAATATTCATCTAATTTAATTATCTCAAATAAATTAGAACTACATCATAAAATTGCTTACACATCAATTTAATATTAAATATTTATTTAAATAATATATTGCACTTAATTAAATTACTCCACAACATAATCACATCAATTATTTATTTAACTCAATAAAAAAATCAATTAAAATATTTATTTAATAAAATAAATATTTAAGCTTAATATACAAAAATCTCATTTGTTACAATCTTTCCTTCTTAAAAATTATTTATTCAACTCAATAAATAAATTAGTTAAAATATTTATTTAATTCAATAAATATTTAAGCTTAATATACAAATATCTCGTTTGTTACACATTTAAGCTTAATATACAAAAATCTTGTTTGTTATAATCTTCCCTCCTTGAAAGGATTCTGTCCCCAGAATCTGAACTAAAAAAAACTCATTCGTCACATTCTTCCCCCCTTAAAAAGATTCTGTCCCCAGAATCGTTATACAAGAAATTAATCAAATAATTGGGGATAAGTTTCCCTCATCATATCCTCGAGTTCCCACGTAGCTTCTTCAGCATTGTGGTTTCTCCAGATCACCTTAATAGAAGGTATCACTTTATTTCTAAGTACTTGTTCTTTGCTGTCAACTATCTGAACAGGAACCTCTTCATATGTTAAGTCTTTATCAAATTGTATCGGCTCATACTCTATCACATGCTTGTAATCGTGCTTGTACGATCGTAACACGGAAATGTGGAAAACATTATGAATATGATCTAACTCCGAAGGTAATGCAACATCGCCAATCCTTCGCAGTATCTCAAAAGGTCCAATGAATCTGGGACTCAGTTTTCCCTTCTTACCAAATCGAATCTTCCCCTTCCAAGGAGTTACCATCAGGAAAACAAAGTTTCCCTCTTCAAACTGTCGATTCTGACTGATGATAATCGGTATACGCCTTCTGTCTATCTTGAGCAGCAACCAATCTCGTTCTGATCATCTTGACGATCTCAACAGTTTGTTGCACCAATTCTGGTCCCAACAGTTGACGCACACTGACCTCATCCCAACAAAATGGAGTCCTGCATTTTCTGTCGTATAATACTTCGTAAGGCAGCATGCCAATACTCGCATGGTAACTGTTGTTGTAGGCGAACTCCACAAATGGTAGATGATCATCTCAGCTTCCTTTGAAGTCCATAACACAAGCTATCAGCATATCCTCTAGAGTCTGAATCGTTCTCTCGCTCTGGCCATCAATTTGAGGATGATACGCCGTACTCATTCGCAATTGCGTTCCCAAACATTCTTGTAATCGCTTCCAGAAATTCGACGTGAAACACGGATCCCTGTCTGATACAATTGACACAGGAATGCCGACATACAACTTTGCCAACTGATCCAAGTTTAATCTAATCTCGATAGGTAAGAAATACGATGACTTTGTCAGTCGATCCACGATGACCCATACTGCATTGAAACCCTTCTGAGTCGTTGGAAGACCCCCCACAAAATCCATCGTGATATGCTCCCACTTCCATTCCGAAATCTCCAGCGGTTGTAGCAATCCACTTGGTCTCTGGTGTTCTGCTTTGACCTTCTGACATGTTAGACATTTCACAACGCATTCAGCCACGTCTCCCTTCATATTCGGCCACCAGAAATGTTGTCTGAGATCCTGGTACATCTTCGTACTCCCAGGGTGAATCAAATATCTCGAACTGTGAGCTTCGCCCAAAATTTCCTCTTTGACTTCCGGTACTGGCGGTACCCAGATTCTCCCTTCAAATCATAGCAGTCCATCATTATCGATCTTGAATTTTATCTCTTCATCATCGATTATTCTCTTTCGGATCTTCTCACACTCCTCATCGTGAAGTTGTGCTTCTTTCACCTTGTCCACCAAGGTTGAATCGTTAGTTACTTGAAATAATTTCTCATCCGACTCCTTCGGATACTTAACTTCCAGCTCCAACTTAGACATCTCATTTTCCAACTGTTCCTGAGCAGTTAATAACATTAACTTCTCACGACCCTTTCTGCTTAAAGCATTAGCAACAACATTAGCTTTACCCAGATGGTAAAGAATCTCGCAATCATAGTCCTTGATAAGCTCCAACCATCTCCTTTGGCGCATATTCAAATCTTTCTGTGTAAAGATGTACTTCAGACTCTTATGATCTGTGTATATCTCACACTTTTTTCCATATAGGTAGTGTCTCCATATCTTCAGAGCAAACACTACTGCCGCCAATTCCAAGTCATGGGTCGGATACCCTTTCTCATAGTCCTTCAGCTGACGTGATGCATAAGCAATAACTTTGCCGTTCTGCATCAGCACACAACCTAATCCTTTATGTGAAGCATCACTGTATACCACGAAATTTCCTATACTATCCGGCAAAGACAACACAAGCACAATACTCAATCTCTTCTTCAGTTCTTGAAAACTTTTCTCACACTTTTCTGTCCAAATAAACTTTACTGTCTTTGGAGTCAAATGCGTCAATGGAGTTACGATTTTGGAAAAGTCTTGAATAAATCTTCTGTAGTAACCTGCCAATCCCAAAATACTCCGCACTTCTGACGGTGTCTTCGGCTGATCCCAATTCAATATAGCTTCAACCTTCGACGGATCTACTGAAATCCTATTTTTGTCAATCACGTGGCCAAGAAATTGTACACGTTCTAACCAGAATTCGCACTTTGAGAACTTTGCATACAACTTCTCCCGTCTCAGCGATTCTAATGTCAGCCTCAAATGTTCAGTGTGTTCCTACTTAGTTTTGGAATACACCAAAATGTCGTCTATGAACACCACTACGAACTTGTCCAGAAACGGCTTAAACACTCTATTCATTAGGTCCATAAATGCTGTTGGTGCATTCGTTAGACCAAATGACATCACCAAGAACTCGTAATGTCCATACCGAGTTGTAAATGCCGTCTTCGGTACATCCTCTCTCCTTACCTTCAACTGATGATATCCACTTCTCAAATCTATTTTCGAGCAGTATCTAGCACCCATCAGTTGATCGAACAAGTCATCGATCCTAGGTAAAGGATAATTATTCTTGATCGTGACTTTGTTCAACTCCCAATAATCAAGGCAAAGCCGCATCGATCCATCCTTCTTCTTGACGAACAATACCGGCGCTCCCCACGATGATACGTTCTGCTGAATATACTTCTTATCCAGCAATTCTTGCAGTTGAACCATCAACTCCTTCATCTCTACCGGAGCCATTCTGTATGGGGCTTTCGATATCGGAGCAGTCCCCGGTGCTAAGTCGATCACGAACTCTATCTCTCTATCTGGCGAAAATCCTGGCAAATCTCTCGAAAATACATCTATAAACTCCTTAACCACTGATATCTCTTCCATCTTTGGACTCTCCTTATGAGTATCCACTATGTAGGCTAAGTACCCTACATAACCTTGCTTCAATAACTTCTTGACTTGCATAATCGTCAAATAACTCGCTTGTCTAGATGATTTACTACCATAAAACACTAGCTTCGATGGAGTCGTAAGGTTCACAGACTTCTTCTGTCAATCAATAATCGCCCCATGGTTGAACAACCAATCCATACCCAGTATAACATTGAATTCCCCAAGTTTTATCGAAATCAAATCTACCATCAACTCATGACCTTTAATGTTCAATCTACATTCCTTGTGTACAAACCTAATAGGAATAACCTCCCTATTCGCAATCTCTATGTTCAAAGGGTAAATTAATTCCTCTTAAGGTAAGTCTAAAGTTTTAGCAAAGTCATCAGATATGAATGAACAAGTAGCACCCAAATCAAATAATACATAAGCCTTAATACTATTGACCGAAATAATACTTGACATCACATCTGACAGCACATCATCTTGCACGATCATGTTAAATGTTCTGGCAGTGGGTCGGCTCGTTTGCGATGGTCCAATGATAGCCAAAGTGCTGCCGCTGCCATTTCATCCCCCTCCTGTCGACTCTCAAGCTGGCTTCTTTGGGCAATCCCGGGCTATGTGATTCTTAGAACCTCATATGAAACAAGCTCCCTTCTTTGGGTTAGGACAATTAGGCGCAATGTGGCCTTCCTGACCACAATTGAAACATACCCGCCTTCCTCTCAGACACACTCTAGTGTGATTCTTCCCGCATGTAGCACATGCTTTAATTCTTCTCTTTAGCTGGCTTCCCTGTTGACTTCCAGCAGATGTGTTGTCATTCCACTTCCTTTTCTGGTTGGTACCACTACCACTATCCTTGTTCTCAGTCTCATTCTTCTTCTTCTTCTTCAGGTCTTGATTATACTTGGTTAAGGCATCCCTTCCACCTTCCACGATGATCGCCTTTTCCAATACTATAGAAAACGTATTCAGCTGGAACATGGAGACCTTACTGTATAACCAGGGCTTCAATCCCTGCTCGAATCTTCTTACGTTTCTCTCGTCAATACTGACCTGGTAAGTTGCAAACCTTGCTAGCTCGTTGAACTTCGCGGTGTATTCTGGCACCGTCATTGTTCCCTATTTCAGATCTAGAAACTGAACCTCCACATGGTTTTGCGAGCTTACTGGGAAATACATCTCAAAGAACATCTCTTTGAATCTGTCCCACGCTATCACACCTTCTCCTCCTCTAGTCTTATTAGCCTGCCACCAGTAGCTAGCTTCCGACTTCAACATGAATGTCGCGAAAGCTGTCTTCTGGTAATCACTAATTCTGGCCACATCAAAGACCTTTTTCATTTCCATCACCCACGTCTGGGCCTCTATCGGGTTCACAGATCCCTGGAATTTTGGCGGTCCTATCGCTTTGAATTCCTTGAATGTCGCGGCTTGAACTTGGGGCTAATTCGGAAGTGCTCCCGTAAGTAAATTCACCAGTTGCTGAACTGGATTGGCATTCGCCTCGTTGTTGTTGTTGTTATTTGTAGAACCCTCTTGTTGTTGACGTGTAGGTCTTCTTCTAGGAGGCATCTTTCTGTTAAGATATACTCTTATTAGATCCCTACTCATCTCTTAAATATTTAAGTTCAGACTTAAACATTTAAAATAAATCAATTCACACTTGAACATATAGCACTTCAATAACTTCAAGATTTATTCATTCATAGTTTTAAAACATAGAATAGATAGCATTTCTGCTATTTACATCATCTTTCCTGAACTGAAACAAGTTACAGGATTACATCATTATCTTATCCCATTATTAACTCAAATTATGGGACTTACAATTATTTAATATATAAAGAAACACATAGTTAATTACTCTACTATCTAGGAATGTTAAGACGTCGCATAGCCTCTCCATATTCTTCTTCCATCACCAGAAACACTGTTCTGCGATCCACCATATACCACAAAAAATCTTTGAACTGAGCTGGATAATAAAAGACACGATCCTGGGCCCTATCTATAGCCGAATGAAAAGCATAGTCCGTCTCTTTCAGCTTAGCCTTCTTCGCTTGAACCTTGTCCTCTACTCGATCTGCGCATGGAGTAGCCCTCAAGCAAGCATCCTCTACTCTGGCACGCTTCACTGACTCCTCTTTAATGTTGTTCTTCAATTTCTCTAGTTCAGCCAGTGCATCATCCCTCTCACTTTCCACGTGAACTAGATCCCACTTCACGTTTCCAAGTTGATCGTCCAGTTCTTGAATCGTCTCCTCCTTTTGTTATATGGTAGTCCGACTCTCGTCCACCAGCTCCTCCAGCTCTCCGACTCTACCCTGCAGCTCAATGTTGCGGTCGTAGACCTCCTCGTACATCACAGCGCTGATAGAGTTAGGTGGAAATTCCTCTTCAGGATCCTCGTCCTCCTCCTATGACTCATCCTCATCATCTCGGTCCAAAACAGGCCCATGCTCCTGACCCACTACTGTAATAAAAAAAGATGGCTCTCTCTGAACCAACTGCTCCCAGATAGTATGGATGTCTCGGGGCTCCTCATCCCTAGGCATCAGGATAACTAGTAAGACCCCAACTTTTATGAATAAAGATTTGATTTTCTTTATATATTGTTTTTAAACAGTAAGGTGTTGACTTGATAAATGTGATAAGTTATGGATAATATGTGCAAATATTTCAAAGTAAGCAAGTAGTCATAAAATATTCATTGTGTCGGGTAATATTCGTTTGGTCGGGGGAATATTCTTTTTATCGGGGAATATTCGTACGACGACGCAATCATTGATGGGCCCTATAACAGAAAACTGTCGGATGAAGAAAACGACAAGAATAAGTTTTCTAAAAATAACGGCAAAACTTTTACCGTTAAAACTGTTGAAATACCCAGTGATAAAAGAACAGTAATATGCTTTGTTGCACAGTAGCACACAGTATTGTACATTATTTTTAATTATTGATTCTTACGTAAAAAGTCACTTACTCAATAATTGTTACAGTAATTACTATTCAATATTTTATATTATTGATTCAATAATTGTTACATTGATAATTATTGTTCAATATTTTATATTATTGATTCAATAAATGCTACATTGATATTTTATATTATTGATGCAATAATTGTTATAGTAACCAATGCACAGTATTTCACATTATTAAATCAATAATTGTCACACATATTATTGAAATGATATTATTAGATAACAGTATTGATAATGTCTAGAAAATTCTGTCGAGAAAAGGGGTTAGGTTATATAATTGCGCGCCAATAAGGAGAAATCTTTATCAAAAACCCCTTCTTTCTTGGGAACGACTTGGTTGTCAATATTGTAATTCTATAATATTAATTGTGAATAATAATTGATTGTTGATAAATATGATAAGTAAATATTTATTCAATTATGATATAAAGGGAATAAATTTTAGGCTGATTAGCAATTCTGTTCCTCCAAGTTGCCATTCACTTTCAAAGTCGTCCCTAAAGTTCAATTTTCATCAGTTAGGTCCTTAAAGTGATATTTTGTTGGCGTTTCTGTTCCTTAACCCAATTTGACATAAACCCGACCCATTTTAACCCAACCCGACCTAGTTTGACCCAACACAAATTTTTAACATTTTAAAATGTAATATTATTTTTAAAATAAGTTTAAAATAATAATTATATTTAACATTTAAAAATAATAATATTTAATATTTTAAAATAAATTATTATTTTTAAAAATAATAATTATTTTAAAAATAGTTATTCTTAATATTTAAAAATAAAATATTAGTTTTTTAAAAAAATTAAAATAATAATTATATTTAATATTCTAAAATAAATATTTTTTAATAATTATTAATTTTAATATTTTAAAAGTAAATATTATTTTTGTAAATTTTATTTTTAAAAATAATATTTACTTTTAAAATATTAAAAATAATAAATATTTTAGAATATAAAAAATAATTTTTTTTTAAAATAATCATTATTTTATTTTATTTTAAAATATTTATTTTTGAATATTAAATATAATTATTATTTTTTTAAAAAAACTAATATTTTATTTTTAAATATTAAAAATAACTATTTTGAAATAATTATTTTATTTTAAAATATTAAAATAATTATTATTTTAAAAATAATAATTTATTTCAAAATATTAAATATTGTTTTTTTTAAAATATTAATTATAATTAGTACTTTAAACTTATTTTAAAAGTTATATTATATTTTAAAATATTAAAATTTTAGATTGGGTCAAACTGGGTCGGGTTGGGTTAAAATGGGTCTTATTTATGTCAAATTAGGTTCAAAGAACGGAAACGACAACAAAATACCACTTTAAGGACCTAAATGACGAAAATTGAACTTTAGGGACGACTTTAAAAGTGGATGGCAACTTGAAGGGAAAGAAGTGCCAATCAGCCTAATTTTTAGTATGAGACATTTGTTAAAAGTTGGCATTTTATCCTCTCCGATAAAATATTTATTCATATATATATTATTATAATATTACATTATAATAGTATAATGTGATAATATAATAGTATAATTTTATAATTTAAAAGGTAACATTATTATAATAAATTCATGGTATAAAAATAAAATGAGGTGGAAGAGAAAAAAAAATGAATTGGAATTCTTTTAATAATTATAAATGTTTTAATATATATATATATATATATATATATATATATATATTATATAAACATGTGGATGGAGGCTTATAATTGTCAAGTGTGGTGTGCTAGAGATTTTTTCCAAGTATGGTGTGCTGAGAAGCCACCGAGGGTTGCATTTGTCAATCCTGGTGTGCTAAGCATTTCCTATAAATAGGGTGCTTAGTTAGAAATAAAAATCACACCAGAATCAGAAATTTCTTTTTTTATACTATTGAGCGTATTTCTTGTGAGTATTTAGATATTTTGAGTGTTGATAACAGTGCAAAAACTCTTCAACATAATATCCGATAATTCAGACAGATCTAGTATTCTACTGAGGTAAAGGATATTATTTTTCTCGTAAATGATGTTATCTTCTTTCAATATTCATAAAGAATATTATTTTCTTTCATATTCCATATTATGAAAGTGATAATATTTCATTTCATATTCCTAAATTTAAACTTACTATGGTAAGTATTGCTCCTATAATTCTTGAAATGATCAGAAATTCCTTGAGTTTTGCGCTTTATCTACTATCATTTCACCGGAATATTGGTATAAATTTTCTTATGAAATTTTTACCTTTTCACGTCGGGGTTACTATTTATCCATACGGTATTATTCATAAATACAGTACTATTCACGAATACGGTACTATTCACGATAAAAATTAAATTTTCTTTTCTTTGTTCAAGTTATCTGTTATGGTTCTTATCTTTGATTGGATCTATGTTTTGATCTTCATTCTTGAATTTTGCTCCACAATTGGCTATTATTGAACATTCTTGAACTTGGATAGATTAAATTACGAATCTCTAAAATTTGTCCTTTATTTCACTTGATTCGTTCTTTATATTATTTTTCATCATCCTCAGTCTTAAATTGTGGTGAAAGTTATCTTTGGCCCGTAGTGCAAAGATGAACTGTTGATCGATGAATATCTTTGGCCTATAGTGCAAAGATGAATGATTAATTAATGAATATCTTTGGCCCGTAGTGCAAAGATGGACAGGTGTTGGTATGATCATGACCACTGGTGATACAAATGAATATCTTTGGCCCGTAGTGCAAAGATGAATATTTGATTGGAATATATTGATTGATGTTACAGGGATAAAATATTACTGATGGACTTTTAAATCATAGAAGATAGTAGACATCGTTCTCTACGTAACTCTTCTAATGAATTGTTATTTCCGCTGCAGTTGTTGATCTAAAAACTTGTTGTCCATAATATTTTATCTGATTTATTGAAGACTGACGATAATTTATTTTTTTCATTATCTTAGTCATAATGTTCTTTACTGGGCTAGTTGAGCTCACCCTTTTCTTCCATTGTTCTCTTCAGGAAATGAGAATGTCGTAGAAACTAGTCGGGGGACAGAGTGATTGTCCGAGTTAGAGCAGTAGTAGTCCTCACTATTTTTGTAAAATAGTGTAATAATAATTAATGAGGAATGAATTTGAGTGTTTATATTTCATATTATATAAGATTTGTATTGAAACTCACAGTTTGTGTGGTTGTATTTTGCACGACCGTTTGTTATAAAAGATTGTATTTAGATTCTGTACCATGTATTTGGCAACTCAGAATGGATTGAGTATTGAACCTATTTTGGGGGCGTCACATAATTACTCCCTAGCCTGACTGGATTCTCCAACAATAGTCATCTTGATAACAAAATTTTAAAGTTTAATTATTACGTGACAATGATCGATATTCTTCGAGTACATAAATATAAACACATAGCACATAAGGTAGTTTATTATCTTTAACTATCGTCACTATCTTTTCGATCTCCTATAAGGCTACTACCTAAGGTTCTCCACCTAAGATTCATAACCTAAAACTTTGATACCAACTTGTGACACTCCCAAATCCGGGTACTTCATTTCACAGAATTTGGTGTTCACTATCTAATAAGACATAACTACTGCCCATAAACAAGGAGTGCAAAATAAATTACAACCTTAATAAATAAAATCTTCCTTATAAAAAGGATTACAACCTTGTTCAAAAGTTTCTAGGGTTTCTAACCTTAAACATCGTTAATGCGAAAAATAAAACATCATAGACAAGTAAAGTCTTATTACAAAAATCATATCAAATATGAAAAAGTCTTCACTTGTTCATCTTACCTTTTCCTTTGCTAGTTGACGGTTCGTCAACTTTTCTCAACTTTGGCTGCAATGGTTATATAAATGCAAGAGTGAGCAAAAAAAAGCTCACTTGAAATAACAATCAATAATGATGACATATCAATGAACAACTTCAACTGAGTTGAATAATATTTTTATCATTGGTAATTAAGGAATGAATATGGAATCTAGAATTCATCTGAGGGTCATAAGACCTTGAACTATGTCCCAGGTGGTAAGTATTTTTACTTAGACCTTTAACAGTTGTTAGACTATATGGACTCTTAACTCGTACTTAGGGGGATCTGTAAGACCCCAACTTTTATGAATAAAGATTTAATTTTTTTATATTATTTTAAAATAGTAAGGTGTTGATTTGATAAATGTGAGAAGTTATGGATGAAATGTGCAAATATTTCAAAATAAGCAAGTGGTTATAAAATATTCGTTGTGTCGGGAAATATTTATTTGGTCGAGAAATATTCTTTTCGTCGGAGAATATTCGTAAGACGACGCAGTCATTGGTGTACCCCACAACGGAATGAATGTCAGATATAAAAAGCGACTGAAGTAATTTTTTAATAAATAACGATAAAACTGTTACCGTTAAACTGTTGAAATACTTGGTGATAAAAATACAGTAATACGCGTTGTTGCACAGTAGCACACGGTATTGCATAGTATTTTGAATTATTGATCCTTACCTAAGAAGGCACTTACTCAATTATTGTTACAGTAATTACTGTTCAATATTTTATATTATTGATTCAATAATTGCATAATATTTTATTGGTTCAATAATTGCTACGTTGATATTTTATATCAATAATTGATACGTTGATATTTTATATCAATAATTGTTACGTTTATATTTTATATTATTGATTCAATAATTGTCACTGCACAGTATTTCACATTATAAAATCAATAATTCATTTTATTTGAATAATATTATTAGACTATTGGTAATGTCTAGAAAGTTCTGTCTAAAAAAAGGGTTAGTTAATCTAATTACGCACCAGTAAGAAGAAATCCTTATCGGAAAGCCCCCTCTTTCCTAGGAACGACCTGGTTGTCATTATTATGGTTCTGTAATATTATTTGTGAATAATAATTATTGATAAAAATGATAAGTAAATATTTATTCAATGTGGATTTAAACGGAGGAATTTTTAATAAAAGTGACAATTATTGAGAATGGATATTTTATCTGTTCTAATAAAATAATTCATTCAAATATATTATTATAATATTACATTATAAATGTATAATGTGATAATATAATAATATAACAGTGATGATATTTTTTTACAACAAATTCACGATATATGAATAAAATGAGATGGAAGAGAGAAAATGAAATTTATAATTCTTTTATTAATTATAAATGTTTTAATATATATATATATATATAAACATGTGGTGGAATTCATTATTTCAAAAGTGGAGGCTTTGAAATTTTGAGTGTGCTGGAGATTTTCAAGATTGGTGAGTGTGGAAAAATCATCCGTATGTAAACATGGGTCATTTTTCGTTCAGAATTTGGAAAACTTTTCTTCTACAAAGTTGTAGAGAATTAAATTTTATATGGAATGGACATAAGGTTCATATTTTTTTGATAAAAGGACTATTTATTATGAATTATTAAAGTTCCAGAATATTGAGTCTGAATTAATTTTTGGTGGAGGATTTTCTAGAATGTGCGGGCCCCACTCTTGTCCTTCGTTGGTGTGAAATGTGTTGAGCATTATTTCAAAAGTGTTGTGCTTGATTTTCAAAGTTAGGTGATGAGAAGCCACTGTAGGAATTTTTGTCAATCCCTGGTGTGCTAAGCATTTCCTATAAATAGGGTGCTTAGTTAAAAAATAAAAATCACACCAGAATCAGAAAATTTTCTCTCTATAATATCGAGCGTATTTCTTGTGAGTATAAGGATAGTTTGAGTGTGGATTACGGTGCAAGATTTTTCTCAATAAAATATTCGATATTTCAGTGAGATCTAGTATTTTACTAAGGTAAGGGATATTATTTTTCTCGTAAGGATATTATTTTTCTAGTAAAGGATATTATTTTTCTCGTAAATGATGTTATTTCCTTTCAATATTCATAAAGAATATTATTTTCTTTCATATTCCATATTATGAAAGTGATAATATTTCATTTCATATTCCTAAATCTGAACTTACTACGGTAAGTATTGCTTCTATAATTCCTGAAATGATCAAAAATTCTTTGAGTTTTGCGCTTCATCTAATATCATTTCACTAGAATATTGGTCTGAACTTTTTATGAAATTTTCATCTTTTTATGACGAGTTACTATTCACGGTAAAAAAATATTATTTTTTTATCCAAATTATCTTTGATTGGATCCAAGTTTTGAACTTCATTCTTGAATTTTGCTTCACAATTGATTATTACGGAGTATTTTTGAACTTGGATAAACTAAATTACGAATCTCTAATCTTTGTCCTTTATCTCACTGGATTCGTTCCTTATATTATTTTTCATCATCCTCAGTCTTAAATGATGATACAAATGAATATCTTTGGCCTGTAGTGCAAAGATGAATGATTACCTGATGAATATCTTTGGCCCGTAGTGCAAAGATGGACAGGTGTTGAGATGAACATGACCACTGGTGATACAGATGAATATCTTTGGCCCATAGTGCAAAGATGAATATTTGATTCGAGATATATATTGATTGATGTTACAGGGATAAAATATTGATGATGGACTTTTAAATCATAGAAGATAGTAGACATCATTCTCTACTTAACTCTTCTAATGAATTGTTATTTTCGCTGCAGTTGTTGATCTAAAACTTGTTATCCATAATATTTTATCTGATTTGTTGAAGACTAACGATAATTTACTTTTCATTATCTTAGTCATAATATTCTTTACTGGGCTAGTTGAGCTCACCCTTTTCTTCCATTGTTCTCTTCAGGAAATGAGAATGTCGCAGAGACTAGTCGGGGAACGGGGTGATGGTCAGAGTTAGAGCAGTAACAGTCTTCACTATTTTGTAGAATTGTGTGATAATAATTGTAATTAATGAGGTCTGAATTTGAGTGTTTATATTTCATATTATATACGATTTGTATTGAAACTCATAGTTTGCGTGGTCGTATTTTGCACGACCATTTGATATAAAAGATTGTATTTGGATTCTGTACCATGTATTTGGCGACTAAGAATGGGTTGAGTATTGAACCTATTTTGGGGGCGTCACAAGATTAGCCCTTCGTACCATGTATTGTGCACAATCATCTTAACGCTTTCATATGGTATTCCCCTACGAATAGGGTTGTTAATCTCAGTATTAATTAACGAGTCCGCACCAAAGAAAGTTTTGTTTGGATAAGCTCAAAGGGTAATTTAGAGTTCAACTATCATCAACTAAGGAGTAGTTAAATCAACTTACAATAATTAAGAATTCAATAATAAAAGAATTATGAAATAACTTATGAGTCATAACAATAGACATCATATTCAACAGTCATGCTTTAGAAATAAACTTAAAGCATTTGAAAGATACAATAAGACCTTGCTTGAACAATTAAGTCAAGGTTACATTATTTAAATGATGAACTTCAATAAGATACTTGCAAAACATGGAAGTTAGAGTACTTGCTCATAGAGAATAAAATAACTTGCATAAACGTAACAAGAAAGGATAGAACAACTTGCCTCGAGCGCAAGCTAGCTACTAACAACTCGTTCCACAATTATCCTATGTACACGTAATTAACAATAATAACATAAATTAGTTACCATATAGCCTAATTTGTTGAGAATTGCATATTCAAATTTGATATTGAAAGTAAATATAAATGCTTAAGTGTAAAGTCCTTCAATGATCATATGTACAAGGACTTAGATGATAGATCAATATTGTTAGGTTGATCTGAGCTTTAATGTTTATCATTTATGTAAATAAATGTATAGAAGAAAAGGTCAAAACTTCTAGGGTGATCTATTTGAGATGTAAAAGTTAAAGCCTTGACAGAATAGTAGTCTGTCAAAGGTAGCATATAGAAGACAAGGCAGAATCGTGGAGTTTTAATGAAGATGTCCAGAATCGTAGTTTGCCAAGAAAGCCAAGTCTGCAGAAGTACAAGGAAAGATTCATGGAGCCTAAGTGAAAGAATCAGAGAATCATAGTCTGCCTTGGAAGCCACACTAAGAATCATAGAGAAGATCCGAGCGCCTGACGAGCTAAGTCAAGAAACATAGTGTGCTCTCGGAATTGTGGAGTCTGCAAGACAAGCAAGCAGGAATCGTAGTTATCCAAAGAGCTTAAGGGGAATCGTAATGTTCTTTACGATTAAGTCTGAGTCAAGCCTGTGCAAGTCAACACACAAGGATTGTGGTACAATGACCTATGATCGTAGTGTTCCTCTAGTTAGCATCAAAGTTCGTAGTTCTGATGAAGGGAGGAAGAGCAACAAATGAAGAAAGGCTTATAGCCGTTGACAAACTGATGGTCCCAATGATTCCATATTCATCCTTAGTCCAAATTGAAGAAGCGTATTGAAGAAGCTAATGAAAGGACTAAACCGCCTGCTGAAAATATCTTTTCAGGTGTTAGGTGAGATTGCAGTCTGCTGTATTAGTGGGCCAGTCGGCTGTGCAGCATAAAAGTAGGATGTCAACATCAACTGCACAGAAATGTCTGAAGCATTTAATGCTACAACGGGAGCATTCAAACGGAAACATTTTGAATGACTCTTTTATAAGGAAATCAGACAAGGATTCAGACTAAGCAAACAAGTCAACAAAAGAAAGAATATCAAGAGAAAAGCTCAAGAACATTCAACGATTAACTCTACGATCCTGAAAGAGGAAAGCTTGCTTTGCTGCTCAGTTCTTCAGCACTAACGCTTAATTGCAACTGAGTAGCACACACTAGAATACAACTCTCAATCCAAGGTGTACCAAGTCAGAAGGACTTGAAGAGTTCTAAGTGAACTAAGAGAAGTTCCAAGTCAGAAGGACTTGAAGAGTTCTAAGTGAACTGAGAAGAGTTCCAAGCCTGTTGGCCTTGAAGAGTTCTAAGTGAACTAAGAGAAGTTCCAAGGCTGCTGGTCTTGAAGGAATCTAAGTGATTCAAGTTGTAAGAGATATCCTTAGTGGATTTCCTACTCGTGGAGTAGAAGAGCGGATTAAGAGCCTTGTGAGCTCTGAACCACTTAAAACCCTTGTGTCTCATTGTCTCTCATTAACTGTTATAAATGCTATATCTGTTATAACAGCTTATCAAACCATAACTGCAATATCTTAAAGGGGGATAAACACATATTCCGCTGCTGTCAGTATATTCAATACTGACAAAGTATTTTAAACAAAGAAATTTTAAAATATCTATTCAACCCCCCCCTTCTAGATAACTAACGTGCCTTTGGGAACTAACAATTGGTACCAGAGCAAGTTCTCTCAACTAAGCATACAAGCTTGAGTAGATCCAATGGCACAACTAATAAGCGAGACCAAGACAGGTGGAGGAAGCAAGCCACCTATGTGCAACAAAGATAAATTTGCAAACTGGAATGTTGGGATGCAAGCTTACATGGATTCAATAGATGATGATCTATTTGAAACTATTTTAAATGGGCCCTACATACCAACAAGGCTTGCACCAACTCCAGAAGAACCAAACAGAGTTGTGGTCAAGGTTAAATCTGAATGGACTGACAATGAAAAGAAAGATGTACAGCTAGACAAAAAGGCTAAGAACATCTTGTTCCAGTCCTTAGAAGACAATCTGTTTGAGAATGTGGTCAACTGCAAAATTGCTAAGGAAGTATGGGAAGCATTGCTCATCATGCATGAAGGAACTGAAGAAGTCAGAGAAAATAAGCAATCTCTACTGACTCAACAGTATGAGATGTTTGCCCATGTTCCTGGAGAAAATGTCACTTCCACTTGTGAAAGATTCACACTGCTGCTTAACTCTCTCAGAGCTTATGGAAAGACCTATCCAAACAAAGATCTAATCATCAAGTTCATGAGGTCCTTACCAAGTAGGTGGGATGCCAAGACCACTGCAATCAGAGAGTCAAAGAACCTCCATGATATGACTGTTCAACAACTCTACAAAAAATTTCTTACCTATGAACTAGAGTTGACTCAACGAGCAGAAACTCTATCTGAAGGAAGAAAGAAGGATAAAGGAGTTGCTCTCAAAGCAAAAGAAGAGATCTCCAAAGATCATGTTGAAGATGAATCTGACTCTGAGGAAGATGATGATGATGATGAAGATGAAGTTGCAATGCTGGCCAGAAGATTCAAAAGGTTCATGCTCAAAGGGAGAAGCAACAAACCTAAAAGATTCAACAATAGCAGCAGTCAGGAGCAGATCAATGACCTATTCTACAACTGCAAGAAGCCTAGTCATTTCATTGCCAACTGCAACAAACCCATCTGAGAAGAGCTGAAAAGAAAGTCAAATCCAAAGAAGGAGCTCAAAGGCTACAAAAAGAATAAGAAGAAAGACAAAGGGCTTGTAGCTGGAAGCTTGTGGAACGATTTAGATAATGATACCAATGCTGAGTCTGAAGATGATGAAGCACCTCAAAAAGCCAACCTATGTCTGATAACCAAAGATGCACTCAGCAGAAAAAGTGCTGAAGCAGTCATAGACAAGGTATTTGACTTTAACTCTCCTGATATAGATATTGATGATTTAAGAACTGGCATTCGTGACATGTCAACTGATCTATATCTAAATATGAGATGGTTAAGAGTTCTATCTAAAGATTATGCTGATCTCCAAAAGGAGAAAAATAAGGTTCAGAAAGAGCTGGAAGCAGTTCTACTAAGTTCTGACTCTCTTTCTTTCAGTTTGAAGCTGAGAATATAATCTTGAGAGAGACCAATGAACTGAGCATACAAAGAGAGTCAAAGCTAACCTCTAAGATTAAGGAGTTAGAAAAGACTATCTATACATATAGATCTTCTTCATCCATGGACTCCCTGATCTCCAGTCAGAGAAGTATCTCTAACAGAAAAGGTTTAGGGTTTGGGGAATCTAGCCCAGAACCAAGTGTGGAAAAGTTTAAGGACACTAACAGTAACAGTGTTTCTATTCTAAATAGAAGCATTGTATTTATAAAGTCCACACAGCAGGATGAACCAGTGCAACCCTGCTATTTTGATCCAAGTAATGTCCCAAGACACAATGGATCACATGCTGGCCTAGGGTTCAGAATGGTTAAGAGTGACTCAGTCACCATTGTCCAACCTCGACGAATCGTAGAGTCAAGTAAAATTGACTCCACAGATCAACCTGGAAGGAATCATGGTGTTGAGGTTTACTCAGCAAAAAAACATGAATCCCAAGGCTGCATGGAAAAGGAATATTCAATATAAGGGCAAGGCCACCAAGTATTCGCACAAGTCTAAATAGAGAAATAATCCACACACACACACACACACACAAACATGAATTATATTAGATGCTTGTATGTGGAAGATTTGGTTATAAAGCTGCATTATGCTTTCATAATACTGTGCATGGGAGGCCCAAGGTCAAGCAGATTTAAGTTCCCAAGGGTACTAACATTGAAGGACCCATGCAAGTCTGGGTACCAACATGAAAGCTGAAATTGTCTGCAGGAAATGAGCACCACGATTACAACATGGTATCTTGACAGTGGTTGCTCAAGGCATATGACCGGGAACAAAGCCCTCTTATCGAACTATACAGAGAAGGAGGGACCAAAGGTTATCTTTGGAGATAACAGCTCTGGCAAGACGAAAGGTTATGATTCAACTGGGAATGGTGCTGTGTCATTCAACAAAGTGGCTTATGTAGACGAACTAAATCATAATCTTCTGAGTATCAGCCAACTCTGTGATAAAGGCCATCAAGTCACCTTTCTCAACAACCAATGTCAAGTCAGAGATCTGGAGACATTTTCTATCAAGCTGACCAGAACCAGAGAAGGAAATGTTTACACTGTCAATCTTGCTCAACTAAGTTCTGAAGAGACAGTGTGCTTTCTTGCTAAAGCCTCTGAAGAAATAAGTTGGCTCTGGCATAGGAGGTTATCACATCTCAACTTCAAAAGCATGTCAAAGCTGGT
The DNA here is from genome assembly GCA_020205555.1 of Panax stipuleanatus. Classification (NCBI taxonomy): domain Eukaryota; kingdom Viridiplantae; phylum Streptophyta; class Magnoliopsida; order Apiales; family Araliaceae; genus Panax; species Panax stipuleanatus. The sequence continues at coordinate 90,359,840 of CM035123.1, forward strand.
TCCCAAAGATCTTGTAGCAGGCTTACCTAAGTTCAGCTTCATCAAAGAAAGGTCATGCAACGCCTGCCAGCTTGGAAAGCAAACAAAGAGCTCATTTAAAGGCAAAGAAATCAACTCAAATGATAGGCCCCTACAATTACTTCATATGGATCTCTTCGGGCCAATTCCAACTGTGAGCCTAGGAGGAAAGAGATACTCACTGGTAGTAGTGGATGACTACACCAGATACACATGGGTGTTCTTTTTTAACTCCAAAGATGAGACAAGCTCCCAACTAATAAAGATGTTCAAGCTAGTGATGAATGAAAAAGGAGAAACTATCAAGCTATAAAAAGTGATCATGGTAGAGAGTTCGACTTCTCATAAATGGATCAGCTCTGTTCAGACAATGGCATCAGCCACAACTTCTCAGCACCACGAACTCCTCAGCAAAATGGAGTAGCTAAAAAAAAGAACAGAACACTTATAGAAGCAGGAAGAGCTCTACTAGCAGCAGCTCATCTACCTGAATACTTCTGGGCAGAAGCCATCAACACTGTATGCTACAAACAGAACAGATCTCTTATAGACTCTACATTGAAGAAGACTCTCTACGAGCTGTGGAAAGGAAGAAAGCCAAAAGTCAATTACTTCCATGTGTTCGGCTGTTCATGCTACATTCTCAACAATGGAATGCAATATCTGACTAAGTTCCAACCCAAGTTAGATGAAATAATCTTCTTTGGATATGCCACAGACAACAAAGCTTATAGAGTGTTCAATAAGAAGACACTAAGTGTTGAAGTCTCGATCCACATCATCTTTGATGAAACAGACTCGGACAAGTCTACACCACAAGACACTACGATTGAAGATACAGACACTACGAATGAGGTGGTCGAGCCCAACACCACGACCGTAGTCCCTGAAGGTGGAGTCGTAGAGACTGGTGAAGAAACCGTAGAGAGAGCTGCACCAGATGACGATTCTGATCAACAAGAACCAGAAGTCAATCTTGAAGAATTTAGACAAGAAGGCACCATAACAGATGTTCCAACAGGGAACAAATGGGCAAGAGATCACTGGTAGCTATCGTTAGCACTACTAAATTTACCTTACTAATGTTTTACTAATTCAAGAATCAGTATAGCAATAAGCAAGGATCGATCCCACAAAGAGTGAATTGTATTTTAATTATCCAAGTATTTCCAATAGATTGGGGGTTTTAGTATGAGAAATATAATTAGCTTAAGTAATAAATAAAATACCAATGAGTGAAAGTATTCAATTCTTCAGTTCAGTATCCCCTTTTCACAATTATGATTTAACCAAGAGTTTATAATATTTATCTTCCAATGAGATTAATAACCCTAGACAATCGCGATCGCAAATTACCCAAAATTCTCTTTACATGTAGATCTAATGCGACGATTTCCAACAAAAGATTCTAACTAACATACAACCTAGAACTATCAGCCTAGATTTAATATGATAGATGCATTAAGCATGAGAATTAGATTATTCCAAGAAATAATTACACAATCAAGAAATATTTAACTTGTCTTCTGAAAGTCTTAACAATATTTCAAAGCTTAACCACAATAAAATATCATTAATTGCTACGTAGATTATACATACATCGTTTGCTTAATATATATCTTAATCTAGCATACATGAAAGTTTATGTAGATAGACAGAATAAATCTCATGAAAGAATAAATAATATATTAATCAAATCAGTAATTGATAGCAAGGTTCACCTCCCTTCAGAATTGAATTGGAAGAATTATCTCATGTCTTCAAGCAATCCTAGATCTAATATGAAAGATGAGAAGAAGATATAAAGATACAAGAGAATGGATCCCCCCACATACGTTAATTCAATCCCTATTTATAACATTATACTCGCAACCCTAATCTTCATATGTGATTGCACCAAAATCCTACGTGGAAAAGGAAAATAAGCAGCTTCGCTGGCCATCACGCGCACCCCGCGCTCCAAAGGCGCGCTCTGCCCCAAGTATGCAGAATACCCAGCCGTTTATATTCGTATGATATTATATTTTCTATTTGCTTTCCTTTTGGCATGAGCTGCTTGTTAATTTGTGCATGTGCTGGCTTCAATTCGTGGCATGTTAGGACTCCTTAACATGATACAATTTGTGGTGCACTTGGACTCTTGTATACTAACAATCTGTGACCTGCTTGCTTTGCTTGTGAGGAGCTTGGACTTTGTAATTAACAAGCTGCTAAAATCCAATGTGGGCCCATGTGCAACATTCCTCCTTGATATAAACCGTTGCCCCCACTTAATAATCCTATATGCATGCATGCGTGGCTGCCCATTATTCCAAGCTCCAATTGGACAAGGCTGCTCCTTCAATTTATAATGCATGAAAGCCTTCTCCAATTCGGAACTACCCAATCCGTTAGCTGCTAGGATGACCTACTTTGCATGTACTTGGTCTGTGGCCCACATGTTACATTATTTTGTAAGCTTGCTAGGAACCGTGAATGAATTAAAGCCTACATTGTATGTAATTTCTGAATTAGATTTAAAAGCCCATAAACTTATTCCTTTTCATCCTTTACGCCTTAATTCACCTGAAACAATAAAACACCTTATTAAGCCCAAATATACAGGAAACATCAATAAAATTAAATATAAAGGAATAATAATCATTGAATATTATGTACTTATCAAATTCCCCCACACTTAGCCTTTACACGTCCTCGTGTAAACCAAAAATTTGATTTCCAAAAACAATTCTATTCAACCATTATGTCAAAAGATTTTAAGATCAAATCATGATTATCAATACTAAACCCACAAAAACATAATCAATGTTCATCAATTAACTCATGATAACCACCTTGCCATTTCACCACTGAATTTCATTAAGTTAAATTGTAACCACATAAGCCCTCTTCTATGATCCACACACTTACTTAACTTAGCTACCATGAAGAAAAAACCGTGCACACTACTCAAAAACTAGAAACATATTTTTTTTCTGCTTTATTTTTTTACGAGAACCCTTTATTTTTCTAATTATTATCGGTGAATGCATTTTATGCTCCGTTTCACCTTCCTCAATCTGTCTTTTGTAATAGAGTGCATTTTATGCTCCATCTCACTTATTTTCACGTGTTTATGGGAGAGTGCGTTTTACGCTCCATCTCATCCCACCACATGATTCCTCTTTTGTGTCTTTTTCAACCATTTTATTGATTTTCAACTTTTCTAATTTTTATATATGGTCCGGCAAAAAGCATAAGCAGTTCAATAGTTCTAGAGCATGAGATTATTGCACATAGACAACTCCACAGATAACTAAACCAAATAAGCATATATCACATGTTCAAGTACTCATGAGACACAAATTCAATTCAAATCAATTACTATGGATCATGACTTAGTTTTCCTCAATCATTAACTAATTAAGCATCAACTAGATTTTGATTTTTTTAGCATTGATTTTCAATCCTTGACTTTAACCTTTGAACACATAGGCAAATAGAATCATGGAAGTCAAATTTTTCAAAAATTTTCAAAGGCATCAAATTTTCAAGTTCCCTATCAAAAAATGGTGATCAATATCCCTAAAAATAAAATAACAACCTAAATCTTTCCCCCCACACTCAAACCTGACATTGTCCCCAATATAAGAAAATCATGCAAAGAAGAATAAACTACAACTAACAAATTAAAAAGAAAAGGGATAAAAAGATCTAATTTGAATTCTTGGGTTGCCTCCCAAGCAGCTGCCCTTGTTTATTGTCATTGGCTTGACATCTTCCTCTCTTCTATGTAATTGGACTTGTGAACTTTAAGTGAACTGGCAACAGTCTCATTCTTAACTGAGGAACATTGTGTACTTCATGATCCTACTCCTTTCCAGCCACCAAATCCTCCTCGTATAATTGTATTCGATCAACAGATTCCTGCACTAAAATTTCACAACATCAATAGCAAAAACAGATTGAACATTACCAAGATACCTTTTAGCCTCATATGCGTTGAACTGGAACTTTGCATTGTCCACTTCCATAATAATGGTTTGACGGTGTATATCACTCATTGCTTCTGTTAGTTGTAATGATGAAAATGAATCATCATCCTTCTCGTAGAGATCTGCAGAACTTATCAAATCATTCCCCTCTTCCTCTTGTTCCTTCTCTTTATTAACTTCTAGAATACTGTCTGTTCTTGAAGTGAGCACATCCTCCTGCTCCTCTTCGTCAAATCCCATTGTACTGTAGTTCTCAACAATTTGAGGAGGTAAATCCCCTAAGCCTTGAGATTCTATACGCCTAACCATGGTAGAAAGCTGACTTATCTGATTCTCCAACATGTGGATAGAAGTCCTTGTCGCTTGCTGGAACTGTTGTGCCTGATTCATGAACTGTTGTGTCTGATTCATGAAAGCTTTGAACATATCCTCCATAGATATTCCAGAGCAGGTGCTTTGTAGCTCAAGTCGGGAAGATCTCTCTATCCAAAATTGGAGTTTCCGCCCAAGGATCATATTGTTGCGGATGATGTCCAAAGAATGTTCCCACTGCATCGACATGTTGCACAGTTTCATCCTCATGCAATATTGGACAAGCATCACTGGTATGTCCTGGCTTTGAGAAAATTCCACACTCTTTTGCAACTTGCATATTACCTGTAGCCATTTAACGAACCAAAGCAGTTAATTCAGAAATTTATTGTTCAATATTACCTGTACTTACCCCATTTACTCCTTGAGGTGTATAATCAATCCTAGTTCCATACTGCTGCGAGTTAGCTGCCATATTTGTAATTAAGTTCCTTGCAGCTTCTGGAGAATTGTTTACCAGTGCTCCTCCACTTGCTGCATCAATCATGCTTCTATCCATTGGTAGAAACCCCTCATAGAAGTACTGAATCAAGTGAGTGTCACCGATTCCACCTCATGGACAGCTGGAACACAACTTCTTGAACCTTTCCCAATACTCATAGAGATTATCTCCGGTGAATTGTCGGATTCCACATATCTCCTTTCGTAAGTTGGAGACTCTCGAAGCAGGAAAGTACTTCTCCAAGAATAGCCTTTGCATATCAGTCCATGATCGTATTGATCCTGAAGGAAGATAGTAGAACTAGTCTTTAGCCAAATCTGTTAATGAGAATGGGAAGAGTCTAAGCTTGATCTGCTCCTCTGGCACTCCTTGTGATTTCATTGTGGAACACACCACATGGAACTCCTTTAGATGCTTGTATGAATTTTCACCTATAAGACCACGAAAAATAGGCAAAAGACGAATTAGTCCATAGTTAATTTTGAAAGCAACGTCTAAAATATGATATTCAATACACAAGGATGGTTGATCAAGGTTTGGAGTAGCCAGTTCTTTTAAAGTTCTGTTGTTTCTTGGCACCTCCATCTTTTCCTTCTCAAGTGTTGGAACAAGAGCTTCTTCTGTATCTGCAAGTTTCTCTATCTCTTGATCAAAATTTATGTTAATAGTGTGAGAGGATTGAGTCAATAAAAAAAATTAAATAATAATTACTAATAAATAAAAAAATAAAATAAAATTGAAAATAATTGAATAAATAAAAACAAATAACACTCCCCAGCAACGGCGCCAAAATTTGGTAGCTGTCGTTAGCACTACTAAATTTACCTTACTAAGGTTTTACTAATTCAAGAATCAGTATAGCAATTAAGCAAATATCAATCCCACAGAGAGTGAATTATAGTTTAATTATCCAAGTATTTCCAATAGATTGGGGGTTTTGTTCTGAGAAATATAATTAACTAAAGTGATAAATAAAATATCAATTAGTGAACGTATTCAATCCTTCAGTTCAATATCCCCTTTTCACAATTATGATTTAACCAAGTATTTATAATATTTTACTTTCAATGAGATTAATAACCCTAGATAACCGCGATCGTCGCATTAGACCTACACTTAAGGAGAATTTCGGGTAATTTGCGATCGCGGTTATCTAGGGTTATTAATCTCATTGGAAGATAAATATTATAAATACTTGGTTAAATTATAATTGTAAAAAGGGGATACTGAACTGAAGAATTGAATACGTCACTAATTGATATTTTATTTATTACTTTAACTAATTATATTTCGCATACTAAAACCCCCAATCTATTGGAAATACTTAGATAATTAAAATACAATTCACTCTTTGTGGGATCGATCCTTGCTTATTGCTATACTGATTCTTGAATTAGTAAAACCTTAGTAAGGTAAATTTAGTAGTGCTAACGACAGCTACCAAATTTACCTTACTAAGGTTTTACTAATTCAAGAATCAGTATAGCAATAAGCATAGATCGATCCCACATAGAGTGAATTGTATTTTAATTATCCAAGTATTTCCAATAGATTGGGGGTTTTGTTTTGAGAAATATAATTAACTAAAGTGATAAATAAAATACCAATGAGTGAAAGTATTCAATTCTTCAGTTCAGTATCTCCTTTTCACAATTATGATTTAACCAAGAGTTTATAATATTTATCTTCCAATGAGATTAATAACCCTAGATAACCATCGCAAATTACTCGAAATTCTCCTTACGTGTAGATCTAATGCGACGATCGCCAACAAAAGATTCTAACTAACATACAACCTAGAACTATCAGCCTAGATTTAATATGATAGAAGCATTAAGCATGAGAATTGTATTATTCCAAGAAATAATTACACAATCAAGAATTATTTAACTTGTCTTCTGAAAATCCTTAACAATATTTCAAAGCTTGACCATAATAAAATATCATTAATTGCTACGCGGATTAGACATACATCGTTTGCTTAATATATATCTTAATCTAGCATACATGAAAGTTTATGTAGATAGATAGAATAAATCTCATGAAAGAATAAATATTATATTGATCAAACCAGTAATTGATAGCAAGTTCACCTCCCATCAGAATTGAATTGGAAGAATTATCTCATGTCTTCAAGCAATCCTATATCTAATATGAAAGATGAGAAGAAGATACAAAGATACAAGAGAATGGATCCCCCCACATATACTAATTCAATCCCTATTTATAAGATTATACTCGCAACCCTAATCTTCATATGTGATTGCACCAAAATCCTACGTGGCAAAGGAAAATAAGCAGCTTTGCTGACCATCACGCCCGCCCCAAAGGCGCGCCCCGCGCCCCGCCCAGTCATTTATATTTGCATGATATTATATTTTCTATTTGCTTTCTTTTTGGTGTGAGCTGCTTGTTAATTTGTGCATGTGTTAGCTTCAATTCGTGGCATGTTAGGACTCCTTAATATGCTACAATTTGTGGTGCACTTAGGACTCTTGTATACTAACAATTCGTGACCTGCTTTCTTTGCTTGTGAGGTGCTTGGACTTTGTAATTAACAAGCTTCTGAAATCCAACGTGGGCCCATGTGCAACATTCCTCCTTGATATTAACCGTGGCCCCACTTAATAATCCTAAATGCTTGCATGCGTGGCTGCCCGTTATTCCATGCTCCAATTAGGACAAGGCTGCTCCTTCAATTTGTAATGCATGAAAGCCTTCTCCAATTCGGAACTACCCAATCCGTTAGCTGCTAGGATGACCCACTTTGCATGTACTTGGTCTGTGGCCCACATGTTACATTTTTTTTAAGCTTGCTAGGAACTGTGAATGAATTAAAGCCTACATTGTATGCAATTTTCGAATTGGGTTTTAAAGCCCACAAACTTATTCCTTTTCATCCTTTACGCCTTAATTCACCTGAAATAATAAAACACCTTATTAAGCCCAAATATACAGGAAACATGCAATAAAACTAAATATAAAGAAATAATAATCATCGAATATTATGTACTTATCAATCATACTCAAGATCTGATTATTGGTGACCCAACTGCCAGAATAAGAACAAGATCTGCAACTCAGAATAAATGTTTCTATTTGAGTTTTCTGTCTCAAATAGGGCCTAAGAAGATTGAAGATGCAATGCTAGATGCAAGCTGGATTGAAGCCATGCAAGAAGAGCTGAATCAATTTGAAAGAAGCAAAATCTGGAGATTAGTTCAAAGACCAAAGAATCACCCAGTCATTGGCACCAAATGGGTCTTCAGAAACAAGATGGATGAAGATGGGGTGATCACAAGGAACAAAGCAAGACTGGTGGCCAAAGGTTATTCTCAAGAAGAAGGCATAGACTACGATGAGACCTTTGCACCAGTTGCCAGACTTGAAGCGATCAGAATATTCCTTGCATTTGCTGCCCACATAAAGTTCAAAGTATTCTAGATGGATGTCAAGAGTGCATTCCTAAATGGTGAACTTCAAGAAGAAGTATATGTGGAACAATCCCCATATTTTATCAATCCAACCCTCTCTAATTATGTCTATAGATTAGACAAAGCCTTATATGGACTTAAACAGGCACCTAGAGCATGGTATGAAATACTAACTAACTTTCTTATTGAAAAAGGATTCACTAGAGGTAGAGTAGACACTACACTATTTCTTAGGAAACACAAAGATAAAGTTTTGCTAGTTCAAATATATGTAGATGATATTATCTTTGGTTCTACTGATGAAAATCTGTGCAAGAGATTTGTCAAGCTTATGTAGAGCAAGTTTGAAATGAGCATGATGGGTGAGCTGAACTTCTTCCTTGGACTGCAAGTGAAGCAATCTGATGAAGGTATCTTCATTAACCAAGCCAAGTACATCAAAGACTTACATAAGAAGCATGGCATGGAATCAGCATCTCCCATGAAAACACCAATTGCTCCAGCAACTAAGATTGACAAAGATAAGAAAGGTAAAAGTATTGACATTACTCAATATAGAGGTATGATAGGCTCCCTTCTCTACTTAACAGCCAGTAGACCAGATATAATATTTGCAACATGTATATGTGCTAGATTTCAAGATAATCCTAAGGAATCACACTTAACTGATGTAAAAAGGATTTTTAGGTATCTTAAAGGTACACCCTACTTGGGTCTATGGTATCACAAGGAGTCCTCCTTTGAACTGACAGGATATTCAGATGTTGATTTTGCAGGATGTAAAATAGATAGAAAAAGTACCAGTGGCACTTGTCAACTGCTAGGAAATAGACTAGTGTCCTGGTTTAGCAAGAAGCAAAACTCAGTATCAACTTCAACGGCAGAAGCTGAATATATTGCTGCAGGAAGCTGTTGTGCTCAAATATGGATGAAGAATCAGCTAGAAGATTATGGGTTTGATTTCAAATCTATACCTATACACTGTGATAACACAAGTGCCATAGCAATAACACATAATCCTGTCATGCATTCTAGGACCAAGCATATAGAAATAAGATATCACTTTATTAGGGATCATGTTCAAAATGGAACAATATCTTTGCAATATATCCCTACTGAAAATCAACTTGCTGATGTGTTTACAAAACCCTTAGATGAATCCAGATTTAATAAACTGATAAGTGAGTTAGGAATGTTAAATTTGCAACCATGAATTCTATGCTCTAGATAGTGCTAACCATGTAGATACAAAGGCTAAGTCAAAATCGTAGAGATGACTAAGAGAGACTACGATCATGGAGTGTTCCAGACAAGGAAGGACAGCTCACCACGATGACAGCACTATCAAGTCCAAGAAACTCTTCTGATAAGTGCCTCAGGGACAAACTTGACCCTTAGCATAGGTCTAAGAGGTTGGCCCTTCCTGAGCTACCTTAACCAAGAAGGGATGCTATTTCAGGTTTCTCCGAAAATAGTAGAGTCATCGTTCATATAGCCGATCCAGCTAAAGAACTCCACAATCGTGGAGTGGTTCTTGGCAATCGTAGTCCTCTCACAAGGACTCACTAGCTTAGGGGGAGCTAAGGGCAGAACGAAACTTTCCACATGACTTAAAATCGTGGAGTTCTGCAGAACTCGACACGTGTCCCATTATGCAAAACTTATAGAGGGAAGTTATAAATCAATTTTAAACTGTTATGTGTCAGTTTACTTTTTGAATTCCAAACGCTTATCTCTCTCTCTCTCAAATGAAAACCCTAAGTTTCATAAAGACTAAGCAAATTTGTTCGTCTCAGGATACTCAATCAAACAATCAAATGGCTTGCCTCCAATGTTATTTCTAGCTACCAACTATGCTTTGACGGGTTCGAGAAGACTGGACCTAACATTCATAAAGTCCTTTCACTGCTAAAGAAAGCTGGACTCGAAGAAGCTCTGAGTACCAGTACACTGATCTATCCAAGGCTAGTGAAAGAGTTCTATCACAATGGAGTCGTTGACAGAGACTTCATCCGCACCAAGGTCAAAGGTGTGGAGATTCAACTTAATGCTGAAGGAATAAACCTAGCCCTAGGTTTTAAATCTGAAGGTCTTCTGGATATGGAGGTTATTGATTTTCATAAAGGTCTGAAGAAGATGCGCCACACAAAAACTAAAGGGAAGAGTGGCTATAGAAAGAAAAGGTTCCCCAAGAATATGAGTTCCTTGCTGATATTGTTGGAAAATGCATATGTTGCAAGGGCTCTAGCCACGATTCAGTTAATTAGAAGCAACTGAAGCTCATGACAGCCATCCGGTATAGAGTTCAACTCAACTATGGAGCTCTACTGATGGAATGGTTTGGGAAATGGATGGAAAGCCCCAAGAAGACCAAGAGCACTGCTAAGATGCCCTATGGAAGGTTTATTAGCATCATTCTAGAGGCTACTCTAGGGAAAAAGATTGAAGACAAAGAAGGTGTTTCTATTATTCCTAATAGAAAGATGACTCAGCAGCTATTCCAGAATTAGAAAAGGAATCCTGCAGAGAATGTAAAGATGATGTCTGCAACTTCATTTGCTAGAAGGGAAGCTAGAAAGGAAGAAGAAGAAGAGGTCAACCAAGAAAAGTCAATGGCTCTAACCAAAAAGAGCAAAGGGAAGAAGAAGGCGAATGAAGGTGTGAAAGTAGCTGAGGAGCCCCAGGGCTCAACCACTGATGCACCCCAAGAGGGTTCAGACGCTGGCACTGGGATTCAGGGCCTTATCACTAACAAAGAAATTACCCTTGAGGCAACCGAATAACCAGCTGAAGGTGTGAAGGAGAAGAAGAAAAAAAGGGATACAAGTGACGACAGGGCTGAAGGGATCTCTAAGCCTCAGAAGAAGAAGAAAAGCAGCCACAAAATAAAGAAGTCTTCACTCACTACGATTGTGAAATCATCACCACTCGTAGAGTCCAGACTGACTGGCCCTGCAGAAGGAAAAGCTGAAATAGCCTCTCAGCCTGAACAGACTATAAGGGCTGAAGCTGAAGAAAGTTCTAAGGTTGTGACCAGACCAAATAGGAAGAAGACTCTGATGAAGAAGTACATCATTGAACATGAAGAAGTTTTTAAAGGAGGATGAAAGAAGAAGGGCTGCTGAGATTGTTGAACAAACCACTGAGCCTCAAGCATCTGGTCTAACCCCAGAAGAGACCAGACCTATTGAAGAAGAGGATCAGACCATGATCAGTCAGGCAAAAACCACTGCTGCTCCTGATCAGGTTATGATCAATGCTGAAGAGGAGCTGCTTGAAGAAGTTGTTCATGCTGAAGAAATTCAAGAAGAAGAAGAAATGGCCAACTCTAAAAGGATTGAGCCAGAAACAGTGATGATAAGTTATGATGAAATTATTGATGATACTGCTAAAGTGCAGGAAAAAGAGATACCATAACCAAGTACTATTATTGAGGAACTACATCCTGAAGTGGTTGGTCCTTCTGAAGAGGTTCTGATAGAAGAAGAAGCGGCTCAGTCTGGGTAGAAGTGCTAGAAGCACTTGAGCTGAGCCAAGATGAAGTGTTGAAAGAAACACTGGAAGCACCAATTCAAGAAAGTGCTACAGCTGAGGGGGAGCTGTTAGAAGCACTAGAGCCAGAGAAAGTAAAAGCTGAGGGGGAGCTACCAAAAGAAAATCTTGAAGTCCCCCCAGTTCATGAAGAATTCGTAGAGTCTGCTGCTGCAGAAATGGTGAATATTGCTGATAATGATGTGACGAATGATGTGGTGGAAGTTCATGATGTAGAGAGTGATGAAGAAGAAGATGATGATCTTGAGATTCTGTATATGGGACAAGATGGTGAAAGGACAGCAAACTATAATCAGATGTTCAACTACTTGCCCATGATGCCATATTATAGAGCTATGATTCTCAACTCCTGGGATCATATATTTTGGACATTCAAGGCATATCCAGCAATTTCAGTGCTTGCCTATGGATTCCCAAGAGAAAGGAGGTTTGCTTAGAAGCTGATCACTAATAAGTCAACTTCAGAAGCTGAGCCAGAGGTATACATCACTCCTCTCTCTTTCATTAACAACCACTCTCCATCATCTCATTTCAACCAATTCTATGAATTGCCCTAATGGTTGGAAGTGGTCTTTCATCCACTCAATCAGTTTCCAGTTACAGAGTCCCAAAACTTTGTGACTGATGAACCAAACAACCAACTTGTTCTCGTAGAGCCAACTGTTAATGATCCAATGGTGATTGAGCACATCACAAGAGTAGTCGAAGAAATGCTTGCAAGCTCAACCATTGAGACACCAACTCTGGACGACACACTATGATTTATACCTGATGCTCAAACTTACACGATAATCGTAGAGTCCCCAGAACAGCTCAATGAACCTGAACCAAATACTTCACCCATACACTATATGACCACACCTCTAACCCAAGCAGATATTCCCCCATCCTCCAACAACAAATATTTTGATATGACACTTGCCCTTACAAGCATGTCAAGGAGAGATGAACATACTACGACTACCCATACTCCTTCTGAGACACAACGAATTCTCGATCAATTATCTCTAATGCCAACAAAAGAGGAGCTGACTGAAACATTAAGCTAAATGGGTGCAGAGTCTGGAGAGATTCTCGAAACACACTCCTTAGCGCTTCACATGAGGTTCGACCACATCATCGACTCTGTCAAGACCCTACCAGGAAATTTAGCAACTGAGCTGTCAAAGAAACTAAAGGAGATTGTCAATGAAATGGCTGACAGTCTAGTAAAAGGGATGCTATTCACTTTGTTGCAACCAATAAGCATAAGGAAGCTATGGAGATAATGCAGAAGACTCAGCAATCTCAGAATGAGCTGATGACCAAACAGATTTTAGAACTTCATATCTCACTACAACTATTCCAAGCCTACAGTGTAGCTCAACTTAATCAGAATAACAATCAAATGGAGCGTCTTCAGCAACAAAGAAGACACACTGAGGCTATAGTTGCTGAAAATCGTAGTGACATCTCTCAAAACCGCTCTCAGATGCATGAGCTGGTGGAAGGAGTCAAGCGCCTCTCTGACGATATTCGAACCCTTGATGCTGACATAAAGGAGGAGAATAATGAGCAAGGAGATAGAGGCAAAGGCAAAGGCAGCAGTGGTGGAAGGCAAAGGAAAACACATATTCAACCACCTCCTTAATAGGGAAGGCAGAGGCAAACTCAAATTGGTCAATCGTCGGGTCGCAACCCCAGGAGTCCAAATTATCAGCCTGCACGATCTGATCAACTTCCTCTCATAGTTGAACTTACTCAAAGGAGTCAAGGTCAAGCTTCTAGCTCACAAGGTATAACCTCCACTGGTCTAAATATGCCAGTTGGAGATCATGCCTTCATGAACAGACATGATTATTCAGAACCACTGACCAAAGATGAGCTAGAGGACATTGCATGGAGAGATAAAGCCTCAAGGAGAAGGAGAGCTGAAGAGCATGCCAACCCTCCGAGAAATAAGAGGCAAAGAAGATAGAGATAAGTCTAAGCTTAACTGTATATTGATGTTTCTATGCTAGATTGTAATATCTTTTCAAACATCAATAAATTCATGCTTATTCTCTAGAAATTTCAGTTGCTCACTGAAACACTAAGCCATATTTACTTTCTAGCACTATACATTTAGAACCTGATGATATGATGCAAATCTCCTTGATTATGTCAATATCAAATAGGGAGAGATTATTGGGAATTGCATATTCAAATTTGATATTGAAAGTAAATATAAATGCTTAAGTGTAAAGTCCTTCAATGATCATATGTACAAGGACTTAGATGGTAGATCAATATTGTTATGTTGATCTGAGCTTTAATGTTTATCATTTATGTAAATAAATGTATAGAAGAAAAGATCAAAACTGTTAGGTTGATCTATTTGAGATGTAAAAGTTAAAGCCTTGATAGAATCGCAGTCTGTCAAAGGTAGCATATAGAAGACAAGGCAGAATCGTGGAACTTCAATGAAGATGTCCAGAATCGTAGTCTGACAAAAAAGCTAAGTCTGCAGAAGCCTAGGTAAGATTCGTGGAGCTTAAGTGAAAGAATCAGATAATCGTAGTCTACCTTGGAAGCCACACTAAGAATCATGGAGAAGATCCGAGCTCCTAACGAGCTAAGTCAAGAAACATAGTGTGCTCTCGGAATCGTGGAGTCTGCAAGACAAGCAAGCAGGAATCGTAGTTTTCCAAAGAGCTTAAGGGGAATCGTAATGTTCTCTACGATTAAGTCTGAGTCAAGCCTGTGCAAGCCAACACACAACGATTATGGTACAATGACCATGATCGTAGTGTTCCTCCAGTCAGCATCAAAGTTCGTAGTTCTGATGAAGGGAGGAAGAACAACAAATGAAGAAAGGTTTATAGCCGTTGACAAAGTGATGGTCCCAATGATTCCGAATTCATCCTTAGTCCAAATCGAAGAAGCGTATTAAAGAAGCTAAGAAAAGGACTAAACCGCCTGCTGAAAACATCTTTTCAGGTGTTAGGTGAGATTTTAGTCTGCTGTGTTAGTGGGCCAGTCGACTGTACAGCAGGAAAGCAGGATGTCAACATCAACTGCACAGAAACGTCTGAAGCATTTAATGCTACAACGGGAGCATTCAAACGGAAACATTTTGAATGACTCTTTTATAAGGAAATCAGAAAAGGATTCAGACTAAGCAAGCAAGTCAACAAAAGAAAGAATATCAAGAGAAAAGCTCAAGAACACTCAACGATCAACTCTACGATCCTGAAAAAGGAAAGCTTGCTTCGCTACTCAGTTCTTCAGAACTGATGCTTAATTGCAACTGAGTAGCACACTCCAGAATACAACTCTCAATCCAAGGTGTACCAAGTTAGAAGGACTTGAAGAGTTCTAAGTGAACTAAGAGAAGTTCCAAGGCTGCTGGTCTTGAAGGAATCTAAGTGATTCAAGTTGTAAGAGATATCCTTAGTAGATTTCCTACTCGTGGAGTAGAAGAGTGGATTAGGAGCGTTGTGTGCTCTGAACCACTTAAAACCCTTGTGTCTCATTGTCTCTCATTAACTGCTATATCTGTTATAACTGCTTATCAAACCATAACTGCAATATCTTAAAGGGGGGACAAACACATATTCCGCTGCTGTCAGTATATTCAATACTGACAAAGTATTTTAAACAAAGAAATTTTAAAATATCTATTCAACCCTCCCTTTTAGATAACTAACGTGCCTTTGGGAACTAACATAATTCACATCATTGGTTAACCCATCTAGGTTAACTCATCATTCTTTAGTTATTAGGTTAAATCACTAGTTATTACATAACATGATCAACCCACACATTCACATCAAACTAAATAATCAATCAAGTTATAATTAACTGATAATATTAAATCATACATTCACATTAATCAAATCGAATTGTAATTTAAAATTATACATTTCATATTTAAAAATATGATTTAATACTATCCTCTTAGCATATAATATTATTAACATGCTTTTATATTTATTACATTAACATCCTCATAAAATTATACATTTAAATATATATTTTTGGCCAAACTGCATAGGTGGAGCTGCAGAGCCACATAATGAACTGCAGTCGGCGCTGCCGCGCTGCCACATCATCAGGGGCTCTGCAGGCCTGGCGCTGCAGCGCTTCAGTTACACTCAAAACTGGCACTGCCGCGCTGCCACGTCAGTGCACTTCTGAAATCCGGTCTTGGCGCTGCAGCGCTGCAGTTAACAAATATAACTGGCGTTGCGGTGCCGTGCCACATCACTTAACTCTGCAGTGGTGCTGCAGCGCCCAGTTTACTTACAGAACTGGCGCTGCGGCGCCACATCACAATTAGACGCAGACAGCCTCGCGAACTGTGCAGTAAAAAGTCAATTTGACTTATTTTCTCTCACTAAACTCAGAAATTAACTCACATAATGCACAGAAAGTTTTACAAAAACATAAATTTATGTTTCTAACATGTTTTAATACATAGAAACATTACAACAATCAATTAAAGACCATTACTTTTGTGATTTTGAAGAAAATACTATTTTTACAATATAGTTCACTGTAAATTACTATGAACATGATTTCTTCATGTTCATCATATTTACATGAATTAAATCATTTAAATACTCATATAAATCATCTATGATAGTTTATCTACACAATTAAACATGTATAAATCATATTGATATAAATTCTCATGAAAACTTAAATCACAGAGAACTTAAAATTATGAAAACATGGAAGAACAAAGCTTAAACTAGATTATACCTTTTGTTGATAGAAGAAGAAGATGATGGTGACAATGATGATTCTTTGTTTTGATTTGTCAAAGCTTCTTCTTCCTCGTTCTTTCTTCTTCTCTTTTTTCTCTCTAGTTTATTTCTCTGTTCTCTCTCTTTTCTTAATACTCTGATATTCTATCTTACGTAGTATAGATAATATACACATAACTGATATATACATATAATATATAACTGACAATTATTTAATCCTGTTAATCAATAGATATCAGTTACTTAATTTTTAAAAATCAAAAGCCATAAGGCTTGTTTGGCAAAAACCCTTTATTTTTAAAAATAGATTTTTAGAACTAAAGCCTTGTTTGGTAAAACTACATTAAAATAGATTTGAGGACATTGTTTGGTAAAATTACATTAAAATAAATTTAAGGGTCTTGTTTGGTAAAACAGAATTAAAATCCTTTTAATTTATTTTAATAACTTCTTTAACACATAGTTTCCAATGTCACGCTTTATTTATTTAAATCCCAACATTCTAATTTAATTAAACTAAAGCTAACATCCACTTATTAAATAAAATTGCCACATAAATTAAATTGCTACACACTTATAATTTACTTATTAATCATAATTCCATGTAATAAATTAGTAAATTCTTAATTTAATTATTTAAATTAAATTAGACATTACTATAATTATTTATTAAATCATTAAATCCTTATTACCAAATATCACATAATATTCATCTAATTTAATTATCTCAAATAAATTAGAACTACACCACAAAATTACTTACACATCAATTTAATATTAAATATTTATTTAATTAATATATTGCACTTAATTAAATTACTCCACAACTTAATCACATCAATTATTTATTCAACTCCATAAATAAATCAATTTAAATATTTATTTAATTCAATAAATATTTAAGCTTAATATACAAAAATCTTGTTTGTTACAATCTTCCCTCTTTAAAAATTATTTATTCAACTCAATAAATAAATCAATTAAAATATTTATTTAATTCAATAAATATTTAAGCTTAATATACAAAAATCTCGTTTGTTACACATTTAAGCTTAATATACAAAAATCTCGTTTGTTACACATTTAAGCTTAATATACAAAAATCTCGTTTGTTACAATTAACATCATTCTGAACATTAGACTCTTTCATATATTACCATCCTAAGTAATATATAGAAATAATAATAAATTTAATTATCATACTCATTATATTTTCTTTATCCAAAACACATATATTAATTCACCATTTACTTAAGTGAATTAACCCTTTTACTATATCACCACTGTCAATTAAGGTTTTAATATTCAAATTATATTATTCCATAATATAACTTTCAACTTAATTTAAATTAAGCATTATTTATTCTTGTTTAGTTGATTTTCATAACTAATTCATACTTTGCTATCTCAATATATTCATGGACAGTTTGAGCACCAATTATGAATCATATTACAACATATGAGTCACTAATATACATACCCTAAAGTTCTGAATATACAAACTCCTCCAGAATCATCTGCAGACCTGCGCGGCCGTGTTGGTCGTAGGTGTTGTTTGTTTACATCTGATTGCCTCTTAATGGACTGTCTCTTATTCACTAAGAGGTATGATGCTGTTTAGTTTTTTTTTGTTACCTCTGAATGCCTCTTAATCGGTAAGACAGAAAATAAAATCTTAATAATTAAGAGGTGCCTCTTAATAAAAAAATTTTGATAATTTTTTTTATATAAATATATTCAACAATATTATTCACTCATTTTTATTAAATTGAATATTTAAAATTATTAAATAAAATTTTACCCTTTAAAATGGTAAAATAGTGTCATTAAGAAACAACTTACTTTTTAGTTATCAAACAGTTTTTTAAATTCAGACCTCATAATCATTCAGATGATCTAATTTATTAAGACATCATAATCATTCAGATCTTAATTTTTAAGTTTATCAAACACAACCTTAAACTTGGAAGCGGCGCGGCCGCGCCATCTCAAGTTCAGATGTAGACATGTTCTGCTTCAGCAGAAACAGAAAATTAACTCACACATCCTTAGAACATGCTAACTTGTTATACCAGTTAACTAGAATCAATCTCCTCTTTGATTTTACAACATCAATCAATACCTTCTTCAATAATTTAGATATTAAACTTCAAGTTCAAACTCTACTTCTTTTAATAGTTAATCAACTATAAAATCTCATATATATAAAATTTCTTTTTACCAAACCACATACTTCAAAATACATAACGCATATATATATTCTTATTTGAACCGAACACATGCCTTAAGAATTTTATTTACTAAATTCTTATTTTAATAATTTCTAAAAATTCGGATTATCACATCCTCTCCCGCTTATAAGGATTCCGTCCTCTGAATCACCGAAACCTTCCATACTCGGTACTATTTCGAATATTACATATTCTTTAAATAACTTCATCCCTTCTCTTTTCAGAATTTTATTTCTTTCTTGGAATTATTATAACTTGCTCAGTTATTACCTGTTGCATCCTCCCACTTTCTTCTTTCTAAGGAACATCCTCCTTACCACATTCACCGTTCAGAAGAATAAGAATCTTCTATAATTGTTCAATAATTAGAAAGTAGTATGAATAACTTAGATTCCAAATTATGATGGGGGGTCACAAGACCGTAAACTCTTCTCTAGGTTTACTAGTGCTTCAACACAATCCTTCACACTGTAAACCAGAGTATTTATCAATCACAAAGACTGAAAGCACCTCCATGCATACACTAGGTGATCATCCTATTGTACCACTACGTTGTGCCGTAAACGTAGCGTTTACGTTACACTCGGAACCATTGTCTCCGAAAATATGTTCCTTTTATACGGTTGTTTACCTCAGCCTTTAAACATCTGAATGCACATCAGAGCAATCTAGTTTGGCATAAGTACTCAAGAATGCTTGAATTCCATAAATATTCTTTAACAGTCGTCTAGCCGAATCAAATAGCTTTGACTTTTATCAACAATTCAGAAATTAATCGAAATTAGTCAACTTAATTGACCTTTTTTCATAGTTTAAAAGAAAACTAAAAATTCTTTTATGACGTCATGATACCATACTAGATTAGTAGTACGTTGAGGATTCTGTCATTTTATGACTTTGTTATACTACATCATACCATAGTGGGCTGACGATCTTATGATCACATCCAATACTAGGTTTGATTATATTGATGACTCCATCACTTACCGTTTCTACACCATATTAAATGATGCATATGATCAAAATATATTTTGATAATTTCAAATTATTTTTTTTGTCTAGCCGAAATAAATAGCATAGACATACGAATAACGGTATTGTTTTTAAAACTCATTGGTTCAATCATCTGATCTAATGTTCTTCAAGAAAATAGAAGTGCAAACATCAACACGAAGTCAATAAATTTTGAAAATCTAGTATAGCTAGAATATTTAGAATAATCCATGTTTCTTCATCAACTTCAATATTTACTCCATTGCTTCATTACTTAATCATTCTATCAATCTTCAACACCATCAATACTCATTGTACCAAAAATTCTTAATTCTTGATTCATAACCTTTCTATTTTCAGTATAGTTCATCAAACTTACCACACCTTGGAAGTTCAGAAACTTACCACAATAATATGATTTTAGGAACTTGTCCTAACAATACGTAGTCCAAGAACCAATCAGGGACTGCCCATACGCTTAGGGGCTCAAAAACATACTTATGATTATGAGTCACAAACTTACCATAAGCATGAGTTTTAAGAACTTGCACCTAATCTTAATATTCTCTAATTTAATCTTATTAGATTCTAACTATCAAAAAAAATATGAGAAAAGAATCACATTTTCGCCATATGTATATCGATAGCGCGACACCAACATTCCAATGATTATCAATGTGATGCACTCAGTGCAAGCACAAAACCTCCGCCCATACAAAAGTTTGTACAACTGAGCCATCACATGAGTCCTCAATTGAAATCCAACACCTAACTCTATCTTACTCTTAACTGACCTTTTGCTTGCTATGAATTTTCTATATTTCATCATTTACAACTCCTCATGAGTTCATCTCTTACCATTTCATAGTACCTTCTCTTTATAGCATCAAGCTATAACTACTCAGTCATTACAGACCATCTATCATTTCATAGCTCAATCTGATCACGTCGTGATCATCGGTTTACCTTATGATTCTTTCCTATTATCAACTAAACTCTATTTGAGTTTATTCTTATTATCTTTGCCATCTTCATCTTATAAACATCGTCTTAACATTTTTATTATTGGAGTCAAGTAACTCCTGATTCTAATCTTCTAGATACTTCAAGATTCTTCTTTGAATCTTCACACACACACACACACATATATATATATATATATATATATTAATCTTTTCTTTAAAAATTTTAAAAATTTATTTCTTATCACTTAAACTCTATATGAGTTTATTCTTTATCATCTTTACTTTCCCTCTCTAAGGTTATAGCCTAAGGTACTCTTACCTAAGGTTTATAACCTACAACTTTAATACCAACCTGTAACGCCCCCAAATCCGGGTCCCTTGAACCTCGGACCTAGTGCGTCATGATACAACCTTCATATGATTATTTATATATTTTATTCATAACTTAATGAATACAACTTCTCTTTGTTACCAATTAGAATATAAATTCCTTCCATTTCCAGGATCTGTATAACAACCCCAAACTTTCAATAAGACAACTCAACCTCAATTGTTAACCATTCCTGACTTATGTCATATTTGATGTTAAATTTAATACAAATGCGAAATACTAAAAATTTCAATCTTCTTTCTTTATTTTCTCTGAATCACAATCTTTATCAATTACATATCTTTGAATCAAATTTATATTATGATTCACTTCATCCGAATTACTGTGTAAAATTTTACATCTCAATTTGATATCCTCTATGTATCAATTAGTACAACTTTACAACTCAACATGTATTAAACATCGTAAACTACTATCATGTACATCTCCTAGAACCTTAAACATGGTTCAAAGTAATAACTTCAGCTAAATATTAATCTTCTTGTGTTACTATTGATCTCTATCGTTCAAGTAGCACGTAACGTTACCTTGAATCATTAACCTGCAAAAATGATAATTTGCAAGGATAAGCTCGACAGCTCAGCAAATCTAACAGTCTTCATGCATCATATAACATATAATATCATGTTCAGTTTATACAATTATAATCATTTAAATTCATTACGCATGTTGCTTCTCATATAACAAGTATAGAGATTAACTTCTTAAGCATATAGTCATAGATAGACTTTCAAATTGCATATACATTTCATATGCTTTCATACGTAATTCCACATTCTCATAGCATAATATAATTCAACTAACAGTTATCATACTCATATAGCAAATAGGAACTAAAGACTTGTTTGGCTCGTAGATTATCAACTACAACTTAACTACTTATAGCTATCTGCACTTCGTGTATTCCTACATAATTGTATAATCATGAATTCATACCCATCAGTCATACACATTCATACATTCTTAATGTAATAATAATTTTTTTACATCTATTGAAACCATCTTTGTTTCATACCTTGCGGTCTTTAAGGAAAATATATAAACATGCTCTAAGGTCCAGACAATTAACAAACTGTTTTGGCCAACTCTGCAGCACGGCGCGGCCGCGCTGATAATAAGCTTGGGAGTGGGGCGGCCGCACTACTCCCTACCAGAACCAGAACTGAGATTTTAAGGGTCTAGTTCTCTAGTTAGCACACTAATATCTTTAAACATGATATATTCACTTAAAGACATGTTTTAGACTAGATTTGGTTTTCCCATATTTATTTACGTTGAGGTTAACTTCCAAAATCGTTAAATTTTTCTTTTAAATTTCTTTGTTCAACTAGGATCAATATGTTCAATAATTTAATGACCAAGTTGAAAACCATCTCAGGTATCTAAAATAGACTTTGAGGTAATACTCAAATCGGGTTTAAAACTTCCTTTCCAAAATTCTTTAATCGAGACTAAATAGGTTCGTTTAACAAGGGACTAGCTATTTTAACCACTAACCCACAAAAGGATTCTCAACGATCCTTAATACGCATGATCATATGTATCAAACTCATTTACACATAGTTAGTATAATCCCTCTTTTGAAAACTTACTTTAAAACATGTTCAGATAGTTTATACCATACCTAACTAGTTGGGTGCACATTTTATTCATACTTCGAGGCATAAAGAATACTCTTGCTACAACCAACTACTATGCAATATAACTTTGAATCATATTGTATACTCAATTGTACACATAATCAAGAAGCAACCTTAGACCACATGTTACACTCATTTATATACAGATCTAAGTTATCTACACATGGTCCGAATACCAAAAAGCAAACAAAATTGGTTTTCAAAACTGACAAAAGGCGCGGCTGTGCTGGGTTTGAACTGGGAAGTGGTGCGGCCATGCCACTTCGGCAGCAGCCCAAACTTGGCCTCTGTTTCAGTAGAGTTCAGACCATACAACAAAAACTCTTTAATTTAGCATGCTCAAAACATTCATATTGATTTAATATCATGAAAATAACTCAGACAACACAATGACATCCATCTCCCAACCAATTATCAAGTATTTCAAGAAATTTCTAAGAATTTACCAAACTTGAAAATCAAGAACATGTTAAGGTAATGTTACCTCTTTGAAGCTTGTGAAGTTAATTCTTGCTTCAACCTCAGATTGTTCTTCTAATTTTAACAACACTCACTCTCCAATTTGGAATTTATCAAGAAATTAACAAATTGAATTGAGAAGGTGAGAGTCTCTATTTATAGAGAAATTTTTTACCCATACAATGGCTTTGCCCTAGAAATCAAACGCAAGGGAAGAAGGAGAAGCCATTGGACAAGAAGAAGTTGAGGGAAAGCTCTCAACCACTCCCTTCAACCCACACCCTTGGCCATCATCACCACGCTAAGTTTTCAGCAAAGAGGGGGATAAGCCACTGTGCTATCACGTTTGGAAAGGAATTGGGATAAAATTTTGAGACAAACCACATACTCTCTTATGTATCAGTAGAATGAACCTCAAATACTAAGGTTAATTCGTTATTGGACTCACAAAGTCAACTTTAATGTGTTATTATTATTACCTTATGCTAAGTTAGGGTCACACATACACCCAATCATATAATCCATGTACATTGGGTTAGTCCAATTAATAGTTGAGTTGGGCTAGAATATAATTTAGTTGGGTACTAATGACCCATTATTTACCATAACACTCATTATTTCAATTACACCTAAATATCATAACGATAATTAACACCAAACATTTATTCCCTTACCATTGATTTTCTTTTATAATTCCAGTTAAACCTTCAGTTGGTTTAATTTTAATTTTCATGCCACACAAGGCTCATTTATGCATCTTAGTAATTTACATAACTCCAACTTATTATAATATAGTTCCATTATAATAAATTATTCATATGTTCACATAGCTCATATTATTGCACATAACCAATAACTAATTATTAGTTCATCACATTATTTACTCATTCCTTTATTGATTCAATTAATGAATCTTTTATTCCATCATTTTTCCACACTAGGCATATCTCATAATATTAATTGAGGTCATTATCATTTCTACTACCTTTTTTTTCACTTTAACATACTAACTCCATTTAAATTGGACTACCACATTTCAAGACACCCATATATGAATATTCAAACATTTTTTATATTATTATAAATTTCACGAGTATTACCGTAACTTAAGTTATTTGGTAAGTTAAAAAAAATAACTTAACTTTCTTTTATGAATTTAACCCTTATGTGAATACATAAGATATAATTACTACTATGTATTCCACCATAAAAACATCACATAACATATTTTTATTACGTTCTCACTTTATATACGCAAACTAAAGGTGCTAATTATAATAAAAGAATTTACTTATTTTCTCAAGATATTATCTGTAATACAATATCTGTGTCTCATTAAAATAATTACATGTAAGTCACGTGTATACATGTCACACATAGAATATAGATAATAAATTTATTTTCTCATATTATAAATTGTTTATATTATTTTTTTTTACATATAACAAATATGGCATAATATATTTACCATGTTACGTAATCATACACATTACCTCATACAAAGCCATACATATAAGGTAATATCACCATTAAAATAACATTCTATCTTTATTAAATAATTCAATGCTAGAATTTATTTTAATATTCTTTATTTAAAATATACAATAATTATTTCTCTTTTCTTTCTATAAATTGTCCCAAAATAATTTATTCAATTTTCACATTTAGCTGTATATCAATTTAATTTATAAATATCTAAATAATATTTATCTAAAGATATATTGGTTTTCTTCTCTCCTCAAACATATATATTTTATTAACATCATTCCGAACATTAGACTCTTTTATATATTACCAAGCTAAGTAATATGTAAAAATAATACTAAATTTAATTAACATACTCATTTCATTTTCCTTATCCAAAACACATATAATAATTCACCATTTACTTAAGTGAATTAACCCCTTTACTATATCACCACTGTCAATTCAGGTTTTAATATTCAAATTATATAATTCCATAATATAAATTTCAACTTAATTTAAATTAACCATTATTTATTCTTGTTTACTAGATTTCCATAAGTAATTCATGTTTTGCTATCTCAATCCATTCATGGACAGTTTGAGCACTAATTATGAACCATAGTACAATATATGAGTCACTAATATACATATCCTAAAGTTCTGAATATACAAACTCCTCCAGAATCATCTGCAGACCTGCGCGGCCGCGCTGGTCTTAGACTTGGAAGTGGCGCGGCCGCGCTACCTCTAGTTCAGATGCAGACATGTTCTGCTTCAGCAGAAATAGAAAATTAACTCACACATCCTTAGAACATGCTAACTTGTTATACCAGTTAACCAAAATCATTATCCTCTTTGATTTTACAATATTAATCACTACCTTCTTCAATAATTTAGAGATTAAACTTCAAGTTCAAACTCTACTTCCTTTAATCGTTAATCAACTATAAACTCTCATATATATAAAAAAAAATTCTACCAAACCATATACTTCAAAATACATAACACATATATATTCTTATTTGAACCCAACATATGCCTTAAGAATTTTATTTACTAAATTCTTATTTTAATAATTTTTGAAAATTCGGATTATCACACAAACATCCTAAACCATTTAGGCATAGAGTTTTATATTAATTAATTAAACTTTTTAATTAATTAGGCTTCCCAATCCTATTGGAATAATTAAACTCTTTTAATTAATTAACATCCTAATCTTATTAGGAATACATATATGAGAGAGAGTATTTTATTAATTAATTTTCAAACTCCTTTAGGAATTAAATAATAATAGTAATAATATTAATAAGACTCCTCTTATTAATTTAATATTTCCAAAATATTAAATAATAAATATTAAGCTATTTAATTTATTCTATCACCATAGATTAAATTAAACATACTTAACTTATTATTACGAATATGCCATTATGATTATGAGATCATAATAAGCACCTTACATACTTGTTTTAATGTCTCCACACAAATGATTATGAGATCGATCATCCTCATCCAATGAGCAAGCCAACGTATGTACCAATCTATCTGGATTCACTAACCCCCTTTTTAGTAATCCAACAATTGAGAACTATTTTAGTTTTTAAGTTATCTAAGAATTTAGATCTCATTAGCATGATCCTCATTATGATTTTAAAAGCGTTGCTTAAAATTACGTGTTTATCACATATTATAAAAATAGCACCATGTAGATAATTAAATACCTTAATTAAATAATACTTTTATTAATAAATGAATAAAATTGTTACAAAGTATATGCTTTATCATCATACATGATTGGCTTGTGTGCATACTACTTTCAATCTCCCACTTGCACTAAAGCCAATCGCCATGGTATCTCATACCCATCTTCTCTAAGTGACGATCAAACTTTTGTTGTGTTAAAACTTTAGTAAATGGATCTGTAATATTTTCTTGAGAGTCCACATGCTCCAGGGAGACATCTCCTCTTTCAATGATTTCTCTAATCAAATAAAATCGCCGCAACACGTGTTTGAATTTCTAATGAGACATGGGTTCGTTATCCTGTGCAACAACTACGGTGTTGTCACAGAATAAAGGTATTGCTCCTCTAATGCTAGGAACCACACTAAGTTCAGTTATGAACTTCTTCATCCAAACAACTTCCTTTGCAGCTTCACTTGTAGCTATGTACTCTACCCCTGTCACTGAATCAGCAACTGTTTGCTACTTTTCTAACTCACTGCCCCACCGTTTAAGGTAAACCCATACCCCAAAATGGATTTGTTGTCATCTTGGTCCGTTTGAAAGCTTGAGTTTGTGTAGCCCTCTAGTTTCAATTCACACCCACCGTAGAAAAGAAATACATCCTTAGTTCTTCTTAAGTACTTCAGGATATTTTTCACTTCCTTCCACTGTTCTTCTCCAGGATTTGACTGATATCTGCTCGTTACACTAAGTGCATGAGCGACATCTGGTCTAGTACATATCATACCGTACATGATAGATCCTATTGCTGTAGCATAAAGAATCTTACTCATACGGTCTCTCTCCTTAGGTGTTTTTGGGACCTATTTCTTGGAGAGATGTATTCTATGGTTCATTGGCATAAGACCTCTCTTGGAATCTTCCATGCTAAACCTCTTTAGCATCAGTGTCAATTTATGTTCCTTGGGACAAGCCAAACATCCTTTTAGATCTATCTCTATAGATCTTTATCCCCAAAATATAGGATGCTTCTCCCAAGTCCTTCATGGAGAAATGTTTAGATAACCAAATTTTAATCGACTATAGCACAGGAATATCATTCCCTATCAGTAATATATCATCAACATATAATACAAGGACCGATACAGCGCTCCCACTAACCTTCCTATACACACATGTGTTAGTTCCTAGAGGCACAATAGTTATCTTGAAAGGGGGGTTGAATAGATATTTTAAAACTTTTACTTTTCAAAAATAACTTATCAGATTTGTTAATTAAATAATTAATTAACCACAGTGGAATATATGATTTAGTTGTTCCCTTGAAGATAAAATCAAGTTTATAGTTCGAATAACAGTTATAGAAGTTATGGTAGATATGACAGTTAGTGAATAACATAATGTAAATGACACAGTTGTTTTAAGTGGTTCAGAGCACTCAAGACTCCTAATCTACTCTTTTACTCCACGAGTAGGAAATCCACTAGGAATATCGGTACAACTTTGAATCACTAAGATTCCTTCAAGACCAGCAGCCTCGGAACTTCTAGTTCACTAAGAACTCTTCAAGTCTAGCAGAATTGGAACTTCTAGTTTACTAAGAACTCTTCAAGCCCAGCAGACTTGGAATACACTGTAATGAGAGTTTTGTTCGTTGTGGTGCTACTCAGTAGCCTTTAAGCATAAGTTCTAAAGAACTGAGTAGTGAAGCAAGATATTTCTTTTGGATCGAAGAGTTTGGCTTTGAGATGTTCTTGAGATTTGAGCGTTCTTGCTTAATCTGAAATCTTCAATCTATTTGCCTTATGTAGGAGCCTTTGAAATCTTCTTGTTGAAAGGCTTTCGTTTGAGCATTTAATGTTCCAAACAGTTCTGAGCACTTGATGTTGACTTCCTGGGAATATGATGCACTTCTTTCTGACTCGCCTGACAATGCAGATTGCTTTCTCACCTAACACCTAAAAGTTACTTTCAGTAGATAGTTGGAAGTCACCTTTTCTTTTTCCTCACGTTTCTTTGATTCAAACTAAGGATATATGTTAGAGCATTGGGATTCCTGAAATGTCAATGTTCATATAGTCAGTCTTCACTGTTAGACATCCCCTTTCATCAGATAGGCGAATTTTGATACTTCTGATGCTAATTGAAGAAGCACTGCGATCATTGTCTTCTCACTACGATCGTTGTGTGTTAGAGAGTGCTTGTCAGTTATTCAGTCTGGATTGTCACTACGATTCTGCTTTAGCTTTGAAGGTCTTGACTGACTACGATCTTTTCTTGCGACGACTTGCAGAATCCACAATTCTGAGAGAAGACTGCGATTCTTGACTTGGCTCGGCAGGCGCTCGGCAGACTGTCTCTACGATTTCAAAAGTGCTTCCTTGTCACACTACGATTCTGCCTTGACTTCTGCAATCTCTTGGCTGGCTTGACAGACTAGAAACTGTTTAGGCCTATCTATTATAATTCAAGAGATCAACCTAACAAGCTTGATCTTTCTACTATACATTCTTTTGCAGAATGATAAACGTTAGCTTAGATCAACTTAACAATTTTGATCTTCAATCTAAGTCCTTGTACATATGATATAATAAGGACTTTACAACATTGGATAATATATGCACATTTATTTACTTCCAACATCAAATTTGAATATGCAATTCACAACAATCTCCTCCTATTTGATGTTGACATAACCAAGTAGGTTTGTATCATATCATCAATTTCTAATGCAGGATGCTAGAAGATAAATATGACTTAATGTTGTAGTGAGCAACTGAAATTCTAGAGAATAAACATGAATTTATTGATGATCTTAAACGGGTATTACAATTCATAACAATTACATCAACAAAAATCAATGGAAACTTATCTTCTATCTTCTTGTCTTCTTGTACCTTGGAGGATTAGCATATTCTTCAGCTCTCCTTTTCCTGCTGGCTTCATCTCGCCTTGAAATCTCTTCTAGATCACTTAGACTGAGATTTTAATTCTAATCATGTCTATTCATAAAGGCAGGATCTCCAATGGGCATGTTCAAGACAGTGTGAGATATTCCTTGTGAGCTAAAAGATGTTGGGCCTTGGCTCCTCAGAGGGGTTGCCATTAAAATTGGTTGGCGCTGCTCTGTTCGTTGAGGTTAATTGCTGAGGCTGGCGTGAAGGAGGCTGATTTTGAGGATTGCTCCTTGAAGACTGTGCTACCTATTTCCCTTTGCCTTTTCTCTGTGCCTTTCTCCCCTTTCTCTTTAGTATTCTCCCTTTTTATGTCAGCATCCAGGGTTCGAATATCTTGGGACAGACGATTCATTCCTTGCACCAGTTCGTGCATTTGAGAACGCCACTGGGCAATGTCATTTCGATTCTCTTGTACCATAACATCAGTATCTGCCCTCTGTTGATGCATCATGGCCAAAGCATTATCTGTCTGCCTTATCTAAGTTAAGGAATACTCTTTGAACTCACGCAGAGAGGAACTTAGGTTTTGGATTTGGTCAGTAATAATCTTACTCTGAGATTTATGAGTGTTCTGAAGGAGGAGGACTGCTTCCTTGTGCTTGTTTAAAGACTGAAAGTGAAGTTGATCCCTTTCTTTTAGACTTTTAACCATCTCCTTTATGATCTCCCTTAGTCTCTTAGAGAGTTCAGACCCCAAGTTGCCAGGCAAAGTGTTGGCAGACTCGATCATATTGTTGAAGCGTTGATGGATAACGAGAAAATGAGCTTCAAAGTTCTCTTCCGTCTCTCGAACCACCCTTTTTGAGACTTCAGAAAGCTCATCTTTAGTGTGAAGGGAAGAGAGATGGTCAATGATTTTCTAAAGATAAAGAGAGGAGGTCGTTGTGTGCTCACTTGGCATGCTTGAGAGAGCAAGAGTCAGATCAAAGTATTCATGGTTTGAAGATGAGGGAATGTCAGATTGAGTAAGTGGTGCTGGGGTTTGGTGTTTGGGAGAGGAGGCTGTTTCATGGTTTTGGTTATATGACTCTACGATTTGGGTAGGTATATTGATGGTCGTGGTGTCATGTTGCTCGACGACAGTGGAGTCATTCACAGAGTTGAAGGAAAATGGTACTATGACGGAGGTTTGGTCATTTGGTCCATCAATTACAGAGTTTTGGGACTCTATAACTGGAAATTAGTTCAGTGGGTTAAGAATAACTTCCATCCACTTTGGCAGTTCATCAAACTGGTAGAAATTTGGTGAAGGGGACTGATTTATCTTGAAAGAAATAGGAATGAAGTGTACCTATTACTCAGTTTTTGAAGACAAATGGTTCGTAATCAGCTTTCGAGCAAACTTGAGATTTCTTGGGAATCCCTAGGCTAGCACAGATATTACTGGATATACTTTGAATGCCCAGAACTTGTGATCGCAAGTGTTGAGAGTTAGAGATCTATGAAAGGACATCATGGGCAGGTAGGAGAATAGTTAATTATAGTTGACGCTCATTTCTTCACTCCTGAACTCTGCAATTTTCTCAACTTCTTCATCCTCTTCTTCTCTTTCACCTTCTTCATCACCTTCATCAAGAATCTCCACCATATCCACCATTTCAACATCTTTCCTTTCACCTTCTTCAACGCCTTCCATTTCTGCATCTTCAAATTCTTTGATTTCTTCAGGGGCAGAGGGGGCTTCATGCAAAGCTTTTGATTGCCCCCCTCAGTTGGAGCACTTACTAGCTTAGGGATTTCAAAAATCTCCCCCTCAATATGAGCTTGACTTTCCTCATTATCTTCTGGTTGCTTCTCCTCAACATGGACATTAGCTTGATCATATGTAGTAGGACTTACTGCACTGTTGAGGGTAGCTATTACTGCATTAATGATCCTGTTTTGTTCCAAGGACTCATTGTGAGAACCAGAGTTTGGAGACTTGGTTCTTTGTTCAACAGCAATTCTAGATTGGTCCAGCATCCTTCTATCTTCTTCCTTAATCTTCAACATAGCTTCCTTAAGCTCAAGGTCAGCCTTCTTAACTAGCCTTCTCCTTATTCTTCTAGGCTCAGGCTCAGCAATCTCTTCATCTTTAGCAATGATTTTCTGTTCAGGCTGTGAAGCTGTTGCAGCATTCTCTTCAGGATTGATGATAAGTCTGGACTCTAAGATTGGTGAGTTTGAGGACTCCACGATCGCAGTGAGTGAAGACTTCTTTAATCGTTGGCTGCATTTCCCTTTCTTATGAAGCACTGTACTTTCTTCAGCTTTTTCTTTATGTTGCTTCTTCTTCTTCTTCTTCAAGACATGTTTTGGAGAAACAGTCACTTTCAGGGAGAGTTCCCTTAGAGATGAGTGACCAAGAACTTTAGTATCAGACCCTTGGGGTACATCAGTTGTTGATCCTTGAGGTTCTTCTAGCATCTGAACAATCTCCTTCAGTTTCTTCTTCCCCTTGATATCCAGAGACTACGGTCGAACATGCCATTACTTTTTGTGATTTTCCTAAACGATCAAGATTAACTGAGTGTGCTTGATTTCTCAGTCTAGGGTTCTTGAGAGATAGAGAGAGAGAGAGAGAGAGAGAGAAAACTTTTGAAATTCAGAGGTGAAACTAACAAAATAACTTTTCAAAAGTATTTATAACTTCTCTCTTTACTTTTTCCAGAGTTGGGCATGTGTCTAATTCTGAAAAGATCCATGATTTTTGAAAGTATGAAAAAGACCAAGTTGCTTTTAGCTCCCCCTGAGCTAGTATTTCCCTCATGAGGACTACAATTGTTGAGACTGCTCCATGATCGTTGTCTCACTCTGCCTTGTTGATACTACTCCACGATCGTTGTCTCACTCTGCCTTGTTGAGACTACTCCACGATCAGTTGTCTCACTCTGTCATCTCTACGATTTTGACATAGCCTTTTTATCTGCATAGTTAGTACCAACTAGAGCATAGAATTATGGTTGTAAATTTGTATTCCTAACTTACTTATCAGCTTATTAAATATGGATTCGTCTAAAGGTTTTGTGAAGACATCAGCAAGTTGATTTTCAGTTGGGATATACTGGAAAGAAATAGTTCCATTTTGAACACGATCCCTAATGAAATGGTATCTTATTTCTATATGTTTTGTCCTAGAATGCATGACAAGATTATGAGTTATTGCTATAGCACTTGTGTTATCTCAATGAATAGGTATAGATTTGAAGTCAAACCCATAGTCTGCTAGCTAATTTTTCATCCACAGGATTTGAGCACAACAACTGCTAGCTGTAATGTATTCAGCTTCTGCTGTTGAGGTTGATACTGAGTTTTGTTTCTTGTTAAACCAGGACACAAGTTTGTTTCCTAGCAGTTGATATGTGCCACTTGTACTTTTTCTATCAATTTTGTAACCTGCAAAATTAGCATCTGAATATCCTGTCAATTCAAAGGAGGACTCCTTAGTGAGGTGTGCCCTTGAGATGCCTAAAAATCCTTTTTACAACTGTTAAGTGTGATTCCTTAGGGTTAGCTTAAAATCTAACACATATACTTGTACCAAACATAATGTCTGGTCTACTGGCTGTTAAGCACAGGAGAGAGCCTATCATACCTCTGTATTGAGTAATATCAATACATTTACCTTTCTCATCTTTGTCAAGCTTAGTTGCTGGAGTAATTGGAGTTTTCATGGGGGAAGCTGATTCAATGCCATACTTTTTAAGTAAGTCTTTGATATACTTGGCTTGGTTAATGGAGATACCTTCATTAGTCTGCTTTACTTGACATCCAAGGAAGAAATTCAGCTCACCCATCATGCTCATTTCGAATTTACTCTGCATAAGCTTGGAAAATCTCTTACATAAACTTTCATCAGTAGAACCAAAGATGATGTCATCTACATATATTTGTACCAACAGACCTTTATCTTTCTGCTTTCCAAAGATTAGTGTGGTGTCTACTCTATCTCTAGTGAATCCTTTTTCAATAAAAAAGTTTGTTAGAGTTTCATACCATGCTCTAGGTACTTGTTTAAGTTCATATAAGTCTTTATCTAATCTATAGACATAATTAGTGAGAGTTGGATTGATAAAACCTAGAGGTTTCTCCACATAGACTTTTTCTTGAAGTTCTCCATTAAGAAATGCACTTTTGACATCCATTTGGAAGACTTTGAACTTCATATGAGCAGCAAAAGCAAGAAATATTCTGATTGCTTCTAGTCTGGCAATA
Organism: Panax stipuleanatus; assembly: GCA_020205555.1. Lineage (NCBI taxonomy): Eukaryota > Viridiplantae > Streptophyta > Magnoliopsida > Apiales > Araliaceae > Panax > Panax stipuleanatus. The sequence continues at coordinate 90,393,348 of CM035123.1, forward strand.
GGTGCAAAGGTCTCGTCGTAGTCGATGCCTTCTTCTTGAGAGTAACCTTTGGCCACCAGTCTTGCTTTGTTCCTTGTGACCACCCCATCTTCATCCATCTTATTTTTGAATACCCATTTGGTGCCGATGACTGGGTGATTCTTTGGTCTAGGAACTAATCTCCAGACTTTTCTTCTTTCAAATTGATTCAGTTCCTCTTGCATAGCTTCTATCCAGCTCGAATCTTCCAAGGCATCCTCTATCTTCTTAGGTTCTATTTGGGACAGAAAGCTCAGATAAAAACACTCATTTTGGGTAGCAGATCTTGTCTTGATTCTTGTATTTGGATCTCCGATAATCAAGTCTTGGGTGTGATCTTTTGCCCATCTGCTTCCTGTTAGAACATCTGTTCTGGAGCCCTCTTGTTTGAATACTTCAAGATTGACTTCTAGTTCTTGCTGCAAAGGTTCATTTTTTGCTGTAGTGCCTTCCACGTTCTCTTCTTCTACCTCCACGATTTTAATTTCTAAGCATGCGATTATTGGGTAAAATCTAGTTACGCACAACACAAAAGTATACGTGGTCGACAAGTAATAAAGTGAAAGTGGAGTATCGTTCCCACGAGGAATTATTTAATAAAAATCACCAAGTACTAACCTATAACCAACTCAATCTTATTTAAACGAATGAATTAGTATTTCGAATTAACAATATGTAATTAAACTAATTCTAACTACCCCTAGAATGAAATAGAATATGAAGAATTGAGACTACAATTTCACCTATTATTTTATTTAAATCAATACACTTCCCATTAAATCAATTTAATTATCTTGGATTGTTAATAAAGAATACTAAGGTAAAATATGACCATCTCTCAATGCACCATACCCATATCAACTTAAATCCACAAATGATAGAATTAAGATGAACATCCTAATTAACTAATCCACTACATCTCTATGTGAATTACAATTAAAAAGAGTTTAAGCACAAGTTCTTATCAGACTACATGTGGTGTAAAGGTATATCTCTATCCTAAACACAAATCATGAATTCCAACGCCATGCAGAAAATATAATCACATGCTATTATGATTAGATCTAAACCCAGAATTCGTCTCTCGATTTCATATGAATTATCACGGTAATTAATAGCTAGGCAATTAAGCAATTATTCACAAACCATAATAGACAATCAAATAATAATGAACAAGACTAACGAGGAAGCATATCAAAGTAAATTACGCAACAAGATCCATTATAATATCAAAATAGAGTTTAGCTCATAATTAAGTCAAAATCCATAATCCTCAATTGTTTATATATTGAAACATAGAAAAATAAAAGTAAAGAGAAGTTAGGAATTTAGATATGCAAATATGAATTTCTCTTGCTCCACTCTGAATCTCCAATGATCTTCAATTGCTTCAATCTCCAAATCTAATGAAAACTAGGGCTTTTCTAATCTAATCTAATCTAATCTAATGGAATGGAATGAAATAATCTAGCATGCCCTAATCCTTGTGAATACTCTCCTTTTATATCCCTCTCTGTGTCTTTCTGTCCTCCTTAAAGTCATTGAACCAATCAGCAAAACAAATTCTTCTCCGAGTCAACTTCTGAAAATTTATTCTTTCTTCCCGGCATCTGCGCCTAGGCTCATATTTTACACTATAGAAACTCGTCGGGGCGAGTGAACAGTAACCCAAAATTACAAAAATGTCATTAAGCTCCATTTTTCATTTTTTGACCCTTTAAAGTCGTTTTCTACAACACAAACACCAAAATAAGTAAAATAACACTAAAAATACTTAAATTTAACAAAGAATCAAGTCTAAAAGGTGTCCAATTTGTACGTATAAAACCCACTAATCAGCGATCGTGGTGTTGGGATCGACCACTTCAATCGTAGTGTCTTGCTCGATGATCTCAGTGTTGAGTGGTTACAGACTTGTCTGAGTCTGTTTCATCAAAAATGATGTGAATAGAGACTTCAACACTTAGGGTCTTCTTGTTGAACACTCTGTAGGCTTTGCTATCTGAGGCGTATCCAATAAAGATTCCTTCATCTAACTTCGGTTGGAACTTAGTCAGATATTGTTTTCTATTGTTGAGAATGTAGCAAGCACAACCGAAAACATGAAAATAACTGACGTTTGGCTTTCTTCCTTTCCATAGCTCGTAGGGAGTCTTCTTCAGTGTAGAGTGATCAAGAGACCTGTTTTGAGTGTAGCAAGCAGTGTTGATAGCTTATGCCCTAGAAGTATTCAGGTAGATGAGCTGCTGCTAGTACAGTTCTCCCTGCCTCAATCAGGGTTCTGTTCTTTCTTTTAGCTACTCCATTTTGCTGTGGAGTTCTTGGAGCTGAGAAGTTGTGACTTATGTTATTACTTGTATAGAACTGATCCATCTCAGAGAAGTCGAATTCTCTTCCATGATCACTTCTAATGACCTTAATCTTCTCTCTTTTCTCATTCATCACCAGTTTGAACATCTTGATAAGTTGGGAGCTGTTTCATCCTTTGAACTTAGAAAGAATACCCATGTCAATCTGGTGTAGTCATCCACTATCACCAGTGAGTATCTCTTCCCTCCAAGGCTTATAATTGTAATAGCGCCAAAAAAATCCATGTGAAGTAACTGTAGGAGCTTATCATTAGAGTTGACTGTTTTGCCTTTGAATGAGCTCCTTGTCTGCTTTCCAAGTTGACAGGCGTTGCATGGTCTTTCTTTGACAAGGTTGAGTTTAGGCAAGCCTGCTACCAGATCTTTGGAGGCTAGTTTCGACATATTCTTGAAAATGAGATGAGATAATCTGTTATGCCACAGCCAACTCATTTCTTCAGAGGCTTTAGTAAGAAAACATATTGTCTTATCGAAACTTAGTTCAATAAGGTTGACAACATAGACATTTCCTTCTTTGGTTCCAGTCAGCTTTAGAGAAAAAGCCTTCAGATCTTTGACTTGACATTGATTATTGAGGAAGGTGACTTGATGACCTTTGTCGCATAGTTGGTTGATACTCAGGAGATTGTGCTTCAGTCACATAAGCTACTTTGCTGAAGGACACAACACCATTTCCAGCTGAGCCATATCCTCTAGTCTTGCCAGATCCATTATCTCCAAAGATGACTGTAGGACCCTCCTTCTCTTTGAAATTATACAGGAGAGCTTTATTTCTAGTCATGTGCCTTGAGCATCCACTATCTGGGTACCAGGTTGTTACAGTGGAGCTCTGTTGTGACGAACGAGAATTTTGCAATTTATTTTTATATTTATTGAATCAAATAAATATTTTCGATAATTTATTTATTGTGTTAAATAATTAATTGATAAAATTGTGGTAGATTAATTTAATTATATGTGTTACATTGATTAAATTAATGTAGAGAATTTTATAATTCAAAGTATGAATTTAATTGAGCTTATTTGATTAAATGAAATACTTAATAAGCATTAGTTATTCTAATTAATTTAATAATTAATTAGTGATGTAAAGATTTCTCATAATTAATAAATGAGAATTTTAATTATGTGATTATGTGATTTAATGTGGATTGTCATAATTTATTTAGTTGAATTTAAATAAGATTATTGGATTAATTAAGTGTGACAATTAAAACTATGTTATAAGCATTTAATTAAAATAAAGGAAAAGGAAGAATAAAGGACAAACAAACAAGGCCCTAAGGGGAGTTGGGCGGTTAACCCATTAAGGATTTAACTGACCACTACGATATCAGTTTTATACATATGTTATATATGTATATTATATCTAGTCTTATATTACATTATATATCAGATATAACATATATCATATACAAAGAGAAACTTAGAGAAATATCAGAGAGAAAAGAGAGAATTTAAGAGAGAATTGAGAAATTGAGAAGAAGAGTTGTAGATTATAGAGTCTCTATCATCATCCTTGAATCATATACATAAAGTAGCAAGGGTAATCCCTCATCTCAAGTCTCTAATTCATGTTTTCATGTTTTCTCCATTAAAAGCATATTTAAGTTCTCTATAGTTAAAGTTATGCATGATTATTGTATATATGATGATATATATTAATAAGTGTTCATAACATGTTTTATACCATGTATGCATGAATTAAAGTAGTTAATTTCATGTAATTATACGTTAATTGGAGTTTCATGACTTACAGAGTATAAAAAATATAAAGAACACGTATATGGCCTTATGTACAAATTTGTATGCTATAATTGTTTACTTAACATGAAATTGACAGTAGATTATGATTATACATGGTAAAACGAAGAGAACGAACTTTAAACAGACCGATTCAGAGTTATAACGAATCCGTAACGTTGAATTTCATGATTTCTCTCGAAACTTTTCAAAATACCAAGAAAAATAAATTTAAGTGCTTTAATTTGAGTAATTGCATGATCTAAAGTGTTAAAAACATGTTAGTATCATGGTATGATGTTTCTATGAAGTTTATACTTCATGAGTATCAGTAATTTTCATCGTGTTAGTGTAAATTAGAGTTAATTGGGCTACGAACTGTCCAAATTACAAACTGAACCTGAACTGCCAAGGCACACCTGCCCCAGTGGCTCCTATACCTGCCCCAGCGGGCCCCCTACAGAATATATACCCGCCCCAGCGGGCATAACACCCGCCCCAGCGGGTGTAGTGCAGAGAATTTTTTTTTAACCATTTTGTGTATTGTTAAGCCATAACATGATGTACTAACTGAATGTAATGAACCTAATGACATTTTAAGTGTAAGAAACAATTATATAACATGTTGACACATATTATATAATTTGAAGTTCTTGTTAAGAAACTATGTGAAAACTTGGGTATTGATGTCGTAAGACTTGATTACGATTGACTAAGAGTTAATATTATGTGGCATACATGTTGTGATTCAGATTCACGTTATGTGGTTAATTAACAAGATATGATTTGTAAACCAAGTTGTTAAGTTAAACTTAAGTGAATAGTTCAACAGTTAAACAGGATAGTTACGAAAACTAATCGATGTCGTATACATAATGTAATGTGTAGGACGTTGAGGAATTGAATTGTAATTATAACTGTAGCTTGTGCACGAGGCAAGTTTCTAAACCTTACTTTTATATTAAGCAAGTGTTCTATCCCTAATTTATTATTGTTATGCAAGTGTTCTAAACTCAAACCATTATTTGAGCAAGTTTTCTAACTTCAAATTTATTCATTGAGCAAGTCCTATACTTATGATTCTATATCAATCAAGTTCTTATTCTTCTTTATTCAAGTTAAGAATTCGCATGAAATATTATAAGCATTGTTAAGTATTACTTCAGTATAAAATCTTTATTCAATTGTATACCCTCGAGATTTATATTTCAATTCTATTATCAAGTATTGTTGAACCTTGTATGACTAGTGAACCCTTATTAATTCGACTAGTCTATAGTTGATGAATGTTCTAAATTCTAGAACTATTAGCGAACTTATCCAAACCAAACTTCCTTTGGTACGGACTCTGATGTCAAACTAAGATGACCAACCCTGTAAAAGGAATTATTTACACTTTAGCGTTTAGATATTGTGCACAGTATGGTACTAAGGGCTGATCCCCCAAAGTACGAGAAGTAGAGTCCATATAGTCTTATGACTGTTAGAGGTTTAAAGTAGAAATACTTTATAACCTAGGACATAGTTCAAGGTCTTATTGTCTACGCCTGGAAGAAAAACGAGTCCTTTTCCTTTTTGTTGAAGGAGAGGCCTTCTTTTTCTGGGTTTTTGTTTCCCTTCCTCTCTTATCCGAGGGGGGGGGGGGGGTAAGAGAGGGATTAAGACGCCCCCAAATTCAGGTACTTGAAACCCGAGCTCGGTGCTACACGATATCATTTCTTTGAGCGAAATAATAATATAAAGTAGATAAACAAACTTAATTTACATATCAGAGTTATCTAATCCCAGGTACACAACCTTTAAACATTCATTACATAATAGATAATAAATAATATTGTCTTAATAAAGTCTAACTATTTCACACGATACCATAAAACTTATTCTTGCAGCTTTCCTTTCCCTTTGTTTTTGCCAGAGCCTTCTGGTTGATTACGCTTAGCTGAAAACAATTAAATTAAAGCAAGAATGAGCATTTAATTGCTCAGCAAGTAATAGCAGTTAATAAACTTTAGCTGAAAGAAATAAATGTTTTCTTTGAGGTATACTTCTACAACGAATCAATAGTTGTGAAGTCTTTCGAAACATATCTTAATAACATATCAAATCGTTTAAAATTTTGAAACGACGTAGTGACTATAAATGCTGAGTGGTCAATAGACCATGAACTTTTATTTTTCATTTTCGAAAAGGTTTAAACAGAAATTCATCTGCAAACCGCTCTGATCTTACGGACATGTAGGGTGATCAGCCCCGTTATGTCCTGTATTATTCAATACTATCTATTTGAATGATAAATTCATTCACTCTGTTCGCCTTGGGCACATAAATTATTTTCCCATTTAAGGGTTGTTCATACTCAGTCTGGAGTCCTAACTAAACAATTCAGTTGGACGACCTTATCATAAACAATAAGATTCAATAGTACCATTCAACTATGTCTAGCCGAGTCAAATAGCTTAGACAGTCTTTAAACCATAACTACATACCAAAATTTAATAGTTTGTAACAGGATTTGTCATATCAAAGAAATTTCAAATCTAAGAGTTTTTGCAAGAATACAATAGTTCATACAAGTGGAGACACTTGTATAATAAGAGACAATAATGAGATATTCATAAATAATAACTGAATTGAATAAAATTTCATAATATAAGAATAATTTCATAAACGAATGATGAATTATCATTATGGATATGAATAATTTACAATAATTATTTATGAACATGCCTTGTATTGGATACTTGCTTACACTTGAAACCATGGTATAAAATAAATGCAGAGATTAGGATACTTGCTCAATATAAAATTTTAGTAAGGTTAAGGAACTTGCTTTGATAGCTGATTACTGTTACGTAATATAGCTTAAGCTGTTATCTTTAATACAAAGTCCTATCATCAATAGAATTATTCTTTAATTAGAATAATACAACTTAACACATAATACTGCTTATTTGCAGTCATTATACAGCTTAAACACGTTGTCACATATTCATATCAGTCATTAAAACACATAAGAACGTATACCTAGTCAAACTATGTCAATTTGGTTTGAGTTCGATATAGTTTCGGCATCCCGATTGCATTATCAGATAATTAACGACTTTATTTTTAATGAAACTTTGCTCAAGAACTTAAATATTATACTAGATAATTAAATTATCTTTGATAATATTTTTTTCAAACATTAAAATCATTTATAATGATTTTTCAAACACTTATATCATTTTTAATGATTTAATTGTCAATTAATATCATTATCATTAATATTTAAATAATTTACAATATTAATGAAGTTCATGTCAACACTTTAAAAGTTATTTATTATAACCTGAAAATATTTTTAAAATCTTAATATTACCTTTAAATGATTTTTAAGACATTAAAATCATTTTTTAATAATTACCATTAATATTAAAATATTAATGTATTTCATTCTCAAATATTTAAAGTTATTTATTATAACTTAAAATATTTTTAAAACATTAATATTACTTTCAAATAATTTTTAAAGTATTAAAATCATTTTTAAATACTTACCATTAATAGTAAAATATTAATGTTATTTATATCAAAATATTAAAAGTTATTAATTATAACTTAAAAATATTTTTAAAACATTTATTTCACCTTTAAATGATTTATAAAATATTTAAATTATTTTTAAATAATTATTTAATATAATTATTAAATAACTTTATTATCATTAATATGAAAATATTAATGAAATTTTTATCAAAATATTATAAGTTATTTATTATAACTTAAAATACTTTAATATTATTTTTAAAATATTAAAACCATTTTTAACTAATTTATTTAATATAATTATTAAATAAATTTATTATCATTAATATTAAATTATTAATGAAATTTATCTCAAAATATTAAAAGTCATTTATTATAACTTAAAATATTTTTTTAATACTTTAATATAATTTTAAATGATTTTTAAAATATTAAAATCATTTTTAAATAATTTATTTAATATAATTATTAAATAAATTTAATATCATTATTATTTAAATAAATTAAATTATTAATGAAATATATCTCAAATTATTAAAAGTTAATTTTTATAACTTAAAATAATTTTATGAATTTTTAATAATTAATTTCTATTTATTTTAATTAATATAATTAATTTTAATTAATATAATTAATTTTAATTTAAAACCGTCGCTAAAGGGCTATCGCGATGGAAAGTGTCGCCTTAGGTGTTCTTGAGCCTTCAAGAACAGCCCTTAGGTACATACTTTGACCATCATTAATTCTGTGTTCAATGTGTTTTTTGGGCTTGAAAGTGTACTAACTATGTAGTATTGATGTAATAATACAAGCACCAACAGGTTTCATAGCTAAAATACATCACAACTAGAAGTTATAAGCAATCAAAGTGGCTGTCAGAGGTTGTTCTTCATTTTCTAGGTTACCCAGAAAATAGGAACAGTTCGTCTGGCCACTTTTGGGCTTCCACAACTTGCTATCCATGTAACCATTTGGTGGTTTAATGATCTCAGATTGTAATACTCATGTCAAGGAAGAGATCTATTACACTTAATCAGTCCAAATACATCACAATCATCAGATGCTGGTCAAACCATGTCAGAAAATTCGTTCTTGAAGATTCTGGGTTTTCCAGGTTTGTTCTTCAAGCAGTTGGTCAACCCTACTTTGACCACGATTATCTTTCATTCTATACATGATATAAGTGATCTAAAGGCATGTATGTGTAGTACATATGTCAGGCTACAAGATCAAAACAACAACATGGCCTAACACCTTAACAATAGTAAGATTCAAGGCTTGCAAAAGCGCTGTCAGAAACTGTTCAACACTTAGAAAATTTCTGGGTTTTCTAGAAATTAAAAATCTGATCGGTCAACCATGTTTGACCACTTATATCTTGAGATATAGATATGGTATGGACTTGATTCCACTTCCAGTCTACTCTCCTCATGGCAAAGAACAAGTCTATAACATCAAACACACATAACATCTAACACACAAAGATCTATGAGCTCTGACATATGGCTGTCAGACCACTTTTTTTTTAAATTTTCAGATTTTTGAAAACTTCAAATTCTTGCATCTATATGTTATAGATCTATCATATACTAACCCAGATCATCAATAGACATAACATACCACATATTTTAACACTTAATCACAATATCCAACTTAGCATACAAGATCAAATTTTAGGTTAGGGTTTTATACCTTTCTTGAATGATTTTTGATTTTCACCTTCTGATCTTGATGTTGGATTGCTATGGAATGATATTGAATGATATTTGTGATAAGTTTAAGGGAAAATGTCGTGGCTTGGGCAGAGAGAGGATGTCTTGGCTTGTGAGAAAAAAATGAACTTTGTTTCTTTACTTTTTCTTTCCTTTCTTTTGATCCGATTGATTCAATGTATCAAGTATAGCTAGCTGTCAAATTGGGTTGGTATAGGAGAGATTTGCAACATGTGTGCAATATCTAACATAGATATTGGCAAGATATGCAAGTAAAATAATAAAACAAAACCAAAAATGCCATTTTTGTAAATAATAAAGTATTTAAGGGTATTTAGGTCATTTTGCTAACAATTTTAATGGCACTTAAGTCATTTGTCAAATCCTTAGGGTTTGACCCTTAGGGATTAACCCTTAAAAAATTAATTTCTAGGATTTTATAATTAGGTTTAAAATGGAAAATTAAAGTTTCTAAAAAGAAAATTAGGGTTTCCTTAATTATACTTAGTTTCCTAATTACATAGAACATGAAAATTAGATTTATAAATTATTTTCTTAATCACATAAATACCCACTTTCATTTAAATACAACATGATCAATTATTATGTTAATATTTAAATAAAATAAAATAAATTAATTCATAACATATATTCATATAGTTATGTTAATTATCATAATTATATATATAATTCATAATCATATCTTGTATTAACATACTTACATATATTTGGAGACAAATATAATTAATAATTATATTTAATATCCAATTTCCTTAAGAAAATAATTTCTTATTATTCTTCACATAAATATACTTTCATTTTAAATACAATTATATAATAATTGTATAAATTCTGAAATTTAATAACATAGATCAAAATTAGGGTTTTGATCTATAATGATACTTTACCTAGTATATCCCATTATTAATTAAGTTAAAATACTTAACTTAATTAATCTTGATTAATTCATATAATAAAATAATTATTATAAAATTATTTCATATATTATTTAAATAATATATTAATCATATTTTCATGAAAAAAATAAATAGTAAAATATTTTTTACTACAAAATTAATTTATTATAATAATATAATTTATAATAATTAATAATTCCTTTCTTGAAAAATTTATTTAAAATCATTCGTGAAATAAATAATTATATATTTATCACACATATGTTTATTCTTTATCTTGCACGTGTTCCCACATATTATCTTTGATAAAAAAAAAAAATTATCCGTAAAATTTCTTATTTAATTATATAAAAATATTGGGTTATTACAGGGATGCCCATATTCCCTAATTTGATGTTATTCTACCCTTTCGCTTTCGTTATATTTTTAGGGATTATGTTTTTAAAGGGTGAATGTTTAGGAAATTGGTACCGATATAAGTGTCGACGATTTGAAAAGATTGATTTAATTTTGATAGTTGGACCGAATGAGACAGAGCCGCCAGTTGGTATTTTGGAAATGGATGTACCAACTCATCCGAGTTTTAATAGTTTTTTTGCAAAATGGTCCAATGCGTGACTCTAAACATTGGTCTTGAAACCTGAGATTCATGAAATCCGGGGGCTAGGTTAAGCGGAGGGAAGGTGTTAGGCACCCCCCAACTCCTGTGCAAGAACGGTACAACATCTTATTGATTTTCTATGCATAAAGTGTGTACATGTGTGTGTGTGTGTGTGTTTTATTTTGAAAGCTTTATTAGTTTTTCTAAGTCTTTATTTTGGGTGACTTGAAAGTAGTGTTGTACCTCTTTTGCGCCTAGGTACGAAGGATTTGATTAGATAAAAAGTTCATTTTTAACAAGATATAGGAATCAAAATTGAAGTTTTAGAAAGTAAGATTTTCAAATCCTTTGCCCGACTAGGAATCGAGGACTTCGATACTTTCTTTTATTCTTTACGTTTATTATGTGATCTACCCTGAATCGCTTTATTCTTCATCAAAAGTTCTTTATGGTTTTATTAGAAATCATTTTGATGAGATGCATGTAAAAGCGCTAAAAAGAAGTTGGATCATCATCGGGCATATAAGCCATCTCGATGAACTGAGCTCCTGTAATCAAGGTTTTCACTATTACGGGATCTTGAATCCGACTTCTCGGGACTGACCCCTCGATCTCGTTTTCAAGATCCAAATATTACATATACAACTGGTATTTACGCTATTACAACATTACAACATAAAAACCGGTCCATCGTGGAAATCAAGTCGGATCCATTCGGGGATCTCAACATCGGGATTCCTAGGCTCACATCATTTATACAGAATTCAATATATACAATGTCCTCGTCTTTGATATTAAGTGATTTCATCGGTTGAAATCACTGTTTTAAGCCATTTCGGACCCCTTTCACCTCTAAATATAAATTTAGGGTTATACAGGGTAACCGGGACCGTTTAAAGCAATAAATCAGTAGATCTAACATGAATCTAAGCTATTCTAGCCCATGGGTTAAAGCTACATGCTTAATAACCTCGTCGATTTTCAATGTAATAAGCACTATATATCCGATGGAAACGTCAAGTCTACCAACTATTACACAATATGCTTGAAATAAAATAAGTTTAACTATATTCAAACAAGATATTGCATTAATCTAGTATTTGAACAACATTTACAAAGAAATGAAGCTAGAAAGTGCGTTGTTTCACCTTGGGGGACGCGTGAACAAGCGTTTTAACTCCCGAGATGAACTTAGAACACTATCGGGGCTTCAAGTAGATGCTAGATGAGATGATTAAGCTTTATGTTCCTCTTCTTGAGTTCCACCCGAGCCTTTCTCACTCTATAATGCATATTCTCTCTCTAAAATATCTCTCTCTCTTCTAAAATGAACTAGTGTGTATGTTTTAAGCTGCCGGAGGCAGCCGCATATGTGGTTGTGGCCGACCGCAGATATGGTTACGGCTAGGCTAGCTGGGTCCCATAATCTCAGCAGATGGTCCTTTGGTCCCAATTCGACAGGAGTTAATGTCCGCCGCTCGACCTTTTGGATAGTCTTTATTGAACGTAGCGGGATAAGATCGAGCCTGACCGCATTAGGATTCGGGAAGCCCATGCTCATAGCCGAGATATATCCTTTAGGTTCCGTTATCAGTTAGCCGGCTTATCTTTGCTGGCACGTCGTTTAAAATTTGCTGAGCTGGTTTTCGGTGATCACTGTCTCAGCTCGTCCATCTTTGCTCGGTTCGCGATAGGTTCGGACATCATTGGTCCTCTGTATCACTCCTGGGGTTGTCTCCGAGATGATATGGCTCTTTTGCCCTACCTCGGGGTTGTCGCTGAAGTAAAATCACGCTTTTGCCCTTCTGCAAGGTTAGTACAAAGAAAGAAAATTTTGAGTGTCTTCAGATGCCCCTCTTTGTCATGTTCATGCAATGTAATGGAATGAACACGGCAAAGATTAATAGACACAGAAAATGTATGACAAGGTATAACTGATGATGCAATATCATGTATAATAGATATAATGATATGTGGGATTTAGAAAAGGGTTACTCCCCCGGCTGGGGAAGTTAACAATTAGGTTGTTGGGGCTAAGTCGACCTGCATTGATTTGTAGCCAACAGATTGCACTATCGGGGTCATACCGATGCCTTCACTGGGTTGTAGCCAATGGATTACATTATCGGGGTCATACCGATGCCTTTACTGGGTTGTAGCCATCAGATTACATCATCGGGGATTTGTCGACCTATGTAGGGTTGTTGCCAATGGATTACATCATCGGGGATTTGTCGACCTGCGTAGGGTTATTACCAATGAATTACATTATCGGGGATTTGCCGACCTACATAGGGTTGTTGCCAACGAATTACATCATCGGGGATTTGCCAACCTGCGTAGGGTTGTTGCCAATGGATTACATCATCGGGGATTTGCCAACTTACGTAGGGTTGTTGCCAATGGATTACATCATCAGGGATTTGCCGACCTGCATAGGGTTGTTGCCCACGGATTACATCATCGGGGATTTGCCGACCTACGTAGGGTTGTTGCCAACGGATTGCATCATCGGGGATTTGCCGACCTGCGTAGGGTTGTTGTCAATGGATTACATCATCGGGGATTTGCTGACCTGCGTAGGGTTGTTGCCAACGGATTACATCATCGGGGATTTGCCGACTTGCGTAAGGTTTTTGCCAACGGATTACAACATCGGGGATTTGTCGACTCCTTCATTAATTCATTGTCGGTGGATTACATCGTCAGGAGTCGAGCCGACGCCTTCACTAATTCCTTGTCGGTGGATTAAGTCGTCAGGGGTCAAGCCGACGCCTTCACTGGTTCGTTGTCGGTGGATTAAATCGTCAGGGGTTGAGCCAACGCCTTCACTGGTTCGTTGTCGGTGGATTAAATCGTCGGGGGTTGAGCCGACGCCTTCACTGGTTCATTGTCTATGGATTAAATCGTCGGGGGTTAAGCCGATGCCTTCACTGGTTCGTTGCCGGTGGACTCTGAGATACAGTATTGAATTTGATCGATTCCTGGTCTTTCGGCATTCAACGTCGGGATTTCTGGTCTTCACCAAACTTCTGCTGTTTCGGAGGATTTTTAGGGTTTTCGGGCCTTAAAACTGTCCTGAAAAGTTATCATCTTACATAAGGTGACCATTAGGAACCCAAAATAACATGTTTCAAACATCGCGTTACCAATCGGGAGGCCAAAGGGCCCACTTGTGGCAGCCGCATATATGGTTGCGGCTAGAGCTGTTATGGTTAAGGCTGCCCGTGATCGAGCTTATACCCTCGTTAGGCTTCATTTTCACCCATTCCATTCAGATTTCTTCATTTTCTCTCTATAAAAACCAAGCTTCACTTCATATTTACTCGATTTTGGCTTGATTTGGAGTGATCCGCCACCGTACGTCTCTTCTACGTGCTACGGGTAACGTCTAGACTCTATTTTTTTTTGGGTTTTCATTAGCGAAAACTCGTATTTCCTTTCTTAAAGGCATTATATCTAACATGTATGCAAAGATAGCTAGATAAACATGTTTATGATGCAATGTATGCTTACAAGATCATCTTATGGACGGTATGGATGCGATATATTATCATTTATTAGTTAATCTAGACATGCATTGTATCCATGTGTTAGAATAACAGTTTAAATTAACGTTTACATGCTTGGTTGTGATGGTATACCCTCATAGGGTGATTTAATGCATGCTTCGGGCATGGGGATAGTTCATTTTATAGAGGAGACTCTGGCGAAATTTTTTCATGAGCCAAACGTCAGGGTCCTAGATGAATTTATAGACATACTAGGACGCGATTGAAATAACGTACACATATAATGGCACATGTAGGACATGTATGATGTGATGACCTAAATTATATTTCATGGATTTAATTTGAAATTTGCAAAGGTTGAGAATATACCTGACTTGGCTTTGATTCCTACGCACTTATTATTCAGACATGGATTTTGTAGGACCCAGTCGTTCTACATCCCAGCGGGTTTCATCTGGAGTTCGTCGACGTAGAGCTCCCTCTGACGTTCTTGTTCCCCGGATTGTCAGACGGGTGCAGCGATTGATCGAACCCGCTTTTCAACTTGGTGGGGAGGACCATCCTCCCATGGATGAGGAGGATATCCCTGAGCTTGAGGTTCAACCTCAGCCCACAGCCGTGCCTAGATTTTTTCCTAGCATTGATGTAGCTATCCCTAATTTGCTGGGTATGGATCTGAGCCGCCATCCCTCCATTCACTTGCAGGCGAATAAGGTACGTGATTAATTGGTTTTTATTTCTCCTTTCTGTCGTCGACGGGTTTCTTAACCTTGAGGTCGTGCAGGTTCTAGAGTTTACCCAGCCCAAGGGTAATTAGTTCAGCATATACGCTCTGTATCACTCTCTTCATCCAGAGTACAGGGCGGTTATGGATTCCTGGGGATTTGAGGCTTTTATCGCCATTGCTCCTTGTCGCTGCCCTTGGGGCTATATGCAAGCTTTGTCCGAGTGATGGTTTCATCAGAGTTAGCCTCTCCACCTGTTGGACTATGAGGTCTTGATGACTCCCATGGATTGGAGGTACATCACTGGTTTAGAGTTTACTGGGGACAGAGTGCCCTTGCAGCCAACCATCACTCCGACCACGGTGGATACCCTCCTAGGGTTTCCTTCTCAGGAGCGGGCCTTTAAGGCTCGTAGTATTCGGTCGGGATGTTTGGGTGTCGATGTGGCTCGAGGCACCTTGTAGCAGCCGTTGCCTGCCGATTTGGCGGAGAGGGATCGCATCTTGCGACGTCTATTTCTGACCATCTTGAGTGGTTATTTCATTACGAACAACTCCTCCACTGTTCCCTTCAGCTTGGTAGGGACTGTTCGAGACGTAGACCGTATTGGGGACTACGATTGGGATCGTTTACATTTGCCCTCTTCCTGCATGGGATGCGACTACGATCTGATGGAGTTATCGACGCCTGGGTCGGATTCTACCCGTTTCTTCTGGTAAGTCCTTTTGACCGAATTTCTTTTATTTGATTTTTTGATTGGTTTATCTTTTCCCACGACTAATGAAGGGTTCTTTTGTATTGACAGTTCTAGGCTTACGAGAGGCTTCCATATTTTTGCCCCATTTCTGTCTTAGGCTTGGACACTTATCCACGGGGACATAGATGGCATCAGTCTACTTTGTCGGAGGTCCCTGTCGTAGAGGGCTTTACCCTATGCCCGTCTTTAGTTGGAGACACTAGTAGCTCGGGACATAGTGTGGCTTCCATATTCCGGAGAGCACTTGTCCGAGGGATTTGAGGATGGTTTGCCGATAGGGCCAGAGTTTCAGTTATCCACTCGCCGGATTCCATTCCTTTTTTATGGAGGTTGGGAGCTCTACCTCGGGGAGCGCTCTTTTCGATGCATCACTGAGGAGATTCGCCTTCCTTTTCTTCTTCCAGCTCAACACTTTTGGCCTCTATCTACGTCGGCTGGATCGATTCCCACTATGGGGTACAATGGTTTTCACTTGTCCAGCGGTTAGATCACTTCTGCGGACTTTATCGCTTAGTGGGGCCCACGCACGATAAGAGCTCAGACCCGGGCTACCCAATTTTTGGGAGATATGGTTCCAGGGTCCTTTATGATGAAGGACTGGATATCATGTTTTCAGGAGCCCTTTCACCAAGTTTAGATTGATGATTTGAGGCTTCAGGTGGAGCAGTTGTCAGCCTACTATCATTACAATGGGTTGAACCCCTCCTTAACTAGTACTTTTGCTGCTCAGGGTCATGAGGCTGGACCGTCAGGCGGTGGTGGCTCTCGTGGTGCTGGACCTTCTGGTATTGGCGGCTTTCAGGATAGGGATGATCTTTTCCCTCGTCACCCAGATATGCAAGAGACACCTTATCTCCCTGATCAACAGGATGTGCCCACTCCGGGCAGACGACCCCAGGTTGACCAGTTTGATGATACCATCACCTTCTTAGGTGATTTTGATGAGGCAGTGAGCCTATAGGTCATTTGTTAGTCTTTGGGAGTTTGTGCCCCAATATCCTATACTTTTTATTTTTTTTAGTTTTCACATGTATTATAGGTATGACACAGTGATGTTTATGAAACTAATGTACTCGACGGATATCTATGTATGATGTTTTCTAGTTATTCATCGCACATGCTATTTTATGACTTGTTATGGTGCATGCTTCAGATATATTTAAATGATTGGATATAGATTGACCTCTATATGGTCTTATTGACACAGTTTTTATAGTTGTCGTTCCTCTGCTGTGGTGCGTTTGGATCACCTTCTGCCTAGTCCTATAGCCACTAGTTTGAGGATTTAGTATGACCAGCTACCACATGATGACAGTGTCGCTGTCAGTCGCATGCTAGGCCACTCCTTGTCTCTGTTGTCCTTTCAGATTCTAGAGGGATTTATTGCAGCGATATTCAGGTATTGGATTCCTGAGCGCCACGTCTTTCGGTTTGGCTCAGCCGAGTTGACTCCTACTTTGGAGGAGTATGGTCGCATTTCGGGACTATCGATGGAGAGGCCATGTGCTCGGATGACATTGTGCTATATGCGCCGCCAGTTCATGACAATGACTGGACTTAGAAAGGCAATTGTACTAGCAGAGGTGGGTGGTAGCCACGTTATCTCCATGGACTTTATGATTAGTCACTTCGCTTATGCGGATAGTTTTGCCGTTTATCATGGCGATTTTGCCATTTCAGAGGAGCGATGGCACATTGCCCGAGTGGACGCCCTGGTCATGTGCCTCATAGCCTACTTATACATGCCATTCTATATTGACCATCTGGATGTGGCGATGTCGATGGCGGTTAGGGCTCACAAAGATGACTTCACTATACTTCCCCTTATCCTGGCAGAGATATTGATATCAGCTTCTATTTGCCATACTGTGGAGGATCAGCAGTTCAGAGGTAGCCACGTGCTTCTTTACATCTGGTTGATGACGCACCTTAGACCGATCGGGCGGCTTTACTCATATCGCCCGACTTCTTAAGTCGACGAGGCATCCTAGACTTCATTTCTGGGTGCCATGGAGGAGCCTTTTGTGATAGTTATGTATTCGGGTTATTGTTCCTTTCTGAGTTTCATCACCCATGTGGCGGACCTGGATTTCCTTCCATTAGCGGGTTTGAGGCGTGTGACGACCTATAATCCTGTGGCGGTGATGGGTCAGTTTGATCAGTTCCAGGAGGTCCATGCATTTGAGAGGACTAAGGATTATTGTTTCCCCAACTACTCAGTTACTGAGGCTGATCTGGCTCAGGTTTATGGATTTTGGTCTCATCGACAGACAGCGAAGTTCAGAGACTTCTATCCCGGTCGATCTACAGAGTATTCAGCTTGGCTAGAGTAGGATTTGGCACCAGACATGGTAGACCAGATTGAGACAGGGTCTTTATACTGAAATGATATTAGATCCACAGATGGTGAGGAGCCCATGGAGTATCCTATATCTCTGACTGAGGATGCTTTATTTGCAGAGTTGACAGCTTCTCTAGTGAGCACTGTCCCGCGTTCAGCCTCAGTTTCCATGGAGGCGATGGAGAGACAGCTTCACCTGGTGACCTTTGAGAGGGATCAGGCTCGGGCTCTGTTGTTGACCACCGTAGCTGGTCAGGATGCTGCTATCACTGATAGGGACGCAGCCCGGGTTTCCAGAGACCAAGCCCTCGTTGACAGAGATGCTGCCCAGACTTTCTCAGATGGACTTATTAGCCGCGTACAGGGTGTAGTGCAGAGTCGAGAGGAGGTTTTTCGTATGGCAGTAGAGATGTTGAGACGGGTTGACATACTGGAGCACGAGTTCAGAGATGCTCCCTTGACTGTAGAGACTGCTGGATATCTGGCTATGTTGGCTCGTCTTACTGCCGATTTATAGCTCTATTTTATTTTCCTGTTGAGACTTTGTTATTATCACTTGTCATAGGTTAGAATTAACTTTTATATTCTAAACAGTTGTATATATATAAAAAGAAACAAGTTCAGTTTACTTCCCTTATTTGCGCATGTCTAGCCTTGCCCACTATCACCATTTTCGCTTCATGACTTATTATGTCGACATAGCACTAGTCTCGCCAGGTGGCATCAGATTCGGTGGGAGTGATGTTGAGACGTCTCTAGGTCTTCTCCGCATGAGTCGTCGATTGAGTGGGTTTTATGGATAGGATTTCTGTATAGGTGATAAGTACATAATATTCGATGATTATTATTCCTTTATATTTAGTTTATTACATATTTCATATGGACATGGGCTTAATTACTGTGTTTATTATTTTCAGGATTATTTGGAACAATATATTGAAACGGGACGAATTGGAGTTTAATTTGGGAACAATTGGGTTCACCCAATTCGGCATTTATTGGACCAAGCATTCACAAATTGAAGCAGCACTTCTCCTATTCCTATATGGATTTAATATATTCAAATGCAATTAAGGACCACATACAAAGCAAATTGGAAAAGGATTCCTGGCAATTCCTAGTGGGTCACGTCCAAATAAGCAGCTAAAGAGTCCAAGTGCACCACGAATTGGTCCAGCAAAATAAGAGCAGCTCACGAATTGCCCAAGTCATTCATGTTGGGCCCACGAAAAGAAGCAGCCCAGCTTGCAAATGAATTAGCAACCCACGTTAATCAGTAGCTTCTAAAAGGAATAGCATATCACGAAATTGAAGTTCCAATTTGGCAAAGGAAGGCAGCAAGGAATTGAAGACTCAGTCACACGACAGTTGTGGAATTTTTATTTCTAGTAGATTTAGGATTAATATTTATTTTTAAATTGGATTTTATTATGGAAACTAGTTGTAATTGTAATTCCTTTTAGGATTTGAATTCCTAGTTCTTATAGGATTTAGGTCCTTGTCTAGCACTATAAATAGAGGATGATAGTCAAGGTTTTATGCATTCAATCTTCTACCAACTATCATACCTTATTGAAGTGCAGACTTTGAGCATGTCAGGCTAGTTTCTTTATTCAGTTCTAAAGGGAGGTGGAACCTTGTTACAAGTAATTGATTAATTAAGTATTATTATTTATTCCTTCTTGTATGAAATTTCTTCTGATAATCTGTTTTCATTGATTGCATGCTAATTGATCTAATTAATTTGATATGGCCAATTGAGTTAATTTAATCATTATCATATGCTAGATTAAGATTGGTATTACGTGTAATCGATATCTGTCTTCATCACAAGTAGCAAATTAGTGATGCTAATTGTGGATAAGCTTTTGTGTATTGCTAAGATTATCAGAAAACAAGTTAAACAAATCGAGCTTATGTGTTTGTTGCTTGGATTAGCCTAATTCTCTATTTCTTAATGCTTCTATTATATTAAATCTAGAGAGCTTGTTCTAGGTTATATGCTAGTTGAATTTGGTGAAGAGCTTGTTTCATACAGTGAACATCTACGAAGAATTTTGGATAACAGAGCTTATTGTTATCTAGGGTTAATAGTTTCATTGAAGGGTAAAGAATAATAACTTGATTAATTGATTGTTGTGCTTGGTGAAACTGAACTACAGAACTGAAGTTTTTACATATTTGGTTAATCTCTTTATTTAAATTCTGTTTTTCTTAGTTTAAAACAATTTCAAAAATCCCCCATCTTTATTTTTTGTTAAAATAGTAGAATAAATCTAAAACAAACTTATTTTCTGTGAGATCGATCCTTGCTTACTACTGTGCTAATTGTTTGAATTCGTAAAGTGAAAGTGAGGTTAATTTAGGAGTGTAAACGACAGCTTCCAAATTTTGGCGTCGTTGCCGGGGAATAGTTGTGCATTTTGTTTTTATTCTATTATTTCTTTTGTTTTTGTTTTATGACTCGATCTTCTCAGGCTACTATATTAGATTTTGATCCAGAGATTGAGAAAAGTGCAAGGAGGCTAAGAAAGCAAAAAGTTCAACAGTCTACTGCAGATTTAGACGAGGCTTCTGCATCATCACCGGGCCTCAACTTAGCTTTGGAATTACTTTCTGACAAATCATTCACCGAATCAGACGAAGAAGAAAAGATGGCGGAGCCCAACAACAATCGGACATTTAAACAATTGGCTACTCCTAATCTTACTCATCAACCTTTGTGCATTGAATATCCTGCTTTAAATGCTGCATTTGAACTTAAATCCAGACTAATTCATCTTTTGCCTACTTTTCGTGGTCTTACAGGTGAAGATCCATACAAGCATTTGAAGGAGTTCCATGTGGTGTGCTAGACCATGAAACCACATAGAATTTCAGAAGAACAAATCAAATTAAGAGCCTTCCCATTCTCCCTAGCAGATTTAGCAAAGGATTGGCTGTATTATCTCCCATCCGGATCAATAAATTCATGAAGCGACATTAAAGGGCTATTCTTAGAGAAATATTTTCCTGCTTCAAGAGTAGCCAACATAAGGAAGGAGATTTGTGGGATCCGATAATTTACTGGAGAGACACTGTACGAGTACTGGGAGAGATTCAAGAAATTGTGCTCCAGCTGCCCTCCCCACCAAATCGATGAGCAACACCTGATTCAGTACTTCTACGAGGGATCGATTCCAATGGAAAGAAGTATGATCGATGCGGCTAGTGGAGGAGCATTAGTAGACAAGACACCAGAGGCTGCAAGAAATCTGATTGCAAACATGGCTGCTAACTCACAACAATACGGAACAAGGAATGATCATACTCCGAAAAGGGTAAATGAGGTAAGCACGAGTGAATTGGTACAACAGATTTCTAACTTAACTGCTGTGGTGCAACAATTAACAACAAGAAATGTGCCGGTTGCAAAGGCTTGCGGATTATGCTTAATGGCAGGGCATGCTACTGATGCGTGCCCAACATTACAAGAGGATGAGAATGCACAACAAGCCAATGTAGTAGGTAACTACCAAACACAACCAAAGAAATATGATCCCTATTTAAACACTTACAATCCAGGTTGGAGAGATCATTCGAACCTCAGTTATGGAGGGAACAGACCACAAACACAAGGAGTGTTCCCACCTAGGCAACAGGGCTTCCAACCAGCCCAACCTCAATATCAGCCTAAGCAAGCAGCACCTGCACCTACTGGAACAACATTGGAGGATATGTTCAAAGCATTCATGGGATAGACACAACAATTCATGAATCAGACACAGCAGTTCTAGCAGGAGACAAAAGCTTCGGTTCAAGATTTGAGAAACCAAGTAGGACAGCTGGCTACAACTGTGGGGATATTGGAATCCAAAGACTCAGGAAAATTACCATCTCAAACAGTAGTCAACCCAAGGGAGAATGCAAGTGCCATAACTTTGCGGAGAGGGACACAGTTACATACACCACCTACCCCCGTAGGGTTTGAAAGGGAAGTAGCTAAGGAGGAAACAGAAAAATCCAAGGTACAACCTGACCCTCCTAATCAGCTTAAAAACATTCCTCTTCCATTTCCTCCCAGAAATTCTAAAACCACAAAGAAAGATGAAAAAGAAAAAGAAATTCTGGAAACTTTTAGGAAAGTAGAAGTAAACATCCCTCTCCTTGATGCAATCAAACAAGTGCCAAGATATGCAAAATTTTTAAAAGAATTATGCACTAATAAAAGAAAATTGCAAAATGATGAAAGAGTTACTATTGGAGAAAATGTATCTGCTGTCCTTCAAAGAAAAATGCCTCCTAAATGTAAAGATCCAGGAATGTTCACAATTCCATGCAAAATAGGAAACACCAGATTTGAAAATGCCATGCTAGATTTAGGAGCTTCAATTAATGTTATGCCTTTATCTATTTATGCCTCTTTAAATCTAGGTCCTTTGAAAAATACTGGTATGATTATTCAATTGGCAGATCGTACTAACACTTACCCCCGAGGGGTAATTGAAGATGTCTTAGTGCAGGTGAACGAACTAATCTTTCCTGCAGATTTTTACATTGTGGACATGGAAGATGATATATCACCAAACCCTTCCCATATCTTGTTAGGAAGACCATTCCTAAAAATAGCAAGAACCATGATTGATGTGCATAATGGGACCTTGACAATGGAATTCGATGGAGAAAAGATTCAATTTAACATCTATGATGCCATGAGGTACCCTAGTGATATAGGACTGGTTTTTGCTATTGATGTGAGAGATTCCTTAGTGCATAGAGCTTTGGAAAGAATACATAGGGATAGTTTGGAGGTTGTCATCACCAACAGTATGGATATGGACAAGGAAGATGAAGTTGAGTGAACTCAAGAATTGAATGAAATTGTGGCTGCACTACACTCATTGCCGAAATTCTCAGATAAGTCAGCAGTACATTCTATTCAATTACCTGTTACTCATCAAAAGATACTACCATCTGTTGTGCAAGATCCAACCCTGGAATTGAAACAATTACCTGCGCATTTGAAATATACATATTTGGGGACTAATGATACTTTGCCTGTTATTATTGCTAGCAATCTAACTAAGATGCAGGAAGATAAATTGTTGAGAGTTCTAAGGGACCATGTCACAGTTTTTGGTTGGACGATAGCGGATATCAAAGGTATTAGTCCCGCGATGTGCATGCATCGGATATTGTTAGAGGATGGAGCTAAGCCCACGAGGGACGCACAAAGAAGATTGAATCCACCCATAATGGAGGTGGTGAAAAAAGAGGTGCTCAAACTGCTTGATGCCGACATAATCTATCCCATTTCTGATAGTCAATGGGTGAGTCCAGTACAGGTAGTCCCAAAGAAATCTAGAATCACCGTTGTCAAGAACGATGATAATGAGTTGGTGCCCACACGGATGCAAACAGGATGGAGAGTGTGTATTGACTACAGAAAATTAAATGCTGTAACAAGAAAAGATCACTTCCCTCTTCCTTTTATTGATCAAATGTTGGAAAGATTAGCTGGGCACACTTATTTCTGTTTTCTAGATGGTTTTTCAGGATATAACCATTGTGATTGCACCCGAGGACCAAGAAAAGACCACATTCACATGTCCCTTCGGCACATTTGCATACCGACGTATGTCATTTGGACTCTGTAATGCTCCCGATACTTTTCAGAGATGCATGGTAAGCATTTTTTCAGATCTTTTAGAAAACTGCATTGAGGTCTTTATGGATGACTTCACAATACATGGTGATTCTTTGGATGCATGCTTAGATAATTTGAGTCGTGTTTTGGATAGATGCATGGAAACTAATCTTGTTCTAAACTGGGAAAAATGTCATTTTATGGTAGAACAAGGAATAGTACTTGGTCATGTTGTATCATCTAAGGGTCTCGAAGTTGATAAAGCTAATATAGATATTATTTCTACTTTGCCTTACCCCGTCAGTGTGCTGGAGATTCGTTCTTTTCTTGGTCATGCAGGATTCTATCGAAGGTTTATCAAGGAGTTCTCGAAGATTGCATTGCCCTTGTGTAAGTTGCTACAAAAGGATGTGGACTTTCAGTTTAATGATGAGTGCAAGGAAGCTTTTGATATTTTAAAGAAATTGCTGACCTCTGCCCCTGTGATCCAACCACCGAATTGGAAGTTTCCATTTGAAATCATGTGTGACACAAGTAACTATGCAGTAGGGGCTGTGTTGGGACAAAGGATTGACAAAGTTGTTCATGCTATCTACTATGCTTCTAGAACTTTGAATGGAGCTCAAATAAACTATTCCACAACTGAAAAGGAACTTTTATCTGTGGTTTTTGCTTTAGATAAATTTCGATCATATTTGCTTGGCACTAAAGTCATAGTTTATTCTGACCATGCTGCTCTCAGGTATTTGCTAACTAAGAAGGACTCTAAGCCTAAGATTATTAGATGGATTCTCCTTTTGCAAGAATTTGACTTGGAGATCAAAGATAAGAAGGGTGCGGACAACTTGGTAGTGGATCACCTGAGTAGGTTGTCGAGAGAAGAGGATGAACTACCCTTGCGTGATTCCTTCCCAGATGACCAATTACTTTCCATCCATGCTGAAACTCCATGGTATGCAAATCTGGTGAACTATTTGGTAAGTGCATATTTTCCTAAAGAATTTTCCAAATCCCAGAAGGAAAAGCTAAAGAGTGATGCTAGACACTATGTTTGGGATGATCCATACTTATGGAAATTTTGTGCTGACCAGATAATTAGAAGATGTGTGCCAAATAATGAATTCCAATCTATTCTCATTTTTTGCCATTCTCAGGCTTGTGGAGGACATTTTGGTCCCAAAAGAACTGCTAACAAAGTTTTGGAAAGTGGTTTTTATTGGCCGTCACTTTTTAAAGATTCCTATCTGTTTTGTAAAACATGTGATAATTGCCAAAGGACAGGGAATATCTCTCAAAGAAATCAAATGCCCCAAACTCCTATTTTAGTTGTTGAGATTTTTGATGTTTGGGGTATAGATTTTATGGGACCTTTTCCTTCATCCTTTGGGAATGTATATATTCTTTTGTCTATTGATTATGTCTCAAAATGGGTGGAAGCTAAAGCCACTAGGACTGACGATTCTAAAGTTGTTGCAGATTTTGTTAGGACTAACATATTTGTCAGGTTTGGAGCACCACGGGCCATCATTAGTGATCGCGGAACTCACTTTTGTAATAGGGTGTTAGCGGCTTTGTTCAAGAAGTACAATGTTTCGCACAAGGTTTCTACATCCTACCATCCGCAAAGTAATGGCCAAGCTGAGGTGTCCAACTGGGAGATCAAATCCATTTTGGAGAAGGTAGTCAACCCAAGGAGGAAGGATTGGAGTCTGAGATTAGATGATGCACTTTGGGCCTATCGAACGGCATTCAAAACTCCTATTGGGATGTCACCATATCGGATTGTGTTTGGGAAACCCTGCCACTTACCAGTTGAGTTAGAGCATAGGGCTTTTTGGGCAATCAAGCAGTACAACATGAGTTTGGAAGTAGCTGGAGTACACAGGAAGTTGCAGTTATAAGAATTGGAAGAATTAAGGAATGAAGCCTATGAAAGTTCAAAGATTTACAAGGAAAAGACCAAGGCCTTTCATGATAAGCAAATTGTGCGAAAAACCTTTGTTGTGGGACAGAAAGTTTTGTTATATCATTCTCGGCTTATGTTATTTCCAGGTAAATTGAGATCTAGATGGGTTGGTCCTTTTGTTATCACTAATGTGTTTTCTCATGGTGCAGTCGAGATTCATAGTCCAAGTACAGGAAAGATTTTTAAAGTGAATGGACATAGATTGAAACCGTTCTATGAGGGACATCAGGTGGAAAATATTGAGATGGTGGAGCTAGGTGATCCGGTCTATGAAGAATGAGAAGGGAGACGTGATGTCAAGCCAATGACAATAAACAAGGGCAGCTGCTTGGGAGGCAACCCAAGAAATCAGATTTGATTTTTCTATCCCTTTACTATTTAGTTTTTTTTTATTTTGCATATAGTTCTTTCTTCTTTGCATGATTTTCTTACATTGGGGACAATGTCAGGTTTGAGTGTGGGGGGGAAAGAGTTAGGCTTTTTTTATATATATATTTTATTTTTAGTTAGGGATATTTGATCTGCCTTGAAAATTTTTGAAAAAAATGATTTCCATGAGTCTTTTTGCCTATGTGTTTGAAGGTTAAAGTCAAAAATTGAAAATCAATGCTAAAAATTCAAAATCTGTTTGATGCTTAATTGATTAATGATTGAGAAACACTAAGTTATGATCCATAGTAATTGATGTAAATTGAATTTGTGTCTCATGAGTACTTGAACATGTGATATATGCTTAGTTGGCTAAGTTATCTGTGGAGTTGTCTATATGCACTAATCTCATGCTCTAGAACTATTGAACTGCTTATGTTATTTACAGGACCATGTGAAGAAAAATCAGAAAAGTTGAAAATTAAAGAAATTGTCGAGAAAAAAAACACAAGAGAAGTCATGTGGTGGGATGAGATGGACCGTAAAATGCACTCTCCCATAAACACGTGCGAATAAGTGAGATGGAGCATAAAATACACTCACTTACAAAAGAATGATTGAGAAAGGTGGAACGGAGCATAAAATGCATTCACCGGAAACAAAGGGGAAAAATGAAAGAGTCCTGGAGAAAATAATAATAATAAAGCAGGAAAAAATATGTTTTGAGTTTTTGAGTGGTGTGTCGGGTTTTTGTTCCATGGTAACTAAGTTGAGTAAGTGTGTGGGTCATAGACAAGGGCTTATGTGGTTAGAATTTAACTTAATGAAATTCATTGGTGAAGTGACAAGGTGGTTATCTTGATTTGATTGATGAAACGTTGATAATGTTTTTGTGGGTTTACTGTTGATAATCATGATTTGATCTTAAAATCTTTTGACATAATGAATTATTCTGGAAATCAAACTTTTGGTTTACACGAGGACGTGTAAAGGCTAAGTGTGGGGAAATTTGATAAGTACATAATATTCGATGATTATTATTCCTTTATATTTAGTTTATTACATATTTCATGTGGACATGGGCTTAATTACTGTGTTTATTATTTTCAGGATTATTTGGAACAATATATTAAAACGGGACGAATTGGAGTTTAATTTGGGAACAATTGGGTTCACCCAATTCGGCATTTATTGGACCATGCATTCATAAATTGAAGCAGCACTTCTCCTATTCCTATATGGATTTAATATATTCAAATGCAATTAAGGACCACATGAAAAGCAAATTGGAAAAAGGATTCCTAGCAATTCCTAGTGGGTCAAGTCCAAACAAGCAGCTAAAGAGTCCAAGTGCACCACGAATTGGTCCAGCAAAATAAGAGCAGCTCACGAATTGCCCAAGTCATTAATGTTGGGCCCACGAAAAGAAGCAGCCTAGCTTGCAAATGAATTAGCAACCCACGTTAATCAGTAGCTTCTAAAAGGAATAGCATATCACGAAATTGAAGTTCCAATTTGGCAAAGGAAGGCAGCAAGGAATTGAAGACTCAGTCACACGACAGTTGTGGGATTTTTATTTCTAGTAGATTTAGGATTAATATTTATTTTTAAATTGGATTTTATTATGGAAACTAGTTGTAATTGTAATTCCTTTTAGGATTTGGATTCCTAGTTCTTATAGGATTTAGGTCCTTGTCTAGCACTATAAATAGAGGATGATAGTCAAGGTTTTATGCATTCAATCTTCTACCAACTATCATACCTCATTGAAGTGCAGACTTGGAGCATGTCAGGCTAGTTTCTTTATTCAGTTCTAAAGGGAGGTGGAACCTTGTTACAAGTAATTGATTAATTAAGTATTATTATTTATTTCTTCTTGTATGAAATTTCTTCTGATAATCTGTTTTCATTGATTGCATGCTAATTGATCTAATTAATTTGATATGGCTAATTGAGTTAATTTAATCATTATCATATGCTAGATTAAGATTGGTATTACGTTTAATTGATATCTGTCTTCATCACAAGTAGCAAATTAGTGATACTAATTGTGGACAAGCTTTTGTGTATTGCTAAGATTATCAGAAAATAAGTTAAACAAATCGAGCTTATGTGTTTGTTGCTTAGATTTGCCTAATTCTCTATTTTTTAATGCTTCTATCATATTAAATCTAGAGAGCTTGTTCTAGGTTATATGCTAGTTGAATCTGGTGAAGAGTTTGTTTCATACAGTGAACATCTACGGAGAATTTCGGATATAAGAGCTTATTGTTATCTAGGGTTAATAGTTTCATTGAAGGGTAAAGAATAATAACTTGATTAATTGATTGCTGTGCTTGATGAAACTGAACTACAGAACTGAAGCTTTTATATATTTGGTTAATCTCTTTATTTAAATTCTGTTTTTCTTAGTTTAAAACAATTTCAAAAATCCCCCATCTTTATTTTTTGTTAAAATAGTAGAATAAATCTAAAACAAACTTATTCTCTGTGGGATCGATCCTTGCTTACTACTGTGCTAAATGTTTGAATTCGTAAAGTGAAAGTGAGGTTAATTTAGGAGTATAGACGACAGCTTCCAATAGGTTATCATTTTGACTCAAATGAAAGGGTTTGGATTTTTTCAAAGGTTAGACCGTACCATAAATGGCTGCCTACGTACTCCCACAGATAGGAGATCAGGTCTTTCGTAGTTCAGGCTCAAACCTAAAAGTTTGAAAAGGGTTTATTTGGATTTGAGTTTGATTTGATGGGATTTTGATGTTTTTGGGTTTGATATGATGGGATTTTGATGTTTTAAAAGGGTTAGATTTGATAGGATTTTGATGTTTTTGCAAAGGTTAGACCGCACCATAAATGGCTGCCTACATACTCCCACAGATAGGAGATCAGGTCTTTCGTAGTTTAGGCTCAGACCTGAAAAACTAGACTTGATATGTTTTTTTTCTTTTTTTTTATCAAGACATAGTAGTCCAGTTTGAAAGTGAAAGGGGTCTCAGATATAATATCGTTTCACCGAATCGTAATTGATAGATTGTGGGAATTCCTCACCATCCATCTCTTCCAATTTCAAAGCTCCGCCTGATAGGATTGCTTTGACAAGAAAGGGTCCTTCCCAATTTGGGGCAAATTTTCCCTTAGTTGCATCCTGGCCCGGAATAATCTTCTTTAGCACCAAATCATGCTCCTTAAATTCTTGAGGTCGCACCTTCTTGTTATAAGATCGGGACATTCGCTGCTAATAGAGTTGACCGTAGAAGATAGTCTCCGCTCTCTTCTCATCTATCAGGGATAACTGATCGTATCGATCTTGTAGCCATTGGCTTTCTGCTATCTGGGCATCTAGCATCACTCTTAGCGATTCCATCTCCACTTCGACAGGAAGTACAACCTCCATACCATATACCAATGAGTAAGGTGTTGCCCCAGTCGAGGTTCGAGTCGACGTCCGGTATGCGATTAGGGTTAACGGCAACAGATCAGGCCATCCCCAGTGATTTGCTGACATCTTCATCATTATATTCTTGATGTTCTTATTAGCCGTTTCCACCGCGCCGTTCATTTTCGAACGATAAATAACTGAATTGAGGTGTTTGATATTGAACTTACTGCACAGTTCCCTCAGCATCTCGTTATTCAAGTTTTTCACGTTGTCTGATATGATAACCTCGGGTTGTCCATACGACATATGACGTTGTTTCTAATGAAACCAACGATGACCTCCTTGGTGATCTTGGGGAAAGAAGCTGCTTCTACCCACTTGGTAAAGTAGTCAATCATAGTGAAGATAAATCGATGACCGTTACTGGCTTTAGGCTAAACTGGTCCTATCACGTCCATTCCCCACATAGAAAAAGGCCATGGTGCTGTCATGCAATGTAGTTGATTGGGAGGCGAGTGAATAATGTTGGTGTGGATCTGGCATTGTTAGCAACGCTTTACATGATCATTGCAATCCGTTTTGAGAGATATCCAGTAGTGTCATGTCCTCAGAATATTCTTGGCTAGCAGAGCTCCACTCATATGTGCTCTGCATACTCCACCATGTACTTCATTCATAAGTCGCTGGGCTTGATCTTGGTCTAGACATCTCAGAAGGCCTACCCCTGGGTCCCTCATATAGAGAGCATCTCCACTTAGGTAGAAATTCATGGCCATTTTTTGTATTCGCTTGTTCGCGACTTGACTCATCCCTCCAGGGGTTAACTGATCTCGCAAATATTCTTTAATATAGTGGTACCAAGGTGGTGCCGCAGGCGCTATCTCATGTGATATTTCCCCTACATTATTTCCATATGACGATGTATTCTACACAGTGAAAGTGATGACAGGCATTCCCCTTCTTGCTGATAGGTTCACCAATGAAGCTAATGTGGCCAATGCATCGGCAAAATCATTTAGGTTTCGGGGGATATGCAGGAAGGCAATGTCTTCAAATTCCCCTCCCAATCTGAGAACATGTCGATGATAAGGCAGTAGATGCAGTTCCTTGGTGGTATATGCCCCGGTAGACTGTCTGATGGCTAGCTCCGAATCTCCAAACACCTCTAAACATTTTACTCCCATAGACTGAGCCAGCTTCAACCCCACAATGCACCCTTCATACGCTGCAGTATTGTTGGAGTTGTTGAAATGCAACTTGGTTGCCACAGGGTATTGATCTCCCCTAATAGATACCAGGACTGCCCCGGCTCCAGCGCCTTTAGCGTTTGTTGCGCCGTCAAAATACATTTTTCGGAATTGGCCTTGATCCTCCTTATCGATCAGTTGAACAGTCAACACTTCCTCCTCCGAGAAATACATTTCCAAAGGCTCAAAACCCCCTGCAGGTGCAGCCGACAGGTGATCCGCAATCCCTTGCCCTTTAATGGACTTTTGGGTTACATAGATGATGTCAAACTGTTGAAGGATTAACTGCCACTTGGATAAACAGTAGTTCAAAATTGACTTGCTGAAGATGTATTCCAAAGGATCCATCCTCGAGATGAGATAAGTGGTATGGCCGTGGAGGTAATGCTGTAACCTCGTGGCTGCCCAAGCTAATGCACAGCAGGTTCTTTCTATCAGAGTATATTTTTGTTCTCCACTGCTGAAGCGTTTACTAAGATAATATATCGCTCTTTCTTTCCCCATATCATCCTTCTGTCCCAGTAGACAACCCATAGCATTGGAGTTCACCGAGATATACATGAACAACGAAATTCTATCCCTCGAGGGTACCAAAATAAGTGCTTCAATCAACCTCTTCTGGATGGTGTGGAAAGCTTTTCAGCAGTCTTCATTCCATTTTCCTCGAAAAGTTCTTCCTTAACTATTTGAAGATGAGTTCACAGGTTGCTGTCAACTACGATATGAACCGGTTGATGAAGTTTATTCTTCCCAGGAAACCTCAGATTTCCTTTTTAGTCTTTGGCTCAGGCATTTCTATGATGGCTTGGATTTTGGAAGGATCTAACTCAATGCCCCGGTTGCTCACAAGGAATCCTAGCAATTTGCCAGATTTCACACCAAAAGCACGTTTCGTTGGGTTTAACTTCAAATTGAACTTGCGGAGTCGTTCAAATAACTTCCAGAGATGGGTGTAATGGTCATCAGCCTGTCGGGACTTTACGATGATGTCATCCACATACACTTTGATTTCTTTGTGCATCATGTCGTGGAACAAGGTCATCATGGCCCTTTGATAAGTAGCAACAGCATTGGTAAGGCCGAAAGCTAGTTTTCAATAATAGAAGGTTCCCCACGGGGTAATGAAGGCGGTCTTTTCCCTGTCTTCTTCAGCAACCATAATTTGGTGATATCCTACAAAGCAATCAGCAAAAGAATACATCTCGAACTGTGCTGTGCTATCGATTAATACATGGATGAATGGCACTAGGAAATCTTTAAGGCTGGATTTGTTGAGATCTTGATAATCCACACATACCCGCACCTTTCCCCCAGATTTTGGCACTGGGACTACGTTGGACAACCATTCAGGGTACATTGACACCATAATGATTCCCGTTTTGAACTGTTTGATAATTTCTTCTTTGACCTTCAAGCTCCATTTTGGTTTCAACCGTCTCAGTTTTTGCTTGACTGGTTGAACCCTTCTTTAATTGGTAGCCGATGGACAACTATATCGGTGGATAAACCTATCATGTCCTTATGAGACCAGGTAAAAATATCCTTGAATTGGGTTAGGAGTTGGATTAATTCTTTTTCTTGGTTAGAAGGAAGGTTAGTCCCTATCTGTATCTCTTGGATATGGTCAGGGGTTTCAATATTTATGGTGGTGGTTTGATCAAGGTTGGGTTTAGGTTAATCTTCGACCCATGCTTTGATTTCCTCGGGCACCTCGCCATCATCCCCTTCCTCTTGCTAGATTCCCATCAAGTCAAAGTCCAATTCTATATCGAAATCGTAATCATTACTCAAATTTGGCAAGTCCTGGACGTGGCTAGAAATACGCAAATTTGGAAACCTGATACAAAAGCTTGATTGCTAAATATGTATAAGTAGTCATTAATTACAAAAAGATTCATCAGTTCATATGACAACAAGCAATAACAAGCTACAGATGAAATAAAATAGACATAAATATAGATAAAGGTAGAGCTCCCTGTCAGAGGTCACTTCCTTGGTTTTTACCCTTTTCGGACGATCTGTGGGGTGATTGTCCAATTGCTGGTCATGAGATCCTAGGGGAATCGCTGAGATAGACGCGCTACTGGAGTCGTCGTCCTCCAAGATGGACAGAACTAGTTTAGAACTAGTCCCCGGATCCTCATTTGGGATGTTTACATTTCCCCAGTAAAGGACCGGGAGGACGGGTTGATCACTTGACAAAACTGCCCCACTGGACTTCTCCAGGTCCTTTTCAGAAAGGCAAAAACTGCTCATAAATTGCCACTGAATCTCCTCTAGAAACTTCTTGTCTTTGGCCTTCCAGGCCGCATCTTTGAGAGGCTTTTCATTCTCATCCTGCTGACATCCGTTTTGGTTGACTTTAGGAATCAGAAGGTTCGAGATCACGACAGGGATCTTCTTGAATGGTTCTTTAAATTTGGCTTCACCGAGATTTGGCTTGATGTGAATCAATTGATTAACTAGTTTGTGTTTGTGAGGATTTTGGTGTTTGGATCCACCAGAATATCCTAATCCAGCCTTTCCCAATTGCGTGGGTATACGGATTGGATTCTTGATTCCTTGGTCATTTTTCCCCAATCCTCGGCCTAGTCGATGTCCTCGGGACATCATCTCTTGGCCAACTGCCATCACCTCTGGAGATATCCGGAGAATTAAGATCGGGGCCCCCACAGAGTAATATCGCGGATTACTTATTTCGCAGGCTTGAAAACTGGCAAGCTCGACACCTTCATTCACTCCGATCAGGGGCATATCTCCCAGATCATGAACAAGATAATCAAGTTCTGCACTGACAGTCACCAGATTGCCGTTGATGATATATTTTAATTGTTGATGAAGAGTTGAAGGAACGGCGCCAGCCATATGGATCCATGGTCGTCCTAACAACAGATTATACCCGGTAGTGATCTTCGGGATTTGGAAAGGTATGTTGAAAGTGAAAGGGCCAATTTCCACAGGAAGTTCAATCTTTCCCACTATATCCCTTATTGATCCGTCAAAAGCTCGTACCACCACATAGCTTTCCCAAATTCGGTTTGGGTTAATCTTCATCTTTTCCAGAGTATCCTGCGAACAGATGTTTAAGGACGATCCTCCATCGATTAGCATGCCATCTACCATATATCCTGATGAAACGACAGCGATATGCAATGGTTTGTGATGCCCAGTTCCCTCAGCTGGTATATCATCGTCAGTGAATGATATCACATTGCTGTCCAGTACATGGCTGATCAGGTGTTGAAATTTCTCAGTATCGATAGTCTTGGGTAAATTTGCTTCCTCCAATACTTGGATCAGAATTTGACGATGGTCGTCAAAATCTAAAACCAAATCCAGGATGGAGATTTGAGGGGGTTCAGCTTCCAATTGCCTCACCGTCCTTGCTTCGCCATGCCCCATCTTATGGAGGAAATCTGCGATCTTTCCGGTTGATACCTTCCCCAAGCCCCGAGAGGTAACATAGATTCTCCTAAGGTATGATGGCGGTACAGTCAGGTGCCAACCTTATACCTTCTCCATAATTCCATGGTACCTTCTTCAGGCTGAGAATCGGGAGTTGCGGCCAAGGAGCTAACAATAATGGTTTCGGCGCTGGTATCTCGAGAGTGGCTTTATTTCTCTGCTCAGATATTCCTTTGATGGTTATGGGTCCACTAGATGTTCCTTCTATGCAAAGGATAACCACTACCATACCCTCCAAATTCCTCGGTCCTCGAGGGTAATTCATCTCTTCCTCGCAGAACACCTCAGCTCTGAATCCACTTTTTGGAAGAAAATAAGTTTCTTGAAATTTTTCATCTCGAATCCTATTCCCACGAAAAGAACGCTGAAGTTGAAAAAACACCTAATCTTTCGAATTCTTATTGCGAAGTCCAGCTCTCCTGACTCAATCAAATTCTAGATTAAATGTCGCAGGGTCCAACATTCCTCCGTGGCATGTCCAGGAGCATTCGAATGGTAGAGGCAGGATCTTGAAGGGTCAAAACACTTTGATCACGGATCTAGGGGTGTCAGAAATTCATGATCCTCCCTTCCTCAATCTGGGTGCAGAGAATTTCCTCCTTGGATTACTTCAACAGGGCAAATTTCTGTTTGGCGGTAAAATCTCGTCGTCTCTGCAATCTAGCTTCTCGGGCCATCTTTCGGTCCATTTGGTCTGCTCTTGGCAGCGAATTCGATCCCTTCTGGAGGTTAAAACATCTTGGACAGCTATGGGGTCAGTTGGCTTTGAAAGGACCTGGTCAATTAGTTGTCAGGTCAGTTGGTGTTGGTATACAACCAGTTCTTCCAACTGATCCACTTGCGCCTTGATTGAAGCCAAGTCTTGTTCTAGCCCATACTTTTCTTCAAGATATCCCCAAATCGCAGGGTCACGTGCAGAGGGCAACTCTCCCATCTTCCTTAGGTATTTGCAGTTTTCCCCGCTTTCGGCACTGATCATATTGACTCCTTCCTCCGTATGCTGAGGTAGAGGGTTGTTGTTGACATTTGGCTGCTCGAGCATTTTGACTATAATCTCCCAGTTGTCAATCAAGTTTTGAATTTTGTGCTTCAACATCCAACATTCTTGAGTATCATGTCCCGGCGAGTTGGAATGGTAGGCACATTTCTTGTTGGAATCGAATTGCCTTCAGTTTGGATCAGAAGGTGGAGCAAGCTCAACGATCTTCTTCTAGGCGATTAGTAGTGCTAATATATTCTCCAAGGAGTCTCCCAAAGGAGTGAATATCCTTCTTTGCTTGTTTTCCCCAACTTTTGCTGCTGTTGAGCATCGAAAATTCGCTAGATGAGAGTTCTGCCTCTGAATAGGCGAGTTAGGGCACTTGTTAGCAGCTTATCCCTGTAACATTAAAGAGACATATTCTTCCTTCCTCTTCAACACTCTTTTAGGAGCACTGGCATAATTTCCCGATTGTATATGCTCTGCCACGGCTTCCAAAGAAGTGAGGTCCTTAATTTTTCCAGACTTCAAACCTATTTTTGCCATTTTCCCCTGTTTTATCATTTCGGAGAAGGATTTTCCTAACCCGGCGAGGACTCTCTCATAGAAAGGGGCTTCTTGTATATCAATGAAGGTTGTCATCATCTCACCCTCATCCATT
This sequence comes from Panax stipuleanatus, assembly GCA_020205555.1. Classification (NCBI taxonomy): domain Eukaryota; kingdom Viridiplantae; phylum Streptophyta; class Magnoliopsida; order Apiales; family Araliaceae; genus Panax; species Panax stipuleanatus. The sequence goes on from CM035123.1 coordinate 90,429,263, forward strand.
GGTGGGTTGACTTAGGCCGCCATTCGCCTCCACCGCTGCGCGTATTCTCTAAACAATTCATTGCCCAACTTTTTGACTTTGGTAACCTGATAGTGATCAGGTGCCATCTGGGATTGGAAACTGTATTGGTTGAGGAAAGCATGGGCCAAATCTTCCCAACCGCTGACTTTGGAATTGTCTATCCGCGCGTACCACGTTCGGGCTTCACCGGTAAGGCTCTTCTGAAACAGTTGCATCCGGAGGTTTTCGTCCTCGACGTAAGTTCCAGGTTCACCTATGTAGACTTTCAAGTGAGTGTATGGATCTCCCAATCCTTTATATTTCTCAAACTCGAGGACTTGAAACTTATCTGGGTACGTCGCCTTTGGGAATATACATAGATCAAATAATTTACGCCCCCGTAGGATTCGGTCCCTTTCATAAACAGGATAGCATCCTCCATTTGTCTAACTTTCTTCCTAATGTCTCCAGTGTCTTTGTCCTCCCGAAGGTCTATGATTTCCCGTGTCGTCTTCTGGATCGGGGCCTCCTTGGTTACTTCAACATCGAGGGGAGATATGGGTGTGGACATTTGGGTATCACCTTCCTTCTCGGGTATTTTCATGTCTCCTTGCACAGAGGATTCAGATGGACTCTTGTGCTTAGATTCCAGAGATACTTTGCACTGTTCTTTTAACAGGATTGTCATCTCGGCCATTTGCTTCTTAAACTCCTCGAATTAATCTCGAGATACCGGGGTATGTTCAGATGAACTTCTTGCAGCCATCTTGAACGGTGGTGAGCAGGACTTCTTGACTCGAAATCGGGTTCTAGGACCAATCTGCACAAAACTGATATCTAGTCTCTTTGATCCCCAGCGGAGTCGCCACCTGTCGACGCCGGGAAGAAAAATGAGTCTTTTTCCTTTTTGTTGAAGGAGAGGCCTTCTATTTCTGGGTTTTTGTTTCCCTTCCTCTCTTATCCGGGGAGGGGGGGTAAGAGAAAGATGCCCATATTCCCTAATTTAATGTTATTCTACCCTTTCGCTTTCGCTATGTCTTTGGGCATTCTGTTTTAAAGGGTGAATGTTTAGGAAATTGGTACCAACATAAGTGTCGACGATTTGAAAAGATTGATTTAATTTTGATGATTGGACCAAATGAGACAAAGCCGCCAGTTGGTATTTTGGAAATGGATGTACCAACTCATCCGAGTTTTAATAGTTTTTCCCAAAATGGTCCAATGCGTGACTCTAAAGATTGGTCTTGAAACCTGAAATTCGTGGAATCCGAGGGCTAGGTTAAGCGAGGGGGGGGGGGAAGGTGTTAGGTACCCCCCGACTCCAGTGCAAGCACGGTACCACATCTTATTGATTTTCTATGCATAAAGTGTGTACGTATGTGTGTGTGTTTTATTTTGAAAGCTTTATTAGTTTTTCTAAGTCTGTATTTTGGGTGACTTGAAAGTAGTGCTGTACCTCTTTTGCCCCTAGTTACAAAGGATTTAATTTGATAAAAAGTTCATTTTTAACAAGATATAGGAATTAAAATTGAAGTTTTAGAAAGTAAGATTTTCAAATCCTTTACCCGACTAAGAATCGAGGACTTCGATACTTCCTTTTAGTCTTTACGTTTATTACGTGATCTACCCCGAATCGCTTTATTCTTCATCAAAAGCTCTTTGTGGTTTTATTAGAAATCATTTTGATGATATGCATGTAAAAGCGTTAAAAAGGAGTCGGATCATCATCGGGCATATAAGCCATCTCGATGAACCGAGCTCCCGCAATCAAGGTTTTCACTATTACAGGATCTTGAAATCGACTTCTCGGGACTAACCCCTCGATCTCGTTTTTAAGATCCAAATATTACATATACAACGGTATTTACGCTATTACAACATTACAACATAAAAACCGGTCCATCGTGGGAATCAAGTCGGATCCATTCGGGGATCTCAACATTGGGATTCCTAGGCTCACATCATTTATACGGAATTGAATATATACAATTTCCTCGTCTTTGATATTAAGTGATTTCATCGGTTGAAATCACTGTTTTAAGCCATTTCAGACCCCTTTCGCCTCTAAATATAAATTTAGGGTTATACGGGGTAACCGGGACCGTTTAAAGCAAAATATCCAGTAGATCTACCATGAATCTAAGCCGTTCTAGCCCATGGGTTAAAGCTTCATGCTTAATAACCTCTCAAAGGCTAGATTTGGCTTAGGTCTCGGTTGATCTAGCCTCCGTCATTGATTTTCAATGTACTAAGCACTATATATCCGATGGAAACGTAAAGTCTACCAACTATTACACAATATGCTTGAAATACAACAAGTTTAACTATATTCAAACTAAATAACGCATTAATCTAGTATTTGAACAACATTTACAAAGAAACGAAGCTAGAAAGTGTGTTATTTCACATTGAGAGACGCTGTGACCAAGCATTTAACTCCCGGGATGAACTTAGAACACTATCGGGGCTTTAAGTAGATGCTAGATGAGATGATTAAGCTTCAAGTTCCTCTTCTTGAGTTCCGCCCGAGCCTTTCTCACTCTAGAATGCCTATTCTCCCTTTAAAATATATATCTCTCTCTTCTAAAATAAACTAGTGTGGGTGTTTTAACCTGCCGAAGGTAGCCGCATATGTGGTTGCGGCCAGCCACAGATGTGGTTGTGGCTAGGCTAGGTGGGCCCCATAATCTTGGCAGCTGGTCCTTCGGTCCTAGTTCGGCAGGAGTTGACGTCCGCCGCTGGACCTTTCGGATAGTCTTTAATGAACGTAGCGGGATAAGATCTAGCCTGACCACATTAGGGTTCGGGAAGTCCATGTTCATAGCCGAGATATATCCTCCAGGTCCCAGTATTAGTTAGCCGGCTTATCTTTGCTGGCACATCGTTCGAAATTTACTGAAGGTGGTTTTCGGTGATCACTGTCTCAGCTCGTCAATCTTTGCTCGGTTCGCGATAGGTTCAGACATCATTATTCTTCTGCATCACTCTCGGGGTTGTCTCTGAGATGATATGGCTCTTTTTCCCTACCTTGGGGTTGTCGCTGAAGTAAAATTATGATTTTTCCCTTCTGCAAGGTTAGTACAAAGAAAGTGAAATTTCGAGTGTCTACACTTATGACCCTCAGAAGTTCTTTTCATTCTTGCTATTCATTCTTGATTCAAAAGCTGAGTTTACTTTACTCAGAAGTCTTTGATTCACTCGCATGCTATGTTATTGTTATATTGTTATACTTATGGGCAATCGTGCTCACTCTTGCATAATAACATTGCAGTTAAGAACAAACGGTATGACGAGCCTTCTACTAACAAAGGCAAAGGAAAGATTAATAAGTGATTAAAGACTTGTTATTTGTTTGAATTATTTATTCTAAGACTTGATGTTGTTTAGGAATTAAGACTTATGTATTTGTTTATGTTTTCGCACAGAGATTTAAGGTTAAGTATGACCTGGGTTTATTTATGGATTTTATTTTAGATGTTATAACCCCATAAGGGGAGATGATGGAATTATTTCTATCTATTTCATGGTTGCATTTATTCTGGGTAGATAGATATATGATATTTGTACAGTGAACACCAAATCCCGTGGAAATTGAAGTACCCGAATTTGGGGGTGTCACATTTGTTCCTACAGTAAGAATTTACTTTTATTTTGGTAAGCAGACTTGCTTGGGTCCCACTCTGTTAGTTTTCTTGGGGACCAAAATCTATTTGACTTTAGGTCTATAGTACAAAGGGTTATAATAGCATGTTGTAGCCTTGTGTCCATATTTATCACATACAAAACATCTAGTATAATGCGTGCTTGTGTGTGTGTGTGTGTGTGTGTGTGTGTGTGGATTCTTTTTTTATTTAGACGTATATGGATACTTGGTAGCTCTTTCGTTATGCTGATTCTTCTTTTTCCATGCTGCTTTGTGATTCAGGGATTTTGTAGAGTGAACCTCAACTCTACGATTCTTTCCTGGTTGGTTCGTGGAGCCGGTTTTATTTGACTCCAAGATCCTTCGAGGTTGGAAAGTAATAGTTGATTTACTCTTGATTTTTTGAATCCCAGGCCAACATGAGATCCGTTATGTCTAGGGACATTACTTTGATCAGAATAACAAGGATGCATTGGCTCTTCACTCTGTGTGGATTTCACAAATGTAATGTTTCTATTGAGATTTAAAGCACTACTAATATTAGTTTCCAATGATTTTTCCACATGTGGTTCTGAGGTAGACTCACCAAAACCTAGACCTGATTTGTCAGATGAAATTCTCTGACTAGAGATCAAGGAGTCTATAGATGAAGAAGACTTATTCCACATTAGGATTGTCTTTTCTAGCTCTTCAATCTTAGACGTTAGATTTAACTCACTTTGTGCACTGAGTTCATTGGTCTGTCTTAAACTTTTATTTTTAGCTTCAAGATCAGAGAGAGAGGAAGTGCTGAGTAGAGCTGTCTCCAGTTTTACTTGAACTTTCTCTCTCTTTTTGAAGAAGAGAATAATCTTTTGACAGAACTCTGAACCATTTCATGTATTGATGTAGATAAGAAGTTATATCATGTAATGTAGTTCTTAAATCATCAATATCCACATTAGGAGAGTTGAAATCAAATACCTCATCAATGCTTATTTCATGATGGTTAGTGCTATTCTTGTTTTTGACTTCTTTGGCCATCAGACATTGGTTGGCTATTTGAGTTTCTTCATCTTCTCCTGACTTAGAGTTTATATCATTGTTTGTGTCACTCCATGATCCTCCAGCTATAATTCCTTTGTCTTTCTTCTGAAACTTCTTGTAGCCTTTGAATTCCTTCTTTGGGTTTGATTTCCTCTTCAACTCTTCTCTAAGAGGTTTGTTACAATTTGAAATGAAGTGGCATGGCTTCTTTCAATTGTATCATAGGTCATTGTTCTGCTCCTGATTGCTGTTGTTATTGAATCTTTTAGGTCTGCTGCTTCTACCTTTACGCATGAACCTTTTGAGTCTTCTGACAAGCATAGCAATATCTTCATCATCGTCTTCTTCAGAGTCAAATTCATTCTCAACTCGAGCTTTGGAGGTGGCTTCTGTTGCCTTGAGAGCAACTCCTTTGTCCTTCTTTCTTCCTTCTGATTGAGTTTCTGCTCGTTGAGTCAGCTCTAGTTCATAGGTGAGAAGGTTGCCATAAAGCTATTGTACTATCATCTCATGGAGGTTCTTTGATTCTCTAATGGCAGTGGTTTTTGTATCCCACTTTCTTGGTAAAGCCCTCATGAACTTGATTATAAGATCTTTGTTTGGATAGATCTTTCTGAAGGCTCGGAGAGAGTTGAGCAGTATATTGAATCTTTCATAAGTGGAAGTAATGTTCTCTCCTGGTGCGTGAGTGAACATTTCATACTGTTGAATAAGTAGAGATTTCTTTTTCTCTCTAACTTCTTCAGTTCCTTCATGCATGATGAGTAATGCTTCCCAGACTTCCTTTGCAGTTTTACTGTTGACCACGTTCTTGAACAGATCGTCTTCTAAGGACTGGAATAGAATGTTCTTAGCCTTCTTGTCCAGTTGGACAGCTTTCCTCTCATTGTCAGTCCATTCTAATTTTATCTTAATCTGTATTCAGTTTAGATCTTCAGGAGTTGGTGCAAACTTTGTAGGAATGTAGGTCCCACTCATTACAGTTTCAAATAGATCATCATCAATTGAATCTAGATAAGCTTGCATTCAAACTTTCCAGTTAGAAAATTTATCTTTGTTGCACATTGGCGGCTTGCTGCCTCCACCGAGCTTAGACTCGCTTATAATGTGTGCCATTGATCTACTCAAGCTTTGTAGGCTTTAGTTGAGAGAACCTGCTCTGATACCAATTGTTAGTTCCCATAGGCATAATAGTTATCTAGAAGGGGGGGTTGAATAGATATTTTAAAACTTTTGCTTTTCAAAAATAACTTATCAGATTTGTTAATTAAATAAATAATTAACCACAGCGTAATATATGATTTGGTTGTTCCCCTTAAGATAAAATCAAGTTTATAGTTCGAATAACAATTATGGTAGTGTCGACGTCGGGTAAAAAAAATCCGTGGGTCGGGTCATAACCCGGATCTTTTTATCTCTTCCTAAGTTTCCTCTACCCTAACTCTTTTTTTTGCAAAAAATGGTTTTGAAGGGTTTTTTAGGAAAAGGCCAACATGTATCATGTCGACGATTTGAACGTTTACCAGAGTCGCTAGTTGGTAGATTTGAAAATGGTTGTACCAACTCAACCGAGTTTTATTTTGAAAAGAGGCCCAATTGCTGGACACTGTCGAAACTTGATCTTTGAAAATAAAGTTTTGAGCTTAATGGCTTGGTTAAGTGTGGGAAAGGTGTTAGGCACCCCCACAACTCCTGTGTAAACACGGTACCGCATCATTTCAATATTTCCCTTTTGAAACTGGAATGCGTGAGTGAATGCTGCTTGAAAATTGGGCCTATGATTGATTGATTTGAAAGCTTTTTCAAGCTTCGTTGAACCTATATACGAAGGGTTTGATTTGATTTTGCAAAAGTTTTTGATTTGATTTGTAAAAGCATTTGATTTGATTTGCAAAAGTATTTAAAATGATATTTGAAAGCGGTTTTCAAACCCTTACGCTAACATAGGAATTGAAGCATATCGATACTTTTAATTTTTATCTTTATAGCCTGAAGGCTGCATTTGAATGGTGATTTGTCGGGCTGCGAAGCATCCTCGACCACAAAAATAAAAACAAGTGTCGGTCTCCTCATGGGAATGAAAACCATCAGAGGGACTCTGACACGACAATCCATATTTTTTTCACTATGTTGAGACCTAAAATCCGGATAACCATTTTAATGTCTTTGTATGTACATTTCTACAAAAAAAATCGGCAGGGTACATTTGTAAAGTGGAGTTTGTCCACCATGAGAATCAGATTCTGATCAGTTTGATCATGAATCCCACGAATCCTAGGCTCATATATGAGTAGCCAAAAACCTGCATAACTCAAATTTGTACAGAAACAGATAAATATCCCAATGTTTTCAGAACCGAGGATTCATTCAGTAAATCCAGGTTCGCACGCCCGAAGCGTCTCGTTCCCACTAGATAGCGATCTAAGGGCTGCGAGGTTGCTTTTGAACAGAAACTATAAGAAAAGGCTATATTTAAAGAAATCTCAGTCATTCTAACTTCCCGGTTCGTTCTGTACCCATTTTGAACCGTTTGAAAGCTAGATTTGGCGAGATTTAAATAAATCTAGTTCGCCCGCAGATATATCAGTGTCGATTCATATAAAATGAATATTAAAAGCAGCAATTTAATGAAAAGCAATTAAAGCAATATATACAGTTATATATGCAAAAAGCTGTAAAGGGCGATGGGTTTTCACGCCGGTACCCGGACTGAAATTGAAATATATAAATATATATATATATATATATATATATATATTGACAGAAACGTAATCAACCAAGACTGGGAAGAGAATCCAGTGGTGGTAAAGGCTGCTTATATATGCATATTTATATATATAAAAGCAGTAAAAAGGCCACAGAATAATCCAGGCTGAACAAAAATGTAAATGTACAAGAAAGTAGTCAAACAGGGACTGGGAAGATAACCCAATAATGGTGAAGGGTGCAAAAGTAGTATAAAGGCCACAGAATGATCCATGCCGAACTGAAATGTAAATGTACAGAAATATAGTCAACCAGGGACTGGGAAGATAACCCCGTAATGGTGAAGTGTGCAAAAACAGTATAAAGGGCGATGGATTTTCACGCCGATGCTCGGACTGGAATTAATATATATATATATATATATATATATATATATATATATATATATATATATATATATATATATATATATATTGACAGAAAAGTAGTCAACCAAGACTGGGAAGAGAACCCAGTGGTGGTGAAAGCTGCTTATAAATGCAAAAATATATATAAAAGTAGTAAACTACCTCAGATTTGACATCCGGGCTAGATAGAATTGAAAAAGTAATGTATATATAGTTAAATAAACACAAAAAATCCAAACCCAAACTGGGAAGATAACCCAGTCCGGCAAAGTTGCTAATAACAAAGATGCAAGTATGCCGAAGCTGCTAGAAGTGACAGATCGTCAATCCGAGTTGTAGAAATACCAGAAGTTGAGTTTATGTACAAAAATGTACAAAAAGTTAATGAAAACGGCCACGAAACTGAGTTTCGGGCAATATTTAGAAAATAAAACTTAACGTGCAAGTGTATAAAAGTACGAAGAAGTAGTATTGACTTGCTGATCGTAAAAATACTTACAATGGACTGCTACACAGGCTTTTGCTAAAAAGTAGGCTCAAAATGTTCAAATATACCTGTTATTTTTTGATATGTGGTAGTATGTGGGTATATTTATGTGTTAGAGTAAAAATATTTGGGTTTGGAAGAGATGAAAAAGTCAGAAAATCAAACGGGCAAAGGTTCAGAGCGATTTCTTTTATTTGAAATGAGGGTGGGTCATATATATAGACCAAAAAGTCTCAGCTCTACCTGCTGCTACCACAGGCAGAGGTGCGGCTCCCCTAGTGGGGCCCACTAGTCCGGTTGAGTCATCTCAAAGTACGTGCACTCCGAGCAACGCGAGGTTGAAGTCGAAACTTTTCTAACTTTTGATCGGAGCGACCGTTTGAGGCTTGCTATACCTTTTCGAAAGGCCCTCGTCGAGAGTGTCACAATGACATGGGATAAAACATTTTCCAGGTCCAAGAAGACAGGTTCATTACCAGGTCTTTGATTTCCTGCCGTTTGTTCGTTGAGCTGTCTTGCATTGTTTGCACTCGGGATCGTCGTTATGGTTTGTTCTGACCTTAGTGGAGTCAATTCAACTTGATTTTGACCAAATCGGCTTAGGGTCAATAAAATGACCGTTTTACTCCTCCCGGGGTTTCTTTTAGTGTCGGCATGGCCTCTGGTTTACTTCCGGGAGTTGTTTCCAAGACTTTGATCCCATTTGAGTCTATTTGTCCTTAGTGTTATCTCTGAGACTGACGTGGTCATTCTAGGTTTTCTCATGGAGATATTGTGGAGATTTAGATTTGTTCCTGCAGTTGACCTGACTTCCCGGGTTGAGGACCTGGGATGACCTGTACTTCCCGGGTTAAGACCGGGGCTGATCTGTACCTCCCGGGTTGAGACCGGGGATGTGTTGACATCCCAATATTGGTGATGGGGCTGTGGTTGTCCCGGTATTGGTGATCGGGGTTGATTTGACATCCTGATATTGAGATCGAGGTTGATATGATGACCCGATTGGAGATTGGGGTTGATTTGATGGCTCGATATTGAGATTGGGGTTGATCTGACGGTCTGATTGTAGATCGGAGTTGAGTTAATGGCCCGATATTGAGATCGGGGTTGATCTGACGGTTTGATTAGAGATCGGAGTTGATTTGATGGCCCAATTTTGAGATCAGGGTTGATCTGATGGTCCGATTGGAGATCAGAGTTGATTTGATGGCCCAATTTTGAGATCAGGGTTGATCTGACGGTCTGATTATAGATCGGAGTTGATTTAATGGTCCGATATTGAGATCGGGGTTGATCTGACGGTCCGATTGGAGATCGAAGTTGATTTGATGACCCGATATTGAGATCGGGGTTGATCTGACGATCCGATTGGAGATTGAAGTTGATTTGATGACCCGATATTGAGATCGGGGTTGATCTGACGGTCTGATTGGAGATCGAAGTTAATTTGATGACCCGATATTGAGATCGGGGTTGATCTGACGGTCCGATTGGAGATCGGAGTTGATTTGATGGCCCGATATTGAGATCGGGGTTGATCTGATGGTCCGATTGGAGATTGGAGTTAATTTGATGGCCCGATATTGAGATCGAGTTTGATCTGACGGTTTTGCCCTCCTGCAGGGTTAATATTGGGGAAAGAAAATTTCGAGTGTCTATAGATGCCCCTCTTTATCATGTTCATACAATGTAATGGAATGAACAGGATAAAGATTGCTAGACACTTGAAATACAAAGGCAAAAAGGATGCAATGCCGAATATGGTATGCAAGGAAAATTCGATACCTTTGAAGCGATAGGGTTATCACTGATGGATTGCATTAGTTTTTGCTGGGGATGATGTTAATAGGCTACCACGAACTATTTTTCATCATTTTTGACTGGGGATGACGATACTCACGATAGCCTAGGGCTGTCATCGTCAGATGACTGCTGGTAGAGGAAACACTGACGCGTTTGTCAGAGATGAGCTATCACAGATTCTTCTCGTCTCGTTCTGCTGGGGATGCCATTCTCTGCTATAGCTTCATTGATTAGATGGGGATGATATTACGGATACTACCTGGGTTTGAGACCAACGATTTCCCCAATTTGTCGATACTATCAGGGGGCGATTTTCTCTTGGCTGATGCCGTTGTACCTTTCTGAAGGCTCCTTCGCTGGGGATACTTCTCGATTACCAAGTTTCCACAAGGGATGCTTCCGATGCCTACCCTGATCATAGTTTACATCGGCACTTTGCAATAGGCAGTTGAATTACCAATTCTTCTTGGTACTCCTTTCGAGGATGTGTATAACAGATTCCATCATTGGCAATGGATTACTATATTGCTTCCGTCACCGGATCACTCCCGATATTTCGCGAAGGTCGCGCCAATGGCTAAAACATCGCTGGGGTTGAACCAAAGGTTGAACTGAACTCGATCTGTACCCGACGCTTCGTTGGGGCTGAACCAACGGCTGAATTGAACTTGGTCTGTACCTAAACTTCGCTGGGGCTGAACCAACGGCTGAATTAAACTCGGTCTGTACCCGACGCTTCACTGGGGCTGAACCAACAACTGAATTAAACTCGGTCTATACCCGATACTTCGCTGGGGCTGAACCAACGGCTGAATTGAACTCGGTCTGTACCCAATACTTCGTTGAGACTGAACCAACGGCTGAATTGAACTCGGTCTGTACCCAATACTTTACTGGGGCTGAACCAACGGCTTAATTGAACTTGGTCTGTACCCGATACTTTGCTAGGGCTGAACCAACGTCTAAATTGAACTTCGTCTGTACCTGACGCTTCGCTGGGGCTGAACCAACTGCTGAATTAAACTCGGTCTATACCTGATACTTCGCTGGGGCTGAACAAATGTCTAAATTAAACTCGGTCTGTACCCGATACTTCACTGCGGCTGAACCAACGGCTGAATTGAACTCGATCTTTACCCGATACTTCACTGGGGCTGAACCAACGTCTGAATTAAACTCGATCTGTACCCGATGCTTCACTGAGGCTGAACCAACAGCTGAATTAAACTCAGTATGTATCCGATACTTCCCTGGGGCTGAACCAACGGCTGAATTGAACTCGATCTATACCCGATACTTCGCTGGGGCTGAACCAACGTCTGAATTGAACTCGGTTTGTACCCGACGCTTCGCTGCGACTGAACCAACGGCTGAATTGAACTTGGTCTGTACCCAATACTTCGCTGGGGCTGAACCAATGGTTGAATTAATCTCGATCTGTACCCAATACTTCGCTGGGGCTGAACTAACGGTTGAATTAAACTCAGTCTGTACTCAATACTTCGCTGGGGCTGAACCAACAGCTGAATTGAACTCAGTCTGTACCCGATACTTCGTTGGGGCTGAACCAACGTCTGAATTGAACTCGGTCTGTCCCCGACGCTTTGCTGGGCCTGAACCAACGACTGAATTGAACTCAATCTGTACCCGATACTTCGCTGGGGTTGAACCAACGGCTGAATTGAACTCGGTCTATACCCAATACTTCACTAGGGCTGACCCAACAGCTACATTGAACTCGGTCTGTACCCGACGCTTTAAAAGTGGCAGTTTTCAACAATTTTGCCCAGTTTTCGCGCAATTTTTTTGCAATTTGCATTATTGATCCTCAGTTATTACTTCGGGAAGAATACCAAGGGTTTTCAGAAAGTTTCCCTTTCTGTCAGGATTACGCTGCTTAAATGCAGGTTCAGGACAAACCGCTCAATTGCGTAGCAATTTTTCTTTAGATTTGACTTGGCAGCACATAGAAACTTCGTTTCAACCCGAACCGAACCTAGCCCGGGGAAGTGGGACCCACCCTGGGGAGCCGCAAGTGGAGGTACAGCAGCCGCAGGTGGGCCCGCTTCAACCTGGGCTTTATATTGGGCTGCGGGATTTCATTTTTTCAAAGTTCTAATTTGAGTTCCAAATGAATTTCTATTTTTTTTTTCAGATCTAAGGAGCTTGGACAACTATTTTTTGATTCCGTCAATTCCTACGCGTTCAGCGCAGCGCAGGTAACGTGTTACATCCTTTTTTTTGCAAGTTTTAACCGTTAAAGGCATGTGAACCACGTAGGGGGCCTTTAGACATAATGTATGAAAAATGTATGCCTATATGACCTGTTAAAAATTTTCTGACTACATATGTATGCATATCTTACTGTAATGCATGTTTGGATGTAAGAAAATTTAGATTCTAAGACAGTCAATTTTTGCTCTTTTTGGTCAGTTTACTCATCCTTTTTGAGGCCTAGTGAGCCTAGATTTTTAACTAAAAAATGTCCATAATAATTTGGCTACCATGTGAGGTTATTTTTGATTTTATTTCATAAATATGAAATGTTCTTATTTTTGGGAATGTGTGCTACTGAATGGCCACTTAGGCATGCCTGTGTGCATGCGGACAGTCCATTTTATAAAGGAGACTCTAGAGAAATTTTTTCAAAACCCGAGCGTTTAATAAATATGCAATTTTGACTCTACTGGGGATTTTTGACTGACCCATGCACATTTTTAGGTCTTATCTTTTGAAAAACACGCAGTTTTGACTTTACGAGGTATTTTTAACTGACCCATGCATGTTTTAGGACTTAGAAATACCTAGAGTACTGTTTTAAAGTAATAAGCGACAGGTTTCAGGCTTACCACACCCTTTCTGAGGTGATTTGGAGACTTTGTATAGGTGATGGACTGTGATAGACCCGGCAGTGCTAGCAGGGTAGTCTCAAGCATTAGACGGAGGCGAGCTTCTAATGTTCCTCAGCCACGTCTGGCTAGACCTCCTCGCAGATTGGCAGAGTCGGTGATTCGTCCAGCTCAAGATGAACCACCGATTGACATTAACGATAAACAGGCTGCATTTGCTACTCCAGCTCCAACTCAGGCTCCACGTGTGGAGGTTCCAGGCATTGTTGTGCCTAACCAGGAGCTGCTAGGCGACTTGAGTCGCCATCCTTCGAGTTATCTCCACGCCAATGAGGTGACTTGAAGTTTTTCTCTTCTTGGATTCTTTTCTTTATTTTTCCATTCTCGGGGCATAGGTTTTTGACTTGGGTTGGTTTTTGATGCAGGTTCCCGGCTTTATGCAGTCTCGAGGGAACTAGTTCAACGTGTATTCCCTATATCATACTTTGCACATAGATTACAGGGATATCGTTGATGGCTGGGTGTTCCAGGCTTTCTTCTCTATTCTTCCTCGTCGTTGCCCCTGGGGGTATATGAGGGCTTTGTCTGAGTGCTGGTTCCACCAGACTCAGTCCCTTCATCTGCTGGACTGCGAGGTGATGATGATCCCTATAGACTGGAGGTTCATCACCGGCATTGAGTTTGAGGGTGAGCTAGTGCCTGTCGTGGATGACATCACTCCTACTGTCGTTAGGTCCCTACTGGGAGTTCCTTTGTCGGCACTCAAGGGTCGATCGGTCCGGTCTGGTCCCTTGAGTATAGATGCCCAGAATGGGATTTTGCTGGAGCCTCCACCTGATGATTGGAGGGTTAGGGATCGCATTCTGAGGCGACTATTCCTGGTGATCATCAGGGGCTGTTTTATGGCGGACAACTCATCTACTGTGTCCTTCACCCTGGTTAGTGCTACCTGGCATGTAGAGCGCCTTAGTGATTTTGATTGGGGTTCCTACACCTTTGCCTATTTTCTCCGGGGCATGCGCATGCTTTCAGAGGGTTCGACGGAGGCTTGGTTAGGATTTTACCCATTTCTGCTGGTGAGTACATCTTTTTTGTACGTACCTTTTTGATTTCAGCATTTATATTTGTCAGTCTTGATCACTGAGGACTTTTGATATTGATATGGCCAGTTCTGTGCATTTGAGAGGCTTCCTTGCCTACGGCCCGCCACCGCTTTAGGTCTGGAGACCTATCCTCGAGGACTGCACTGGCATCACTCGACTTTGACGAAGGTCCCTGTTACAGAGGGATTTACTCATGCTCGCCTATAATTGGAGCTTTTGACGGCAGGATCGATCTCTTGGGTGCCATATACCTCTGAGTTTTTGACCGTCAGATTTGAGGGAGGCTTCCCCACTGCTCGAGAGTTTGCATTGTCGACGCGCAGAGTCCCTATTTTGACAGAGGGAGGCTAGGAGCTCTATTTAGGAGAGCGTTCCATCGGGAGTATTACGGGTAAGATCCGCATTCCCATTGTTCCTCCGACTTGGCATCATTGGCCGTTAACTCTGCCACTGATAGAGATTTCCATGGAGGGCATAGATGGCTTCACCCTATCAGAGGGTCCGTACAGCCAAGAGGCATTTAGTAGATGGTGGAGCCCTCGCACTATTGGAGCTCAGACTCGTGCTACCCAGTTCATGGCAGACATGGTGCCAGGGTCCGTGATGATGACGGATTGGATAGCTTTCCTCAGGGAGCCGACTTATTTAGACCAGATTACAGATTTGACCCAGGAGTTGGGTAGCGCTCGCCTTTTTATCAGGCATCTTGGCAGAGATCCGTCAGAGGCATCTTATTTTGACTCATCCAGCTCAAGAGCGGGCCCCTCTTTAGGTCCATTTACTAGCAATTTTACAAGGGCAGATCCTCCCTTGTACCGCCCAGACATACCTAATGACCGCAGCTTTGTATCCACGGAGGGCATGGATCAGGTTAACTACCTGAGTGTAGACATTTTGGATCTCTTTGGATAGCTATGGCAGCTATATTTTTGGTCAGCCACTGTTTTGGCTATTTGGCGGTTGTGCCATCATTTTGATAGACCACTGTAGTAGTTGGGTGGTGGTGCCCTATTTTCCTGTATTCCTCAGCTCTACTTTGTATTATTAGACAGGGATGATGCCCGGAGTAGATAGTTTATTGCAGATATTCAGGATATTTCCTATCTATCGCATCATGTTTATACTTGTCATCATGAATGTATTATGTTATATGTATGCATTTAAACAGATGAGTTTGACTTGACCCTTGGATGGTCTTGTGGTACGGTAACACAGATGACGTCATCCGCTGTGAGTCGTATTGAGCATTTGCCACAGTCTGAGGCGGCTTCATCATTGCAGTCGTGGTACGAGAGCCTGCCCTTCTCAACTAAAGGGACAGTTGACCAGATGTTGGGGCACTCGCTGGCCTTTACAAATTTTTAGGTGCTATATAGGTTTATGGATGGCCTACTATCCTGCTGGATACCCGAGAGGCATGTGTTTTGCTTTGGGCGATATGAGCTAACTCTGACTCTGGAGGAGTACGAGTAGCTTACCAATCTGGCTTTAGACTTGCCGTGTGCCCGGACTGCTGTTAGTGACATGAGGAGACCGTTCCTGAGAATGTTCGGTCTTTGCCAGAGGGTAGTCACGGACGAGATCATATCTTGGCGTGTGATCTCAATTAACTTCTTGATCGATCGTTTTGGGGAACTTGATAGCTACGATCGACATGTCGAGGATTTTATTATTTCAGCATAGGCATGGCATCTGGCCAAGATAGATATTCTGTTGATGTGCATTGTGGAATACGTCTACATACCATTGCGCTTAGATCACCTGGACGTGGGATTGGTAGTGGTTGTTCGAGCCATTAGACAGGGTAGTACCATCATCCTGATGATATTGGCTGAGACACTGCGGTCAACCACTCACTGTATTACCCACCCAGAGGGGTTCTTCAAGGGTAGTTCGGTCGTGATGTACATATGGTTGATGTCCCATATCCGACCGATTGGATTTATCAGGCACCATGGGTATTGTTTTTCCACTGATATATCTATTTCCTACTCCTTTCAGTCGGCGAAGTGTACCGATGCAGCGATATAGTCGGCATGCTCAGCGATATTGATCATCCGTTCGTGATTTTGCCATGCTCAGGGCTATTCTCCCTATATAGCTTTATTACTCATGCAACTGGCATGGATTACTTTCCCCTAGCGGGTTTGAGGGGAGTGACTACTTATCATCCCCTGGCTGTTATGAGCCAGTTTAATCAGTTCTAGAGCTTGCACCGATTCGAGGGGTTTGCTGATCAGAGGATGTCGGCGTCGTCTATGTCATTAGCCGATTTGGTTTGAGTGTATGAGTGTTGGACTCACAGAGAGAGGGCTGAGTTCTCTAGTAGACATCCGAACAGTTCTCCAAAGTATTCTGCGTGGTTGGAGGCAGATATGGCAGCAGCTGTATTTGTTCTTTTAGCTCCTATTATGGATTCAGATGAGGAGGAGCATATGGAGGATCCTGAGTCTCCTACTGAGGATGAACAATTTATGGGCCTGACAGCTGCTTTGGTTAGAGACCCACTGACTATTCCTACAGGCACAGATCCGACTTTGGCGGATTCATTGTTTAGGATGACCTTTGAGCGGGATTCGGCTAAAGCGCAGATGTTGACTTCTTTGTCTTGCAGAGATATAGCTTTGGCTGAGAGAGACGGGCTTCGAGTCGCTCAGGATGCTGGTTTGATAAAGAGAGAGGAGCTCTGATCTGCCAGAGATGCAGCTGTTGTGGAGAGGGATGAGATCCGCTCAGCTAGAGATGCAGCCTTTGCTGAGATCGAGGATACTTTGATTGCTAGAGATGCAGCTTTTTCAGACAGGGATGGGGTTATAGCTTCCCGTGATTTCCATATTGCTGATAGTACTGCCCTTTGATCTTATACTTATAGCCTGGTTACCGATATGAGTGCATATATTGACGACCACAGTGCCATATGACAGATGACTGTGGAGGTTTTGAGCCGTATGGAGGCTAAGGGTATTACACTCACAACTGCTCCTCCATCTTCAGAGAGAGATGCCATGGTGGCATTGCTGGCCTGCTTATCCTTGGGTCCATAGACTAGCTTTATTTTCCTGCACAGACTAGATCAGCCATTTTTGTCATGTACAGGGCATTATGTATATATCAAATAGTTTTATATATCAGAGATATATTTTTGATTCACTTCCCTGTTTGGATATGTGTTGTCATTGCTGAGTGATTACCACTTCTTTCATGACTCGCTGTTGTTGATGTATTATGAGCTTCTCCTTGATGGACTGACAGTTGAGATTTCAGGGAGTATCTCAGATGGGCCTGTTGATTAGGGTAGCTTGATAGGACTTAGCCTTTATATGTTTTTGGTGTCTTGGAACTGGTTCTTATTGGGGGTTTTGTTTATTTTTGAAAGTCAAACTGCACCGTAAATGGCTGCCTACGTACTCCCGAGTTGAGGGAGATTAGGTCATTCATAGTTCTGGCTTTTTGTGTGAGAGGTTTGAAAAGTATTTGTCTTTAGTTTTGAGTTTGGTTTGATGAGTTTTGAGTTTTTATTTGGTTTGACCACACCAGAAATGGCTGCCTACGTACTCCCGGGTTGAGGGAGATCAGGTCATTTGTAGTTCCAGCTTTCTAGTGAAAAGCCGGATCGGATTTGATTTTTGGATTTTTGGATATTTTGTTTAGTTTGACCGTACCAGAAATGGCTGCCTACGTACTCCCGGGTTGAGGGAGATCAGGTCATTTGTAGTTCCAGCTTTCTAGTGAAAAGCCGGATCGGATTTGATTTACAGGACCAGGATGCAGGTGCGCATGGGTCTCAAACATAGTACATTTTGATGGTGTCAGAATTGATGAGTTGGGGAAATTCGTTCCCATCTACTTCTTGTAGTCTGATAGCTCCTCCTGTCAATACTTCCTTGACATTGAAAGGGCCTTCCCAATTAGGGGCGAACTTTCCTTTAGCTTCATCTTGATTGGCCAAAACTTTCTTCAGCACCAAGTTATTTTTTTTGAATTGCCATATTCGGACCTTCTTGTTATAGGATCGAGCAATTCTCTGTTGATATAATTGCCCGTGAAAAATGGTTGTAGCCATCTTTTCATCGATCAAAGTCAGTTGGTGGTATCGGTCTTGCAATCATTGATCTTTGTCTATCTGAGCGTCGATTATCACTCGCAAGGATTCCATCTCTACTTTTATGGGGAGGACTGCTTCCATTCCATAGACTAATGAATAAGAGCTAGCCCTAGTAGAGGTGCGTATTGACGTCTTGTATGCTAATAGGGTGAGAGGCAGCAAGTCAGGCCATTCTTTGTGATTGGCAGACATTTTTTGCATAATCTTTTTGATGTTCTTGTTGGCCGCTTTGACAGCACCATTTATCTTGGGCCGATAGATGACGGAATTGAGATATTTGATGTGGAACTTACTGCACAGTTCTTTCATCATCTGATTGTTCAGGTTTTTGGCATTGTCTGATATGATCACCTCCAGTTGTCTATATCGACAGACGACATTGTTTCTAATAAAACCAATGATGACCTCTTTTGTGACTTTAGGAAATAAGGCAGCTTCAACCCATTTGGTGAAGTAATCTATCATGGTGAAGATGAATCGATGACCATTGCTGGCTTTTGGCTCTACTCGATCACATCCATTCCCCACATGGAGAAAGACTATGGTGAACTCATGTTGTGCAGCTCATTTGAAGGAGCGTGAATGGCATTTCCATGTATTTGACATTGAAAACACCTTTTGACGTGATCATCGCAGTCGGCTTTGAGCAAGATCCAATAATGCCCTATTCTTAATATCTTCTTGGCCAGCAAATGATCGCTCATGTGTGGGGCACAGACTCCACCGTGGATTTCATCCATCAGTCGCTAGGCTTGATCTCTATCAAGGCATCTTAGAAGGCATATTCTAGCATCTCTTTTGTAGAGGGTGTCTCCGCTTAGGTAGAACTTCATAGACATTTTGTAAATCAGCTTTTGCTCGGATTGGCTTGCCCCGGCTGGTGTAGATCTATCTCGTAGGTATTCCTTGATGTCCTGATACCAAAGCCAATTGACAGGAGGTATTTCATCTGATACTTCTCCAATGTAATTCCCGTATGTCAGGGCTTTCTAAATTATGAATTCGATGCCGGGAATTCCCCTCCTATCAAATAGGCGGATCAAGGAAGCTAACATTGCCAATGCATTAGCAAAGTCATTCCTGCCCCGAGGTATATGGCTGAAAGTTATTTCTTCAAACTCCAAGGATATTGTGACGACCTACCAATGATAGGGCAGCAAATGCAGTTCTTTGGTGTGATATGCCCCAGTGGATTGTCTAATGACCAACTCAGAGTCTCCAAAGACCAGTAGGTGTTTGATACCCATGGATTGGGCTAGTTTCAACCCCATTATACAGCTTTCATACTCGGCCGTGTTGTTGGTGTTGCCAAATTAAAGTTTAGTAGCCACAGGATATTGTTCTCCTGTACCAGAGATAAGGACTGCCCCAGCTTTGGTACCTTCCATGTTTACTGCTCTGTCGAAATACATTTTCCTTGGTTGGACTATATTCTCTTGCTAGAATTGCTGAAATGTCATGATTCCATCATCTAGGAAATAGGTCTCCAGTGGCTCGAACCCTCCTGAAGGTGCTTCAGCTAATTAATCTGCAATGCCTTGACCCTTGATTGACTTTTGGGACACGTAGACAATGTCGAACTGTTGTAGGATCAACTGCCATTTAGACAGTCGACAATTCAACATTGGCTTGTTGAATACGTACTTGAGTGGATCTATGTGGGATATGAGGTAGGTTGTGTGCCCATGGAGGTAATGATGTAACCTCATTGTGGCCTATGCTAACGCACAGCATATTTTCTCGAACAGGGTGTATTTCTGTTCACCACTGCTGTGACGCCCCCAAAATAGGTTCAATACCAACCCATTTTGAGTCGCCAAATACATGGTACAGAATTCCAAATACAAATCTTTTATAACAAAAGGTCGTGAGAAATACGACCATACAACTGTGAGTTTCAATACAAATCGTATATAATACAAAATATAAACACTCAAATTCAGTCCTCAATAATTATAATTATTATCACACTATTTTACAAAAATAGTGAGGACTACTACTGCTCTACTCTGACCATCACCCTGTTTCCCGACTAGTTCCCGCAACATTCTCATTCCCTGAATAGGACAATAGATGAAAAGGGTGAGCTCAACTAGCCCAGTAAAGAATATTATGACTAAGATAATGAAAAACAAATTATCGTTAGCCTTCGATAAATCAGATAAAATATTATGAACAACAAGTTTTAGATCAATATTTGCAGCGGAAATAATAATTCATTATAAGAGTTAAGTAGAGAATGAAGTCTACTATCTTCTATGATTTAATAGTCTATCATCAATATTTTATCTCTGTAACATCAATCAATATACATCTCGAATTAAATATTCATCTTTGTACTACGGGCCAAAGATATTCATTTGTATCACCAGTTGGTCATGTTCATCTCAACACCTGTCCATCTTTGCACTACGGGCCAAAGATATTCATCAGGTAATCATTCATCTTTGCTCTACATGCCAAAGATATTCAGTTATATCATCATTTATGACTGAGAATGATAAAAAATAATATAAATAACGAATCCAGTGAGATAAAGGACAAAGATTAGAGATTCGTAATTTAATTTATCCAAGTACAAGAATAATCCATAATAATCAATTGTGGAGCAAAATTCAAGAATGAAGTTCAAAACATGGATACAATCAAAGATAGTAACCATAACAGACAACTTGGACAAATAAAAGAAAATTTAATATTTTTGTGAATGCCGTATACGTGAATAGTGTCGTATACGTGAATAGTAACCCCGGCATGAAAAGGTAAAAATTTCATAATAAAATTCATACCAACATTCCAATGAAATGATACTAGATGAAACGCAAAATTCGAAGAATTTCTGATCATTTCAGCAATTATAGAAGCAATACTTATCGTAGTAAGTTTTAATTTGGGTATATAAAATGAAATATTATCGCTTTTATAATATGGAATATGAAAGAAAATAATATTCTTTATTAATATGGAAAGAAAGTAACATCATTTATGAGAAAACTAATATTCCTTACCTTAAAAGGAGAGTATTTCTGACTGGTACGGCGGGGATATTCTTGAAAAAAACTTATACTATTTTTTACACTCAAAGCTTCCTTAAACTCAAAAGAAATACGCTCAATATTATAGAAGAAGAATTCTCTGATTCTGGTGTGATTTTCAGTTCTAAACTAAGCATCCTATTTATAGGAGAATGGCATACCACTATTTGAATAAAAATCAAGGGTGCATAGAAGAAAATTTTCACGGGCGAAATTCGACGAGAAATCTAATTTTTACTATTTATTACTGTGCAATAAAATATTCTAATAAAATAAAAATTTTAAATAAAATATAATATATTCTATTTATAATCTAATAAAATAAAACTTAAAATATATATATATATATATCACTATCACCCACCACCACCACACACACACACCCCCTCACACACACACTCACACTCACACACCATTATATATATATATATAATACGTATATATATATATAAGTAATAAAATAAAGATGAAATAACTTTCTACCGACGATTTTGAAAAATGGGTAAGTGGGGGTCCATATAATAAGCCAAATTTATAACAAATACTTCAATAAAAAAAACCCTCTATTTATCTCAACTCACTTGGCTTCACAAAGTATATTTTTTTTATAACAATTAATCATCATTAATATTATAACTCATAATATTAATAACCAGATCATTCTCAGGAAAGAGGGGGCTTTCCGATAAAGACTTCTCCTTATTGGCGCGCAATTAAATAACCTAACCCCTTTCCTCGACAGAATTTTCTAGACATTGTCAATAATGCAAATAATAATATGAATAACTGTGTCATCTCAATTATTGATTTAATAATATAAAATATTGTGCAGATGATATTGTGATAATAATTGAATCAATAATATGAGATACTATGCATCAACTACTATGGCAATAATTGAATAAAACTGAGTGGCTTCTCACGTAAGTATCAATAATCAAAGATATTGTACGATACCGTGTGCTACTGTCCAACCACGCGTGTTACTGTTCTTTTATCACTGGGTATTTCAACAGTTTTAAGGGTAAAAGTTTTGTCGTTATTTATAAAAAACTTATTCTTGTCATTTTTTTCATCAGATAATTTTCTGTTATGGGGCCTACAAATGATTGCGTCGTCGTACGAATATTCTCCGACAAAAAGAATATTTCCCGACCAAACGAATATTCCATGACACAATGAATATTTTATGACCACTTGCTTACTTTGCAAAAATTTGCATATTTCACCCATAACTAAAGCATTATATCAAATCAACACTTTACTATTTCAAAATAATATATAAAGAAAATTAAATCTTTATTCATAAAAGTTAGGATCTTACAACCTCCCCTCCTTGTGAAATTTTGTCCTCGAAATTGACATACGTACCTAGTATGTCGAAAAGGTGAGAATACCTCGTTTTCATTTTTGATTTTAACTCCCAGGTCATTTCTTCGATTCTAACTGTGACTCTCATGGTGCTTCAATCATAGTACCTCACAATGGTACCTATCAATTTGCCACCGCACAAAAACGGCATCCCCTACGGAGAGTCTGGCTTCGGTGCATTCCACACAAGAATTCACCAGATAGAGGCTCGGGGCTCTTTACTTATGGCTCTTGATGCTTCACCTTGACACGTTGACACGTTAAACACCTTGAGCTAAACTCCGTGATCTCTCTCTTTATGTTGCTCCACCAGAATGTATGTCGAAGATCACGATACATTTTGGTGCTTCCAGGATGTATTGCGAATGGTGTGTTGTGTGACTCCATCATGATTCTATACTTCAAATCAGAATCGTTAGGAACACAAAGTCTGGAGTTGACTCGAAGTATTCCTTCTTCATCGATTCTTGCTTCTGGAATAGCACCTTCTTGTACCTTCTTCTTCATCTTCATCAGCTCGGGGTCTATAGCTTGAGCAACTTTAACTTTATCAATTAAAGCTGCTTGTACATGTATACTTGACACCATCTCGTGGGTCCTTAGAGTCTTTAACTTTATCTCTATCCTTCGTACGTCATACAAAATAGGCCTTTGTGTTGACAGCATGCACTCGTTCCCGCATACGATCTTCTACTCAACGCGTCAGCTACCACGTTCGCTTTTCTAGGATGGTATTGAATGTATTTTCATAATCTTTCAACAGCTCGAGCCAACGTCGTTGTCGTATGTTGAGTTCGTTCTAAGTAAAGAAATATTTGAGGCTTTTGGAATATATTAGGATGTCATCAATAATGACAACCATGAAATGATCCAAATATTTCTTAAATATTCGGTTCATCATGTCCATGAACGCAGCATGGACATTGATCAATCCAAAAAATATAACTAGAAATTTGTAATGCGCGTATCGAGTTCTAAAGATAATCTTTGGAATGTCATCAGTTCTAATCTTTAACTGATGATATCCAGACCGAAGATCGATCTTTGAGAAGAATTGCGCACCTTGCAACTGGTCGAACAGGTCATCAACGCGAGATAACAGATACTTATTCTTGATGGTGACATGGTTCAACTCCCGATAGTCAATACAAAGTCACATGCTCTCATCTTTCTTCTTTACGAATAAAATAGGAGCACCCCAAGGAGATGTACTAGGACGAATAAAACCAATGTCTAACAACTCCTGTAGTTGGACCTTTAACTCCTGAAGTTCAATAGGAGTCATTAGATATGGGATTTTAGAAATGGATTTTGTACCGGGTTCAAGGTCAATAAAGAATTCAACTTCACGTTCTGGGGGTAGATCGGAAAGTTCTTCGGAAATACATCAGGAAACTTATTAACAATAGAAATATCATTCAAATCTGACGTATTTTGGTTTAGATCAGTGACATGGGCTAAGAAAGCTTGACATCCATTTTTTAATAAACGAATAGCTTTTTGACTTGAAATGACATTAATTGATTTTAGGGGTTTTGTTGTTTGAATTCGCATAACAGGTTGGTTAGGAATATGAAAACTAACAACCTTACGAAAATAATCAATTTTGGCATGATAAGTGATTAACCAGTCAATTCCTAAAATCACTTCAAATGCAAGTATTTTCAAAGATAAAAGATCAACAGGTAGGGCGAGGATACCAATTTAAATCAAGTAAGATTTGTAAACCGTGGATGTAATGAAGGTTTTACCCAACGGAGTTTCAACAGATAAGTTAAAGTCTAATTTCTCCGAAGTCAAGTTCAACGTTGAGCATAAGCAGGTGAAATAAAAGAATGGGTAGAACCGATATCTAATAAGATATAGACTTTGCAAAAGTGTATGATTAACTAACCCGTGATAAATTCGTTCGGGTTCCTCGTATTTTGGGAAGTCAAGAGAAACGCTTTTCCAAGAACCACTGACTTTAACTTGTCTGGGACAGCCTTTGGTGTCACTATCCCCGCTGGACTTGGTTTCGCTACCGGACACTCTCGAGCTATGTGACCTTCCTTTCCATAGTTATAATATACCTTGGATTATTGTGTGCAGTTGGGACTGATGTGTCCCTCTTCTCCGCATTTATAGCATACGACCGGTGGTCGTTCTCCTCCCCTAGAAACAATTGATGCTGGTGCTGCTGTCGACGTCTTCACGTTTTTATTATTGTACCTTCTCTTATTGAAATCTCCCCCCGATTCACTTCTTCTATTATCATGGCCACGATTACCACTGGAGTGGTTACCGCTTCTGTCATGATACTTTTCTCCTCGCTGGTTGTCATTGTTCCGATGACTACTGCCACCGGTACGACCTTGGTTGTTGTCCCTTGGTTGAACATAATCATTAACCCGTTCTAATAATTGGGCCCTGTTCACCACATCTGAATACAAACAAAGTTTGTGAGAAATGAGGTACTGACGAATTTCAGGTCTCAAACCTCTCAGAAACATCCGGGTCATACGTTCCTCATTATCCACCAAATGAGATGTGAACCGGGATAACTCCGCGAACTTAGCCTCGTACTGGGACACAGTCATGTTGTTCTATTCCAGTTTGGTAAACTCTACCTCCTTCATATGACAAATACTTTCTGGAAAGTACTTGTCATTGAACAGTTTCTGGAACTCTTCCCAAGACCTCTTGAGTGCAGCAGGCTGGGTACGCTTCACAGATTCCCACCAGTAATCTGCCTGTCCATGGAACATAAACGTGGTGAATAGAACCTTCTGTTCCTCCGTGCATCCCAAGACATCAAATATCTTGGTAATTTGCTTAAGCCACGTCTCTGCCTTGATTGGATCTGGCTTTCCCTGAAACTCTGGTGGTCCCAACTCTTTGAACTGCTTGGCAGTGATAAGCCGCAAGTTGCTATTATTTCCACCTGTATTATGAACACTCGTCTGATTTTGCATGAACTTCAAAAAGCTTCTAAACATCCCATCATTCATCGTCTGATTAGTGGTGTTGTTTACAGGAGGAATATTGTCTTTCTGTTGCATGTTCTCCTAGTTGGTGATTAATGGTGTCTCAACGGTCTCATTCACTCCATTGTTTAGATTTTCAGCTGCCATTCTCAAATACTGCCATAAAATAAGGGTTAATTAAACAAATTAACATATCACATATTAACCCTAGGTTCCGACAGACCAATTAAATACCAAATAAGCTTAGGTAGGACACACTAGTGAAGGATTTACTCATCTCTCCCTTCCTAGTTCTATTCTCCGATCTCCGCTAGAGATCATATCCCTAAGCTCTGATACCAACTGTGACACCCCCAAAATAGGTTTAATACCAACCCATTTTGAGTCGCCAAATACATGGTACAGAATTCTAAATACAAATCTTTTATAATAAAAGGTCGTGAGAAATACGACCATACAACTGTGAGTTTCAATACAAATCGTATATAATACGAAATATAAACACTCATATTCAGTCCTCAATAATTATAATTATTATCACACTATTTTACAAAAATAGTGAGGACTACTACTGCTCTACTCTGACCATCACCCTGTTTCCCGACTAGTTCCCGCAACATTCTCATTCCCTGAATAGAACAATAGATGAAAAGGGTGAGCTCAACTAGCCCAGTAAAGAATATTATGACTAAGATAATGAAAAATAAATTATCATTAGCCTTCAATAAATCAGATAAAATATTATGGACAACAAGTTGTAGATCAATATTCGTAGCGGAAATAACAATTCATTAGAAGAGTTAAGTAGAGAATAAAGTCTACTATCTTCTATGATTTAACAGTCCATCATCAATATTTTATCCCTGTAACATCAATCAAGATACATCTCGAATCAAATATTCATCTTTGCACTACGGGCCAAAGATATTCATTTGTATCACCAGTTAGTCATATTCATCTCAACACCTGTCCATCTTTGCACTACGGGCCAAAGATATTCATCAGGTAATCATTCATCTTTGCTCTACAGGCCAAAGATATTCAGTTATATCATCATTTAGGACTGAGAATGATGAAAAATAATATATATAATGAATCCAATGAGATAAAGGACAAAGATTAGGGATTTGTAATTTAGTTTATCTAAGTTCAAGAATACTCCATAATAATCAATTGTGGAGCAAAATTCAAGAATGAATTTCAAAACATGGATACAATCAAAGATAGTAACCATAACAGACAACTTGGACAAATAAAAAAAATTTAATTTTTCTGTGAATAGTACCGTATTCGTGAATAGTGCCGTATACGTGAATAGTAACCCCGACATAAAAAGGTAAAAATTTTATAATAAAATTCATACCAACATTCCAATGAAATGATACTAGATGAAACGCAAAATTCGAAGAATTTCTTATCATTTTAGGAATTATAGAAGCAATACTTACCGTAGTAAGTTTTAATTTAGGTATATAAAATGAAATATTATCGCTTTCATATTATGGAATATGAAAGAAAATAATATTCTTTATGAATATGGAAAGAAAGTAACACCATTTACGAGAAAAATAATATCCCTTACCTTAAAAGGAGAGTATTTCTGACTTGTATGGCGGGGATATTCTTGAAGAAAACTTATACTATTTTTTACACTCAAAGCTTCCTTAAACTCAAACGAAATACGGTTAATATTATAAAAGAAGAATTCTCTGATTCTGGTGTGAGTTTCATTTCTAAACTAAGCATCCTATTTATAGGAGAATGGCAGGGCACTATTTGAATAAAAATCACGGGTGCACAGAAGAAAATTTTCACGGGCGAAATTCGGCGAGAAATCTGATTTTTACTATTCAGTACTGTGCAATAAAATATTCTAATAAAACGAAAACTTTAAATAAAATATAATATATTCTATTTATAATCTAATAAAACAAAACTTATAATATATATATATATATATATATATATATATATCACTATCACCCACCACCACCACACACGCAAACACACACTCACATTCACACACCTTTTATATATATATATATATATATATATATATATATATATATATATATATATATATATATATATAAGTAATAAAAAATAAAATAACTTTCTACCGACGATTTTGAAAAATGGGTAAGTGGGGGTCCATATAATAAGCAAATTTACAACAAATACTTCAATAAAAACCTCTCTATTTATCTCAACTCACTTGGCTTCACAAAACACATTTTTTTTATAATAATTAATCATCATTAATATTATAACTCACAATATTAACAACCTGATCATTCCCAGGAAAGAGGGGACTTTCAGATAAGGATTTCTCCTTATTGGCACGTAATTAAATAACATAACCCCTTTCCTCGATAGAATTTTCTAGACATTGTCAATAATGCAAAAATAATATGAATAACTGTGTCGTCTCAATTATTGATTTAATAATATAAAATATTGTGCAGATGATACTGTGATAATAATTGAATCAATAATATGAGATACTATACATCAACTATTGTGGCAATAATTGAATAAAACTGAGTGGCTTCTCACGTAAGCATCAATAATCAAAGATACTGTACGATACCATGTGCTACTGTGCAACCACGCATATTACTGTTCTTTTATCACCGGGTATTTCAACAGTTTTAACAGTAAAAGTTTTGCTGTTATTTATAGAAAGCTTATTCTTGTCGTGTTCTTCATCCGACAATTTTCCGTTATAGGGCCCACAAATGATTGCGCCGTCGTACGAATATTCCCCGACAAAAAGAATATTCCCAGACCAAACTAATATTCCCCGCCACAATGAATATTTTATGACCACTTGCTTACTTTGCAAAAATTTGCACATTTCACCCATAACTAAAGCATTATATCAAATCAACACCTTACTATTTTAAAATAATATATAAAAAAATTAAATCTTTATTCATAAAAGTTGGGGTCTTACAACTGCTGAATCTTTTGCTGATGTAGTAGATGGCTCTTTCTTTACTACTATCATCCTTTTGTCCCAGCATGCAGCCCATGGCATTGGCATTGACGGACAGGTACATGAATAGGGGAATTTCGTCCCTCGGGGGTACCAATACTGGTGGTTCGATCAACTGTCTCTAGATGGCAAGGAAGGCTTGTTGACAATCCTCATTCCATTTGGTGAAGGAATTCTTCCTTAGAAGCTTGAAAATGGGTTCACAGGTTGCTGTGAGTTGGGCAATGAACCGGCTTATGAAGTTGATTCTCCCTAGAAACCCACATATCTCCTTTTTTATTTGAGGTACAGGAATTTTGGTGATGGCCTTAATCTTGGCAGGGTCTAGCTCAACGCCTCGATTACTCACCAAGAATCCTAGCAGCTTGCCTGCTTTGACTCCAAAAGCGCATTTGGCGGGATTTAGCTTGAGGTTATACTTGTGCAACTTGTTGAACAGCTTCCTGAGATGGTCGATGTGGTCATCCTCCCTCCAATATTTGATGATGATGCCGTCCACATACACCTCTATCTCTTTGTACATCATATCACAAAAAAGGGCCATCATGGCTCGCTGATACGTGGCTCTGGCATTGATGAGGCCGAAGGATAGTCGCCTATAGCAGAAGGTTCCCCAGAGAGTGATGAAAGCTATTTTCTCCCGGTCCTCTTCAGCAACCATAATTTTATGGTAACCAGCAAAGCAATCTACAAAGGATTACATGCCGTACTGCGCCATATTATCGATCAGGATGTGGATGAAAGGCACCAAGAAGTTGTCCTTGAGGCAGGCTTTGTTCCAATCCCGATAATCCACGCATACTCGTACCTTCCCTCCGAGTTTAGGCACGGGGACTATGTTTGAAAGCCACTCTGGGTATGTGGATACCATGATGATACCGGCTTTGAATTATTTAACAACTTCTTCTTTGACTTTCAGACTCCATTCAGGTTTCAATCGCCTGAGTTTCTACTTGACTGGCTTGAATCCATCTTTGATGGGCATTCGATGGATGACGATGTCAGTAGATAGGCCAATTATGTCTTTATGTGACCATACAAATACATCCTGGAACTGTGTGAGGAGTTCGATCAGGTCGGCTTTTTGGTCTAGTGTGAGGTCTATGCCTATCTGGATTTCTTTGATGTTTTGGGAGGTTCCTATGTTGATAGTGGTGGTTTGGTCCAGGTTTGGTTTGGGTTTGTCTTAAACCCATTCTTTGATCTCCTCGGGCACCTCATAGTCATTTTCCTCCTCTTAATCAATATCCATCAAGTCAAAGCTCAGTTCTACATCAAGGTCGTACTCACTTTGACAGGTTGACATCTCATCAGCAAAGACAAACACATCTAACACTTGAGTCCTGAAAACAAAAAGGTTTTCATCTTAGATATATACAACTGCCTAAATATAAAGAGCATCCTGCAAAGCATGATAAAGCTGTTGCATAGCTGTGCAACCAAAAGTAAGCAGTAAATGAAAGCATAATTAAAGGGCAGATTGACTCTCTGCCCCTTTACCCTTTTCGACTGAGGCAAGGGACACTGCTCCAGTTGTCTAGTGTTAGACCCTCATGAACTGGGAGGATTGAGGGATTGTGATTATTTGTCTAGTCTCAGATGATGACTGAGATAACCTTTATAATAAGGTCGGGGTTCTTCTTTGAAAGGCTCATTTTCCCTTTCTTGATGCGAGGAGTTTGAATCTGATCCTCGTCTTCGCTATCTAGGATTTCATCATTCATCCCCTCGTAGTTTATGTTGACCCTCAAGTTAGCGAATGGGTCTCGTCCTTCGTACAGGATCTTTTCTTTTCCATTTTCGCTATCCGCCTCATGCCCGAGGGCTTTTCTTTCATTAATAGGTATGACTGGAGGAAGCAGCATGGCTGATACCACAGTAGGGATCTTCCTCATTGGTTTTACCCCTCCGACATTAGTGAGATTCGACAACGGGATTGTAGTAGAAGCACAAGCCTTAGGGTGCTTATGGGGGTTCCGGTGGTTTGACCCGGATGAATACCTTAATCCTGTTCTCCCAGTCTGATTCGGGATTTGCACGGGACTCTTGATACCTTGCTGATTCTTTCCTAACCCTTCTCCAGGTTGGAAACCCAAAGATACCATTTCCTGGCCCACTGTCATTACATCGATGGGGACCTTAGGCTTCAGAGCTGGTGCCCCGATCTGTAGATACTGCGTATCGCTCACTTCTAGGGCTTGAAAACTTGCAAGTTCAATCCCTGTATCCAGGCTGATCACTGGCATGTCTCTCTGTATGCAAACAGGGTATTCTAGTTCGGCGTTGACAGTAATCAGGTTTTCGTTGAAAATGTATTTGAGCTGTTGATATAGGGTGCATGGCACTGCCCCTGCCATGTGAATCCAGGGCCTGCCCAGCAGCAAGTTATATCCAGTGGCGATGTTGAGCACCTGAAAGGATACATAGAAAGTGTGCGGACCAATTTACAAGGGAAGCTCTATTTCTCCCATAGCTTGGCATCGCGATCCATCGAAAGCCCGTATGACCACGTGGCTGGCTTTGATCCTATTCGAATTGTTCTTCATTCTTTCCAAGGTATCATAGGGCAGATGTTGAGGGATGATCCTCCGTCTATGAGCACACCCCCAATGATATACCCGGAAGACATCACAGCTATATGTAGGGACTTACGATGGCCTGTTCCCTCTGTAGGGATACCATCGTCAGTGAAAGATATCACATTTTTGCTGAAAATGTGTTCCACCACGTGCCGGAATTTCTCAGCATCCACTGTCTTTGGCAGATGGGCTTCTTCCAGTACTTTCACTAGAATGTTGCGATGATCTATCGATGATAAGACCAGATCGAGGATGGACATTTGCTTGGGTGCATCCTTCAAGCTCTGTACTATCTTGATTTTATTGTGTTCCATCTGTTTGAGGAACTCATTGATTTTCTCGTCGGTCACCTTTACTTTGGCTTTGGGGACCGGTTTGATCACCCGCTGAGATAGGTATAATGGATTGTCCTTTGGGACGATGGCAATGTTGTTCGAAGTAGAACCTTCATCATTTTCATAGTTCCATGGGACCTTCTTCAGACTGATGATTGGAAATTGGGGTCTGAAGGGCAAGATCAAATGCTCAGGTGCAGCCACCTTCACAGGATTTCATATTTCTTGGACACCTTTCCCTGGTAGTACTAAGGGTTTGAGGGTCGACTCCCTATCGTAGGATATGACAGCCACTGTATCTTGGTTCCACACAGTGGGGATCCAGATAGTGTCGTTATCTGGGAGATTGAGAATTTGATTTCCCCTTATCAAATCCCCGCTTTCAATCATATCTTGAATCAGGTTACGAAGTGCCCAGCAATCCTCAGTATCATGGCCGGGTGCATTAGAATGGTACTGACATATTTGGTCAAGCTTGAATTTTTTGGATCGTGGGTTCAATGGAGGTAATAAGTCTGCAACCATTCCCTCACTGATTAACATCTGGAGGATTTCTTCCATCAACTGGTTTAGGTTGGTGAAATTCCTTTGAAATAAGAATTTTCTACCAGTTTGGACACTTGTTTCTTCGATCCCCTTGTCAGTCCAGGGTTCCTGCTCATGAGACCGGCTATGATCCTGCCTGGGATTAATCTCTGGTGTGGGAGGACGATCGATGTCAGACTGGTTAGCCTGTTTGATCATCTTTCTGGTGATCTGATGCTGGTAGACGACCAGTTTTGATAATTGTTCAATTTGTTCTTTGATAGACTTGATCTCTTGTTCTATTAGGAATCTCCTTTCTGAGACCTCCCAACTGCCTAAGATGCTATTGTTGGATGGAGCTGATTCTCCCATATAACAGAGGTACTTGGATCCTTCTCCACTTGTGGTGCTGATCATGTTGACATTTTCCTCTTTATGCTGTATAAGAGGATTGTCCTGCACATGGGGTTGCTCAGACTTTGTGACTATAATCTCGCAGTTATTAATCAAGTTTTGAATTTTGTGCTTAAGGGACCAACAGTCTTGGGTGTCATGACCCGGGGATCCAGAGTGATAAGCACACTTCTTGCTTGGGTTGAAATTCCGTCCATTAGTGTTGGTTGGTGGAAGGAGTTGGACGATCTTCTTCTGAGCTGTCAGAAGTTTGAATACGTTTTCAAGTGAATTCCCTAGAGGGGTGAAAGTTCTTCGATGCCTGACTTCTAGATTTTTCTGACATAGAGGGTTTGAAGGCTGTGCTGCAGCTTGGAAAGGGGTATAGCTCCTCCTTTGAATGGGCATACTATTTAATTTGCCCCTTGGATTCTGTCCTTAAAATACTAAGGACACTTCTTTGTCTTTCTTCTTATGTACCCTCCGGGGGTTACTCCCATAATTCCCAGACTGGATATGCTCAGCAACAGCTTCGAGGGAGGTTAGATCTTTTATCTTCCCAAATTTGAACCCCATTTCTGCCATTTCACCGTGCTTAATCATTTCAGATAATGGTTTTTCTATGCCTGCTAGGACCCTCTCATAATATGGAGCTTCTTGAATCTCAATGAAAGTCATGACTATCTCAGACTAATTCATGGATGGGATAACTTATGCTGCGACCCGTCTCCATCGCTGGGCATACTCTCTGAATGATTAAGTGTTCTTTTTCTTGATTTTGGTTATTTGGTATCTATCTGGAGCTAATTGAGATTGGAAGCTGTATTAACTGAGAAAGGTATAGGCCAACTCTTCCCAGCTGTTAATCTTAGAGTTGTCCTAGACGGGCATACCATGCTCTGACCTCTCCAGTCAGACTCTTTTGGAATTACTGCATTCGAAGCTTCTCGTCCTCTGCATAAGATCCGAGTTCTCCGATGAATACTTTCAGGTGTGTATAAGGGTCTCCAATTCCATCATATTTCTTGAAATCGAGAGTTCTAAATTTTTTGGGATAACGAGCCCCGAAAAAAATACAAATGTCAGAGTAATTAACACTATCGAATGCCCCAATCCCTTTGATAGACCAGAGAGCTTCCTCCATTTGTTATACTTTCTTCATGATGTCACCAGCTTCCTGTTCTTTGATGAGGGGGGTGATTTCAGGGATTTTGTTGGTTGTGTCCTAGTTCTGAGGTCCAGGAATTTGTGTCTCGACTTTTTAGGTATCTTGACTACCATCACTACCACCAGGTGTTCCCGATTCTGTGTGAGTTTGGGCTTGCTTCCCTTTTAGGGCCTTGCTTTGTTCTCTGAGAAAACCGGCTAATTCAGCTATCTGATTTCTCAGTCTTTCGAATTCTTCCCTAGAGACAGGGGTGGATTCTGTTTGAGCACTCGTAGTCATATCCTTGTATGGACTTAGTGCTTTCTTAGACTTAGATCTAGTGACAAGACCAATTTTTCACCTACAACAAAACGTAGGCGTGTCAATTTCCTGATGTAGGTAGGGATAGGATGCATTATATGGTTTTTATTTTTATCCTGCAAAATAGAGGTCAGATTTTTTGATGACAGGATTACAAGATGTATTTGACAGGAAAGGTAAATCTTTCATTATCATATTTACATGGTTTTCCTTTACATTTGAATTGAAAACTAGATATAGAATTGAAAGAGGAAGGCATGAAGAAACTTCCTGTCTGAATTGGTTAAGCAGAGGCTGACCTATCTTAGGTTACTCTCACGTGGCTTTTTGGCATGAAGGTTCCCAGATCATAGCAATCTACTAGAGGGGAAATTAATCCGATCTTTCAACTGGAGAGAATCTGGGTGGTGCATTTCCATGATCCCCAGAGACTTAGCCGATCCCTAGAGACATTACTTATTACCAACGGGTTTTGTCTCCTTGTGAGAGGAACACAACATACATTCATATACATCGTGCCTTACTGTTTATGCATGTGATGACAATTCGTGCGAAGCACTAATATGGGTGCGAAGCACTAAAAATAGGAAAGCATTCATTCAATGTAAAGATACAGCATTCATGCATTCATTCAATGTAGAGACGCAGCATTCACGCATTCATTTAAAGTGGAGACGCAGAATTTCATGGATTTATAGTTTTGAAAGGAAAATATTCGAAAAGATTTGAAAGCGGCCTAAGCCCTCTACTGTCCCCAGCAGAGTCGCCACCTATCGACGTCGGGTAAAAAATATCCGCGGGTCGGGTCACAACCCAGATCTTTTTATCACTTCCTAAGTTATCTCTACCCTAACTCTTTTTATTGCAAAAAAGGGTTTTGAAGGATTTTTTAGGAAAAGGCCAACATATATCATGTCGACGATTTGAACATTTTATAGAGTCGCCAGTTGGTAGATTTGAAAATGGTTGTACCAACTCAACCGAGTTTTGTTTTGAAAAGAGGACCAATTGCTGGACACTGTCGAAACTTGATCTTTGAAAATAAAGTTTTGAGCTCGGGGGCTTGGTTAAGTGTGGGGAAGGTGTTAGGCACCCCACAACTCCCGTGTAAACACGGTACCTCATCCTTTCAATATTTTCCTCAAAATTGAAATGCATGAGTGAATGCTGCTTGAAAATTGGGCCTATGATTGATTGATTTGAAAGCTTTGACAGGCTTCGTTGAACCTATATACGAAGGGTTTGATTTGATTTTGCAAAAGTCTTTGATTTGATTTGTAAAATCGTTTGATTTGATTTGCAAAAGTATTTAAAATGATGTTTAGAAAGCGGGTTTCAAACCCTTACGCTAACATAGGAATTGAAGTATATCGATACTTTCAACTTTTATCTTTATAGCCTTAAGGCTGCATTTGAATGGTGATTTGTCGGACTGCGAAGCATCCTCGACCACATAAATAAACACAAGTGTCGGTCTCTGCATGGGCATGAAAACCATCAGAGGGACTCTGACACGGAAATCCATATTTTTTTCCACTATATTGAGACCTTAAATTCGGATAACCGTTTTAAGGTCTTTGTATATACATTTCTACAGAAAAATCGGCAGGGTACATTTGTAAAGTGGAGTTTGTCCATCGTGGGAATCAGATTTTGATCAGTTTGATCATGAATCCCACGATTCCTAGGCTCACATATGAGTAGCCAAAAACCTGCACATCTCAAATTTGTACAGAAACAGATAAATATCCCAATGTTGCCAGAACCAAGGATTCATTCAGTAAATCCAGGTTCGCACGGCCGAAGCGTCTTGTTCCCACTAGATAGTGATCTAAAGGCCGTGAGGTTGCTTTTGAACAGAAACTATAAGAAAAGGCTAGATTTAAAGAAATCTCAGCCATTCTAGCTTCCCGGTTCGGTCTGTACCCATTTTGAACCGTTTAAAAGCTAGCTTTAGCGAGATTTAAATAACTCTAGTTCGCCCGCAGATATATCAGTGCCGATTCATATAAAATAAATATTTAAAGCAGTAATTTAATGAAAAGCGATTAAAGCAATATCTATACAACTATATATGCAAAAAGCTGTAAAGGGCGATGGGTTTTCACTGCCGGTGCCCGGACTGAAATTGAAATATACATATATACACAGAAACATAGTCAACCAAGACTGGGAAGAGAACCCGGTGGCGGTGAAGGCTGCTTATATATGCATATTTATATATATAAAAGCAGTAAAAAGGCCACAGAATAATCTAGGCCGAACAGAAATGTAAATGTACAAGAAAGTAGTCAACCAGTGACTGGGTAGATAACCCAGTAATGGTGAAGGGTGCAAAAGCAGTATAAAGGCTGCAGAATGATCCAGACTGAACTGAAATGTAAATGTACAGATACGTAGTCAACCATGGACTGGGAAGATAACCCAGTAATGGTGAAGTGTGCATAAATAATATAAAAGGCGATGGATTTTCACGCCGATGCCCGGACTGGAATTGAAATATATATATATATATATATATATATATATATATATATATTAACAGAAACGTAGTCAACCAAGACTGGAAAGAGAACCCAGTTGTGGTGCAAGCTGCTTATATATGCATAAATATATATAAAAGCAGTAAACTACCTCAGATTTGACATCCGGGCTTGACAGAATTGAAAAAGTAGTGTATATACAGTTAATTAAACATAAAAAAAGCTAAAACCAGACTGGGAAGATAACCCAGTCCGGCGAAGTTGCTAATAACGAAGATACAAGTATGCCAAAGCTGCTGGAAGTGACGGATCGTCAATCCGAGTTGTAAAAATGCCAGAAGTTGAGTTTATGTACAAAAATATACAAAAAGTTGACGAAAACGGCCACGAAACTGAGTTTCGGGCATATTTAGAAAACGGAACTTAACGTGCAAGTGTATAAAAGTATAAAGTAGTATTGACTTACTGATCGTAAAAATACTTACAATGGACTGCTACACGGGCTTTTTGCCAAATCATAGGTTCGAAACGTCCAAATCTACCCGTTATTTTCTGATATGTGGTAGTATGTGGGTATATCTACGTGTTAGAGTAAAAATATTTGGGTTTGGAAGAGATGAAAAAGTCAGAAAATCAAACGGGCAGAGGTTGAGAGTGATTTCTTTTTTTTGAAATGAGGGGGGTCACCTCATATATATAGGCCAAGGAGCCTCATCTCTACCTGCTGTTGCCGTAGGTAGAGGTGCGGCTCCCCTAGTGGGGCCTACTGGTTCGATTGAGTTATCTCGAAGTACGTGCACTCTGAGCAACGCAAGGTCAAAGTCGAAACTTTTTTAACTTTTTGATCGGAGCATCCGTTTGAGGCGTGCTATACCTTTTCGAAAAGCCCTCGCCAAGAGTGTCACATTGACATAGGATAAAACATTTTCTGGGTCCAAGAAGATAGGCTCATAACTAGGTCTTTGATTCCCCGCAGTTTGTCAGTTGAGCTGTCTTGCACTAGTTTGCACTCGGCATCGTCGTTATGGTTCATTCTAACCTCAGTGGCGTCAATTCGGCTTAATTTTGACCGAATTGGCTTAGGGTCACTAAAATGACCGTTTTTGCCCCTCCCGGGGTTGCCTTTAGTGTTAGCATGGCCTTTAGTTGACTTCCGGGAGTTGTTTCCAAGACTTGGATCCCATTTGAGTCTGTTTGTCCTCAGTGTTATCTTTGAGAGTGATGTGGTCATTCCAGGTTTTCTTCTGGAGATGTTGTGGAGCTTCAAGTTTGTTCTTGTAGTCGACCTGACTTCCCGGGTTGAGACCTAGGATGACCTGTACTTCCCTGGTTGAGACAAGGGCTGATCTATACCTCCCGGGTTGAGACCAGGGCTGAGTTAACATCCCGTTATTAGTGATCGGGGTTGTGGTTGTCCTGGTATTAGTGACCAGGGGCTGAGTTGACATCCCGATATTGAGATCGGGGTTGATCTGACGGCTCGATTGGAGATCGGGGTTGATTTGATGGCCCGATATTAAGATCGGGGTTGATCTGACGGTTCGATTGGAGATTGAAATTGATTTGATGGCCCGGTATTGAGATCGGGGTTGATCTGACGGTCCGATTGTAGATCAGAGTTGATTTGATGGCCCGATATTGAGATCGGGGTTGATCTGAAGGGTACGATTGGAGATCGGAGTTGATTTAATGACCCAATATTGAGATCGGGGTTGATCTGACAGTCCGATTAGAGATCGGAGTTGATTTAATGACACGATATTGAGATCGGGGTTGATTTGACGGTCCGATTGGAGATCAGAGTTGATTTGATGACCTGATTTTGAGATCGGGGTTGATCTAACGACCCGATTGAAGATCGAAGTTAATTTGATGACCCAATATTAAGATCGGGGTTGATCTGACGGTTCGATTGGAGATCAGAGTTGATTTGATGGCCCGATATTGAGATCGGGGTTGATCTGACGGTTCAATTGGAGATCGGAGTTGATTTGATGACCCGATATTGAGATCGGGGTTGATCTAACGGTTCGATTGGAGATCGGAGTTGATTTGATGACCTGATATTAAGATCGGGGTTGATCTGACGGTCCAATTAGAGATCGTAGTTGATTTGATGACCCGATATTGAGATCGGGGTTGATCTGGCAGTCTGATTGGAGATCGAAGTTGATTTGATGACTCGATATTGAGATCGGGGTTGATTTAACGGTCCGATTGGCGATCAGAGTTAATTTGGCGGCCCGATATTGAGATAGGGGTTGATCTGATGTCCCGATTGGAGATCGCGGTTGATTTGATAGCCCGATATTGAGATCGGGGTTGATCAGACTGTCCGATTAGAGATCGAAGTTGATTTGATGGCCCGATATTAAGATCGGGTTTGATCTGACGGTTTTGCCCTCCTGCAGGGTTAATATTGGGGAAAGAAAATTTTGAGTGTCTACAGGCAGTTTGTGAATAACAAAATGTAAATGACACAGTTGTTTTAAGTGGTTCAGAGCACTCAAGACTTCTAATCCACTCTTCTATTCCACGAGTAGGAAATCCACTAAGGATATCGGTAAAACTTTGAATCACTAAGATTCTGTCAAGACCAGCTGCCTTGGAACTTTTAGTTCACTAAGAACTCTTCAAGTCCAGTAGACTAGGAACTTCTAGTTCACTAAGAACTCTTCAAGCCCAGCAGACTTGGAATACACTGTAATGAGAGTTTTGTTCGTTGTGGTGCTACTCAGTTGCCTTTAAGCATAAGTTCTAAAGAACTGAGTAGCGAAGCAAGATATTTATTTTGGATCGTAGAGTTTGGCTTTGAGATGTTCTTGAGATTTGTACGTTCTTGCTTAGTCTAAAATCTTCAATTTGTTTGCCTTATGTTGGAGCCTTTGAAATCTTCCCGTTGAAAGGCTTCTGTTTGAGCATTTAATGTTCCAGACATTTTGAGCACTTGGTGTTGACTTCCTAGGAATATGATGCACTTCTTTCTGATTCGCCTAACACTGCAGACTGCTTTCTCACCTAACACCTAAAAAGTTGCTTTTAGCAGACAGTTGGAAGTTACCTTTTCTTTTTTCTCACGTTTCTTTGATTCAAACTAAGGATATATATTAGAGCATTGGGATTCTCAAAATGTCAACGTTCATATATCAGTCTTCACTGTTAAACATCCTTTTTCATCATATAGGCGAATCTTGATACTTCTGATGCTAACTGAAGAAGCACTACGATCGTTGTCTTCTCACTACGATCGTAGTGTGTTGGAGAGTGCTTGCCAGCTATTCAGTCTGGATTGCTTAACTGATGAGAATCGTAGAGTACTCTACGATTCTGCTTTAGCTTTGAAGGTCTTGACTGACTACGATCTTTTCTTGCGACGACTTGCAGACTCCACAATTCTGAGAGAAGACTGCGATTCTTGACTTGGCTCGACAGGCGCTCGGCAGACTGTCTCTACGATTTCAAAAGTGGCTTCCTTATCACACTACGATTCTGTCTTAGCTTCTACAATCTCTTGGCTAGCTCGACAGACTAGAATCTATTTAGGCATATCTATTATAATTCAAGAGATCAACCTAACAAGCTTGATCTTTCTACTATACATTCTTTTAGAGAATGATAAACGTTCAGCTTAGATCAACTTAACAATTTTGATCTTCAATCTAAGTCCTTGTACATATGATATAACAAGGACTTTACAGCATTGGATAATACATGCACATTTATTTACTTCCAACATCAAATTTGAATATGCAATTCCCAACAACATGGTTCATCCTCATTTTTGATAAAATTAAACTATTTGATTATCTCATCAAAACGGATGTTCCACCTAGGAGAAGCTTGCTTCAACCATAAATGGATCGTTGCAGTTTATAGACTTGATTTGTTCCAACCGTTGAAATAAAACCCTCTGGCTGTGTCATATACACATTCTCCTCAAGGTTTCCATTGAGGAATGTTGTTTTCACGTCCATCTGCCAGATTTCGTATTCATAGTAAGTAGCAATCGCAAGCAAAATCTGAATGGACTTGAGCATAGCTATTGGTGAGAAAGTTTCATCATAGTTAACACCTTGCCTTTGTTTGAAACCTTTCGCAACTAGTCGGGCCTTATAGGTCATTACCTTCTCGTCCGCTCCAGTCTTTCTTTTAAAGAGCCATTTGCACCCAATAGGCTTAATGCCCTCAGGTGATGAAACCAAAGTTCATACTTTGTTCTCATACATGGAGTCCATCTCAGATTTCATTGCTTCTTGCCATTTTTATGAGTCTTTACTACTTATAGCATATTCATAATTCAAAGGATCATCATCATCTATGATGCGTACCTCATCGTCATCCTCTATGATGAATCCATACCTTTCAGGTATCTTCGGTATCCTTCCAGATTTACGAATATGGTGTTGTACAATAGGTTCTTCTACTTGGTCAGGTACCTGACTTTGATCCATAGTAATTTGTGGTTCTTGAATTTCTTCAAGATATATCTTACTCTCACTGACCCTTTCTAGGATAAATCCTTTTCTAAGAAGGCATCATATTTCGTAACAAACACCTTTTGATCAGTTGGATGATAGAAATAATATCCTGATGTCTCTTTAGGGTATCCTACAAATCTACACTTGTCGGATCTAGTCTGCAGCTTATCATTCTCAAACTTTTTGACATAAGCCGGACAACCCCAAGTCTTAACATGCTTAGGATTTGGTTTCCTCCCTGTCCATATCTCATATGGAGTCTTTGGGACAGATTTGGTAGGTACCTTGTTAAGTAGGTATGCAGCCGATTCTAGGGCATAACCCCAGAAGGAAACTAGAAGATCGGTAAAGCTCATCATGGAACGAACCATGTCCAACAGTGTTCGATTTCTCCTTTCAGACACACCATTTAACTGTGGTGTTCCTGGTGGAGTCCATTGTGGGATTATACCATTTTCTTTTAGAAATTTAAAAACTCACCGCTTAAGTATTCACCACCTAGATCCGATCGAAGAACATTAATACTCTTGCCAGTTTGTTTCTCTACTTCACTTCTGAATTTTTTGAACTTTTCAAGCGATTTAGATTTGTATTTCATTAAATACACATATCCAAATCTTGAATGATCATCAGTGAATGTAAAAAAATAATAATACCCTCCCCGTGCATTCGTTGTCATAGGTCCACAAATATCTGTGTGTACCAACGCTAACAACTCTGTAACTCTTTTTCTTTTCCACTAAAAGGAGATTTAGTCATCTTTCCCATGAGACAAGATTCACAAGTTGGATATAATTTATAATCAGATAGCTCTAAGAGCCCATCTTTATGCAACTTGGATAATCATGTTTCATTAATATGACCGAGTCTACAGTGCCACATAAGTATAATTAATATCATCTCTTTTCCTTTTCTTGGTTTATTCAATTTAAAGTATATTTTTGTGCAAGTCAAGTACGTAAAGGCCATTCAGTAATTTACCAACTCCATATAAAATAACCTTATTATAAATAGAATAACTATTGTTCTTTATTGTAAAATTATAACCATCCATATCCAATACAGAAATAGAAATAATATTTCTTATGATTGTTGGAACGAAATAACAATTATATAAATTAATGGACTTGCCCGTAGGCAGTGCTAAATAGTAAATCCCTACAGCTAATGCAACAACCTTTGCTCCATTTCCCACTCGTAGGACGACTTCATCCTTAGTCAACTTTCTACTTCTAACCAGCCCCTACATAATATTACATATGTGAGAACCACAGCCGATATCCAATACCCAAGTACAAGTTTGACTTTCAAAAAATTAATTTCAATTATGAACAAACCTTGATTAGAAGTCTAAGCTTCTCAAAGCTTCTTCCCTGCCAAAAACTTCTTGTAGTTCCTCTTCCAGTGACCCGGATCATTGCAATGGAAGCACGTTCCTTTGTTAGCTGGATCAGGTTTCTTTAGATCCTTCACTTTCGCCCTGCCCTTAGCCTTCTTTGTTTTCTTCTTTTTAGAAGATACCTTGAGCCTTTTCCTTTTCTTGGAAGAATCATCTACCAGTAAGACTTGGTTCTTCTTGGATGAGAAGTGTCCTTCAGCAGTTTTTAACATGTTAAGTAATTCAGGCAAGCTGACATCCAACTTATTCATGTGGAAATTCATAACAAATTGTGAGAATGTATCTAGGAGTGATTGCAAGATCAAATCTTGACTTAACTCCCTATCCATGATGAACCCAAGCTGTCCAAGACGTTCAATTAAATTGATTATCTTGAGGACATGAGTCTCAATGGTAGTGCCCTCGGTCATCCGAGATCAGAAGAGCTCCTTAGATATCTCATATCTTGCAGTCCTACTTGCTCACCATACAACTCTTGAAGGTACAACAATATAACAAGAGCATCCATAGTTTCATGCTGACGCTGAAGCTCGTTACTTATGGATGCGAGCATGGTGCATTGAGCCACAGATGCATATCTTGCCACTTCTTAAAAATAGCAATCTCTTCCTCAGAGGCTTCTTCTGCAACATTTGCAGGGACAGACGAATTTAAGATATAAGAAATCTTTTTTGCAGTGAGAACAATTCTCAGTTTCCTTAACCAGTCCGTGTAATTCGGTCCGATTAGTTTGTTAGCATCAAGTATGCTACGCAGTGATAGTGAGTGTGACATTTTCAAATTCTGCATGTGAAATTAAAACAACACTTTTAACAAACATTCATTTAATTAATTACAAAAATAAATTAGGTCTTTATTTTAAATTGGTATCTCCCACTATTTTCTTCAAACTATATTACCCTTATAATATATAGTTTGGCAAATCTAATTAAATATTTGCTAGTGAGAATTAGGATCCTATTTCAAATGTATATAGCCTTATGGTGTCATAACAAACTATATATAAATAAATAGGTAGACAACTCTTGTCAATTACATCATCGTGTAACTCCTATTGTCTCTTAGATTATTTTGATCAAGTGGTGACACATCCGAATCAAAATTATCTAAGTTAAGTCCAACCTAGCACTTTCATATATTCAAATAGAAAAATAACATCCTTGTGGTGCCACAACAAAACATTATTGTTCAATTTCTTTATAAGCATCAAAGGTGATAAATCAATATCTTAAATATTTAATACTCACCTTGTTGTGACACAACAAACTCATATTAAATATTTAATACTCTATTAATTTATCATGCTAGAAGGCGACGTTAGATATTCTAAATATCTTTGAACGCTTAGGACTTAATATAAAATATTTGTGGGGTTTGTTATTAATTGTCTCATCATGTTTAGCTCGTATGCACACACACACACACACACACACATATATATATATATATATAAAATACGCGTCATATTAATTAACATGCGAAGCATGTTGCATAATAATATATATATATATATATATATATAGTATAACCATGCATATATCATACTATATTCTACCCGGATTGATTATGGACTTTATTCTAGTTTGGTTCACTAGAGCCACCAAGTGAACCAAAAGGTCAAACCTAGGGGTGCAAAAATAAATTTAAATATAACTATTACATTTAAATCCCGGGATCCATTACAAACGGTTCTTCAAGCGCTTCTTGCTCCTTGGTCTCCAATTCTTCAATATAATTCTAACTAGTCCTATTACATAAACTATTTAATTTAAATAGAAACCTTGATCAGCATTTAAGGAGAAGTACATAGGAGGGAGATAGAATTTTATATCAAGAAAAATTAGAGAAGACGAGGTACGAAGACCCCATTTAATAAAACCCATATATTCAATCATCCAACTAAAATAAAATCCAATCACATTGGTCAATAGTCTAAAATCAATCCCATTTATTATTATACATATCATACATATGCATCAATAAATAACAATCATCTCATGAATAATAAATTCTTTCCACATATGCATCGATATCATTTAATGGGCAATTAAAATTTCTATGTAATCAAATAAAAAAAACTCCTTTATTTCATTTTTTGAAAAATTACACTAAATTAAAATCAAAAAAAAATTCCCTGTAGGTCCGGCGCCCCTCGCACCACCACTGGCGTGCCCTGCGTCGACCTTACAAAAAAATTCAGATTTCTGCATAGCCGGCGCGCGCCGCCCTTGGCGCGCCCCGCTCTCGGCGAAATCTGGAATTTCTGATTCGCGATTTTTGACCTTTTCATCCAAAAAATAACAT
Source organism: Panax stipuleanatus (assembly GCA_020205555.1). Taxonomy (NCBI): domain Eukaryota; kingdom Viridiplantae; phylum Streptophyta; class Magnoliopsida; order Apiales; family Araliaceae; genus Panax; species Panax stipuleanatus. Next base: position 90,473,726 of record CM035123.1, read on the forward strand.
TTCATACAACAAATTATGCCCAATAAATTATTCCAAACACATACCCATACATATATGTAACAAAAATAATTAATAACTCCCATAAAGGTTTGACTCTGATACCACTGTTAGGTTTGTAACAATCAAAGTAGCGGAATCATGGTAAAAACAAATTTTAAAATTTTACAATCCTTATACCCGGATCATCTTTTATGCGCAATTATTAATTAAACGAAAGAGAAAAAATTATAGAATCATACCCTTGTAGAACTAAGCTTCCACAGGTACGAGTTCAACTCCAAATCCTTCATGTTCTCCTTGAGTTCTCCGGGATTGATTCTTTTATTTGATCAACGTTAGCCACCCAAGCGTTTGGCCTCTAGATGTGATCCACCAAGGAAGAAGAGATATTCAAGAAGGTGGGTGTTTGACTAAACCCTAATTCTATCTCTATAGAATGTATATGCTCTCCCAACTATTAGAATAGTGTAAAGTCTGTCTATTTGTTTCATAATAAGACTTTCTTATTTATAGATGTGGGCAACCCTCCTAAATCATTTAGGCATAGGGTTTCATATTAATTAATTAAACTTTTTAATTAATTAGGTTTCTCAATCCTATTAAGAATAATTAAACTCTTTTAATTAATTAGCCTCCTAATCTTATTAGGAATACATATATGAGAGAGAGTATCTTATTAATTAATTTTCAAACTCCTTTAGGAATTAAATAATAATAATAATAAAATAATAATAATAATAATAATAATAATAATAGTAATAAGACTCCTCTTATTAATTTAATATTTCTAAAATATTAAATAATAAATATTAAGCTATTTAATTTATTCTATCACAATAGATTAAATTAAACATACTTAACTTATTTTTACGATTATGTCATTAACTTCTTTAATAAATATTCTTCTTTTTATGGTGTGACCCTTTAGGTTCTCCATATTAAACCGGTTGTGAATAAATCAATTAGAACAATTCTAATCTTATTTAAATAAATAAATTAAATTAATAATTTATTTAAATAAATAATATTTATTCTACAATAAGGGTAAGCCCCCTTAGCGATCAACGAATTTTCATATAATATAGATTTCAACATTAATCATAAAAGAACCTGTGGGAAAATAGTTACCGTATAATTCATTCCTTCCGCCATACAGTATCCCAATTAAATATAAGATATGGAATTACTATCAAGTTTTATTTTATTTAATTATATGTATTTCGATTCTAAAATGTACAACACCAAATAATGTAAATTAGAAACTACTTTTTAATTTCATTATGCCTTGGCCAAGGACTACTGGGTTGTCATTTATCGAATCACATAAGACATTCTCTTCTTTTACTAGAAGTGGTAGATCATTTATTGATCATTCATTATCTTCATGTATAAATTATTATACCCAATCATACCATTTGATATACCCTTAGGGTCTTAAGGGACATGTCAAAGTATAACTCATCATACACAAGATATTATGATGATTTCAAGTCTAAGAATTATTTGTACTACTATCACTTAAGGAATTCCTATTGATAGGCAAGTAAAACTCCAATAGGTATTCCTTAGCGAGCAACGTTCAGTGAACTTATTCTTTAATAAGCACCTACATACTTGATTTAGTGTCTCCACACAAATGATTATAAGATCGATCATCCTCATCCACTGAGCAAGTCAACGTATGTTCCAATCTATTCGGATTTACTAATCCCCTTTTTAGTATTCCAACGATTGGGAACTATTTTAGTTTTGAAGCTATCTAAGAATTTAGATCTCATTAGCACGATCCTCATCATGATTCTAAAAGCATTGCTTAAAACTATGGGTTTATGACATATTATAAAAATAGCACCATGTAGATAATTAAATGCCTTTAATTAAATAATACTTTTATTGATAAATGAATAAAATTGTTACAAAGTATATGCTTTATCATCATACATAATTGGCTTGTGTGCATACTACTTTCAGCTGCTAAGTACTAGAAGATGAACAAGCTAAATGTCATTTAGGATATCAACAACAACTATAAACAACCATCTAAACATCCAGGGCCTGAGGGGTCCTTGTCTTTGTGACTAAACCAAAGTCAAGTTTGCTGGGCTTGCTGAGTACCAGAGGGTACAAGAGATTCTAAATCTGATGGGCTTAGTCTACAATTTCCAAGGCTGCTGGTTTTGAAGAGTTCTTAGTGAACTAGAGTTCCGAGACTGCTGGTCTTGAAGGAATCTTAGTGATTAGAAATTGATCAAATCCTTAGTGGAATCCCTGCTTGTTGAAGCAGAAGAGTGGAGTAGTAGCATTTAGTCTCTAAACCACTTAAAACCCCTTATGTCATTTACTTTATGTCATTTACATTTCATATTATAACTACCATATCTGCCTACAACTAATCTAATATTAGAACTTTGTTTAATGTTATATCCTTGAAGGGGATCTTAACCTATTCCGCTGTGCATGAATTGATTCTACTATTCATTATAGGTTAATCACTTATCAAATAAAAGAAGAGGAAAAGTTTTAAAGGATCTATTCAATCCCCCCTTCTAGATCTCTTGTGTGCCCCCGGGAACTAACAATTGGTATCAAAGCAGGTTCTCACACTGTATTCAAAAGCTAATGCTTTGAGATTGATCCGCAGCACAAATAAGTTCTAAACTTAGTATAAGTTATAAGTCACTTCTGAATGAAGATGAGCTCACAAGTTGAAAATTATATGTACAGGTAAATATGCATATCCACCTGATGTAATTCAGATTAGTCCTTGTACTTAAATGAAATTGCTATCAGGCCAATCTAGCAATGCTTATAATCAATCAGCAGTCTGTAGCCTATTGATGGGAAGTCCAAATGCAACAAGAACTAAGAATCTTATGTTCACAATTCTGAAAGGTGGAATGCCTAAAAATGCTATAAGTTGCATCTCCAGAGGAGAAAGAAAAATTATTCAAATATGAATTTGGCAAAATCCATGAATCTGAACTTTAAGGTTCAAGAGCTTCAAAGAATTTAAGTTGCCAAGACTTTCTTTTGTTTATAAGTCAAAGACTTTGCTTGATTGATCTAAAGCTACATGGAGCAACAAATAATGTCAGTATTGACAATACAAAGATGTGCACAACAAATACCTTATATCATCGTGCAAACAATTAGAACAACTCATTGTCAATAGACTGACAGTAACAAGGTATGTATCCTCATCACTATTTACATTCATCATAGTGCATCACCTTATGTGCTATAACAGTACTTTATCAAAAGATCATTTTCCTCCTCAAAAAGGGAAAAAGAGAAGTACATTTGAGGCTGGAAACTATTCGTTGAAACACTTTCTCTCCACCCATGTTTAAAGTTAAAAATAAATTTTTGGAAGATATCTGATGTATGCCTTAAGTAAATTAAAATCTACGTATTTTAAGTTTCTTGACCTTTGCTGATGGGTTGGTATGTCAAGAAATACATACAAATCAATGTTTTGTGTTTTTAATAAAGCATAGAGTGTGATCAACACTACAGTTGTATCTTGAAGATTCTTAGAGACTGATCAACTCTACGAACCAACCAGATGCAAACTATAGAGATGATTCTCACTCTATAAAAGTTCAAGATCTATGAACATAGTAAAAGCAAAAGGCTTATCAACCAAAGAGAAAGCTTAATCTATCAAAATTGCTTAAATCATACACATACTCACAATTATGTTTTATAACTGTCATCATTTACATGTATACATGCTTCATGATTGTTAATACTTATTCCCATACATATTGGGAACCCAAAAGTCTGAATGACTAGGGCTTTTGAGAAAACTAACCTAGCATGACCCAAATAACAATGGGTACCAAAAAAGAGAATATTTAACCTGCAGGTACTTGGTCTATCTGACCTTAACTAAGAAAAGTTGAAGCACATGACTTCAATCACCAAGCTCTTACCAGCTGCAAGTTTAAGATCCCTTAGCAATGCTCTCATTCAAGACCATCCAAGGCCAGAGCTTGCTCTTGAAGACATGTTGTGTCTGTGAGGATGAAGAAATCTCATGACCTTGTTAGGGGATCCTAAACCCTATAGTATGATCATCATGATCCTTCAATATGGAAGCATGTAATTCATGTCAAGAAATAGGAGACCGTCCAAGCTCATTCATACAAAGCATCTCAGCTCAAGAGGACCAAGAAGGAAGATTATATCCATGACCATTTGCCAATGGTGATGAAGAATAACCATAGAGTGGAAACGACATGAGTGCAAAAGATGCTGAAGTCTTAATACCAGACCCTACGTTCATAGTGTTTGAACAGTAAATCGTAGAGTAACCAGCTTTGAGGAAAATACTCTACGATCTGATGGAGCTGACTCAGCCATAAAGATATCAAACCAACTCAAAAGATTCCAGCTAGAAGCAAAAGTGCAAAGCAAACTTATAAAGATGCATATACAGGAGTTAGCTCATCTATCTCTAAGATGGAAGTATCAACTATGGGGAAGCAATAGTCTGCTAAGCCTAGCCATGCTCAAATTGAGGAAGGAACATTGAAGCTAATCATTCAGATCCCTCAAATAATGGAATGAGCTAAACCTAATGCGAATATAAGAATAACTGAAGATATGAAGATTGTGAAGTTGCATATAAAGAAGATGAAAAAGATAAAGGAGAAGAATAAGTGGAATTCATTGCTAAGTTCAGAGATAAGCAGCGACCTTCCTCTTCAACTTGGTCGCTACGGGCTTCTGCACCACACTGAGGGTGCGTTCGCTGTCCTCTGACTGCTTGGACCTGAGGATTTCAACTAGGTTCTTCTTCTAATTGTCGAACAGATTTAGGATTATCCTCATATTAACATTACATGCTTCACCCTCTTATCCCAAATAAGCTTATTGACGAGTGCATGATATTCATTTATTTTGATTCCTTTATGCGTAGTTTATTGCATGTTTGGTTGTTAACAAGGGCTTAATAGGTTTGCTTATGGGTTTCAGGTCAAAATGGAGATGAAAATGAGAAGATTATTGGGGTTTTAATGCTAAGATCGATTCATGGTCTTGGTTTGGGACTTGGATTTTATAGAAGAGCTATTCCTTAGCTTTTCGTGGCATCTTGAATCGTCCCCATCGGAGTTCATATGTAGAAGTTATGACCTTTTTACCAAGCGATGTTTCAACATAAAACTGGAAACTGCGCCCCGGTGCCGACCTCTCTGCCAAACTGCGCCCCGGCGAGCTTCTATAAAGAAAATTGTGCCCCGACGCATTTCACGTCAGAAAAATAGTATTTTCGAGTATTTGGGAAAGTGTTGGGCAGATTTATAATGCAATTAGGATTGCGAACTTGTGGGTTTTGGGGATTGTTTTAGACTTTATAAAGGGATGTAAGACCCACTATAAAAGGGGATTATCATATATTATTATGGGGGATCATCTTGTACATTCATCTAAACCCTAGTTTTGGAGAATCAAGGCATGTCAAGCTAAACTACTCAATTCAATTCTGAAGGGATATTGAACTTATTTACAATTAATGGTTTGAGCAAGTTTATTTTATTTACTCTTTCGTATGTGAGATTTATTTTGATTATCTACATAAACATTCTTGTATGCTATTCAATTAACTAATTTAGTTTCTGCATGATTAAATTAGTAGATTGATATCATCTGCTAGATTAAGATATATATTAAGCAAACGATGTATGTCTGATCATAAGTAGCAATTAATGATATTCGATTGTGGTCAAACTTTTAGATATTATTAAGATTTTCAGAAGACAAGTTAAATAATTCCTGATTGCGTAATTGTTGCTTGGAATAATCTAATTCTCATTCTTCATGCTTCTATCATATTAAATTTAGACTGATAGTTCTAGGTTATAGGATAGTTAGGATTTTTTGTTGGCGATTGTCGCATTAGATTTACACATAAGGAGAATTTCAGATAATTAGCAATCGCAATTATCTAGGATTGTTAATCTCATTGAAGGATAAATATTGTAAACACTTGATTAATTCATAATTGTGAAAAGGCGATACTGAACTGAAGAATTGAAGCTTTTTACTCATTGATACTTCTTTTAAATTCAATTTCGATATTCAACTTTTCAAACCAAAATTCCCCAATTCATTAAAAAATACTTGGATAAATATAAAGCACAACACTCTCTGTGAGATCGATCCTTGCTTGTTACTATACTAATTCTTAAGTTAGTGGAATAGGAGTAAGGTTAATTTTGGAGTGCTAAACGACAGCTTTAAAATTTTGGCGCCTTTGCCGGGGAGTGTTATTTATTCAATTGTTTTCATTTATTTTTTTATGCTTCGATCCTCTAACTCTCTTGAATTAAAATTTGATCCAGAAATAAAGAGAACCGCACGAAGGCTTAGGAAGGAAGCTCGAAAATCCCAAGGTACACTTGTAGATTCTGACGAAGCTCCATCACCAAGCCTCAACATCGCACTCACACTACTTTCATACCATTTTTCTAGCGAATCAGACGAAGAGATGGCAGTGCCAAATAATAACAGGACTTTAAAGGAGTTGTCTACTCCTAATCTCCCTCAACAACCTCTATGCATTGAATATCCTACTTTAAATGCTGCGTTTGAATTGAAATTCGGACAAATTCAACTTTTGCCTACTTTTGTGGTCTTACAGGTGAGGATCCTTACAAGCAATTGAAGGAGTTTCATGTTGTGTGCTCAACCATGAAGCCACACAACATTACGGAGGAACAGATAAACTGAGAGCTTTCCCATTCTGCTGATTTAGCAAAAGATTGGTTGTATTATCTCCCCTAGGGATCGATACAATCATAGAACGACATGAAAAGGCTATTTTTGGAGAAATACTTTTCTGCTTCAAGAGTAGCCAACATAAGGAAAGAAAGAAGAAGTGAATATTCCATTACTTGATGCAATTAAACAAGTGCCACGGTATGCAAAATTTTTAAAAGAATTGTGCACTAACAAATAAAAATTGGAAAATGATGAAAAATGCCCCCTAAATGTAAAGATCCAAGCATGTTCACGATCCCATGCAAGATAGGAAACACTAGATTTGAAAGGCCATGCTAGATTTAGGTGCTTCAATTAATGTGATGCCATTATTTGTTTATAAGTCTCTAAATCTAGGTCCTTTAAAAAATACTGGTGTGATTATTCAATTGGCAGATCGTACTAACACTTACCCTCGAGGGGTAGTTGAAGATGTTTTAGTGCAGGTGAACGAACTAATCTTTCCTGCAAATTTTTACATTGTGGACATGGAAGATGATATATCACCAAACCCTTCCCATATCTTGTTAGGAAGACCATTCCTAAAAACAACAAGAACCATGATTGATGTGCAAAATGGGACCTTAATAATGGAGTTTGATGGTGAAAAGATCCAATTTAACATCTATGATGCCATGAGATACCCTAGTGATATTTGTCAAGTTTTTGCAATTGATGTGTGTAACTCTTTAGTGCAGGAAACTTTTTAACAAATTCAGAGAGACAGCTTGGAGGTTGCTATTTCTAGCAGTTTGGACATGGATGAGAAGTATGAACTTAAGAAAAATTAGGAATTAAAGGAAACTGTGGCTTCACTACACTCATTGCCTAAACTCTCAGATAAGCCTGCAGTCCATTTAATTCAATTACCTATATCTCACCAAAAACTATTACCATCTGTTGAGCAAGCTTCAACACTTGAATTAAAACAATTACCTAGACACTTGAAATATGCATATTTGGGGACTAATGAGACTTTACATGTGATAATTGCTAGTAATCTAACCAAAGTGCAGGAAGAAAAATTGTTGAGAGTTCTTAAGGACCACATCACAGTGTTTGGTTGGACTATAGCAGACATCAAAGGTATTAGTCCCGCAATGTGCATGCATCGAATTTTGCTGGAAGACAGGGCTAACCTTATGAGGGATGCACAAAGACGATTGAACCCACCTATGTTGGAGGTAGTAAAGAAAGAGGTAATAAAATTGCTCAATGCATGAATCATCTACCCCATCTCCGACAGTCAATGGGTAAGTCCTGTGCAGGTAGTTCCAAAGAAATTCGGAATCACGGTTGTCAAGAATGATAACAATGAGTTAGTGCCCACACGAATGCAAATAGGTTGGAGAATGTGTATTGACTATAGGAGGTTAAATGTTGTAACTAGAAAAGATCACTTTCCCCTTCCTTTTATTGATCAAATGTTAGAACGATTAGTTGGGCATACTTATTATTGCTTTCTAGATGATTTTTCAGGGTATAACCAGATTGTGATTGCACCCAAAGATCAAGAAAAGACCACATTCACATGTCCCTTTGGTACCTTTGCCTATCGGCGAATGTCCTTTGGACTCTGTAATGCCCCAGGTACTTTTCAAAGATGCATGGTGAGTATTTTTTTTCGATCTTTTAGAAGAATGCATTGAGGTCTTTATGGATGATTTCACAGTACATGGTAATTCTTTAGATGCTTGCCTAAAAAATCTGACTCGTGTTTTGGATAGATGTTTGGAAACTAACCTTGTGCTAAATTGGGGAAAATGCCACTTTATGGTAGAACAAGGGATTGTACTTGGTCATGTAGTATCAGTTAATGATTTAGAAGTCGATAAAGCTAAAATTGATATTATATCTGCATTACCTTACCCCGTCAGCGTGCGGAAGATACGCTCTTTTCTTGGACATGCAGGATTTTATCGCAGGTTTATCAAAGATTTCTCCAAGATAGCATTTCCCTTATGCAAGTTGCTCTAGAAAGATGTGGAATTCCATTTTCATGATGAATGCAAGGTGGCTTTTGGTACCTTAAAGAAATTATTAACGTCAACCCCTGTCATTCAACCACCAAATTAGAAGTTTCCATTTGAGATAATGTGTGATGCAAGCAACTATGCTTTCGGCGCCGTCTTGGGCCAAAAGATTGACAAAGCTGTCCATGACATCTACTATGCTTCTAGAACATTGAATGCGGCTCAAATAAATTATTGCACAACTGAAAAAGAACTCTTATATATTGTATTTACTTTAGATAAGTTTAGATCATACTTACTTGGTACTAAAGTGATAGTTTATTCTGACCATGCTGCTCTTAGGTACTTGCTTACTAAGAAAGAGTCCAAACCTCGAATCGTAAGGTGGATCTTGCTGCTGCAAGAATTCAACTTGGAAATTAGAGATAAAAAGGGTGCGGATAACTTGGTAGCGGATCACTTGAGCAGAATTCTTAAGGAGGAAGAAGCACTACCATTACAAGACATGTTTCTGGATGAACATCTACTTCCCATTGGCAATACAACTCCCTGGTATGCAGACATTGTGAATTATTTGGTAAGTGCGTATTTACCGGGTGAGTTTTCAAAATCCCAAAAAGAAAAGATTAGGAGTGATGCAAAACATTATGTGTGGGATGTCCCATACTTGTGGAAATTTATTCTAGCTTTCTGTCATTCCTATGCTTGAGGAGGTCATTTTGGACCTAAAAGAACATCACATAAGGTGTTAGAGAGTGGTTTCTTTTGGCCCTCAATTTTCAAAGACTCATATCTATTTTGCAAATCATGTGAAAATTGTCAAAGAACAGGAAATATATCACATAAGCATCAAATGCCACAAAACCCTATTCTAATTGTTGAAATCTTTGACGTTTGGGGTATTGATTTTATGGGACCTTTTTCTATTTCCTTTGGTAATGTTTACATCTTATTGGTAGTTGATTATGTTTCAAAGTGGGTGGAAGCTAAAGCCACCAGGACTAACGATTCTAAAGTTGTTGTAGATTTTATCAGGACTAACATATTTGTCAGGTTTGGAGCACCACGGGCCATCATTAGGGATCGGTTAACTCACTTATATAATAGGGTATTAGTAGCTTTGTTCAGGAAATACAACGTTCTTCATAGGGTCTCTACATCCTATCATCCGCAAAGCAATGGCCAAGCTGAGGTATCCAACCGAGAGATAAAATCCATTTTGGAGAAAGTAGTCAACCCGAGCAGGTAAGATTGGAGTCTTAGATTAGATGATGCACTATAGGCATATAGAACGGCATACAAAACTCCAATTGGTATGTCTCCTTATAAGTTGGTGTTCAAAAAACCGTGCCACCTACCTGTGGAGCTAGAGCATAAAGCTTTTTGGGCGATCAAACAGTGCAACATGAACTTGGATCAACCTGGCGTCCATAGGAAGTTGCAGTTACAAGAACTCGAGGAGTTGCGTACTGAATCATATGAGAGTTCTAAACTGTATAAGGCTAAGACGAAAGCTTTCCATGATAAGCAGATTTTGAGAAAGAATTTCACTGTTGGACAAAAAGTTCTCCTTTATAATTCACGATTAAAATTATTTCCAGGTAAGTTGCGTTCCCGTTGGGAGGGTCCATTTGTTGTTACTAACGTATTTCCTCATAGTGCTATAGATCTACAAAATCCAAAGACAAGGAATGTGTTCAAGGTGAACGGCCATAGGTTGAAGCCAATTTTGGATAGCAGTCGGGTTGAGGAGGTTGAGATGTTGACGTTGATTGCAGTCGAGCTAACAACGTTAAACAAGGGCAGCTGCTTGAGAGGCAACCCAAGAATTCAGATTTGATCTTTCTATTCCTTTCCTTTTTAATTTGTTAGTTTTAGTAGTTTTCTACTTTGCATGATTTTCTTATATTGGGGACAATGTAAGGTTTGAGTGTGGGGGAGAGAATTTTAGATTTTAGTTTTCTTTGTTTTTTGTAGGTATAATAGTCTAAAATTTGCTAGAATTTGGAAATCTGTTGAAATTTTTGCTTGGTTTCATGATTTTATTCGCCTAAGTGTTGAAGGGTTAGAGTCACAAATTGAAAATTGATACTTAATTTCAAGATTTGTTGGTATTTAGTTGATCAATGAATGTTGAAAACTAAGTCAGTAACCAGTTTACTTGATTTGAATTGAATTTATTGAAACATGAGTACTTGAATATGTGAAGAATGCTTAGTTTTTTTTTTTGCTAACATGGTTTTTCCCAACTCGCGGGTCGGACTAGTCACCAAGGCCAGACACAACCGTTTTGGCTTGCGCACCAGCTTGCACTGGCAGTCCGTGGCCACGCGAATATAAATTCTCACACTTGTCTATGTGCACTAATTTCTTGCTTTAGAACTGTTTTCACTGCCATGTCAATGAAAGATCCTTGTGGAAAGAAAAAAATGACAAAAAATGATGTATCAAAAAATAGTGAAAATCTGCTTCAATGTCCATTATATGAATTAACTGGGTATCCAGGCCTCGGGAAGCATCGGTATTCACGCTAAAAAAATGTGATGGATAAAAGCTACTTGACTAGTCGACTTTTGTGGCCCTTGTTACTTGAATGAGTAAGCCCTAGGGGTGTCTTTACATCCAGCGCCCTAAGACCATCTGGTTTGGGAGTCGTTGGTGGAAAGTTCGTTACATGGGTGGCATTGAAAAGCCTAAGAAAAGGAGATATTGCACATGTCAAGTAAAAGAAGAATACAAGAAAACATCAAAATATATTCATCTAGGATATAAAGAAGGTTCTACGAAAAGCAAGGCAAAAGTGCAAGAAAATTTGTTATGAGCTAGTGTGCGTGGTTTTTGTTCCATGATAACTAAGTTGGGTGAGTATGTGGATTGTGGGATAGATACTTATGTGGATACAGTTCGGTTTGATGAAATTCATTGGTGAGGTGATAAGGTTAGTAGTCATGAATTGATTACTGAGATGTTAATCGGGTTTTTGTTGATAAGTATTGATATTCATGAATTTTAACTTGAACTTTTTGATACTATGTGTCGACGTCGAGAAACAATCTATGGGTCGGGTCACAACCCGGATCTTTCTCTCTTCTTAAGTTATGTCTACCCTTATTCTTTTTATTGTGAAAAAGGTTTTGAAGGATTTTTTAGGAAAAGGTCAACATGTATCATGTCGACGATTTGAACGTTTTACAGAGTCGCCAGTTGGTAGATTTTGAAATAGTTGCACTAACTCAACCGAGTTTTATTTGAAAGAGGCCCAATTATTGGACACAGTCAAAAATTGATCTTTGAAACCGAAGTTTTGAGTTCGGGGACTTGGTTAAGTGTGGGGAAGGTGTTAGGCACCCCACAACTCCCGTGTAAACACGGTACCGCATCTTTTCAATATTTTCCTTTTAAATCTGTAATGTGTGTGTGAATGCTGGAAGAAATTGGGCCTATGTTTGATTGAAATTATGTTTATGTATCGTTGAACCTATATACAAAGGGTTTGATTTGATTTTCAAAAGTGTTTGATTTGATTTGCAAAAAGTGTTTGATTTGATTTGCAAAAGATTCTTTTTTCGATAAGATTATTGAAATGATGTTTTGAAAGCAGGTTTTCAAACCCTTACGCTAACATAGGAATTGAAACATATCAATACTTTAGTTTTATCTTTTCAGCCTTTTGACTCAATTTGAATGGTGATTGTCGGGCTGCGAAGCATCCTCGACCACAGAATATATACAAGTGTCGGTCTTCTCGTGGGCATGACAGCCATCGGAGTGACTCTGATACGACAAACCATATTTTCACTATGTTGAGACCTTAAATCCGGATAACCGTTTTAAGGTCTTTTATATGTACATTTTTACAGAAAAACTGGCAGGGAACATTTGTAAAGTGGAGTTTGTCCATCGTGGGAATCAGATTCTGATCAGTTTGATCATGAATCCCAAGATTTCTAGGCTCACATAAGGAGACCAATAAAACCTGCACAACCAAATATGTACAGAAATATATCCCAATATCGCCAGAACCAAGGATTCATCAGTAAATCCTGGCTCGCATATGGCTGAAGCGTCTTGTTCCCACTAGATAGCGATTTAAGGGCTACGAGGTTGCTTGAATAACTGAAACTAAAAAATTGTTAGATTTAAATAAATCTCATGTCATTCTAGCTTTCCGGTTCTATCTGGACCTATTTTGAACCGTTTGAAAGCTAAAGTTGACGAGATTTAAAGAAATCTAGTTCGCCCGTAGAAATGTCAGTGCTGATTCATATCAAATGAATATTTAAAGCAACAATTTAATAAAATGAGTAAAGCAATATATATATATATAATTATATATATGAAAGCTGTAAAGGGCGATGAGTTTTTACTCCGATGCCCGGACTTAAATATAAATATAAATATATATATATATATATATATATAAATATATATATATATATATATTTATAAAAGCTGTAAAAAGCCACGGAGTGATCCAGGCTCGACATAATAAATATATATATATATATATATATATATATATATAAACGGTAAAGGGCAACGGACATTCTATCATTTTCCCGGACTGAAATGGAAATATATATATATATATATATATATGTATAAAAACTGTAAAAGAGCCACAGAATTAACCAGGCTCGACAGAATTGAAATATATATATATATATATATATAAGCTGTAAAAGGGCAATGTACATTCTATCCTAGGCCCATATATATATAAAAGTTATAAAAGAGCCACAGAATTAACCAGGCTCGACGTAATTGAAATATATATATATAAGCTGTAAAAGGGTAATGGACATTCTATCCTAGGCCCATATATATATATATATATATATATAAGCAATAAAAGGCCATGAAATGATCTAGGTCGACAGAAAATAGTCAAATCGGGACTGGGAAGATAACCAAGTCTGGTGAAGGGTGCATATATATATATAAGCAGTAAACTATCGCAGATTTGACATCCGGGCTTGACAGAATTAAAAGTTAGTATATATATAGTTAAATATATATATAAAAAAAATGTCAAACCCGAACTGGGAAGATAACCCAGTCCAGCGAACTTGCTCAAAACGAAGATATATGTATATGAAAACTATTAGAAGCGACGGATCGTCAATCCGAGTTATAAAAATGCCAAAAAATGCGTTTAGGTACTAAAATGTACTAAATGTTAGCAAAAACGGTCACGGAACTGAGTTACGGGCATATTCAGAAAGTGAAACTAAACGTGCAAGTGTATAAAATTGCAATGAAGTAAAATAAACTTTCCTATCGTAAAAATACTCACAATGGACTGCTACACGGGCTTTTTGCCACTTAGTGGGCTTCAAATTTTATTTTTGCCTGTTAATTTTTGATATGTGGTAGTATGTGGGTATATCTACGTGTTATAGTGAAAAACTTTGGGTTTGGAAGACAAAAAAATGGCTGGAAAATCAAACGGGCAGGGGTTTAGAGCGTTTTCAAATTATAAAATGAGCTGGGGGTCACCTCATATATATAGACCCAGGAGTAGCAGGTCAACCCGCGTCTTTCACGGGTCCACCTGCGGCTCCACGTGGCAGGGGTCCCATAGCAGGTCCCATCGTCTCAAAGTCTCAAAGTACATGCACTTCGAGCAATGTGAGGTCCGGTTTAAAACTTTTTAACTTTTGATCTGAGTGTTCGTTTGAGGCGTGCTTTACCTTTTCGAAAAGCCCTCACCGAGAGTGTAGCAATGATATGGGAGAAAACCTTTTTCGAGTCCAAAAAGATGGGTTCATAACCAGGTCTTTGATTCCTCGCAGTTTATTTATTGAGCTGTCTTGCGCTGTTTCCACTCAGGATCATTGTTATGGTTCGTTCTGACCTTAGTGGCATCAATTCGGCTTGAGTTTGACCAAATCGACTTTAAGTTGACAAAATAGGCCATTTTTCCCTTCCCGAGGTTGCCTTTAGTGTTGGCATGGCATTCGGCTGACTTCTTAGGGTTGTTTCCAAGGTTTGGATCCCAGTTGATTCTGTTTGTCCTCAGGGTTGTCTTTGAGGCTGACTTGGTCGCTCTAGGCTTTCCTCTAGAGATGTTGTGAGGCTTTGGGATTATTTCTAAAGTTGTCCTGACCTCCCGAGTTGAGACCAGGGGCTGACATGTACCTCCCGGGTTGAGACCGGGGTTGATCTGTACTTCCCGGGTTGAGATCAAGGGCTGACCTGTACTTCTCAGATTGAGACTGGGGCTGACCCTTACCTCCTAGTTTAAGACCGGGACTGACCTGTACCTCCCGGGTTAAGACTGGGGCTGACCTGTACTTCCCGAGTTGAGATCGGGGCTGACCTGTACCTCCCGAGTTGAGACTGGGGCTGACCTCTACCTCTCGGGTTGAGACTGGGGCTGACCTGTACTTCCTGGGTTGAGACCGGGGCTGACCTTGTACTTCCCGGGTTGAGTCCGGGGCAGACCTGTACTTCCTGGGTTGAGGCCGGGGCTGACCTGTACTTCTGGGTTGAGACCGGGGCTGACGTGTATTTTTTGGGTTGAGACCGGGGCTGACCTGTACCTCCCGGGTTGAGATCGGGGCTGACCTGTACCTCCCGGGTTGAGAACGGGGCTGGTCTGTACCTCCCGGGTTGAGACCGGGGCTGGCCTGTACTTCCCAGGTTAAGATCGGGGTTGACCTGTAATTTTTGAGTTGAGCCCGGGGCTGACCTGTACTTCTTGGGTTGAGATCGAGGCTGAATTGACAGCTCGATATTGAGATCGGGGTTGATTTGACTCCCCGGTATTGAGATCGGGGTTTATTTGACGACCAGGTATTAAGATCGAGGTCGAATTGGTGACCTGATATTGAGATTGGGGTTGATTTGACTGCCCGGTATTGAGACCTGAGGTTGATTTGACGGCCTGATATTGAGACCAGGGTTGATTTGAGGACCCGGTATTGAGATCGGGGGTTGGTGATCCGATTTTGAGACCGGGGTTAATTTAACGGTCTGATATTGAGACCGGGGTTGATTTAACGGCTCAATATTGAGATCGGGGTTGATTTAACGGCCTGGTATTGAGACCAAAGTTAATTTGACGGCCTGGTATTGAGACCGGGGTTGATTTGATGACCCGGTATTGAGACCGGGGTCGAATTGGTGACCCGGTATTGAGACCGGTGTTGATTTGACAGCCCGATATTGAGACCGGAGTTAATTTGGTGACCTAGTATTGAGACCGGGGTTAATTTAAAAAGACAGTCTTGCCCTCCTACAGTGTTAGTAACAGGAAAACAAAATTTCGAGTGTATACACTATGGTTGGATAGAATTATGTGAATGATAACATAACCTTGGGTTTGGTTTACACGAGGACGTGTAAAAGCTAAGTGTTGGGGAATTTGACGAGTGCATGATATTCATTCATTTTGATTCCTTTATGCATAGTTTATTGCAGGTTTGGTTGTTAACAAGGGCTTAATAGGTTTATTTATGGGTTTCAGGTCAAAATGGAGATGAAATGAGGAAAATAGGAAGATTATTGGATTTTTAATGCTAAGATGGATTCATAGTCTTGGTTTAGGACTTGGATATTATCGAAGTGCTATTCCTTAGCTTTCTGTGGCATCCTGAATCGTCCCCATCGGAGTTCATATGAAGAAGTTATGATATTTTTTCCAAGCGATGTTGCAGCATAAAAAAGGAACTCCGCCCCGGTGCCGACCTCTCTGCCGAACTGCGCCCCGGCGCGCTTCTATGAAGAAAATTGCGCCTCGGCTCGTTTCACTTCAGAAAAACATTTTGGAAAAGTGTTTGGCAAATTTCTAATGCAATTAGGATTGCGAACTTATGGGTTTTGGGGATTGTTTTAGACTTTATAAAGGGATGTAAGACCCACTATAAAAGGGGATTATCATATATTGTCATGGGGGATCATCTTCTACATTCATTTAAACCCTAGTTTTGAAGAATCAAGGCATGTCAAGCTAAACTACTCAATTCAATTCTGAAGAGATGTTGAACCTTATTTACAATTAATAGTTTGAGCAAGTTTATTTAATTTAATCTTTCGTATGTGAGATTTATTTTGATTATCTACATAAACATTCTTGTATGCTATTCAATTAACTAATTTAGTTTCTGTCAAATTAAATTAGTAGATTGATATCATCTGCTAGATTAAGATATATATTAAGCAAACGATGTATGTCTGATCATAAGTAGCAATTAATGATATTCGATTGTGGTCAAACTTTTGGATATTATTAAGATTTTTAGAAGACAAGTTAAATAATTCCTGATTGTATAATTGTTGCTTGGAATAATCTAATTCTCATTCTTCATGCTTCTATCATATTAAATTTAGACTAATAGTTCTAGGTTATAGGATAGTTAGGATCTTTTGTTGGCGATTGTCGCATTAGATTTACACACAAGGAGAATTTCGGATAATTAGCAATCGCGGTTATCTAGGATTGTTAATCTCATTGAAGGATAGATATTGTAAACACTTAGTTAATTCATAATTGTGAAAAGGCGATACTGAACTGAAGAATTGAAGCTTTTTACTCATTGATACATCTTTTAAATTCAATTTCGATAATTCAACTTTTCAAACCAAAATTCCCCAATTCATTAGAAAATACTTGGATAAATATAAAATGCAACACTCTCTATGGGATCGATCCTTGCTTGTTACTGTACTAATTCTTAAGTTAGTGGAATAGGAGTAAGGTTAATTTTGGTGTGCTAAACGACAGCTCCCACTTATGCATCCTCTTCTTTAGAATGATGCTGATGAACCGCCGATAGAACATCTTCGACACTAGCTTGCATGCGGCTTTCCTTTTACCAACATTGTCGATCCACTTTGTGATCCAGTTCATGAAGATGATGCTAAAATTTATCTACATCTTCATAATGATTGTAGTCATGATCTTCAGCTGAAGCTCGCTGACAGAATCATGAGTAGATTCCTTGCACAAGATGCATTTGCCAACGATGTTGACAATGAACTCATACTCTTGGAGAAACTCTTTATTCTTCATCCCCTTAAACTGTAGATTTTTTTTATAACCCATCAACTTTAGCCCCTCCTTTATACTGAACATCTTCAAAGGAGGTGATACCCTAGTTTGTGAACTCCAGGTGATGGCTTAGCTCCATCACATCTATTTGGAGGGTTCCACCCTTGACTTTGGTGGTGAGGACTTCATCTGCACATAAAACATTTAGGTAGAACTCTTCTACTAATTTGGTGTAGATCTTTGCGTTGGAGTCAATAGCTCTATAGAATCCATCTTTCTGAACAATCACCGGAATATCTCTGAACTTTTTCTCTACTGCACAAAATTTCTCAAAACACAATTAGTTGCCAGAGATCACTTGGTAGTTTGCCATCTTCTTTAGCAAGGATTTGAGTTGAAACACAAAGAAAATGTCTAAGTTTTTTGGATTTGAAAACTAGGGCTTGAAAATTAGAGGGAGTTTGAAAGCTTAGATCTTAGATTGAAAAAGAGAATAGTAAAGGTTAGATGAAAATTTTGAAAAGCTTTTATATTAATTCCCTCTATTTCGGGCATGTTTCGCATGCTGATTGGATCCACATCGCTTCGTCTATGCTATTCATATTTGTAGCGCAGTAACTTCTTCTTCTTACTCACTTTTTTTGGAAGTGAAGTCTACGCGCTTTAATTATTGTCCTTTTTGCTCCGCGACTGGATAAGTAACGTAGAGTAAGCTTTTGAGAAATATTTTAACTTTACGCTAACTATCTACTTGACGATCCACTCTACGAACTCATTCGCTCTACGATCCTCTTTGTACAGTCTAGCACTCAACGAACCATGAGGTGTTTTACAAGCTTATCTCTACTTGGACTATTCTATGATTTCTTCCTGCATAGTTAGTAACTCTCAAGGCATAATACTAAGTATGCAAATTTAGCATTCCTAACTCATAAATTAACATATTGAACCTAGATTCGTCTAAGGGTTTTGTGAACACATTAGCAAGTTAATTTTTAGTTAAATAAAACGTAATGATATATTTTCATTTTGCACATGATCTCTTATAAAATAGTATTTGATGTCTATATGCTTAGTCCTAGAATGCATGATAGGATTATGGGTTATAGATATAACACCGGTATTATAAAAAAATATAGGAATAGACTTAAAATCAAACCCATAGTCAACCAATTTATTCTTCATCCACAAAATTTGAGCACATCAGTTACCAACAATAATGCACTCGGGTTCTGCGGTTGAAGTTGACATTGAATTCTGCTTCTTGCTGAACCATGAGACAAGCCTATTCTGTAGCAGTTGGCATGTACCATTAGTGCTTTTTCTATCAATCTCGCATCCTGCAAAATCTGAATCTGAATGCCCTATTAGATTAAAGGGAGACTCCTTGGGATACCACAATCCCAAATATGGAGTACCCTTGAGATATCTAAAAATCCTTTACAAAATGAGATTCCTTAGGATTAACCTGAAACCTATCACAAATACCATGCCTTAGGTGCTTGCTTTAAACCATACAATGCTTTGATCTAGTTTATAAACATAATTTGAAAAGGTTGGATTGAAAAAACCTGGAGGTTGTTCTAAATAAACCTCTTCTTGAAGTTCTCCATTCAAAAATGCACTTTTGACATCCATCTAGAAGACTTTGAACTTCATATGGGCTGCATAGGCTAGGAACATTCTGACGACTTCCAATGTGGAAATAGGAGCAAAGGTCTCATGATAGTTGATCCCTTCTTCTTGAGAATAACCTTTGGCCACCATCCTTGCCTTATTTCTTGTGATCACCCGATTTGCATCCATCTTATTTTTGAACCTATTTGGTGTCGACGAATGGATGATCTTCAGGTCTTGGAACTAGCCTTCAGACTTGGGTTCTTTTAAACTAATTTAGCTCCTCTTGCATAGCTTCAATTTAGCTTGAATCTTCCAAAGCTTCTTCGATCTTCTTGGGCTCCATCTGAGAGAGGAAGCTTAGGAAGAAGCATTCATTCTAAGTAGCCAACCTTATCCCGATTCTTGCATTGGGATCACCAATGATCAGGTCTTGGGTGTGATCTCTTACCCATTTGCTTCCAGCTGGAACATATGTCCTTTTGCCTTCTTGTCCGAGTCCTTCAAGATCTGGTTCTTGATCAGCAGCTTCATCGATTTGTAGATTTCCCATATTTGGAACTAAGGACTTTACGATCTCTTTCTCTGGCACTACGATAATTGGATATGGCTCTATGGCTTTAGCTTCTCTGATCGTAGGATTCTCCTGCTCTGCGATCGATGAGTCCTACTCTACGATCTCATCAAATTGTAGAACTCTGCTTGGTTCCCCTAAGTCAGATTCGTCTAAGGTTCTATGGATAAAAACTTCGACTTTCAATGATTTCTTATTGAACACTCTATACGCTTTACTTTCCATAGAGTATCCAAGAAATATTCATTCGTCTGACTTGGGATTTAATTTGGTGAGATACCTCTTGCCGTTGTTAAGGATGTAGCACATACATCAAAACACATGGAAGTAATTAATGTTTGGCTTTCTTCCTTTTCACAACTCGTAAGGCGTCTTCTTGAGTATAGAGTGAATTAGGGATTTGTTTTGAGTATAGCAAGCAGTGTTGACAGCTTCAGCCTAGAAGTATTCAGGGAGACGGGCCGCTGCTAGAAGTTTCCTTCCTGCTTCTATCAAGGTTTTGTTCTTCCTCTCAGTCACTCCATTTTGTCGCAGAGTTCTTGGAGTTGAGAAATTATGATGGATACCATTATCTTCGCATAACTTATCTACCTCAAAAAAATCAAACTCTCTTCCATGATCACTCCGTATTGATTTTATTTTCTCGCCCTTCTCATTCATAACCATCTTGAAGAATTTGATCATTTGAGAGCTGGTTTCATCCTTAAAGCTTAAGAAGAATACCCATATAAATATGGTGTAGTCATCAACTACCACCAATGAGTATTTTTTTTCCTCCAAGGCTGGCAGTTGGGATAAAGTCAAAGAGATCCATATGAAGTAGCTAGAGGGGCCTATCATTAAAGTTGACTGCCTTGCTTTTGAATGAGCTCTTGGTTTGCTTTCCAAGCTGATATGCCTTGCATGGTCTTTCTTTGACAAAACTTAGCTTTGGCAGACCTAAGACTAGATTTTTAGAGGCAAGATTTGACATGCTCTTGAAGTTTAGATGAGATAGTCTCATATGCCACAACCAACTTACATCTTCTTTGGCTTTGGCGAAGAAGCAAGTTGTTTCTGACGAACCGAGCTCTACTAGATTCACCATATACACATTGTCTTCCCTTAATCCAGTAAGCTTTAATGAGTTGGATTCCAAGTCTCAAACTTAATACTGGTTGTTGAGGAAGATGGTCTGATGTCCTTTGTCACATAAATGATTGATGCTTAACAGATTGTGCTTCAGTCCTTCAACATAGGCAACCTTGTTGAACGAAACTAACACCATTTCCAATTGAACTATATCCTCGAGTCTTCCTGGAAGTGTTATCTCCAAAGATAACTGAATGACCATATTTCTCCTTAAAATTCGACAAGAGAGCCTTGCTGGCAGTTATATGCCTTGAGCATCCACTATCGGGATACCAGATAGAGTTAATGGAGCTCTTTACCTACAACAAAAATTAACCTTTATTTTGGTACCCAAACTTGCTTGGGTCTTGACCTGTTAGTACCCTTGGGGACCCATATCTACTTGATCTTGGGTCTATAATATGTTTGATGATAATCATTATAATAACACATGGCAGCTACACGACCATACTCATGACAGGTATAACATTTTGTATGATGTATGTGTAATGACCCAGAAAACCTGTGTAATATTTTATTTGAATTTAATGGAGTTCTGTGATTTTTTTTATAAAAATTTTAAATTTAATTATTCTATTTTAGTTATTATGTGATGAGGTAAAAAGAGTATACATTATTATAATTGTTATTTAAATTAAGAATGAAAAGGAAAGCCAACATGGCTTAAATTGAAAACATTTTGAGATGAGCCTAAGTGTATGTATGTTCAATGTGACTTAATTAATTTCATTAATTGATTTAATTAAATTACATGTACTATGAATTTAATTGAGATTATTTAATAAATTGAATATTGGCCTAGAGGGTTAAGTGATGAAGGTGATTAATTAAATGATTATCAAGTTCATTAATTATGAAACTAGGTTCCATAATTATTGTAATTAAGGAACCAAATTAAAATGCTACACTGTAAAGTAACCCATGTGTGAAATACAAGCCTATGTTTAAATCAAACCAAATGTACGTGTAAGCCTTATTAGCCCAAGCTACGCCTAAGACCCAAACAAAAGCTAATTGATGAGTGGGTTTTATACCTATGATTCGGATACTATTGGACTTGGATTATTGTTCATTTCTATGGGTTTGTGTTGCATGTCATACGTTTTGTGTGTTTTTGTAGAACATGTGCATGAGAACTGGACTGGAAACAAATGGATGGAAGCTGTAAGCAAAGAGATCAAAAACTACAGAAAAGGGACCAGCGTGGCCACGCCCAAAATGAACTGCAAAGCAGCTCTACCGCGCCACTCTTAAATCTCAAAAATTGTTCTCAACTACTTAAGCTCGTCCGCGCCCAATTCTAAGCTATTTCCAGCGTGGCCGCGCATCGATGGATTTTACCAGACTTTGACTATTTCATTAAACGCTGCAATTGAGTTGTAATTTAACTTGGGGTTTATAATTTAACTAAGATTTAAGACAGAAGCTATATATAGTTGTCTTTAGTCAGTTTTATTTTATTCATTAAAAATTTTAGCCAAACCCTAGTTTGAATTTTAACTTTGGGAGAATTGAAGCAATTTGGATAGCAAGGAGAATTCATCACAAGAGCTGAGGAGAGACACAAGGATTGCGACGTCAGTTTTTATTCTCTTCCTTATCTTATACTTTAGTATCTTGAATGCTTATTCAGTTGTGGATTATGGTTTTTAATTTAATGACAATGAACTAAATTCTATTTAAAGAATACAATGGATCTTATTGTGTAACTTTGTCTGATATGCTTTCTTGTTAATTAATGTTAACTATCATCAAATTGCCTATTATGGGTTGTGTTTAGTTGCTTAATTGCCTGACCAATAATTACCGTGATAATCTATATGAACTCGAGAGATGGATTATAGGTTTAGATCTGACCATAATAGCATGTGATTGTGTTTTCTGTATGGTGATGTAACTCATTATTTGTGTCTAGGATAGAGATATACATATAAACCGCATGTAATCTGATAGGGAATCTGTGCTTTAAATCCTTTTTAATTGTAATTCATGTAGAGATATAGTGAATTAGTTAACTAGTGTGTTCACCTTAATTCTATCTTCTGTGGATTTAAGTTGATTCGTTTATGGTACATCGAGATATGGTTATAAATATTGATGAGTTCTCGATTAACAATCTGGAATAGTTAAAAATCTCAACAGGAAATGTATTGATCTAAGTGAAGCAATAAGTGAAGTTGTAGTCTTAAGTCTCCATAATCTATTTTCAACCTCGTGGTAGTAAGTTTTAATTTGATTAATTATTTATTTTCATAAAATTCACAATTTTAATCATTTGTTTGATAAAATCGAGTTAATACAAAATTAGTAATTGTCAATATAAATTGTAATTTTTTCTCTGTGGCAACGATACTCTACTCGTCATTATATTACTTGTGGATTGAGTATAGTTGCGTATTTTGCTTGTATAGATTTAGGCAAATAAGTTTTTGGCGCCGTTGTCGGGGAATTAAATTGTGTTTATAACTTTCAATATTAGTTTAATTAATTCGTTCTTAGTTAAACACTTTTATTTTTCTATTTTACTTCATGTTTCAGGTGTTCTTGATTAGTGCATGAAAATCAATCGAAGAAGCCAGAATTGTTGCCTTTCGAGGACGATGTCGACAAAAGGTTTCAGCGGTTGCATAAGTGGATAAAGTAAACACAAGTGACACTAGGGGAATAAGATAATATGGCTGAAGAAGAGCAAAAAGCGATACGAGACTATGCTATACCAAGGGTTATTGAAATTCAGTCGAGTATTTTGAGGTACGCCATTAATGCTACTATTTTTGAGATAAGAACTCGGACAATAGAAATAATTCAGAATTCAGTTCAGTTTGGAGGGTTATCGAATGATGATCTGAATGATCACTTGGTCAGTTTTGTAGAAATCTGCGATACTTTCAAGTACAACGGAGTGTCAGAGGATGCTATAAGACTCAGGTTGTTTATGTTCACTCTCAGAGATGAGGCTAAGAGTTGGCTCCATTCATTACCACCTCGCTCGATCACCAAATGGAATGATCTAGCCCATAAATTTCTTGCTAAGTTATTTTCTCCTGCAAAAACAACGAAGATGTGGAATGATATCACCTCATTTGTTTAGTTAGACTCGGAATCACTATATGAAGCTTGGGAAATATTCAAAGACTTGCTGAGAAGATGCCCACGCTATGGGATCTCTAAATGGCTACAAGTACAAACTTTTTATAATGGATTGGCAAGTACATTTAGGACTAGTATTGCTGCTGCTGCGGGTGAGGTGATTATGGCTAAAAATTGTGACGAGGCATATCAGCTGCTCGAAACTATAGCAGCTAATAATTAACAGTGCCTAACAGCAAGAATGACTCAGCCTAAGGTAGTCGGGGTGTATGAAGTGGATGCGATGAATGCATTATCAGCTCAAGTGACAGCTCAGATTTTTGCACTTACAAAGAAATTCGATGCACTTGGGGTAACAAAATGTGCAGAGATTAGAGAAGGTGTGTGTGATATGTGTGGGTAACCATTCAGTGGATCAATGAGCAATAAATATTGAATCCATTCAGTTTTTTTCCCACTATAATTGGCAGCAGGGTGGTAATGTGAACAACTACAATTTGGGGTAGAGGAATCACCAGAACTTTTCTTGGAGAAATAATCAGACACAAGCACAAGCACAAGCTCAAGCTCCAAGATAATCATTCCCACCCGAATTTTAGCCTCAACAAGCCCAACAACATCAATTAGCCGATAAGATATCTCAGATAGAAGAATTGTAATAGACGAGATTTTTTTTATGTGTGATTCTGGGGACAGAATCCTTTTAAGGAGGGAAGATTGTAACGATTGAGATTTTATATTTAATTTTTAATATTTATTGAATTAAATAAATATTTGTGTGAATTATTTATTGAGTAAATAAATAGATTATGTGATTTATGGAAATGATTTAATTAAGTGTTACATATTAATTTAATGAATGTTATTTAATTAATATATATATATATATATATGTATATATATTAATTTTATATTATAGTTCTAATTTAATTGAGAGAATTGAATTAGATAAATTATGTGATGAAGTGTTACATGAATTATAATTAGCGAGTAATTATAAATATGTGGCAATTTTATGTGATTAATTGATGTTAGATTTTAATTGATTAAATTAGTTGATTAATATTTAATTAATTAAAATGTGACATTAAAGTATGTGTTAAATGATTTGTTAAAATAAAGAAAAAGGATTTTAAATGATTTTAAACAAACAAGGCCCTTGCTTTTGTTTTAAAAGACTGTTGCCAAACAGGGCCCTTAAACTAGCTTAAACCTAATTTACCTAAACCATGCCTAAGTTAGTAAAACTAGTTTCTAATTTTCCTGTTGACAAACAAGCCAAAAGGACTTTTGAATTTTGTAACTCCTAATTTAATTGGATTATTAAATATTAGTTAGTACGTATATTATTAATATATTTCAGTTATATATCTATATACTACGTAAGGAAAAACTACGTTAGTTTAAGCCTAAGACTAAGAAGAAAAGAGAGAGCAGAGAGGAAGAATAGCAGAGAAGAATTAGAGAAGAAGAGAAGGAAGGAGTAAGAAAACCATCATCTTATTCACTTCTATTAAGCAAAAAGGTATAATTTCTAGAACTTATTGTTTTGAAATTGAATTTTATGTTCTTCATATTTTCATTCTTGTAAAAGTTAATTTTCATGAAAGTGGTATAATCATGAATTGAATATGTATTGTGTTCATGTTATACTAATAGTGATTGTATGCCATAACGATTTTCAGAAATCAAATTAGTGTAGAAATATATTTTAACAGAAAATTTATGTTGATATGAGTTCATATGAGTTTTGGTTTTGTTGTCAATTTTGGATTGAGAAATTGATGAATTGGAATATGCTAGCATGCTTATTGGGAAATTGTTTGAGGATTATATTCAATTACATATATAATGTATGTATATAAAGTAGAATTGATGAAGAAAAATAGTTACAGTAGATTATTTTTGAGAAAATATGAGTTTTCATGAAAATGGCCAAATTGGATTTTAAAACTTGTGATTATCATTATTTAGATGGTTATTATGTTGTAGAAACATGTTGTGTTATGTATTATTGCTTATGTATGGAGTTACAGTGGCTACGTTACTGTAATTTTCCATTTGTTGGCTTGTATGGGATGTTCAGGTAAAGCAGAGAAGTGTGGCTATCTGCGTTTGGCCGAGTTGCTGCGCAGCTGCGCCGGTAGCAAGGCCAGGAGCAACGCAGCTGCGCCGCTGGGTTTTCGCAGGTTTGGCCCCTGCACAGCTGCGCCGATGTCAAGGCTAAAGGTTGCGCAGCTGCGCTGTGTCCCAGGCAGTGGCAGTGACTTTAGTTTTTGTGCAGTGTTAATTCTAAGCTTAGTTTAATTATTCTATGACAATGAGCATGTATCTAGCTGCTATAACATGTGTTATAATTTGAGAAAAATGATGTTTTGAAAACTTAGTATAGTATTTAAATGATAAACTATAATTGTTTAATTGCAAAATAAGTTACTTAATTATAATTTGATTAATTATAATTAAGAGTAAATATTTAATTTAAATTATAATTTTTCTAAAATTATAATGCATAGAAGTTGATTTATTTTAATCAATTAGATGATAATTTGAATTATAATTTATGTAATTATAATTTAATAAATGCATGTTTAATTGTGGATTTTAAATTGATAATTACATGATCAATTATAAATTGTGTAATTATAAATGCATAATATAATTTAATTGATTATAAATTATAATTTGTTTATAATTTAAAAAGTAATTATAATTTAAGTAATTATAATTTGATTAAGTGTTTGAATTATAATTGTTTAATTATAATTTAGTTAAATATATAATTGATTTAATTATGTGAATATGTATGTGATGTAATTAACTAAATTGATTATTATTATGTAATTAGAGTGAGTTAACCATGAGGGTTAACCACTTATGTGAATTAGTTACGTGTTAACTAATTTAGGTTATTCTGATTGAATATATATGTGTAGGAAGTATTAAAGTACGTGAATTGAGTTAAGTAGCTTGCGCTTGAGGCAAGTCTTCTAAACCCTAATCTTGTATTAATTTTATGCAAGTTTTCTAAACCCTAATCTTATATTAATTTTATGCAAGTCTTCTAAACCCTAAACTCGATAATTTTATATGATCTCTTGAATTCATATATTCATTGTTGAGAATGTCCTTTCCATTTCAGTATTGGACAATTGTTTATTTAATTGAAATGGTCTTAACTTATTGTTTAAGTAAGATCCAATTATTATTTTAATGCTTTAACTTTACTTCTAAAGCATATGTTAATTCATAATTCTTTTATTATGAATTATTGAAAGTCGATTCAACTAATCCTTAGTTGATGAACGTGAATTCTCAATTACCCTTGTAAGCTTATCCAAACCAAATTTTCTTTGGTGCGGACTTGAATTCAAATTACTGAGTTGAACAACCCTATTTACTAGGGGAGGTTATTACGCATAGCGTTAAGATGTTTGTGCACAATACATGGTACGAAGGCTGATCCCCCTAAGTACGAGTTAAAGTCCATAGTCTTATTGACTATTAAAGGTTTAAATAGAAATATTTATAACCTAGTACAAGAAGAGTT
Organism: Panax stipuleanatus; assembly: GCA_020205555.1. Classification (NCBI taxonomy): domain Eukaryota; kingdom Viridiplantae; phylum Streptophyta; class Magnoliopsida; order Apiales; family Araliaceae; genus Panax; species Panax stipuleanatus. Next base: position 90,501,421 of record CM035123.1, read on the forward strand.
CAAAGGTCTTATGACACTCAGATAAATTCTATATCCGAATTTTAATGTTGATAGAGAATTATTATTCAATTCTTTATTATTGAAGCAAGCTAAGTTGTTCAGATTTTTTTAAAGATATTCTTTCATGCCTATATTATTGTTAAAACTCCAGTGAGCTGTGGTTGCTCACTCTTGCATTAAATAACAATTTCAGTTAAGGTTGATAACGCTAATGCTCCGTCTACGAGTAAGGGCAAGGGAAAGCAAAGCAAGTGAAGACTTGTTTTTATTTGATGGAGAATGATTGTACTAGACTTGAATGTTATGTTTTTATTCTGCACTTTATTATTATGTCAAGGTTAGAGTAATCCCTGGGATTGAGTTTGAGAAAGTTGTAACCCTTGTTTTAAGGGAGATTTATTTATTTTAATTTAACTTGTAGTTTATTTTGCATTAATCATTGGGTAGATGTATGTTATATTAGAAAGTGAACACCAAATCATATGGAAACGAAGTACCCGGATTTGGGGGTGTCACAAGAATTGATAGTGAGAATGGCAACTCAATTTGAAGTAAGTACAAAGACTCAAGCAGTTGTGTTGGGAATATACATGAGAATGTTACTCCTTATTTAGATATGATTTGATTATGATATAAATGAATGAATATGCGAGTATGCTTGCATTGATAAAAGCTGTAAAGTCCTTTGATAAATAATAGGAATATATGTACAAGGACTTAGAATGAATTGATCAAATATGTTAGGTTGATCCTACATAAGCAAAACAGCTTTGTAAAGTCCTTAAAAAGAAATGATGTACAAGGACTATAAACATAGAAAGATCAAGCTTGTTAGGTTGATCTTATACAATGTAATAGATAGGCTTGTCTGATCGTCAAACACTTCACCAGCATCGTAGTCTGCCAAGAGAGACAAGGAAGACTCGAGAACTATCAAGGCGAAATCGTAGTCTACAAGGATAGTAGATCTCGGAGTTCGTAGTTTGCCATGAGAAACGAGAAAGGATCGTAGTGTGTCGGAAAGAACTTTATCAGAGCCATAGTCTGCTGAGGAAGTTATGTTCAGAATCGTAGAGACAGCCTGTCAATGAGCTGACCGAGCGTCTGCCTGAGCTAAGTCAAGAATCGTAGATCACACTTGAAGTAGTGGAGTCTACTGATCATATCAGAGGCAGAGATCGTAGTCGAGCCAGAACAGACAAGGACAGCAAGCATGAAGGCAAAAATTATAGTGTGTCAAGATCTGATCTCGGAGTCGCAGTGTCTGCAGAAACAAGGCTAAATCGTAGTCTACAGGACTAAGGCTTCTACAGAGGTTGCTCACAATGTAGAGGTAGAATCGTAGTGTCAACACGATTCTCAACAGATGAGCACTCCCAGATATCCAAAGCATGAAGCCTCTGGTCTGAGCTGCAAAGATTCATTCCACTTAAAGGAAACTAGAGAGCACACAACGAAAGGCATGTAAGCTAACAGAAGATCTAAGCACCAACTCAATCTACATCCAGATTGAGTTATGAAGCCATTCAAGATGAAGTCTTCCACAAGCTGATCAGAAGAAGACTTCAAATAAAGTGACTGACTAGAGAAAGTCAGCAAGTGCAATAGCTGTCAAGAGAATAGAAAGGAACGATCTTAGGATTAACCAGGATCGTAGTGTTTGCCGAACAAGTAGGAACTATTACAGTTTACACAGAGATACTGCCCAGCTATGAAGAACAAGACAGAAGTGATTAAGCATGGGTCAAACCATTGTTGATAGGTGAACGGGAGATCACCAGGAGAAAGAGAGCTGGGTATGCCACAAATCTTATGTGTCTTACTATTCAAAAGAAGGCCAGAACAAGGAGTCAAGCTATCAGTTCCTAAGATCAGTCAAGGCAAGCAGAAGTGTTGAAGCACTGCACAAGTAAAGGAAGAGGTGTTCTACAGTGAAGATCCAAGAAAAACTCTTCAGAATTGTAGTGTTGTCTCAACAGTCAAAGAGCATCATTCTACATGACACGCTACGATCAAGGTCTAAGAACATCTGCATCAGAATGGTAGAGTTCGGTCATCTGAATATTAAAGCACTAACATCTCAATATAAAGACTGAAATCCGAACGTTGCTAATTGAGAGCATCGATGCAAAAGGACAACTCCTAAAGATTCGAATCAAGAAATCATAAAGGAGTAATAAAGGTGACTACCAGCCTAACATAGAATAGAGACATCTCTGAGGCGGTAGGTGAGAAAGCAGACTGCTTGTGTCAGTAAAGTCAAAAGGAGCTATCATGTCACATCAGCAGTGTGCACCAAATAACTCGAGATCTGCCAAGCAATTCAAATAGCTTCCAACGACTATTTTCCAATGGGAAGATCATGGAAGGGTATTTAACAGACTAAGCTTCAAAGATAGAAGTGATGCTGAGATGAAGAATCATTGAGTTGTTGGAATGCTACATTGTTGACTCTACGAGTTCCACCAGAGCTAAACAGAACAAGTCTCAGTGGCAGTGAGGCTACGAAGGTGGAAGTGAAGCATATTTGAAGAAGGACTTGAAAAGTCTAAAGCTTCACTCAACAAGGATGAGAATGCCATTGAAGATGGCAGCTAAGCTGAGAGCCGAGAAGGACAAGAAGATAGCATTTAGGAAAGTGGCTGAGCATAAAGAAGATCAGAAGAGCCACTCTACGGATCACCATGAAAAACCAGAAGCTGAACCAGAGAAGTTGCAGAACTATGTCTGCATATCAATCAAGAAGGGTTCAAGGGCTGCTAAGGACCAGAAGAAGGTGACCCACAATGAAAAGCCCTAGCAGTCCTATATGGTGATGGTGCACAGCTGACATCAGAAGAAGATGAGATGAACAGAATGAAGATCAGCTGCACCTGAGAAGAAGTGGTCTAGACTCTACACAGAATGCAGAGAGGACCAAGCCAAGCTGCTAAGTACAAAGATGATCAAGCTTAAAGACATCTTAGCAGCAAAGCACAAACAACACCAATAACTACAACAACGAGTAGCCAGGGCCTGAGGGGTCCTTGTCCGGAGGGACTAAATGAGTTCCAAGGTTGCTGGCCTTGAAGAGTTCTTAGTGAACTAGAGGAGTTCCAAGTCAGAGGACTTGAAGAGTTCTTAGTGAACTGAAGTTCCAGGGCTGCGAGCCTTGAAGGAATCTTAGTGATTCAGGGTGCTGCCCATTCCTTAGTGGATTTCCTGCGAGAGTGCAAAAGAGTTGATTAGGAGCTTGAGTCTCTGAACCACTTAAAACCCCTTGTGTCTTTTACATTCTGTCATTTACTTTCTATCATTTACGTTATGTACTTAACTGCTATAACTGCTATGATTGTATTAACTACTTACAACTAAACTAACTCCAAGAACAATATATCAATGTTTATCAATATATCAATGAAGGGGACATTTAACTTATTCTGCTGTGCTTGAAATGATTCTTATGTTTGTCATGTGCTAACTTCTTAGCAATACAAAATAAAATGGAAAAGAGTTTAAAAACGCAAAGGATCTATTCAACCCCCCTTCTAGATCTATTGTGTGCCTACTGGGAACTAATAATTGGTATCAGAGCAGGTTCTCATGCTATATTCAAAAGCTAATTGCTTTGAGTCTGATCCTAGGCACAAACATTATTCTAAACTTTGTTTAGTAGTAAGTCACTTGTAAATGCAGATGAGCTCACACGTTGGAAATAATGTGTACAGGTAAATGTGTATATACACTTGAAGCTGCTCAGATTGGTCCAGGTTCTTAAATGCCATAGCATCAAGACCAATCCTTGTCCATAGTCAATCTTGTAAGTCTGAAGATCAGAGATGGGAAGTCAAGGGGCACAAACAGCAAAGAATCAAGCATCCTCTATTCTGAAAGATGAAAGGCCATACAAGCGAAGAAACGCTTATCCAGAGGAGAAAGAAGAATTTCTCAACAATGTATTTGGTTAACCAGCAGATTGGATGTGAACCCTGAGGTTCAAGACTGAAAAAGAGTTGAAGCTGTCAAGACTTTCCTAGCTTATATCTCCAAGGCTATGACTGATTGATCAAAGGACAACTGGAGCAACAAGCTGTCAGAAATGAATGTAAAATATGCACATCAATGCCTAACCTCATTATAGCAAGGTAAATGACTGTCAAGAAACTGACAGTGTAAAGGTATGGTTCCTCATTAATATAAATATGTACATCATGTTGCATCACCTTATGTACTATAACAGTATTTTATCAAGAGACCATACTCTACCTAAAAAGGGGAAGAGAGAAAGTACTAAGTTTGAAAACTCAATTGCTAACAAACTTTCTCTCCACCCAAGTTTTAGGTTGAAGATAACATCTTGAAAGGAGTCTGAAATAGGCCATAAGCATATCAAGAATTAATTAAGTTTAAGTGGAGTAATTCCTGCTTAAGGGTTAGTATGCATGTACAAACCTATGTTCTAAGTTTTTGATAACACGTAGAGTATGATCAGTTCTAAAGGAGTATCTTGAAGATTCTTAGAAACTGATCATCTCTATAAGTCAACCAGATACAACTAAGTAATAGTGTTGATTCCTACTTTGCGAACACTCAAAATCTGTGAACATAACCAAACAAAGGGTGAAACCATCAAAGAAAATGAGTGTCTTATTAAAATGATTAATCTTACACACACTCACCAGCATGCATGATAAATATCACAACTAAATCTGACACATGCATAGATATGATTATTGATGTTAAAGTTGATGAAAATTCTAGTATATGAGGAATAAGGGTTTTTGAGAAACTAACCAGGCAGGACCCATTTAACCTTGGGTACCAAAAATAGAAATTTATCTAACCTGCATGTACTTGGTCTATCTGACCACACTAAGGAATGCTGAAGCAGATGACTTCAGTCATGAGGACTTAACCAGCTGGATGCTCAAGACATTTCAATAATGTTCTTGTCAAAATCTTTCTATGCCAAAGCCTGTTCTTGAAGACTTGCTGAGCTAACATGAATGAAGCTCACAAGATTGCTGATATCCATATGGAAGCTGACCATTCATACCTAGATGAAAAAGATCTTCCATAACCCATCCATGCAAGGAATATCTTCAAAGAAGGAAACGCGAAGAAGTTCACATCAAAGGATCATCAAGCTTTGATTATGAAGAACTCATCATAAAAGAAAACTTCATGAGTGCAGTCTGTCAAAGACCTTAAGGAAAATCGTAGTGATCTCTACGATCAAGACTGCGCAAGCCAACACACAACGATTATGGTACAATGATCATAATCGTAGTGTTCCTCCAGTCAGCATCAAAGTCTGCAGTTCTGATTAAGGAGGAAGGGCAACTAACTGAAGGAAGACTGTTAGATGTTGACAAGTTGATACACCCAAATGAGCCTTCATTCATCCTTAGTATATATTGAAGAAACTAAGGAAGGACTACAATCCTACTAAAAATGCATGTTCAGGTATCATATAAAGAAGACTACGTTCGTAGTTCTGTCAACAATCGTGGAGTGATCAGTGTTGAGCCGTTTATTATAACGACAATTAACGCGCAAGTATACACGGCTAGCAAGTAATAAAGTGAAAGTATAGATATCGTTCCCATGAGGAATTAACTGATAAAAGGTCGCTAAACCACTAGTCCATAATCGTCTCAGTCTTATTCAAACGGACGGTAAAGAGATTAAATATTAAACTAGGCAAGGAATTTAACTTAAACTAATTAATCCTAGAGTAAAATCAGATAATGAAGACATGAGATTCCAATTTCCCCTAATGATTCATCTAAATCAATAAACTTTCAATTAGGTCAAATTAATCGCAATAAGCTATTAGCCGAGAACACGAAAGTGAGAGACGGCCATCTTTCGATGCACCGAATCCATATCACGTGCAATCCATAGATGATAGACGCACGTGAACACCCACATTACCTAAACCACTATATGTCTATGTGATTTACAAATAAATAGGGTTTAAGTTCAAGTTCTCTATTGACTACTGGGCGATGCTTCGGTATATGTCTATCCTAAGCACAAATCATAAGTCCAACGCCATGTGAACCTACAATCACTCGCTCCTACAATTAGATCTAAACCTATATTTCATATTTCAATCCCACATAGGTTATCACAATAATTAGTAGCTAATCAATTAAGCAATGAAAGCATGAATCGCAATAGATAAGCACATAGCAATCAATAAGAACCAACATGGAAGGATATCAACATCAACTACACAAAAGGTTCTATTGGAATCTCAAAATATAATTTAAGTCATAGACAACTCAAATATACCCTTCACAAGTTTAATACACATCATAAGATTACAATAAGAGCAAGAAAAGTAAAAGATAGGAAGTGCAAATCTAAATCCTCAAGCTCTAATGTGAATCTTCAATGAAATCTCTTGGTTCAATCTTCAACAACTAATTAAACCCTAGATAACTAACTAACTAAACTAACCTAACCTTAATCTACTCCTAATCTAGACAATAAAGTAAAAAGAGAAGGAAATGGAAAGCTAGGGCTAGGGTAAGGGAGAGCTCCTTAATGGAGATGCCGGCCTAAATGGGGCTTCAAGCCCTTATATGCTATGCCTTCTCCCATCTGTTTAAGCAAAGTCAAAGTCTGGCAGATTTCTTGACTGGCGCAGCCGCGCGCCAAAATGCCTTGGAGAGGGCGCGGCCGCGCGGCCCTAGAATGCTGGAATCTGCTGGCTTCTTGCTGGTGCAGGCTTACTTCATGACTTCTTCTGTTGTTTACTCCTGCATCTCTAGCAAACTTGCATCTTTATAGCCCTTTTGCATCATCACAGATCCTTCACGCTGCTCGACTTTATTCCATTAGCATGCCATCATTCCTATTAGCTCCTTTTGGCAATATTCATCCTTTTAAGCTCAATAAGTGCCGAGAGAGTTCCTAAACTTGAAAATCAAAAAACAAAGAAAAAACACATTAAACGCACCAGATTAATTGAGTTTAAGCAACAAAATGAGTTAGAAAGGATCTGAATAAGTGGTCATGAAAACCACTTATCGATCAGTCCTGAAGATATCTCTCTCCATGATCCAAGGAAGCTTATATGATAGAGATGATGCTAGTCAGAAGGAGATATGTAAGGCTGACTTCTGATGCATATGAAGAAGAAAAACAGTCACAGAACGAAGAAGTTCTCACACACTACGATTGAAGAAGTATCACCAATCGTAGAGTCTAGACAAATTATGACTGCAGATGGAGAAGCTGCTACGGTCTCTCAGCCTGAACAATTATCAGGGCTAAATCTGAAGAAAGTATAAAGGCAGTGTTCAAATCAAAGAAGAAGTCCAGGAGATTTATCAAGGAGTTTGATCTATGTTGAGGAAGAACAGATGAAGATATGGAGATGGTGAAGATCAGGGAGTAAAACGAAGAAGTGGAATTCTTGCCAGAAATTGTGAGAAAAACTCAGAAGGTAAGATAGTCATGGTGCATGTCTATCTATGACACCATGATTATCAAAACCACTTCAGCCAAGATCATAGAGAACAGGAGCTAACCCAGAACAGAAAGATTCCAGTTATAAAGTCCCAAAATTCTGTGACCGCTAAACCAAATGAATATCCATCATAGTCAGTAGTAATGTCCCAAAACATGCTACTGATATTCATGTCAGCCACCCACCTCAAAATCGTGGAGTACTGAACCAAGTTATGAATCACTTCACGAATTGAAAAAGTCAATAGTCAACTGAAGAAAGGTCAAATTTGTTAAACTGATGTGGGAGAAGGAGTTACAGATTGTGACCTATTAGAGTCTTACAACTGTGCCACTAAGGAACGTGGAAGGAACATTTACAAAAGAGAAATTCAAAAATTTGGCAGTTTCATTTTAGCGTGTTCTTCAAAAGCTGCAACCCTGTCAAATCCATACATTTATCCTCTCAAGCCAAAACCTAAACACCTCCAAACAGTTAAACATTCTCAAACAGATATCCTTTCTCAAATCGTTTCCTGTTACCTCACAAGATCCTCACAAAACCATAAACCTTGAAAACCCTAACTCTTCAAATGGCGGATTGGCGAGTAATCACTGGCATTCAGCTCGGAACCAAGACGTTCGAGAAATCTGAGAAGAAGTTTAGAGATATTCTTGAACTTGTAAAGAGGGCTGGATTCTCAGAATGCCTTGATTCAAATACTCCAATTTATGCCGACTTGGTTAAAGAATTCTACTCCAACATGACTCCAAACTCTGGAATCTTTTCTACCAAAGTAAAAGGTCAGATTCTGAAGCTGAAATCTTCTGACATCAATCAGTGCTTAGGTTTTCCTGACCTAGGACTGAAAAGCCTTGATGAAGTTGACATTGAAGGAGCCAAGAAGATTATGGGATACAAAAGAAATTCTAGTCTGAAGGATATGAAGAAAAAGGAGTTTCCTGAATAGTTTGAATTCCTTGCAAAGATTGTAGGCAAATGTATACTATGTAAGGACACTGCACATGACACTGTGATTGATCAACAGCTAAAGATCATGTCTGCAATAATTCTAAAGAAGCATATCAATTTTGGAGTTATTCTGATTTACCAAATGTCCAAATGGCTGGAGAGGGCAGAGAAGAAAAGGTTAACAGGAAAACCCCTCACTAAGGTTTTCCATGGGATGTTCTTGAGTATTATTCTGAAGAAGAAGCTAAAGAATAAAATTAAGGATGACGAAGGTGAAGTACTTAACAGCCATAAGATAATGACTACACAGCTGTTTGCAAACTGTAAGAAAAATCCAATGGAGAACAAAAGGCTGATAATGTATGGCAGCACCAGCAAGAGCACTACGAAGAAGAGGAAGGCAAGTGCTATAAAGGAAGAGGAGCTGTCAAACTCTGAGGACTCAATCATTCCAGAGTCAAAGTCTGTGAGGCCACCTAAAGAAGAAGGCTAAGGTGGTAAAGAAACCTAAATCAGTTCTCCAAAGAAATCTATCCACTGATGAGGAAAACGTGGAGTCAGAAGATGAAAAGAAAATTGAAAGCTTCAAGGGTGAATCTTCAAAGGGCAAGTCAAATGATGAGAAAGTTGAATCTGAAAAGGAGAAAATAGAACCTGAAGAAGGAAATGCTAGTTTCATGGCTGAACTCCAGAATAGCCAATACTACTGATAAGGAAGGATCTAAATCTGAAGTAGATAGATCTTCCTCGGTCAAAGCCCCAAGGAATCCTTCTAATGATTCAAGGGATGAAGGGTCTAAAGAAGAATCATCTGTCACTCCTATTGTTGAACATCAAAGAAGTTCATCTGATGATTCAGAGGCTTCAAATTCTGAAGAAGAAGAAGAAGAGTCTGAAACTCTTGAAGCTGAACACCCAAGAAGAAGGAAGAGCAATAGACTGATTGCTTAAATGGTTTCAAAAAGGGAGAATTATTTCCAAATACAATTGAAATCACCGATAATGAGGCTGAATCCAAGGGAGGAGATGCTAAGGAAAAAGGGAAGACAATATCAGAAAAGAATAGCAGCAAAAGGCTGAAGACTACAGAGCTAGAAGAGGCTAGTGAGTCGACAAAGACAAGCTCTGCTGATGATGATACAGATGATGATCAAATGCATGAACAAACTGATAAGTCAGTTGAAGGAAGTCTACACCAGTCTGACTCCAGCTCAGATTATGAAAAAATTAAAGGAGACTTCAGTCCTGAGGATGACGTGCCAGAAGATCTTCATATCCCTTGTCTTATTCAACGCAAGAGAAGAATAGTGGTAGAAATTGATGAAGAATCACTAGATGCATTTCCAAAGAAATAGGATTAATCATGGTAATGGGAGGCTGCAGGTGGTGAAAATGACTGCAGCACATCTTCTCAACCATCGTGAAGCTATAAAGCTAGACTCTTCAACCTTGATTTATGATACTAAATCAAGGATCATGTTATAAGATGGTTTCATCCTCACATGCCATGGGTAAAGGCATCCCTCACTGAAGACAACAGTTATTTCTCATGGTGCTTCTCTCACCTTCCCAATCTAGAGCTGGTGGCTCAAAACTTTCTAAGAATGAAGAAGTTTAAAACTCTGCTAATCAAAGACCAATCTCATTTCAAGGTCTATAGACATGCTAAAAATTATTACATCCCCTACGATTGTCGAGCAGATTCAGATGAAAGAAGTATTCTGTCCAAGTCTATGATCGTAGAGTCATCTCACTCTATCCTTGAAGATGATCAAGATGAAATTGAGAAGCTGTATTCTGCTCAAGCAGCATGGAAATCAACGATTCATCAGATTCTCACTGCTTTTGAAAATCTATCCAAGAGTGAGAATCACAGAGTCCAATCTGGTGTTCAGGAAGAAGAAAATAGTAGAGTTCAACCTGATACTCAGCAGGAGGGCTGATCAACTAGCTGCTCAGAAAGTGAATGAACAAAATGATACCAGATCTCTTCAAGAGAAAAAGCTTCAGATGAACTCAGAAGAATTGATTAAGGAGATTTCTCTCATTACTGCAGAAGTATAGAACATGTCAACTGGAAAAGACAATGAGCTGTCCAAAAGGCTTCAAGCCAGACTTTCAGATATGTCCCTCAAGCTTCAACTAAAAGATCAAGCTTTTCTGAAGGCTATGAGTAATCAGAAGAAAGAAGCTCTACGAGCTCAGAAAGCTAATGAAGACCAAATCCTATCTCTCTCTGACAAGATTGACGATCTAAAACAGTCTCTCTCCCTCCAACTTGAACTAAGCCAACAAGAACTCAAGATTGAGGTTGGTAACTCATCTCACCTGATGGAGCAGCTTATGTCAAACTGTGGAGCAACTGTCTCAAGTGATTAATGACAAAAAGGGGGAGAAAAAGATACATCAAAAGAGACATTCAAGAGACGAGAAAAAGAAGAGGCATTCAACGAGCAGACTGAAGTCTGAGAAGAAGAGAAGCAGAAAAGCAAAGAAGGCCAAGAAAGGGAAGAAGAAGAAAGTAACAGCAGAAGCAGAATCATCATCTGAGGGGGAGCCAAAAGATGATGACCCTATGAACACAGAATCAAAGGGGGAAGCCAAACAAAGGAGAGCATGCAACTAAACCATAACCTGATCAGACAGAGAAGTAAAGCATGCATCTGAGGGGAGCAGGGGAAAGAAGAAAAAGAAGAAAGAAAGATGAGCAGCAATAGAAGCTGATTAACAGACATTCTGAAGACATACATGCAGCAGAAAAGGTACATCTTTATCTAGTTAGGTATGTTCTGGATCTGGAATGTAGAGTGTCATAGTGTATGTAATTTCATATTATTCATCAAAGACATTCATGATTATCTGCTTTAGAAATACAGCTGCTCACTATATATAAGATTCATTCATCTCATACATATGCACCGATTATTTTTGTCATAATCAAATAGGGGGAGATTATTGGGAATATATATGAGAATGTTATTCCTATTTAGATATGATTTGATTATGATATAAATGAATGAATATGCGAGTAAGCTTGCATTGATAAAAGCTGTAAAGTCCTTTGATAAATAATAGGAATATATGTACAAGGACTTAGAATGAATTGATCAAATATGTTAGGTTGATCCTATATAAGCAAAATAGCTTTGTAAAGTCCTTAAAAAGAAATGATGTACAAGGACTATAAATATAAAAATATCAAGCTTGTTAGGTTGATCTTATACAATGTAATAGATAGGCTTGTCTGATCGTCAAACACTGCACCAGCATCGTAGTCTTCCAGGAGAGACAAGGAAGACTCAAGAACTATCAAGGCGAAATCGTAGTCTACAAGGATAATAGATCTCGGAGTTCGTAGTCTTCCAGGAGAAACGAGAAAGGATTGTAGTGTGTCGAAAAGAACTTTCTCAGAGCCATAGTCTGCTGAGGAAGTTATGTTCAGAATCATAGAGATAGCCTATCTATGAGCCGACCGAGTGTCTGCCTGAGCTAAGTCAAGAATCGTAGATCACACTTAAAGTAGTGGAGTCTACTGATCATATCAGAGGCAGAGATCGTAGTCGAGCCAGATCAGACAAGAAAAGCAAGCATGAAGGCAGAGATCGTAGTCTGTCAAGATATGATCTCGGAGTCGCAGTGTCTGCAGAAATAATGCTAAATCGTAGTCTACAGGACTAAGGCTTCTACAGAGGTTGCTCACAATGCAGAGGCAGAATCGTAGTGTGAACACAATTCTCAACAGATAAGAACTCCCAGAATATCCAAAGTATGAAGCCTTTGGTCTGAGCTGCAAAGATTCATTCCACTTAAAGGAAACCAGAGAGCACATAACGAATGGCATGCAAGCTAACAGAAGATCTAAGCAACAACTCAATCTACATCCAGATTGAGTTATGAAGCCATTCAAGATGAAGTCTTCCACAAGATGATCAGAAGAAGACTTCAAATAAAGTGACTGACTAGAGAAAGTCAGCAAGTGCAGTAGCTGTTAAGAGAACAAAAAGGAACGATCTTGGGATTAACCAGGATCGTAGTGTTTACCGAACAAGCAGGAACTGATACAGTTTACACAAAGTTACTGGCCAGCTTATGAAGAACAAGACAGAAATGATTAAGCATAGGTCAGACCATTGTTGATAGGTGAACGGGAGATCACCAGGAGAAAGAGAGCTGGGTATGCCACAAATCTAATGTGTCTTACTATTCAGAAGAAGGCTAGAACAAGGAGTCAAGCTATCAGTTCCTGAGATCAGTCAAGACAAGCAGAAGTGTTGAAGCACTGCACAAGTAAAGGAAGAAGTGTTCTACATTGAAGATCCAAGAAACACTCTTCAGAATCGTAGTGTTGTCTCAACCAGCCAAAGATCATCTTTTTATAAGACACACTACGATCAAGGTCCAAGAACATCTGCATTAGAATCATAGAGTTCGGTCATCTGAATAATAAAGCACTGGCAACGTCTCAATATAAAGACTAAAATCTGAATGTTGCTAATTGAGAGCATCGATGCAAAAGGACAACTTCTAAAGATTCGAATTAAGGAATCAAAAAAGAGTACTAAAGGTGACTACCAGCCTGACAGCAGAATAGTGACATCTCTGAGGCGGTAGGTGAGAAAGCCGACTGCTGTGTCAGTAAAGTCAAAAAGGAGCTGTCATGTCACATCAGCAGTGTGCACCAAATAACTCGAGATCTGTCTCGAGATCTGTCAAGCAATTCAAATAGCTTCCAACGGCTATTTTCCAACTGGAAGATCATGGAAGGGTATTTAACAGACAAAGCTTCAAAGGTAGAAGTGCTGCTGAGTTAAAGAATCATTGAGTTATTGGAATGCTACATTGTTGACTCTACGAGTTCCACCAGAGCTGAACAGAATAAGTCTCAGTGGCAGTGAGACTACGAAGGTGGAAGTGAAGCAGATTTGAAGAAGGAATTGAAAAGACTAAAGCTTCACTCAACAAGGATGAGAATGCCATTGAAGATGGCAGCTAAGTTGAGAGCCGAGAAGGCCAAGAAGATAGCATTTAGGAAAGTGGCTGTGCATAAAGAAGATCAGAAGAGCCACTCTATGGATCACCATAAAAAACCAGAAGCTGAACCAGAGAAGTTGCAGAACCATGTCTGCATATCAATCAAGAAGTGTTTAAGGGCTGCTAAGGACCAGAAGAAGGTGACCCACAATGAAAAGCCCTAGCAGTCCTATGTGGTGATGGTGCACAGCTGACATCAGAATAAGATGAGATAAACATAATGAAGATCAGCTGCACCTGAGAAGAAGTGGTCCAGACTCTACGCAGAATGCAGAGAGGACCAATCCAAGCTTCTAAGTACAAAGATGATCAAGCTTAAAGATATTTTAGCAGCAAAGCACAAGCAACAATAACAACAACTACAATAATGAGTAGCCAGGGCCTAAGGGGTCCTTGTCCGGAGGGACTAAATGAGTTCCAAGGCTGCTGGCCTTGAAGAGTTCTTAGTGAACTAGAGGAGTTCCAAGTCAGAGGACTTGAAGAGTTCTTAGTGAACTGAAGTTCCAGGGCTGCGGGCCTTGAAGGAATCTTAGTGATTCAAGGTGCTGCCCATTCCTTAGTGGATTTCCTACGAGAGTGCAGTAGAGTGGATTAGGAGCTTGAGTCTTTGAACCACTTAAAACCCCTTGTGTCTTTTACATTCTGTCATTTACTTTCTGTCATTTACGTTATGTACTTAACTGCTATAACTGCTATAACTGCTATAATTGTATTAACTACTTACAACTAAACTAACTCCAAGAATAATGTATCAATGTTTATCAGTATATCAATGAAGGGGACATTTAACTTATTCCGCTGTGCTTGAAATGATTCTTATGTTTGTCATGTGCTAACTTCTTAGCAATACAAAATAAAATGAAAAAAAAATTAAAAACGCAAAGGATTTATTCAACCCCCCTTCTAGATCTATTGTGTGCCTACTGGGAACTAACAAGTTGCAATAAGGAATCTGGAAAATCAAGTGGGACAAATAGCAAGTGCTCTTAACAATTGACCTCAAGGTTTCTTCCAAGTGATACTGAGAAGAATTCGAGGAGAGATTGCATTGAACAGTGTAATGCTGTTACACTTCGAAGTGGAAAAGAGTTAAAGGAGTCTAATGCTGAGAGTATAAAGAAGATGCCAATCTTAATGGAAAATGAATACAAGAATAAAGGGGAGGAGAAGAAAATAAATAAAGGTCAAAATATGAGTTCGAAAATGGAAAAACAAATTTCTGTTGTGCCTCATGTGCCTTTTCTTCAATGATTGCAAAGTCAAAAGCTTAAGAACAGTTCGCAAAATTCAAGGAGATTTTTAAAAAGTTGCACATCAATATTTCGTTCACCAAGAAACTAAAACATATGTCGAGCTACGTGAAATTTATGAAAGATATATTATCCTTGAAAAGAAGGCTAGGCAAGTTCAAAACTATGGCATTAACGAAAGAGTGTAGTGAAATTCTTCATAGAAAGCTTCCACCAAAATTAAAGGATCTAGGGAGTTTCACAATCCCTTGTTCAATCGGAAATCGATTTATTGGAGAGCTTTGTGTTATTTGGGAGCAAACATAAATCTTCCATATATAAGAAGTTGGGTTTAAAGGAAGAAAAGTCAACAAATGTCACCTTACAACTTGCAGATAGATTAATCATGCATTCGTCGGGTATATTGGAGGATGTTCTGGTGAAGGTCGATAAATTGATTTTACCGATAGATTTTTTGGTGTTGGATTTTGAAGAAGATAAAGACATTTCGATCATCTTGGGAAGATCATTTTTGGCCACCGAAAGAACTTTAATTGACGTGCAAAATGGTGAATTAACTATGAGAGTAACAATCAAGAGGTAACGTTTTAGGTGTTCAAAGCAATCAAATTCCCAAACGACATTGAGGATTGTTCTTTGATCAAGAAAGCTGACGATTTGGTTCATATAGATTCTCGGGGTAGTGTTGGTTTAAAATTTTTAATTGATGATGAAATTCAAAGTAAAGTCACAATATCCCAGCAGAGCACGATTAAGCTAATTATAACAGAGAAGACAAAGTCATGCTAAAAGACTCTAAATCAAGCGCTAGATGGGAGGAAACCCATACATTTACTTTTGTTAGTTTCAAATTTTAGTATTTTTTATAGTTAAGTGGTTATGTAGGTTACTTTTAGTAGTAATAATATGTTATTTATTGTTAGGTTACATCTTGTTGCAACAGTCTCAAGGATCAAACTGAAAGAATAGGAAAAAAATTAGTGCTAGAATGCAGGTAAGCGCGGCCGCGCCCAATTTGTATGGGAAAGAAGCGCGGCCACGCTCAAATAAGCCTTAATTCAAGCGTGGTCGTGCCCGATACAAACTCTTGTTTTTAAAAAATTAAAAAAAAAAAAACCAAACTCGATTAGTTGAACAATACCCCACCTCTTTCATTCTTCTTCGTCGTTCGAACCATTCCCTCTATATCTCCACTTCCTCTAAATATAATCAACCCTAAGCTCTCAATTCCCATACCCGAATCCCTCTGCCCACTATTTCACGTATAAAGTTAAACACTCAAACCCTAGTTTCTCTCTACTCCGCGATCCACGTACCCTTCATCTTCCTCTGTCGAACCACTCTCCTCCATACCCACGATACCCACGATCCCAAATCCTCCATCTCCACCATCTCTATACCCATAATCGAGGGATTTAATATACATTGGAACAAGGACCCTAGAGGAGCAAGGCATAAGGAAAACAGAGGATTGCACTGAGGAGAGACTTCGTCAAAGGTAACTAGTTAATTGAAGAAAAAAAATTGGGGATTGAGTTGGGGAGGTTCTAGGGTTCAATAAGGAATTATACACAAAATATTGTTGCTTGTGTTTTGTTTGAATTTGGTTGAGTGCTATTGAACTGGTTTTGCAACTATCAGGGCAATCAGTGGCGGAGCCAGGATCCCCCAAAGGGGAGGGCGGACACCAGCGAGGGGGGCGGCGGTGGGAATGATGTAGGGAAGGAGGTATAATATATACTGAAAATTTTCGACGAGGGGGGGCAGCCGCCACCCCGTGCCCCCCTTGGCTCCGCCACTGGGGGCAATACAGAGTGCACTGAAGGTGTTTGTGAAAATTATTGAAAGAGAAATTGGGGTTTCAAAATAAGTTTGGGGGGATAAATTGTGATTTTGTTCTGCGCTGCTATAGAAGCTAATATAGCACCGAAAAGGAATAGAGGTAAGTCCTCTCGAGCGCAAGCACAAGATGAGCCAAAAAGAATTTGATAAAACTAGATTTACAAGTGCTGATAAAAAAAAATACTTTCGCAATATACTGTTAGGTCTAATGCTAGGTTGGATGGTCAAATGATGGCTATGATCAAGGAAAAGGGGATGGTTGTCGTTCATTGATACTTCTCCTGCAACCCGATCTCGATAGTTCAAGAATTGTATGCTAATGTAAAGATAACAAGGGATGGGATAACATTTGTGAGGGGCCATCAAGTTTCTTCTAATCAGAGCATCAATGCACTGCTCCTGTTTCTAGATATCCAACCTGATGATCCAGATTAACTGTATTCAGCCGGACTTTATGTAAGCCTGGTACTGTGTGGACAACAAAGCAAGGATCAACCAAAAAAATCATTTTTTCACACACAGCTTTAAGTAGGTATGGGAAGGCCTGGTACAGTTTCATCTGTGTCCATATGATGTCAACCAAGTATCAGAATGACGTCACTAAAGATAGGGTCATTCTATTTTTTGGCATTGAGGTGGGCAAGAAAATCGACGTAGGCCGGATTATCTATGCTTCCATTAAACGGTATATGCTATGTACTTGACCAACCTTTTACTTTTTCATTAAACACTTCAATTGAGTTGTAATTTAACTTGGGATTTATAATTTAACTAGGATTTAAGATAGAAGCTATATATAGATGTCTTTAGTCAGTTTTATTTTATTCATTAAACTTTTTAGCCAAACCCTAGTTTGAATTTTAACTTTGGGTGAATTGAAGCAATTTGGATAACAAGAAGGATTCATCACTAGGAGCTGAGGTGAGATACAAGAATTGTGACATTAGTTTTTGTTCTCTTCCTTATCTTCTACTTTTGTATCTTGAACACTTATTTAGTTGTGGATTATGATTTTTAATTCAATGACAATGAACTAAATTTTATTTTACAACTACAATGGATCTTATTGTGTAACTTTGATTGACATGCTTCCTTGTTAATTACTATTAACTATCATCGGATTGTCTATTATGAGTTGCATTTAGTTGCTTAATTGTCTGGCCAGTAATTACCGTGATAATCTGTACAAACTCGAGAGATGGATTATAGGTTTAGATCTGGCCATAATAGCATGTGATTGTATTTTATGCATGGTGATAAAACTCATGATTTGTGCCTAGGATAGAGATATATATATACACCACATGTAATCTGATAGGGAACCTGTGCTTTAAATCTTTTTTAATTATAATTTACATAGAGATATAGTGAATTAGTTAACTAGGGTGTTCACCTTAATTCTATCATTTATGGATTTAAGTTAATTCGTTTATGGTTCATCGAGTGATGTTCATAAATATTGATGAGTTCTCGATTAACAATCCGGAATAGTTATCAATCTTAACGAGAAGTGTATTGATCTAAGTGAAGCAATAAGTGAAGTTGTAGTCTTAAGTCTCCATAATCTGTTTTCAACCTTGTGGTAGTTAGTTTTAATTTGATTAATTATTTATTTTCATAAAATTCACAATCTTAATCATTTGTTTAAAAAAATTGAGTGAATACAAAATTAGTAATTGTCAGTATAAATTACAATTTTTCTCTGTGGGAACGATACTCTACTCATTATTATATTACTTGTGACTGCGTATACTTGCGTATTTTGCTAGTATAGCTTTAGGCAAACACTAATTTATCAGCATTATTCTTTCCCATTTTGACAACCCAAATGGGAAGGGGAGTAACTGATTTAGTTTCCAGTTAGTTAAGGAGCTAGAGAAGTCATATGGAAGGCTAGGATATGACAATTAGCAATGGGCAGTTCATCAAAGCAATTGATTTGATTGTGGTCTCTGACTAGGGGCTGTGTAGGGGTTGGCTAGGGCCCATTTAGGGCCATAAGACTAACAGCAGGGGGAGAGCTCAATCTGTTAAGACCGGCTCTTCCACCCGCAAAACTGTTAGCTCATTTCATTTCAATTCAGCTTTAAGGAAAAAGTACATAGTTATATTGAGAGAGAGAAATAAAGAGAGAGAGAGAGAGAGAGAGAGAGAGAGAGAGAGAGGGAGCGCTTCGGTTGGGGTAGAACAAAGGGAGGACAAAGCACCAATTAGTAGCTATCTTTCCTCTTGTCAATTAAGCATAACATCTAGCAGCTTGATCAAGGTAACTACAGCCTCATTATAATATTATGCCAATTGATTAACTTTGAACATATTTGTATTGTGTATGTAGTTGGTGGTTGTTGGTATTGCTGTGAATGGGGACCATGAAAGGTCCGGGAGGCATAAGGTTGGGAACTAGAAGGAGATTATATGTTATGTGTGTGAGTGTATATATATATATATATATATATCCATGTATAGTGATCATATGAGTTGCACATTAAGTGTATGATAAAATGCCTAAGAGAACAGTCTTATGTTCTAACTATTATGATAGATGATTAATCCAGCCTAAGACCATGTTTATGTGTTATAACTATGAATATATGCCTACATATATGATTATGTGCTAATGTAAGATGGTTTATGAATAACTAGAGTGGTTGTGTTAGTTTCACTTATGAAAACTCAAGTAATGCTTTTATAAGTAATGAACCTAGAAATTATGGTAGTTCCAAACTTAGAAGAGCTAAAGCTCTTAAAAGAGGTTTTGGTAGGAAGGATTAAATGCATGAAACCTGCAGAATAGAGTTAATATGTAACAAAAAAATTAACCTTCATAAGCTATATGTTTTGTGTATTCATGAGTCAATAGAGTAAAAACTGCTATGTGATGTGTTTGTAAGCTAAAAAAAAGTTCCACAAAATCCAAGTATGCATGTTAAACTGAACCAATTGATAGGGAGAGTGAGCACTGTAGTTTTATGAAGTTGGGCCCAAACAGGGCAAATTTGGACATGTGTTGAACATGCCAGATTGAGCCACTGTTTTGGAAGCCTTAAGTTGTTGTATTCAGTCAACTAAGGAAATGATTAAATACTATGTTGTGTGGTCTAAATACTTTTTCAAACTTGGAAGCAAATGGATTAACACAAAAATAAACAAAGTGGCTTGGAAAATCACAACTGCTGCAGATTATGCAGCAGTGTGTGTAACAAACGAGATTTTTGTATTTTAATTTTAAATATTTATTGAGTCGAATAAATAATTGATGTGATTATGTGGTGGAGTAATTTAATTAAGTGCAATATATTAATTAAATTGATGTTTAATATTAAATTGATGTTCGAGTAATTTTGTTATTGAAGTCTAAGTTAATTAAGATAATTAAATTAGATGAATTATTATGTGGTAATTTGGTAGTTGTGATTTAATGAATAATTATATTAATGTCTAATTTAATTTAATAATTAAATTAGAGATTTACTAATTTGGTAGTAATGATTAATAAATACATTATAATTGTGTGGCAATTTAATTTATGTGACAATTTTATTTAATGAGTTGATGTTAACTTTTATTTAATTAAATTGGAATACTGGATTTAATTGAATAAAGTATGACATTTAAACTATGTAGTAAATGAGTTATTAAAATAAATTAAAAGGGGTTTTAATTTAGTTTTACCAAACAAGGCCCTTAGCTTTTAAAATTCTATTTTAATTCAGTTTTTGCCAAACAAGCCTTAGTGGCTTTTGATTTTCAAAAACATGTAACTGATATATATTTAATAGAGGGATTATGTTTTATTAGTTTTATATTTTGTATTATATTAGTTATATTTTATAATACGTAAAGTAAAAAGAAGAGAAGAACAGAGTTAGAATATCAAAGAAAACTAGAGAGAAGAAGAGAGAAGAAGAAAGGAAAAGAGGAAGAAAATTCTCTGTGAAATCAAAAAGGAGGTTACTTGTTATCATATTCTACTAAAGCAATTCAAAGGTAATAATCTAACTCTATAATTACTAATTTATGTTCTTCCTTGTTCTTTATGAAAAAGATATTTTTACTTCTCTATGATTGAAGTTTTTCATGCTAATCGTGTAAAAATGATTTATATATGTAATGTGTGTTTATAAACTGTTATATATGATTTGTGTGAGTAGTTAAACTATTTAATTTATATAAATATAATGAACATTAATAAATCATGTTCATAGCAATTTATAGTGAAGTATTTTGAAAAATGGTTTCTTTGATATAAAAATTGATGTCAAATTCATGCTATATTGTGTAAATAGATATAGATTGTGATAATATGTTAAGAAACAAAAATAACATGATTTGAATTAAGTGTTTTGGTTTAAAAACAAAGTCATAGTGTTTATTTTTGTCAAGAACACCTAATAATGGAGTTTTCTTTAAAATCATGAAATTAAAAGGTTTTTAATTGATTGTTGTGATGTTTATATGTGTTAAATCATGCTAGAAGCACTAAATTATGTTTCTATAAAGTTTTATATGAATTATGTGAGTTAAAATTTAAGTTTGATCAGAGTTAATAAGCCAAATTGGCTTTTTCTGCACTGTTCGTGAGGCTGTCTGCATCCCACTGTGTCGTGGCGCCGCAACTCCTGTTCTGTGAGTAAACAGGGTGTTGCAGCGCCACAGCATCATCTGGTGATGTGTCACGGTGCCGCAGCGCCAGTTTAGAGTGTTAACTGGAGCACTATACCAGGTCCGGTTCTGCAGAGCCCTGATGATGTGGCACGGCGCTGCAGCGCCGGCTGCAGTTCATTATGTGGCACTGTAGCACCACCTATGCAGTTTAGCCAAAAAATTCTATTCAAGTGTACAATTCTGTGAGAATGTTAATGTAATAATTATAAAAGCATGTTAATTGGATAGTATGTCATCATATTTTTAATATGAGATGTATGATTTTAAATTATAATTTGATTGATTATTAGTAAATTTAAGTTTAATGTGAATGTATGATTTGATCATGTTATGAACTAATTAATGATTAAACCTAATGACTAAGAGTTGTGAGTTAACAAATGAGTTAACTAATGATGTGATTTAGCTATATGGTAATTAATTTGTGTTACTATTGTTAATAATGTGTGCGTAGGATAATTGTGGAATGAGTTATTATTTGCTAACTTATGCACGAGGCAAGTTTTCTAACTCCACTTTTTAATTGAGCAAGTTTCCTTATTCTTACTTATAATTGAGCAAGTTGTTCTATTATTTCTTGATTACATTCTGTAAATTCTTTAAATTCCATATTGGAGAAGTATCTTATTTAAAATTCCTTATTAAAAATAATGTGACCTTAACTTAATTGTTCAAGCAAGGTGTTATTGTATCTTTCAAATGCTTTATATTTACTTCTAAAGCATGACTTTTAAGTATGATGTCTACTGTTTGTGACTCATAATTATTCCATAACTCTTTTATTATCGAACTCTTAAGTTATTGTAAGTTTGATTCAACTACTCTTAGTTGATAATAGTTGAACTCTAAATTACCTTTTGTGCTAATCCAAACTAAACTTTTTTGGTGCGGACTCATTAATTAAAGTTGAGATGAACAACTCTATTAATAGGGGATTACCATGCGAAAGCGTTAAGATGTTTGTGCACAATATCTGGTACGAATGGCTGATCCCCCTAAGTACGAGTTAGAAGTCCATATAGTCTAACGACTGTTAAAGGTCTAAGTAGAAATACTTACAACATGGGACATAGTTCAAGGTCTTGTGACCCTCAGATGAATTCTAAATATTGTATTCAACTCTTGATTATTGTTGATAGAAAATGTTATTCAATTCAACTGAACTATATTCAGTGACATGTTATCCTTATTGATTATTATTCCAAGTGAGCTTTTGTTTGCTCACTCTTCCGTATATAACCATTGCAGCCAAAGTTGAGAAGGCTGATGAGCCGTCAACAAGTAAGGGCAATGGCAAGATGAACAAGTAGCAAAGACTTGTTCATGTTTATTATGTGATTTATAATAAGACTTTAATTGTTATGATATTTTATTTTCGCACTTCTTGATGATGTTTAAGATTAGAAACCTGGGAACGTTTTGACAATGATGTAATCCTTTTATAAGGAAGATTTTGATTAAAGGTTGTAATTTATTTTGCATTCTTTTATTTATGGGAAGTTAATTATGTTTTATTTAGATAGTGAACACCAAATCCTGTGGAAATGAAGTACCCGGATTTGGGGGTGTCACAGTGTGTGTTAGGTTTGTATATAGCGCATTCAAATCACATAAAAGTAGCGGAGGAGCGATAAAATAAGAATTCAAAATTTTCATACAAACCATCACCATGATCATACTTTGTGCTTAATTATCAATTCAATAGAAAATAGATGGAGATCAGATTTATACCCTTGTAGAAACTAGATTCTTCAGGTACGAGTTCACCTCCAATTCTTTTTCACGTTCAACTTGAATTCACCAGGCTTGATTCCTTCCTTTGATCAATATTAGCCACCCAAGTGTTTGGCCTCTAGAGGTGATCCACCAAGAAAGAACAAGTATTCAAGAAGATGAGTGTTTGGCAAAACTAGATTCTATTCTATAGAATTCTTTGTATTTTCCCAACTCTTAGAATTGTTAGTATATAACTTGTGTGTCCCCTTAAACTATAATAAGACTCCTCTTATTCTAGATGTAGGTAACCTTCCTAAACTATTTAGGAATATATTTTATTTTATTTAATTAAACTCCTTTAATTAATCATATTCCTAATCCAATTAGAAATAAATGAGAATACTTTTATTAATTAATTTCCAAACTCCTTTAGGAATTAAATAATAATAATAATAGTAATAATAATAATAAGACTGCTCTTATTAATTTATATTTAATACTTTTAAAATATTAAATAATAAATATTAAGCTATTTAATTTATTCTTTCACCATATATTAAATTAAATATACTTAACTTATTATTACGATTATGCCATTTGCTTCTTAAATAAATATTTTTCTTTTATGGTGTGACCCTTTAGGTTCTCCATATTAAACTGGTTGTGAATAAATCAATTAGAACCATTCTAATAATATTTAAATAAATAAATTAAACTATTTAATTCATTTAAATAAATTATATTTATTTTACAATAAGGGTAAGCCTCCTTAGCGATCAACGACTTTCTAGATAATATAGATTTTATCATTAATCATAAAAGAACATTTGAGTAAATAGTTACCGTATAATTCAATCCTTCTCAAATACAATGTCTCAATTAAATATAAGACATAAATTTACTATCAAGTCTTATTTTATTTAATTATATGTATTTCAATCCTTAACTGTACAACTCCAAATAATGCAAATTAGAAATTTCTTTCCAATTTCATTTTGCCTTGGCCAAGGACTACTGGGTTGTCATTTATCGAATCACATAGGACATTCCCTTCTTTTACATTATCTGTTAGTCATACATTATCTTCATGTACAACTTATTATACCCAAACATACCTTTTTGATATACCCTAAGGGTCTTAAGGGATATGTCAAAGTATAACTCATTATATATAAGATACTATGATGATCTCAAGTCTAAGGATCACTTGTACTACTATTACTTAAGGAATTCCTATTGACAGAGAAGTAAAACTCCATTAGGTATTTCTTAGCGAGCCACGTTCAGTGCACTTATTCTCTAATAAGCACCTATATACTTGCTTTAGTGTTTTCACACAAATGATTATTAGATCAATCATCATCTTCTTAAGAGCAAGCAACGTATGTACCAATCTATCTGGATTCACGAATCCCCTTTTTAGTAATCCAATGATTGGGAACAATCTAAGTTTTAAGCTATCTAAGAATTTAGATCTCATTAGCATGATCATCATCATAATTTTAGAAGCATTACTCAAAACTATGCGTTTATCATATTTAATATAACAACACCATGTAGATAAAGTAAAAGCCTTTAATAAATTAACTTTTATTATTAATAAATGAATAAGATTACAAAGTATAAGCTACATCATATCAAATATGATTGGCTTGTGTGCATACTACTTTCAATGTGATTGTACCAAGTACACTTATAGAGCCTCTGTTTTGAAGGCTTTATGGTGTTGTGTTCAGTAATCTAACTAAAGGATTAAATATTATGTTCATGCAGTCTAAATACTTGTTCAAACCTGGAAGCAAATGGACTAACATATAAAATAGTAAAAATCCTCAAAGTAGCCTAGAAAATCACATCTGTTGTAGATTCTGCAGCAGTGTGATTGCTCTGGGAAAGCTTTTTGAGTGGCAACTTTGAGAACCTTGATGTAAGGTTTTCAGCCAACTAAGTGAGGAATTAAATACTATGTCACATGGTCTAAATACTTGTTCAGACTCGAAAGCAAATGTATTAACACAAAAATTCATAAAAATTCCCAAAATAGCCTAAAAAATAGTTGAAGCTGCTGAACTATCGCAATTACAACAACTCTGAGCATGCTTCTTGCGCCAATGTTTTGGAAGCTTTAAGTAAATGTTTTGAAACAACTAAATAATGGACTAAATACTCTGTAATGTGGTCTATATCCCTGTCCCAATTTGGAAGCTATTGGGTCAATATTGAAAATTTTAAAAATCTCCAAAGTACCTTAGAAAATCATGTTTTTTGCTAAGTTGGGGCTGGGATGGGGAATGAGTTTTTGTAACGCCCGAGAAAATTGGATTATTATGTGAATATAATGTTATTTGATTATATGAATTAAATAAAATTATATGTTTATTTAAGTGAGTAAGTTGTTTAAAGGTCGTTCTATGACCTAGAATGTGCGAATGTTGTTAAGATTCTGGTTGTGAACTAGAATTAAATTATTTGAATTTTCAAGACGAAAATAAAAGTTTTTCAAGAAATTTTTGTAAAAATACTATTCATCCATTTCTGCTCGAGAATTATTTTTGAAAATTCGAGAAACGCGTAATGATAGGATTTTAAGACGAGATGGAATAACCAATAATATTTTAGTTATGGCAAATGAAGTTTTCGCCTGAAGACTTAAAACTCTAAGGGTTAGGGAAAGTGAAATCTAAGGAAGAAATGCTTAAGTGTAATAATAATGATTATTATACGTGAAGGATACGAGTATAATACTAGTTATTATACGAGTATAATACGACGTATAATATGAATATCATACGAAGCATATACGAAGAGAATACGAGAATTATACGATAAGAATACGATAAGTCTTAATGGACTTTAACTCTTGGACTTAGAAAATTATCAAGCCCAATTGGACTGGAATAAGGCCCAATGATAAGTTATACCAATGCCCAATAATAAGTTAAATCAAGCCCAAGATTAGGCCCGATATGAATTAATTATAAGCCTGAACCAAGAACCGAACACGTGGGTCGAACCGATGGGTCACCAGATGGGTAAAACCCATAGGGCAACCCATGTGGGCCCCTATGGGGCACATGGTAGCACATGGCCGGCCACATGGTAGCACATGGCCGGCCACATGGCTTGGCTTGGTGAGGAAGTTTGGTGAATGGAGGTGTGAATTGTGAGGATGTGGGCCACAATGACCATTTTGCCCTTGCTTTGAATTTCCTATATAAACAAGCCTAGGTTTTCATTAATTTGTTTACCAAACTTGATCACCTATATTGAGAGAGAGAGAGAAGAGCTATTAACAAGGAATCGAATGAAGGAAAAGTTAAACAAGCTTTAAGCAAGAACCCGAAGAACACAAAAGGTAAAACACGTAAACTCAAACTTTCGATTATTTTCGATTAAGTTTTCGTAGAGAATTGAATTGGTGGAGCATGTCTCTTCCGGAGTAATAAGGATGGCTATTAGTGAACAAAAACATTAATAAGTCATGTATAAGTGAGAATCATAATTGATTAATTAAGTATTAATCAAAGAAAACGCATAAAACGTAGAGCTTGTTGTTGATGGATAAATTGAAATCCATCGCATATAAGTTAGGTGAAAATTATTGGTTAGGACCTTAGATGATTAACCAATGGATTGATTCCATTTGGTTTGGTATAAAAATCTCGTGTAACGACGTTAATCGTCGAAATCGTAGTTAACTAGGATTTCCAAAATGATAGTCAAAAGTTGCCATTTAACTTAGAAACCTAGGTTTTTGGTGGTGTATCGAAGAACTATGTATTTAAGAGTCGTGGACTCAAGAATGCTTGAATTCGAACTTAAAATGAAGAAACAAGCTATGAACGTTCACGAACGTTTAACGAACGTGTAATAAAAATTTAATCGGTGAATTTATCGTTAACGGATTCAGAAATTTATTCTGTCCAGATAGAATCGAAGTACGTAAGATATGTGAGCTAATGGCTTTTGAACGAGCCAATTCCGAGTTATAACGATCGCGTTAGGTGTTGGGTAGTTTCTATACGCGCTACACGCAAGTGTACGTGATCAACAAGTACTATAATGATAAGTTCAGATATCATACCCACAGAGACAATAATTCTGTTTAATCAAATAAGTACCAGTTTTATACTATTTCAACTTTATAAAACTAATAATTTAAAAGATGATTATCTAACTAATTTACTACTTAAACCAATTTAAACACTAACTCAAGATTTTCACAAGTTTTAGAGAATTAAGCGTACAACTTCAATTATTATTTCACTTCAGATAATATCCTTCTCTCTAGTTTATGTCAATTACTCCAAATTATTAATCAAAACACTAAAGCAGATATAACCATCTCTCGATGCATTATACCCATACTCACTCGCATCCACAGATGATAGAATTAAGCAAGACACCTTAAATAACTAACTCACTATATCTCTATGTGAATTACAATTAAATAAGGTTTAAAATCAAGTTCTTATCAGATTACATATGACGCATAGATATCTCTATCCTATACGTGAATTCTGAATTCCAACTACGCAGAAATCACAAACATATGTCACTATGGCTAGTTCCAATCCCATATGTCATCTCTCGAATTCATATGGGATAATGGATAATTGGTGATCAGACAATTATATAGATTAAGCACAACACATAGCAAATAATCTGGAAATAATGTTCATAAACTGAATTAAAGACTATTTAATCATCCAATACATAAAAAGATCCGTCATAGGCTTAAATAGAAAATTAGTTCATCATAGATGAATCAGTATCCATAATCCACTTAATAAAAACCATTCTGAATAAAAGATATAAAAAAGGATAGAGAATAAACTATGATGTATATCACCGCTCTCCGCTCCACGATCTCGCGTTCTTCGTGTTCCTAGAAAGCTTCAATCCTTGCTCTAAGTGGCTATCCAAAACTAGGGCTTGAACGTGGCTAAGTATATCTTCAAATCTCTTTAAGTCCCTTTTATAATGCCCCTCTCGCAGCACCACAAATCATGCCCTACCTTTCGGCTAAATCCAATTCGCGAAAACAAAAGGTCTGGCCGTGTCGTGCCTCCCCGCCCCAACGGGGAAATCGTTCAATAACTCCCGCCCCAGCGGGGGAAGCTACTGTCCAGCTATACTAATTGTCTCCAAGACCCGCTCCGGAGGGGATCTGCTGCTTCAAGTACCCGCTCCAGTGGGTTGCCATGACCCTTGTGCTGAAAATTCACCTTTCATGCTACTTTTATACCCATTTCATCTCTTGCACACAATAACATGAAACCAAGTAAAAATGATAGAAAAATTACTTGAAAATAACAAGAATCAAGCTATAATGAATATCGATTCGTAGGTATAAAACCCACTAATCAAATACCCCCAAACTTGAGACTTTGCTTGTCCTCAAGCACAAACCATGCACATGTAATTAGGTCCAATGCTTATGAATGCAACTATCAGCTTATATAAAGTTAACCAACTTGCCTTAGAGAAATCACATAAATATAACCATAATTCCAACCAAAAATATGTCCGCAATTCCAACCCCTCAATGAATCAATATCGGCTAACACTAATGCGCGTGTGTGTGATTGACAACAATATGACCAACTGCAGTTCAAATATAGCACATAATACGCATCTTAGACAGATATACAGCTTTTTAACTTAAGAAATCTCATAAACAAGTAATGCAGACACATGACTCAACATTAACCAAGCCAAAAGTTAATATGGGAGATTTGCTATCTTTATTCCTTTACGGGTGCATTTGGCTCATTTTCCTGCAATTTTATTTTACTCATGACTGTGCAATGCTTAGTTCCCATAGGCTCTTCAGTGATACCCATTTAACGTGCTTTCGACCAATAACTCCTAAACCATATGGCTTTAGGGCGCTGGGTGTAAAGACATCCCCTAGGGCTTACTTACTCGAGCATCAAAGGCCACGAAACTAAACAAGTCACGGTGTTTATTTCAACTTTCTTTTTCTTTTCTTTTTCCATATTTCACACTTTTCTTCTCTCTTTTTTTCATTTTCTGTTTATTTTTTTCTTCTTTCTTTTAGATAGCTCCCATATTCCCCCAAACTTAGGTTACTGCCTAATCTAGTCATTACTACCAGTTTACAAAATTTCTATCATTTAAAACCTAATTTCTGTCAAGATGTCCATTATGTGACTATTCAGCCAAAGTTAAACTACATTGTCATCCTAACGTGCTAATCGGTGCAATAGTGTCAACCAGGTAACAATTCATGCAAAGGTCAGAATTTACATCTATGTTCTGGTTATCATCGCTGTTTAAATTCTATGTAAATCCAATCTCATCACTGACTAAAGTTACTTTACATAGACTGACATACTTGAATCATGCAATCCTAACTACGACTCTTTTTGTTATTTTCTGACTTTTTCAAAAAAAAATTATAAGCATAAAAACTTAACTAAAGCTACTAAAACAAATAACTACTCTACTATGCAAATTATAAATACTACACTACTCATGCAACATGCTAACAAAATTATGATTAATAATATAAACCCACCCCCAAACTTAAACTAAACAATGTCCTCATTGTAATAAAGAAATGAAGCATCGAGGACTTCCCTGTTAAGTCAAGCATCCGGTCTGCCACCCTCCTCCGTGTCAGAGTCGGACGGTGGATATGATGGGAGTGGTTGTGGAGCAGGGAACTGCAATAGATCAGCGGCGGTGGTGATTCAAACAAAGGCCTCAGCGACAACGGTATTGAAATGGTTCTATGTAGTGAACATGTGACTCTGTCTTACCACCAGTCGGTCATCCCTCTTTTGTTGTTGATTCATTTATCGCTGAATTTTTATGAGCATGGACTTCATCGAGCTAGAAAGTGCATCCGCGTCCAATTCATCCTCGGGCATCACGTAATCCTCATCCCTGGCCTCATCTTCCCCCTCATCCGAGTCCAAAAAAATAAAACCCAGGCCACAAGGATGTGACGGTGCCCCCTTCCAAAGTTCAAATCGATTCATTAGCTTGGAGTCTAAAACCATCAATGGTGGCTGTACCGGCTCATTCGCTACCCATATAACCGCTGCTTGCTTGCACAGCCCAGTGATGAGCAATGGGTGTGGTAATCATCCCATGAGTCCACCTCTCAAACACCGACAAATGGAGAAGCTTATGATCGTCCTAATATTGATGTGGAGATCTTTGACGATCGCATACAATAAAGAGATCTTTTCTTTAGTGATTTCACTCGTGTGTTTTGACGGTAATAGTTTTGCACAGAGGAAGGAATACTACACTTTTCCATATTTGTTCAAGCTAGAGCTCTGGATGATCGTGCCTCTTCGACTGTCTTTCACCCATACTGTATCAGGCTTGCCTATTTCCTTGAGGATTTGATCATAATCAATCCCGCTGTCTCGTAATTCTGTGTACTGACAAACCTCCGGTGGTGTGACATAGTAGAAGGCATTTATGGCCTCGGCACTGAAGTCTACCAGTTTGCCTCTTACGAATGCTTTAAATGGTGGGGCGTCCTCTGCATTGGCGTAGAACTCCTTGACCATGGCTACCACCGCCGCTTCTAGTTGGTCTGTGAAAGCGTTTCCCCAATGTCGTTCATGGATTTGCTGGCTCATTTGTCCATCCAAAACATCGGGTCTAAGTCCACGTTCTGGTATTAGTGCTTTTCCCGCCACATATTCAAATCGTTCGGCGGCGGCCGCACTGCAAAATTTCTTTCGATCAAACTGTGGAATGGTCGAGGCAGGACCCTTCACCCTTTTACCTCTTTTTTGGTCGTGGTGGCATGTTGATTCGTTTCTTAAAACTCAGAATTCCCTAAGCAAAGTGGTTGTGGACTTTTGTCAAACACTTGGTGGGCGTTGTCAAGATGGCTTGAGGTTAATGAGATTGCTTTCTATGCTTTTCCCCAATTTTGTTAAACAACCACACAGTCAATAGCAATATAGCACAATTACCCAAATCTTCACTAGTAATTTATCCAAAACTGAATACCCAATTGTGCATCTAAGGTTTTGACCCAATTTAAACAATAACACAAATATACCTTGGTTTGATGTTCCAAAGTGATGGAGTAGTGGAGGAATTATCTTCCTATTGAATTCGGATGTGGAGAGGATCACGATGGTGGATTCACGACTTTAGATTGGTGTGGTGAATGTTTATAGTTTCCAATGGAGAAGGACTGGAAATTGAGGATGAGGCTTGGTAGGGTTTGAGTTTCAATTGAGGAAGGATTTTCTAATATGGTGATGAGTGGTTGATGTT
This sequence comes from Panax stipuleanatus, assembly GCA_020205555.1. Classification (NCBI taxonomy): domain Eukaryota; kingdom Viridiplantae; phylum Streptophyta; class Magnoliopsida; order Apiales; family Araliaceae; genus Panax; species Panax stipuleanatus. Next base: position 90,532,615 of record CM035123.1, read on the forward strand.
TCAAATTCGTGTGGGTTGGGTAGTGGCTTGGTGTGGAGAATGATTAGGATAGTGGGGAATTCGGTAGTGTTGGAGAAGACGGTGTTGGATGGGACGGATTTGGGGAGGGAAGAATTCGGTAGTGGCTAGGTGTGTAGAAGGCTTAGAGGTGAGTTAGTGATGAACTTGTGTTGTGATAGGAGTCAAAAACACATGCCTTTCCGTTTTAAACAAATTAGGTTGTCGATTCCCGCTCCCCCGCTCCATCGGGGAATTAAGCTTTTAGCTACCCGCCCCAGCAGGGAATCATACTGTCTGGGCTACCTCCCTTCCCGCCCCGGCGGGGCTTTGCTTTGTTATACACCCGCCCCAGCTGGTTGGCCTGCAGCTGCAAGTTGATTTGATTCCTTCAATTCGTCTTCTTTTTTCTTCACAATCTTTGCTTAGATATTGAGATTCCGGATGCTTGGTTGGTATGATTTTGCAAGTATCCTATACGACAAACACACATACGACTTGTTAGAACATGCATGATTAAGAAAAATTACTACGTAATATACATTACTATAACTAAATGATATTAATGCAAGAAAAATGAACGTAAAAGATGGGTTGCCTCCCATCGAGCGCTTGATTTTTAAGTCATTCAGCCTGACTACTCCCTGCTTTAGACTGGCTCGGCAAGGTCGACCGTGGTCGCCTATCGATTGATGTCACCGCCCCAATAGAGCTTTAGGTGTTGGCCGTTCACTTTGAATGATTTAGTCGAATCCATACTTTAAATTTCAACGGTGCCGTGTGGGAACACTATTTTGATGGTAAAAGGACCCGACCACCTGGATTTTAATTTTCTGGGAAACAATTTCAACCAAGAGTTGAATAGCAATACTGACTGTCCTAGTTCAAATTTTCTATCCATTATCTTCTGATCGTGCCATTTTTTGACTTTTTCTTTGTATAGCTTCGAATTCTCATATGCCTGCAGGCGGAATTCATCCAACTCGCTGATTTGTAGCATTCTTTTCTCCCCTGCCGCTGATAAATCGAAGTTCAATTTCTTGATGGCCCAATATGCCTTATGCTATAGTTCCACCGGAAGGTGACACGCCTTCCCGTAAACCAGCTGATATGGGGACATACCTATCGGAGTCTTGTAGGCGGTCCGATATGCCCATAAAGCGTCGTCTAGCTTCAACGACCAATCCTTCTTGTTTGGGTTGACAACCTTTTTCAGAATTCTTTTCACCTCTCGGTTAGATACTTCGGCTTGGCCACCCGTCTGAGGGTGATAAGTTGTGGCAATCCGGTGTTTGACCCCATACTTCGTCAAGAGAGCGGTGAAGTATTTGTTGCAAAAGTGGCTCCCTTTATCACTGATTATTACCCTTAGGGTGCCGAAACGGGTGAAAATGTTCTTTTGTAAAAACTTCAAAACCACCTTCGCATCATTTGTAGGTAATGCGACTGCCTCCACCCATTTGGATACGTAGTCCACAGCCAATAAGATGTATAAATTACTGAATGAGGATGGAAAGGGTCCCGTGAAGTCGATTCCCCAAACATCAAAAATTTTGACTTCCAGATCATGTTTAGGGGCATCTCGTTTTGTTTTGAAATATTTCCCACTCTTTGACATCTGTCGCATTTTTTCACGCACTGATGTGCGTCTTTGAACAAAATGGGCTAGAAGAAACATGCTTGAAGGACTTTTGTGGCTGTTCGCTAACTCCCATAGTGTCCCCCGTATACTGAAGCGTGATATGCCTGTAGGATGCTCTCAACTTCACTTTCTGGTATACATCGCCGGATCATTCTGTCAGCACACTGGAGAAACAAATATGGTTCGTCCCACATATACCGCTTTACATCATGTAGAAATTTCCTCTTTTGGTGGCGAGTTAAGTCTAGTGGGAGGATGTTGCTGACCAAATAATTAGCGAAATTCACGTACCACAGAAACTCGCCGTGTATCAAGAATAACTGCTCATCAGGAAAAGACTCATTAATTGCTACCTTGTATGTCTCGTCCTGCTTTTGATTCTCTAGTTGTGAAAGATGGTCAGCCACCTGGTTTTCTGTCCCCTTTCTATCCTTAATCTCTAAGTCAAATTCTTGCAGGAGAAGATCCCAGTGAATAAGTCTGGGCTTTGCGTCCTTCTTCTCCACTAGATACCGGACGGCCGAATGATCTGTGTAAACCACCACCTTTGTCCCCACCAAGTACGAGCAAAACTTGTCAAATGCGTACACATCTGCGAGTAATTCCTTTTCAATGGTTATGTAATTCAACTGTGCATCTGTTAATGTCTTGCTCGCATAATAGATGGAGTGAAAGATCTTTTCCCGGCGTTGTCCCAGCACTGCTCCTACCGCATAATCACTGGCATCACACATGAGTTTGAACGGCTTGGTCCAATCTGGTGCTATAATTACTAGGGCAGTGGTTAACTTCTTCTTTAAATGCTCAAAGGCCACCCGACAGTCTTCATCAAACTTGAATGGGACATCCTTTTCTAATAGACTGCAGAGTGGCATTGTGATTTTCGAAAAGTCCTTGATAAACCTTCTATAGAATCCGGCGTGTCCGAGAAAGCTCCGAATACCCTTAACTGATGTCGGCGGTGGCAAATTTTTAATTGTTTCCAATTTAGCTCGATTAACTTCCAAACCTTTCCCAGAAACTTTATGTCTAAGTATTATCCCTTCTTGGACCATAAAGTGGCATTTCTCCCAGTTGAGCACTAGGTTTGTTTCCACACACCTTTTCAATACCAATACTAAATTCTCTAGGCACCTATCAAATGATTTCCCAAATACTGAGAAATCATCCATAAATACCTCAACATTCCGCTCCACCATGTCCAAGAAGATTGCCATCATACATCGCTGAAAAGTCGTCGGTGCGTTACACATGCCGAATGACATTCTTCTGAAGGCAAAGGTGTCATAGGGGCATGTGAACGTCGTCTTCTCTTGATCCTTCGGTGCAATGACGATCTGGTTGTACCCGGAATACCCATCTAGCAGGCAGTAATACTCGTCTCTAGCTAGTCTGTCCAACATCTGATCAATGAAAGGCAAGGGGAAATGATCCTTTCTAGTTGCCTTATTCAGCCTTCTATAGTCCATGCAGACCCTCCAGCCGGTTACTGTTCTTGTTGGTATTAGTTCATTGTTATCGTTCTGAACTACTGTCATCCCACCTTTCTTTGGGACACATTGGACCGGGCTCACCCATGCACTGTCTGAAATCGCGTAGATAATTCCAGCATCCAGCCATTTCAGGATCTCCTTCTTTACCACCTCTTTCATTATTGAGTTGAGCCTCCTCTGTTGTTCCACCGTTGGCTTGCTATCTTCCTCCATTAGAATCTTATGCATACAGAATGATGGGCTGATTCCTTTGATGTCAGCGATAGTCCATCCAACAGCCGACATGTAATCCCTCAGAACTCGTAACAGCTTACTTTCCTACAATTCGTTAAGTGCAGATGCAATAATAACAAGTAAAGTAGCTGAATTACCCAAATAAGCATACTTGAGGTGATTAGGTAAGGGTTTGAGTTCTAGCTTGGGTGGTTCCTCAAGAGATGGCTTCATCTTTGCTGATGAAGTTCCGGCTGCTTCCAATGGCTCAAATGGTAGTTTGAAACTATTTACTCTTGGGTGGGCTTCTAAAAGTTGCAGATACTCTTTTATTTCTTAATCCTCTTTATTACAGTCTCCCATCATTGCTGATTCTAGCGGGTCGGTATTAAGTATCCGAAGTTTCTCAACACCCACCACTGTGTCAATAATATCCACTCGGTAACACTCCTCATCCTCCTTGGGGAAATGCATGGCCTTAAACACATTGAAGGTGACCTCTTGATCTTGCACCCTCATGGTCAACTCTCCTTTTTGAACATCAATGAGAGTTCTGTCAGTAGCCAAAAATGGCCTCCCAAGGATTATGGGAATATCCTTATCTTCTTCATAATCGAGACTGATGAAGTCTACTGGGAAGATGAATCTGTTCACTTTTACCAATATGTCCTTGACAATTCCTCTTGCATAAGTTACGGATCTATCTGCTAGCTGTAGAGAGATGTTGGTCGGTTTCGGTGCTGGTAACCCTAACTGAGTATAAACTGACAAGGGCATGAGGTTTTATACTGGCACCTAAATCACATATGCATTTATTGAAGGCCAAACTCCCTATTGTACATGGAATAGTGAAACTACCCGGATCCTTCAACTTTGGTGGAAGTTTCTTTTGCAGAATCGCACTACATTCCTCTGTTAGTGCCACAGTTTTGAATTCTTCTAATTTCTTTTTCTTCGACAAAATATCCTTCATAAACTTAGCATAACTGGGCATCTGCTCTAATGCCTCTGCAAATGGAATGTTTATTTGTAGCTTCTTAAACACTTTCAAAAATTTAGTGAATTGTTGCTCTAATTTCTGCTTTCGGATCCGTTGTTGAAATGGCGGTTGAGGGTAAACTACCAGTGTAACCACTTGTTCCTTTTTTGAAGATTTTTCACCTGCTGATCCTTCCACTGTCTGTTCCACACTGGTCTCAACTTGCTCTTTAGTTGTCGGCTTCTCCGAATCCTACTCCACTAACTGTTTCCCACTCCGAAGTGTGACCGCTTGACAGTGCTCATGTCCTCCCCTCAGATTCTTTTCTGTGTCACTCAGCAAAGCTCCTTGGGGTCGATTATTCAGTGCACTCGCAATCTGTCCAATCTGAGTTTCTATATTTTTAATCGTTGCCGCTTGAGTTTTCATTGCCGCGTCATTTCCAGTTATATATTTTACCAATATCTCCTCCAAATTTAACTTTTTCTCTTGTTATGGAGCTGCCTATTGATGCGGGTTCTAAAAACCAGGAGGGTATGCTTGTCGTGGAGCCTGCTGCTGGTTCTGATTGTTGCTCCAGGAAAAGTTTGGATGGTTCCTATTCCCCTGATTGTATGTATTCTGGTATGTGTTGGATGGCCTGTTGTAGTTACCCACATACTGAACTAAAGCTGGGTTGATTGCACATTGTTTTGTCGGTTTCTCCCCTGCACACAGCTCATATATAACTGCTACCTGCTGCACATTTCCCATTGACATGGTGTCCATTTTCTTCGATAATGCTGCTAGTTTTGCAGATATGGCTGTCATAGAATCCACTTGCAGAACACCTACTGCTGCGGGTTGAGTCAATCTCTCAGTCGGCCACTGATAGCCATTTGAAGCCATTGTGTCTATCAATGCCCATGCCTCCTCAAATTTCTTTGTCATAAAAGCTCCACCTGAGGCTGCATAGATGTTAGTCCGTATATGACTCGATACCCCATTGTAAAAGTTACTAAGCTGCATCAATTACGAGAATTGGTGATGTGGGCACTTTCTCAACAGCTTCTTGTACCGTTCCCATGCTTCATAAAGTGGCTCCCCTTGCAACTTTGCAAATGAAGATATTTTTGTTCTCATCTTATGTGTCTTTGATGGCGGGAAGAATTTAGCCAAAAATTTCTGCGCCAGATCATTCCATGTAGTAATTGACCTCGGCGGTAGAGAATGGAGCCAACCATTCACCTTGCCTCTGAGTGTGAACGAAAATAACCTCAATCTGATTGCATCGTCTGATACCCCATTACACTTAAAGGTGTCGCAGATTTTTAGGAAACTGAAGATGTGTTCATTCGGGTCGTCATTTAGAAGACCCCCAAACTGGCAATTATTCTGCACCATCTGTATTATCCCAGGCTTGATCTCAAAATTATTTGCATTGATCGCCGGCCTGGTGATACTCGAATGAATTTCTGTAATATTTGGTATAGCATAATCCCTTAGTGGTTTATCTTCCTGTTCAGCCATGGTTGCTTTGGGTGTTTCAAATTCTACTCGATTCTTTGCAATCCACTTAGTTAATTTCTAAAATCGTTTGTCGATGTCGTCCTCGAAAGGCAACAAATCTGGCTTCTTCGATCTAGTTTACATGCACTACTCGAATATAGCTAAAATAACCAAACAAACAAAAATAAGAATATATATATATATATATATATATGTTTAAATAAAACTGATCTAATTAAACTGATATTGTAAGTAATAAACGCAATTACTGTCCTCGGCAACGGCGCCAAAAACTTGTTGAGTATTTTCTATACGCACAACACGCAATTGTAGGTGATCAACAATTATTATAATGATAAGTTCAGATATCGTACCCACAGAGACAATAATTCTGTTTAATCAAATAAGTACCAGTTTGGTGAATGGAGGTGTGAATAGTGAGGATGTGGGTCACAATGACCATTTTGCCCTTGCTTTGAATTTCCTATATAAATAAGCCTATGTTTTCATTAGTTTGTTTACCAAACTTGATCACCTATATTGAGAGAGAGAGAGAAGAGCTATTAACAAGGAATCGAAGGAAGGAAACGCTAGTTAAACAAGCTTTAAGCAAGAACACGAAGAACACGGAAGGTAAAACACGTAAACTCAAACTTTTGATTATTTTTGATTTAGTTTTTGTAGATAATTGAATTGGTGGAGCATGTCTCTTTCGGAGTAATAAGGATGGCTATTAGTGAACAAAAACATTAATAAGTCATGTATAAGTGAGAATCATAATTGATTAATTAAGCATTAATCAAAGAAAACGCATAAAACTTAGAGCTTGTTGTTGATGGATAAATTGAAAATCATCGCATATAAGTTAGGTGCAAATTATTAGTTAGGACCTTAGATGATTAACCAATGGATTAATTCCATTTGATTTGGTATAAAAATCTTGTGTAACGACGTTAATCGTCGAAATCGTAATTAACTAGGATTTCCAAAACAATAGTCAAAAATCGCAGTTTAACTTAGAAACCTAGGTTTTTGGTGGTGTATCGAAGAACTATGTATTTAAGAGTCGTGAACTCAAGAAAGGTTGAATTCGAACTTAAAACGAAGAAACGAGCTATGAACGTTCACGAACGTTTAACGAACGTGTAATGAAAATTTAATCGGTGAATTTATCGTTAACTGATTCAGAAACTTATTTTGTCCAAATAGAATCGAAGTACGTAAGATATGTGAGCTGATGCCTTTTGAACGAGCCAATTCCGAGTTATAACGATCGCGTTAGGTGTTGGATATTTTCTATACGTGCTACACGCAAGTGTACGTGATCAACAAGTACTATAATGATAAGTTCAGATATCATACCCACAGAGACAATAATTCTGTTTAATCAAACAAGTACCAGTTTTATACTATTTCAACTTTATCAAGCTAATAATTTAAAAGATAATTATCTAACTAATTTACTACTTAAACCAATTTAAACACTAACTCAAGATTTTCACAAGTTTTAGAGAATTAAGCGTACAACTTCACTTATTATTTCACTTCAGATAATATCCTTCTCTCCAGTTTATGTCAATTACTCTAGATTATTAATCAAAACACTAAAGTAGATATAACCATCTCTCAATGCATTATACCCACACTCACTCGCATCCACAGATGATAGAATTAAGCAAGACACCTTAAATAACTAACTCACTATATCTCTATGTGAATTACAATTAAATAAGGTTTAAAATCAAGTTATTATCAGATTACATATGACGCATAGATATCTCTATCCTATACGTGAATTATGAATTCCAACTACGCAAAAATCACAAACATATGTCATTATGGCTAGTTCCAATCCCATATGTCATCTCTCGAATTCATATGGGATAACGGATAATTAGTGATCAGGCAATTATATAGATTAAGCACAACACATAGCAAATAATCTGGAAATAATGTTCATAAACTGAATTAAAGACTATTTAATCATCCATTACATAAAAAGATTCGTCATAGGCTTAAATAGAAAATTAGTTCATCATAGATGAATCAATATCCATAATCTACTTAATAAAAATCATTCTGAATACAAGATATAAAGAAAGAGAGAGAATAAACTATGATGTATACCACCGCTCTCCGCTCCACAATCTCGCATTCTTCGTGTTCCTAGAAAACTTCAATCCTCGCACCAAGTGGCTATCCAAAACTAGGGTTTGAACGTGGCTAAGTATATCTTCAAATCTCTTTAACTCCCTTTTATAATGCCCCTCTCGCAACACCACAAATCATTCCCTACCTTTCGTCCAAATCCAATCCACGAAAGGAGAAGGTATGGCCGTGTCGCGCCTCTCCCGCCTTAGAGGGGAAATCCTTCAATAACTCCCGCCCTAGCGGGGGAAGCTACTATCCAGCTGTACTAATTGTCTCCAAGACCCGCTCCGGCGAGGATCTGCTGCTTCAAGTACCCGCTCCAGCGGGTTGCTATGACCCGTGTGCTGAAAATTCGCTTTTCATGCTACTTTTATACCCATTTCATCTTCTGCACACAATAACATAAAACAAAGTAAAAATTATAGAAAAATTACTTGAAAATAACAAGAATCAAGCTATAATGAACACCAATTCGTAGGTATAAAACCCACTAATCATTAGGAGCCTGGGAAGAAATTATAATAAAAACTTAAAAAAATTTCAAGGGCTCAGGGCAGGTGCCGCAGCGCAGCCCAAACCTAAGAAATTGGCGCCGCATCGCCTACCCGGGGACTTAGCCTCTGCAAGACGGCGCCGCAGCGTGACAGTTCACACTGAGAGTGGCGCCGTAGCACCCTTAACTAAAAAATTTCTAACATGAGCTTTTGTTAATCCAACTTTTTGCGTGGTAATTATGGGGCAAGTGTATACTTAATATACATGAGGAGAGAATTCTTAAACAACATGTTTAACGATGATTTTAGGAATTAAACATTGATTAAAAGTATTTAAACTTAAAACTCAAAATGCGAAAACGTAAACCGTGCATCGTGTTAGAGTTTAACGCGCGTCTTATAGTTACATGGTACGTAATAGACATGCGTGGTACTAGAATGATAAGAAATGAAGATAAAACTTATGTAATTCCTATACAGAGGTTCTATGTCGGGAATCTGGGGGGAATGTGTTTGAATGGACGAATCGATTCGGGTTACGACGATCGTTATACGTAAACGATGATCGATAAGTGTCGGTTTATGACTTTATGTGGTAAGAAGCCATAATGAATGTTAATAAGCCATAACGAACATTGAATACCTTAAACGATTCCTAAAGAGGTCTCATGTCGATAAGCCATGGAATACATCTTGCCAAGAAACAGGCCTCAAAGACACCTAAGGAGAGAGACCGTATGAGTAAGATTCCTTATGCTTCAGCAATAGGATCTATCATGTATGGTATGATATGTACTAGACCGGATGTCGCTCATGCACTTAGTGTAACTAGCAGATATCAGTCAAATCCAGGAGAAGAGTACTGGAAAGGAAGTGAAAAATATCCTAAAGTACTTACGAAGGACTAAGGATGTATTTCTTGTCTACGGTGGGTCTAAATTAAAACTAGAGGGCTTTACAGACTCAAGTTTTTAAAAGGACCAAGATGACAGTAAATCTATTTCGGGGTATGTATTTACCTTGAATGGAGGCGCAGTGAGTTGAAAGAGTTCCAGCAGCAAATAATTGCTAATTTAGTGACAGAGGTAGAGTACATAGCTGCAAGTGAAGCTGTAAAGGAAGCTGTTTGGATAAAGAAGTTCATAACCAAACTTGGTGTGGTTCCTAGTATTGGAGGAGCAGTCCCCTTGTATTGTGACAACACCGGAGCTGTTGCACATGCTAAGGGAACACATGTCTCATCAAAAATCCAAACACGTGTTGCGGTGATTTCACTTGATCAGGGAGATCATTGAAAGAGGAGACGTCACCTTGGAGCGTGTAGACTCTCAAGACAACATTGCAGATTCATTTACTAAAGCTTTAACACAACAGCAATTTAATCGTCACTTAGAGAAGATGGGTATGAGATACCATAGAGATTGGCTTTAGTGCAAGTGGGAGATTGAAAGTAGTATGCATACAAGCCAATCATGTATGATGATAAAACATATACTTTGGAAACGATCTTATTTATTTATTAATAAAAGTATTCATTTATTAAAGGCATTTAATTATCTACATGATGCTATTTTTATAATATATAAATAACTCATAGTTTTAAGCAATGCTTTTAGAATCATAATGTCGATCATGCTAATGAGATCTAAATTCTTAGAAAGCTTAAAACTAAAATAGTTAAATAGTTTCCAATCGTGGGATTACTAAAAGGAGATTAGTAAATCTGGATAGATTGGTATATATGTTGCTTGCTCATTAGATGAGGATGATTGTTCTCATAATTATTTGTGTGGAGACACTAAAGCAAGTATGTAGGTGCTTATTGGAGAATAAATTCACTGAACGTGACTTGCTATGAAATACCTAATGAGTTTTACTTGCCTGTTAATAGGAATTCCTAATGTGATAGTAGTACAAGTGATCCTTGGACTTGAGATCATTATAGTATCCTGTGTGTAATGAATTATACTTTGACTTATACCTTAAGACCCTTAGGGTATATCAAAGGGTATGCTTGGGTGTAATAAGTTACATATGGAGATAATGAATGATCAATAAAGAATCTACCACTTTTAGTAAAAGAAGAAATATGTCCTATGTGATTCTTTAAATGACAACCCAGTAGTTCTTGACCAAGGAAGAATAAAATTAGAAATGAGTTTCTAATTTGCATTATTTGGAGTTGTGCATTTTCTAATCAAAATACATATAATTAAATAAAATAAGTCTTGACAGTAATTTCATGTCTTATATTTAATTGGGACATTGTATGGTGGAAGAATTGTACGGTAACTATTTACTCACAGGTTCTTTTATGATCGCTGTGGAGGCTTATCCCTATTGTAGAATAAATATTATTTATTTAAATAGATTATTAGTTTAATTTATTTATTTAAATAAGATTAGAATTGTTCTAATTGATTTATTCACAACTGGTTTAATATGGAGAACCTAAATGGTCACATCATAAAAGGAAGAATGATTATTTAAGAATGTAATGACATAATCGTAATAATGCATTAAGTGTAATTAATTTAATCTATGGTGATAGAATAAATTAAATAGCTTAATATTTATTATTTAATATTTTAAAAATATTGAATATAAATTAATAAAAGAGTCTTATTAATATTATTACAATTATTATTATTTTAATTTCTAAAGGAGTTTAGGAATTAATTTAATACTAGTACTCTCATTTATTCCTAATGAAATTAGGAGGTAAATTAATTAAAGGAGTTTAATTAATTAATCCCAATATTATTGGGAAGCCTAATTAATTAAAGGAGTTTAATTAATTAAATGAAAACATATTTCTAATAGGATTAGAAGGGTTAGCCAATATCTATATAAGAGGAGTCTTATGTTAGATACCAGTTGATGTAATTCCAATTGTTGGAGAGTACTCATTTTCTATAGTGGATAGAAAACTAGGGATTTAGCCAACCACCTTCCTTCTTGAATAATTCATCTTCCTTGGTGGATCACCTCTAGAGGCCAAACACTTGGGTCGCTAACATTGATCAAATGAATGAATCAATCCCGGATATTCAAGGAGATCGTGAAGAACAAAGAAGTTGAACTTGTACCTGTGGAAGCTTCGTTCTACAAGGGTATGAATCTAATCTTCTTCTACTTCATTCTGATTAATAACTATGCATAAAGGATGATCCGGGTAATGATTTTGTAAAAATTTTAAACTCTGATATACCATGCTTTCGCTAATTTTTGCAATTTGATTGCGTTACGATTTCTTACAAACCCAACACCAATGCCTTCACTGGGTTGTTGCCAACGGATTATATCATCAGGGTCGATAAAAGTGACCCGGATCATAATTTTTGGTCTTCCGTCGTTCAACGTCAGGATTTCTAATCTTCATTGATTTCCTGCCTTTTGAAGGGTTTTCAGGGTTTTTGGGGTCTAAAAATGACCCGAAAGGGCACCTTTCTAAGTAAAGACCCCTTTTCGGACCAGAAAAAACGCGTTTCAGACTGCATTTTACCAAAAGGGGAGCCCTGAGCCCCACCTTGGGCAGCCATAGCTATACTTGCGGCTGGAGCAGATATGGCTGAGCCTGTCCTCGCCTGGGTTAATACCCTCAAGCAGGCTCATTTTCATGCATTCGATTTGAGTTTTCTCGAGTTTCCTCTAAAAAATCTGACCTTCCATCTCAAATCTACTCAGTTTGGGCTTGATTTGGAGCGATCACTCGTCGTACGTTCCTTCTATGAACTACAGGTAACGTATATACTCCACTTTTTTATGTTTTTACTAGGTGAAAAATTATACTTTCTTCATTAAACGCATTATATTGAACATGTATGCATAGATAGCTTAATGGACATGTTATAATGCAATGCATGCTTACGTATCATCTTATGGACCGTATGGATGTGATATATTACAATCTATCAGTTATTCTAGACATGTATCTTGACTATGTATTAGAAAAACTTTTTAAACTGTTATTTAATTGCTTGACTGTGATGGTATACCCTCATAGGGTGGTTTAATGCATGCTTCGGGAATGTGATAGTCCATTTTATAGGGAAAACTCTGGTGAATGTTTTTGTGAGTTAGACGACAGGGTCCTAGATACATGTTTAGATATGCTAGGATATAAGTTGAAATGATGTACACATAACGACACCTGTAGGACATGCATGATGCTATGACCTAAATTATATTCCTAGGATCATATTATCTCTAAGCAATAGAAAATTTGATTTTTTTAAAGGATAGGAATATACCTGACCTTGCTTTGAATCCTACAAACTCACTGTTCAGGTATGGATTCTGACAGACCCAGTAGTTCTTCATCCCGCCGGGTTTCATCTGGAGTTTGTCGGAGGAGGACTCAGTCTTATTCTTCAGTTTGGGTTTTTGAGACACTTTACACTGTTCTTTTAACAGGGTGTTCATCTCGACAATATGTTTCTTAAACTCCTCGAATTCCTATCGAGATACAGGGATGGGTTCTGACGAATTGCCCTCAGCCATTTTGCTAGGTGGTGATCATGCCTTTTTGGCTCGGAACCGAGTTCTAGGACCAATCTGCACAAAACCGATATCTAGTTTAGACTGGATATTGGTAGATAGGGATACATGATATGCTATGCATCAGTTTAATGGTTTTTTTAATCTTTTCCTACAAAACAAGGTGTTAGTCGACTTGATGACATGATATGTAAATGACAGTTTTAGATGGATGACATTTACATACGCGAAAAAGTAAATAGGGCATGAAGAGACACCGCGCGTTTGTTTTATCAGAGGCTGGCCTATCTTAGGGTTAATCTCACGGGCTTTTTAAAATTGGTTCCCAGATCTTCGTAATTTACTTGATGAAAACATCTATCTTTCAATTGGAGCGGATCTGAGTGGTGCCTTTCTTGAGCCTCACAATGGAAACATCCATAGGAGTCCAGTAATTAACAACCAACGGGATTGCCTCCTAACGGAGGGACCACACAACATACATACATTCACGTCCTTACCGCATGCAATATGATGACATTGTGCGAAGCACTAATATATTATGTGAGGCACTAATACAATAATGCTTAAAGATTGCGACATTAATCACACACAAAGATCATTCACACAAGATGCACATACAGAATGGAAATCAAAAAAGATTGAACTGCAGCTTAAGCCCTCTATAGTTCCCAGCAGAGTCGCCACCTGTCGACGCCGTGGAAAAATACGCGTTCCAGCTCAAGTTTCACGAGTTTTTTTTTTGTTTGAAAATTAGATGTCTTCTTTTATTTTCCGCTTTTCCTATCGTTTCTTACCCCTTTTTATTCTGTTATGTTGGTTAATTCATCTGAAGGGTGAGATTTAGGAAAAGACCGACATTAGTCGACTTATTTTACAAAGTTTGATTTTATTGCTTAATTTTTGATGATTGGACCGAATGAGACAGAGCCGATAGTTGGTATGGTTTTAAATAGATGTACCAACTCATCCGAATTTTGAAGTTTTTGCAATATGGTCCAATATGTGACTCCGTAAGATTGGTCTAGATACCCGAGATTCATAGAGTTCGGGGGCTTGCTTAAGCGAGGGGAAGGTGTTAGGCACCCCCCGACTTTCGTAAAAAACACGGTTATCCGCATTTTATTGATTTCCTATACATAAAGTGTGTGTGTATATGTGTGTGTGTGAGAGAGTGTGTGTGTTCTTTATTTTAAGTTTACTCATTTTATTCTCTTCATTTTGGGTTATTTGAAAGTAGTGTTGTAACTCTTTTGTGCCTAGGTACGAACGATTTGATTTAGCAAAAAGTTCATTTTAAACAAGATATATGAATTGAAATGATGTTTTGGAAAACAAGGTTTTCAAATCCTTCGCCCAACTAGGAATTGAGGACTTCGATACTTCCTTTTCATTATCTTTACGTTCTTAAGGTAATCTATCCCGAATCGCCTTTTTCTTTATGAAAACTCTTTGTGGTTTTTATTGGAAAGTCATTTTGGTGATTATGCATGTGAAAAACATTAAAAAGAAGTCGAATCATCATCGGGCATGAAAGCCATCTCAATGAATCGAGCATCCACAATCTCAAATTTTCATTATTATGAGATCTTAAACCCGATCTATCGGGACGAAGCCCTCAAGACGGCTTTAAGATCTAATATTTACAAGTACAACGATTTGATATTATTTAAACATTACAACACAAGCAAAATGTCCATCGTGGGAATTTAGTCAAAATCTAACATGTAGATCTTGACCCCGGGATTCCTAGGCTCACATTTATAGAAATAAACACATGTACAACATATCCTAAACTCAAGATCCAGTGGTTTCATAGGTTGAAACCCCCATCATAAGGTATTAGGACCCCCTAACCTCTAGATGTAGATCTAGGGCTCAACAGAGTGACCGAGATGGACCAAAAGCGGTAAAACATCTAGATCTACCATGGATCTAAATCGATCTAGCACGTAGGTTAAAGGTTCATGCTCTATAACCCCCCGAATGGTTAGATTCGGCTTAGATCTAGGTACATCTAGTCTTCGGACTTGATTTACAACTAAATATGCAATAAATAATAGATGGGATCTATGGATCTACCACCTACACAACAATATATGTATAAAACAACAAGTTTAACGATGTCTACACAATATATCACATAAATCTAGTATTTAAAGCAACATTTACAAAGAAAGTGGCCCGAAAAGGGCGTTTTTCACCTTGGGGGACGGGTGAACAAGCTTTTTATCGCTCGGGATCAACTAAGAACACTCTTGAGACTCAAAGTATGTATGAACCAAGATTAAACAACTCAAAATGTGTATATATTAATTAAACCCGAGGGTTTCTCTCTCTAAAATTAGTTTCTCTCTCTAAAACTTCATTTTTTTTTCTCAAATGAGCTAATGCTGCTGAGTTAAAGCCTCAGGACCTGCGGTTGGGCTCCGTGGGCCCTGTCGCCTCGAAGTTTGTTCCTTTGGTCTTGGTCAGGGGAAAGTTGAGCTTCGTTCCCAAAAATCCTGGAAAGTCTTTGCGGAAGGCTGAGGAATAAGGTCGTGTATGACTGAATTGGGGTCCGGGAAGATGATGCTGGTAGCTGAAAGGTATCTCCCGGTTCCCGACTGCAGTTAACTGGCTCATCTTTGATAGCACGCAGTTCAATGTTTGCTGAGGTGACTTCTTACGGACACTTTCTCAGCTTTACGATCCTCATTCGGTTCGCGTCATGTTCGGACGTCATTGGCCCTTTGAATTCATCCACAGGGTTGTTTACGGGGTGATCAGATGCTTTTGCCCTATCTCGGAGTTGTCTCCGAAGTAAAATTATGCTTTTGCCCTTCTGCAAGGTTAGTATAAAAGAAAGCGAAATTTTGAGTGTCTACAGGAGGTTTTTGGGCCAATGCTGAGTCAGCCCCCGACTACTCAGGCATTCTATTCATTTTAAGTTGTATATTTGCATGTTATTTAATTATCATTTAGTTGTCTATTTAATTCTCAATTATGAACTAATAAGATATATTTTTAATTGTATCAACAGGGTAGCGATGCCGAGCAGATTGGTGATGTCGAGCAGGCTGGCAATGCCGATCGCGAGGGGGAATGATGACGATGATTTTCAGACACTATAACAACAATGTCAACCACTGCCCGATGATCCTCCTCACAGTGGTGGTAGTACTAGTCTAGGTTGATATTTTGTATAACATTTACTTAGATTTTTTATAAAACATTGTAGTTGCTTGATTTTTTGTAAATCATTCTAGTTTTGCTTGATTCTTTGTAAATCAATGTATTTTAGTTTAGTTTTGTAACTCATTGAACTTTAAACCATTTTTTGTATAACTTATCGTAAATTAGTTTATATATGTTATTGTTGTGAACGATATATGTTGTTGGTATACTAGTTTATATTTGTTATTGTTCAGGACGTGTATATATGTTGTAATTAAAATAGTTACGTTGTATGTGCTTTAATATATAGATTATTGTATGTCTTGTTTGGATAAACAAATTACAAGTACAAAAATGGGGTTTAAAAATCTGGCAACTACAAAAACAAAAATAAACCATTATTTCTGACGGAATAAGTAAAGTTAGACGAAAATTCCGTTGAAAATAATGGTTTATAATAAATTATAAAAAAATTTATTTCCGATGAAACATTTGTTATTTCCAACAATATGGATCCACACACGAGCACAGCCTTGACACATGCATATGTTATTGTCCGTCGAAAATACTTCCGTCAGAAATATACTATCTTTGATGGAATTGGTCGACCATAATTCCGTTTGATATAATTAATTTCGATTGAATTTTTGACGAACTTATCCCCGGTAATTTTAATATGACGGAATTGCTGACATAATATTTCGTCGGAAATAATCGTATTTCAACGGAATATTCCGGCGAAATTAAACAATTTTCTTATAGTGTTTAACAACTAGGAGGGAGATTTCCCTCCATTTTCGACCTTTGATGGGTAACTTAATATCTGTTAACCTACTAATACTTTTTTGTCACGTTCGTTATTCAAATTTAACGATTTTCATAAATATTCTAGTACACTAACCAATTTGTAAAAATTTTCTACTACAAGTACGTTAGTCAAATTTATATATTTTACATAAATATTCAAGTATAATCACCAGCTTGTAACTTTTTTCTAGTACAAGTACCAGTTTGTTACTTTTTTTCAATTGGTTTATCCCTAAAACTTTCTAACTCAAAATTAATTGAGAATTAGAAGACTTAATTTAAATCATTATAAGTTTTCGATGCGGTCATTCGATATGTACTCTAACAAGTGGTGCTAATACTTCCAGGATCAAGTTGTAATAAATAAAAGTATAAAACTGTGATCCTCTTAGTCTTGAAAAAGAACAATCGGGACTCCCTCCGCCCATAAATTGTATTTGAACATAAAAATTTGGTCGGAGTATTTTACAATTTTATTTATTTATATTTTGATTCTTAATAAAAAATAAAATAAAAATAAATAAAATTATAAAACACGTGCACAATTTTTAATTTTCATGTCTAATTTTTTTTTACATGGGAAAAACAATACAAGAGGAGAGAATATAAATAATTTCTCACTTTACCAACAATCTATCGGTCATAAATATGCTAGAGTCTTTCTTCGGCGATGGACCATGAGCGATCGATACAAAATACTATTTTTTTTTATATATTCAAATTATACTTAAATTGCTAAATTTTATAAAAATTTCAATTAGGAGGCAATAAAAAAAATTGGACCGGTCGCTCGTACACTATGATCCATCGCCAGCTTCACTCGCCTCTCTCATGTCCTCCATCATCTCCCTCCTCTCTCCTCTCTCTTCTCTCTTCTTTTTCTCTCTTCTTTCTCTCTCTGCTCTCTGTCCTCTATCTCCTACATCTATCCTCTGAAATTGATTTTTATTTTATAGGGTAATTTTTCGCTCTCTTTCAATCAGTTTATTTATTTGTAATTTGTTCACTTTGTTCATAGCACATAAAATCTGATTTTGGTTAATAATGTTGGGGGCTTTTCACATGCATTCTTGTAGATATGCATTCGTGTAGATGTAGAGCAATGCTGCAGACAGTAAAGCGGCTTATTTTAGTCAGGTCAGTATGATTTTCTGGCAGTAATCGCTAGGTATTTGGTAACAGGTTGATCATGATTCATGTGATTAACTTAATCTGCATCTGATTATTGAAAATATATTGTATTATATTAAATGTGTTTGCCATTTAAATAATGGTCACTACCTGTTTGTGGAAATGCTCAAGTGCGTTGCAGCAGTGGGTGTTCCACTTCATGAACTCTGAATTACACGCCCATTACTTCCATCAGTGAAATTGAAATTATGGTTTACGTGAATAGAAGAAGTTCCATAAAAATATTTCGGTCCTATGGGCTGTTTTTATCCAAAAAATAGTATAAGTTGTGGATTTCGTAATTATTTTATTTTTCATTTTTTTAATTAACAGTTATCCCACTTTGTAGTTTGTACAATGATTTGTGATTTTTTGCCATTTTTCTTAGTCATTAAGTGTGTGTATACATATATATGTGTGTGTATATGTGTATGTATATGTGTGTGTATATATATATATATATTGTGTTTTTTAGCTTTAAGGGTTTAGAGCTTTCGCCTTTCCTTGATCCTCGGGCTTATACGTATAAACCATAAATAGCCTTGTACGTAGTAAGTGAGGACATAAGTTTGTGTTAGTCCTCAAAGTTGGCAAGGCTCTATTTACTGTTTTGGGATATTTATTTATACTTTAGTTTTGGTAACAAAAATTTTGGGGACTCAATGCAGCAGTTTATTGTCAAAGTTGGTCATGTAGATGCGGAGATGTCTCAGCAGTATAATTGTCTGTGTCCCAGTATAGTCTCATGTTCTTAAATATTAGTATATGAATAGAAAACCAGTAGAAAGTCGCAATACAAAAGAAGTGTATTCATTAATTTAGTATTAAAGGCAGTTATAAACTCCTTTTGAATGTTACAAACCAAAGAGAGACCAGTGGTTAAGCAACATTCTTTCAGCTCTTGATACAAATATACAATTAATTAACTCTGATCAAACCCGAAGCTGCATATAAAGAATATATGTAGTAGTAGTAGTAGTAGTAGTACATTAAACCAATTCATTACAGGTGACATTTGTCAACATGGAATTTTCTTGTTATAATACATTATTCGCTCACCATAAACTCATCTCTCTTTTATTCTATGATGTCCTTGCCTCCACATCCTATGTTGTTGCAGGCACTAGCAGTAATACCATACCTAAACGATATCGAGTTGCCACAAAACTAATTCACCCTGATTCCATTATTCTCTCTAAATACTATTATGACAACCACATTAACAATAACCCCACCTCCACCTCCACCTCCACCTCCACCTCCACCTCCACCTCCATCTCTAGCTCAGACCCTGCAAATTCATGTTCAAAATGTACTTATTATTATCCAACCAGGCAACCAGAGATGATTTTTTTCCATTGATTTCAGATCTTTGAGCTTTATAACACATTTATGGTAATCACTTCATTTATAAGTCAGAATGCAACATCACGATAATTAATGTATTAGTTTATGTCATGCTCCTATATTTGTGTTTCTTTTTTATGTGACTTTATAATATGATAGTGTTTGGAAGTTGGCTTATGTTATAATTAGTTAGTTTGGCTCTCCAAATGCAGCAATGACTCAATTTAATTTAGCTACAAGGAAAAATATCATGAAGAAGAGGATTGTTATACTATTTACAATGTAGTTGCACATGATTACATAGGTGAATTCAGTTTTTCAAATTATGGGTTTGATTAGATGGAAAGCTTTAAGGCAACAATATTCCATTTATAAGTTGTGGAGGACACATTACATTGATAGGTTAGTCAATGGAGGTGATAATAATTGTATTGAACAACTTAGGTTGAATATGAGTACATTTCACAAATTGTGTTTCATGTTCGAGGCGAAAGACTATTTACGTTCAACTAAGCACATGGATGTAATTGAACATGTTGCAATATTCTTGTATATATTGGGACACTATTCAAAAAATCGTGTTATCAAATTTAACTTTGAAAAGTCTGGGGAGTCGATAAGTAGGTATTTTCATAAGGTACTTAATGCGGTTTTAAGATTGCAAGGAGACTTTTTTAGGAATCCGGAACCAATTGCAGAGAACTCAACTGATGAAAGGTGGAAGTATTTCAAGGTATAATTTGCACACATATGCACACATACATTTTTAACATAACCTCATATTTTAAAGTATATCTTGTAATCCATGTCTATGTTATTATAGAATTATTTAGGGGCTTTGAATGGGGACTCATATAAGAATGAATGTACTAGAGGATAAGCCTAGGTATAGAAACAGAATAAATGAAATTACAACAAATGTTCTAGGAGTTTGTTCACCAAAGATACAATTTTTGTATGTGTTGCCTGGTTGGGAATGGTCGGCTGCAGGTGGTAGAGTACTTCAAGATGCATTGCTTAGAAATAATGGATTAATTGTTTCAAAGGGTAAGATTTTTTTTTTAACAACAATGAAAAATATCCCTTGAGATAAAGAAATAACATATATATATGCTGACTATTTTTATTTTCAAGGTACTTATTATCTGGTAGATGCTGACTATATTAATGGAGATGGATTTCTTGCACCATATAGGGGTCAAGTGTATCATTTACATGATTGGAGAGATGGACATCAACCTATATCCGCTAAGGAATATTTTAACATGAAGCATTCATTAGCAAGGAACGTAATTGAGAGATGCTTCAGCATTCTTAAGAAGAGATGGACAATTTTTAGAAGTCCATCATTTTACCCTATCAAGATATGATCCATTTGAGTTGGGTCTTGAGGATGAAGAGAATGAGGCAAAAAATGAACCAATGGAAGACACTATCACAATTATTGGCAGTTCAAAGCTTTTATATCGTGTTTGGTTTGGTGGAATGAGAGGGAATTGAATACGTCATTTCGCTGAAATAAAAAATATCTTGTTTGGTTTCTTCATTCTGACGGAAATGTATTCAGGCTGGAATACTACTCAACTGAAAAACAAAAATTATTCTCGGAGGGGAGGCAGGAATATATCATTCCATCTCTTATTTGAAGTCAATTGACAGATGTATCCCTACATGAAATATGGCATTTACGGGTCAGATTGCATCGATCGATTGTTCCATTTGCTGGAGAGAACAACGAGAGAAGGAGATAAGACGAGGACATCGATCAACTCCTTCATTGAGATCACTAAAATTACACAATCTTTTCCTCACATCCAATCATCGATTTTTATCACAAATCTCTACTAGTGCTGGAAGTTCAGATCTAATCATAGTTTTTTTTCCTTAGGTAATTCGAAATCTGTCCAAATTTTTTGAATTGAATCAAATACCTTCCAAATCTCACTAATTTCTTGTATTATTTTTGATAATTGATATATATATATATACATATATATATAATTACTATTCACATGAAGTTGTTGTTGATAGTAATTACTCTCCGCAAAAACTTTTTGCGGATAGTAATTTGAAAATTCTAATATGGGTCGCTCACAATTGGAGTGGACGGCATATGATGGGTTGGCTGGGACATGAGCCATTGCCAACGGTGGCTATAGATCATGTCCCTATATATATATATATTAATATATATATATATATATATATATTGTTTGATTTTCTCTAGAAGTCTTTTTGTGTGAATATGCGTATATTGTTTGGTAATTTGATCAATTATCTGTAATTTGATCTTCAGTTTCAGTTGTAACATTGTATTAAGTTCTCTATCATCTTTTTGTACCTCTGATCCTAATTGTCACATAATAATAAGTTCTGGTGCTACCAGACCTGTCTCTATAACATATGGATATGTAAAAGTGAGAAGAAATTTGAGGCAATAAACAATCTCTTACCATACATTGTAAAGATTTACTGTATGTGGAGAGTAATTTAATAGCATTGGATTCTTATAAGTCAGACTGTAAAATTTATTGGGAAAATTCAGAATTTTAGTTTAAAAAATTTAGATTCATATTGAGTGAAAATTTTGCAAAGTGAAATACTCATTTGTTGGTAACAGTAATAGATTTGTTCGCTTGTGGGTACTTATAATATGTCTCAAAGGACTGTTCTATTGATTTGTTTGGTTTTTTTGCTGGCCTAATGTAGTATATGGTATGTATGTATTTTTAATGCACATGTAATTAACAAAAATTATTGGGTTGCAGGAAGTACTCTATATCCATATTTGCCTTCTTATTTGTTAGGAAGTTCTGTGGGTTCAAATAATTGCACAAATAATTATTTAAATTTTGAACCTACTAGAATCTTGTTCTGGATACTCTTTGATGTCTAATTTATCAAATCAAATTCAGGAAAAATCAGTGTTTAGTGATACAACCGGTGAGTAGTCATGGGTATAACAATGGTTATACAATGTATCAGAATCAGTATTCTAACCAAGGATCTAGTTCAACTTGGAGCAATTTCTTTAGTTAATGAGTACTTTATGAACAATAATGGGGACCTAACAATAATGGGTCATATTTTAGTGAATCTATATATTTTCATTGTATCCACGTGTTACTGGAAATTATTATACATATCAAAGAGCAAGTTCAAGTTATTCAATTATCTGGGTAATGCTGTAGATTACTAATACCTTAAAACAACTGATCTATGTTCTTCTCATTTATGTTTTCTTTGTTATAGTCTTTCTTGTAATTTAGTGGAAATGATAATATTTCACATTCAGTTTGCATTTCTTGTATATGTTTGTCAGTATTTGATGTAGTGCTGTGACATACTGCTGTTGAGGTGCTACATTATTATCATTACTCGTAATTTATGATTGTAGGCTTTGAAGTCTCCTCCGTCAGCTGCTAAATTACCATCTCTTCGATTAAGAAGGTTTGGCCTTTTAAACTACTTCGATTTCTTAGATGATCATGTATGTGTTTATGTATGCTTTTAATTATCCTGCAAGAATCATGGACCCGAATTACAGCCATGAAAATAAGTCTCATGAAATTGAAATTGCATTTCCAATTAGTCTGTGTTTTAAAGTTTCTTTTCTGCTGCCTTAGATGTTGCTCCCCTCGTGTCTT
Source organism: Panax stipuleanatus (assembly GCA_020205555.1). NCBI lineage: Eukaryota > Viridiplantae > Streptophyta > Magnoliopsida > Apiales > Araliaceae > Panax > Panax stipuleanatus. The sequence continues at coordinate 90,555,699 of CM035123.1, forward strand.
TTCTTTTGATAGGTGACTTCCCCTTTACACTTCTCTGCATGTCTTCTCATTTCTTCTCATTTTACAGGTTCCCTTGTTTCTCCCCTCCCAAATGCTCTAATAATTTGATGTAAATTGTTTTTGGGACAATATTTTGACCTTTTGGCGTTTGGACTCAAAAGTAATATTCGCTTCATTCCAAAATCCTTTAAAAAATAGAGATACATTTTGACCTATTTTTTATGATTAATTTGCAAAATCTTAAAATTCAAAATCAATACAATTTTTTCAGATTTTAATACAAATAATTATAATTGTTAAAGCTGAACTAAACATGTTAGGATGGTTAAATCATTTTTTCATGATTCAATCGGGGTCAAAATTACAAATTCATCATTGAAGTATTTTTTTTAGCAAACGACTCACTGACCTCATTTTTTTTCTTACAAATTGCTGCAAAAATAGTTAAATAAGATTGGCTTTAATGGATTTGCCAATAAGGAGAGAGAAAGATGAGTTGGTGAGTATAACAAAGTTACACATTTCTTCCTCCCACCACCAGCCCACCTGAAACCCCAACAAAATTTCTTCACCAGGACCACCATCACCACCACTACTACACCTCAGCAGCCACCACTTCACTAAAAACTTATCTCTCTAAAACCAAGTTAGAGAGAAACTCATGACCTCAAATTTTTAACCCATACAATCTAAAATATTGTACCAGAAATCGGAATAGCACCACAATCGGAATTTGGAGATAAATCCACCATCGCCAATCACCAAAGGTCAAGCAAATCGGAATCTTTATAATTAGAATTTGGAGATAAACCCACAATCGCTAATTGCTAGAGAAGTAAAGATAAGAAAAAGCGAGTCTACCATCGAAGGAAAACCATGTCAATGAAAAAAAAATTCAAAGAAAAAAAGCTTGTGACCTCAATTAATTGAATTGAAACAACAAATTATTGTACAGGAATGTTTATATAGTTGATTTTCGAGTATATAGAGTTGATTTATATTTTATACCTGATTTGATGAAGAAATAGGCTGAAATCACCTCCACGATGTCTCGCAAATGGATTTTTGAGGTTAGATTCGATTGATTTTTGGATCTTTTTGTTGTTGATTTCAATCTCATTCTACTCGAATCTTGTTAGGAAACAGAGCCTAGTCATTTTTAAGCTTTAATTAAGGGATTTGATGGGGTTTGGATAGAGTTATTTTGGGGTTCTGTACTATCGCGAATGCAGCAGATTTTCTGAAATTTTGGGGTTGATTATGAGATGACTGGTTGATGTTTCACTTTCTAATCTTTTAGAAATTTATCAAGGGACAAAGCCCAGTGAATTGCCAACTCAAATCAAGGGATTTGAAATGGATTTTCTAGCCTTGTCAATTTATTTTTCTTCTTGAAAACAAAGCATAATGTTGTGATATATTTAGATTTTGAGGTTTGTTTTGGATAATTATTGTTTCATATCTTCAAATGGTGGCAAGTTGGTGGTGGTTTTGATAATGATGTCATGGTGTTGGTGGTTGATGTGAGTGGCGGAGATGGTGGAGATGACCGATGACGGGTAAAGGAGAGAGAAAATAATTATTTATAATTTATATTGGGTTTAACCCGTTTGTCAGATGGGTTTAACCCAAAATCAATTGAGACTCTATTTTGGGACAAACTTGTTTTGTTTTCTTCTTTTAGTTTGGACAGTAATATCTACGTGGACATGCCAAGTAAATCATCCGTTAATTATTTAAGTGAGTAGACATAATTTTGAGTTTTTGTTAAAAAAAAAGAAGTTAAATGAGTTGACTGGTAAAAAAAAAGTAGTACAACGATGATTTTGTAAAACGACTTCAGTTTAGAGAGGAAAAATATATTTAACTCTATTAGGATGTCATAAAAAGACTTCAAAAATGTCAAAATGTATCTCTAAATTCGGAATGGTGGTAGTACTTTCTCCGTCCTACACAAATAGCGTTGTTTGTAAAATTTGTAAATATTAAGGATGTATTTTGATTGCATATATACCTGCTAAATATAATAACTTGCTAGTTTATTAGTGGGAATTATGATGGCAACTTGAGTACATTATAGCCTTATGGCCCTCTGTGTTTCCACTTATTTCAAGCAGCTTATAGCTTATATTAAAAAAATAAGCAGTTATGTCTGCCTAAACACAACTTATTTGAAAGTATAGTACTACAACTCAATGCACATATAATAAAGCTGGCCAAGAGGAACTTATTTTTTTCAGCTTATTTGAGATGGCAGCTTATTTGTTAGACTATTATTTCATGCCCAAAATAGCTTCACTATTGCAATGTGGGATGACCAAGATTTCCCCTTTTTACTGTTGCCCACCATTCATCTTCAACAATTCTCTCTCTTCACTACACTTCTCGAGTTCTCTCTCTTGTAAACTTCTTTTTTTCTCCATTTCCTTCTATTCTCTTGCAAGATCTGTAAGTTTCCTCTTTTCTTTCATTGTGCTTCTGATTTTTGTATGTGCATATTCGTAGATCTCTGTGTGTGTTTGTGCGTTTGATTTGTATGTATAGACACATTAAAAAGATGGTCAATTTGGTATGGGTTAAAATGTTCAAATTGAAATTGTGTGTGTGGTTTCAATTAGCGTGTATATATTCAACATATGTATGGATGAGCAGCTGTGTACTTTTGTACTCCCCCTTACTCATTCTCATGAAGTGTTCTGTTCCTTTTCTTTGATTGTTACTTATCCAGATTGTTCTCAATTCTTATCCCTAAATAATATAGATATAAAATAGTATAATATTTTAATCCTTATCCCTATTTATTTCTTTTCAACTGAAAGTCAAGAATTTGATGTTGATTAAAACATGTATTCCATTCATTCTAAAATATAAGATTAATTTTGACTTTTTGAAGTCGATTAAAAATATTCTCAAATATAAAATTAATACAAATTGTATTTAATTTTAGTCTATATAATAATGTATATTATAAACTATCTACAAGTAATTATGATATTTGTTTTTTTCCCTAGAAAGTATAGTGAAGGATATGAATTTTGATTTTGAATATATCTCATATTGAGTTTAAATGTTAAATTTGATATTATCTTTCAGAAAGGATGGAGTAGGAAGAAGTTTGTAAATACTTTAGATTTTTAGAAATAACTAATAAGTGATATCATTTTACTCGTCATATATATAAGGGTGCTATTATCAATTAAAAAATAAAAGGAGAGACTCTTTATGTGGAAAAAATATATTGGTAAATATGACTTTTTTTTCTTTGGAACTGAAGCAGTAAATTTTAAGTTATTCCAAAAGTGCTTTTACACTAAACATACTTTCTTATGTTATCAAATATACTCAAACACAAGTTTTCAAAATAAGAGTGCTTTTAGTCCACCTTAAATGGCACTAACAAAAAGATATATATCGTCTTCATCCTGTTGTGGTGATTGTGGTTAATATTTGGTACAAATGGTCTCTTAGTTGAAGTCTATTTGATGGGAGGTGCTTATCCTTTTCCTTGTTCAATAGAATCTTTTACTTGCAACTTGATGTATATCATGAATTCTGATGAGGCTACTTGAAGCCTTACCTTGCCTCTGTCAACCCCCAAGAGTCAAATCATCTGACTGTAATATCCCCCACCTAACTTTTTCTCATCTTATTCTGTTTGGCACTTTCACTAGTGCTTATCCTGTTCTATAGAATCTCTTTAGAAAGCATCCAGTATTTTTCTTACCAGCAGTGGGAACCTTGAAACTCCGTAAGAAACACAAAGATGGACAGCAAAGAGAAGAATTTAATCGAGATCTTAGAGGAGAATCATCCAATTGACATGATCAAATACATCAATTATGTCCATTCTCCTCATTGTGGGGCTATAGCAACTTTCTCTGGCACAACACGAGATATATTTCAAGGAAAAGAAGTACTTGAGCTAAGGTATGAAGCATATGTGCCAATGGCGATACGCTGTCTTGGATCCATCTGTTCGTCTGCTCGATCATCATGGAGTCTGAACTCCATCGCTGTGGCCCACCGCTTGGGTTCAGTTCTAGTTGGGGAAACTAGTGTCTTTGTTGCAATCTCGTCTGTTCATAGATCTGATGCATTGGATGCTTGTAAATTTGTAATCGATGAGATCAAGGCATCAGTTCCAATATGGAAGAAGGAGGTTTATACAAATGGAGAGGTTTGGAAGGAAAATTCAGAGTTTCTGGAGAGAAAAATGGAACTTGAGAAAGGTACTGGGCAGGATGTGGGCGACTTCTGCAACAAGAACAAACTTGAGGTGAATACACATAATAAAAAGGGTTGCTGTGGGGTAAAGGTAAGGGTGGATGATGGAGAAACGAATTCTCACTGCTAAAGGAGGATTTCAATTATGAATTCTTGCTCTGTGTTATTGGTTGTATAATTTATGTAATGGTAATTGAAGGTGCAATTGTAACCGGCATATGTACTTTGCTGGTTTGCTCGCTAAAATTTTTATATTCCGACTATTTTGGAATTCTGAAGAATCCTTGGAAAGGAAATAAATATGATCAACTTTCATTTGGACTACAGTTTAAATGGTATTCGTTGTTGATGAGCATATGAAAAGGTCGTGCTGTATTATTTACTTTTAAGATATCTTGGCTTATAACACTTTACTAGTCATGCACAATCTTCAACTGTCCCAAAAGAACTGAGCTCGTCACTTGTACTAGTAAGGGCATTTTTATGCTGCCTCTCATATTTAAAGATGAACTACTGATGATAATCTGATTCAGATTTCAGTCATGTTATGTGTCAGTATCTCTGACTATTCGTAGCCAGAATTTTGGATAGTTTTGTTTCAACTTTTAGAACAGGTTATATTCCTCGAGTTCATAAAGCAGGGTCAGGATTAGTTGCAAGCTTCACATTCTGCTTTCAGGAGATACTGCGGAATGGCTGATTAGTAAAATATACATTAAACAACTACATTTAGACGCAGAAAGGGATGTGACAAAACAAAAGAAACTATATTTGGATGCCCATTTGTAGTGAAACAGATGCACCATGCTGTTTTTAGCAGCTAAATTCCTGAAGTCCTGGAACAGTGGCTTTGGTTTCCCATTTGCCCAGTTAGTCCTATTGGATGACCAAAAATGAAGAAGAAATGTTGAAATTTGTTCCAGATGTATATATGAGTAACCAGTTTACCTGACTTTGTTTTGCATGTTTCCTTCTTTATTCAATACAGAAGATGAACTAGTCTTAATTGTGCTGTTTGACACTGTTTTAAAACTGGTACTGGACCTGGTAAAAATTTGAACCGATCTGTCTTCCGATCCAATTCAGACCAATGACCCGGTTTTGGTCAAAATTCGGGTTGGCCGGTTGACTATCGGTCCAATCGGTAAGCCCGGTTAGTTGACCTAGTTGACCCGGTTTTTAAATTTTTTTTTTACTAAAATTTTTTTAATATTAAAATTAACCACTTTTATTACTATTGTAACTCATCTTTATTATGTTTTAGTTCATAAAAAATGAGATTTTTTTAATTTTTATTAATTACTAATAATATATATTTTTATATATTAATGACGTCACACCTTTTACAGTTCGATGAACAGTCCGGTTCTAAGAACCTTGCTTGTTTGATATCTCAAGATAGTAGGTGTATGTGGAGAAGAAAGTAATGTAAATGAGGAGTGAAATTCATCGTATTTGCTAACACGGTAATGCAAATGACTTGAGCACATCTTTTGTATGATAACATAATCAGCCTTCGAATAACACCCCTGATCTTCGTGACCTTTAAGATAATTTGACCTCTCACTTTCTCCTAAACTAGCTAGGATTGACACAGTAGATCAGAAAATTTCTAATACTCTAGCACTTTTTAGGGTTATTTTGTTACTGTTGGATGAATAAAATCTGCTGACTAAAATGCAAACCCTATGTTTGTGTTTTTTCCTTGAATTTGAGTAAATAGAAAATCCCTCACTCAAAGTACTGTTATTAGTGCAAACATGTACATTTTTTTGGTATAATTAGTAGTGTAAAACTGACCCAAAAGGTATATTTTGCACTACTAATTGTACAACAAGATAACTGTACAACAAGATAACGGTTTGCTATATTGTAAAATCAGGTATCATATCCCCGTAAAGTGATAAACTCAAGGTATAATTTTGTATTTTAATCAGATCTGCCTGCATTCTCTTTCTCATTTGATTACCTATATCCATTGTAGATTGAGCACTCAAGATAGATTCATAGGCAGGGGGGGGGAAGCGGCGTCATTGAGCTGCCGGTCTCAAGTTAGAATTTTGCATGCTATTTTGTCTATATTGAACCTTTCTTGGCCTGCTATGGCATGATTTAATTAGGCCAATCTTTGGAATGGTAAGAGATTCCGGTCCTTCTATGGGGATAGGGGTGGGGCGACTGGTCTAGAGATCGGGTAAATTATTTTTTTTGACTCCCAAACAATTTATAGTATTTATTGAAACTTGAATTTTTACAGAATCCAAGTGATTTAAGTGTCATTTAAATTGTTTGAGAGTCATAAAAAATATAAATTTACCCGGTCGCTAGACCGGTCGTCCCACTCCTATCCCCTAGACTTTTTGAAGAGATTAAAGTCTATAATTGCTGCACTGACGCATGCAGCTAAAGCCTCTGTCTTTTGGGGATAAGGAACAACAGACACTTTACTAATTCCTTTATGCTTTAACTTGTTTTGACTTCAGGTGATCAGTTTTGTTCCTTTGGTTTCAGGTACAATTTCATTCCTTCATTACAGTCCGAGCGAAGGTCTGATTTAGCTAGGGTTTGATGTTTTATACAAAATTATACTTCTATGGCAATTCTAAGCCATAAAAGGCATATGCCAAATTCTGCTTTTAATGCTGGTTTACGTTTGGATTGAAGGAATAGAATGAAGATTGGAATGATTCATTCCATTCTAGTTGGAATAAATTATTCCATACTCTCCCTCCCTCAAGACCCTCATGACTCGATGATAAAAAAAACTACTCATGAGGCTTTAAGCATGAAATCTTTGACAAGAATGTTAAATTTCAGTCGAAAATAACAAAAAAAAGAGAATGATTCAATTCATTCCAATCGTAATCAAACATAATTTTTTTTATTCTATAGGAATGAGTCATTCCATTCCTACCTTTATTCCTTCAATCCAAACACAGCATAAGAGTTTAAAGTGCAGGCTTGAGTTCCATTGGGTTCGTATAGTATTTCCTGTTTTCAGCACTTGTTTCATGTGAGCTATTGTTCCTTATTCTTTCTGGGTTATTGAGGAATCAGGAAAGTACCAAGTTACTGCTTGGAGTGTTGGATGGTTTGTAGATTTTGCTATTAAAATCATAAATCCTAAGGAATTTGACCTACTTTTAAGTCATATAGTGCTCTTTCAATTCCTTAATGTTCCCTTGGGCTTGTTTGCAAAAATGATGTGTGTGATAGGACTACTTGTACTAATTTAGTACCTCTTCGGACTATTTTATCTTATGATTAATCCGTTATTCCTCATTTTAAGTTATTAAATAACATTAGAAATGATAAAAAAAAAATGGACCAGATGTAAGACAAAAATTGTTGAAACAATAATTAATTAGAAAATAAAAAATCAACAAAGAGAATTAAAAGAAATAGGGTGATTCAATGGCAAGAGAACCACTAGTCCTAGGGTTTTCCAACCAATAATTAGAATAATTTTAATATCAAAGTGTCTAGAGTATTTTAAGTTTGTATATTAAACGATAAAGATGGTGTATGCCCATTGGTTTCTATATTGAATAATAGAAATGAATTATGTCCGCTACTAATAGTAGCGGACGTGAATTAATTTCGGCCGTTGATTTTTATACTGAACGATAGATATGATGTATGCCTATCTTTGATCCATAGCAAATGTATGCTATGGATCATATATATATATATATATATATATATATATATATATATATATATATATATATATAGGATAAGGCTCTGGAACGAACAGTTCGTTTACGAACATATGTAGGGCCAAGTGTTGAAGGTTGTTGATTGGCCCAATTATTTACCATCATATATTCGTAATTAGTGTTAAATATTCTCATCCAATCAACAACCTTCAACACTTGGCCCTACATATGTTCGTAAACGAACTGTTCGTTCTAGAGTCCTATCCTATATATATATATATATATATATATATATATATATATATATGTGTGTGTGTGTGTGTGAGAGAGAGAGAGAGAGAGAGAGAGATAAGTAATCTAAAACATGTTTTAGTCAAGTTAGCTAAGGATATATAATAATTTCAATGAAACAATGTACTTTTGAATCAAATTTATAATTGATTTTTTTTTTTGTATAAAACTCAAATATGATTTATTTATAAGAATTTAAGTTATGTCATGTATTTCAAATCATTTTGAGGTACATGCTATTTATATAAGAATATAAATAAATTAACTTCCATATATAAGTAATTACACTAACTGTTCGATACAACTTTTTAATCTATTTTTGATAGAATATTTTATTGATGTGTCAGTTATTGTTATTAATATTTACTTATAATTAATATTAAGTTGAATTATAAAAAATAGAAATATAGATGAATTTGGATTTATTTTCTATATTAGATTAAGAAATTTGAAAATATATTAATATACACATGTTATTCTGTTTTTTAATATTACGGTATAGAGTCATAATATTCAAATAGATAAAGATAGAAGAATTTGGAAATCATTCTTCATATTAGATTAAGATATTTATAAGTATATTAATATTCTCATGTTATTCCGAATTTTAATATTATATTCTAAACTCACAATATTATTAATTATAATATTACTTGCTTTAGACACTACGTAATATTGAAAGATAAAGATGAAAAACAAAAGGTTTATTAGATTTAAGGAATATTTTGTTATTATACTTATGTATGTTTAATTATTATTATTTTTTTATTGGTAAAAAAAGTTTAAAAATATTAGAGTCTATGAGAAAACTTTATTTTGTGAGGAGAAACTCTCTCTGATTACATTTATATATTACTTGTCGACGTCGGGAAAAAATTCGCGGGTCGGGTCAAAACCCGGATCTTTATCTCTTCCTAAATTATCTCTACCTTCACTCTTTTTATTGCGAAAAAATATTTTGAAGGGTTTTTTAGGAAAAGGCCAACATGTATCATGTCGACGATTGAACGTTTTACAGAGTCGCCAGTTGTTAGATTTAAAATGGTTGTACCAACTCAATCGAGTTTTATTTGAAAGAGGCCCAATTGTTGGATACTGTCGAAAACATGATCTTTGAAAATAAAGTTGAGCTCGGGGGCTTGGTTAAGTGTGGAGAAGGTGTTAGACACCCCACAACTCTTGTGTAAATACGGTACCGTATCTTTTCAATATTTTCCTTTAAAAACTGTGTGTGTGAATGCTGTTTGAAAATTGGGCTTATGATTGATTGATTGAAAGTAGTGCTTTGCTTCGTTGAACTATATACGAAGGGTTTGATTTGATTTGTAAAAAGTCTTTGATTTGATTTGCAAAAAGTGTTTGATTTGATTTGCAAAAACTTTTCTTTTCAATAATATTAAAAATGATGTTTTAAAAGCTGGTTTTCAAACCCTTACGCTAACATAGGAATAGAAGTATGTTGATACTTTTATTTTTTATCTTTTTAACCTTTTGGCTCAATTTAAAAGGTGATTGTCGAGGTGCGAAGCATCCTCGACCACAGAAAAGAGATAAGTGTCGGTCTCCTCATGGGCATGACAGCCATCAGAGTGACTCTGACATAACAAACCATTATTCTCATTATATTCAGACCTTAAATTCGGATAACCGTTTTAAGGTCTTTTGTATGTACATTTCTACAGAAAAACTGACAGGGTACATTTGTAAAGTAGAGTTTGTTCATCGTGGGAATCAGATTCTGATCAGTTTGATCGTGAATCCCACGATTTCTAGACTCATATATAAATAGCCAATAAGCCTGCACAGTTCAAATTTGTACAGAAATATATATATATATATATATATATATATATATATATATATATATATATATATATAATATCCCAAATATCGCCAGAACTGAGGATTTATTCAGTAAATCCTGGTTCACACATGGCCGAAGCGTCTCGTTTCCATTAGATAACGATCTAAGGGACGCGAGGTTGCTTTTGTAACTGAACCTAGAAAAAGCTAGATTTAAATGAGTCTCAGCCATTCTAGCTTCCCCGTTCAATCTGTACCAGTTTTGAATCGTTTGAAAGCTAAAGTTTGCGAGATTTAAATAAATCTAGTTCGTCCGCAGAGATGTCAGTGCCGATTCATATAAAATAAATATTTAAAGCAGCAGTTTAATAAAACAAGTAAAACAATATATATAGTTAAATATGTATAAAAGCTGTAAAAGGGCGATGGGTTTTCACGCCGGTTCCCGGACTGAAATTGAAATATATATATATATATATATATATATATATATATTTATAAAAAACTGTAAAGAGCCACGGGGTGATCGAGACTTGATAGAATATAAATATATACATAAACAATAAAAAGGGCGATGAGTTTTCACGCCGGTGCCCGGACTGAAATTGGAATATATATATATATATATATATATATATATATATATATATATATATATATATATATATATATTGACAGAAAAGTAGTCAAACAAAACTGGGAAGATAACCCAATGGTGGTAAAGATTGCATATATATAAAAACAGTAAACATGTCACAGAATGATTCAGGCCAAGCTGTAATGTAAATGTACAAAAAAAAAATCAACCAGTGACTAGGAAGATAACCTAGTAATGGTGAAGGGTGCAAAAACAGTATAGAGGCCACAGAATGATCCAGGCAGAACTGAAATATATAAATATATATAGAGAGACAAAAATGTAGTCAACCAAGACTGGAAAGAGAACCCAGTGGTGGTGAAGGCTGTTTATATATGCATATTTATATATAAAAGAAATAAACTACCTCGGATTTGACATCCAGGTTTGACAGAATTGAAAAGTTAGTATATATATAGTTAAATAAACACAAAAAAGCCAAACCCAGAATGGGAAGATAACCCAGTCCGGCGAAGTTGCTTAAAACGAAGATGCAAGTATGAAGAAGATGCTGGAAGCGACGGATTGTCAATCCGAGTTGTAGAAATGCCAGAAAATGCGTTTATGTACAATAATGTACAAAAAGTTGACGAAAACGGCCACGGAACTGAGTTCCGGGCATATTTAGAAAACGAAACTTAACGTGCAAGTGTATAAAAGTACGAAGAAGTAGTAGTGACTTGCTGATCATAAAAATAGTCACAATAGACTGCTACACGGGCTTTTGCCAAATCTTAGGCTTTAAACGTCCAAATCTACCAGTTATTTTCTGATATGTGGTAGTATGTGGGTATATCTACGTGTTAGAGTGAAAATATTTGGGTTTAAAAGACAAGAAATCAGACAGAAAACCAAACGGGCAGAGGTTTAGAGCGTTTTTCTTTTTTTAAAATGAGGGGGGTGCCCTCTTATTTATAGACCAGGGAGCCTCTAATCTACCTGATGCTGCCACAGGTAGAGGTGCGGCTCCCCTGGTGGGGCCCATGTGTCCAGTTCTATCGTCTCGAAGTACGTGCACTTCGAACAACGCGAGGTCGAAGTCGAAATTTTTTGACTTTTGATCAGAGCGTCCGTGTGAGGCGTGCTGTACCTTTCCGGAAAGCCCTCGCCGAGAGTGTCACAATGACATGGGATAAAACATTTTTCGAGTCCAAGAAGATGGGTTCATAACCAGGTCTTCGATTCCCCGCAGTTTGTCCGTTGAGCTGTCTTGCGCTGTTTGCACTCGGGATCATTGTTAATGTTCAATCTGACCTTGGTGGCATCAATTCGACTTGATTTTTACTGAATCGGCTTAGGATTGGTAAAATAACCATTTTGCCCCTCCCGGGATTGCCTTTAGTGTTGACACGGCCGTTGGCTGACTTCTTGGGGTTGTTTCCAAGACTTGGATCCCATTTGAGTCTGTTTTATCCTCAGTGTTGTCTCTGAGGCTAACTTGGTCGCTCTAGGTTTTCCTCTGGAGATGTTGTGATGCTTCAGGACTATTTTTGAAGTTGACCTGACTTCCCGGGTTGAGACCGGGGCTGACCTGTACCTCCCGAGTTGTGACCGGGGCTGACCTATACCTCCCGGGTTGAGACCGGGGCTGATCTTTACCTCTCGGGTTGGGACCGGGGTTGACCTGTATCTCCCGGGTTGAGATCTGGACTGACCTGTACTTCCCGGGTTGAGAGCGGGGTTGACCTGTACCTCCCGGGTTGAGACCGGGACTGATCTGTACTTGCCGGGTTGAGACTGGGGACTGATCTGTACCTCCCGGGTTGAGACTGGGGCTGATTTGACGGCCCGATTTGAGATCAAGGTTCATCTGACAACCAAATTTGAGATCGGGGTTGATCTGATTGCTCGATTTGAGATCAGGGTTGATTTGAGGGCCCGATATTGAGATCGGGGTTGATCTGACGGCCCAATTTGAGACCGGGGTTGATCTGATGGTCCAATTTTGAGATCGGGGTTGATCTGCCTGCCCGATTTGAGATCGGGGTTGATCTGACGGCCCGATATATAGATCGGAGTTGATCTGACAGCCTGATATTGAGATCGGGGTTGATTTGACAGCCCGATTTGAGATCGGGGCTGATTTGAAGGCCCGATATTGAGATCGGGGTTGATCTGACGGTCTGATTTGAGATTGGGGTTGATCTGACGGCCCGATATTGAGATCGGGGTTGATCTGATGGCCCGATATTGAGATAGGGGTTGATCTGATGGCCCAATTTGAGCTCGGGATTGATTTGAAAAATATAATTTTTCCCTCCTACAGTGTTAGTAACAGGGCAAAGAAATTTCGAGTGTCTACAGATACCCCTCTTTATCATGTTCGTGCAATGCAGTGGAATGAACAGGATAAAGATTAGTAGACAGTGGAAATGCAGGGGCGAAGGCAACGCAATGCATGGCATGATACGTGAGGAGTTTTAGATACCTTCGAGGAGGTGGGGTCATCATTGACTGATTACGTTAGTTTTTGCTGGGGATGATGTTAATAGGCTATCGCGAACTATTTTTCGTCATTTTTTGCTGGGGATGACGTCATTCATGATAGCCTAGGGCTGCGATTGTCAGACGAGTACTGGTATGGGAACCACTGACATGCTTGTTAGAGCTGAGCTATCACAGGTTGTTCTCGTCTTGTTCTGCTGGGGATGACGTCCTTTGTGATAGCTTCGTAGATTCTGCTGGGGCTGATATTATTGATGCTACCTTGGTTTGAGACCAATGGTTTCCTTGTCTGGCGATACTCTTCACATGGCTTATTTCCCTTCGACCAGTGCTGTTGCATATATCTAAAGGCTCCTCCACTGGGGATATTTCTTGATTATCGAGTCTCCTTAACGGATGCTTCCGATGTCCATCATGATCAGAGTTTACGCCGTCATTTTGCAATAGGTGATTGAATCACCAATTCTTCTTGGTGCTCCTTTTGAATATGTGTATAACTGATTCCATTATCGGGGATGGACTATTACATAGCTTTCGTCACCGGATCACTTCCGATGCTTCGCGGAGGTTGCTCCAATGGCTGAATGGGACTCGGTTTGTACCCGAAACTTCGCTGGGGTTGAACCAACGGCTTGAACTATCATCGGTCAGCACCCGATGCTTCGTTGGGTTGAACCAACGGCTGAACTGGACTCGGTCTGTACCCAAAACTTCGCTGGGTTGAACCAATGGCTGAACTGTCATCGGTCAGTACTCGAAGCTTCACTGGGTTGAACCAACGGCTGAACTGGACTCGGTTTATACCCGAACTTCGCTGGGGTTGAACCAACGGCTGAACTATCATCGGTCAGTACCCGACGCTTCGCTGGGGTTAAACCAACGGCTGAACTGGACTCGGTCTGTACCCGAAACTTCGCTGGGGTTGAACCAACGGCTGAACTGGACTCGGTCTGTACCCAAAATTTCACTGGGGTTGAACCAACGGCTGAACTATCATCGGTCAGTACCCGACACTTCGCTGGGTTGAACCAACGGCTGAACTAGACTCGGTTTGTACCCGAAACTTTGCTGGGGTTAAACCAACGGCTGAATTGTCATCGGTCAGTACCCGACGCTTCGTTGGGTTGAACCAACGACTGAACTGGACTCGGTCTGTACCTGAAACTTTTCTGGATTGAACCAACAGCTGAACTGGACTCGATCTGTACCCGAAACTTTGCTGGGTTGAACCAACAGCTGAACTGTCATCGGTCAATACCCGATGCTTTGCTGGGTTGAACCAACGACTGAACTGGACTCGGTCTATACCCAAAACTTCGCTGGGGTTAAACCAACGGCTAAACTATCATCGGTCAGTACCCGACGCTTCGCTTGGTTGAACCAACGGCTGAACTGGACTCGGTCTTATACTCATGGTCTGGTTACCGAGATGAGTGCATATATTGATGACCACAGTGCCACGCTGCAGATGACTGTGGATATTTTGAACCGTATGGAGGCTGAGGGTATTGCACTTATAGCTGCTCCTCCATCTTTAGAGAGAGATGCCATGTTGGCATTGCTGGCCCAATTATCCTTGGATCCATAGACTAGCTTTATTTTTCCTGCACATACTAGATCAACCATTTTTGTCATGTACAGGACACTATGTATATATCAAACAGTTTTATATATCAGAGAAATATATTTTTGATTCGCTTCCCTGTTTGGATATGTATCGTCATTGCTGAGTGATTACCACTTCTTTTATGACTGGCTGTTGTTGATGTACCCTGAGCTTCTCCTTGATGGACTGACAGTTGAGATGTCAGAGAGTATCTCAGATGTTGATCAGGGTAGCTTGATAGGACTTAACATTTATATGATTTTGGTGTCTTAGGACTGGTTTTATTGGGGTTTTTATTTTTTTTGAAGGTCAAACCGTGCCGCAAATGGCTGCCTACGTACTCCTGGGTTGAGGGAGATTAGGTCATTCGTAGTTCTGTCTTTGTATGAGAGAGGTTTGAAAAGTATTTTCCTTGGGTTTTGAGTTTGGTTTGATGAGTTTTTGAGTTTTTATTTGGTTTGATGAGTTTTGAGTTTTTTGTTTGGTTTGACCGCACCAGAAATGGCTGCCTACGTATTCCCGGGTGGAGGGAGATCAGGTCATTCGTAGTTCTGGCTTTCTAGTGAAAAACCAAACCTGATTTTATTCGTAGGACCCGGATGCGGGTACGCATGCGCTTCAGACATAGTACCTCTTTATGGTGTCTGAGTTGATGAGTTGGAGAAATTCATTCCCGTCCACTTCTTGTAATCTAATAGCTCCCCCTGTCAACACTTCCTTGACAATGAAAGGGCCTTCCCAAATAGGGGAGAACTTTCCTTTAGCTTCATCTTGATTAGCTAAAACTTTCTTCAGCACCAAGTCATTTTCTTTGAATTGCCGTATTCAGACGTTTTTGCTGTAGGATCGAGCAATCCTTTGCTGATATAACTATCCGTGGAAAATGGCTGTAGCCCTCTTTTCATCTATCAGGGATAGTTGATGGTAGCGGTCTTGCAACCACTGATCTTCGTCCATCTGAGCGTCAATTAACACTCGCAAGGATTCCATTTCTATTTCTATGGGAAGGACTGCTTCCATACCATAGACCAATGAATAGGGGGTAGCCCCAAGTAGAGGTGCGCATTGATGTCCTGTATGCTAACAGGGTGAGAGGCAGCAGGTCAGGCTATTCTTTGTGATTGGCGGACATTTTCTGCATGATCTTCTTGATGTTCTTGTTGGCCGCTTCGACAACACCATTCATCTTGGGCCGATAGATGACGAAATTGAGATGTTTGATGTGGAACTTGCTGCACAGTTCTTTCATCATCCGATTATTCAGGTTCTTGGCGTTGTCTGATATGATCACCTCCGGTTGTCCATATCGACAAACAACATTGTTTCTGATGAAACCAATGATGACCTCTTTCGTGACTCTGGGAAAAGAGGCAGCTTCAACCCATTTGGTGAAGTAATCGATCATGGTGAAGATGAATCGATGACCATTGCTGCCTTTTGGTTCTTCTGGATCAATCACATCCATTCCCTACATGGAGAAAGGCCAGGGTGAACTCATGTTGTGTAGCTTATTCGGAGGAGCGTGTATGGCATTTCCATGTACTTGGCATTGAAAGCATCTCCTGACGTGATCGTCGCAGTCAGGTTTGAGAGAGATCCAATAATGTCCCGTTCTTAATATCTTCTTGGCCAGCAAATGACCCCTCATGTGTGGACCACATACTCCACTGTGGAATTCATCCATCAATCTTTGGGCTTGATCTTTGTCAAGGCATCTTAATAGGCCTATTCCAACATCTCTTTTGTAGAGGGCATCTTCGCTCAGATAGAACTTAATGGCCATTTTTTGAATCCGCTTTCGCTCGGATTGGCTTGCCCCAACGGGTGTAGATTAATCTCAGAGATATTCCTTGATGTCTTGATACCAAGGCTGATTGTCAGGAGGTATTTCATCTAATACTTCTCCAATGTAATTACCATATGTTGGGGCTTTTTGATTTGTGAATTTGATGTCGGGAATCCCCATCCTGTCGGATATGCGGATCAAGGAAGCTAACGTTGCTAATGTGTCAGCAAAGTCATTCCTACCCCGAGGTATATGGATGAAGGTTACGTCTTCAAATTCCATGGATACTTTGACGACCTGCAGATGATAGGGCAACAAATGCAGTTTTTTAGTGTGACATGTCCCGGTGGTTTGTTTGATGACCAATTCCAAGTCTCCAAAGACCAATAAATGTTTGATACCCATGGATTGGGCTAGTTTCAACCCCATTATGCAGCCTTCATATTCGGCTGTGTTGTTGGTGTTGCCAAATTGAAGTTTGGTAGCCACAGGATATTGTTCTCCTGTACCAGAGATAAGGATTGCCCCAGCTCCGGCACCTTCCATGTTTATTGCTCCGTCGAAATACATTTTCCATGGTTGGACTGTATTCTCTTGCTGGAGTTGTTGAATTATCATGATCCCATCATCCGGGAAATAGGTCTCCAGGGGCTCGAACCCTTCTGAAGGTGCTTCAGCTAATTGATCTACAATGCCTTGACCCTTGATCGACTTCTGAGTCACGTAGACAATGTCGAATTGCTGGAGGATCAACTGCCATTTTGGACAGTCGACAATTCAACATTGGCTTGTTGAATACGTACTTCAACGGATCCATGCGGAATATGAGGTAGGTCGTGTGCCCATGGAGGTAATGCTGTAACCTCATTGCGGCCCATGCTAACGCACAACATGTTTTCTCGATCAGGGTGTATTTTTGTTCACCACTGCTGAATCTTTTGCTGATGTAGTAGATGGTCCTTTCCTTGCTATTATCATCTTTCTGTCTTAGCATACAGCCCATTGTATTGGCATTGACGGACAGGTACATGAACAAGGGAAATCCATCCCTTGGGGGTATTAATACGGGTGCTTTGATCAGCTGCTTCTTAATAGCAAGGAAGGCTTGTTGACAATCCTTGTTCCATTTGGTGGAGGAATTCTTCCTTAGTAACTTGAAAATGGGTTCATAGGTTGCTGTGAGCTGGGAAATGAACCAGCTTATGAAATTGATTCTTCCTAGGAATCCACGTATCTCCTTCTCTATTCGAGGTACTAGCATCTCAGTGATGGCTTTGATCTTGGCAGAGTCTATTTCGATACCTCAATTACTCACAAAGAATCCTAGCAGCTTGTTTGCTTTGACGCCAAAAGCACATTTGACGGGATTTAGCTTGAGGTTGTACTTATTCAACCTGTTAAACAGCTTCCTGAGATGGTCGATGTGATTATCCTCCCTCCTGGATTTGATGATGATGTCGTCCACATAAACCTCTATCTCTTTGTGCATCATGTCATGAAACAGGGCCATCATGGCTCGCTGATACGTGGCTCCGGCATTGATGAGGCCGAAGGATAGTCGCCTATAGCAGAAGGTTCCCCAGGGAGTGATGAAAGTTATTTTCTCCCAGTCCTCTTCAGCAACCATGATTTGATGGTAACCAGCAAAGCAGTCTATGAAGGAATACATGCCATACTGCACCGTATTGTCTATCAATATGTGGATGAAAGGTACTGGGAAATTATCTTTGAGGCAGGCTTTGTTCAAATCCCGGTAATCCACACATACTAGTACCTTCCCTTCGGGTTTAGGCACGGGGACTATGTTTGACAGCCACTCTGGGTATGTTGATACCATGATGATACCGGCTTTGAATTGTTTAACAACTTCTTCTTTGACTTTCAGACTCCATTCAGGTTTCAATCGCCTGAGTTTTTGTTTGACTGGTTTGAATCCATCCTTGATGGGCATTCCATGGATAACAATGTCAGTGGACAGGACAATCATGTCTTCATGTGACCATGCAAATACATCCTGGAACTGTGTTAGTAGTTCGATCAGGTCGGCTTTTTTGTTTGGTGTGAGGTCTAAACCTATCTGGATTTCTTTGATGTTTTCGGAGGTTCCTATGTTGACAGTGGTGGTTTGGTTTGGGTTTGTCTTCGACCCATTCTTTGATTTCCTCGGGCACCTTATAGTCATCTTTCCCCTCTTGATCAATATCCATCAAGTTGAAGCTCGGTTCTACATCAAAGTTGCAGTCACTGTGACAGGTTGGCATCTCATCAGCAGAGACAAACACATCCAACGCTTGAGTCCTGAAAACAATGATGCTTTCATTTTAGATATATACAACTGCTTAAATATACAGAGCATTTGGCAAAGAATGACAAAGTTGCTGCTATAGCTGTGCAATCAAAAGTAAGCAGTAAATGAAAGCATGCTTAAAGGGCAGATAGACTCTCTGCACCTTTTCGACGAAGGCAAGGGAAACGGCTCCAGTTATCCAGGGTTAGATCCTTATGAACCTGGAGGATTGAGGAATTGTGATCATCTGTTTTGTCTCGGATAACGACTGAGACATCTTTTATAATAGGGTCAGGGTTTCTCTTTGAACTGCCCCCTTTCCCTTTCTTGATGCGAGGAAATTGAATTTGATCATCGTTGTCGCTGTCGGGGACCTCATCATTCATACCCTCGTAGTTTATGATAACCCTTATGTTAGCGAATGGGTCTCATCCTTCGTACATGATCTTTTCTTTTCCTTTTTTGCTATCCGCCTCAAGCTTGAGGGCTTTTCTTTCACTGACAGGTATGATTGGAGGAAACAGCATGACTGATACCACAGTAGGGATTTTCCTCAT
Source organism: Panax stipuleanatus (assembly GCA_020205555.1). Classification (NCBI taxonomy): domain Eukaryota; kingdom Viridiplantae; phylum Streptophyta; class Magnoliopsida; order Apiales; family Araliaceae; genus Panax; species Panax stipuleanatus. The sequence goes on from CM035123.1 coordinate 90,574,994, forward strand.
TGGTTTTACCCATCTGGTATTAGTGAGGTTTGGCAGCAGTATGGTGGGAGCATGAGCCTTGGGATGCTTGTGCGGGTTCCGGTGGTTTGACCCGGATGAAAATCCCAATCCGGCTCTCCCAGTCTGACTCGAAATTTGTACTGGACTCTGGATCCTTGCTGATTCTTTCCTAACCCTTCTCCAGGTTGGAAACCCAAAGATACCATTTCCTAGCCCACTGTCATAACTTTGGTGGAGACCTTTGGTTTCAAGGCTGGTGCTCCGATAGGTAGATAGTGAGTATCACTCACCTCCAGGGCTTGAAAGGTTCAATCTCTGCGTCCAGGATAATCACTGGCATGTCTCCCTGTATGCAGACAGAATATTCTGGTTCGGCATTGACCGTGATGAGGTTGTCGTTGATAATGTATTTAAGCTGTTGATGGAGGGTGGATGGAACTGCCCTTGCCATGTGAATCCAGGGCCTGGCCAACAACAGGTTATATCCAATGGCGATATTGAGCACCTGAAAGGATATGTAGAAAGTGTGTGGGCCAATCTCTAGAGGTAGCTCTATTTCTCCCATAGCTTGGCGTCACGATCCATCGAAAGCTCGGATGACCACATGACTGGTTTTGATCCGATTTGGGTTGATCTTCATTATTTTCAAGGTATCGTAGGGACAAATGTTGAGGGATGATCCTCCGTCTACGAGCACACCTCCTATCACATACCCGGAAGACATCACAGCTATATGCAGGGACTTACGATGGCCCGTTCCCTTTGCAGGGATATCATCGTCAATGAAGAATATCACATTATTGTTAAAAATGTGTTCTACCACGTGACGGAACTTCTCGGCATCCGCTGTCTTTGGCAGATGGGCTTCTTCCAGTACTTTTACTAGAATGTTACGGTGCTCCACCGATGATAAGACCAGATCGAGATGGACATTTTCTTGGGTGCATCCTTCAAGCTTTGCACTATTTTAATTTTATTGTGTCCCATCTGGTTGAGGAACTCTTTGACCTTCTCATCGGTCACCTTTACTTTGGCTTTGAGGACCGGTTCGATTACCCGCTGAGGCAGGTACGATGGATTGTCCTTTGGTATAACGGCAATGTTGTTTGAGGTAGAAACTCCTTCATTCCCATAGTTCCAGGGGACTCTCTTCAGACTGATAACTTGGTATTGTGGTCTGAAGGGTAAGATTAAAGGCTCGGGTGCAGCCACCTTCACAGGATTTTGTATTTCTTTGACCCCTTTCCCTAGCAGGACTAAGGGTATGAAGGTTGACTCCTTATCATAGGAGATAACATCTACTGTATCCTAATTCCATACAGTGGGGATCCAAAGAGTGTCTTCATCTAGGAGATCGAGAACTTGATTTCCCTTCATTAGGCCACCACTCTCAATCAGGTTCTGAATTAGATTACGAAGTGCCTAGAAATCCTCGGTATCATGACCGGGTGAATTGGAGTGGTACTGACAAGTTTGGTTAGGTTTGAATTTTTTGGACCGAGGGTTCAATGGAGGTAATAAATTCGCAACCATTCCCTCATTGATTAACATCTGGAGGATTTCTTCCAGTGACTGGTTCAGGTTGGTGAAGTTCCTTTGAAATAAGAACTTCCTACCAGTTTGGACACTTTCTTCTTTGGCTACCTGGTCGGCCCAGGGTTCATGCTCATGAGATTGGCCATGATCCCTCCTGGGATTGATCTCCTGTGTGGGAGGACGATTGTTGTTAGACTGGTTGACCTATTTTATCATCTGTTTGGTGACCTGATGCTGGTAGACGACCAGTTCTGATAATTGTTCGATTTGTTCCTTGATAGACTTTATTTCCTGCTCTATCAGGAATTTCCTTTCTGAGACTTCCCAATTGTCTGGGGTGCTGTTGTTGGATGGAGTTGATTCTCCCACGTAACAGAGATATTTAGATCCGTCTCCATTTGTGGTGCTGATCATAGTGACATTCTCCTCTTTATGCTGTGGGAGAAGATTGTCCTGCACATGCCGTTGTTCGGGTTTTGTTACCACGATTTCCCCGTTGTCAATCAAGTCTTGGATTTTATGCTTTAGAGACCAACAGTCTTGGGGGTCATGGTTTGGAGATCCAGAATGATAAGCACAGTTCTTGCTTGGATCAAAGTTTCAGTCCACCGGTATTGGTGGGTGGAAGGAGTTGGACAATCTCTTTCTATGCCGTCAATAGCTTTAGCACATTCTCGAGCGAATCCCCTAGAGGGGTAAAAGTTCTTCGACGTCTGACCTCCATATTTTTCTGGAATGGAGGGTTTGAAGGCTGTGCTGGAGTTTGAAAAGGGGTATAATTCCTCCTTTGAATGGGCATACTGTTTGACTCGCCCCTTATATTCTGCCCTTGCAATACTAAGGACACTTCTTCATCTTTCTTCTTATGTACCCTCCAGGGATTACTCCCGTAATTTCCGGACTGGATATGTTCAGCAACAGCTTTGAGGGCGGTTAGATCTTTTATCTTCTAGAATTTGAGCCCCATTTCTGCAATTTCACCGTGCTTGATCATTTCAGAGAATTGTTTTCATATGCCTACTAGGACCCTCTCATAATATGGAGCTTCTTGGATATCGATGAAGGTCATGACTATCTCAGACTCAGTCATGGCTGGGGTGACTTGTGCTGCAACCCGTCTCCATCGTTGGGCATACTCTCTGAATGATTCAGTGTTTTTTTCTTGATTTTGGTTATTTGGTACCTGTTTGGAGCCAACTGAGATTGGAAGCTGTATTGACTGAGGAAGGCATGTGCCAGCTCTTCCCAGCTGTGAATCTTAGAGTTGTCCAGACGGGCATACCAGGCTCTGGCTTCTCCAGTCAGACTCTTTTGGAATAATTTCATTTGAACTTTCTCGTCCTCTGCATAGGATCCGAGTTCTCCAATGAATACTTTCAAATGTGTATAATGGTCCCCCAATCCGTCGTATTTCTCTAAATCGAGGACTTAAAACTTTTTGGGATAACGAGCCCCGGGGAATATACATATGTTAGAGTAATCAACACTGCCGAATGCCCAGTCCCTTTGATAGACCGGAGAGTTTCCTCCATTTGTTGTATTTTCTTCACTATGTCACCAGCTTCCTGTTCTTTGCTGAGGGTGGTAATTTCAGGGGTTTTGTTGGTTGTGTCCTGGTTCTGTGGTCCAGGAATCTGTGTCTCGGCCTTTTTGGTCTCTTGATTGCCACCACTACCACCAGGTGTTCCCTGTTCTGTGTGAGTTTGGGCTTGCTTCCCATTAAGGGCCTTGCTTTGTTCTCTTAGAAAATTGGCCAATTCGGCTATCTGATTTCTCAGTCCTTCAAACTCTTCCCTAGATATAGGGGTGGATTTTGGTTGAGCACTTGAAGTCATGTCCGTGGATGGACGTAGTGCTTTCTTAGACTTAGATCTAGTGACATGACCAATTTTTCACCTACAACAAAACTTAGGCGTGTCAATTTTCTGAGGTAGGTAGGGATAGGATGCATGATGTGGTTTTTAATTTTATTTTGCAAAACAGAGGTCAGTTGTTTTGATGACAGGATGACAAGATAAATATTTATATTAAAAATTGGACATTGAATTGAGAGTGGAAGGCATGAAAAAGCTTCCCATCGGATTTGGTTAATCAGAGGCTGATCTATCTTAGGCTACTCTCGCGGCTTTTTGGCATGAAGGTTCCCAGATCATCGCAATCTACTAGAGGGGAAATTAATCTGATCTTTCAACTGGAGCGAATCTGGGTGGTGCATTTTCATGAGCCCCAGAGACTACGCCGTCCCCATAGACATTACTTATCACTGAAGGGTTTTGCCTCCTTGAGAGAGGAATCAAACAACATACATTCACATATATCGTGTCTCACCGTTATGCATATGATGACATAGGTGCGAAGCACTAATATGGGTGCGATGCACTAAAAAAGCAAGAAAGCATTCATTCACATTCATTCAATGTAAAGACGCAGCATTCACGCATTTATAAAATGTAAAGACGCAGCATTCACACATACGTAGTTTTGAAAGGGAATTTTTTGAAAAGATTCGAATGCGGCCTAAGCCCTTTACTGTCCCTAGCGGAGTCGCCACCTGTTGACGTAGGGAAAAAAAATCTGCGGGTCGGGTCAAAACCCGGATCTTTTATCTCTTCCTAAGTTATCTCTACCCTCACTCTTTTTATTGCGAAAAAGGTCTTGAAGGATTTTTTAGGAAAAGGCCAACATGTATCATGTCGATGATTGAACGTTTTATAGAGTCGCTAGTTGGTAGATTTAAAATGGTTATACCAACTCAACCAAGTTTTGTTTGAAAGCGGCCCAATTGCTGGACACTGTCGAAAACTTGATCTTTGAAAATAAAGTTTTGAGCTAGGGGGCTTGGTTAAGTGTGGGGAAGGTGTTAGGCACCCCACAACTCCCGTGTAAACACGGTACCGCATCTTTTCAATATTTCCCTTTAAAAAATGTGTGTGTGTGAATACTGTTTGAAAATTGAGCCTATGATTGATTGATTGAAAGTAGTGCTTTGCTTCGTTGAACCTATATACGAAGGGTTTGATTTGATTTGCAAAAAGTCTTTGATTTGATTTGCAAAAGTGTTTGATTTGATTTGCAAAAGCTTTTCTTTTCAATAATATTAAAAATGATGTTTTGAAAGCTGATTTTCAAACCCTTACGCTTACATAGGAATAGAAGACTGTTGATACTTCCATTTTTTATCTTTTTAACCTTTTGACTCAATTTGAAAGGTGATTGTCGGGCTGCGAAGCATCCTTGACCATAGAAAAGTGACAAGTGCCGATCTTCTCATGGGCATGACAGCCATCAGAGTGACTCTGACGCGACAAACTATTATTCTCATTATATTGAGACCTTAAATCCGGATAACCGTTTTAAGGTCTTTTGTATGTACATTCTATAGAAAAACTAGGCAGGGTACATTTGTAAAGTAGAGTTTGTTCATTGTGGGAATCAGATTCTAATTAGTTTGATCATGAATCCCACGATTCCTAGGCTCACATATGAGTAGCTAATAAGCCTGCATAGTTCAAATTTGTACAGAAATAGATATATATATATATATATATATATATCCCAAATGTCGCCAGAACCGAGGATTCATTCAGTAAATCCTGGTTCGCACATGGCCGAAGGCATCTCGTTCCCACTAGATAGCGATCTAAGGGACGCAAGGTTGCTTTTGTAACCGAACCTAGAAAAAGCTAGATTTAAATGAATATCAGCCATTCTAGCTTCCCGGTTCAGTCTGTACCAGTTTTGAATCGTTTGAAAGCTAGAGTTGGTAAGATTTAAATAAATCTAGTTCGCCCTGCAGAGAGGTCAGTGCCGATTCATATAAAATGAATATTTAAAGCATCAGTTTAATAAAACGAGTAAAGCAATATATATAGTTATATATATATAATAGCTGTAAAAGGACGATGGGTTTTCACGCCGGTGCCCGGACTGGAATTGAAATATATATATATATATATATATATATATATTTATAAAAAATTGTAAAGAGCCATGGGGTGATCCAGGCTTGACAGAATGTAAATATATACATAAACAATAAAAAGGGCGATGGATTTTCACGCCAGTGCCCGGACTGAAATTGGAATATATATATATATATATATATATATATATATATATAGGGTCCTCATCCGTAGCAAACGGTTGCTATGGACACTGTTCAGCAACCATATTTTGCACCGTAGATCATCAGATTGAAAGGCTTGGATGAGTTGGATTATTTCCCTGTCGCAGGAGCCTGTATCGGCAGAGACTTGTGCCAAATTGGTAGATGATAATTACTATGCTGCCCCTCCATATATCAAAGACCACCATTTTTATTCCTCTCCTGCCGCGAGAGGCTATTGCGGCAGGACATGCTGTGCCTTTGTCTCAATTTATATCATTTAATTATGAAAATATATAATGTTATTATAATTTATTTGCTCTCACTTTTTATCATTAATTCCCTTTTCTTTTTCTCTCTCACACTATAAGACAACAGTATATCTTCTTAATTACTCTAAATAAAAATAACAATAATAATAATAATTATAATAACAATAATAATAATAATAATGACAAAAATAATACTAATAATAATAATTATTATAATGAAAATAATAATTATTATTATAATGACAAAAATAATAATAATAATAATAATAATAATAATAATAATAATAATAATAATAATAAAAATAAAAATAACAATAATAATAATTATTATTATTATAATAACAATAATAATAATAATTATTATTGTTATTAAAATAATAATAATAATAATAATAATTATTGTTGTTATTTTTATTTTTATTATTATTATTATTATTAGTATTATTTTTGTCATTATAATAATTATTATAATTATTGTCATTATTATTATTATTAGTATTATTTTTGTCATTATTATTATTATTATTATTATTATTGTAATTTTTATTTATTTAGAATAATTAATAAGATATACTATTGTCTTATAGTGTGAGAGAGAAAGAGAAAAGGGAATTAATGATAAAAAGTGAGAGCAAATAAATTATAATAACATTATATATTTTCATAATTAAATGATATAAATGGAGACAAAGGCACAGCATGTCCTGCCGCAATAGCCTCTCGCGGCAGGAGAGGAATAAAAATGGTTGTCTTTGATATATGGAGGGGCAGCATAGTAATTACCATCTACCAATTTGGCACAAGTCCCTGCCGCTACAGGCTCCTGTGGCAGGAAAATAATCCAACTCATCCAAGCCTTTCAATCTGATGATTTACGGTGCAAAATATGGTTGTTGAACAGTGTCCGTAGCAACCGTTTGCTACGGATGAGGACCCATATATATATATATATATATATATATATATATTGACAGAAAAGTAGTCAACCAAGACTGGGAAGATAACCCAGTGGTGGTGAAGATTGCAGATATATAAAAACAGTAAACAGGCCACAGAATGATCCAGGCCGAACTGTAATGTAAATGTACAGAAAAATAGTTAACTAGTGACTGGGAAAATAACCCAGTAATGGTGAAGGGTGCAAAAATAGTATTGAGGCCACAGAATGATCCATGCCGAACTGAAATATATAAATATATATATAGAGACAGAAACGTAGTCAACAAAGACTGGGAAGAGAACCCAGTGGTGGTGAAGGTAGCTTATATATGCATATTTATATATAAAAGCAATCAACTACCTCGGATTTGGCATCCAGGCTTGATAGAATTGAAACGTTAGTATATATATGGTTAAATAAACACAAAAATCCAAACCTGGATTGGGAAGATAACCCAGTCCGGCGAAGTTGCTTAAAACAAAGATGTAAGTATGCCGAAGATGCTGGAAGCGACGAATCATCAATCCGAGTTGTAGAAATGCCAGAAAATGCATTTATGTACAAAAAGTTGACGAAAACGGCCACGGAACTGAGTTCCGGGAATATTTAGAAAACGAAACTTAACGTGCAAGTGTATAAAAGTACAAAAAATAGTATTGACATGCTGATCGTAAAAATACTCACAATGGACTGCTACAAGGGCTTTTTGCCAAATCGTAGGCTTTAAGCATCCGAATCTACCAGTTATTTTTTGATATGTGGTAGTATGTGGGTATATCTACGTGTTAGAGTGAAAATATTTGGGTTTGGAAGACAAGAAATTAGACAGAATACCAAACGGGCAGAGGTTCAAAGCATTTTTCTTTTTTTAAAATGAGGGGGGGGTGCCCTCTTATTTATAGACCAGGGAGCCTCCACTCTACCTGATGCTGCCGCAGGTAGAGGTGCGGCTCCCCTGGTGGGGCCCATATATTCGGTTCTGTTGTCTCAAAGTACACGCACTCTGAGCAACGCGAGGTCAAAGTCAAAACTTTCTAACTTTTGATCGGAGCGTCCGTTTGAGGCGTGCTGTACCTTTTCAAAAAGCCCTCACCGAGAGTGTCACAATAACATGGGATAAAACATATTCCGGGTCCAAGAAGACGGGTTCATAACCAGGTCTTTGATTCCCCGTAGTTTGTTCGTTGAGCTATCTTGCGTTGTTTGCACTCGGGATTATTGTTATGGTTCATTCTAATCTTGGTGGCATAAATTTAACTTGATTTTGACCGAATCGGCTTAGGGTTGGTAAAATAACCATTTTGCCCCTCCCGGGGTTGCCTTTAGTGTCGGCATGGCCTTTGGCTGACTTATTGGGGTTGTTTCCAAGACTTGGATCCCATTTGAGTCTGTTTTATCCTCAGTGTTGTCTTTGAGGCTGACTTGGTCGCTCTAAGTTTTCCTCTAGAGATGTTGTGATGCTTCAGGACTATTTTTGAAGTTAACCTGACTTCTCGGGTTGAGACCGGGGCTGACCTGTACCTCCCGGGTTGAGACCGGGGCTGACTTGTACCTCCCAGGTTGAGACCAGGACTGACCTGTACCTCCCGAGTTGAGACCGGGGCTGATCTGTACCTCCCGGGTTGAGACCGGGACAGACCTGTACTTCTCGGGTTGAGATCGGGGCTGACCTGTACCTCCCGGGTTAAGACCGAGGCTGATTTGATGGCCTAATTTGAGATCGGGGTTGATCTGATGGCCCGATTTGAGATTGGGGTTGATTTGATGGCCTGATTTGAGATCGGGGTTGATCTGATGGCCCAATATTGAGATTGGGGTTGATCTGACAGCCCGATTTGAGATCGGGGTTGATCTAACGGCCCGATATTGAGATCAGGGTTGATCTAATGACCCGATATTGAGATCGGGGTTGATCTGATGGCCCGATATTTAGATCGGGGTTGATCTGACGACCTGATTTGAGATCAGGTTAATCTGACAGCTCAATATTGAGATCGCGGTTGATCTGACGGCCCGATATTGAGATCGGAGTTGATCTGACGACCCGATTTGAGATCGGGGTTGATTTGATGGCCCGATATTGAGATCAGGGGTTGATCTGACGGTCCGATTTGAGATCGGGGTTGATCTGACGGCCCGATATTGAGATTGGGGTTGATCTGATGACCCGATATTGAGATCGGGGTTGATCTGATGGCCCGATTTGAGATCGGGGTTGATCTGTTGGCCCGATATTGAGATCGGGGTTGATTTGATGGCCCGATATTGAGGTCGGGGTTTATATGCCAGCCCGATTTGAGATTGGGGTTGATTTGATGGCCCGATATTGAGATCGGGGTTGATCTGATGGGCCGATTTGAGATCGGGATTGATTTAAAAAATATAATTTTGCCTTCCTACAGTGTTAGTAACAGGGCAAGAAAATTTCGAGTGCCTACATTACTAGTTTAGCACTCGTGCAAAGCACATACTGTTCTAATGTGACACTCCAAAATTTGGGCTTACACAATCCAATTTGAGTCGTCAAAATACAAAACACTTGCATAAAACTTACATAATTAATATTATTACAATACTATGCGTAGCATATGGTGTTTTTAGGATATGAAAGAATATGACATACTTTTCTATTGATCAATATTGGTTTAAATATACATTGTACATGACACTTATTTGAGGTAGACCTAAACAATCTCCTCTAATAAGGGAATAACTAAACAACTTCCTACAATAAAGGTACAGAAAATCAAATCAAATCAAATCACAAATGAAATATCTACAATTAAATCAAATATTATCTACAACTAAATCAAATATTGTGAGGATTATCTCTAACATGCCCTCTCAAGACTGGAGCTCCAGGGAGGAGAGTCCAATCTTGTCCCTAAGAGAAAGAAATCTAGCTCGCGGTTGTGGTTTGGTGAGGGCATCCGCTAGTTGATCTGTTGAGGAGACATGAGAAACATGTAGAGCCTCAGTCTGAACTTGATCGTGGATGAAATGAAAATCAATGGCAACATACTTCATGCGAGAATGAAATACTGGATTGGAACATAATTGGATTGCGCCGACATTGTCGCAATAGATCACAGCTGACTGAGGTAGCTGAATATGAAGTTTAGTAAGGAGATAACACACCCAAGTCAATTTAGCAGCAGTGGCAACAGACTCATATTCAGCTTCAGTAGATGGGCGAGAAATCGTATGTTGCTTCTTGGAACTCCAGGAAATTGGATTGCGGCCAAGATAAACAATATAGGCACTAGTAGAAGAAAGATCATCCTTGTTGTTTGCCCAATCAACATCAGAAAAGTCATGGAGTGACAATAGTGAGTTACGATAAAGACAAATGCTAAGATCAAAAGTTCCACAAAGATATCGCAGTAGACGTTTCACAATAGCCCAATGGTCGGTGGTTGGACGTGCATGTACTGATATAATTTGCTTACCGTAAAGGCAATTTCTGGTCGAGTGAGTGACAAGTATTGTAGGCTGCCCACAATGGCTCTGTATTCAGTTGGGTTCGTAAGGGTGGATCCCAAGTGTAGTGTAAGTGGTGGACTGGTTGGAAGAGAGGTGAGTACTGATTTGATATCCATCATGATGGTACGAGCAAAAAGATCTAGGATGTACCGACATTGAGAAAGAAGGATCCCATATTCATGCGGAATGACTTCCACACCAAGGAAATAAGCAAGAGGGCCTAGATCCTTAATAGAGAATCGTTGAGCAAGAGAGTTAACAATCTGGTTGACCATATCATTATTGTCACCTGTAAGTATAATGTCATCAACATACACAAAGAGATATACACAATAGCTACCAGTGTCGAGGACAAAGAGAGATGTATCTGCATGTGAGTTCTGAAATCTTGATGCAACAAGAAACTGGTGAAACTCATTATACCAGGCACGAGGAGCTTGCTTAAGGCTATAAATGGATTTGTGAAGTTTCAAAACATAAGTAAGATAATCAGGATCAACAAACCCATGCGGTTGAGCCATACAAAATTCTTCTGTGAGGTGCCCTTATAAAATGGCATTATTGACGTCAAGTTAGCGAAGAGACCAACCACAACTAATAGCAATGTTGAGGACAAGACGAACTGTGGTGGCCTTAATGACTAGACTGAATGTATCATTATAGTCAATACCTGGTCGTTGGTGAAATTATTTAGCAACCAACCGAGCCTTGTACCTATCAATAGAACCATCAGAATGGCGTTTAGTTCGGAAAATCCATTTGCATCCAATAATATTTTGGGAGGAAATAGATGGGACTAAATCTTATGTCCCGTTTCGAATAAGAGCAACATATTCTGTAGACATGACTTGATGTCATTTAGGTTCTTTTACGGCTTGGGGTGCAATTGTGGGTTCCAACTCAACGGGTTAAGAAAGTTGGGTAGTGAGATTGTGTTTTTTTGATAGGTTTGTGAATAGAATTTTTGGCTATAGTAGTCATCAAATGAGTGTTGTGAGTTTCTGTGATAAGTATAGATGGTTGGATGTTTGGTTCAGTAGGGTTTATGGTGGTAGCAGATGATTGAGAGAAGGGTGAGGGAAGATGGGTTTAGGAGGTATTGGAGTGTTCGAGAGTGCATGTGATGCATTTGGTGTCGAAACATCGCTTGAGGGAATAGAAAGAGTCCGTTCTTTATATGGCGTGGAGAGTGACCGAGGTTAATTGTTTGATGATGGAAGATGTATAATTGATAGGATCCAAATGGAAACAATTTATGGTTGAGTACGAGGTAAGTGGTTGTGAAGAGAAGAGAAAGGTAAATCAAACTCAACAAATGTAACATGAAGAGATATAAACATTTTGGAGTGAGAGGGATCATAACAAAAGTAGGCACTCTGAGGAAGAGAGTAGCCAAGAAAGACACAGGGAATGGAGCGAGATTCGAGTTTGTGTGAAGAATAAGGTCGAAGCTAGGGGTAACATAGGCAACCAAAGACCCGAAGTTTAGAGTAGTTTGAAGGAGTACCAAAAATCTTTTCAAAAGGTGATGAGAGATTTAGTGTTGGAGTTGGCATACAATTTATAAGGTAGAAAGCAGTGGTAAAGGCATAAGACCAAAAAGTTAAACGAATGGAAGCATGAGAGAGAAGTGTGAGACCAGTTTTTACTATGTGACGATGACATCTTTCAAAAAACTCATTATGTTCTGATGTGTGAGGTGGAGTTGTAAGGTGAGAAATACCATAAGTAGCTAAGTAGGAAGTAAGACCATTATATTCGCCACCATTGTCAGAATAAAGGGTTCTTATCGGTTAAAATAGTTTTCAAGAATAGTTTTGAATATTATGAAGACATTATGAACATCCGATTTGTGCTTGATTGGATAAATCCATATATATTTCGTATAGTGATCAACAAAGATGACATAATATTTAAAGTCATCATGGGAGAGGACTGGGGAAGTCCACACATCAGAAAAAAGAATTTCGAGAGGTTTGGTTGAGACAATAAAAATGGTAAAAAATGATAATTTGTGACTTTTATTGCAGTGACATGCATTACATGAAAAATTAAGCGAAATAGAAGAAGACAAATCTAATTTATAATGAGACGCAACATGTTTTAGAATAGAAAAAGCGAGATGACCTAATCTATGATGCCACTCGGACGAAGTTGTCTTGACACTAGAGATAGCAAGTAAAGGTGATTTCACGGAAGAGGAAGTCGGCCACTCATACACTCCATCCTTCGTTTGACCCGTTAAGAGGATTGCCCCGTGCGAAGTTCCTTCATCAGAAAAGAAGCTGGTAAGAATTCAATGGAGATATTATTAGTGATGCAAATTTGAGAAATAGATATTAAATTCTTTTTCATGCTAGGAACACATAGAACATTAGATCAGGTAAAGGAGGTGGTAGGGGTATTTAAAGAAGTGGAACTGGTATGTGTAATGGGTAGACCCGTGCAATTGCCAATCATAACATCGTATGTGCCTGTGTATGGTGCATGAAGAGATAAGTTTCTCAGGTCGGCGGTGACATAATAAGAAACACCACTATCAAGGAGCCATGATGCAGTGGCCGATGTAGGGGTAGCCGCAAAATGAGCCCGAGGTTGCCACAGTGTAGTAGAACGAGTAATCAGGAGGTCGAGGTGTGGACGAGGAGTAATTAGGTACAATGCAAAACGAAGGGCACCATTTGGCAGTATGACCTTGAATACCACAAATCTGACAGTAGCCAAGATATAACCGTGGTGGTGGTTGATTACCCCGAGGCTGATTCGGGCCGGGCAAAGAGCGCTAGTTATTAGTGGAAGATGGATTCCATCCAGTGTTAGTGAAGCTAAAAGGTGGTGAAGGGGTGTTGGTCGACGATGGACGCCACCCAGAGGTACGCGAGTGTGTATTGGTGCGTTGAGCAGGATTGACAGAGGCTGGTAGATAAGACTGATCAGGCTTTGTCTCTTGCAGATGAGCTTTAAAAGTGAGTATTTTTTCATGCAGTTCATCAAAGGTGAGGGGTGTGTCACGAGCATGAACGACATGGACAAGATCTTTGTATTTACTACCAAGACCATCAAGAATTTTTTCTGTAAGATCATCGTCGTCCATCGGGACACCAAGAAGAGCAAGTTCATCGGCTCGGGCTTTGATAGATTGTAAAAAATTAGTAACACTCTGAGAACCTTTGGAAGGATTTTTGAGGTGACCTTTAACTTGTTTGATCCGACCGCAAGATGGCTTAGCATATGTAGTAGCAAGAATCGTCTAAGTTTGACGAGAGGTGGTTGCACGAGCAATAAAAGGAATGATGGTAGGAGAAAGTGAGCCAATGATATCATTAAGTATAAGTTGATCATGACGAATCCAAAATGTATAGGCCGTGTTTAATTGAGTTATTTCATTTTTAGTGAAATTTTTTGGGTGGGTAAGGTTTAATACCATCAATATTGCCAAGCAGATCGTAACCAACGAAAAGGGTTTGAAATTAGATTTTCTAGGAGGTATAATTGGTTGAGGATAGTTCAAGAGGGATTTGGGCAGAAACGTTGATGGTAATGAATGCTTGGTTTGCATCATTTGCATTAGAGATTGTGGGAGAATGAATAGCAGAGGTGGAAGAGCTTTGAGTGGTCATGGCGCAAGGGCTTTGTTATTCGGGGAAAAAAATGCTCTGATACCATATGGTGTTTTTAGGATATTAGAGAATATGGCATACTTTTTTATTGATCAATATTGGTTTAAATATACATTGTACATGACACTTAATTGAGGTAGACCTAAACAATCTCCTCTAATAACCTCCTACAATAAAGGTACAGAAAATCAAATCAAATCACAAATGAAATATCTACAATTAAATCAAATATTATCTACAATTAAATCAAATATTATGAGGATTATCTCTAACATAAAACGGTAGAACAAACACATACACACTAAGTCCTCACTATAATGGTTAGCACACTATTTTACAACTTGGTGATAACTATTACAACTACTAACTCAGATCATCATTCCATTCCTATGTGCCCTAGCTACATACTCATTTCCTAAAAGGAATTAAGATATAAAAGAGTGAGCACAAATAACCCAATAAAGGATGTTATGTCTAAGAGTCTAAGATAATGAAAAAAAATAAAATTATCTTTAACCTTCAACAGTGATTTAATCAGAGGTTTAAAAAATGATAAACATCATAATTTTTTTAATGAATAATTATAGCGGAATAAGCAGTTCATTAACAGAGTCAAATAGACAATAATATCTAATATTTTCACTAAATTAAAATTCATCATTTGAGCTCCATCATCGGTAACACCAATGGTTATGACATGATCATGTTAAACAACAGTTTCTCTTTGTACTCAGACCAAAGAGAACTTTTATCACGTGTCATTTTCACACATGCTAAAAACACCCAACAATTTTATTGCCTTTGCATCCAGACCAAAGACATTCATAACAACTTCAGTCTTGCTGATTAGTACAAACAACAATAATATAAAGGATGAACATAAATAATAAGAATAATAAAATAAACAATAAACAATAAACAATAGAGATTTATTTATGTGTATGGAATAATTTAATTTGTCTAGAGTATAATAATGTCCAAATTGTCAATACGATGTCCAATATATCAGTCCAAGTTCAAGGATATTGTTTAAGGTTCACATGTAGAAAATTCAACGGTAAGGTTCATTATACAAGAAATATTTAACAGTTTAAAATGTTCACAATTCAAAGAGAAAGTTCAACGTCCAAAGTATTCACAGTTAAAATATAATAGTAAAAGTTTAATAGGAAGGTTCAAGTCAAAATATTAGATGAAACCCAAACTTTTAAGAAAATTTTAATGAATTATTATTTCAAGATTTTTCACCATTTAATATTATGACAGATACAAACATGATATTTTCTTACTGTAGTAAATTTAAATATTAAGAGATGAAGGGAGATGATATACTTTATCTTAGCACGTGACTAGATTCTTCTTTTTATGTAATTGATCAACCTATATGAATATCTATAATTTAATCAGTAAATACCACATATAAATTTTAATGTGCAAACTATTTCTTATCTTGTAAAATTGTAAAAAAAATGATTTGATAGTAGTTGTAAGATAAATTTGTGTGGTGTACCAAATGGAGGGGAGTAAACTTTCAAAAGAATAAAATAATTTTTCAAAACAATCTTTTAGAGGAAATTTTTAAATTGAGTCTTCTAAATTAAGAGTTGTAAACACTGTGTAACGTGCGTGGGTGTTTGTGCAATTAGTACTTTAGAAGAAAGACTTACCTGAGCAATTCTTGAACTCATATTGATGTTATCAATACTCAGAGTATCCTTATCATACTCAAAGAAATATTCATAATATTATACTCACAATATACTAGTAGGATAATTTTTAAAAGATAAAAAAGTGTGAGAAATCCTTCTATCGAAATCCCCCTATTATAGGTTATCCATTCTCTTACCATTCAAACTTTTCTTCCTAATATTTATTACACTTTTTGACCACATGGTCATTATTTCTTCCCACATGTTCATGTTTTCTACGAGGCTAACAAAATTTACTTAACTTTTCTTTTTAAAAGTCCACCTACATTAATTCCATATCTAACACCAAAAAATTACCACATTTATTTCTTATCCTTCACATTTTACCAACTATGCTTCATAATCTCACTCATTTTGTATTGTTATTTTTATTACTATTATTCTATATGTAGTACTATGACAAATGGTTATGTGTACAATATTTTATATCTAACGTATTAATGAGTCTACCTAATTTTTCAGTACTCATGCCTAAGTAACTTTCCATTATTACCTTTGTTACAATTATTAATTTAGTACTGTGGAATACTGTGGTGATATTGTTCATTTATTGTTGCGTATTTTAACAGTTAAAGTAATAATTTAACCAATAATTTTTATTAACGATTATTTTGTCGTTTTTCATATCCGATAATTATTCTGTTATGCAATCCACAATGATTGGTTGTTATAGCGCCGTCGTACGATACCAAATATTATGTGGCGTCTCTACCGACATTTTTTTTTGTTTATTATAATTTGCACATATCATCCTTAACTCTAATTTTTTATCATTTTAACGCCTTACTGTTTAGAATAATATATAAAAATAAAATATATTTTATTGACTGAAAGTTGGGATCTTTGATGAGAGCATGTTATACCACAATTATTGTACTTCTAGCATGTGAAATTGCGTATGTTTAAGTATTTTGTATTTATTTGTATGTGTTTTTATGTTTTTGTAGGAAAAGGGAAAATAAAAGAAAGATGTGAAAATGGAAGCAAATTGGATGAATTCGTGTCGAAATGGAGCTAAACAATCACAAACTAGGTGGACTATGCATTGGCATGCGGCGAATTGGCTTGGTGTGTGGTCATGTGAGTCATGCATTGGTGTGTGACACGACGTTGGCATGAATGACTATATACAAGAAAGGGCAATAAGAAAAAATAAGCAAGCAAATGCAAGAAAAGAAAATATATATGCAAATGCAAGAGGGGAGAATTTAAGGGGTTTTAACACCAAAGTTGATACTTGCTCTTGGCTTGAAACTTGAATTTTATTTTAGGGGTCGTCGAGTGCTTCAATTTGATATATGACATGTTCCATAACTCCTCTCGAATCAAAAGTTATGACATTTTTACCACAAACGCGAATACCCTGCTTGGAATGGATTCTTCTTTGGGTCAGTACACTTCAAAGGGTCATAACTTGAGCTTTCAAAATCCAAATTAAGTGATTAAAAAGCCTTAATTCATTTACATTTCTATGGATAAAACTTTCACGAAGAGACCAGTCGATATTCAGTCGTTATCTAATAGAAAAACATCTCATAAGTTCTAGCACATTTTCTGTCAAGCTGCTGCGCAGCAGCGCATGGATTTAGCAAGTAGCATAACATGCGCAACATCACATGGTTTGTTGAGCAGAAGCTCATGGATTCAGCGGGAGCGAGAATTTGGGTATTTTTTTCATACTTTTTGACGTTCAATTGGATTATTTTTGTAGCCTATAAATATATGATGTGAGACACATAATTAAGGGGACTAACAACCTAGGGACTAAAAACCTAACATCTAATACACAATTCCACACATATCAAAACTAGGGTTTCACATCAAATTTTAAGGAGTAAGAAGGAGCTCAAAGTTTGAAGGCAGAGTTTGAAGAACGAGGCTGCGTGACATAGTTTTTGTTTCTTTTCTCTATTTTTACTTTTGTAATCTAAGATGCTACTTAATTTGTCGTTGTTTATTCCTACGCTATGAATTAACTTTTTATTAATATTGCAATTGAACCCAATGTTTAGTATGAGTTGATTTATTCTCGTTTTTGGTTATCGTTGATTATAATTGATTCGTTTATCATATTTTGTGCTTATTGATGATTGTCTAGCTAAAAATTAGTGTGATATAACCTAGATAAAATTGAAAGATGAATTCTAGGGTTAAATTTGAATATGATAACACGCGTTCTTAAATATTCTTGTGATATTGAATAATTAGATTTGTGTATAGAATATGAATATACCTATATACCACATGTAACTTTTATGGGAATTGTTGCTTAATGAATTTATTCTTAGTTATTTCACATATGAATATAGTGAATTAATTGGAATAAATATTTTTATACAACCACATGGACAAGGGATTTTATGATTAAATAGGAATTCTCAGTTAAAGATTTAATATAATTGATTAATTGAAGAGAGAGTGAAAAGATTTAAACGAGATATTGGGAGAAATTATAATCTTAACTTTTAAATTTAATTTTTAATCTTTATTTGTGACGCCCCCAAAATAGGTTCAATACACAACCCATTCTGAGTCGCCAAACACATGGTACAGAATCCAAAAACAAATCTTTTATATCAAACGGTAGTGCAAAATATGACTACACAAACTGTGAGCTTCAATACAGATCATATATAATACAAAATATAAATACTCAAATTCAGTCCTCATTAATTATCAACATGAAGATCAAAACATGGATCCAATTTCAAGAATAAGATTCATAAATCAAAGATAATTTGGACAGAAAAAGACACCAATTTTGTCGTGAATAGTATCCCGTGAATAGTAACCTATAAATAGTAATCCCGTGAATAGTACTCGAATGAATATTATCCAATGAATAGTATCCCGACATGAAAAGATTAAAATTTCAATAAGAAATCCAGAACAACCTTCCAGTGAAATAATATTAGATGAAGCGAAAACATTAAGCAATTTCTAATCATTTTAGGAATTATAGAAGCAATATTTAGGAATCTGAAATGAAATAATATACGAAACTGCAAATGAATTTTCACCAGGCATGCGGTAGTCCGCGTAGACAGGTTATTCCCACAGAATAATAAAGAATGAATACGAAGGGTTATTCACCATGCATGCGGTAGTCCGCGAAGACAGGTTATTCTCACAGCTTAATATAGAATGAATACGAAGGGTTATTCATCATGCATGCGGTAGTTCTCGAAGACAGGTTGTGACACCCCCAAATTCGTGTAATATCGATTACAGGACCTGGTTCTCACGATACAACAAACATCATCCTCTATCTATGTAAACTCCAACAATAATAATAATAATAATAACTATTACATTCTTATTCAAATACAATCCCAAGTCTTTACAACCTTAAATAAACTGAAACTGAAACTTAGCGTTTATCGCTACATAACATCCTATGCGAAAATATAAACTTATTACATAAACAACTCTCAATATTTCATCTTACACTTCCCCTTGTCCTTGCCCGAGCCCTCAACCTTTTCATATTTAACTGAAAGGTTTAAGCAAGAATGAGCACAAATTGCCCAGCAAGTATATAAAGAAGTTTGAAAACATACATCAGGAGTAAAAATATCTGTATGGCAATATCTCAACAGTTGAAAAAATTATCAAGTGTTAAATAAGAATATCAAATATAAGAGTTTAGAATTCTCAATAGCATACTAAGGGGTGTTAATACCCTGAACGTTACTTTGTTTCATCGAAAATCATCAGACGGTTTAACAATCAAATAGATTGTAAACGGTCTCTGCAAGTACTCCAGGTGATCAGCCTATCGTACCCTACATTGTGCACAAATATAAAGTTTAAGCTGCGTAAGCATAAATGGGACTATATGCTCGACATCTGTTCGCCCGTTTATTCAGGTTGTTCATCTTAGTATTCATGCGAGAACCGCACCAAAGCAATTTGGATTGGTAAACATTAAATAGCTTCGAAAGATTTGAATTAAATCATTTTTCATCAATAATAACTAGCCGAAAACAAAGGCCAGGAAACATACTAAGAAACAGTTCGATAACGACATGAAACTTATAAGCATAGCTGTTAGAATAATAACTGAATAATCATCAATAAGCTTGCAAGATAATTGAAGTTGTATAACTTCACAACAAAGGAACTTGCACGAATAAATACCTAGCACAAGTCCAATACTTACCCTCACTGCGATAAAAATGAGTAAGGATTGAATAAATGCCCAATAGAAATTAGGGTTAGGAAACTTGCCTGATACGTGTGCTATCGTTAAAGATAGCAATTAACCTTCACGGAACCTAATCATATGTGTCACGTTAAGCCATTAGGTTCTCGAACTCTAATTTAAAAGATAATGGTTTCCTTGTATTCTAATACGATTAATAACTAACACGTATTCAAATATAATTCAATTGCACAATACAATTTAATTACTTAAGCATGTTGCATCTTATAGGTCCAGGGGTTCAATATCAGAATCTGGAAAAAAAAATAAGTTTTTGAAAATTTTTCGACTCGACCCGACCCGGATTACCCGGACCGACCTCGGACCGGCGCAGCTGCGCAGGTCTAAGCCTTATGAGCGGCGCAGCTGCGCTACTCATCAGGCCCAGATCCTGATTTTCGTTTTTGAGCTGCCCACTTTGCAATTTAATTCTGAGTAAACTATGCATGATATGACCATGAAACTTGTACACAACATACTTCATATAGCATAGTATTTTACAAAAATATTACATCCCAGAAATTAACATGTTAAGACCACAAACCGACTGCCTTGAAAAGCGTTCCAGAACAAGTTTTTACACTTAGAAATTTTCTGGAAAACCCAGAATCTGCAGATTTTCCCCTATGAACATGCTTGCTACCGAATTTCATATCTTGCTCATTTTAATTCCATTTTTTATGACATTTGGTCAGGTTATACATCATACTACATAGTATTTTACAAAATTATCACATACACTAATCGGGTCATAAAAACCATGATTTCAAGGCTCTGAAAAACCCGAAAATCACAGAATTCACTTTTGAACCAACTTTGACAAAATCATGATTTTGAGTCTAGCATGCAAGGACTTGGTTCCTACTGTCCAGATCGTATATACTAACATAGTTACACATGTTACAACAATCAAACACACTAACTTTCCATATTTTGATCAAATTGATATCTAAGAAGCATATTATCAAATAGTTAGCATACATGACATAATTTCTTGATTCTCTATGCAATAGAAGCATGATTAAGTCCAGAATTTTCATTCTTACTTCTCCATATAACAGAAATACACAAAGTTATAAGCATTGGTTTTCCTTGCCTCTTCCATTCCCATCTCAGGAGTTACACAAGCTTGCAACAAATACACAATTAAAAGAAAGAATTAACTTGGGAGTTAGAGAAAATGAAAGAGTTTCTTGGTTTAAAGAAGAGAATGAAGTACTCCCTCCTTATTATCATTGTTATATACGTATATACTCCTCCATGTTGTCCTATTTCAATTGTCACCAAGTGCCCCCCCCCAGCTGCTGACTATATAAAATAATATTATTATAATCAATTTAATCAATAAATAACCATTTTGCCCTCCGTAGCCAAACATTTCGATTTTTATTTCGATTCCTACTAAAGTCGACGTTCCGGACGTCATGGGACTATCCATTTCGTCAAATTTCTCTCAAAAAATTTGTGGTTGACTTTTTACCCGAAAAAGTCAACCGGTTGACTTTGACCAAAAAGTCAACCAGTTGACTTTGATCAAAAAGTCAACCGTGACACCTTTTCGTGGTTATAGTCTATCCTGACTAATTTTGACGTTCCGGACTCAAATACGCAGTTGGCGTCTCTAAATTCCGCTCCGAACTTAAACTCATACTTTAAAGCCATCCCACGAAATTAATAGAATCAATTCCATACTTAACCAATTTAAATAGTTGAATTAAACTGAACCAACCATTTAAATACACCTCATCACATATCATAAAATAACCCATGTATGTATAACATATCTACATCTAATAAAAGAAAATACATAAGAATTTCACTTAAATTCGTTTATTGAAAATTATTAAATTACACAATAATTCTCGGATATTACATTCACCCTCCCTTATAAGGATTCCGTCCCCGGAATCATTACAAAGTTAAACAAAAAGACTAGGGTAATTTTTCATCATTTTCTCCTCGAGTTTCCACGTAGCCTCTTCGGCGTTGTGGTTCCTCCATACTACCTTAACCGAAGGTATTATCTTATTCCTCAACACTTGCTCTTTTCTATCAATTATCTGTACAGGAAACTCTTCATAGGTTAAGTCTTTTTCAAACTGAATGGGTTCATACTCTATGACATGCTTGTAATCCTGTTTATAGGGCCTGTAAAATTGATATGTGGAACACGTTGTGTATATGTTCTAACTCCGGAGGTAAAGCTATTTCATAAGCCACCTCACCGACTCGCCTAACACTTCAAAGGGTCCTATGAATCTGGGACTAAGTTTTCCCTTCTTCCCAAATCTCATTTTCCCTTTCCAAGGTGACACCTTCAGAAACATATAAGTGCCGACATCGAAGTCTCATTGTTGCCGATGTTGATCAGCATATTTCTTTTATCGATCCTGAGCTGTCACTAATCTCGCTCGTATTGTTTTGATCACATCCGCAATTTGCTACACCAATTCTGGCCCTAGCAATTTACGTTCTCCTACTTCATCCCAGCACAATGGCGTTCTACATTTCCTTCCATATAAAGCTTCATAAGGTGGCATCCTGATGCTCGCGTGGTAACTGTTGTTGTATGCAAATTCCACCAACGGTAGGTGTTCATCCCAGCTTTCTTTGAAGTCCATAACACATGCTCTCAGCATGTTCTCTAACGTTTGGATAGTTCTTTCGCTCTGCCCGTCTGTTTGAGGATGATACGCCGTGCTCAACCTCAGTTTCGTTCCCGTACGTTCTTGAAATCTTTTTCAAAAATTTGCTGTGAACTGCGGATCGCGATTTGACACAATTGATACAGGTACACCATTCCTAGAAATGATCTCTTTGATGTAAAGCTTTGCCAACTGATCCAAGTTATATCTGATCTTAATTGGCAAGAAATGCACTGATTTGGTTAATCGATCAACTGATCACCCTATACTGCATCGTAACCCTTCTGTGCCATTGGAAGTCCTACCACGAAGTCCATCGTGATATGCTCCTACTTCCATTCCAGAATTTCTAAAGGTTGAAGTAACCCGCTCGGTCTTTGATGTTCCGCCTTAACTCTCTGGCATGTCAAACACCTGCTGACGCACTCTGCCACTTCTCTCTTCATATTGGGCCACCAATAATGTTGGCGAAGATCTTGATACATCTTTGTGCTTCCCAGGTGGGTTGAGTAACTTGAGCTATGAGCTTCCTGCATGATTTCTTCCTTTTATTCAGATACCGTTGGCACCCAAATTCTCTTCTCAAATCTTAACAGTCCATCACCACCCTCGCTGAATTTAAGCTCTTCTCCATCTAAAATTCTCTTCCTCACCTTCTCACATTCTTCATCGCTGCTTTGCGCTTCCTTGATTTTGTCCAATAGAGTCGGATGAGCCTCCATTGCGAACAATTTCCTATCTGTCTCCCTCGAACTCTTTATCTCGAGTTCCAATCTCGCCATCTCCTTAATTAATTCCTCTTGAGTTGTTAGCATTGCTAACCGACCACTGCACTTTCTGCTTAGCGCATCAGCTACTACGTTAGCTTTCCCCGGATGATATAAGATGTCGCAATTGTAATCCTTTATTAGTTCCAACCATCTTCTCTGTCTCATATTCAACTCCTTCTGCGTGAAGATATACTTCAGACTTTTATGGTCCGTATATATTTCACACTTTACACCATATAAATAGTGCCTCCAAATCTTTAGGGCAAATACTACCGCTGCCAATTCCAGGTCATGGGTAGGATATCCCTTCTCGTAATCCTTCAACTGACGCGATGCGTACGCAATAACTTTACCATGTTGCATAAGCACACAGCCAATTCCTTTATGCGACGCATCACTGAAAATTATGAAATCACCAGTATCGTCTGGTAAAGACAACATCGGTGCCTCACTCAATCTTTTCTTAAGCTCCCGAAAACTTTCTTCACACTTCTCTGTCCAGACAAATTTTACAGATTTCTTCGTTAAATTCGTCAACGTTCCTGCTATCTTCGAAAAATCTTGAATGAACCGTCTGTAATAGCCTACCAGTCCTAAGAAACTTCTTACTTCAGTCAGCGTCTTTGGTTGTTCCCAATTTTGTACCGCTTCCACCTTTGCTGGATCCATGGAGATTCCGTCTTTGTCGATCACGTGACCCAGATATTGAACTTTCTCCAACCAAAACTCGCACTTCAAAAATTTTGCGTATAATTTGTCCTTCCTCAATGCCTCCAATACCAACCTTAAGTGTTCAGCATGATCCTCCTGAGTCTTGGAATAGATCAGGATATCATCTATGAACACGACTACGAATTTATCTAAGTATTGCTTGAATACCCGGTTCATCATGTCCATAAACGCCGCCGACGCGTTCGTTAACCCAAATGACATCACCAGAAACTCGTAGTGTCCGTAACGAGTCCTGAATGCTTTCTTAGGTACTTCTTCATTCCTCACCTTTAACTGGTGATATCCCGTCCTCAAGTCTATCTTAGAAAAATACTTTGCTCCCTTCAACTGATCAAACAGATCATCTATCCTAGGTAACGGATACTTGTTCTTGATCGTCACCTTGTTCAACTCTCGATAGTCGATGCAAAGTCTCATCGACCCGTCCTTCTTCTTCACAAATAAAACTGGTGCTCCCCAAGGAGACACACTCGGTTGAATATACTTCCTATCCAATAATTCCTGCAACTGTACCATCAGCTCCTTCATCTCTGCCGGTGCCATTCTGTATGGGGCTTTTGAAATTGGGGTCGTTCCCTGTACTAAATCTATAACAAATTTGACCTCCCTATCTGGTGGAATACCTGGCAATTCCTCCGAAAATACATCCAAAAATTCATTCACTACTGGTATCTGTCCCATCCCTACCCCTACTTTCTGCGTATCGACAATATGGGCCAAATACCCTATACATCCCTTCCTTAGCAACTTCCTCGCTTGCATCATCATTAGACAATTCGAGTGTCTCAGCGACTTACTCCCGTAGAACACTACCTTAGACTGATCCGGAGTCTTAAGGTTTATACACTTCTTCTGGCAATCTATCATTGCTCCATGGTTAAATAACCAATCCGTTCCTAGAATTACATCAAATTCCCCTAACTGAATCGGAATTAAATCCATAGGTAACTTATATCCCCTGATATCTACAACACAATTCCTATGGACATGGCTAACGGGAATTCTTTCCTTATTAGCAATTTCTATGTTCATCGGATATTCTAATTCTTCCTGGGGTAAGTTTAATCGTTGGGAGAATTCATGCGACATGAAGGAACAAGTAGCACCCGAATCGAATAATACATAAGCAGATATATTATTAATCGGAATGATACCTGAAACCACATCCTTGGATGCGACCGCATCCTGAACTGTCATGTTGAAAGTCCTTGCTGTTGGTCGATTCTGAGTTGGTGGTCCAGTAATTGTGAGATTTCCACCACTTGGTCCCCTTCCTCCATTTCCTCCTGCTGAATTCTTCTTTGGGCAATTCCTTGCCTGATGATCCAATGCTCCACAGTTGAAACATCCATTCCTCTTTGGTGCAGATCAATTGGGAGAGATGTGCCCTCTTGCCCGCAATTGAAACAGACATTCTTCCCTTTTAGACATGCACCCAAGTGATTCCTCCCACACTCTTTGCATGCCTCAGTCCTCTTCTTTGTTTCCCCTGGTTTTCCCCCAAAGTTTCCCGAGTTGAAATTGTTGTTGCTGTTGTTGTTGTTGTTCCACTTCCTCTTGTTTGCACCACTGCTGCTGCTACCTTCCCCGCGATTCCCTCCTTCATTCTTCTTCTTTTTCTCCTTATTAAACTTCATTAGGGCTTCACTTCTGCCCTCAACAATTATAGCCTTCTCCAGGAGAGTCGCGAAGCTATTCGTCTGCAACATCGAAAGTCTACTGTATAACCATGGTTTGAGACCCTGCTCAAACCTCCTTATTTTCCTCTCCTTAGTGTCGACCTGATGAGGCTCGAACCTCGCCAGTTCGTTAAACTTTGCGGAATACTGGGGTACCGTCATGTCGTCTTACTTCAGCTCTAGGAATAGCATCTCCATGCGACTCTGCATACTCACAGGAAAGTAATTTTCAAAAAATATCTTCTTAAACACTTCCCAAGGTATCACACCTTCTCCAGCCCTGGTCTGGTTTGCCTCCCACCAGTAGTTGGCTTCACTCTTCAGCATATACGTGGTGAAGATTATTTTCTGATCATCTCCTACTCGGGCGATAGCGAACGCCTTTTCGATTTCCTTAACCCAAGTTTGGGCTTCAATGGGTTTGGTGGTTCCTTTAAATTCTGGGGGTCCCACGCTCTTGAAGTCCTTAAAGTGTGCCACCTTGGCCCGCTGGAGGGTTATTGGTATTCGAGGTTCGATTCTGAAGTGCCCCAACTAACATGTCTACGAATTGTTGCATGGGGTTCAGTGGACCCCCAGCATTACCGCCTGACCCTTCTGGTACTTGACGACGTCTTCCTCTAGCCATCTATCTACTTAAATAAACTTAATGTTATCATCTCATAACTTATTCCTACAGCATATATATTTCATATAAAACTTAATCATCACATCACATATTTAAATAAAATCATATTTATTTAAAAAAAACATAATCACAAGGTATCTCATCATCTTATGGCATTATGCCATTTACATCTCTTTAACCCAAAACACTTGGGAAAACCGGAAACCAAGTTTTATTTCATAGATAAGCGTTCTATACGCAAGTAGTAAAAGTTCAACACAAATAAACTAAAGACCCCGCTTAATGGCGCCTTCATGGTCTTCATCAACTATCTTCAGCACCAGCCCTCGACTTATAACATGTCTAGACCAGTGCTCTTCACGTGGAAAGTGATACACCCTATGCTGGAACCTCCCATGTGCTGACTTAAATGCGTACTTCATCTTGTCTATCCTAACCTTCTTATCTCTCACTTCTCCTTCTAACTTGCCAGTTAGCTTCTCGGCCCGAACACAGCCTCTCCTCTCATCTCCCTAGAATGTGGTAATGATCTTCTTGTCAGTTTGGAGACTCTGAATCCTTGACTCTAACCCATTAATGGTATGTCCCAAGTGGGTCCTGATAGCTTCTTTCTCATCCTTCAGCTGTTCGCAGCTTGTCAGCCAGATCCCCGTTCCTAATTATCAGATGGTGCACCAATGCCTCCAGCAATGCTGCAGCTTGCTGCTCCCCCTGATACAGCTCCTCCAACTCATGAACCTTGTCATCCAATTCAGTAATCCTATCCATCAACTCATCCAACATAGTATCCTCAGGTGCTTCTTCGGAGTCCTCCTCGGCCTCCTCTTCCCGTTTAGGATACTCCTCTGGGTCTGAGTTAGCTGCTGCCTCAGCTATGGGCTCAGGTACAGCTGTCACCAACTGCTCACTTCACAACGTGAATATCTCTAACCTCATCTTCTCCTGACATCCTACAATCAAGACAAACAACTCGATTAGTATTTTAAAATAGATATTGATTTTGTTTTTAGAAAAATAGATTTGACACAACCCTTAGAACTCTACGTGAGTTCATCTCCTTATATCCTCCACTAACTTCCCTAAGGTTATAGTCTAAGGTTTCTCACCTAAGGTTTATAACCTACAGCTTTGATACCAACCTGTGACGCCCCCAAATCCGTGTAACATCGATTACAGGACCTGGTGCTCACGATACAACAAACATCATCCTCTATTTATGTAACTCCAACAGTAATAATAATAATAATAATAACTATTACATACTTATTCAAATACAATCCCAAGTCTTTACAACCTTAAAGAAACTAAAACTTAAACTTAGCGTTTATCGCTACATAACATCCTATGCGGAAATATAAACTTCTTACATAAACAACTCTCAACATTTCATCTTACACTTCCCCTTGTCCTTGCCCGAGCCCTCAGCCTTTACATCCTTAACTGAAAGGTTTAAGCAAGAATGAGCACAAATTTCCCAGCAAGTATATAAAGAAGTTTGAAAACATACATCAGGAAGTAAAAACATCTGTATGGCAATATCTCAACAGCTAAAAGCATTATCAAGTATTAAACAAGAATATCAAAGATAAGAGTTTAGAATTCTCAATAGCATACTAAGGGGTGTTAAATACCCTGAACGTTACTTTGTTTCATCGAAAATCATAAGACGGTTTAACAATCAAATAGATTTTAAACGGTCTCTGCAAGTACTCCAGGTGATCAGCCTATCATACCCTACATTGTGCACAAGTATAAAGTTTAAGCTGCGTAAGCATAAATGGGACTATATGCCCGACATCTGTTTGCCCGTTTATTCGGGTTGTTCATCTTAGTATTCATGCGAGACCGCACCAAAGCAATTTGGATTGGTAAACATTAAATAGCTTCGAAAGATTTGAATTAAATCATTTTTCATCAATAATAACTAGCCGAAAACAAAGGCCAGGAAACATACTTAGAAACAGTTCGATAACGACATGAAACTTATAAGCATAGTTGTTAGAATAATAACTGAATAATCATCGATAAGCTTGCAAGATAATTGAAGTTGTATAACTTCACAACAAAGGAACTTGCACGAATAAATACCTAGCACAAAGTCCAATACTTACCCTCACTGCGATAAAAATGAGTAAAGATTGAATAAATGTCCAATAGAAATTAGGGTTAGGAAACTTGCCTGATACGGCTGCTATCGTTAAAGATAGCAATTAACCTTCACGGAACCTAATTATATGTGTCACGTTAAGCCATTAGATTCTCGAACTCTAATTTAAAAGATAATGGTTTTCTTGTATTCTAATACGATTAATAACTAACACGTATTCAAATACAATTCAATTGCACAATACAATTTAATTACTTAAGCATGTTGCATCTTATAGGTCCAGGGGTTCAATATTAGAATCTGAAAAAATAAGTTTCTGAAAAATTTCTGACCCGATCCGACCCGGATTAACCGGACCGACCCGGACTGGCACAGCTGCGCTGCTCATCAGGCCCAGATCCTGATTTTCAGTTTTCGAGCAGCCTACTTTGCAATTTTATTCCGATTAAACCATGCATGATATGATCATGAAACTTGGACACAACATACTTCATATAGCATAGTATTTTACAAAAATATTACATCCTAGAAATTAACATGTTAAGACCACAAACCGACTTGCCTTGAAAAGCGTGCCAGAACAGGTTTTCACACTTGGAAATTTTCTGGAAAACCCAGAATCTGCAGATTTTCCCCTATGAACATGCTTGCTACCGAATTTCATATCTTACTCATTTTAACTCCGATTTTTATGAAATTTGGTTAGGTTATACATCATACTACATAGTATTTTACAAAATTATTACATACACTAATCGGGTTATAGAAACTATGATTCCAAGGCTCCGAAAAACCCAAAAATCACATATTTCACTTTTGAACCAACTTTGACAAAATCATGATTTTGATTCTAGCATGCAAGGACGTGGTTCCTACTGTCTAGATCGTATATACTAACATAGTTACACATGTTACAATAATCAAACACACTAACTTTCCACGTTTTGATCAAATTGATATCTAAGAAGCATATTATTAAATAGTTAGCATACATGACATAATTTCTTGATTCTCTATGCAATAGAAGCATGATTAAGTCCAGAATTTTCATTCTTACTTCTCCATATAACAGAAACACACAAAAGCATGGCATTACAATTCAAAACAAAGCATTTTCCATGCCTACACATGCATTTTCTACCATTTTCCTCAAGAACGAATAAGACGAATATGAAGTACTTACTTGATGAATTATTCTTAGTTGAGTTAGCTAGTGATTCTCCTTCCTTGCTTGCTTATGTTCTGAAATTTCCAGAATCCTCAATAGCACTCAAACTCTCATACACAATTTCTCATTTTTTTTCTTCTCTCTTGGTGGAATTTTATTAAAAGGAAGGAAGTATAGAGGTGGAGAGTATATATATATATATATTATAAGCATTGGTTTTCCTTGCCTCTTCCATTCCCATCTCAGGAGTTACACAAGCTTGCAACAAATACACAATTAAAAGAAAGAATTAACTTGGGAGTTAGAGAAAATGAAAGAGTTTCTTGGTTTAAAGAAGAGAATGAAGTACTACCTCCTTATTATCATTATTATATACGTATATACTCCTCCATGTTGTCCTATTTCAATTGTTCACCAAGTCCCCCCCAGCTATTGACTATATAAAATAATATTATTATAATCAATTAAATAACTATTTTGACCATTTTGCCCTCCATAAGCCAAACGTTTTGATTTTTATATCGATTCCTACTAAAGTCGACGTTCCGGACGTCATGGGACTATCCATTTCGTCAAATTTCTCTCCAAAAATTCATGATTGACTTTTTACCCGAAAAAGTCAACTGGTTGACTTTGACCAAAAAGTCAACCATGACACCTTTTCGTGGTTACAGTCTATCCTGACTAATTTCGACGTTCCGGACTCAAATACGCAGTCCGCAGTCTCTAAAGTCTGCTCTGAACTCGAACTCATACTTTAAAGCCATCCCACGAAATTAATAGAATCAATTTCATACTTAACCAATTTAAATAGTTGAATTAAACTGAACCAACCATTTAAATACTCCTCATCACATATCATAAAATAACCCATGTATGTATAACGCATATACATCTAATAAAAGAAAACACACAAGAATTTCACATAAACTCGTTTATTGAAAATTATTAAATTACACAATAATTCTTGGATATTACACAGGTTATTCCCACAGCTTAATAAGGAATATAATGACAACCCTTACGAGTATTGAAAGAAAATAACATCATTTACCTTAGTAGAAGATTGAATACTGAAGTAGGGTAGTAGCAGAATACTCTTCTTTTTTCTCTATTATTTTCTCTCTATAGTTTCTCTCTGTATAGCTTCGTGAATTGGTAGAAATAATGAAGAAATGAGCTTCTATTTATAGGAGAATTAACTAAATAGTAACTGATTCACGGACGGTCCATATTGTTGTAGTATTAAAACTTTAATCCGACGGTCCGTATTGATTTACTATTACAGCTTCAATCGACGAACCATATGGATTTACTATTACAGCTTCAATCGATGAACCATATTGATTTACAATTAAAGCATCAACTGACGGTCTATATAATTAACACGTCTCCCCACGAAATAATAAGTCAAACTTACAATAAATGCCTCATGATAAACCCCTCTTATCATATAAAAAATTGGATAAATATTTATCATAATTCACTTAACAACATATTTTTATTCATCATTTATAATTCATAATATTGACGACCAGATCGTTTTCAGTAAAGAGGGGGCTTTTCCGATAAAGATTTCTCTTTATTGGCACGCAATTAAATAACCTAACCCTTTTCTCGACAAAACTTTCTAGACATTGTCAATAATGCAAATAATAAGATGAATAATTGTGTAGTGTCAATTATTGATTTAATAATATAAAAATATTATGCAGATGATACTGTGACAATAATTGAATCAAACTGAGTGACTTATTACGTAAGCATCAATAATCAAAGACACTGTGCAATACCGTGTGCTACTGTGCAACAACGCGTATTACTGTACTTTTATCACCGGGTATTTTAATAGTTTAACGATAAAAGTCTTACCGTTATTTTTATAAAAAGGTTATTTATGTTGCTCTCTCTATCCGACAGTTATTCTGCTGTGGGGTCTACTAATGATTGCGCCGCCGTACGAATATTCTCCGACAAAAAGAATATTCCCCGACCAAACGAATATTCCCCGGCACAACGAATATTTTATGACCACTTCCTTACTTTATAAAATTTGCACAAATCACCCATAACTATCACATTATATCAAATCAACACCTTACTATTTAAAAACAATATATAAAGAAATTAAATCTTTATTCAAAAAAGTTGGGGTCTTACAACCTCCCCTCCTTATTAAATTTCGTCCCCGAAATTGACATACGTACCTGGTATTTCAAAGAGGTGAGGATACCTTTCTTTCATTTCAGATTCTAACTCCCAGGTCATTTTCTCAATATCATGGTTTCTCCACAACACTTTGACTTGAGGTATAACCTTTGAGCGTAGAATATGTTCCTTCTTAGCCAAGATCTTGACAGGTACTTCCTCATACGTTAAATCTTCGGCTTCTCTCGTCTGGTTCTAATTCAATGATGTGGTTTGGGTCTTTCACATATTTACATAGCATGGATATATGAAAAGGTTATGAACACGAGACATGTTTGGCAGTAAGGCGATTCTATAGGCCATAGTTCCTACTCAATCGAGGATTTCAAATGGACCAATTAATCGAGGGTTGAGTTTCCCTTTCTTTCGAATCTCGTAACTCCTTTCCATGGAGCAACACGTAATAATACATGGTCTCCGATATTAAACTCCACGTCTCATCGATGAAGATCAACATAACTCTTTTATCGATCTTGTGCTGTTTGTATACGTTATCGGATCATTTGAATCTTTTCCATAGTCATACGTACTAACTCCGGTCCCAACAATGTTGCTTCACCCACCTAATCCCAACATACTGGAGAACGACACTTTCGTCCATACAACGCCTCGAATAGAGCCATGCCTATACTTGCTTGATAACTGTTGTTGTAAGAGAATTCCACCAATGGTAAGTACTTGTCCCAACTTCCCTTGAAGTCTAGAATACAGAGTCTCAATAGATCTTCCAGAGTTTGAATAGTCCTTTTCGATTGCCCGTCTATTTGAGGATGATATACAGAACTGAATCGTAAATCAGTACCCATAGCTTTCTACAGGCTAACCCAAAATCGTGAAGTGAATCTTGGGTCTTGATCAGAAACTATGGATACTGGCATACCATGTAGTCTTACAATCTCATTTATGTACATACGAGCAAGACGTTCAAGTGAATAAGTCTCTCGTATAGGCAAGAAATGAGCAGACTTGGTTAATCTAGCGATAATAACCCAAATTGCATCTATGCCTTGAGAAACCTTGGGAAGACCCGTAACGAAATCCATATTGATGTGTTCCCACTTCCATTTTGAAATCTCAAGTGGTTGCAATGGACCTTTTAGCACTTGATGCTCTGTTTTGACACGTTGATATGTTAAACATCTCGAGATAAACTCTGCGATCTCTCTCTTCATGTTGCTCCACCAAAATGTATGTCGAAGATCACGATACATTTTGGTAGGTCCAGGATGGATTGCAAACGATGTGTTGTGTGCTTCCATCATGATTTTATACTTCAAATCAGAGTCGTTAGGAACACAAAGTCTGGAGTTGAATCATAGTATTCCCTCTTCATCGATTCTTGCTTCTAGAATAGCACCTTCTTGCACCTTCTTCTTTATATTCATCAGCTCCGGATATGTAGCTTGAGCAGCTTTAACTCTATCAATTAAAGCTGGTTCTACGCGTATATTTGCCATCTTCACGTGGGTCTTTGGAATCTTTAACTCTATCTCCATCCTTTATAAGTCATACAAAATGGGGCTTTGTGTTGATATCATCGCACTCGTTCCCGCATATGATCTTCTACTCGACGCGTCAACTACCACGTTCGCTTTTCCAGGATGATAATGAATGGTATGGTCGTAATCTTTTAACAGCTCGAGCCAACGTCGTTGCCAGCATGTTGAGTTTTTTTTGAGTGAAGAAATATTTAAGACTCTTATGGTCCGTATAGATCTCCATTTTCTCCCCATACAGGTAGTGTCTCCAGATCTTCAACACGAAAACGACAGCTGCCAACTCTAGATCATGAGTAGGATAATTCCTTTCATATTCTTTGAGTTGTCGCGAGGCATAAACTATGACTTTCCCATGTTGCTTGAGAACACATCCTAACCCTTTTCCTGAAGCATCGCTGTAGATGATAAATCCCTCCGAACCAGATGGTATTGTCAGAACAGGTGCTGAAATGAGTCTCCTCTTGAGTTCTTGAAAACTCTTCTCACATTCCTCGCTTCCTTCGAATTTTGTATCTTTTCGAGTCAGTTGAGTTAATGGAGTGGCGATTCGAGAAAATCCTTCCACGTATCTCCGATAATAACCAGCTAAGCCCAAAAAGCTACGTATTTCGGTTACAGACTTAGGTTACTCCCAACTTTGTATTGCTTCAATCTTCGTCGGGTCAACTGATATTCCATGTTTTGATACCACGTGCCCAAGGAATGCTACTTCCTCAAGCCAGAACTCAGTATTTCTTCAACTTGGCGTATAGTTTGTTTTCACGAAGCTTTTGGAGTATCAGATTCAAGTGGTGCTCATGATCTTCACGGCTTTTTAAGTAAATGAGGATGTTATCAATAAAGACAACTACAAAATGACCCAAATATTCCTTGAATATCCGGTTCATCATATCCATGAAGGCAGCAGTAGCATTAGTCAATCTAAAAGACATGACTAAGAATTCATAGTGCCCGTATCGAGTTCTGAAGCCAGTCCTTAGAATGTCATCAATTTTAATCTTTAACTGATGATATCCAGAACGAAGATCGATCTTTGAGAAGAATTACGCACCTTGCAACTGGTCGAACAGGTCATCAATGCGAGGTAACAGATACCTATTCTTGATGGTGACATGGTTCAATTCCCGATAGTCAATACAAAGTCGCATACTCCCGTCTTTCTTCTTTACAAATAAAACAGAAGCACCCCAAGGAGATGTACTAGGATGAATGAAACCAATGTCTAACAACTCTTGTAGTTGGACCTTTAACTCCTGAAGTTCAATAGGAGCCATTCGATATAGGGTTTTAGAAATGGGTTTTGTACCGAGTTCAAGGTCAATAAAGAATTCAACTTCACGTTCTGGGGGTAGGACAGGGAGTTCTTCAGAAAATACATCAAGGAACTTATTAACAACAGAAATATCATTCAAATCTGACGTATTCTGGTTTAAATCAGTGTCATGGGCTAAGAAAGCTTGACATTCATTTTTCAATAAACGAATAGTTTTATGACTTGAAATGACATTGATTGATTTTAGTGGTTTGGTTGTTTGAATTCGCATAACAGGTTGGTTAGGATTATGAAAACTAATAACCTTACGAAAATAATCAATTTTGGCATGATAAGTGGTTAACCAGTCGATTCCTAAAATCACATCAAATGCAAGTATTTTCAAAGAGATAAGATCAACAGGTATTATGAGGGTGCCAATTTGAATCAAACAAGATTTATAAACTGTGGATGTAACGAAGGTTACTCCTAACGGAGTTTCAACAGATAAGTCAAAGTCTAATTTGTTAGGGGTCAAGTTCAAACGTTGAGCACAAGCAGGTGAACTAAAAGAATGGGTAGAACCGGTATCTAATAAGGTATAGACTTCGCAAGAGTTATGATTAGCTTACCCATGATAACTTCGTTCGGGTTCTTCGCTTTTTGGGTAGTCACGACAAAAGCTCTTTCAGAAACCACCGACTTTGACTTGTCCGGGACAGCCTTTGAAGTCACTATCCCTGCTGGACTTGGTTTCGCTACAGGACACACTAGAGCTATGTGACCTTCCTTTCCACAGTTATATCACACCTTGGATTACTGTGTGTAGTTTGGACTGATGTGGTCGTTCTCCTACCCTAGAAACGGTTGTTGATGCTGGTGCTGCTGCCGATGTCTTCACGTTGTTATTGTTGTACCTTCTCTTTTTGAAATCTCCCCCCGACTCACTTCTTCTATTATCATGGCCATAATTACCACCGGAGTGGTTATCGCTTCTGGCATGATAATTTCCTCCACACTGATTATCATTGTTCCGATGACTGTTGCCACCGGTACAACCCTGTTTGTTGTCCCTTGGTTGAATAGACTCATTATCTCATTCTAATAATTGAGTCCTGTTCACAATATCTGAATATAAAGAAAGTTTGTGAGAAATGAGGTATTGACGAATTTCAGGTTTCAAACCTCTTAGAATCATCCGTGTCATACGTTCCTCATTATCCACCATATGAGATGTAAACCGGGATAACTCCGCAAACTTAGCCTCGTATTGGGACACCGTCATGTTATTCTGTTCCAGTTTAATGAACTCTACCTCCTTCATATGATGAATACTTTCTGGAAAGTACTTGTCATTGAATAATTTCTGGAACTCCTCCCAAGACATCTTGAGTGTTGTTGGTCGTTTTCCCGATCAATATATGCGTGCAAGTATACACGATCAACAAGTAATAAAGAGTAAGTAGAGTATCGTCCCACAGAGAATTAACTAATAAAATTCACCAATCCCTAGCCCATAACCATTTCAATCTTATTTAAACGAATGATTTGATATTATGAATAAAATTATGCAATTAAACTAATACTAAATAACCCTAGAATAAAATTAGATAATGAAGATATGAGATTACAATTTTCCCTATTGTTTCATATAAATCAATACACTTCCTGTTAAGCCAAATTAATTATCGAGGATTGCTAGTCGAGAACACGAAAGTGAGACAAGGCCATCTCTCAATGTACCAAATCCATATCACATATAATCCACAAATGATAGAATAAACATGAACACCCAAATTATATAAAACACTATATTTCTATGTGATTTATCAATAATAAGGGTTTACGCACAAGTTCTCAAATGACTACAAGAGATGCTTCGGTATATGTCTATCTGAAGCACAAATTATACATTCCAACGCCATGTAGAACATACAAACACAAGCTATTACGATCAGATCTAAATCCATACTTCGTTTCTTAAGTTCATATGGATTATCACAGTATTTGATGGCCAATCAAGTAAGCAATTAAGTATGAATCATAATAGACAATCCAATAACAATCCATAAGACTAACAAAGAAGTATATCAAAATAAACTACTCAATAGATTCCATTATAATCCCAAAATAGAGTCTAACTCATAACTAAATCAAATTCATCATCCACAATTTGAATAAACATTAGAAGAATACAAATATGAATCAAAGAGAAAAATATGAATAGAAAGTGCAAATATGATCTCTCTTGCTCCAAGTTTGAATCTTCAATGCTATCCAATTGCTTCAATCTTCAGGTCTAATTTACTCTAGAATCAATCTACTTCTAATCAAATCTAATGAAAAATAAAGAAAAGAGAAGAACAATAGTAAGCTAGTGCTCCCAACTGGAGGAGATGTCTCTGAATAATGACTATAAGCCCTAATATATGCCCACAAAGTCGAGTGCCTCTTTTCCCAAGCAAAGCTCCACTTAAGTGAAAAGTCAAAATCTGGTCAAATTCGAACCGGTGCGCCCGCTCTCCTTTTTTCCTTGAACCAGGCTCGGCCGCGCTGCTTGCTGGATAATTATGTTTCAGGCGCGAGCGCTCTGCTTTTGGCCTTAATTGAGGCGCGACCGCGCCTTGCTGGGATTCTGCAAGCTGTTGCTGTTCTGGTCTCCTGCTACTGGTGCTACCTTCTATGCCATCTTCTTAATACTTTCATCCCTATTCCTTTTAGCCTTCTTTATATCCATATCAGCTTTATATAACACTAAGAGAGTATCTAATATAAAACCTACAAAAGTAAACTAAAATGCATGAAAAGTTAATATAACACATGAGTTTAACAACAAATGAAGTTAGTTGATATCTAAATAAGTGGTTATAAAACCACTTATCAAAAACTCCCAAACTTAAACAGTTGCTTGTCCTCAAGGAACAAAACAAAACAAAACAAAAATGCAATGCACTAACTACACTATATACAATCTACACTACATGCTAACGAATCCAAATGTCAGTCAGATATGAAACTCATATGAAATGCCTAAGGGAAACTGCACAATCTACAAACAGAGAATCCAACCAAGACAAAGCCATAAAGCATATTACTCTGTGTGACGAACGAGAATTTTGTAAAGTTATTTAAATATTTATTGAATTAAATAAATATTTTTGATGATTTAATTATTGAGTTAAATAATTAATTCATGAATTGGTGGTAGATTAATTTAATTATATGTGTTATATTAATTAAATTAATGTGTGGTAATTTTATAAGTTCAAAGCATATATTAATGGAGCTTATTTAATTAAATGATTTATTTAATTAATGATAATGTTATTCTAATTAATTGGAAATCTAACAAATTGACATAATTAATAAAGGAGAATATTAATTATGTGACAATGTGATTTAATGTGAGTTTGTCATATTTTATTTAATTGATTTAAAAAAAATTAATTGATTTAATTGAAGTGTGACAATTAACTATATAGTAAACTAGTTAATTAAAATAAAGAGAAAGGAGGAAAAGAAGAAAATCAAACAAGACCCTATGAGAAGTTGTGTTGGTTAAGTTAATGGATAAATTATTTACGTATTCTATATACTTATACGTATTATCATATATCAGATGTCAGTTTATTTATATTGATCAGAGAAAGAAAAGTTTAGAGAGAAAAAGATAGAGAAATTGAGAAGAGGAATTGAGGGAGAGGAATTTGAGAAATCTATAATATTCTAACCATGTATCATCTTCACTACTAAAGGGTAATCACTCTTCTTAAGTTTTTAAATTAAGATTCTCAAAGTTTTCATTACGTACTTTAAAGTTTTTTTTTAAAAAATAAACTAGTTTTTGTAATTAAGGCATGATATGGCTATATATATATATATATATATATATGTGTGTGTGTGTGTGATTATATCATGTTTTATGTTTGGTATGCATGATTTAAAATGATTTAATTCGTACAAATAGGCCTTAATTGGGTTTTTGGAAAAGTTACAAAGTTTTCTTTTACGTGTTTTTTTTAAAACTCTCTGTTAAGAACTATTTTGGTAATTAAATCAAGATATGATCTTATATGTATTTGTATATGTTAATATCATGTGTTGTATCATGTATACATGATTTACAGTGATCACACCATGGAATTTTGGATTAAATTGGGTTTCACGAATTACAGAGTATGAATGTTGTATGAATAACCCATATGGGTAAATTAAATACTTTAATCGTATGTATAACTTCAAATTAACACTTGATTATGATTATACATGTTAAAACAAAGGAAACAGAATTGGAATGAACGGATTCGGAGTTATAACGAATCCGTGATGAGGAATTTCATATTTTTCATCAAACTTTATAAAAAAATGAAGAATAGTGAAATTAAATGTCTTAATTTGTACAATTACATGATTAAAATGTTAGAAACATGCTAGAATTGATTTATGATGTTCCTGTGAAGTATATACTTCATAGGTAACATTACAAATCAGTGTATTAGTGTGAATTAGGAGTTAATTGGGCGAGTCTCTGTGTTCTTCGCGAACTGCAGATTCTGGCACTGTGACGCAGCGCACCCGCGTCGCTCCAAGGTGTAAAATGGAGCGCGGTCCGCGCCGTCATGGAAATTTCTAAAATTTTTCTAAGTGTCAAATATTGAGTAACGTGTTTGTTGGCTGATTTATCGGTCAATATATTCGCGCAAGTATACGCGGTCAACAAGTAATAAAGAGTGAGTAAAGATATCGTTCCCACGAGAAATTAACAGATAAAAGGTCGCCAAAGCACTAGCACATAATCATTTCAGTCTTATTTAAACGGGTGGTAAAGAGAAAGAATTAAAACTACTTTAAACTAGGCAAGGAAGTAAACTTAAACTAATTAATCCTAGAGTAAAATCAGATAATGAAGATAAGAGATTCCAATTTCCCTTAATGATTCGTCTAAGTTGACACACTTCCAATTAGGTCAAATTAATCATTACAGTTGTTAGCCGAGAACAGGAAGGTAAGAGAAGGCCATCTTTCGATGCACCTAATCCATATCACGTGCAATCCACAGATGATAGAACATACGTGAACACCCACATTATCTAAACCCCTATATGTCTATGGTGTTTACAAATAAATAGGGTTTAAGGTCAAGTCCTCTATTGACTACGAGCGGCGCTTCGGTATATGTCTATCCTAAGCACAAATCATACGTCCAACACCATGTGAACGTACAATCGCCCGCTACTACGATTAGGATCTAAACCCACACTTCGTCTTTCAATCCCATGTGGGTTATCACAGTAATTGGTCATGACTCAATTAAGCAATGAAAGCATACATCGCAGTAGACAATCACATAGCAATCAATAAGAACCAATATAAAAGAGAAATCAACATTAACTACTCATTAGGTTCCATTGGAACCTCAAAATACAATTTAAGTCATAGACAACTCAAATATATTATCCACAAGATTGATAAACATCATCCGAATATACAATGATAACAAGGAGAGATTAAGGATAGAAATTGCAAATCTTTCTCCGAGCTTGGATCCTTTGATGTCAAAACACTTGCTTCAATCTTCAAAAACTAACTAAACCCTAGAATCTAACTAACTAACACTAAACT
Organism: Panax stipuleanatus; assembly: GCA_020205555.1. Lineage (NCBI taxonomy): Eukaryota > Viridiplantae > Streptophyta > Magnoliopsida > Apiales > Araliaceae > Panax > Panax stipuleanatus. The sequence goes on from CM035123.1 coordinate 90,615,173, forward strand.
AGCACTAATCTACTCTCTAATCTACTCCTAATCTAGACTAAACAAGATGTAAAGGAAGAGAAGAGAGGAACTAGGGTTTAGGGCCAATATATCATGCTCTTTCTTGCCCCAAATGAGCCCCCTTATATCCCAATCAAAAGCCAAGTCCCGTGCAATTGAAAAGTGAAGTCTGGCACAGCTGAAAATTGGCGCGGCCGCGCCCAAAAATTCCTTAGAGTCCGCGCGCCCGCGCCAACACTTTTCTGCTGTAGAGTCCTCTGGTAAAACGGCCATAACTTTTGATTCGAAAGGAGTTACGAGGCCTGCCACCTGTCAAATCGAAGCTATCGAAGAACTCTACAACTTTCATTCTTTGAGAATTGAGCAATAATGGATGGATGAAGGCTGAAATTGAGCTCCAAGTAATAGCTGTGCAATGAACACCCAAAACCGTGAAGTTTGACGTCCATTGGTATACGGGGCATAACTCTCGCCTCCGAACTCCGATTGGGATGATTCAAGATGTTCCAGAAAGATTAGAAGATGCTCTACAATATGAACTAAGCTCTAATCCAAGAACATGAAATGAACATAAACCCCCCAAGCGATGTCCGGATTGCATTACCTTCCCATTTGGTCGCTTGCCTTCTTTCCATTGTCATGCCATCAATCTTTTCTTGCTCCTTTTGACCTCATTTTGTCCTTTTAAGCTCAATAAGCACCAAAGGAGTTCCAAAACATGCAAACTACAAAACAAAGCAAAAACACGTGACAAGCACACAGATACTTGAGTTTCGACAGCGGAACAAGCTGGTTACCAGTGTTTTAGACCTAATGAACATGAAGACACGTTATGCATATGATGAGATGTTAAATACAAGTTTAATAACTTATGTCACGTGATTAATTAATAAGTTAATTACATGACTTAAACTATTATTTGAAAAGGCTAATAATAAGTTCGAAGAACATTGTTGTGATTCGATAATTACATCAAACTTGTGATTAGTTGATATTATGAATATGTTGACATGTATGATTAATTAAAGAACGTGAGTTATAATTGTAGCTTGCGCAAGAGGCAAGTTTTCTAAACTCAAATCTTTACATTGAGCAAGTTATAGACTTAAATTCTATATCGAGTAAGTACTTAATCTTGATTATTCAAATTCAAGATTTCATATAAGAGGTTATGATTCTTTTAAAAGTATCACTTCAGTTATACAATACTTATTTGATTGTATACCCTTGAAAAGTTATTATTCAATTTGAAAATCATTTATTATTGAATCCTTTAAGACTAGCGAACCCTTATGGATTCGACTAGTCCATAGTTGATGAACGTTCTAAATTCTAGAACTGTTATTGAGTTTATCCAAGCCTGAACTTTCTTTGGTGCAGACTCTAATGTCAAACTGAGATGAACAACCCTAATATAGGGGATTGATGATGCTTTAAGCGTTGAGGTATTATGCACAGTATTGGTACAAAGGGCTGATCCCACTGAGTATGAGAAGTAAAGTCCATAGTCTTATGACTGTTAAAGGTTTAAAGGTTAACATACTTGACAACCTAGGACATAGTTCAAGGTCTTATGACCCTCAGATGTAATTTTATTCTTGATTATTTATTATTGATTCAAAAGTTAAGCTTTCTGTTATTCAGATTTCTTTGATTCACTCACATGTTATTATTTTCACATTATTATACTTGCGGGCATTAATGCTCACTCTTGCATTATAACATTGCAGCTAAGAATTAACAATATGGTGAGCCTTTCGGTAGCAAGGGCAAAGAAAAAGTTAACAAGTGTTGAAGACTTGTGGTGTTATTAAAAATGTTAAAGTTCAAGACTCATATGTAATGGTTAAGACTTATTTGTTTACATTTTCGCAACAGAGATTTAAGGTTAAGTATAACTTGAGATTGATTATGTATTTACTATTTCAGATGTTGTAACCCTATTATAGGGAGATGATGGATTATTTATCTATTAAATAATTTCATTATTTATGGGTAGATAGTCATATGATATTTGAACAGTGAACACTAAATCCTGTAAAAATTATGATACCGGATTTGGGGGTGTCACAAGTTGGTATCAGAGCTGTAGGTTATGAACCTTAGGTGGGGGAAAACCTTAGGATAGTATCCTTCGAGAACATAGTAATGATAACTCTTGTTGAGCTCTTAGAAAGATAATAAATTACCTTATGTGATATGTGTTTGCAATTATATACTTGCTAGAGTATTGATTAGCATCACTTAATAACTAAGACTTAAAACTTATTTTGTCAAGATGTCATATACTGGAGGAGCTAGTCAGCCTAGGGACGATATACCCTGAGAGACTAGAGATGAGGAGCCCCGAGACATACATACAGTCTGGGAGAAGTTAGTACAGCCAAAGCCATCTCCTTGGATCACAGTCATTGGTCGGGAGCATGAGCCAGAGGTTGACTCAGAGGAGGACCATGAGGAGTTTGAGATCCCGGCTGAGGCGGCCGAGGAGGAGGAGGAGGAAGACTTTGAGGAGTTCCCATCGAACTCTATCAGCGCTGAGATGTACGATGAATTATATGATCGCAACATAGAGTTATGAGATACGATTCAGGAGTTGAGGGAGCAGACAGTCACTCAACGGACTACCATTGAGTAGAAGGATGGTGAGGTTGAGACACTCCACACCCGTCTTGGAAATGTGGAGTGGGATTTGGTTCATGAGAAGGGCCAAAGTGAGCAGAAGTCAAAGGAGATAGAAAGGTTGAAGAATGAGATAAAAGAGAAATCAGAAAAACTTGCCATAGCAGAAGAGGCTTGGGCGAGCAATTCACGACGTACAGATCTTGTAGAGGATGATGCGCGTGCAAAGAAGGCTAAGGTTGAAGAGACGGGCTACACTGTTTCTGAGGGAAATTGATGAGGCCCAGGACCAGGTTATGAGCTATCCAATTCAGTTCGAGGGACTGCTTGGGTATATGCTTGATCGCAGGACTATGTCCCGCATTATAGAGGAAGAGCGTAGCGAAGCTGTTCGACGTCTTAGTAGGCCGTGATAGGACAATATGATTATGTGAATGCTTAACTGAAAGTTAATAATGTAAATTCTGATGTGATTATAAACAAAGGAATATTCTGATGATTTAAATCCTGAAGACTCTTTATCTCGGGATAGTTGATGTAAATGACAGAGATGCTATAGTACTATGTTTAAAACTTTTGATTTAAATAAAATATCAAAGTTTTTTTGAGATGCTATGAGTTAAAGTGATTATGTTAAATATTTGAGTTAAGTCTTAAGTATTTAAGAGATTGAATAAAGATCTAATGAGCATATATCTTAACAGAAATATGCCGCCAAGAAGAAGACAAAACCGTCGACAATCCCAAGAAGGGTCAACGAATAACAATAACAACAATGATGCCAATGCGAACCCCGTTCAGCAGTTGGTAAATTTGTTAGCTGGAGCGATGAATAATCAACCTCAATCTCAACCGAACACCTCATTTAAAGACTTTAAGGCGGTGGGACCGCCAGAGTTTAAAGGCTCCACGAACCCGATAGAAGCTCAGACTTGGGTTATGGAGATAGAGAAAGTTTTTGATGTCGCCCGAGTTACGGAGGACCAGAAGACTGCCTACGCAACATTCATGTTAAATTCAGAAGCCAGCTACTGGTGGCAGGCAAATAAGGTCAGGAGAGGAGAGGGCGTAATAACCTGGGAAAGGTTTAAGGAAATATTTTTCGAGATATACTTCCCGACCAGCTCTCAGAATCAAATGGAGGTGCAGTTTCTGGAGTTGAAGCAGGGCAATATGTCCGTGCCAGATTATGCGACAAATTTTAATAAATTGGCTAGGTTCGCCCAATATCAAGTGCATACTGACGAGAGAAAGGCTAGGCAATTTGAGCAGGGACTAAAACCCTGGTTGTATAGTAAAGTGTCAATGTTTCAATTAAACACTTTTGCTAGAGTTCTGGAGAAGGCCATCCTCGCTGAAGGTGGAAGCGAAGCGGTGACCAAGTACAACTAGGATCATAAGAAGAAGAAGAATGAAAATGAGGGAAATAACAAGGCTAGTGGCAGCAACACGGGAGGAAGCAATAATCATAAACGAAGGTGGAATGACAACCCATCGACTGTAAGTCAGCAAGGGAGTCAGAAGAAGAAGATAGAAGCATGCCCAACTTGCGGAAAGGCTCACTTGGGAGTCTACATGAAGGGAAAAAGAGTTTGCTACAATTATGGTTAGGAAGGCCACATAACACCTAATTGCCCTAACCCTAAGAAGGGCGCCTACTACACTTGTGGGTCAAAGGATCACTTGGCTAGGGACTGTCCCAAGAAGACATCGGAAGGGGCAGGGTCAGGAGGAAATAGGGGTAATAGCAATGGAAACCCTCTCACAATTACAGGACCGACTTCGACAAACCGACCAACTGCGAGGACATTCTACATGACCGTACAGGATGCTGTGCAGCCTTGTGATGTGGTGTCGGGTATCATTCCGATCAATAAAGTTAATGCTTATGTATTATTTGATTCGGGTACTACTTGTTCATTTATATCCGATGACTTTGCAAAGAACTTAGAATTGCATAAGGACGAGTTAGAAATCCCTATGAACATAGAGATTGCGAACAGGGAAGTGATTCCTGTTAAGTATATACACAAGAACTGTAGGGTGGATATTAAGGGTAACATTATGAATATAGATCTTATCCCGATTAAACTTAGGGAATTTGACGTTATTCTGGGAATGGATTGACTATTCAATTATGGGGCAGTAATTGATTGCCAGAAGAAATGTATCAACCTTATGACTCCGTCAAAGGTTGTGTTTTATGGCAGCAAGTCGCCTAGATAAGCGAGTTGTCTGACGATGATGCAAGCCAGGAAATTATTAAGACAAGGCTGTGTAGGATATTTAGCCTACATAGTCAATAGTCGCAAAGAGAATCCGAAGTTAGAGGAAATACCAGTCGTAAGGGACTTCGTGGATGTGTTTCTAGACGATCTTCCAGAACTTCCGCCAGATAGGGAAGTAGAATTTATGATTGATTTGGTGCCAGGAACGGCTCCAACATCGAAGGCACCGTACCGGATGGCTCCGATAGAAATGAAAGAATTGATGGTTCAGCTACAAGAGCTACTGGACAAGAAATATATTCAACTGAGCGTTTCGCCGTGGGGAGCGTCGGTGTTATTTGTTAAGAAAAAGAATGGGACGATGCAGCTCTGCATCGATTATAGAGAGTCGAACAAGGTTACCATTAAGAATAGGTATCCGTTGCCAAGGATTGACGATCTGTTTGATCAATTAAAGGGAGCGAGATATTTCTCGAAGATAGACCTGAGAAGTGGTTATCATCAGCTGAAGTGAGGCCAGAAGATGTTCTGAAGACAGCGTTTAGGACTCGGTATGGTCACTACGAGTTTTTGGTTATGTCATTTGGTCTAACGAATGCGCCTGCAACATTTATGGGCTTAATGAATGGAGTGTTCAAGCCGTTTTTGGACAAATTTGTGGTGGTCTTTATCGACGACATTTGAGCATACTCGAAGACCAAGGAAAAATATGTAGAACACCTGAAGGTGACATTAGAGGCATTGGGAAGGGAGAAGTTGTACGCTAAATTCTCAAAATGTGAGTTCTAGATTGAATGGGTGCAATTTCTTGGTCATGTAATTGCTAAGGATGGAATTTCGGTAGATCCCTCTAAAGTCGAAGCTATGATGAATTGGGATCAGCCGAAAACAACGTTGGAAGTACGAAGTTTTCTTGGATTAGCAGGTTATTACAGAAGATTCATTCTGGATTTTTCCAAGTTCGCAACTCCGCTAACGAATTTGACTCAGAAATCAGGTGAAATTCGTGTGGACGGAGAAGTGAAAGGAAAGTTTCCAAGAACTTAAGAAAAGGTTGAGTACAGCACCTGTGTTGTCCCTTTCGGATGACACAGGAAACTTTGTGGTATATAGTGACGCGTTTCATAAAGGGCTAGGCCGTGTGCTTATGTAAAATGGCAGGGTCATTGCATATGCGTCATGACAGTTGAAGGATTATGAGAAGGGGTATCCAACCCACAATCTGGATTTGGCTGCGGTGGTATTCGCTTTGAAGATTTGGAGACACTATCTCTATGGAGAAAAGTGTGAAATATATACAGACCACAAAAGTCTGAAATATATTTTCACCCAGAAAGACTTGAATATGCGTCAGAGAAGATGGTTGGAACTAATTAAGGACTACGATTGTGATATCTTATACCACCCGGGTAAAGCGAATGTAGTAGCTGACGCCTTAAGCAGAAAGGGTCAGGAGAAGTTGATGATGCTAACAGCATAGGAAGAGTTGATTTCAGCAATGGAAATGTTGGAATTGGAAGTAGGATATCCAATAGAGACTGATGAAAAACTATTCCAGATGCAAGCTGGTACAACTCTATTGGATAAGGTTAAGGAAGCTCAAATCCTAGATAAGGAATGTGAGGAAGTAAAGAAAAAGATATCAGAAGGAACTGAACTTAAATTCAAGATGGATAGCGAGGGATTGTTGAGATTTGAGAGTAGAGTTTGGGTACCGCCAGTAATAGAGATCAAGGAGGACATTCTAAGCGAGGCTCACAGTTCAAGGTATTCCATTCATCCCGGAAGTACCAAGATGTATCAGGATTTACGACAACATTTTTGGTGGCCAAATATGAAGAGGGACGTTGCCAATTGTGTTGCCAGGTGTCTGACTTATTAGAGGGTCAAGGCAGAATATCAGAGACCGAGTGGTTTGCTACAACCTCTAGAGATCCCAGAATTGAAATGGAAACATATTATAATGGATTTTGTGGTTGGCCTTCCAACGACCCAGAAAGGCTACGACGCAGTATGGGTTATCTTTGATCGATTGACGAAATCCACACACTTCCTTCTGATCAGAATCAGATTTAGATTTAACTTAGATCAATTGGCAAAGTTATATGTGAAGGAGATTGTTTCAAGGCACGGAGTACCAGTGTCAATTGTATCTAACCGAGATCTGCGCTTCACATCGAATTTCTGGAAACGACTATAGGAATGTATGGGAACACAGTTAAGAATGAGTACAGCTTATCACCCTCAGACTGACGGGCAAAGAGAAAGGACGATCCAGACCTTAGAGGATTTGCTCAGAGCATGCGTCATAGATTTCAAAGGAAATTGGGATGATCATCTACCGCTTGTAGAATTCGATTATAATAATAGTTACCACGCTAGTATTGGTATGCCGTCTTATGAAGCGTTGTATGGTAGAAAGTGCAGAACCCCACTGTACTGGGATGAAGTTGGCGAGAGATAATTGTTAGGTCCAGAGTTGGTACAGCAGACAGCGGAGATAGTCAAAATAATACGGACAAGATTAGTAGTGGCTCAGGATAGGCAGAAGAAATATGCCGATCCACACCGCAAGAATGTTGAGTTTGAATCGGGTTCTTTATATTTTTGAAGGTCTCTCCCTGGAAGGGAAAGATTAGATTCGGTAAAAAGGGGAAACTGAGCCCGAGATTCATTGGACCCTTTGAGGTGCTACAAAGAATTGGAGAAGTCACCTATGAGGTAGCTTTACCTCCCGTACTAGAGCATGTCCACAACGTCTTCCATGTGTCAGTGTTACGACCTTATGAACCCGATTACAAACATGTGATTGAGTATGAACCCCTACAATTCGAGAAGGACTTATCCTACGAGGAAGTTCCTATTCAGATTGTTGACAGGAAAGAGTAAGTTCTCAGAAATAAAGTAATATCTTCTGTAAAGGTAATTTAGAGAAACCACAATGCTGAAGAAGCTACGTGGGAACTCGAAGAAAATATGATGAAGACTTATCCACATTTATTTTCTTTAAATATGTGAAAGCGATTCTGGGGACATAATCTTTGTAAGGGGGCGGGGGAGAATGTGACGGGACGAAATTATTAATCGAACCGTGATTCTGATGACAGAATCCTTTTAAGGGGGGAAAGATGTGACGAACGAGAATTTTGTAAAGTTATTTAAATATTTACTGAATTAAATAAATATTTTTGATGATTTAATTATTGAGTTAAATAATTAATTCATGAATTGGTGGTAGATTAATTTAATTATATGTGTTATATTAATTAAATTAATGTGTGGTAATTTTATAAGCTCAAAGCATATAATAATGGAGCTTATTTAATTAAATGATTTATTTAATTAATGATAATGTTATTCTAATTAATTTAATAATTAATTGGAAATCTAACGAATTGACATAACTAATAAAGGAGAATATTAATTATGTGACAATTTGATTTAATGTGAGTTTGTCATATTTTATTTAATTGATTTAAATAAAATTAATTGATTTAATTTAAGTGTGATAATTAACTATATAGTAAACTAGTTAATTAAAATAAAGGAAATGAGGAAAAGAAGAAAACCAAACAAGGCCCTATGAGAAGTTGGGTTGGTTAAGTTAACGGATAAATTATTTACGTATTATATATACTTATACGTATTATCATATATCAAATGTCAGTTTGTTTATAATGATCAGACAAAAAAAGTTCAGAGAGAAAAAGATAGGAAAATTGAGAAGAGGAATTGAGGGAGAGGAATTTGAGAAATCTATAATATTCTAACCTTGTATCACCTTCACTACTAAAGGGTAATCACTCTTCTTAAGTTTTCAAATTAAGATTTCTCAAAGTTTTTATTACGTACTTTAAAGTTGTTTGTAAAAAAAAACTAGTTTTTGTAATTAAGGCATGATATGGCTATATATATGTGTGTGTGTGTGTGTGTGTGTGTGTGATTATATCATGTTTTATGTTTGGTATGCATGATTTAAAATGATTGAATTCGTGCAAATAGGCCCTAATTGGGTTTTTGGAAAAGTTACAGAGTTTTCTTTTACGTGTTTTTTTTAAAATCCTCTGTTAAGAACTATTTTGGTAATTAAATCAAGATATGATCATATATGTATCCGTATATGTTAATATCATGTGTTGTATCATGTATACATAATTTACAGTGATCACGCTATGGAATTTTGGATTAAATTGGGTTTTACGAATTACAGAGTATGAATGTTGTATGAATAACCTATGTGGGTAAATTAAATACTTTAATCGTATAACTTCAAATTGACACTTGATTATGATTATACATGTTAAAACAAAGGAAACAGAATTGGAATGAACGAATTCGGAGTTATAACGAATCCGTGATGAGAAATTTCATATTTTTCATCAAACTTTACAAAAAATAAAGAATAGTGTAATTAAATGTCTTAATTTGTACAATTACGTGATTAAAATGTTAGAAACATGCTAGAATTGATTTATTATATTCCTATGAAGTATATACTTCATAGGTAACATTACAAATTAGTGTATTAGTGTAAATTGAAGTTAATTGGGCGAGTCTCTATGTTCTTCGCGAAATGCAGATTCTGGCACTACGACGCAGCGCGCCCGCACCGCTTCAATGTGTAAATGGAGCGCGGGGACGCCGTCATGGAAATTTTAAAAAAATTTCTAAATGTCAAATATTGAGTAATGTGTTTTAGACCTAATAAACATGAAGACACATTATGCATATGATGAGATGTTAAATACAACTTCAATAGCTTATGTTACGTGATTAATTAATAAGTTAATTACACGACTTAAACTATTATTTGAAAAGGCTAATAATAAGTTCGAAGAACATTGTTGTGATTCGATAATTATATTGAACTTGTGATTAATGGATATTATGAATATGTTGACATGTAGGACTAATTAAAGAACGTGAGTTATAATTATAGCTTGCGCAAGAGGGAAGTTTCCTATACTCAAATCTTTACATTGAGCAAGTTATAGACTTAAATTCTATATCGAGCAAGTACTTAATCTTGATTATTCAAATTCAAGATTTCATATAAGAGGTTATGATTCTTTTAAAAATATCACTTCAGGTATACAATACTTATTCGATTGTATACCCTTGAGAAGTTATTATTCAATTTGAAAATCATTTATTGTTGAATCCTTTAAGACTAGCGAACCCTTATAGATTCGACTAGTCCATAGTTGATGAACGTTCTAAATTCTAGAACTGTTATTGAGTTTATCCAAGCCAAACTTTCTTTGGTGCAGACTCTGTTGTCAAACTGAGATGAACAACCCTAATATAGGGGATTGATGATGCTTTAAGCGTTGAGGTATTGTGCACAGTATTGGTACAAAGGGTTGATCCCCTTGAGTACGAGAAGTAAAGTTCATATTTTTATGACTGTTAAAGGTTAAAAGGTTAATATACTTGACAACCTAGGACATAGTTCAAGGTCTTATGACCCTCAAATGTAATTTGATTCTCGATTATTTATTCTTGATTCAAAAGTTAAGCTTTCTGTTATTCAGATTTCTTTGATTCACTCGCATGTTATTATTGTCATATTGTTATACTTGCGGGCATTAATGCTCACTCTTGCATAATAACATTGCAGCTAAGAATGAACAATCTGGTGAGCCTTCCGGTAGCAAGGGCAAAGGAAAAGTTAACAAGTGTTGAAGACTTGTGGTGTTATTAAAAATTTTAAAGTTCAAGACTCATGTGTAATGGTTAAGACTTATTTGTTTACATTTTCGCAACAGAGATTTAAGGTTAAGTATAACTTGGGATTGATTATATATTTACTATTTCAGACGTTGTAACCCATTATAGGGAGATGATGGAGTATTTATCTATTAAATGAATTTCATTATTTATGGGTAGATAGTCATATGATATTTGAACAGTGAACACTAAATCCTGTGGAAATTATGATACCGGATTTGGGGGTGTCACACTCTGCAAATCAAAACCTGTAATCATTGATGTAGTGTGTGTGTGCTTAGCAACCATCAAACATGCTATTGAACAAATACATCGCATACTATGCTTCTTAGAGGGAAAAGCATAGTTTCAACTCTAGAAAAGCAGTAAACAAGAAAAGCTCCAACCAATACCATGCATTAACTAAGTTAAAAGTAAACAAGGGGTTTATTATGCTTTTATTTACTCACGAGGGCGATTTTTGCACTTTCCTGTGTATACACTCGACTGTGCAATGCCTAATCCTCTTAGGCTTTTCAATAATACCTGTGTCACAAACTTTTGACCAACGACTCCCAAGCCAAAAGGCTTTAGGGCGCTGGGTGTAGAGACACCCCTAGGGCATACTTGCTCGAATATCAAAGGCCACAGGACTCGACTAGCCAAAATGTTTATTCATTCTATTATTTTTTTTCTTTTCTTTTCTCTTTTTCTCTTTTTATTTTACTTTTTCTATAGAGCATGTATACCCCTTGTTTTTTCCCAAACTTAAGCTTTTGCGCAGTTGCAGTTATTACCACTTGATTACTAGAACTCTTTCATTAAAATACAGATTTCCCACCAGAAGACAAATATGTGACAATTTTAACTGAGCAAGTCATAACGGTTACTCTAGAGTGTTATCCGGTTACATCAGCATCAAATAGATAAGGATTTACATCATTCTATGACATTACAACCAAGCCTAAGTTATCAAAACTATTTAAAAAGCGTGCAATTTCGATCTCTTCATGGGCTAAATGCATTTCAAATAGACCGACAACTTAGATTTATGCAAAATGTCCTAATATTCTTAACTAAAGCAAACAATTTTGAAAATTGACAAAATATGACTTAAAATACAACTATATGTAATATGAACCTAACTATATGCAAAATGAACCTAATACCCCCAAACTTAAAAATGACAATGTCCATATTGGAGATAAAAGGTTAGGACACTCCCTTATTTGGCCTCGCCATCATCTTCCTCCTCCTCGGCCTATTCTGGTGGTGTGTCTGGAGGAGGATAGGAACTTCCTGTGCCGAATGTTGGGAACTCTGCATGCACACTAGAAATCCCGAAAGCACGAGATAAGGCCTGAGAAGACTCGGATGTGTTAGTGTGGAAATCTAAATACATAGTTTCCATTCGTCTCCTCAAATGGCGTATCTCCCGCTCCTAACTATCCAGTCGACCCTGAGTAGCATAGGAGGTCTCAGCTGGCTCTGCAGGCCCCCTTGCAGACATTTCTCCACCCTCTCTCTGCTCGCGCAATCCTGGTAATATGTACCCTTCGCCTTGAGGGTGGGATTTGCCTCCTTTCCACACTGAGAATTTTTCAATTGTAGTGTGATTGATTGTGTTCATAGGCAGCTGCATCGGCTCGGCGTCGGACCACATAACCCTATGCATAGCACAGAGTCGGGTGATCACAGACGCGTGTGGTATACCCGCTGAAGTACCGCCTCTCAGAAATCTACGGATATAGCTATTGATGACGTATCCCACATCAATCTTCTTGCCCTTGATGATCCCACATAGCAAAACAGCCATGTCCTTGGTGACATCATTCTGATGCCGTGTTGGCATCAAATTCACACATAGGAAGCTATACCAAGCCTTCCCGTATCTGCTCAGCGCGGACTGTGGGAAGTGTAGCTTCTGATCGGTGCCCTGCTTCAGTTTCTATGTCGTGCCTGGCATGCACATATAGGCACAGATGGAATCCAATTCAGTGCCCCACTCCCGAGTGTAGATAGACTCCGGGTGATCCAAGGCAATGTTAGGCAAATGATATAGTTCATTGATGTGCTCCTTCGTATATGACACCTGGCATCCCCGCACGAAGACAGTATTGGACTGCGTAAACTTGGCGTTGGCATAGAATTCTGCACCACAGAGATAGGTGCCACCATCAGATCCTCACAAAAAATATTCCAGCCTGTTGGTCGTTTTACCGATCAATATATTCGTGCAAGTATACACGGTCAACAAATAATAAAGTGTAAGTACAGATATCGTTCCCATGGAAAAATAACAGATAAAAGGTCACCAAATCACTAATCCGTAATCATCTCAGTCTTATTTAAACGAACGGTAAAGAGTCTTTATTAAAAATTAATTAAACTAGACAAGGAATTAAACTTAAACTAATGAATCCTAGAGTAAAATAAAATCAGATAATGAAGGCATGAGATTCTAATTTTCCCTAATGATTCATCTAAGTCAATAAACTTCCAATTAGGTCAAATTAATCATCACAATTTGTTAGCCGAGAACACGAAAGTGAGAGAAGGCCATCTTTCGATGCACCTAATCCATATCACATGCAATCCATAGATGATAGACGCACATGAACACCCACACTATCTAAACCACTATATGTCTATGTGATTTACAAATAATTAGGGTTTAAGTTCAAGTCCTCTATTGACTACGAGCGGCGCTTTGGTATATGTCTATCCTAAGCACAAATCATATGTCCAACGCCATGTGAACGTACAATCGCCCGCTACTACGATTAGATCTAAACCCACACTTCGTCATTCAAGCCCATATGGATTATCACAATAATTGGTAGCTAATCAATTAAGCAATTAAAGCACAAATCACAATAGACAGTCATACAACAATCAATGAGACCAATCATGGAAGGAAATCAAATTAAACTACTCATTAGGTTCCATTAAAACCTCAAAATAGATTTAAGATATCATAATGAAGCCCATCTATCATCCACAAGTTGAATACACATCATGAGATTACAAAATAGAAAGCAAAGAGAGTTTAAAGATAAGAATGCAAATCTGAATCTCCAAGTATCCAATATTGAATCTTCAATAACATCCACTTGTTTCAACCATCAAGTCTAATAAAACCCTAGAAACTAACTACTTTAAACTAGAACTAATCTAATCTCTACTCCTAATCTAGACAAAATGTAAAGGAAAAAGAAGAGAGGAACTAGTCTAGGGCTTAAGGCTAAAATCTGATATATCCCTTGCCAAAAACGAGCCCCCTATATATCTTATTCTCCAGCCAAGTCCCGTGCAATTGAAAAGTCAAATCTGGCAAAGTCTTGGACTGGCGCGGCTGCGCGCCATTATGCCTTCTTCCTAGCGCGGCCGCTCGGCTGCTAAATCTGCACTTCTGCTTCTGCTTTGCTTCTGGTCTGTTGCACTCGGCTGCCCACTTCAATTTCCAGCCATCCTAAGCCTTAATTGCTACCTCTAGCGTCATGCCATCATTCCATAGCTTGGCTTCTTGCCTTGTAGCATCACCTTCATTGCTCCATCACCCATGTCATCCTTATGATATAAGCCAATTCTGTGCTTTGCCCCTTTTTGGCGCTCTTTTGCCCTTTAAAGCTCAATTTGCACTCGGAGAGTTCCTAAACCTGAAAATCACAAAACAAGGGAAAAACATATGAAAAACACAAGACTACTTGAGTTTAAGAAACAAAATGAGTTGGTTACTATCCAAATAAGTGGTCATAAAAACCACTAATCACAACCCCTCCCTCTGATCATTGATGCCATATGCCCATCCAATTTCCTGTCTGGCGTTAAGCTCCGCTCCAATATGAAGGTCCTGCCCACCAGATCATCATGAAAATACTACTGAGCCTCCAAACTCACAAATTTGCGGTCATCAAAAGCAATGCCACCTCCTCCTTGCTCAGAATCGCTGCCCGCCGATGAAGATTCTCTCCGACTACGCTTAGAAGCCATTAGAACTGAGAATGAAAGCTCAATTTTTGTTTTTTCACTCCCAAAAATATCGCCCTGCAGATTCTGTTCAATCCTCTTCAATCACACAAACACTGCCCAATACAAACACAAGTACACCCACAATCATTGTCCAATGCTATTGAAGCTTGATTTCTGGTAGAGGTTGTTAGGGCTTGTGTAAAATTTCATTTTAAGGGTTAATGGGGTTGGGGATTGTGGTGACTAAAATTAGGGCTGAATGGTCGGTTAAGGGAATATGGTGGATAGGGTTTTGTGAAGGATTTTGAAAGTGGATGTTAGTAATTATTGTGGGGAAGAAGATTGGAGATGATGGATAGTGTAGTTTATGGGCTTTAGGTTGAATTTACTTGGAGACAAAGGAGAGATAAGAGTTCAAATGTTGAAGAGAATGTAAGGGTTTGCTTAGTTCAGCCGAGTTTTAATAAAGTTCTGAAGCAATCTGCTCGAGGCGCGGCCGCGCGTCATCACAGGCCATTTACGGCGCGGTCTTGCTCTCCCCTGAAATCTGATTCTGCGGCTTTTTCCTAGCTGCTGACCATAGACTTTCGTCGATTGATTTTGAAATTTGATCACGGACTTTGATGCCAAGTGGATTTACGTGAGACATGCACACAACATTTATTAATCTACTAAAACTACCAAGAATTATTATTGACTATTAAAAATATGAAGAACTAAACATAGAAAGGGAAAATGAGAGAACATATAAGAATTAAACAAGGAGGGAGAGAGAGATTGGATGGGGTGCCTCCCATCGAGCGCTCGGTTTATAGTCCGTTAGCTAGACTTTTTCTTGCCATCGCTATCCGATTCCTCTACTATAAGCGAGGAACCCTCCATCCATTAGGACCAATGTATGCTTTGAGATGTTCCCATTGGTGATAACTTTGAAATTTAAGTCACCTAGCATGCTTCTTGTAGATAAGTTTCCAATTTCGAATGTCGAATAGTTAGGTGCTTCTGCCGTTGTGTTCATGAACAGATTGGGGCATTGGGGCATGAAAAACACAATGGGCTCTTCTTCAATTGTCTCTTCCTCGGCCCACCATGGCTTCAAGAATGTAATATCTCTCATATCATAAAGATCTTTGCCTTCGATGTGACTACCAAGGGGGCATGGGTGTGCAAAACTGACTGGATTTTTCAACTTTGGCGGAGAAGGCACTTGGGGTATTATCTAGGTCGAATCATATTCCTCATTTTCCATATCCCCATTTGTTTTCTCGATTTCCACTTCTTGCAGTTCATCCAGTTGCATATACAACTCGGGCTCTGCATCAAGTTCAACATCCATGTTATAACACCAATTATTTTGATGACAGTTGCGCACGGCTTCAAACATTTGATATAATTGATTCTGAAAATTTTGAATTAACGTCCCTTGCTCAATCAATTTCTCCTTAATTGCCGCCATGAACATTTGATCCATCTGATCCTGAAGATTTTGAATTGACATTGCTTGACTCATCATCATTTCTTTCATTAATGTTATGAACCGCAATTCCTCCAATCTTGAATTTTCTGTTTCAGCCTCAGAATCCATGTATTGAGGATCATTGGTTGGAGTCTGATATGTGAATTCTGATGTGTATGCTGGACTTGGATTACAGTATTCGTCTTGATACACATATCTCCATGAAGAATCTGGGTGATACCCCCAATATTGATGATAATTGGGATAATCATCGTGGTTGAGGTAATCACCCCCATACTGTACTTGTCCCAAAATGATGGTACACTGATGACTCAGATGGTTGCCAGCACAATAGTCACAAGTAACTGCTGTCTTTCGAGTACGTTGGGTTGTAACAACATCCAACTTCCTCGAGAGTGTCTCAAGATGTGCTGATAATGTAGAAATTATGTTGAGTCTATCAATCCCTGTTTCCCTCGGTTGAGTCATCCTCAAGTATGGCCATTGATAAGAAAAGTCATCCATGGCACCTGAAAAGAGAGAAATATAGGAAAAGAATTAAAAACTAAAATAAAATAAAATGTTTAAATTAAGACTAATTTGATTGAAGCTAATGTTGGCAAAAAAAATTATTAAACTAATTCCCCGGCAACGGCGCCAAAAACTTGTTGGTCGTTTTTCCGATCAATATATGCGTGCAAGTATACACGATCAACAAATAATAAAGAGTAAGTAGAGTATCGTCCCACAGAGAATTAACTAATAAAATTCACCAAGCACTAGCCCATAACCATTTCAATCTTATTTAAGCGAATAATTTGATATTATGAATAAAACTATGCAATTAAGCTAATACTAAATAACCCTAGAATAAAATTAGATAATAAAGATATGAGATTACAATTTCCCCTATTGTTTCATCTAAATCAATACACTTCCTGTTAAGCCAAATTAATTATCAAGGATTGCTAGTCGAGAACACGAAAGTGAGACAAGGCCATCTCTCAATGTACCAAATCCATATCACATATAATCCACAAATAATAGAATAAACATGAACACCCAAATTATATAAAACACTATATTTCTATGTGATTTATCAATAATAAGGGTTTACGCACAAGTTCTCAAATGACTACAAGCGGTGCTTCGGTATATGTTTATCCGAAGCACAAATCATACATTCCAACGCCGTGTAGAACATACAAACACAAGCTATTCCGATCAGATCTAAATCCATACTTCGTTTCTCAAGTTCATATGGATTATCACAGTATTTGATGGCCAATCAAGTAAGCAATTAAGTATGAATCATAATAGACAATCCAATAACAATCCATAAGACTAACAAAGAAGTATATCAAAATAAACTACTCAATAGATTCCATTGTAATCCCAAAATAGAGTCTAACTCATAACTGAATCAAATTCATCATCCACAATTCGAATAAACATTAGAAGAATATAAATATGAATCAAAGAGAAAAATATGAATAGAAAGTGCAAATCTGATCTCTCTTGCTCCAAGTTTGAATCTTCAATGCTATCCAATTGCTTCAATCTTCAGGTCTAATTTACCCTAGAATCAATCTACTTCTAATTTAATATAATGAAAAATAAAGAAAAGAGAAGAACAATAGTAAGCTAGTGCTCCCAGCTGGATGATATGTCTCTGAATAATGACTATAAGCCCTAATATATGCCCACAATGTTGAGTGCCTCTTTTCCCAAGCAAAGCTCCACTTAAGTGAAAAGTCAAAATCTGGTCAAATTCGATCCGCCCGGCCGCACTCATTTTTACCTTGAACCAGGCGCGGTCGCGCTGCTTGCTGGATAATTGTGTTTCAAGCCTGGGCGCTCTGCTTTTGGCCTTGATTGAGGCGCGATCGCGCCCTGCTGGGATTCTGCAAGCTGTTGCTGTTCTGGTCTCTTGCTGCTGGTGCTACCTTCTATGCCATCTTCCCAATACTTTCATCCATATTCCTTTTAGCCTTTTTTATATCCATATCAGCTTTATATAACACCAAGAGAGTATCCAATATGAAACCTACAAAAGTAAACCAAAATGCATGAAAAGCTAATATAACACATGAGTTTAAGCAACAAATGAAGTTAGTTAATATCTAAATAAGTGGTTATAAACCACTTATCAAGTGCGGAA
Source organism: Panax stipuleanatus (assembly GCA_020205555.1). Taxonomy (NCBI): domain Eukaryota; kingdom Viridiplantae; phylum Streptophyta; class Magnoliopsida; order Apiales; family Araliaceae; genus Panax; species Panax stipuleanatus. The sequence continues at coordinate 90,633,321 of CM035123.1, forward strand.
GGCTGAGTACGCTTCACAGATTCCCACCAGTAATCTGCCTCTCCATGGAACATAAAGGTGGCGAATGGAACCTTTTGTTCCTCTGTGCATCCCAAGACATCAAATATCTTGGTGATTTGCTTAATCCAAGTTTCTGCCTTGATTGGATCTGGCTTTTTCAAAAACTCTGGTGGTCCCAACTCTTTGAATTGCTTGGCAGTGACAAGCTGCGAATTACCATTATTTCCACCTGTATTTTGAACACGAGTCTCCCTCGTCTGGTTTTGCATGAACTGCAAAAAGCTTCTAAACATCCCATCGTTCATAGTTTGATCGGTGGTGTTGTTTACAGGAGGATTATTGCCTTCCTGTTGTACAATATCCTGGTTGGTGATTAGCGGTTCCTCAATGGTCTCAAATGCTCTATTGCTTAGATTTTCAGCTGTCATTCTCAAATACTGCCACAAAACAAGGGTTAATTAAAGAAATTGACATATCACAAATTATCCCTATATTCCGACCGACCAATTAAATAATAAATAAGCTTAGGTAGGACGCACTAGCGAAGGTTTTACTCGTCTCTCCCCTCCTAGTTCTATTCTTAGATCTCCGCCAGAGATCATATCCCTAAGCTCTGATACCAACTTTGACGCCCCCAAAATAGGTTCAATACACAACCCATTCTGAGTCGCCAAATATATGGTACAGAATCCAAATACAAATCTTTTATATCAAACGGTCGTGAAAAATACGACCACACAAACTGTGAGCTTCAATACAGATCGTATATAATACGAAATATAAACACTCAAATTCAGTTCTCATTAATTACAATTATTATCACACTATTTTACAAAATAGTGAGGATTACTACAGCTCTAACCCAGACCATCACTCCATCCCCCGACTAGTCCCTGCGATATTCTCATTTCTTGAAGAAAACAATGAAAAAAAAGGGTGAGCTCAACTAGCCCAGTAAAGAATATTATTACTAAGATAATAAAGAATAAATTATCGTTAGCCTTCAATAAATCAGATAAAATATTATGAACAATAAGTTTTAGATCAACAATTGTAGTGGAAATCATAATCCCTTAGAAGAGTTAAGTAAAAAAATGATATCTACTATCTTCTATGATTTAAAAGTCCATCATCAATATTTTATCCCTGAAACATCAATCAATAAATATTTCAAATCAATAATTCATCTTTGTACTACGGGCCAAAGATATTCATTTGTATCACCAATGGTCATGATCATGCCAAACACTTGTCCATCTTTGTACTACGGGCCAAAGATATTCATAAATCAACTGTTCATCTTTGCACTACTGGCCAAAGATAACTTTCACCATAATTTAAGACTGAGGATGATGAAAAATGATATATTGAAAGAATCAAGTGAGATAAAGGATAAATATTAGAGACTTATAATTTAATTTATCCAGAGTTCAAGAATATCCAAATTATCAACGTGAAGATCAAAACATGGATCTAATTTCGAGAATAAGATTCATAAATCAAAGATAATTTGGACAAAAAAGAAACCAATTTTGTCGTGAATAGTATTATGTGAATAGTAACTTGTGAATAGTAATCCCGTGAATGGTACTCAAATGAATAGTACCCGAATGAAAAGATTAAAATTTCAATAAGAAATTCAGAACAACCTTCCAGTGAAATAATATTAGATGAAGCGGAAACCTTAAGCGATTTCTAATCATTTCAGGAATTATAGAAGCAATATTTAGGAATCTGAAATGAAATAATATACAAAACTGCAAATGAATTTTCACCATGCATGCGGTAGTACGCGTAGACAGGTTATTCCCATAGAATATTAAAGAATGAATACGAAGGGTTATTCACCATGCATGCGGTAGTCCGCGTAGACAGGTTATTTCCACAATTTAATAAAGAATGAATACGAAGGGTTATTCACCATGCATGCTGTAGTCCGCGTAGATAGGTTATTTCCATAGCTTAATAAGGACTAGAATGACAACCCTTACGAGTATTGAAAGAAAATAACACCATTTACCTTAGTAGAAGATTGAATATTGAAGTAGGATAGTAGCAGAATACTCTTCTTCTTTCTCTCTTATTTTCTCTCTGTATAGCTTCGTGAATTGGTGAGAAATAATGAAGAAATGAGCTTGTATTTATATGAGAATTGACTAAATAGTAACTGATTCACAGAAGGTCCAGATTGATTTAGTATAAAAACTTTAATCCGACGGATCCATATTGATTTACTATTACAGCTTCAACCTGACGAACCATATTGATTTACTATTACAGCTTCAACCGACGAACCATATTGATTTACTATTAAAGCATCAACTCACGGTCCATATAATTAACACGTCTCCCCGCGGAATAATAAGTCAAACTCACAACAAATGCCTCATGATAAACCCCTCTTATCATATCAAAAATTGGATAAATATTTATCACAATTCACTTATCAACATATTTTTATTCATCATTTATAATTCATAATATTGACAACCAGATCATTCCCAGGAAAGAGGGGGCTTTTCCGATAAAGATTTCTCCTTATTGGTGCGCAATTAAATAACCTAATCCCTTTCCTCGATAAAACTTTCTAGATATTGTCAATAATGTGAATAATAAGATGAATAACTGTGTAGTGTCAATTATTGATTTAATAATATAAAAATATTATGCAGATGATACTGTGACAATAATTGAATCAAACTGAGTGACTTCTTACGTAAGCATCAATAATCAAAGACACTGTGCAATACCGTGTGCTACTGTGCAACAACGCGTATTACTGTACTTTTATCACCTGGGTATTTCAACAGTTTAACGGTAAAAGTCTTGCCGTTATTTTTATAAAAAGGTTATTTCTATCGCTCTCTATATCCAACAGTTATTCCGCTGTGGGGTCCACCAATGATTGTGCCGTCGTACAAATATTATCCGACAAAAAGAATATTCTCCGACCAAGCGAATATTCCGCGTCACAACGAATATTTTATGACCACTTGCTTACTTTGCAAAATTTGCACAAATCACCCATAACTATCACATTATATCAAATCAACACCTTACTATTTAAAAATAATATATAAAGAAATTAAATCTTTATTCATAAAAGTTGGGGTCTTACATTGTTAGTAATTTAGTTTAGTTTAAAATTAATATTTTCATATTCTCAATTTCGTTTGTTTAAATAAGATTGAATTGATATAAAGTTAGCACTTAGATAAAATTATTAGCATATTCCTCATGGGATTGTATTCTACTTCTATATTACTTGTTGATCGTGTATACTTGTACGTAATTGTCAATATTATATTCAGACATGTTTTTGGCACCGTTGCCGAGGAATATTACTAATAATTTTTTCAATATTAAGTGCAATCAATTTGATTTTAAGTTAAACGTTATTTTCTGTTTTAATATTTTTTTCTCAGGTACATCATGGCTAACTATGACTATTAGTGGCCTTATACGAGAATAACTTATCCAAAGTAGGCAAGGATTTATGGATTTGATGTATTTTCTGCATTGACGACATATTGAGACACTTACGGAGAAAATTAATGCTTTAGGGGCACAACCTATTCGGAGTGTGTCGGTTATTCGTGACTATTGTGAGGGAAACCATCCGAGTCATCAACGCGCCATCAGTTTCGAGACGGTACAATATGGTGGCAACTTCGACGACTAATCCAATAATTAGCATCATGATCGGAGTGATCACCCGAACTTTTTATGGAGTGGTGATAATCAAGCCCCTCCACAAGAAGAAAAGAAGTCAAACTTAGAGGAACTTCTTTCCAAGTACATAGCTTTGAATGAGGCGCGAATGAATAGTCAAGAGGTGGCGATTTGGATGCTTGAGAACCAATTGGGTCAGCTCATCAACGCCTTCAACAATCGCCCTCTAGAGGACATTGCCAAGTGACATGGTTTCAGAGACTGATGGAGTACCCGAGTAAATATTCATGGATGCTGAAAAGGAGGAGACGAGTGGGGAGCAGGAAAAGGAAGCCAACGAAGATCTAGCCTTAATTTCCAATGCTAATGTGCCTTTTCCACCAAAACTCAAGGAACCGGGTAGCTTTACAATCCCGTGCACATTTTGTAGTCATCTCGTTAATAGAGCTCTCATGGGAGCCAACATAAATTTGAAGCTATAGTGGAATGGAAGAGGCGAACATGTAAATCACCAGCTAGCTTTGAAGGAGCCTACGAATGTTAAATTGTACATGGCGGACATGTTACTCAATTTTCGAATAGGAATTGGATAAAAGATGGTGAAGTCGGGCAGACAACTATAAATCAAGCGCTTCTTGGGAGGCAACCCAAGTTTAATTTGTATTTTAGTAGATTGCATGCTAACTAGGTTTAGTTTTATTTATGTTTTGTTTTATTGCATTTTAATTAGTTTTGTCAGTTGTTTTCAGGAATCAAATAGTGAACAAAATGGAATACAATCCAGACTCAGTAGACAACGAGGACACAGAAGTGACCAATCAGCGGGTTCTCAGGGAAGTCTTATGCCTTAATTTTTTTATATTTTAGTCATTGAGGACAATGTCTAGTTTAAGTTTGGGGGTGTGTTTTAATTTATTTTGTTTTATTTGGTACTAGAGCATATTTTGTGTGACGCTCACAGAATAGGTCCAGTCAACCCAACCCATTCTGAGTCGCCAAATACATGGTACAGAATTCAAATACAAACTTGTATATCACACGGTCGTGCAAAATACGACCACACAACTGTGAGTGTCAATACAAATATGTAGAAAATATTAACATTCAAACTAAGTCCTCATTACAATTATTCTCACACTATTTATTAGAAATAGTGATGACTACTACTGCTCTAACTCGGACCATCACTCTGTCCCCTGACTAGTTCCTGCGACATTCTCATTTCCTGAAGAGGACAATAGATGAAAAGGGTGAGCTCAACTAGCCCACTAAAGAATATTATGACTAAGATAATGGAAAATAAATTATCGTTAGTCTTCAATAATTTAGATAAAATATTATGGACAACAAGTTTTAGATCAATATTCGCAGCGGAAATAACAATTCATTAGAAGAGTTAAGTAGAGAATGAAGTCTACTATCTTCTATGATTTAAAAGTTCCATCATCAATATTTTATCCCTATAACATCAATCAATATACATCTCGAATCAAATATTCATCTTTGCACTACGGGCCAAAGATATTCATTTGTATCACCAGTTGGTTATGTTCATCTCAACACCTGTCATCTTTGCACTACGGCCAAAAATATTCACCAGGTAATCATTCATTTTTGCTCTACAGGCCAAAGATATTCAGTTATATCACCTTTTAGGACTGAAGATGATGAAAAATATTTTAAAGAACGAATCCATTGAGATAAATGACAAAGATTAAGGATTCGTATTTTAGTTTATCCAATTCAAAAATACTTCGTAATAATCAATTTTGGAGCAAAATTCAAGAATAAAGCTCAAAACTTAAATCCAATCAAAGATAGGAACCTTAACAAGCAACTTGGACAAATAGAAGAAAATTTAATTTTTTTCGTGAATAGTGCCGTATACGTGAATAGTATTTTCGACGAAAAAAGTAAGAATTTCATAATAAAATTCATGTCAATATTTTGGTATAATGATATTAAAAAGAATAACATCATATACGAAAGAAAATAACATCCCTTACCTCAAAAGAATAGTACTTCTGACTGGAATATCGAATATAAGGCTGAAGAAAACTTGCACTGAATAGTAACACTCAAAGTATCTAAATACTCACAAAAATACGCTCGATATTATAGAGAGAGAAAACTTCTGATTCTGGTGTGATTTTCAATTCTAACTAAGCACCCTATTTATAGGAAAATACTAGGATGTCAAAGTAGACTTTTGCACCGGCAGCTTTCACCCAGCACACCTCGTGAGAAAAAAAATCAGCATTTTCCTAGCAATGACAAAAGTGGGGCCCACCATTTTATTTAAAAAATATTTATTTTTTAAAACTTCAATAATTCATAATAAATAGCCATTTTGTCAGAAAAATATAAATTCTATGTCTTTTTCATAGAAAAATTAATTCTCTACAACTTTGTAGAATGAAGTTTTTCCAAATTCCAAACATAAATTATTCGAAATCCATAAACGGATAATTTTTCACACCAAAATACTGATAAAAAACACATCAGCACTAATTCCTTCTTTTATATCCACAAAATAAATATTTTCTTATCATATAAATTAATAATTAATTATTCATAAATAATATTACAGAACTACAATATTGTTAACCAGGTCGTTCCCAGAAAAGAGGGGGCCTTCCGATAAGGATTTCTCCTTACTGGCGCGCAATTAGATAATCCCTCCTAGACAGAACTTCCTTAGACATTGTCAATAATGCTATCTAATAATATTATTCAAATAATATGAATTATTGAGTTGATAATGTGAAATACTGTGCAGTGACAATTATTGAATCAATAATACAAAATATCAACGGTAGCAATTATTGAATCAATCATATAAATAGCAACGTAGCAATTATTGATATAAAATATCAACGTAGCAATTATTGATATAAAATATCAACGTAGCAATTATTGAACCAATAAAATATCATGCAATTATTGAATCAATAAAATATTGAACAGTAATTACTGTAACAATTATTGAGTAAGTGACTTCTTACGTAAGAATCAATAATTCAAAATACTGTACAATACCGTGTGCTACTGTGCACAATGCGTATTACTGTATTTTTATCACCGGGTATTTCAACAGTTTAACCGTAACAGTTTTACCGTTATTTATAAAAAGGTTATTTCTGTCGCTTTCTATATCCGACAGTTATTCCGTTGTGGGATCCACAAATAGCTGCGCCATCGTACGAATATTCTCCGACAACAAGAATATTTCACGACCAAATGAATATTCCCCGACAACAATGAATATTTTATAACCACTTGCTCATTTTGAAATATTTGCATATTTTACCCATAACTTTTCATATTTATCAAATCAACACCTTACTATTTTGAAATAATATATAAAGAAAATTAAATCTTTATTCATAAAAGTTGGGGTCTTACATTTTGTTATTAGGATTGCATGTTAGATAGTATGTTTTAGGAGCTGTTTAATAAAAACTGAATGAATCTGAATCTGAATCTGAATGAGCTGAATCTAAATCTGAATAAAAAAAGTTGATTGATAATCGATACGTCTGAAATATCTGAATAACAGTCTTTTACTATTTTATCCCTCTAAACTATGCTGAACAAGTATATAATTTTGTCCAGACGTATTTAAAAAACTTAAATACAAATATTCATTGTACAACAAATAAAAATAAATAATTAAAACAAATTATCAAACAATAAAACAAGATGCTTTAGCCCATTACACAATAAAACAAAGTTAAAACTTTAATAGAAGCATCAAAAGAATATCACTCAGAAACAACAAATAATTAGCAAAAAAGAAGAAGAAGAAACAGCAAATACCCTCGAGTGCAGAACAAGTTCATATATTTCAAAGTTTGTAGCCATTATATACAACCAATAAAGCAACCAAAATGAGCAAATTAGCCACTCAATTTGAAGTACACATAAAATCCAAAACTGCAATTATAAATCTGCACTAATGTACAAATATATACCTTCAGATCAATTACAGGAATAATGTACAGGAATATATACCTTTAGATCGGTAATTATTTTATCATTGGAATAGTATTTGTACATGAATAATCGATCTGATTGTGTCGCAAATCTTCACCAAATTTTGAATGTTTCGATCTGAAAAACAAAATTTAGAAAGGCAAAAGAACAGAAATACATCTTCAAGTAAATAATAGAGAAGAGATAGAGATGGAAATACGGAGCAACGAGGATTTTTGGGTAAAACATAATTATTCAGCCTAATTAGGCGAATTTTTTTAAAAGAATAGCTCAGATGTATTCAGCCCAATTCAAATTTCAAAACTTGTAACCAAATCGTCTGAATTGCTCAGTCGCTCATATTCACAAAAACAGGCCCTTGGTATAGTTAAGCAATGGGAAGGTTGTATTTGAATATTGGCCGATGATAAATGAAAAAAAATAACTTTTGTAGTTGAATATCATATTCAACTCTTATTCTTCCCAGATCTAATCTATATTTCTCCTTAACCTCCATCATCAACAATGGAAGCAACGAAAATCCTGTCAATTAGAAACGTAATTAGCTGTATAAAGAAGGAAGAAACGCAGCAGCGCAACGCCGCGATACTGCCACACTCCCACCAACTAGTTAGCTACTGTCAGATCACCATGGTCGAACCCCCAATATTAGGTAAACCCTTACACTAGCAGAAACCCTCCCCAAATCATGGAAAGCTTCAATTAAACAATAAAAACTATAAATGTTTTTTTCTTTCTTCAAATCTATCAGTGTTCGTCACAATCTATACTTTTGGTGGTGGTGTTTGTTCGAATTTGTAGTTAGATGTAAGGTGTATTTAATGAAGACTTTTAAAGACTTTAAAAGTTTAAGTTGTATTCAATCAAGACATTTAAAAAGTTTATAAAAATTTACTGGTATTCAATTATAATTTTTGTAATGTCTTTAAAAGGTGGTATTGAATCGAGACTTTTATAAAGTCTATAAAAGTATTTTGTATTCAAAATGTCATAGATTTTTATCAAATAGTAGAGTTTGACATATTTCAGAAGAAGAGGTATAAATATCAATTCATATCCAAAGTCTGACCTCATCTCTAAAGACTTCCAAAGACTTTCAACTATTTGAGAAAATGGAGAAGATGAACAGACCTTAGAACCTTTCACATACATAAGACGCATGTTTGTATCAGAGAAGAAGAGACACCTGATTCTTTCTCAACCTTCATGTCCGGTGTTTGATTGTTTAGGAAAAGAATCAGGTAATCAAACCATAATGTGTGAATTATTTTTACATTTATTATTTTTTTAATTCATATGTATGATTAGATGTATCAGTTATTTTTATGATGTGAATAGATAGGTTTTTGATCTTTCATGTTTCGGTCTTACTGTGTGCACCTATTAGGATTTGCATCACAAGACTGCACTTATAAATCCAATAAAACCACAACCAAATGATCTCGACAAAATTGGGAACATGAATTTTACTAAGCAGAAGGTTATTAATAAAGGTCTCCTTTTACTTTGACAATTTAAAAGCCTTACAAGATATTCCCACTATATTTTATCTTCTGGCTTGTCTTGTAGAATTTAACAACACACGAAAGGGATAAATTAGCAAACCATGTTATTCAACTGTAGGGCTTAAAAAGTGACATTTACTCGAGACAAAAATAGAAGGCAATATTATTCAATATCTTTTACCCGAGACAGGGTGCCCTTGAAATTATAGATAAAAAGGTTGTACACAAGAACATATAGAATTGCTTGCATATACAAGAAACTCACAAAAAGTATAGCGCACATACTAAAAAACACGTTTTTATTAATAAAAACGCATAGTTAGTAGTAAGAAACAAAAGGGAGAAGGGTGTGGAGAAGAAAAAAAATCAGAAATTACATGCTCCAAAATAGGTTTATATATTTATTAGACAAGTGTCTCTCTATATATATTTATTTGTAAACTATACTATAAAGTGCTCGAAAATAGGTTTATAATATGCAGTCCTTGTTTATCATACTGAACCAAGTTCAATATGATTAAAACTGAAGGAGTTTGAGCCTTCTACGCCATCAAGAAAATGGCGACTGTGTATATATATTCATTTGTAGACTATACTCCCTCTGCCCAAAAAATTATTCAGTTAGATTCATAATTTAAACTTTTCTGCATTAACATGTCACATTATTCATGTCTCATTGTTGAGGATAATCTCTTAACAGCCCACACATATTGAGCAATTATATAGTTTTGGGCTACCACATAAGCATGTTCATATATATATATATATATATATATATATATATATATATATATATATATATATATATATATTTATATATAATTGTATGAAATGTTTGCATAGAAAAGTGAACTTGTTTGTTAGTTGATGATCAATTGTGATTGTGACTAGATAGATATGTATATATGACATAGTAATTACAAATGGGAGATTCTCAACAAGGAAATAACAAAGCAAATGGGAAAAGTGCTGGGAATTATAATATGTGGACATTAGAAGAGAGCAATGAGTTGCTACAACTCATGGTTGATGCTGCATTTCGTGGATGGCATGATAGTAATGGAATGCTAAGTAAGCAAACAGTTGAGAAAAAGATACTTCCTACTCTTAATAAAATGTTTGGTTGCCAAAGAACATATTCACAGTACCTAAGTCGAATGAAATGGTTCAAGAATCGTTATGGCAATTTTGTGGAGCTTTTTCGTAATAGCTCTGGGTTTGGGTGGGATCCAGTCGATAAAAAGTTCACTGCTAGGGATGAAGTGTGGGATGATTACTTCACGGTGAGCTTCTAGTATTTTTTAAAATAATTATCATTGCCAACTCTATTTTATATGTTTATACTATTTGCACTATGATTAATGGAGTTCTTTTTTTGTTGGTAGTCCCACCCGAATCATAGATACTTAAAGAACGATACTTTTGCTGACTATGAAGATTTGAAAATTGAAATTGGGAATGGAACTGCTATTGGAAAAAACTCAATTGCACTTGGTGATTAAACTGATGCAAGAACATTTGAAGTGTAAGAAAATAGAAATTTTGGGATAGAATATTTGAATTATGATTACAGTAATGATGTGTTTGTACCAAATGAGGTTGGAGCAACATTCCAAGATCCACCACTCTGGCAATCTACTTCACCTACGCAACCTACTCCACCCTTGCCATTTCAAGGAACAAATACGGAGGCTTCCTTGGCCAGCAATGCTCGGAAAAAACGAAACATAATTGAGTTTGAAGGGAATAATAGCTCCATTGAGACCCCTACTCGAGTTAATGTTTTAGAAAAAGTTTATGCTAGCATTGACTCAATTGCTACTGATTTTCAGGGAATCTGTAGCCTACTGGAGAAAAAAGAACGAGATAGTAGTTGCTGGGATGCTATCAAGGAGATACCAAATTTGGACAACCAAGCTCATTACAAGGCGGTTGAATTATTTAATACTAAATCGAAGAAAGATATGTTCTTGAAAATGTCACCAGAAGAGCGCTCAGATTGGATAACATACAAATTGTAAGAATGATTGCAGTTATTGAGATGATGGTTTGAGTTGAGAAATATGCTCTAGTTGGTTTTTGCATTCAGTGAAGGTATATTAACATTCTGAACTTTGATTTTGATGTATGTTTGTTGGGTATTTTTTAATTACGCACAACACGCAAGTATACGTGGTCAACAAGTAATAAAGTGAAAGTAAAGTATCGTTTCCGCGAGGAATTATTTAATAAGAATCACCAAGTACTAACCCGTAACCAACTCAATCTTATTCAAACGAATGAATTATATATATATATATATATATATATATATAATTAAACTACTATTATTCACCACTAGTTAAATTAAGACTATGAAGATTTAAGATCACAACTTCACTTATTGCTTCATCTAAATTAACATACTTCTCATCAATTATTCTCTATCCTGAATAGTTAATCAAGAACACTAAAGCAGATAAAATCACCTCTCGATGCATAATACCCATACTCACTTAAATTCACAGATGATAGAATTAAGCAAGATACCCTAAATAACTAATCCACTATATTTCTATGTGAATTACAATTAAAAAGGATTTAAAACACAAGTTCTCTATAAGATTACATATGACGTAAAAGCATATCTCTATCCTAAACACGAATCATAATTTTCATCTATGCAGAAATCACAAACACATGCTATCATGATCAGATCTAAATCTATACTCCTCTTCCGATTTCATATAGACTATCACGGTAATTAATGGCCAATCAATTAAACAATTAAGTCCAAATCACAATAGACAATCACAACGATAGAACATAATAATTGATAGCGAAGCATATTAAAATAAACTACACAGTAAGATCCATTGTAACCTTAAACAAAGAATTAGTTCATTAAATTAAAACTAAGAATTCACAATTGAATACACATTAAAAGATAAGAATAAGATTAAGGAAAAGAATTGAATCTGTTGTCGGCAAATTCGTTCTCCTTTTTGCTCTTGATCTAGATCTCCAATGACCTTCAAGTGCTTTAACCTTCAAATCTCCTTTCAACTAAGGTTTATTATTGTATTTAAAAACTAAACTAAACTAAACTAATAATAAAACTAATAACTATTATATATATATACAAGTATCCTGCCGCCTACTATATATATTATCTACTATATTAATAAAACTAAGCTAATAATGATTAATATCTCCTAAGCTATACTAATATATATATATATATATATATATAAAAGTTAATCCGTGTATTAGGTGAAGTCACCCCACTATATCCCCATTACAGCCCACTTTAATTGCTTCAGCTCAAGTCTTCTTATAATACATACTCGTGGCCCACCTTATGAAGTGCAGCCTTCTCCCACGTGAGTCACCATATTTTGCAGCCCAACACTTGCATGCTTTACGTCCATATTATCAATAATCGTGGCCCACTTGTTTAGCTCTACTTGCTAGCCCATCTGTGTGGGAAAAGGAAAGTAGCCGGCCCACTTATATCATCCATGTCCGAGTTGAAATAGTAGAAGAGGCTTCAGCATGCTTTAATTTCTTGTGAATTAGGACACACTCCCGCCTCCTTCTGTTAACAGGTTACGTGTACCCCTATATATCATATATCCAGCAGCCTTAACTTCTTGTTGCAATGCCAGCTGTGTGCAATTGAGTCATGGTCCACTAGCATTGCATCCGTGTCCAACTAGGACAAGAATACCAGCTGTTCGCCAAGTTAAGTTCCTTTAACAGCCTTACACCAACCGCCTTTCATCATGCCTGCTTGTTGTATTGCACGAAACCGTCTCGAAGTAGGAAAGGATTTTGAGCTGCTGCCGCCTCCCCGCCCCAGCGGGGATCCTCCAGCCACACGCCCCGCCCCAGCGGGTTCCTTCACTGTCCAGCCAAATTTTGCACTTGCTGATTTCTTTTCTCCCATTCTTGAGCTGCTTCAATTTGATATGCTTGTGCGTGGCCCACATGGCCCTTGTTTGCATGATGATTTGCATGGATTTTAGTTGCCACATGCTTGCATATTTGCATGTAATCCGCCGAATTGAATTGAATTGTTAGTGGCCCATATTATTTGAGAATAAATTGAATTAATTATCCTTTTAAACTCCTTTTGAATCCATTCCAATTCCTGTACATAAAAGTATACACCCGAGGTAAAATGATAGGAAAATTATTTTAAAACAACGAGAATCAAGCTATAACGAATACCGATTACTAGGTATTAAACCCACTCATCAATGTTCTAATTGGAATTTGGTTTGGATATGTGTTGTTTGGTTTTTGTAATTGGTGCAGACATGTTTAACATTATGGGATTTAGTTGAAATATGTGGTTGGTTTTATTAATTGGTTTTTATTAATTGGTGTTACATTTTCATGGCTCCTACCAATTTTTATGTAGCTATTTCATGTTGCCTTCTACAGCTAAATTCATGTTATATCAATTAGGATATTACTTTAATTTTGTACCAAATGAATGATATATTAGACAATGTAATTTACTTTTAATTTTTTACAAGATCAAATATAATGTCTCACGCAAATATACAAGGAGGTAATGGAGTACATGGAGAGGATGTACTACAAGGAGAAGAAATAGATGAGCAAGAGATAGAGGATGCCATGGAAGAAGACATGGATGAAGAATTTTATAAAGCGATTAGGTACTTATTGATGGCAATTGAAACTGTGATGCATGTCTTAAACGAGCTTATGGTTATACTACGTGATGAATATATTGGACGTCCATTAACGCGGCGACCAATTACATTGAATGGGTGTAATTACATACATAATGTATTGGATGAGAAACCTGAAAACTTTCGACAAGTCTATAGAATGTATCCAGATGTGTTTCGCAAACTATGCAATATTATTAGGGAGAAACACTTTTACAGGATACAAGATTTATTGTATTGAAGAAATGGTTGCAACTTTTCTACTCTTTGTCAGGTAAAATTCTCGATATTGTTTAACTCGTGAGACTTTTGGTCGATCCCATTTTGCTACTAGTAGAAATTTTAACAAAGTCTTGAAGGCTTTGAACACACTAACACCTTAAATGATGGCTAAACCTGGATCCACAATACCTTCTAAAATAAAAGAAAGCACAATATTTTTTCCTTCCTTTAAGGCAAGTAATGAAAATTTCATTATTATCACTGTTTTTGTTGTTGTTATGTATCACCATTATATTGAATACAAATGTCTATTAATTCATTTAAGGATTGTATTGGAGCTATTGATGGTATATACATTCCAACAATGGTAAAAGGACGTGATGTAAGCAGTTATTGTAATCGTCATGGAAAAATATCACAGAATGTATTAGCAACTTGTAATTTTGATTTGGAATTCATATATGTGCTTAGTCGGTGGGAGGGTTCAGCTCATGGTTCAAAAGTGCTAAGCGACGCTTTAACAAGGAGGAACGAACTTAAAGTGCCACAAGGTATGTACTTATCTTGTTTTTCATTTTTATTTGTTTGATATTAGATCCTACATTCCATAATGAATTTTTAAATGGCATATAATTAGGTAAAAAAATTTGGTGGATTGTGGATTCCCAAATCGGCGCCAATTTTTAGCTCCTTTTCAAGGTGTTCGATATCATCTTCAAGATTTTGTTGGCCAGGGTCGTTACCCAGAAAATGCAGTTGAGTTGTTCAATCTTCGTCATACTTCCTTAAGGAACGTAATTGAGAGGATATTTGGTATATTTAAATCGAGATTCACAATTTTCAAGTTTGCACCTCCATTTCCTTATAAAACTCAAGCAGAGCTTGTACTAGCTTGTGTAGGAATCCACAATTTTCTTTGTAAGGAGTGTCGTTCAGATGAATTTCCTATTGAACTAGATAATGAGTCTTCACCATCTTCATCGTTACCAGTCAATCAAGAATATAATTTGGAACAAGTTTTTGAAACTCAAGAGCAACAACAAGAGAATGCAAATGAATGGAGGATTGGTATAGCTTCTCATATGTGGAGAGATGTCGAGCATAATAATAACAATGACATGAAGGATTTCAACATATATAAAATCTCATACCACAATAATTCAATGAAATAATGAGATTTCCTCTTGTTCATGAAAAAAGAGGGAGAGTTGTACACATGGGCTAATTAACCAATATAAGCTACAAGATATATATATTAGAAGTATTCAAAAGTCTACCAAAATCTTGATAAAAAGTACTATAAAAGCCTATCAATTATTTTATGGAGGTTTTAAAAGTTATTAAAATCTACAAACTCTACAAAAGTCTGTCACTTATAAAAAGTTTTAAAAGTCTTAACTAGATACACCCTCCGTAGTGTTTTGAGGTGGTGGTGGGTGACTATAAGATTTTGTAGTGGTGCATGCTATAGAGAAATATCAAATCTGGAGTTTTTATAGTAGTGGAGTATGGGTGAAATGGTGGCGGCAATGGTGGTGTTGATGAATATGGTGGTTGGCGAGGCGGTGTAAGTACTGCTAGTGGATGGACTAGTGGTGGGTGATTTTACCGCTGGTGTATAATGATTTGGGGGAAAACACAACACACCTGCTCGAATTGAAACTCTTCTGAGAACACAGGAGTCTGTTTATCTTCAAAGATATCCTTGCTGAAGTAGATGAATACGAGGATAGAAAAGGCAAAGGGAATAAAAATATAAAGAGGGATTGAATAAGGAGATAGTTTTTTAGGCAAAACTTCAGCAGTGGATGATCATTTTGGATACAAATGAAGAAAGTTTAAATTTTATTTATAATTGAATTGTCTGAATATATGCGATTTGGGATTTGGGACGGGACTTGGGACTGGGCTTGTTCCCAAATAAGAAGTCTCTCTCATTTAAATTATAATTTAAATAAATACTCATTTTGTTTTATATATTTTTAATTTATAAAAGTTTAAAATTTAAATGTGATAATTTATTTTGATACATGTATGGTATGAATTAGTATTATTTTGGATTTTTTTTAATTTTTAATTTTTTGTTAAGTTGGTATAATTTTATTTTTATTTTTTTGTAATATACGATATTAAGTTGGCTTTTTTTTTAAAATAAGTCAACTGTATCTAGTTACTGTCAGACCGTATAAACCCAATTAAGCTACAACTGCGTTTTCGTTCCGATCGGGTTTTTATATTTTATATTTATGTTCGGATAGGTTTTTCGGCCAATTGCAGCCGGAAATTGATTTTTTATTTTTTTTTTGCTAATATGGTGTTTCCCAACCCGCGGGTCGGACTAATCACCCGGGCCGGACTCAACCGTTTTGGCTTGCACACTGGCTTACACCAGCTGTCCGTAGCCACGCGACAGGTTTAACCCTGCCTCACAATTGTTGCTCGCGGGGAATCGATCCCAAGATGTCCCGGAAATTGATTTTGGGCAACCCCAATTAATTTAGTGGCCGAATTGTGAGGAGGGTGGAACTTGATGGAAGTGTATTTAGCCGAATGATTATCCTATCTGTTATGAGAGTTTAAACATTGGTAGTGGCTAAGAAAGCTTGTGGGTGTTTAAACTAGCAAAAAAAAAAGTGTATTTCGCCCTTTATATTATGGTAATTATAAAAGTTCACAAACAAGTCTCAAAAGATTTTATAAAAATACAAATTAGATACATTAATGATTTGTTAACATTGTTATTTCATACAAATTACTTCAAGAATAATACAATATAATTTCTTAAGAAATGGTGCATGGAAAC
The DNA here is from genome assembly GCA_020205555.1 of Panax stipuleanatus. Lineage (NCBI taxonomy): Eukaryota > Viridiplantae > Streptophyta > Magnoliopsida > Apiales > Araliaceae > Panax > Panax stipuleanatus. The sequence goes on from CM035123.1 coordinate 90,650,201, forward strand.
AATAAACAAACCTTGTAAGATTCCATCAAAAGATGTCCCGTCAGCATAGTGCACCTCCAAATGACTTCATAACAATATGCGCATGCTGGGTAATCCAAGAGAAGTCATGCTTCAACTGATGACCAAAAAGAGACTTGTTAAAGCTCGATTCAAGCTCAAGTGAAGGTGAACCAAAAAATCAACTAAAAACGGCAATAATCAAAATTTCATTTGAATGGCATTATAACAAGTTTATGACACTTACATTTGTCAATTTATAGAGAAATTTTTTTCTCAAATAATTATTTGAAAATAGTAGATCTTTTATCGTAAAACAAAGAATTAGTGGATATAAAAAAATTTATGATGTTGGAACCCTCGGTCACTATCTTTTCAATTTGTAACTAAATCAAATAAAATCAATATAATACTCCACAAATCACAAAGTAAATAATTTCATATTCATTATAAATTATGCTTGATGCGTTAGGATATCACAAGTGAGTTGGAATCCTACATCGGAAAAATAATAAAAGAGTGAAGGACTCTAATATACATGAATGGATCCAAGAACTAACCACTAAAGTTTTTTGGGTCAAGTTGGGTTCCAAACAGTGTGTTAGTGCCTTGTGTATAATACCCCAACCTTTCTATATCACATGACTTTTCAATATTTTCACATGTAAAGTGTCGCTATAGATGTATAGTCGCTATAGGATCTATAACGACAATTTTAATCAAAAAGTCATGTGAAAATATCAGTTTCCATCAATTTAGTATCACTAGGAACAGTCACAATAACAGACATGCCCACATCAGGAGATGGAATTATCATCACAAGGCCGCCTTCATCAAATGGTGAAGTAATCCCATAAGATACACAGGCAGCAGGCTTATTCCCCTTGGTAAAACTTAATCCATCAACCCCTACATAATCATCCCAACTTGTAATTGTACTAGTGGCCCCATTTATATAGTTAAAGGGCTCTTGTTTCACACAAATCTCTACCTTAATTATATCATTAGAGGGTTCTTTCATAATTAAATAAAAATCCAAAGCCATTTTTGTACGGAGCCTGCGTTTCGCTTCTTCAATGCATAACATTGCAACTGCCTTTCGCTTCTCAATATTATCATCCATAAGTAAGCTTTTTTGAGTAACTTTGAAGATGAAGGTTTGGCCAATGTTTTTGGTATGGGCGGGGTGGTTTTGGTAAGGGGGGGTTGAGCAGGCTTTTCCGAGATTAGGGAGGTAAAATATGGGTAATTTGGGAGTTTCAAATTTGGTGACAATTTTATTGTGAATATTTGCCCATTTCTTGAAGAAGCTTGTCATGACCATTGGATCAGCTAGAAGAAGGCTGCAGCTTATCCCAATTGAATATCCACCACATATAAAGTTCGTCACCTGCAACATTTTAGTCAATGAGATTACCATACATTGATTGTGTCCATATTCAACTCAACACGGCCTTTTATCTTCTGATTTATTAATTTAATTATTGAGATGTAATTCGTGAGATCATTCACCTTTATTTCAAGTAGGCTCGACTCCTTAATTATTTTTAGAATGAAACTGATATTTTCATATGACTTTTTAATATTTTTATAAGAAAACCGTCGCTATATAGCGACACTATAGCGATGGTTTTTACAGTCGCTATACATCTATAGCGACACTTTTCATATGAAAATATCAATTTCATGCATAGACGCGAGTACTAAAACAAAATCCATACATAAAAACCAACCTTATGAGGACCAAGGACCGCAAAGAATTGTGAACTATAGATAGATCTAAATTTTGCACATATGCTTCAAGGGACATTTTTCATGTTTTCCAAAATGAGCCAAAAAGACGCCTACCTGCAACTAGTACACATAATTACATGTCACTTGCCTGAACATAATATAGTGGAGAAAACTGAGGATCTTGTTCATCAATGCTCTCCCAAAACACTAGCTGATTTTCTGCTTCTTCTTTGTTCCTCATATTGAGAAACTCCTCCAAGTTTACTGGAATTCGCGCCTCGATTAATCTAACACCGCTATCATTAGGCACAATCTCTAGTCCTCCATCACCGGTACCCACCACCCTTCTTAGCCTCCCTGCCAATATAGGCTGATCCGATAACGCTGCCGCTAGTGACTCCTTAGTCCATCCTGCCAGTAACCAACCAGAATCCTCAGTTGGAAGCCTTCTTGTAGTATAAAATCACATGAAATCGCCTCTGGAAAATGCCCGAATTAATGTCTTTTTCGATTGACACTTGGCGGGATATCCTTGGATCAGTTGGTATTGCTGGCATTACAGTTTGTACAGCTTCAATGAACACTTTGAGGCTGCTGGGATCATTTAGCATTGCCATCTTTGTGAACCAGATGATAATTGGGGCAGGTATATATAGGAAAAATGTGCATTCAAAAGTAAAAATACAGAATCAGCCCTAATCAATCATTTTCTACACATGATTTTCAATAATCTTTATTTTGAGTTATTGTTCTATTGGATTTGGATGGAAGTGTAGCTGGATTGATGTGGTGGTACACCTAATTCTTTTAAGGAGTTGGCTCAAACAAGTGTACAATGCCTTTTTTTTAATACACAATCTGTGGGCTGCTAAGTTGTACAAATAGTTTCTATTTAATGATTTCTTGACTTACTCAGACAAGCAACAAAAGTAAGTTAAATGAAGGAAGAAAAACACATACTCCATCTATTCCGAAATTAAAAATATATTTCTAAACCAACAACTTTTAAAAAATATTATATTTCTCAAAACGTATCCCTAATTATATTGGGTAGAAATGTAGTAGCATGCATGGCAATACTCAATCAACTAAGAATAAAATGATAGTGTATTAGGAATTTCATATCACTTCATAATATAACAATAAAATGTATCTCACATTTTTAAACGGATTAAATAAAATGTATCTATATATTTGGAACCAGAAGGTATCATTTAGCCAAAAAAAAAACATAATACTACCTCCGTCCCACAATAAGTGTTTTTTTAAGCTTAATATTTTTTTCCAAAATAAGTGATGTGTTAGAATTCCAATACAATTTTTATAATATTTTTTCATATGTGCCCTTATGCAACCAATGATATTTATTGCATATTTATTGGGAAATTGAAATGTTGAAGAAAGAGAAAGAGAGACCAAAAGGCAATAAAAAAAAGTCTCAAACAAAACAAAGAAAGTATATTAAGGGTATTTTTGTCATTTTAGCTTGTGAATTGGTATGTGTGATTTAAGCTAAAAAAACACTTATTATGGGACGGAGGTAGTAGTATGTACCAATAAACAATAGATTTTTGGTGGTTGGAATTGCCATAAAGAATTAATGGTTATGGAATGTGAAAGTGGATTTTGCTGGAAATGAATAAAGCCGAGCAAGCAATTAATGTTGGGTGTGGGTACTCATCCATGACATAGAATTCAAGATGAAAATGAATTATTTAAGATGAAAATAAATAAGATGAAAATGAATTATTTTTCTTTGTGAGCAAGTAAATGGGTTTGCTTGATATTAATCCAATTAGTTATTTTATTGATTGAAATCAATTTAGACAAGGAATTGGTTTGCCATGTTTTACCGTGTGGGACATGGGAGAATCACTTTCCTTGAGTATTTAGAATTTGGTTGGATAGTCACGGGTTGGTATCTAAGAATCTAATTAAGGATTGGATTGCATATTAACTTATAAAAGGCATAATAGCCTTATGCAGGTTATCTTGGCAGTAACATTAACACTTGAATTTTGTGCGACCAAAGTAGATATCTCGGCAGCAACAAAGCATAAGGCATGAGACTTTGTGCGGCCGAAAGACGTAGAGAGAGGACGAAAATTTGGTGGGTTACGCAAATTCGATAATCCTTTTAAATTGATATACTCAAGGTTGGAGTCTTTAATTTAGAAGAAATAATTTAGTACTCTCTCTATTTAGTGTGTAACTCAAGTTTTAGAGAATAAAACGTGAGCGGATTATTGTAAACATATTATTTTGATATAGTGGAGATTCAGCGTTTGACCTTTGATTTTTCTCTTTAAGAGTTTTTCACGTTAAATATTGTGTCTTAATTGTGGATGGTTATTTGTTATTTTCGTTCTCATAATTGATTTTGTTGATTTCATATTTAATTGCACAACGACGGAAAAATAATTCTTGAAATTGAGATTATTTTAAGCGTACTTTTTCCAACAGTGTTATCAGAGCTTGGTTATTTTTTGTGGTTTTTTTGTACGAATTAAATGGAGGATTAGACAACAAGTTGCATGATTAAACTCAATGCTACAAATTATGCAATTTGAAGTAGACCTGACAAACGGGCGGGTTTGGCCCAAACGGGCCAGGCCAACGGCAGGACAGGCCGTCGACGGGTCGGGCCAAAACAGCCCCAACTTTTGCTGGGCTGAAAATGTGTAGCTCAAAGCCCGGGCCACGGGTCTGGACCGATTTATGACTACATTTTGCTAAATTTTTGGGTTTAGCTCAAACGGGCCGGGTCGTCCGCGTGCCGGGCCAAAACGGCCTAGCTTTTGCTGGGCTAAAAATGTGCAGCCCAAATCCCGGCCCGCGGGCTTGGGCCAAGTTCTGCCAGGTCTATTTGGAAGCAAGAATGGAGGATTTGCTTTACTGCAAAGATTTGTACAAGCCACTTGAGAATGAAGGAGTCAAGCCTACAAACAAGAGTGACGCGAAGTAGAATAAGATGAACCGGAAGACTATTGGTCTAATTAGATTGTGGATTAATCAAAGCATGTTTCATCATGTGTCCACGGAAACTAAAGCATATGATCTCTAGTAGAAACTGAAGTCCATGTATAAAAGGAAGATGACACAAAATAAAATTTTCTTGATTTTCGGAAGCTTGTGAATTCTAAGCTCAAAGATGGAAACTATGTTGCAGACCACTTGGATGATTTTCAAAGTTTGATAAATCAGTTGAGTACGATGTGAAAGTAGTATGCACACAAGTCAATTATGTATGATGATAAAACATATACTTTGTAACAATCTTATTCATTTATTAATAAAAAAATTATTTATTTAAAGGTGTTAATATTATCTACATAATGTTGTTATATTTAAATGTAATAAACTCATAGTTTTAAGCAATACTTTTAGAATCATGCATGATGATGATCATGGTAATGAAGTCTAAATTCTTAGATAGCTTAAAACTAAAATAGTTCTCAATCGATGGATTACTAAATAGGGGATTAGTAAATCCGGATAGGTTGGTACATACGTTGCTTGCTATTTGGAAGAGGATGATCGATCTCATAATCATTTGTGTGGAGACACTAAAGCAAGTGTGTAGGTGCTTATTGGAGAATAAGTACACTGAACGTGGCTCGCTAAGGAATACCTAATGGAGTTTTACTCACCTATCAATAGGAATTCCTTTAGTGATAGTAGTACAAGTAATCCTTAGACTTAAGGTCGTCATAATATCTTATGTATGATGAATTATACTTTGACATGTCCCTTAAGACCTTGAGGGTATGTTTGGGTATAATTAATTATACATGAAGATAATAAATGATCGATAAAGTATCTATCACTTCTATTAAAAGAAGTGAATGTCATATGTGATTCGATAAATGACAACGCAGTAGTCATTGGCCAAGGCAGAATGAAATTAGAAAGTAGTTTCTAATTTGCATTATTGGAGTTTGTTCATTTAGGATCGGAATACATATAATTAAATAAAATAAGACTTGATAGTAAATTCATGTCTTATTTAATTGGGACATTGTATGGTAGAAAGGAATGAATTGTACGGTAACTATTTACTCAAATGTTCTTTTATGGTTAATTTTGAAATCTATATTATCTGGAAAGTCGTTGAGCGCTAAGGAGGTTTACCCTTATTGTAGAATAAATATTATTTATTTAAATAAATTAATAGTTAATTTATTTATTTAAATATAGTTAGAATTGTTCTAACTAATTTATTCACAACCGATTTAATATGGAGAACCTAAAGTGTCACACCCACTACAAGAAATAGTCTTATGGCCGACGGAAATATCTTCGACGGAATAAATTCACTCGAAATTATACTATTCTCAATGGAATGGTCTGTCTAACATAATTCAGTCGGACTTAAAATATCCTCGACTGAATTCTGTCGGAATTAAGCACAATCCCTTGGAGCAAATTGCTCCTGCCTGTGCGCGAGGTAAATTCGACTGAATATGTTAATGTCGACGGATCATTCAGTAGAAATTAATATAAACTCAACGGATTTAATTCTGATGGACTTCCGTCGGACTTAACCAACCCTTTTTTTAATCTAGCCACAGCCTTAGTCTGTCTTATTCTTTCTTTTTTCTCTCTTTGCTCTCTTTGCCAGCAGCCGCACCATCCCCTCTTCATCTCCCTTGTTAATCTGAGCTTGTTAATCATTTAAGCCCTAATTATCCATAAGCCCTAACCATTAATTTAGCTTTAAACTCCCAATTTTATGTACTTGGAGAAACCCTAAGATTTTCAGACTTTCCCACAACTTGGTGGTGGCGGCGGCGACAACTGGTGGTAGCAGCGGAAAGTGGTGGTGGCGGCGGCAACTGGTGGTGCGTGACAGATTTTCAGACTTTTCTTCCTCTATTGTTGCCTTCAATTTAAAGGTTAGATGTTAATTATTTTTGTAGTTAGGGACTGTGTTAATCTAAAATGGATAATTAGGGCTTAAAAAATAATACTAAAATAGATAATTAGGGCTTAAATGATTATCGATTTTCGATTAACACAGTCCCTAACTATAAAAATAATTAACATCGAACCTTTAAATTGAAGGAAACAATAGAGGAAGAAAAGTCTAAAAATTTGTCGCGCACCACCAGTTGTCGCTGCCGCCGCCACTAAGTTGTGGGAAAGTCTGAAAATCTTAGGGTTTCTCCAAGTACACAAAATTGGGAGTTTAAAGCTAAATTAATGGTTAGGGCTTATGGATTATTAGGGCTTAAATAATTAACAAGCTCATATTAACAAAGGAAATGAAGAGGGGATGGTGCGGCTGCTGGCAAAGAGAGCAAAGAGAGAAAAGAAAGAATAAGACAGACTAGGGCTGTTGGCTCGATTAAAAAAAAGGGTTGGTTAAGTCTTACAAAATTCCATCAGAATTAAATCCGTCGAGTTTATATTAATTTCGACTGAATGATCTGTCGACATTAACATATTCCGTCGAATTTACCTCGTGCATAGGCGAGAATATTTCGCGCCAAGGGACTGTGCTTATTTCTGACAGAATTCAATCGAGGATATTTTAAGTCCGACTGAATTATGTTCGACAGGACATTCCATTGAGAATAGTATAATTTCGTGGGAATTTATTCCGTCGAATATATTTTCGTCGGTCTTAAGACTATTTCTTGTAGTGGGCGTGACACTTTAGGTTCTCCATATTAAATTGGTTGTGAACAAATTAATTAGAATAATTCTAATTATATTTAAATAAATAAATAAACTATTACTTCATTTAAATAAATAATATTTATTCTTCAATAAAGGTAAACCCCCTTAGCACTCAACGACTTTTTAAATAATATAGATTTTAAAATTAATCATAAAAGAACATTTGAGTAAATAGTCACCGTACAATTCATTCCTTCCACCATACAATGTTCCAATTAAATATAAGACATTGATTTACTATCAAGTCTTATTTTATTTAATTATATGTATTCCGATCCTAAATGCACAAATTTCAATAATGCAAATTAGATACTACTTTCTAATTTCATTCTGCATTGGCCAAGGACTACTGAGTTGTCATTTATCGAATCACATATGACATTCACTTCTTTTACTAGAAGTGATAAATACTTTATTGATCATTCATTATCTTCAGGTATAATTAATTATACCCAAGCATACTCTTTGATATACCCTCAGGGTCTTAAGGGACATGTCAAAGTATAATTCATCATACATAAGATACTTATGACGATCTCAAGTCTAAGGATTACTTGTACTACTATCACTAAAGGAATTCCTATTGATAGGCGAGTAAAACTTCATTAGGTATTCCTTAGCGAGCCACGTTCAGTGTACTTATTCTCCAATAAGCGCCTACATACTTGCTTTAGTGTCTCCACACAAATGATTATGAGATCAACCATCCTCTTCCAAATAGCAAGCAACGTATGTACCAATCTATCCGAATTTACTAATCCCCTATTTAGTAATCCATCGATTGAGAACTATTTTAGTTTTAAGCTATCTAAGAATTTAGATCTCATTAGCATGATGATCATCATGATTCTAAAAGCATTGCTTAAAACTATGGGTTTATTACATTTAAATATAACAACATTATGTAGATAATATTAACGCCTTCAAATAAATAATACTTTTATTAATAAATGAATAAGATTGTTACAAAGTATATGCTTTATCATCATATATGATTGGCTTGTGTGCATACTACTTTCACATCGTACACAACTGATTTATCAAACTCTGAAAATCACCTAAGTGGTCTGCAACATAGCTTCCATCTTTGAGCTTTGAATTCACAAGCTTCGAAAATCAAGAAAACTTTATTTTGTGTCGTCTTCCTTTTATACATGTACTTCAGTTTCTACTAGAGATCATATGCTTTAGTTTACGTGGACACATGATGAAACATACTTTGATCAATCCACGATCTAATTAGACCAATAGTCTTCTGGTTCATCTTGTTCCACTTCGCGTCACTCTTGTTTATAGGCTTGACTACTTCATTCTCAAGTTACTGTAGACACTCGAAATTTCCTTTCCTGTTATTAACACTGTAGGATGGCGAAATCGTCAGATCAATCCCGATCTCCAATCGGACCATCAAATTAACTCCGATCTCCATTCGGATCGTCAGATCAACCCCGATCTCCAATCGGGCCATCAAATAAACTTTGATCTCCAATCGGATCGTCAGATCAATTCCGATCTCAATATCAGGGCCATCAAATCAGCCACGATCTCCAATCGGGCTATCAAATCAACTCCGATCTCCAATCGGACCGTCAGATCAACCCCTATCTCTAATCGGGCCATCAAATCAACTCCGATCTCCAATCGGACCATCAGATCAATCCCGATCTCCAATCAGGCCATCAAATCAACTCCGATCTCCAATCGGACCCTCAGATCAATCCCGATATTAATATCGGGCCATCAAATCAACTCCGATCTCTAATTGGACCGTCAGATCAACTCCGATCTCAATATTGGGCCATCAAATCAACTCCGATCTCTAATCAGACTGTCAGATCAACCCCGATCTCCAATCGGGCCATCAAATCAACTCTGATCTCCAATGGAATCGTTAGATCAACCCCGATCTCCAATCGGGCCATCAAATCAACTTCGATCTCCAATCGGACCGTTAAATCAATCCAGATCTCAATATCGGGCCATCAAATCAACTCTGATCTCCAATCGGATCAGTCAGATCAACCCCAATCTCAATATCAGGCCATCAAATCAACTCCGATCTCCAATCGGACCGTCAGATCAATTCCGATCTCAATATCGGGCCACCAAATCAACTCCGATCTCTAATCGGATCATCAGATCAACCCCGATCTCAACATCGGGCCATCAATTCAACTCCGATATCTAATCAGATTGTTAACTCAACCCCGATCACCAATATTAGTATGTCAACTCAGCCCCGGTCTCAACTTGGGAAGTACAGATCAACCCCGGTCTCAACTCGGGAGGTACAGGTCAGCCCCGGTCTCAATCTAAAAGTCAAGTCAACTTCGGGAACAAACCTAAAGCTCCACAACATCTCTAGAGGGAAACCTAGAATGACCAAATCAGCCTCAAAGATAACACTAAGGACAAACAGACTCGAATGGGATCCAAGTCTTGGAAACAACTCCCGAAAGTCAACCAAGGGCCATGCTGACACTAAGAACAACTCCGGGAGGGGCAAAATGGTTATTTTACCAACCTAAGCCGATTCGATCAAACTCAAGACGAATTGATGCCACCAAGGTCAAAACAAACCATAACGATGATCCCAAGTGCAAACAGCGTAAGACAGCTCAACAGACAAACTGCGGAGAATCGAAGACCTGGTTATGAACCCGTCTTCTTGGACCCGAAAAATGTTTTATCCCATGTCATTGTGACACTCTCGGCAAGGGCTTTTCGAAAAGGTATAGCACCCCTCAAACGAACGCTCCGATCAAAAGTTAGAAAGTTTCGACTTCAACCTCGTGTTGCTCGGAGTGCACGTACTTTGAGACGACTCAACCGGACACTGTGAGCCCCACCAGGGGAGCCGAAACACTACCTGAGGTAGCAGAAGGTAGAGCTGAGGCTCCTTGGCCTATATATATGAGGTGCCCCCCTCATTTTCAAAAATTCTGAAACGCAGCGAACCTTTGCCCGTTTGATTTTCTCACTTTTTCACCTTTTCTAAACCCAAATTTTTTCACTCTAACACGTAATATACCCACATACTACCACATATCAGAAAATAACCGGTAGATTTGGACGTTTGAAGCCCACTAAGTGGCGAAAAGCCTGTATAGCAGCCCATTGTAAGTATTTTTACAATCAGAAAGTCAATACTACTTCTTTGCACATTTATATACTTGTACGTTAGGTTTCGTTTTCTAAATATGTCCTGGAACTTAGTTCCATGGCCGTTTTTGTCAAAATTTGGTATATTTTTGTACATAACTGCGTTTTTTTGGCATATCTACAACTCGGATTGACGATCCGTCAGCTCTAACAGCTTCAGTGCACGAACACCTTCGTTTTAAGAAACTTCGCCGGACTGGGTTAGTTTTCCTAGTCCGGGTTCGGCTTTTTTTGTATTTATTTAACTGTATATATACTAACTTTTTAATTCTGTCAAGCCCGAATGTCAAATATGAGGTAGTTTATTGCTTTTATATATATTTATGCATATATAAGCAGCCTTAACCACCACTGGGTTCCTTTTCTAGTCTTGGTTAACTACGTTTATGTCTCTATATATATATTTATATATTTCAGTCCGCCCTAGATTATTATGTGGCCTTTATACTGTTTTTGCACTTTTCACCATTACTGGGTTATCTTCCCAGTCCCTAGTTGACTACTTTTCTGTATATTTATATTTCTGTTTGGCCTGGATTATTCTGTGGTCTTTTTACTAATTTTATATATAAATATGCATATATATACAGCCTTCACCCCCACTGGGTTCTCTTCCCAGTCTTGGTTGACTACTTTTCTGTTAATATATATATATATATATATATATATATATATATTTTTTAATTCCAGTCCGGGCACCAGTGTGAAAACCCATCGCCATTTACAGCTTTTTATATATAACTGTATATATATTGCTTTACTCATTTTTTTAATTAAACTGCTGCTCTAAATATTTATTTTATATGAATCGGCATTGACATATCTGCGGGCGGACTAGATTTATTTAAATCTCGCCAACTCTAGCTTTTAAATGGTTCAAAATATGTCTCAACTGAACCGGGAAGCTAGAATGGCTGAGATTTCCTTAAATCTAGTTTTCTTTCTAGTTTCAGTTGTAAAAGCAAACTCGCGGCCCTTAGATCGCTATCTAGTGGGAATGAGATGCTTTGGTCACGTGCAGCCAGGATTTACTGATGAATCCTTGGTTCTATTGCGACGTGAGGATGTATATATCTGTTTCTGTACAAATTTGAACTGTGCAGGTTTATTGGCTACTCATATGTGAGCCTAGGAATCGTAATCGTGGGATTCGTGATCAAACTGATCAGAATCTGATTCCCATGATGGACAAATTCCAATTTACGATTGTACCCTGCCAATTTTTTTGTAAAATGTACATACAAAAAGACCTTAAAATGGTTATCCGAATTTAAGGTCTCAACATAGTGAAAAAATATGGATTGTCGTGTCAGCGTCCCTCCGATGGCTATCATGCCCATGAAGAGACCGACATTTGTATATTTTTTTGTGGTCGAGGATGCTTCGCAGCTCGACAAATTACCATTCAAATGCAGCCTTAAGGCTAAAAAGATAAAATTGAAAGTATCAACAGGCTTCAATTCGTATGGTAGCGTAGGGGTTTGATAACCAGCTTTCAAAACATCATTTTCAAATTCAATCAAAAAAAAGCTTTTGCAAATCAAATTAAACATTTTTGCAAATCAAATCAAAGACTTTTTGCAAATCAAATCAAACCCTTCGAATATAGGTTTAACGAAGTAAAGCACTACTTTCAATCAATCAAGCATAGGCCAAATTTTCAAGCGGCATTCACACACGCATTTCAGTTTTAAGGAAAATATTGAAAAGATGCAGGTACCGTGTTTACACGGGAGTTATGGGGTGCCTAACACCTTCCCCACACTTAACCAAGCCCCCGAACTCAAACTTTGTTTTCAAAGATCAAGTTTCGACAGTGTCTAGCAAATTGGGCATCTTTCAAACAAAACTCGATTGAGTTGGTACAACCATTTCAAATATACTAACTGGCGACTCTGTAAAACGTTCAAATCGTCGACATGATACACGTTGGCCTTTTCCTAAAAAATCCTTCAAAACCTTTTTCACAATAAAAAGAGTGAGGGTAGAGATAACTTAGGAAGAGATAAAAGTTCCGGGTTGTGACCCGACCTGCGAATTTTTTCCGACGTCGACAGGTGGCGACTCTGTTGGGTATAGTAGAGGGCTTAGGCCGCTTTCAAATCTTTTCAAATACTTCCCTTTCAAAACTATAAATGCATGAATTCTGCGTCTCTACATTGAATGAATGCGTGAATGCTGCGTCTTTACATTTGAATGAATGCATGAATGCTGCTTATTTCCATTGCATGAATGTGAATGAATGCTTTCCTACTTTGTAGTGCTTCGCACCCATATTAGTGTTTCGCACCAACTGTCATCATATGCATAACGGTGAGGCGCGATGTATGTGAATGAATGTTGTGTTCCTCTCACAAGGAGGCAAAACCCGTCAGTGATAAGTAATGTCTCTGGGGATCGGCTAAATCTCTGGGGCTCATGAAAATGCACCACCCAGATTCGCTCCAGTTTAAAGATCGGATTAATTTCCCCTCTAGTAGATTGCGATGATCTGGGAACCTTCATGTCCGAGAGTAACCTAAGATAGGCCAGTTTCTGATTAACCAAAATCGATGGGAAGCTTCTTCATGCCTTCCTCTTTCCATTCAATGTCTAGTTTTCGATTCTAATGTAAAGGAGTACAATGTAAATGTTATAATGAAAGATTTACATGTCCTGTCATCCTATTATCAAAACAACTAAACCTCGGTTTTGCAGGATAAGAATAAAAAACACATCATGCATCCTATCCCTACCTACTTCAGAAAATTAACACGCATACATTTTGTTGTAGTTGAAAGATTGGTCCTGTCACTAGATCTAAGTCTAAGAAAGCACAGAGTCCATCCACGGACATGGCTTCGAGTGCTCAAACTGAATCCACCTTTGTCTCTAGGGAAGAGTTCGAAGGACTGCGAAATCAGATAGCTGAACTAGCCGATTTTTTGAGAGAACAAAGCAAGGTCATTAAAGGGAAGCAAGCCCAAATTCATATAGAACCAGGAGCACCTGGTGGTAGTCAAGAGATCGAAAAGGCCGAAACTCAGATTCTGGACCACAGAACCAGGACATAACCAACAAAACCCCTGAAATCACCTCCCTCAACAAAGAACAAGAAGCTGGTGACCTTCTCAAGAAAGTACAACAAATGGAGGAAGCTCTCCGTTCTATCAAAGGGACTGGGGCATTCGATAGTGTTAATTATTCTGACCTCTGTATTTTCCCAGGGCTCGTAATCCCGAAAAATTTAGAACCCCTGATTTCGAGAAATATGATGGATTGGGAGACCCTTATACACACCTGAAAGTATTCATCGGAGAACTCGGATCCTATGCTGAGGACGAGAAACTTCGAATGCAGTTATTCCAAAAGAGTCTGACTGGAGAAGCCAGAGCCTGGTATGCCCGCCTGGACAACTCTAAGATTCACAGCTGGGAAGAGTTGGCCCATGCCTTCCTCAGTCAATACAGCTTCCAATCTCAGCTGGCTCCAGACAGATACCAAATAACCAAGATCAAGAAAAAGAACACTGAATCATTCAGAGAGTATTCTCAACGATGGAGGCGGGTTGCTGTACAAGTTACCCCAGCCATGACTGAGTCTGAGATTGTCATGACCTTTATTGATATCCAAGAAGCTTCGTATTATGAGAGGGTCTAGCAGGCATAGGAAAACCTATTCTCTGAAATAATCAAACACGGTGAAATGGCATAAATAGGGCTCAAATCTGGGAAGATAAAAGATCTTACCGCCCTCGAAGCCGTTGCTGAACATATCCAGTCCGAAAATTATGGGAGTAATCCCCGGAGGGTACATAAGAAGAAAGATGAAGAAGTGTCCTCAATATTGCAAGGACAAAATCCAAGGGGCGGGTCAAACAGTATGCCCATTTAGAGGAGGAACTATACCCCTTTCCAAGCTGCAGCTCAGCCTTCAAACCCTCCATTCCAGAAAAATATGGAGGTCAGGCGTCGACGAACTTTCACCCCTCTAGGGGATTCACTCGAGAACGTGTTCAAACTTCTGACAGCTCAGAAGAAGATTGTCCAACTCCTTCCACCAACCAACACTGGTGGATGGAAGTTTGACCCAAGCAAGAAGTGTGTTTATCATTTCAGATCTCCGGGTCATGACACACAAGACTGTTGGCCTCTCAAGCATAAAATACAAGACTTGATCGACAACGGAGAGATTATGGTCACAAAGCCTGAGCAACCTCATGTGCAGGACAATCCTCTGCCACAGCATAAAGAGGAGAATGCCAACATGATTAGCATCACAAGTGGAGAAGGATCCAAATACCTCCGCTATGTGGGAGAATCAACTCCATCCAGCAATAGCACCCCAGACAGTTGGGAAATGTCAGAAAGGCAGTTCCTGATAGAACAAGAAATAAAGTCTATCAAGGAGCAAATCGAACAATTATCAGAACTGGTCGTCTACCAGCATCAGATCACCAGGAAAAATGATAAAGCAGGCCAACCGATCTGACATTAATTATCCTCCCACACCGGAGATCAATCCTGTCATGGATCATAGCCGGTCTTATGAGCATGAACCCTGGACTGACAAGGGGGTTGAAGAAGCAAGTGTTCAAACTGGTAGGAAATTCCTATTTCAAAGGAATTTCACCAACCTGAACCAGTCAATGGAAGAAATCCTCCAAATGTTAATCAAAGAGGGAATGGTTGCAGACTTGTTACCTCCATTAAACCCTCAGGCCAGAAAGTTCAAGCCTGACCAAATATGTCAGTACCACTCCAATTCACCTGGCCATGATACCGAGGATTGCTCGACACTTCGTAACCTGATTCAAGACATGATTGAAAATGGTGACCTGATAAGGGGAAATCAAATTCTCAATCTCCCAGATAACGACACTCTCTGGATTCCCACTGTATGGAATCAGAACACAATGGTTGTAATATCCTGTGATAGGGAGTCAACCCTCAAACCCTTAGTATTGCCGAGGAAAGGGGTCCAAAAAATACAAAATCGTGTGAAGGTGGCTGCACCCGAGCCTCTGATCTTGCCCTTCAGACCCTAGTATCCAATTATCAGTCTGAAAAGGGTCCCATGGAACTATGGGAATGATGAAGGGTCCACCTCAAACAATATTGCCATTATACCTAAGAACAATCCCCTATACCTGCCTCAACGGGTGATTAAGCCAGTCATTAAAGCCAAAGTAAAGGTGGTTGAAGAGACAATCGAAGAGTTCCTCAAAAAAATAGGACACAATAAAATCAAAATAGTGCAAAGTCTGAAGGATGCACCCAAGAAAATGTCCATCCTCGATTTGGTTTCATCATCGGTGGATCATCATGACATTCTAGTGAAAGTACTGGAAGAAGCCCATCTGCTAAAGACAATGGATGCTGAGAAATTCTGTCATGTGGTAGAACACATTTTCAACAACAATGTGATATCCTTCACTGACGATGATATACCTGTAGAAGGAACGGGCCACCATAAGTCCCTGCATATAGCTGTGATGTCTTCCGGGTATGTGATCGAAGGAGTGCTTATAGACGGAGGATCATCCCTCAACATCTGTCCCTACGATACATTGGAAAGAATGAAGATCAACCCGAATCGGATCAAAACCATTCATGTGGTCATTCGAGCTTTCGATGGATCGCGGCACCAAGCTATGGGAGAAATAGAATTACCCTAGGAGATTGGCCCACACACTTTATACGTATCCTTTCAGGTGCTCAATATCGCCACTGGATATAACCTGCTACTGGGCAGGCCCTGGATTCACATGGCAGGGGCAGTGCCATCCACCCTCCATCAACAGCTCAAGTACATTATCAATGACAACCTCATCACGGTCAATGCTGAACTAGAATACCCTGTCTGCATACAGGGAGACATGTCAGTTATCAGTCTGGATGCAGGGATTGAACCTGCAAGTTTTCAAACCCTGGAGGTGAGTCGATACCCAGTATCTACCTATCGGGGCTCTAGCTCTGAAGCCTAAGGTCTCCACCGAAGTAATGACAAGTGGGCCAGGAAATGGTATCTTTGGGTTTCCAACCTAGAGAGGGGTTAGGAAAGAATCAGCAAGGTATCCAGAGCCCGATACAAATCCATAGTCAGACTAGGAGAGCTGGATTAGGATTTTCATCTGCCCGCATAAGCATCCCAAGGCTCATGCTTCCACAATCCTGTTGTCAAATCTCACTAATATCGGATGGGTAAAACCAATAAGGAAGATCCCTACTATGGTATCAGCCATGATGTTTCCTCCAATCATACCCGTCAATGAAAGAAAAGCCCTCAAGCTGAGGCAGATAGCGAAAAGGGAAAAGAAAAGATCCTGTACGAAGGACGAGGACCCATTCGCTAACATGTGGGTCATCATAAACTACGAGGGTATGTATGATGAGATCACAAACAACGATGACAAGGATCAGATTTGAATTCCTCGCATCAAGAAGGGAAAAGGGGGCAGGTCAAAGAAAAACCCCTGCCCCATTATAAAGGATGTCTCAATTATCATTCAAGACGAGGCAGATGATCACAAATCCTCGATCCTCCCGGTTCACTGAGGATCTGACCTTGGATAACTGGAACAGTGTCTCTTGCCTCAGTCGAAAAGGTTAAAGGGGCAGAGAGAGTCAATCTGCCCTTTAATCATGCTTCATTTACTACTTACTTTTGATTGCACAGCTATAGCAGCAACTTTGTCATGCTTTGCAGAATGCTATGTATATTTAAGCAGTTGTATATATCTAAGATGAACGCCTTTTTATTTTTAGGACTCAAGCGTTGGATGTGTTTGTCTTGCTGATGAGATGCCAACCTGTCAAAGTGACTATGATTTTGATGTAGAACTGAACTTCGATTTGATGCATATTGATCAAGAGGAGGAAGATGACTATGAGGTGCTCGAGGAGATCAAAGAATTCAAAAACAAACCCAAACCAAACCACGATCAAACCACCACTGTCAACATAGGAACCTCCGAACATATCAAAGAAATCCAGATAGGTTTAGACCTCACACCAAACCAAAAAGCCGACCTGATCGAACTTCTAACACAGCTCTAGGATGTATTTGCATGGTCACATGAAGACATGATTGGCCTATCTCCTGACATTATCATCCATCGAATGCCCATCAAAGACGGGTTCAAGCCAGTCAAACAAAAGCTCAGGCAATTGAAACCTGAATGGAGTCTGAAAGTCAAAGAAAAAGTCGTTAAACAATTCAAAGCCGGGATTATCATGGTATCAACCTACCCAGAGTGGCTGTCAAACGTAGTCCCCGTGCCTAAGCCCGGAGGGAAGGTACTAGTATGCGTGGATTATCAGAATTTGAACAAAGCCTGCCTCAAGGATAACTTCTCGGTGCCTTTCATCCACATCCTGATCGACAATACGGCGCAGTACGTCATGTATTCCTTCATAGATTGCTTTGTTGGTTACGATCAAATCATGGTTGCTGAAGAGGACAGGGAGACAACAGCTTTCATCACTCACTGGGGAACCTTCTAGTTATAGGCGACTATCCTTCGGCCTCATCAATGCCAGAGCCATGTATCAGCGAGCCATGATGGCCCTTTTCCAAGACATGATGCACAAAGAGATAGAGGTTTATATGGATGACATCATCATCAAATCCCGGAGGGAGGATGATCACATCGACCATCTCAGGAAGCTGAACCTCAAGCTAAATCCTGCCAAATGTGCTTTTGGCAGTCAAAGTAGGCAAGCTGCTAGGATTCTTGGTGAGTAAGCTAGACCCTGCCAAGATCAAAGCCATCACTGAAATGCCAGTACCTTGAACAGAGAAGGAGATATGTGGGTTTCTAGGGAGGATCAACTTCATAAGACGATTCATTTCTCAGCTCACAGCAACCTGTGAACCCATATTCAAGCTATTAAGGAAGAATTCCTCCACCAAATGGAATGAGGATTGTCAACAAGCTTTCCTTTCCATCAAGAAGCAGATGATCGAAGCACCTGTTTTGGTACCCCCAAGGGATGAAGTTCCCCTGTTCATGTACTTGTCCGTCAATGCCAACGCAATGGGTTGCATGTTAGGACAAAAAGATGATAGTAGTAAGGAAAGATCCATCTACTACATCAGCAAAAGATTCAGCAGTGGTGAACAGAAATACACCCTGATCGAGAAAACATGATGTGCATTATCATGGGCCACCATGAGGTTACAACATTACCTCCATGGACACACGACCTACCTCATATCCCGCATGGATCCACTCAAGTATGTATTCAACAAGCCAATGTTGAATTGTCGACTGTCCAAATGGCAGTTGATCCTACAATAATTTGACATTGTCTACGTGACTCAGAATTCAATCAAGGGTCAAGGCATTGCAGATCAATTAGCTGAAGCACCTTCAGGAGGGTTCAAGCCCTTGGAGACTTATTTCCCAGATGATGGAATCATGACAATTCAACAACTCCAACAAGAGAATACAGTGTAACCATGGAAAATGTATTTCGACGGAGCAGTGAACATGGAAGGTGCCGGAGCTGGGGCAGTCCTTATCTCTGGTACAGGAGAACAATATCCTGTGGCTACCAAACTTTCAATTTGGCAACACCAACAACACATCCAAGTATCAAGGTTGTAGGGTTGAAACTAGCCCAATCCATGGGTATCAAACACCTACTGGTCTTTGGAGACTCTGAGTTAGTCATTAGACAATCCACTAGGGGCGTATAACACCAAAGAACTGCATTTGCTGCCCTATCATCGACAGGTCATCAAAATATCCCTGGAGTTTTAAGACACAACCTTCAGCCATATTCCTCGGAGTAGGAATGACTTCGCTGATGCATTGGCAACGTTGGCTTCATTAGTCAGCATATCCGATAGGAGTCGGATTCCCGACATCAAATTCACAATTCAGAAA
This sequence comes from Panax stipuleanatus, assembly GCA_020205555.1. NCBI lineage: Eukaryota > Viridiplantae > Streptophyta > Magnoliopsida > Apiales > Araliaceae > Panax > Panax stipuleanatus. The sequence goes on from CM035123.1 coordinate 90,669,648, forward strand.
GCCCAGACATACGGGAATTACATTGGAGAAGTATCAGATGAAATACCTCCTGTCAATCAACCTTGGTATCAAAACATCAAGGAATATCTACGAGATGGATCTATACCCGCTGGGGCAAGCCAATCCGAACGAAAACGAATTCACAAGATGGCGATGAAGTTCTATCTGAGCGGCGACGCCCTCTACAAAAGAGATGTTGGAATAGGCCTGTTAAGATGCCTTGAAAAATAACAAGCCCAGAGATTGATGGATGAAATCCACGGTGGAGTCTGTGGTATACACATGAGTGGTCATCTGCTGGCCAAGAAGATATTAAGAACAGGGCATTATTGGATCTCTCTCAAAGCTGACTGTAACTGATCATGTCAAGAGATGTTATCAATGTCAAGTACATGGAAATGCCATACATGCTCCTCCAAATGAGCTGCACAACATAAGTTCGCCATGACCTTTCTTCATGTGGGGAATGGATGTGATTGGCCCAGTGGTACCCAAAGGCAGCAATGGTCATCGATTCATCTTCACCATGATCGATTACTTCACCAAAAGGGTTGAAGCTGCCTCTTTTCCCAAAGTCACGAAAGAGGTCATCATTGGTTTCATCAGAAATAATGTTGTCTGTCAATATGGACAACCGGAGGTGATCATATCAGATAATGCCAAGAACCTGAACAATCAAATGATGAAAGAACTATGTAACAAGTTCTACATCAAGCATCTCAATTCCATTATCTATCGGCCCAAGATGAATGGTGTTGTCAAGGCGGCCAACAAGAACATCAAAAAGATCATGCAGAAAATATCCGCCAATCACAAAGAATGGCCTGACCTTGCTGCCTCTCACCCTGTTAGCATACAGGACATCAATGCGCACCTCTACTGTAGCTACCCCCTATTCATTGGTCTATGGTATGGAAGAATTCCTCCCCATAGAAGTAGAGATGGAATCCTTGCGAGTGATGATAGACGCTCAGATGGATGAAGATCAATGGTTGCAAGACCGATACCACCAACTGTCCCATGATAGATGAAAAGAGGGCTACAGCCATTTTCCAAGGGCAGTTGTATCGGCAAAGGATTGCTAGATCCTACAACAAGAAGGTCTGAATACGGTAATTCAAAGAAAATGACTTGGCACTGAAGAAAGTTTTAGCCAATCAAGACAAAGCTAAAGGAAAGTTCGCCCCTAATTGGGAAGGCCCTTTCATTGTCAAGGAAGTGTTAACGGGAGGAGCTATCTGTAAGACCCTAACTTTTATGAATAAAGATTTAATTTTCTTTTATATTATTTCAAAACATTAAGGTGTTGTTTTGATAAATATGAAAAGTTATGGGTGAAATGTGCAAATATTTTAAAGTGAGCAAGTGGTTATAAAATATTCATTGTTGTCGGGAAATATTCGTTTGGTCGGGGAATATTCTTGTTGTCGGGGAATATTCGTACGACGGCGCAGCTATTTGTGAGCCCCACAACGGAATAACTGTCGGATATAGAAAGCGACAGAAATAACCTTTTTATAAATAACGGCGTAGTTGTTACCGTTAGTACTGTTGAAATACCCGGTGGTTAAAATACAGTAATACGCGGTGTTGCACAGTAGCACACGGTATTGCACAGTATTTCGAATTATTGATTCTTACGTGAGAAGGCACTTACTCAATTATTGTTACAGTAATTACTGTTCAATATTTTATATTATTGATTCAATAATTGCATAATATTTTATTGATTCAATAATTGCTACGTTGATATTTTATATCAATAATTGCTACGTTGCTGTGATTAATTCAATAATTGCTACAGTTGATATTTTGTATTATTGATTCAATAATTGTCACTGTACAGTATTTCACATTATCAACTCAATAATTTATATTATTTGAATAATATTATTAGATAGCATTATTGACAATATCTAAGGAAGTTCTGTCTAGGAGGGGTTATTTAATTGCGCGCCAGTAATGAGAAGTCCTTATCGGAAGGCCCCCTCTTTCCTGGGAACGACCTGGTTGTCAATATTGTAGTTCTGTAACATTATTTGTGAATAATTAATTATTAATTTATATGATAAGAAAATATTTATTTTGTGGATATAAAAGAAGGAATTAGCGCTGATGTGTTTTTATCAGTATTTTGGTGTGGAAAATCATCCGCTTATGGATTTCGGATACTTTATGTTTGGAATTTGGAAAAACTTCATTCTACAAAGTTGTAGAGAATTAAATTTTCTATAGAAAGACATAGAATTTGTATTTTTCTGATAAAAGGGCTATTTATTATGAATTATTGAAGTTTCGGAAAATAAATATTTTTTTATAAAATGGTGGGCCCCACTTTTGGTTGGTGTGGAAATGCTGAGTTTTTTTCTCTCACGAGGCGGCTGGAAGTTTTTATATATAAAAAAATATTATTTTATTAAAAAAGTCTACTTTGGCATCCTAAGCTTTTCCTATAAATAGGGTGCTTATGTTAGAATTAAAATCACACCAGAATTAGAAGTTTTCTCTCTCTATAATATCGAGCGTATCTTTGTGAGTATTTAGATACTTTGAGTGTTACTATTCAGTGCAAGTTTCCTTCGGTATTATATCCGATACTCTAGTCAGAAGTACTATTCTTTTGAGGTAAGGGATGTTATTTCTTTTATAAATGATGTTATTCTTTTCAATATCATTATACGAAAATATTGTCATGGATTTTATTATGAAATTCTTACTTTTTCCGTCGGGGTTACTATTCACGTATACGACACTATTCACGTATACGGCATTATTCACGAAAAAATTAAATTTTCTTCTATATGTCCAAGTTGCTTGTTAAAGTTCTTATCTTTGATTAGATCTAAGTTTTGAGTTTTATTCTTGAATTTTGCTCCACAAAGTATTATTATGGAGTATTCTTGAACTTGGATAAATTAGATTACGAATCCTTAGTCTTTGTCCTTTATCTCACTGGATTTATTCTTTAAAATGTTTTTCATCATCCTCAGTCCTAAAAGGTGATATAACTGAATATCTTTGGCCTGTAGAGCAAAGATGAATGATTACCTGATGAATATCTTTGGCCGTAGTGCAAAGATGACAGGTGTTGAGATGAACATGACCACTGATGATACAAATGAATATCTTTGGCCTGTAGTCCAAAGATGAATATTGATTCGAGATATATATTGATTGATGTTACAGGGGATAAAATATTGATGATGGACTTTAAATCATAGAAGATAGTAGACTTCATTTTCTACTTAACTCTTCTAATGAATTGTTATTTTCGCTGCAAATATTGATCTAAAATTGGTTGTCCATTATATTTTATCTGATTTATTGAAGGCTAACGATAATTTATTTTCCATTATCTAGTCATAATATTCTTTACTGGGCTAGTTGAGCTCACCCTTTTCATCTATTGTCCTCTTCAGGAAATGAGAACGTTGCGGGAACTAGTCGGGTGACAGAGTGATGGTCCGAGTTAGAGCAATAGTAGTCTTCGCTATTTTTGTAAAATAGTGGGATAATAATTGTAATAAATAAAGAATGAACTTGAATGTTAATATTTCGTATTATATACGATTTGTATTGACACTCACAGTTGTGTGGTCGTATTTTGCACGACCGTGTGATATAAAGTTTGTATTTGAATTCTGTACCATGTATTTGGCGACTCAGAATGGGTTGGGTTGGGTTGACTGGACCTATTCTGAGGGCGTCACAGTTGGTATCAGAGCTTAGGGATATTATCTCTGGCGGAGATCGGGGAATAGAACTAGGAGGGGAGAGATGAGTAAATCCTTCACTAGTATGTCCTACCTGAGCTTATGTGGTATTTAATTTTGTAGCCGGAGCAAATGGTTAATATGTGATATGTTAATTTATTTAATTAACCCTTGTTTTATGGAAGTATTTGAGAATGGCAGCTGAGAATGTTAACAACGAAGTGAATGAGACTGTGGAGACACCTTTAATCACTAACTAGGAGAACATGCAACAAGAAGGCAATGTTCATCTTGAAATCAACGTTGGTCAGACGATAAACGATGAGATATTTAGAAGTTTTTTGCAGTTCATGCAAAACCAAACGAGGGAGACTCGTGTGCAAAATACAGGTGGAGATAATAACAACACGCGAATTGTCACTGCCAAGCAGTTCAAAGAATTGGGACCACCAGAGTTTTTGGGCAAGCCGGATCCAATCAAGGCGGAGACGTGGATTAAACAAATTACCAAGATATTTGATGTCTTGGGATGCACGGAGGAACAGAAGGTTCCATTTGCCACATTTATGTTCCGTGGAGAAGCAGATTACTGGTGGGAGTCTGTGAAGCGTACCCAGCCTGCCGCACTCAAGATGTCTTGGAAAGCGTTCCAGAAACTGTTCAATGACAAGTACTTTCCTGAAAGTATTTGTCATATGAAGGAGGTAGAGTTTATCAGACTCGAGAAAAACAACATGACGGTATCCCAGTACGAGGCTAAGTTCGTGGAGCTGTCCAGGTTTGCACCTCATTTGGTGGAGAATGAGGTACGTATGACGCGGATATTTCTAAGAGGTTTGAAACCCGAAATACGTCAATACCTCATTTCTTATAAATTTCTCTATATTCGAATGTAGTGAACAGGGCCCAGTTGTTAGAACGAGATAATGATTATGTTCCACCGAGGGACCACAACCATGGTCGTACCGGTGGCAGCAGTCATCAGAGCAATGACAACCAGCGAGGAGGAAAGTATGACCGAAGCGGTAACCACTCCGGTGGTAATCGTGGCCATGATAGTAGAAAAAGCGAATCGGGAGGAGATTTCAAGAAGAGAAAGTACAACAATGAGAACGTGAAGACGTCAACATCAGCACCAGCATCAACTGTTTCTAGGGGAGGAGAACGACCACCGGTCGTATGCTATAAATGCGGGAAAGAGGGACACATCAGCCCAAACTGCCCACAACAATTCAAAGCATGCTATAACTGTGGAAAAGAAGGACATATAGCTCGAGATTGTCCTGTTGCGAAATCAAGTCCAGCGGGGGTGGTGATTCCAAAGGCGATTTCGGACAAGTCAAAGTCGGTGATTCTTGGAATAGCATTTGTCATGACAGCTCAAAACGTGAGGAATTCCACACGAGGTGATTACGGGTAAGCTAATCATAAACTCTTGCGAAGTTTACACCTTGTTAGATACCGGTGCTACCCATTCCTTTATTTCGCCTGCTTGTGCTCAACGTTTGAACTTGACTTCTGATAAATTAGACTTTGACTTATCTGTTGAAACTCCGTTGGGAGAAACCTTTGTTACATCTACAGTTTACAAATCTTGCTTGATTCAGATTGGTACCCTTACCTTACCTGTTGATCTTATATCTTTGAAAATACTTACATTTGACGTGATTTTAGGAATTGACTGGTTAACCACTTACCATGCCAAAATTGATTATTTTTGTAAGGTTGTTAGTTTTCATATTCTTAATCAACCTGTTGTACGAATCCAAACTACCAAACCACTAAAATCAGTCAATATCATTTCAAATCACAAGGCTATTCGTTTATTGAAAAACGGATGTCAAGCTTTCTTAGCTCATGTCACTGATCTAAACCAGAATACGTCATATTTGAATGATATTTCCGTTGTTAATGAGTTTTCTGATGTATTTCTCGAAGAACTTCCCGGTCTACCCCCAGAACAGTGAAGTTGAATTCTTTATTGACCTTAAACCCGGTACGAAACCCATTTCTAAAACCCCATATCGAATGGCTCCTATTGAACTTCAGGAGTTAAAGGTCCAACTACAGGAGTTGTTAGACATCTGTTTTATTCGTCCTAGTACTTCTCCTTGGGGTGCTCCTGTTTTATTCGTAAAGAAGAAAGATGGGAGTATGCGACTTTGTATTAACTATCGAGAGTTGAACCATGTCACCATCAAGAATAGGTATTCGTTACCTCGTATTGATGACCTGTTCGACCAGTTGCAAGGAGCACAATTCTTTTCAAAGATCGATCTTCGTTCTGGATATCATCAGCTGAAGATTAAAACTGAGGATATTCTGAAGACTACTTTTAGAACTCGATATGCGCATTACGAATTTCTAGTTATATATTTTGGATTGACCAATGTTCATGCTACGTTCATGGACCTGATGAACCGAATATTTGAGAAATATTTGGATCATTTCGTGATTGTCATTATTGATGACATCCTAATATTTCTTTATTTAGAACGAACTCAACATGCGACAACGACGTTGGTTGGAGCTGTTGAAAGGTTACGATCATACCATTCAATACCATCCTATACCATCCTGGAAAAGCGAACGTGATAGCTGATGCGTTGAGTAGAAGATCATATGTGGGAACGAGTGCGATGATGTCAAGTATACACGTAGAACCAGCTTTGATTGATAAAGTTAAAGCTGCTCAAGCTACGGATGCGGAGCTGATGAAGATGAAGAAGAAAGTGCAAGAAGGTGCCATTCCAGAAGCGAGAATCGATGAAGAGGGAATACTTCGAGTCAACTCTAGACTTTGTGTTCCTAACGATTCCGACTTGAAGCATAGAATCATGATGGAGGCACACAACACACCGTTTGCAATCCATGCTGGGAGTACCAAAATGTATCGTGATCTTCGACATACATTTTGGTGGAGCAATATGAAAAGAGAGATCGCTGAGTTTATTTCGAGATGTTTAACTTGTCAACGTGTAAGGGCGGAGCATTAAGTACCGAAGGGTCCATTGCAACCACTGGAGATTCCGAAATGGAAGTGGGAACACATTATGATGGATTTCGTTACGGGTCTTCCCAAGGTTTCTCAAGGCATAGATGCGATTTGGGTTATTGTTGATAGATTAACCAAGTCTGCTCATTTCTTGCCGATACGAGAGACTTATTCCCTTGAACGTCTTGCTCATATGTACGTGAATGAGATTGTGAGATTAGCATGGCATGCCAATATCCATAGTTTCGGATCGTGACCCCAGATTTACTTCACAATTTTGGATCAGTTTGCAGAAAGCTATGGGCACGGACTTACGATTCAGTTCGGCTTATCATCCTCAAACACACGGACAATCAGAGAGGACTATTCAAACTCTTGAAGATCTATTGAGACTCTGTGTTCTAGACTTCAAAGGGAGTTGGGATAAGTACTTACCATTGGTGGAATTCTCCTACAACAACAGTTATCAGGCAAGTATAGGTGTGGCTCCATTCGAAGCGTTATATGGGAGAAAGTGTCGTTCTCCAGTATATTGGAACGAGGTGGGTGAAACAACATTGTTGGGACCAGAGTTAGTACGTATGACTACGAAAAAGATCCAAATAATCTGACAACGTATACAAACAGCACAAGATCGACAAAAGAGTTATGCGGATCTTCATCGAAAGGACGTGAATTTAATATTGGGGACCATGTGTTATTACGTGTTGCTCCGTGGAAAGGGGTTACGAGATTCGGGAAGAGAGGAAAGCTCAACCCACGATTCATTGGTCCATTGAGATTCTTGACCGAGTAGGAAATGTGTCTTATAGACTTGCTTTACCTCCAAGCATGTCTCGTGTTCATAACGTTTTTCATATATCCGTGCTTCGTAAATATGTGAAGGATCCAAACCACATTATTGAGTTAGAACTAGACGAGATAGCCGAAGATTTAACGTACGAGGAGGTACCTGTCAAGATCTTGGATAGGAAGGAGCATGCCCTACGCTCGAAAATTATACCTCAAGTTAAAGTTTTGTGGAGAAACCATGCAATTGAGGAAATGACTTGGGAGTTGGAATTAGAAATGAAAGTGAGGTATCCTCACCTTTTCGACATACCAGGTACGTACGTCAATTTTGAGGACGAAATTCATAAGGAAGGGAGGTTGTAAGACCCCAACTTTTATGAATAAAGATTTAATTTTCTTTATGTATTATTTCAAAACAGTAAGGTGTTATTTTGATAAATATGAAAAGTTATGGGTGAAATGTGCAAATATTTTAAAGTGAGCAAAGTGGTTATAAAATATTCATTGTTGTCGGGGAATATTCGTTTGGTCGTGGAATATTATTGTTGTCGGAGAATATTCGTACGACGGCGCAGCTATTTGTGGGCCCCACAACGGAATAACTGTCGGATATAGAAAGCGACAGAAATAACCTTTTTATAAATAACGGCGTAGTTGTTACCGTTAGTACTGTTTAAATACCCGGTGGTTAAAATACAGTAATACGCGGTGTTGCACAGTAGCACACGGTATTGCACAATATTTTGAATTATTAATTCTTACGTGAGAAGGCACTTACTCAATTATTGTTACAGTAATTACTGTTCAATATTTTATATTATTGATTCAATAATTGCATAATATTTTATTGATTCAATAATTGCTACGTTGATATTTTATATCAATAATTGCTACGTTGCTGTGATTAATTCAATAATTGCTACAGTTGATATTTTGTATTATTGATTCAATAATTGTCACTGCACAGTATTTCACATTATCAACTCAATAATTCATATTATTTGAATAATATTATTAGATAGCATTATTGACAATATCTAAGGAAGTTCTGTCTAGGAGGGGTTATTTAATTGCGCGCCAGTAAGGAGAAGTCCTTATCGGAAGGCCCCCTCTTTCCTAGGAACGACCTGGTTGTCAATATTGTAGTTCTGTAATATTATTTGTGAATAATTAATTATTGATTTATATGATAAGAAAATATTTATTTTGTGGATATAAAAGAAGGAATTAACGCTGATGTGTTTTTATCAGTATTTTGGTATAGAAAATCATCCGTTTATGGATTTCGGATACTTTATGTTTGGAATTTGGAAAAACTTCATTCTACAAAGTTGTAGAGAATTAAATTTCCTATATAAAAACATAGAATTTGTATTTTTCTGATAAAAGGGCTATTTATTATGAATTATTGAAGTTTTGGAAAATAAATATTTTTTTATAAAATAGTGGGCACCACTTTTGGTTGGTGTGGAAATGCTAAGTTTTTTTCTCTCACGAGGCGGCTGGAATTTTATATATATATAAAAAATATTATTTTATTAAAAAAGTCTACTTTGGCATCCTAAGCTTTTCCTATAAATAGGATGCTTAGGTTAGAATTGAAAATCACACCAGAATTAGAAGTTTTCTCTCTCTATAATATCAGGCGTATTTTTGTGAGTATTTAGATACTTTGAGTGTTACTATTCAGTGCAAGTTTCCTTCGGTATTATATCCGATACTCCAGTCAGAAGTACTATTCTTTTGAGGTAAGGGATGTTATTTCCTTTATAAATGATGTTATTCTTTTCAATATCATTATACGAAAATATTGTCATGGATTTTATTATGAAATTCTTACTTTTTCCGTCGGGATTACTATTCACGTATACGACACTATTCACGTATACGACACTATTCACGAAAAAAATTAAATTTTCTTCTATATGTCCAAGTTGCTTGTTAAAGTTCTTATCTTTGATTGGATCTAAGTTTTGAGCTTTATTCTTGAATTTTGCTCCACAAAGTATTATTATGGAGTATTCTTGAACTTGGATAAATTAGATTACGAATCCTTAGTCTTTGTCCTTTATCTCACTGGATTTGTTCTTTAAAATATTTTTCATCATCCTCAGTCCTAAAAGGTGATATAACTGAATATCTTTGGCCTGTAGAGCAAAGATGAATGATTACCTGATGAATATCTTTGGTCGTAGTGCAAAGATGACAGGTGTTGAGATGAACATGACCACTGATGATACAAATGAATATCTTTGGCATGTAGTGTAAAGATGAATATTGATTCGAGATGTATATTGATTGATGTTACAGGGGATAAAATATTGATGATGAATTTTTAAATCATAGAAGATAGTAGATTTCATTCTATACTTAACTCTTCTAATGAATTGTTATTTCCGCTGCAAATATTGATCTAAAATTGGTTGTCCATTATATTTTATCTGATTTATTGAAGGCTAAAGATAATTTATTTTCCATTATCCTAGTCATAATATTCTTTACTGGGCTAGTTGAGCTCACCCTTTTCATCTATTGTCCTCTTCAGGAAATGAGAACGTTGCGGGAACTAGTCGGGGGACAGAGTGATGGTCCGAGTTAAAGCAATAGTAGTCCTCGCTATTTTTGTAAAATAGTGGGATAATAATTGTAATAAATAAAGAATGAATTTGAATGTTAATATTTCGTATTATATACGATTTGTATTGACACTCACAGTTGTGTGGTCGTATTTTGCACGACCGTGTGATATAAAGTTTGTATTTGAATTCTGTACCATGTATTTGGCGACTCAGAATGGGTTGGGTTGGGTTGACTGGACCTATTCTGGTGGCGTCACACTATCAGACTACAAGAAATGGACGGGGACGAATTTCCCCAACTCATCAACTCAGACACCATAAAGAGGTACTATGTCTGAAGCACATGCATACCCGCATCCGGGTCCTACAAATCAAGTCAGGTTCAATTTTTCACTAGAAAGCCAGAACTATGAATGACCTGATATCCCTCAACCCGGGAGTACGTAGGCAGCCATTTCTGGTGAGGTCAAACCAAATAAAAACTCAAAAACTCATCAAACCAAACTCAAAAACCCAAGATAAATACTTTCCAAACCTCTCTCATATAAAGCCAGAACTACGAATGACCTGATCTCCCTTAACCCGGGAGTACGTAGGCAGCCATTTACGGCGCGACTTGACGTTCAAGAAAAAATAAAAACCCCAACAAAAAAAAAATCCAGTTCCAAAACACCAAAGACATACAGAAGCTAAATCCTATCAAGCTACCCTGGTCAACAGGCCCATCTGAGATACTCCCTAACATCTCCACTGTCAGTCCATCAAGGAGAAGCTCAAGATACATCAACAACAGCGATTCATGAAAGAAGTGGTAATCACTCAGCAATGACAATACATCTCTAAACAGAGAAGTGAATCAAAATATATTTCTTTGATGTAAAACTGTTTGATATATACATAATGCCCTGTACATGACAAAAATGGCGGATCTAGTCTGTGCAGGAAAAAATAAAGCTAGTCTATGGACCCAAGGATAAGCGAGCCAGCAATGCCACCATAAGCATCTCTCTCTGAAGATGGAGGAGCAACTGCAAGTGCAATACCCTCAGCCTCCATATGACCCAAAACCTCCACAGTCATCTGCAGTGTGGCACTGTGGTCATCAATATATGCACTCATCTCAGTAACTAGGCTGTGAGTATAAGATCGAAGGGCAGTACTGTTAGCAATGTGGAAATCACAGGAAGCTATAGCCTCATCCCTCTCTGCAAAAGCTGCATCTCTAGCAATCAAAGTGTCCTCGATCTCAGCAAAAGCTACATCTCTGGCAGAGCGGATCTCATCCCTCTCCACAACAGCTGTATCTCTAGCAGATCGGAGCTCCTCTCTCTATCAAGCCAGCATCCTGAGCGATCTGAAGTGCGTCCTTCTCAAGCTAAAGCTATATCTCTACCAGATAAGGTAGTCAACATCTGTGCTTTAGCCGAATCCCGCTCAAAGGTCATCCTGAACAATTAATCCGCTAAAGTCGGATCTGTGCCTGCAGGAATAGTCGGTGGGTCGCTAACCAAAGCATCTGTCAAGCCTACGAACAGTTCATCCTCCTTGCGAGATTCAGGATCCTCTGTAGGCTCCTCCTCATCTAAATTACAATAGAAGCTGAAGGAATAAATGCAGCTGCTACCATATCTGCCTCCAACCATGTCGAGTACTCTAGGAACGATCTGGATGACTACTGGAGAACTCAGCCCTCTCTCTATGGGTCCAACACTCATATACTCGAACCAAATCGACTGATGACATAGACGATGCCGACACCCTCTGATCAGCAGACCCCTCAAATCGGTGCAAACTCTGGAACTAATCAAACTGGCTCATAACAGCCTAGGAATGATAAGTAGTCACTCCCCTCAATCCCGCTAGGGGCAGGTAATCCATGCCAGGTGCATGAGTAATGAAGCTATATAGGGAGGCTAGCCCTGAGCATGGCAAAATCAAGAACGGATGCACAATATTCGATAGAAATGCCGACCACGTCTCTGCATCGGTACACTCCGCTGGCTGAAAGGAGTAGGACATAGCTATGTCATGGGAGAAGTAATACCCATGATGCCTGAAAGATCCAATCGGTCGGATATGGGACATCAGCCATATGTACAGCAAGATCGAACTACCCCTAAAAAACCCCTCTGGGTGGGTAATACAGTGAGTGGCTGACCGCAGCGTCTCAGCCAATATCATCGGGATAATGGTACTACCCTGTCTAAGGGCTCAAACAACCACTACAAATCCCACGTCCAGGCGATCCAAGCGTAGCGGTATGTAGACATATGCCACAATGCACATCAGCAGAATATCTACCCTGGCCAGATGCCACGCCTCTGCTGAAATAATAAAATCCCCAATATGTCGATCGTAGCTATCAAGCTCCCCAAAATGATCGATCAAGAAGTCAATCGAGATCACACGCCCAGATACGATCTCGTCCGCGACTACCCTCTGGCGAAGACCGAACATCCACAGGAATGGTCTCCGTATATCACTAATAGCAGTGCGGGCGCACGACAAGTCCAAAGCCAGACCGGTAATTCGCTCGTACTCCTCTAGAGTCGGGGTCAGCTCATGTCGTCCAAAGAAAAATACCTGCCTCTCAGGTATCCAGCAGGATAATATGCCATCCACAAACCCATATGGCACCTAAAAATCTATAAGGGTCAGTGAATGCCCCAACATCTGGTCTACTGTCCCTCTGGTTGAGAAGGGCAGACTCTCGTACCACGACCTCAAGGATGAAGCCACCTCAGACTGTGGCAAATGCTCAATACGGCTCACGGATGATGACGTCATCTATGTCACCGTACCACAAGACCATCTAGGGGTCAAATCTGAGCTCATCCGTCTAAATGCATACATATGACATAATACATACATGATGACAAATATAATTATGATGCGATAGATAGGAAATAACATGAATATCTACGATAAACTATCTACTACGGGCATCATCCCTGTCTGACAATACAAAATAAAGTGAAGAATACAGGGAAATGGGGCACCACCACCCAACTACTACAGTGGTCTATCAAAATGATGGCATAACTGCCAAATAGCCAAAACAGTGGCTGAACAAAAATATAGCTACCATAGCTATCAGAAGAGATCCAGATAATCTACGTCCAGGTGAATAACCCGCTCCATCTCCTCCGCGGATATAAAGCTGCGGTCATCCGACATATTTGGGAGGTACAAGGGAGGATCTACCCCTGCAAACTCGCGGCCCTTAGATTGCTATCTAGTAAGAACGAGACGCTTTGGTCACGCGCAGCTAGGATTTACTGATGAATCCTTGGTTCTATTGCCACGTGAGGATGTATATATCTGTTTTTGTACAAATTTGAACTGTGCAGGTTTATTGGCTACTCATATGTGAGCCTAGAAATCGTGGGATTCGTGATCAAACTGATCAGAATCTGATTCCCACGATGGACAAATTCTAATTTACGAATGTACCTTGCCAGTTTTTCTGTAAAATGTACATACAAAAAGACCTTAAAACGGTTATCCGAATTTAAGGTCTCAACATAGTGAAAAAATATGGATTGTAGTGTCAGCGTCCCTCCGATGGCTATCATGCCCATGAAGAGACCTGGCATTTGTATATTTATTGTGATCGAGGATGCTTCGCAGCCAGACAAATCACCATTCAAATGCAGCCTTAAGGCTAAAAAGATAAAATTAGAAGTATCAACAGGCTTCAATTCCTATGGTAGCGTAGGGGTTTGATAACCAACTTTCAAAACATCATTTTCAAATTCAATCAAAAGAAAAGTTTTTGCAAATCAAATTAAACATTTTTGCAAATCAAACCAAAGACTTTTTGCAAATCAAATCAAACCCTTCGTATATAGGTTCAACGAAGCAAATCACTACTTTCAATCAATCAAGCAAGCATATGCCCAATTTTCAAGCGGCATTCACACACGCATTTCAATTTTAAGGGAAATATTGAAAAGATGCGGTACCGTATTTACACGGGAGTTGTGGGGTGCCTAACACCTTCTCCACACTTAACCAATGCCCCCGAACTTAAACTTTGTTTTCAAAGATCAAGTTTCGACAGTGTCCAGCAAATTGGGCCTCTTTCAAACAAAACTCGGTTGAGTTGGTACAACCTATTTCAAATATACCAACTGGCGACTCTGTAAAACGTTCAAATCGTCGACATGATACATGTTAGCCTTTTCCTAAAAAACCCTTCAAAACCTTTTTCGCAATAAAAAGAGTGAGGGTAGAGATAACTTAGGAAGAGATAAAAGTTTCGGGTTGTGACCCTGACCCGCAGATTTTTTCCCGACGTCGACAGTGACTTGTACAATTCTTTGCAGTAAAGCAAATCCTCCATTCTTGCTTCCAAATTGCATAATTTGTAGCATTGAGTTTAATCATGTAACTTGTTGTCTAATCCTCCATTTAATTCGCACAAGAAAATCACAAAAAATAACCAAGCTCTGATAACACTGTTGGGAAAAGTACGGCTAAAATAATCTCAATTTCAGGAATTATTTTTCCGTCTTTGTGCAATTAAATACGAAATCAACAAAATCAATTATGAGAACAAAAATAACAAATAACCATCCACAATTAAGACACAATATTTAACGTGAAAAACTCTTAAAGATAAAAATCATAGGTCAAACTCTGAATCTCCACTATATCAAAATAATAGGTTTACAATAATCCCCCCACATTTTATGCTTTAAAACTTGAGTTACACACTAAATAAAGAGAGTACTAAATTACTTCTTCTAAATTAAAGACTCCAACCTTGAGTTTATCAATTTAAAAGGATTATCAAATTTGCGTAACCCACCTGTTATGATCCTAGTTGCAAGGTATGGGACTTGTGTCCCACATCGATTGTATGAGACTTTGATGTGGGGTATTTATAAACTTTAGGCTCTCCAACCTTAACTGCTAGCTTTTAAGGTATGGCTCTCCCATGGTTTATAACAATTGGTATCAGAGCCCTCCTTCCTCGGCCAAACCATTCAATCATTTAATAATGGCAGCTGGTACGCGCTCTAGGGAAAATCTTGAAGGTCTGCGTAACACTGATTCCAGACTCCAAGAGTTGATGAACAGCTATCACTAATTGCAGCAAACAGTGGAAACAACTGGAGAAAATTTTGGCCATCTTCAGAACACCATGGATATGATGATTTCAGAATTTCAACGTAACCTCTAAGGCAAGGCTATGGCTTCTTCTGGAGAGGTAAATCTTGAGACATCTAATGGTTCTCCCAAATCAACCGGTATGGGTTGTGATAGGAATACTAGGAATATAAGTCCTAGATTTGAGTTTCCTGTGTTTAATGGGCTGGATATCAAGAATTAGATTATGAAATGTGATTTTTTCTTTCAATTTTATCCCATTAATGATGATCAGAAACTTAAGAGTGTTGCCTTAAATGTAGAGGGTGAGGCTGGTACCTGGTTCTTGGCCTATTATAGGACAAACCCTAATGTTTCCTGGGTTTAATTTGTTGAGGATATAGAAGTCAGGTATGGGGACTCTTCTGTCACTAGTGCTTTGGAAGAATTTAATAGATTACAACAAACAACTAATGTGTGTCTTTATCAAAAGAGATTTGAATTTTTAAGAGCTATAGTGGGGGCTGAGAATCCTGGGATAATTGAAGAATATTTTGTCAAGTGTTTCATTGGAGGACTTAAAGAAGAAATTGGGGGTTTTGTGAAATTGTTAAAACCGTCAGAAACTTTTCGAGGCAATTTCAGCTGCTAGAGTGCAAGAATGCACTATTGAAGCCATCTACAGAAAGACTAAACCAAACACTTTCTTGGGAAAACAAGGAGGGAATTTTTCTCAAAATCATAAACTAATTCCAGATACTGTACATGCACAATATGGACCAATAGTGGCTAAATCAAATTACCAGGTATCAGTGGATGGTCACCAATCTTATCTTAGACAAGTGAAGAAGCTCACCTATAATTAAATTCAGGCAAGAAAGTACAAGGGATTATGTTTCAATTGTGATGAAATATATAGGCCTGACCACAAATGTAAGAATAAGCAGGTGTTTATGCTTATTGGAGAAGAGGACTTATATGAAGGGGAATTGGGTTTAAAAAGTGAGGAGTAGTTGGGGTCACCAATGGACAAACAGGAGCAGGACATGGAGATTTCAATTCATGCATTGAATGGAAATACTTCAGACACTAATATTAGAATTAAAGCCAATGTAGGAAGTAAAGAGATAATCATTCTCATTGACATTGGCAGTACACACAATTTTCTTAACACAAAAACTGCAGATATACTTCATTGTGCTAGGGAAATAGATAAACTAATGCAAGTTTATGTTGTTGATGGATTCAAGATTCTAAGTTCTGAAAAATGTAAGGGCTTTGTTTGGGGAGCTCAAGGTTATAAATTCCATACAAATATGAGATTGATTCCATTAAAGGGATGTGATGTTATATTGGGTGTTCAGTGGTTGAGAACTTTGGGAGATTATGTTTTCAATTTTGCTCAGCTTACATTATCATTTACTATAGCAAGAAAACAAGTTAAACTACAGGGCACTACAAATGGGCAGGATGTATCTATCTCTATGATAACAGCTGTGGATTTTTCAGAAACTTATAGGAGGAATCAAGTTTCTCTCTTAGCTTGTTTATTTTCCATTAATGAGGAGCATACTAATATGACTATGCCAGAAGAAATCAAGCAAATAATGATCAAGTATGATGATGTCTTCAGAGAACCTACTTCTCTACCACCACAAAGGGATCATGATCATCATATTCCTCTTAAAACTGGGACATATCCATTCACTATCAGATCCTATAGATACCCACACGTTCAGTAGGATGAAATTGAAAAGATAGTAAGGGAAATGTTAGCATCTGGTATAATACAACTCAACAAAAGCCCATTTGCATCTCCTATACTATTGGTTAAGAAAAAGGATGGAAGTTAGAGATTCTGTGTGGATTATAGGGAACTTAACAAGATAACCATAAAAGACAAGTTTCCTATACCAATCATTAAGGAACTCTTAGATGAGTTAAAAGGGGAAAAGGTTTTTAGCAAATTGGATCTAAGGTCTGGTTATCACTAAATTAGGATGTTTCCTCCAGATGTACACAAAACAACATTTAGAACACATCTAGGGCATTATGAATTTTTGGTGATGCCCTTTGGCCTAACTAATGCTCCAGCTACCTTTTTAAGCACTTATAAATCAAGTTTTTGCTCCACATTTAAGAAAGTTCATTATGGTGTTCTTTGATGATATATTAGTTTATAGCCCTGATTTACAAACACATGTGGAGCATTTGGACATTACTTTATCAATACTAAGATCACATTCCTTGTTTGCAAAGAAATCAAAATGTTCATTTGCACAATCTAAGGCGGAATATCTTGGACACATTATTTCACATGAAGGGTTTCTGCAGATCCTAGTAAGATTGTTGCTATGGTGAATTGGCCCATTCCTATAGCTGTCAAAACTCTAAGGGGATTATTGGGTCGTACCGGTTACTATAGAAGGTTTGTAAGGAGTTATGGTGAGATTTCTAGACCTAAGAATAAGTTCATTTGGAATGAAGAGGCTACAATTGCCTTTCATAAACTCAAGCAAGCCATGAGTACACTACTACAAAACAGTAAAAAGATAACACTTAAACAACAACATTTTTATAAAAAATGTTGTAGTTTTTTAAACGTTGTCTATTTGTGTCTAATAGATGACACTGCTAACCACGACGTTTTTGAGGGACCTATTACAATATTTTTTAAACGTTGTCTATTTACTTTTTTCTACTAGTGGTACCGCTCTAGTGTTAGCCCTTCCTGAT
Source organism: Panax stipuleanatus (assembly GCA_020205555.1). Taxonomy (NCBI): domain Eukaryota; kingdom Viridiplantae; phylum Streptophyta; class Magnoliopsida; order Apiales; family Araliaceae; genus Panax; species Panax stipuleanatus. The sequence goes on from CM035123.1 coordinate 90,687,557, forward strand.
TTCAAGTTTCCATTTGTGGTGGAAACTGATGTCAGTACTAGAGGAATTGGTGCAATGCTTATGCAAGGAGGCAGACCAATAGCATTTCTTAGCAAAGTATTGGCTCCTAAACATCTTGGACTTTCAGTGTATGAAAAGGAGTTATTAGCTATATTACAGGCTGTGAACAAATGGAGATTCTTATCTCATAGGATCCCACTTTATTATTAAGACTGATCATCGGAGTCTTAAGTTCTTTATGGAACAAAGATTGACAACTTTCGTGCAGCAGCAGTGGTTGAGCAAGATGTTGGGTTATGACTATGAGATCACCTACAAAAAGGGAACTGAAAATATGGTAGCAGATGCCCTTTCAAGTCAGCTACATGAACAAGTGGATGAAGCCAAAGGGTCCATTAAAGACATTTCTAGGACTTTACCTCTGTAGCTGCAGGATATTTCAGATTCATATATAGAGGATCCACGAGTTCAATTGTTGATACAACAGTTAACCATTAATGCAGATGCAAATCCAAATTATTCTTTTAATCATAGCATATTAAGGCACCAGGAAGTGATAGTATTAGGAAAGAACACTGATATCAAGAAAAGAGTGTATTCAGTTTTTCATGTTAGCCCATAGGAGGACATTCGGGTATTCAAGCTACTCTCAAAAGAATAAGCAGATATTTTACTTGGACTAGTTGTGTTACAGATATTAAACATTGGGTTGGTGCATGTGATGTTTGTCAAAGAAACAAAATTGAAAATGTACCATATCCTGGACTATTATAACCATTAATGGTTCTTGTTAAGCCATGGGATGATATAGCTATGGATTTCATTAAAGGATTACCTTTATCAGAAGGGAAAAATGCCATTTTAGTAGTCGCAGACATATTTTCTAAATTTGGGCATTTTATTGGACTCAAGCATCCTTTCACTGCTGTATCAATAGCTAAATTATTTGTGGAACATATATATAAGTTGCATGGGTTGCCTCAAACAATTGTAAGTGACAAAGATAGAATTTTTCTAAGCACATTTTGGCAGTCCCTATTTCAGCAATTGGGGGTGAAGTTGTGCATGAGTTCTTCATATCATCCACAGTCCTGATGGATAAATGGAGAGACTAAACAAGCGTTTAGAGTGTTACCTAAGGTGTATGTGTAGTGATCAGCCTAAGAAATGGGCAATCTGGCTTCCTTTGGCACAATGGTGGTACAATACAAACTATCATACAACTCTTAAATGTTCTCCTTTCAAGGCTTTGTTTGGGTTTGATCCTCCTCAGCTAAACTTCAAGCAGCTTGAAGCTACTAAAACTCCAATTGTTGATGAGTTTATCAAGGCAAGAAGTTTAGTTCTTCAAGATTTAAAAAAGGAAATTACTTCAAGCACATGATAGAATGAAGGTATATGCAGACAAACATAGAATTGAGAGACATTTTGCTATTGGGGAATTTGTGTACCTAAAATTGCAGCCCTACAAACAATCCAGTTTAGCTCAAAGGGCTAGTTTTAAATTGGCCCCAAGATTCTATGGTCCTTCTGAGATTTTGGAAAATGTTGGATCAGTAGCCTACAAGTTAAAATTACCAGACCATGCCCAAATCCATAATGTGTTCCATGTATCATTGCTCAAAAAGACTATTGGAGTTCAAGCTATCATTTGTCCCTCATTACCACCCAATGCAGAAGATGGGACTCTCAAAATGATTCTAGAAAAGATTCTCAACAAGAGGATGGTTAAGTACAAGAACAAGGCTAAAGTTGAATACTTGATTCAGTGGGCAGGTAGCTTAGGAAGAGGATGCTACATGTGAAGATGCACAGGAGATGGTGGCTCAATTTCTAGATTTTACATTCACATGAGGTCAGATCCTTGTGGATAAGGATTTGTTGAGGGAGTGGCAATGTTATGACTGTAGCCATTAGCTGTAAGGAAGTTAAATGACAGCTGTAATTAGAAGCAGTAAAGATTGTTAAGATGATGAAATTTTGACGTGTGTAATTGATAGTTGTAATTTTGGCTGTATTTATAAGCTAAGATGTGTTAGAAAGGAGGGTTATGCAAAAGATTGAATATGTACTTTTCTCAAGTTCAAAGCTTATAACTACTGGGCTTGAGCTCTTCTTCTTCTTCTTCAATATAATTCTTCCATTTCTGTTCTTCTCAAATTTTATTTTATTTCTTTCCTGTCTATTTTTCTTCTCTTTTGACTGAAAGTGTTATGACTGTAGCCATTAGCTATAAGGAAGTTAAGTTTTGACACGTGTAATTGACATTTGTAATTTTGGCTGCATTTATAAGCTAAGCTGTGTTAGAAAGGAGGGTTATGCAAAAGATTGAATCTGTACTTTTCTTAAGTTCAAAGCTTATAACTACTGGGCTTGAGCTCTTCTTCTTCTTCAATACAATTCTTCTATTTCTGTTCTTCTCAAATTTTATTTTATTTCTTTTCTGCCTGTTTTTCTTCTCTTTTGGCTGAAAGTTCATCTGCCATTATTTCCAAAATCAATTGCAATCATTACAAGTGGTATCAAAGCCGTCCACTACCTCTTGGTTGCATTAATGCGGCGATGGTGGTAATGTCGGTATTGCAGTGTTCGCCCGGGGCTAAATTCGTCTAGCGCAAAAGCCAGCTCGCGTGGGAGCCGGGACTGCAGAGCGTGGTGGAATGTTATGATCCTAGTTGTAAGGTATGAGACTTGTATCCCACATCGATGGTATGAGACTTTAATGTGGGGTATTTATAAATTTTGGACTCTTCAACCTTAACAGCTAACTTTTGAAGTGTGGCTCTCTTATAATTTATAACACCACCTGCATAAGGCTATTATGCCTTTTATAAGTTAATATGCAATCCAATCCTTAATTAGATTCTTAGATACCAACCGCTGACTATCCAACCAATTCTAATTACTCAAGGAAAGTGATTCTCCCATGTCCCACACGATAAAACATGGCAAACCAATTCCTTGTCTAACTTGATTTCAATCAATAAAATTTCTAATTGTTTAGTTGCTCACAAAAAAAAAAATTCATTTTCATAATTTATTTTCATCTTGAATTCTATCTCATGGATGAGTACCCACACCCAACATTAATTGCTTGCTAACTTCGAGCGGCTTTATTCATTTCCAGCAAAATCCACTTTCACATTCCATAACCATTAATTCTTTATGGCAATTCCAACCACCAAAAATCTATTGTTTATTGGTACATACTATTATGTTTTTTTTGGCTAAATGATACCTTCTGGTTTCAAATATATAGATACATTTTTTTTAATCCGTTTAAAAATGTGAGATACATTTTATTGTTATATTATGAAGTGATATGAAATTTCTAACACGCTATTATTTTATTCTTAGTTGATTGAGTATTGCCATGCATGCTACTACATTTCTACCCAATATAATTAGAGATACATTTTGAGAAATATAATATTTTTTAAAAGTCGTTGGTTTATAAATATATTTTTAATTTCGGAATAGATGGAGTATGTATGTGTTTTTCTTCTTCATTTAACTTAATTTTGTTACTTGTCTGAGTAAGTCAAGAAATCATTAAATAGAAACTATTTGTACAACTTAGCACTAACAGATTGTGCATTAAAAGTTTGAGCCAACTCCTTAAAAGAATTAGGTGTACCACCACATCAATCCAGCTACACTTTCATCCAAATCCAAGAGAACAATAACTCAAAATAAAGATTATTGAAAATCATGTGTAGAAAATGATTGATTAGGGCTAATTCTGTATTTTTACTTTTGAATGCACATTTTTCCTATATATACCTGCCCAAATTATCATCTGGTTCACAAAAATGGCAATGCTAAATGATCCCAGCAGCCTCAAAGTGTTCATTGAAGCCGTACAAACTGTAATTCCAGCAATACCAACTGATCCAAGGATATCCCGCCAAGTGTCAATCGAAAAAGACATTAATTCGGGCATTTTCCAGAGGCGATTTCATGTGATTTTATACTACAAGAAGGCTTCCAATGAGGATTCTGGTTGGTTACTGGCAGGATGGACTAAGGAGTCACTAGCGGCAGCGTTATCGGATCAGCCTATATTGGCCGGGAGGCTAAGAAGGGTGGAGGGTACCGGTGATGGAGGACTAGAGATTGTGCCTAATGATAGCGGTGTTAGATTAATCGAGGCGCAAATTCCAATAGACTTGGAGGAGTTTCTCAATATGAGGAACAAAGAAGAAGCAGAAAATCAGCTAGTGTTTTGGGAGAGCATTGATGAACAAGATCCTCAGTTTTCTCCACTATATTATGTTCAGGCAAGTGACATGTTATTATGTGTACTAGTTGTAGGTAGGTGTCTTTTTGGCTCATTTTGGAAAACATGAAAAATGTCCCTTGAAGCATATGTGCAAAATTTAGATCTATCTATAGTTCACAATTCTTTGTGGTCCTTGGTCCTCATAAGGCTGGTTTTTATGTATGGATTTTGTTTTAGTACTCGCAGTCTATGCATGAAATTTCTATAAAGGAAATTAATATATAGCGTATATCGACGATAAAAACCGTTGCTATAGTGTCTATAGCGTGTATCGTAATCTCATTGACTAAAATGTTGCAGGTGACGAACTTTATATGTGGTGGATATTCAATTGGGATAAGCTGCAGCCTTCTTCTAGCTGATCCAATGGTCATGACAAGCTTCCTCAAGAAATGGGCAAATATTCACAATAAAATTGTCACCAAGTTTGAAACTCTCAAATTACCCATATTTTACCTCCCTAATCTCGGAAAAGCCTGCTCAACCCCCCCTTACCAAAACCACCCCGCCCCCACCAAAAACATTGGCCAAACCTTCATCTTCAAAGTTACTCAAAAAAACTTACTTATGGATGATAATATTGAGAAGCGAAAGGCAGTTGCAATGTTATGCATCGAAGAAGCGAAACGCAGGCTCCGTACAAAAATGGCTTCGGATTTTTATTTAATTGTGAAAGAACCCTCTAATGATATAATTAAGGTAGAGATTTGTGTGAAACAAGAGCCCATAAACTATATAAATGGGGCCACTAGTACAATTACAAGTTGGGATGATTATGTAGGGGGTGATGGATTAAGTTTTACCAAGGGGAATAAGCCTGCTGCCTGTGTATCTTATGGGATTAGTTCACCATTTGATGAAGGCGGTCTTGTGATGATAATTCCATCTCCTGATGTGGGCATGTCTGTTATTGTGACTATTCCTAGTGATACTAAATTGATGGAAACTGATATTACATAGACTTTTTGATATCTTCACATGAAAATCGTCGCTATACATCCTATAGAGACGTTTTTTACTGTCGCTATTCATTTATAACGACACTTTTTATGTGAAAATATTAAAAAGTCATATAAAAATATCAATTTCCTTTATATATTCATAATTTTTTTAAGCTTGAAATTGAAGAAATTATTCATTGCTATATTGTTTAGGATATATAAAGGTATCTACTATTATTAGGTGTTGAACAAATAAGCATACAATAAATTTAGTATTGCTGCGAGTTTTGTGGGAACCTAATTAACAGCGGATTGAAGGAATTTTTTTTGTTAGTGAATCTGTAGTGAATTTGTTGGAGCTTGTTCATGTTATTGGAGCTTGTTTATGTTAATTACTACCTATTTTGCAGATTTAAGTATATACAATTGTTGAATTATATATACTTGCTGGTTGTTCATCTCATTATAGTTGATTGATTGGTGTTGGTTCTGTTGGCCTATTGGTATAGATTCTTGCAGTGATATATATGTGGATTGCCTAATGTCTTCATATTGTCATATTTGCTATATCCGACAGAATTCCCGACGGGATTTCTGTCAGAATTCAGCAATTGTAACATATGTGGGACCTTCTTTATTATATTAATGTATAGTTAGTTTTTCAATACTAAAATACATTAAAATGAAATGAACTAAGTAGCATTTACTTAGTTTTGCACTAATAAATTAAAAAATAATATTTAATAATATAATATATCAAAAACATAAATAAATTAAAATTAAAAAAAACACATACATAAAATGAAATAAATTTTAAAAATTAATTTAATTTAAGAAAATACAATTTAAATAAATTATATTATATTAAATTAAATAATATAGTATAATATAATACAAATTTAATTTAATTAAAATAAAATAAATAAAATTTGATTTAATTTAATTTAAAATAATACAATTTAAATAAATTAAATTATATTAAATTATATAATATAATACAAATTAAATTAAAATAAAATAAAATAAAATAAAAAATGACTTAATTTAATTTAAGATTTAAAATTTAAATAATATTAAATTATATAATATAATATAATCAAAAATTAAATTAAATTAAAAATAAAATAAAATAAAATAAAAAATTTAATTTAATTTAATATAATTAAATTGAACTTAATTAAATTTAATTAATTTAATTAATATAATATAATACTAAATAAATTTAAATAAAATAATAAAATCAAAATAAATAAATAAATTAAATTAAAATAATACAATATAATAAAAATAATTTAAAATTAAAATAGAATTAAATTAAATTAACTATACTATAATAGCATATAATTAAATAAATTAAGTAGCATAAACTGAGTAGCACTTACTTAGTTTATATCTTTGAAAAAATAAACTAAGTAGCATAAACTGAGTAACACTTAGTTTATATCATTGGAAAAATAAACTAAGTAGTATAAACTGAGTAGTATTTACTTTGTTTATTATTGGAAAAATAAACTAAGTAGCATTTGCTTAGTTTTTCACAATTACAATAAATTGCATTTATACTTGTGCATGTAGTAGTACATAGATAGGAGCTTAGAAACTCGTTTGACATTCGCTCATTAAGAGTGAATATCGAATAGTCCCCAGTTTGAGACTGTTACTGGATGTTATGTCTCTCACTTAGGATCGGTGTCAATTCACAGGGTAGTTTTTATAAACTTTGAGGGTTTTTCAGCTGGTGTCTCTACATGTTCTCCGAGTGCATACTTAGACTAAGTTGTCTTGGTCTATTTCGTGTACTTGGAGACCATGGAGAGGTGCTGCTGAAATTTTCTTAAAATAGAAGAAACATGCTCAAGATTGGCACTAGTGAGGAGACGCTTCTAGGAACGGGATAGAAGCCTAACCCCTGTAGAGTGGAGATATATACTAGGTAAACTAAATTCATGCATGGACCACATTCATGATTATTTTTGTTCTAATTGGTTATTTTCTTCAATTAAAGATGTCAGCCGACCGGAGTTGGATGTATCGTAGGATATGGATTGATGGGCCATTAGTTGATGCGTACCGCGATGGGTGTCCAATTTTATGAACAAAGAAATAGAACATGCAGATGATCGAACGGAAAGATGAGATGCCTGTGTTTCAAGTGTAAGAACATTATATGGAAGACTGTTGATGAAGTTAAATTTGACTTATATTTAAGTGGGTTTGCGCGAGTTTCACGTAAGTCATCGAATTACATATATTAAATCAAAAATTTAGTCTTAGTTATTTACATATTGTTCAAATAATTATTGATACGTACGTTATGTCTGTTTGATAGAGTTATTATAGGTATGAGGTCGGCATCACTAACGCAGACTGGCGACGCTGTTATTATCGCACACATTTCAAAGAACTATGTCGGCTGGCTGTACGAGACGTGACAGAAGGCAGTCCGGGCAGTTGAAGAATCGCCCTGGACTACTATACGAGATCATCAGTCGTCGACAGTATCAGATGCAACATGGGCTGTCATGTGTACGTACTGGGATGATGCTGCTTCAAGACCAAGTCCGAGAAGATGAAGACGAATCGAGGCCAGCTACGGATTGTATATACTTCTGGCTCGCAGTCGTTTCAGGAGGTTAAGTCGGTATGTATTTATATTTAGTTTAGTTTAATATTAAACTGCATCTATAGTAAAGTAAGGTGATATTAATTAATGTATGATATAAGCCATGAAGAGCAGCTTGGGCCGACCTCCTACTATGATGGAGTTTTATGATAGAGTCCATACACTGAAGGATTCGACTTCAGGGGTCGACGATGTCTCCCGCATCATTAGCTATACGGATATTACATTTACTACAATGATTATAATTTAAGATCATATTACGTAATTAATATGAAGATACCGAGTCAACTCACATGTACATATATTAAATTACATGACCGATTTGAGAAGCTCCAGGACACGCGTGTAGCTGAGTTGCAGGCTGCTAGGGGTGATCCCGAGATGTTAGATTCTACTATCCCTCCGCCTGAGATTAGTTTATCTCAGGATGAGGAGATGACTCTTTGGTTCGCGTCTCAGGATCCTCCTAGTAGTACTATCGGTCGGTATCGAGTGTTGGGGTTGGTGAGAATACCAGCCTGTACACTACTTGGAGGTATAATATTTTAGTATAGATTTCTCATTCGTGAATAAAGTGATTTTGATTATTATTGATATTATATTTATTTTTGCAGGCACTAGCCAGCGTCTGCGTCCGAGAGCCCCTATGGGACCATCACATACGGGAGCTGACTTAGATGACGCTATGTTCTAAAGGGATATAGCGGCGGTGTCGGAGCTGATATGATACAGATCCTTTATTCCGTTATCAGGACCTGCCCAGCCGTGCTCGCCTCCACTAGCTTGCTCAGGCACATCGCAGCTGGTGCCACCGCAGAGAGTACGGGTATCCCTCCTGAGCAGTTCGCCGAGATACGCGACGAGGTGGTCCTAGATGGTGGTTACCTTACTCTTGGACGATTTTGGGCCGCTATTGAGTCAGCCCTCGACTACTCAAGTATACTATTCATTTTAAATTTTCGTATTCTGTATGTTATTTAATTTTCATTTATTTGCATCTTTAATTGTATTATATATATGGAATAATGAATTATATTTTTAATTGTATCAAGAGGGTGCTCATTCTGATTACCAGCGAAGGGACGACGTCGATGACAATTTTTATACGCCAGAGCAGTAGCATCGACGTTGCCCGATGATCCTCCTCACACCGGAGGTAGTACTACTGGCTTGACTTAGTTTAGTTGATATTTAACATTTTTGTAGTTTAAACCTCGTATATTGTGACGAACGAGAATTTTGTAAAGATATTTAAATATTTATTGGAATAAATAAATATTTTAAATGATTTAATTATTGAGTTAAATAATTAATTCATGAATTTGTGATAGATTAATTTAATTATATGTGTTACATAGATTAAATTAATGCGTAGTAATTTAATAGTTCAAAGAAAATATTTAATTGAGTTTATTTGATTAAATGAATTAATTAAATAAGCATAATGTTACTTTAATTAATTTAATAATTAATTAAGGAATTAATGAATTGACATAATTAATAAATAAAAATATTATTTATGTGACAATGTTATTTAAGGTGAATTATCTTATTTTATTTAATTAATTTAAATAAGATTAATTGAATTAATTAAAGTGTTACAATTAACTATATACTAAACTAGTTAATTAAAATAAATGAAAAAGAAATTAGGAGGATTGCCAAACAAGGCCCTTGTGGGAATTATATTGCAACGGATATATTATATATTATATATGTATATCGTTGTCAGACGTATTTCACTTTTTCATATTCAAAGTTAGAAATTGTCAGAGGAAAGTTCAGAGAGAAGAAAAGAGGAAATTGAGAGGATTTGAGAGATCACTGAATTATCTTTGATTATATCATCTTCACTACTAAGGGTAATTCATTCTTTTAAGTTTTCAAAAGTTATATTTTCCAAAGTTTTCATTTACGTACTTTTAGTTTTCTGTGAAATTTGATTTCCTAATTGGGTTATGATATAGCTTTATCTAGAAGGGGTATGTGATCATAACGTGTATTCTAACATATAATCATGTTTTAAAGGATCAATTTTATATAATTTGGCCTTTAATTGGGTTTTCAAAGATTTTCAGAGTTTTTCATATACGTGTTTTGTAAAAGTCCTCTATCAATGGAGAAAGTTGACAATTGATGATTTCATGGATATATATATTAACATATGTCCATGATATAATTTAGGCTATACATTCATGATTCACAGTGATTACACTAAGTAATTTTGTTAATAAATGAGTTTTAAATAAGACAAAGTCTTGAATATGGGTTAGTAACCCATATGGGTGAAATACATGTTGTAATCATATGTTTTAATTAAAATTGACACATGATTATGATTGTATGTGTTAAAATAAAGAAAATGGAATTGGAATGAGTGGATTCGGTGTAGTAACGAATCCGCAATGACAAATTTTAAATTTTCTTTAAAGTTAGCAAAATATTGAAGAACAGTGAAATTAAAAGTGTTAGATTGTGTAACTATGTGATTATAATTGTTAAGAACATGATATAAGTGTTGTATAATGTTTCTACGAAGTTTATACTTCATGGGTAACGTTATAAATCAGTGTAATGTTGTAAATTGGGAAAAATAGGAGAAAATCTATGTTCGTTCGCGAACTTCAGATTCTGAGATTCCGCAGCCGCGCGGCAGCGCCGAGTGCAAGGCCAAACGGCGCGCGGCCGCGCCAGTCAAAAAATTTTGAATTTTTTTTTGTTAAGTGTTGGAATTTTAGAAATGTGTTTTGAATCCAATAAACATGAAAACATGATATATATATATATATATATATATATATATGATAAGATGTTGATACAATTTTAATAATTTATGTTAAGTGATTAATTAATAAATTAATTACGTGACTTAAACTATTATTTGTCAAGTTTAAATAATGTGTTATAAATAGTAAGACATTATTTTAAGTCTAATAAACATGAAGACATGTCATGTATGTAATAAGTTGTTAATACAAGTTAATAACTTAAGTTATGTTACATCATCTGACATAATAATACATCATAAATCCCAGGTTATACTTAACCTTAAATCTCTGTTGCGAAAACGTAAATAAATAAGTCTTAAATCATCACACATAAGTCTTGAACTTTAACATTGTTAATGACAACACAAGTCTTCATCACTTGTTAGATTTTCCTTTTCCTTTGCTACTAGAAGGCTCACCAGACTGTTCATTCTTATCTGCAATATTATTATGCAAGAGTGAGCACGAATGCCCGCAAGTATAAAAATATGACAGAATAATAACATGTGAATAAAAGAATTCTGAATAACAGAAAGCTCAACTTTTGAATCAAGAATATTAATCGAGAATCAAATTACTTCTGAGGGTCATTAAGACCTTGAACCGAGTCTTAGGCTATCAAGTGTATTAACCTTTCAAACCTTTAATAATCATAAGACTATAGACCTTACTTCTCGTACTTAGGGAGATCAGCCCTTTGTACTGATACTGTGCACACTATCTTAACTTTTAAAGCATCTTCATTAATCCCCTATATTAGGGTTGTTCATCTCAGTTTGATATCAGAATCCACACCAAATAAAGTTGGTTTGGATAACTCAATAAATGATATTCAAATTGAATATTAACTTCTCAATGTATACAATCGAATAAGTATTGTACACTTAAATGATACTTTTAAAAGAATCATGGCATCTCATGTGAAATTCTAAACTTGGATATTCAAGAGTAAGAATTTGCTTAACAATAGTAATTAAGCATAGCAATTGCTCAATTTAAAGAATTTAGTTTAGGAAACTTGCCAACAATAATAGTAAGTTAGGGATAGAAAACGTGCCTCATGTGCAAGCTACAATTATTACTTACTTCTTTAATTACTCTTACCTATCTCACATTCACAATATCAATTAATCACAGGTTCGATATGATTATTGATTTACAATAGTATTCTTCGAACTCATTATTAGGTTTTTCAATAATGGTTCACGTTGATTAATTAACCTATTAATTATGATTTATTTATCTAATAAATGAATTTCATTATTTATGTGTAGATAGTTGTATGATATTGGAACAGTGAACACTAAATTATGTGAAAATTAAGATACCGGATTTGGGGGTGTCACATATATAATTCATATAGTCAAATTTTTATGTGAACAAGTCATTTTTGTATATATTATGGAGTATTGTACGTAGTTCAAGAGTATTTTTGTATATCATATGGAGAATAGGATATATTATAGTTAATATAGAGTATTTTTATTATTGTTGGACTTGTATGCATGTGAACAACTGTCATATTATTATGTTAGACTTGTATATGTTGTTGGAAGGTTTTTATTATGTTGACTGTACTGTTGGAAATATAAACAGGTTTTACAGGTATAAAATTGTGGGTTAAAACCCTGGATGTTGCCAAAACAGAGCAAATATTTTTTTTTAAAAAAATTCCTCGACGGAATAAGGTAATCTCGACGAAATTTCGTCGAAAATAAGTCTACATACATGCCAGGGGATATTGCCATGTGGCAGCTTAATAGCGGCCGAATAATCTTGACAGAATGTGTTCAGTCGAGGATATAGTAAAAGTGACAGAATATTCAGTCGACAATATGTCCGTCGGAGTTACTTAATCCCGTCTGAAATCTCGACAGACTTAATTTCGACGTGCTTAAACCCGACCAAATCCCTGACTGAATATTCTGTCGAGATTAAGGTATTCTCGACAGAATATCCTTATCCTCGACGAAATATTCCGTCTGAAATAAGCCCTTTTCTTATAGTGACCATAAAAGGATGAATATTTATTTAAGAAACTAAAAGCCATAATCGTAATAATAATTTAATTGTATTTAATTTAATCTATAGTGATAGAATAAATTAAATAGCTTAATATTTATTATTTAATATTTTAAAAATATTAAATATAAATTAATAAGAGGAGTCTCATTATTATTATTACTATTATTATTAGTTTAATTCCTAAAGGAGTTTGGAAATTAATTAATAAAAGTACTCCCCCATATTTCTAATAAGATTAGGAGGTAAATTAATTAAAGAAGTTTAATAAATTGCTCCTAATTATATTAGGAAACCTAATTAATTAAAAGAGTTTAATTAATTAATATGAAATCCTACTCCTAAAATGTTTAGGAGGGTTGTCTACATCTATAAATAAGAAGAGTCTTATTTTGATGAAGGGCTAATGCTTTTTCAAAGAGTTGGGAGAGCACATGTAAGACCCCAACTTTTTATGAATAAGATTTAATTTTTTCTATATATTATTTTAAATAGTAACGCGTTGATTTGATAAATGCGATAGTTATGGGTGATTTGTGCAAATTTTACAAAGTAAGCAAGTTGTCATAAAATATTCGTTTGGTCGGAAATATTCTTTTTGTCGAAAAATATTCGTACGACGGCGCAATCAGTGGTGGGCCCCATAACGGAATAACTATCAGATATAGAAAGCGACAGAAGTAACCTTTTTATAAATATAACGGCAAGACTTTTACCGTTAAACTGTCGAAATACCCGATGATAAAAATACATTAATACGCGTTGTTGCTCAGTAGTACATGGTATTGCACAATATTTTTAATTATTGATTCTTACGTAAGAAGTCACTCAGTCAATAATTGTCACAGTATTTACTGTTCAATATCTTATATTATTGATTCAATAAATGCTATATTGATAATTGCATAGTATGTTATATTATTAATTCAATAATTATCACAGTAACTCATATTATTTAAATAATATTATTAGATAGCATTATTGGCAATGTCTAGAAAGTTCTGTCGAGGAAAGGGGTTAGGTTATATAATTGCGCGCCAATATAGATAAATCTTTATCGGAAAGCCCCCTCTTTCTTGGGAATGACCTAGGTTGTCAATATTGTGATTCTATAGTATTAATTGTGAATATAATTAATGAATAAAATAAAAGTTATTGATAAATATGATAAGTAAATATTTATTTAATTTTGATATAAATGGAGAAATTTTTAGCATGAGACATTTGTTGAAAGTTGATATTTTATCTTCTTTGATAAAATAATTCATTCAATTATATTATTATAATATTACATTATAATAGTATAATGTGATAACATAATAGTATAATTTTATGGTAACATTATTATAGTAAATTCATGGTATAAAAATAAAATGAGGTGGAAGAGAGCAAATTGAATTTGAATTCTTTCTTTCAAAAGTGTGGTAAGCGATGATGTCATAGGAACGATGAGGTAAGCAATGATGTCATAGAAACGATGAGGTAAGCGATGATGTTATAGGAACGATGAGGTAAGAGATGATGACATAAATTATGGTGAAAAAACTACTTTACCCCGACTTTACCAAACCTATAAATAGAAGCTCATTTATTTATTATTTCTCACCAATTCACTAAAGTTATAGAGAGAGAATAAGAAAGAAAGAAGAAGAGTATTCTGCTACTACACTACTGCAGTATCTAGTCTTCTACTAAAGTAAATGATATTATTTTTCTCGTAAAGGATGTTATCTTCTTTCAATACTCGTAAGGGTTGGTATTCTATTCCTTATTAAGCTGTGGAAATAACCTTTCTACGTGGATTACCACATGCATGGTGAATTACCCTTCATATTCCTTCTTTATTAAGCTGTGGGAATAACCTGTCTACGCGGACTACCGCATGCCTGGTGAATAACTCTTCGCATTCATTTTTTCTTAAAAATGTGGAAATGATCTGTCTACGCGGATTACAGCATGACGGGTGAAAATTCATTTGCAATTTCATATATTATTTCATTTCATATTCCTAAATCTAAACTTAATATATAAGTATTGCTTCTATAATTCCTGAAATGATTAGAAATTGCTTAAGATTTTCGCTTCATCTAATATTATTTCACTGGAATATTGGTCTGAACTTTCTTATTGAAACTTTAATCTTTTCATGTCGGGCTACTTTTCATTCGGATACTATTCATTCGTATACTATTTACGGGATACTATTCACGACAAAATTGGTTTCTTTTTCTATCCAAATTATCTTTGATTTATGGATCTTACTCTTGAAATTGGATCCATGTTTTGATCTCCATATTGACAACTTGGACATTCTTGAACTTTGGATAAATTGAATTATAAATCTATAATATTTATCATTTATCTCATTGGATTCGTTCTTCAAATTATTTTTCATCATCCTCGGTCTTAAATTGTGGTGAAAGTTATCTTTGGCCCGTAGTGCAAAGATGAACTATTAATTGATGAATATCTTTGGCCCGTAGTGCAAAGATGAACTATTAATTGATGAATATCTTTGGCCCGTAGTGCAAAGATGGACAGGTGTTTGACATGGTCATGACCACTGGTGATACAAATGGGTATCTTTGGCCCGTAGTGCAAAGATAAATTATTGATTTGAAATATTTGTTGATTGGTGTTACAGGGATAAAATATTGATGATGGACTTTAAAATCATAGAAGATAGTAGACATCATTCTCTACTTGACTCTTCTAATGGATTGATATTTTCGCTGCAGTTGTTGATCTAAAACTTGCTGTCCATAATATTTTATCTGGTTTATTGGAGGCTAATAATAATTTATTCTTCATTATCTTAGTCATAATATTCTTTATTGGGCTAGTTAAGCTCACCATATTCTTCCATTGTTCTCTTCAGGGAATGAGAATATAGCTGGTACTAGCCGGGGAATGGAGTGATGGTTCGAGATAGTGCTATAGCAGTCCTCACTATTTTTTAAACTAGTGTGATAGTAATTGTAATGAGCACTTATTTGAGCATTTATATTTTCAGTATTATATACGATCTGTATTGAAGCTCACAGTTTGTGTAGTCGTATTTTGCACGACCGTTTGATATAAAAAGATTTGTATTTGGATTCTGTACCATATATTTGAGACTCAGAATGGGTTATGTGAACCTATTTTGGGGGCATCACAGTTGGTATCAGAGCTTAGGGATATGATCTCTGGCGAAGATCTGGGATTAGAACTAGGAGAGGAGAAGCGAGTAAAACCTTTGCTAGTGTGTCCTACCTAAGCTTATTTGTTATTTAATTAGGTCGGTCGAATATAGGGATAATATGTGACATGTCAATTTCTTTAATTAACCCTTATTTTATGGAAGTATTTGAGAATGAAATCTAAAATTCAGGAGATGAGCAATGGAGCATATGAAACAATTGAGACACCGCCAATCAATAACCATGATAATGTGCCTCAGAAAGGCAATAATACTCTTCTAAACAACACCACCGACCAAATGATGAACGATGGGGTGTTTAGGATTTTTCTACATTTCATGCAAAACCAGACGAGAGAGACTCCTGTTCATAATGC
The DNA here is from genome assembly GCA_020205555.1 of Panax stipuleanatus. Classification (NCBI taxonomy): domain Eukaryota; kingdom Viridiplantae; phylum Streptophyta; class Magnoliopsida; order Apiales; family Araliaceae; genus Panax; species Panax stipuleanatus. The sequence goes on from CM035123.1 coordinate 90,703,751, forward strand.
AGGTGGAAACAATGGTAACTCACGGCTGGTCACTGCTAAGCAATTCAAGGAGTTGGGACCGCCAGAGTTTTTGGGAAAGCCAGAGCCACTCAAGGCATTAGTTTGGCTTAAGAAATTACCAAAATATTTGATGTTCTGGGATGCACAGAGTAGCAAAAGGTTCCCTTCGCCACCTTTATGTTGCGTGGAGAGGCAGATTACAGGTGGAAATCTATGTAACGTACTTAGCTTTCCGCACTTAAGATGTCTTGGGAGAAGGTCCAGGAATTGTTCAACGACAAGTACTTTCCATAAAGTATTCTTCATATGAAGGAGGTGGAATTCATCAAACTGGAACATAACAATATGACTGTATCACAATACTAGGCCAAGTTTGCAAAATTATCCCGGTTTGCATCCCATTTGGTGGATAATGAGGAACGAATGACACGAATGTTTTTGAGAGGTTTGAAACCTGAAATTCTTCAATACCTCATTTCTCATAAACTTTGTTTATATTCAGATGTAGTGAATAGGACTCAATTATTGGAGCGAGATAACGAGACTGTTCAACCAACGGACAACAACCATAGTCATACCAGTGGCAACAGTCATCGGAACAATGCTAACCAACGTAGAGGAAATTATCATGTCTGAAATGGTAACCACTTCGGTGGTAATCATAGCCAAGATAATAGAAGAAGTGAGTCAGGTGGAAATTTCAAGAAGATAAGATTCAATGACGACAGAAAGACATCGGCAGAAGTACCAACACCAGCAACCGTTTCTACTGGAGGGGAACGACCACCGGTCGTATATTACAAATGCGAATAAGAGGGACACATCAGTCCAAACTGCACACAGTAATCCAATGTGTGCTACAATTGCAGAAAGGAAGGTCACTGTAGATACTCAAAATTTTCTTCAGTCTTGTCGTAGATACTCGAATATTTTGCGTTTCTGTTACCAACCCTGTAGGAGGGTAAAATCGTCAACTCAACCCCGATCACAATAACGAGAAGCTAGTTCAACCTCGGTCTCAATACCGGGAAGCCAGTTCAACCCCGGTCTCAATACCGGGAAGCCAGTTCAACCCCGGTCTCAATATCAGGAAGTCATTTTAGCCCCTATCACATCTCAGGAAGTACAGGTCAGCCCAGGTCACATCTCGGGAGGTACATGTCAGCCCTGGTCACATCCTGGGAGGTTTAAGTCAGCCCCTGTCACATCTCGGGAGGTACAGGTTAGCCCCGATCACAACCCGGGAGGTACAAGTCAGTTCCGGTCACATCCCAGGAGGTACGGGTCAGCCCCGATCACATCCCGGGAGGTACAGGTCAGCCCCGGTCACATCCCGGAAGGTATAGGTTAGCCCCGGTCACAACCCAGGAGGTACAGGTCAGCCCCAATCACAACCCTGGAGGTACAGGTCAACCCCAATCACATCCTGGGAGGTACATGTCATCCCCGATCACATTTCGGGAGGTACAGGTAAGCTCTAGTCATATCTTGGGAGGTACAGGTCAGCCCGATCACATCCATGGAGGTGCAGGTCTGCCCCGGTCACATCCCGGGAGGTATAGGTCAGCCCCGGTCACATCCCGAGAGGTACAGGTCAGCCGCGGTCACATCTCGGGAGGTACAGGTCAGCCCCGGTCACATCCCAGGAGGTACAGGTCAGCCCTGGTCACATTCTGGGAGGTACAAGTCAGCCCCAATCACATTCCAAGAGGTACAGGTCAGCCCCGGTCACATCCCGGGAGGTACAAGTTAACCCCGATCTCAACCCGGAACGTACAGGTCAACCCCGGTCTAGACCCAGGAGGTCAAATTAACGTCGAAGACAACCCTAAAGCCTCACATCATCTCCAGAGAAAAACCTGGAAAGACTAAGTCAGCCTCGGAGACAACCCTGAGGGTAAACAGAATCAGCTAGGATTCAAATCTCGGAGACAACCCTGGGAAATCAGCCGAAGACCATGCCAACACTCTAGGCAACCCCGAGAGGGGCAAAATGGTCATTTTACCAAGTTAAACCCGATTCGGTTAAAATTAAGCCTAATTGATGCCACCAAGGTCAGAAAGAACCATAACGATGATCCCGAGTGGAAACAGCGCAAGACAGCTAAACGGATAAACTGCGGGGAATCAAAGACCTAGTTATGAACCCGTCTTCTTGGACTCATAAAAGGTTTACTCCCATTTCATTGCAACACTCTCGGCGAGAGCTTTCCAGAAAGGTACAACACGCCTCCAACGGACGCTCCTATCAAAAGTTAGAAAGTTTTGAATCTGACCTCGTATTACTCGGAGTGCACGTACTTCGATGTAACGGGACCCACCACCCGGGGCCTGCCACGTGGAGCCGCAGGTAGACCCGCAACTTCTGCGGGTAGGCCCGCTTCCACCGGGTCTATATATATGAGTGCACCTCCAGCTCATTTGATAATTAGAGAAACGCTCTGGAACTCTGCCTGTTTCATTTCTCAACCATAATTTAGTACTCCAAACCCAAATTTTATCACTCTAACACATAGATATACTCATATACTACCACATATCAAAATATAACCGGTACAAACGGACGTTTGAAGCCTGAGATTTGGCAAAAAGCCCGTGTAGCAGTCCATTTTGAGTATATTTACGATCAGAAAGTTCCTACTACTTTATTGCGCATTTATTCACTTGCACGTTAAGTTTCGTTTTTTGATTATGCACGGAACTCAATTCCGCAGCCGCTTTTGCTTACGTTTTCGTACATTTTAGTACATAAACATATTTTTTCTGGCATTTCTACCTCCTGGATAGTCGATCCGCGGCTTTTAACAGCTTTCATATATATATATATATATATATATATCTACGTTCATAGCAACTTCGCCGGACTGGGTTATCTTCCCAGTTGGGGTTTGACTTTTTTTTTTTATATATATATTTAACTATATATATACTAACTTTTCAATTCTGTCAAGCCCGGATGTCAAATCCGTGGCAGTTTACTGCTTTTATATATATATATATATATATATATATAACTATATATATATATATAAATTTTTCTGACTTATTTGGGCCTGGATTTCTCCTTCGTGGCCTTTTTATTTCTTTAATATATATATATACTAACTGTATATATTAATATTTACATTCCAGTTTGGCCTGGATCACTCTGTAGCCTTTTTACAGCCTTTATAAATATATATATATATATATATATTTTCATTCCTGTTAGGCAAAGAGTAGAATGTCCGCCACCCTTTACAACTTATATATATATTTACATTCAGTTGAGACTGGATTATTCCGTGGCTCTTTTACAGCTTTTATATGTATATATTTCAATTATGTCCAGCCTGGATTACTCCGTGGCTTTTATAGCTTTTATAAATATATATATATATATATATATATATATATATATTTACATTGCAGTCTGGGCATCGGAGTGAAAACCCATCGCCCTTTACAGTTTTAATATATATATATATATAACTATATATATATCCTTTACTTAGTGTGAATAATTTTTTGCTGTAAATATTCATTTGATATGAATCGGCGCTGACATCTCTTCGGGCGAACTAGATTTCTTTAAATCTCGCCAACTTTACCTTTCAAACGATTCAAAATAGGTCCAAACAGAACCGAAAAGCTAAAATGGCTAAGATTTACTTAAATCTAGCAGTTCTTTTCTAGTTTATTCATTATAAAGCAACCTCGCGACCCTTAGATCGCTATCTAATGGGAACGAGATGCTTTGGTTATGCGCATGCCAGGATTTATTGATGAATTCTTGGTTATTGTGACGTTTAATGTAAATCTACATTTCTGTACATATTTGAGCTGTGCAGGTTTATTGGCTTCCTCTGTGAGCCTAGGAATCATGGGATTCATGATTAAGCTGATCAGAATCTGATTTCCACGATGGACAAACTCCACTTTACAAATGTACCCTGCCAATTTTTCTGTAAAATATACATCCAAAAGACTTTAAAACAGTTATCCGGATTTAAGGTATCAACATAGTAGAAAAATATGGTTTGTCGTGTCAGAGTCACTCCAATGGCTGTCATGCCTATGAGAAGACTGACACTTGTATATATGTTGTGGTCAAGGATGCTTCGCAGCCCGACAATCACTCAAATTGAGCCCAAAGGCTGAAAAGATAAAATGGAAGTATCAATAGGCTTCTATTCCTATGAGAGCGTAAGGGTTTGAAAATCGGCTTTCAAAACATCATTTTAATATCTTGTCTAAAAAGGACTTTTACAAATCAAATCAAACCCTTCGTAGATAGGTTCAACGAAGCAAGACACTACTTTCAAACAATCAATATAGGCCCAATTTATTCCAACATTCACACACACATTGCAGATTTAAAAGGTAAATATTAAAAAGATGTGGTAACTGTGTTTTCACGGGAGTTGTGGGGTGCCTAACACATTCCCCACACTTAACCAAGCCCCTGAACTTAGAACTTCGATTTCAAGATTCAGTTTCAACAATGTCCAACAATTGGGCCTCCTTTCAAACAAAACTCGATTGAGTTGTGTTGGCTTGTTTCGGTGTTAACAAAACAGTCACATACACGCAAGTGCATACGGTCCACAAGTAATATATAATAAGTAAAGTATCGATCCCACGGAGAAAAGTAATTATTTTTAATCTAATATGCAACAACTTTATAATTATTTTAGCCTTCTTAAACGAATGATTAAGATGTGAATTAACTATCTAAAATGATTATCAACTAATAAACTAACTAAAACGTAAATGATTCAAATTAAGAAGATATGGGATTCTAACTTCACTTTATGCATCATTCAAATTATACACCTCTTGTTAAGCCTACTTGATTAATTTGGATTGCTAGTCGAGAGCATAAAGGTAAAACATGGCTATATCTTGATACACCATGCTCATATCATACACAATCCACAAAAGATAGAATATATGTGAACATCCAATATTACTTAACCCACTATATTTCTATGTGACTTAAGAGTAATATGGATTTAAGCTCAAACCCCCTAAATTGACTACTACGCGGTATTACAGTATATGTCTATCCGGAATACGAATCATAAAATCTATCACATGTAAAAATTATGATCACATGCTAATTTGGCTAAATCTGAACTTGTAATTCATTTTTTAATTTCATACAAGTTAATATGGTAGATGGTGATCAAGCATCTAAACAAGTAAAACAAACCATATTAGGCAATCCATGCATAATCAATCACGCTCAACAAAGAGGCATAGAAATATGAACTAAGCAAAAAGGTCCATTAGAATCCCATAATGGAGATTAGTTCATTACTGAAGCAATAACCATTATGGGAATCTGTTCAAGCATTGAGATTATAATATGAAAGCAAAGAGAACCAAGAGATTAAGAAAGTGCAAATCTAAGATTTCTTCGTCCAATTGTAAACCTTCAACGCTTAGTCAAAATTCACAAATCAACCAATTCAAAACCCTAATTATGAAAACCTAACAAGGAGACAAGAGAGAAGTCAAAAAGTAGAAGTAACAGCTATGAACTCTCTGTGTCTCTGTAAAACCCTAGAATAGTAAAAATAACGATTAAAGCATACGTCTATAACATCCAATTACACCCTTATAAGGAAAAACACGCAAAAAAATTTTTAAGTGAAAAGTCAATATGGTCAAGATTTATCTGGCACGGCCGCGCCACCTCTGTAGACAAAATGGGGCGCAGGCGCAGGCGCGCTGCTGCTGGTCGACTCCTCCTTCTGGCGCGGGCACACCGTGTCAAGGTCTTTTAGGGGCGCGGCCGCGCTGCTATGTTTTCTTGCAGAATTCTTCCATTCTTCTGTTGGTGTATGCTTTTGGCCAAACTGCTGCTGTAACTCAGTTCTTGCACTTCACTTGCCATATCACTTCCACATGGTGGTCCCATCTTTAATCCACCACAAGTTCGCCATCTTGCCATCAAACCATTTCCATGTCATTTCCACCCACAATGCTCACAATAGAGTTTCCTTCATGCAAACTACAAAATGAAGATAAAATGCATAAAACGTAACTAAAACACTTGAGATTAAGCTCTAGTTATAGCAAGTTGATAGCCAATATGTAGGTATAAAACCTATTTATCAAATACCCCCAAACTTAAACTATTGCTTACCCTCAAGCAACAAACACATATGTAACCTACATGCTATGCAAACTACGCTACGATGAACATGAATCCCACATTTTAGTCAAATTATGAACAAAGCATCAAACAAAGCTAAAGTCATAAGGACATACAATCTAAAAATCAAAACCTATTGACAAAGATGTAGTGCGTGTGTGCTAATATCCACAAATAAACTTAATAACGGTAAAAATTACACATGCTATGCTTCTAAGCAGGAAAAATAAGGCTTTAAGTCAAGAAAACTGAGACATATGAAATAACAACCAATCCAACACATCAATCCAAACTAAGGGTCAACAAAGGGCTTATTTTGCTTTTATTCACTCATAAGGGCGATATTCGCACATTCCCGTGGTTACATCCGACTGTGTAATGCCAAGCCCTCTTAGGCTTCTCAATGATATCCATTTAACGAGCTTTCGACCAACGACTCCCAAACCAAAAGGCTTTAGGGCGCTGGGTGTAGAGACAATCCTCTAAGGCGTACTTGCTCGAATATTAAAGGCCACAAGACTTAGCTAGTTAAGGTGTTTATTCTATTTTTTTCTTTTTCTTCTTTTATTTTCTTTTCTTTTTTATTCTTTTTAGCATGCACTCCCAATGTTTTCCTCCAAACTTGAATTTCTGTGTCATTATGGTCATTAATCATTATCTTCAAAATTCTATTTTTTAAGAATAGATTTTTCCCTCAGAAGACAAGTATGTGCTAATCTAAACCACAAGCAAATAATAACAAAATCGTGCTATCCGGTAACATCAAAGCAATAGGTAAAGACTACATCATGTATGATCCTATGACTAAGCTTAAGCTATCAGCAGAGTTCAAAAATCTAAACAATTCCAATATCATCATCGGCCAAAATGGAATTCAACAGACTACAACATGGGATCATGCAATGCAACGAAACAAATAACTAAGTAAACAACTGAAATTTTTTTATGCAAAATTAACTAATAAGTAATAAAATGCAGACTAACATGCAACCTAACATGCACTACTACTATATGCAACTAACTACAATGCACTCTACTGACTACAACCATATACCCCCAACCTTAATATAGACATTGCCCTCAATGGAGATAAAGGGTTAGAAAACTCCCCTTAGTATCGGCATGGCCACTCGACTGTGACTCGGGTGGTGAATCTGGTGGCGGATAAGGCATGGCAGAGCTGAAAAGTCAATACCATAACCTAAATTCTCCAAGCATATGTCAAATGAGTCCCCAAAGACTGAAAAGTTATCCATGAAGACTTCCACATTCTGCTCAACCATATAGGAGAATATGGCCATCATACATCTTGAAAATGTGGCCGGAGCGTTGCATAAGCCAAAAGACAACCTCCTGAACACAAAAGTTCCATATAGGCACATGAAGGTAGTCTTTTCCTGATCTTCTGTGGCTATAACAATCTGATTATACCCCGAATATCCATCTAGGAGGCAGTAGTAGTCATGTCCCGCCAACCTATCCAACATCTGGTCAATGAAAGGTAGAGTCCTTTCTAGTCGCCTTGTTAAGTTTGCGATAATCCATACAGACACTCCACCCTGTGACTGTTGTGGTAGGAATCAATTCATTATTTTCACTGGACATTACAGTCATGCCTCCCTTCTTCGGAACGTATTGCACCGGACTCACCCATGAGCTGTCGGATATTGGGTATATGATGCCGGCATCCAATCACTTTAGGATTTCTTTCTTGACGACCTCTTTCATTATGGGATTTAGTCTCCTCTGTTGCTCTACTGTTGGCTTACTGTCATCCTCAAGGAGTATCTTATGCATGCAGAATGAGGGGCTTATCCTGTTGATATCCGCTATGGTCCACCCAATAGCATATTTGAATTCCCGTAACACTCGCAGCAGCTTACTTTCCTGACAAGATGTTAGTGCTAGAGGCAATTATAATAGGCAACTTGGAAGATTCACCCAAAAATGCATACCTTAGATGATTCAAAAGAGGTTTAAGGTCAAAAGTAGGAGGCATATCAAGAGAAGGTTTAAGACGCGCCGATGTTTCCCTTGTGTGTCCTAGTGGTTCAACCTGGACTCCTGAATTTTCTCAGTTGTGGCACTGTATTCAGAATTTGCACATATTCCACAACAGTCTGTATCCTCCATGTCAAAATCCCCTAGTAAAGAACTCTCTAAAGGATCAATGCTCATCACTTGCTTGGCCTCTTCATTCAGTACTTTATCAACTGCATTAATCCGGAAACACTTTTCTTCATCAATGGGAAATTTCATAGCTTTAAATACATTGAACGTAACCTCTTGGTCCTGAACTCTCATTGTAAGTTCTCCCTTCTGTACGTCGATGAGAGTTCGTCCAGTAGCTAGGAAAGGTCTCCCCAGAATGATCGGTATGTCCTTGTCTTCTTCATAGTCCAGAATAATGAAATCGGTGGGGAAAATAAATTTATCCACCTTGACCAAGATATCCTCCACAGTGCCCCTCGGATAAGTGATAGATCTGTTGGCAAGCTAAAGTGATATGTTTAGTCTGTTTGGGAGCCGACAATCCCAACTATGTACCGAGAGAGGCATAAGGTTGATGCTCTCTCCCAAGTCATATAGGCATTTATTGAAGGACAACTTCCCAATGGAGCAAGGTATCGTGAAACTTTCAGGGGTCCTTGAGCTTAGGAGGTAGCTTGCGTTGCAAAACCGCATTACACACTTCAGTTAAAGCAATTGTCTCATAGTCTTCCAGTTTCTTCTTTCTTGACAGAATGCCTTTCATGAACTTAGCATAGCTCGGCATTTGTTCCAACGCCTTTGCGAAAGCTATGTTGATTTGCAGCTTCTTAAAAACCTCGAGGAATTTAGCAAACTGTTTATTTATGCTTATGGAGTCTCTGAGGGTATGGAACAGGAGGGTAGAAAACTGGTGGTGTGGCGCATGGTTTCTCAACTTTTTCTTGCTTCTCTGCCTCTACTACATGCTTCCCATCATTTTCCTCATTCAAAACAACCTCAGAATTTTCTGGATATTGGCTCGGGCGCACCGTGTTTCCTTCTTCTTGGAGTGCAGCCGCGCCAGTCCCAATTTCTACAGTCTGCTTTCCACTCCTTAGAGTGATGGCCTGACACTGTTCCTTTTCGTTCCTTTCGTCCCTTCTCGGATTTGCCTCTGTATTACTTGGTAGAGCTCCTTGCGGTCTGTTAGTGAGCATACTGGCCATTTGGCCCATTTGATTTTCCAAAGTTTTGATAGCCACCGCTTGGCTCTTTAACATCAACATTAGCTCTTCCATCTCAAATTTCTTTTCTTGTTGAGTAGCAGGAGCTGGATGATGTTGATGTTGCTGTTGCTGAAATTCGGGAGGGTAAGACGGTCTAGGAGCATACTGTTGTTGTGGGTGTTGTGGTTGTTGTTAAGGTTGGTATTGTGGTTGTTGAGGTCGGTGTTGTTGTTGAGAACCTTGATTGTTACTCCAACTAAAATTGGGATGATTTCTATTGTTCGGATGGTATGAATTCTGAAATTGATTGGGTGGCCTTTGGTAGTTTCTCACAAATTGAACCGACTCTGCAGTAATAGCACATTGATCCGTCGGGTGTGATCCCACATATAACTTACAGATGAAGGCAACTTGCTGTACTTTGGTCTCAGCCATAGAATCAATCTTCTTCGATATTGCCGCCATTTAAGCTGATAATGTCGTGATGGCATCCAATTCTAATACCCCGACAACTTTTGGTTGAGGCATTCTAGATGACGGATTTTGGAAGTTATTTTCCTGCCATGGTCTCTATCAAATCATAAGCTTCCTCATAGCTCTTTGCCCATAAAGCTCCTCCTGCAGCGGCATCAATGCTCGGCCTAGATTGCCATCTCAAACCATTGTAAAATGTATTGATCACCATCCAATCTGGCATCCCGTGTTGAGGATACTTCCTTAGCATCTCCTTATATCTTTCCCAAGCCTCATACAACGGTTCTCCTTGTTGTTGCTCAAATTAAGAAAGAGCACTCCTCATCTTCATAGTTTTAGCCATAGGAAAGAACTTTGCTAAACTGTGCTAAGTCCTCCCAAGTAGTCACCGACCCCGCTGGTAGCGAATGAAGCCAACTCCTCGCTTTGTCCCTCAAAGTGAATGAAAAGAGCCGAAGCCTCACCGCATCATCCGACATGTGTTATACTTGAAAGTGTCGCAAATCTCAATAAAGCTCAGAAGGTGCTCATTCGGGTCATCATTAGCCGAACCCCCAAACTGGACTATGTTCTACATCATCTGAATTATCCCTGGTTTGATTTCAAAGGTGTTCGCGGAAATCGCTGGCCTGACTATACTCGACTGTAGCTCATTGATGTTCGACATAGAATAATCCTTTAACGCTCTATATTCCTCGGCCGCCAACTTTATCGGTGTTTTAGTTCCCTCTTGTGTATTAGTAGTACGTGTATTCAATCTCCAAGCTTTCCCGTTGATGTTATCCTGTCTAGGCACCAAAGCAGAACTTGTAGATCGAATGTGTATAAACTAATCAAGAGTACCTGAAACAAAAGAAAAATAAAATAGAAATGAGATAAGATGTGAATTATTTAAGTCAGACAAATTTAACTTAAATTGATGTTGAAAGTAATAAAAATAAACACTGTTCCCCGGCAACGGGGCCAAAAACTTGTTGACTTATTTCAGTGTTAACAGTCACATAACATGGAAGTGCATGCGGTCCACAAGTAATATAGAATAAGTAAAGTATCGATCTCACGGAGAAAAGTAATTATTTTTAATCTAACATGCAACAACATTATAATTATTTTAGCCTGCTTAAATGAATGATTAAGATGTGAATTAACTATCTAAAATGATTATCAACTAATAAACTAACTAAAACGCAAATGATTCAAATTAAGAAGATAAGAGATTCTAACTTCACTTTATGCATCATTCAAATTATACACCTCTTGTTAAGCCTAATTGATTAATTTGGATTGCTAGTCGAGAGCACAAAGGTAAAACATGGCTATCTCTTGATACACCATGCTCATATCACACACAATCCATAAAAGATAGAATATATGTGAACATCCAATTACTTAACCCACTATATTTCTATGTGACTTAAGAGTAATATGGATTTAAGCTTAAACCCCTTAAATTAACTACACGCAGGTAATACGGTTTATGTCTATCCGGAATACGAATCATGAAATCTATCATATGTAAAATTCATGATCACATGCTAATATGGCTAAATCTGAACTTGTAATTCATTTTCCAATTTCATACAAGTTAATATGGTAGATGGTGATCAAGCATCTAAACAAGTAAAACAAACCATATTAGGCAATCCATGCATAATCAATCACGTTCAACAAAGAGGCATAGAAATCTGAACTAAGCAAAAAGGTCCATTAGAATCCCATAATGGAGATTACTTCATTATTGAAGCAATAACCATTATGGGAATCTGTTCAAGCATTGAGATTATAATATGAAAGTAAAAAGAACCAAGAGATTAAGAAAGTGCAAATATGAGATTTCTTCGTCCAATGTAAACCTTCAACACTGAGTCAAAGTACACAAATCAACCAATTCAAAACCCTAATTATGAAAACCTAACAAAGAGACAAAAGAGAAGCCAAAAAATAGAAGTAACAGCTATGAACTCTCTGTGTCTCTGTAAAACCCTCGAATAGTAAAAATAACGATTAAAGCATACGTCTATAACATCCCATTACACCCTTATAAGGAAAAAAACGCAAACATTATTTTAAGTGAAAAAGTCAATCAGGTCAAGATTTATATAGTGCGGTCGCGCCACCCTGTAGGCAAGATGGGGCGCGGGCGTGCTACTGCTGGTCGACTCCTCCTTCTGGTGTGAGCGCGCCGTGTCAAGGCCTTTTAGGGGCGCGGCCGCGCTGCTGTGTTTTCCTACAGAATTCTTCCATTCTTTTGCTGGTGTATGCTTTTGGCCAAACTGCTGCTGCAACTCAATTCTTGCACTTCACTTAGCATATCACTTCTACATGCTGGTTCCATCTTCAATCCACCATAAGCTTGCCATCTTTCAATCATACCATTTCCATGCCATTTCCACCCACAATGCTCAGAATATAGTTTCCTTCATGCAAACTACAAAATGAAGATAAAATGCATAAAACGTAACTAAAACACTTGAGATTAAGCTCTAGTTATAGCATGTTGATAGCCAATAAATAGGTATAAAACCTACTTATCAAGTTGGTACAACCATTTCAAATCTACCAACTGGCGACTCTGTTAAACGTTCAAATCGTCGACATGGTACATGTTGGCCTTTTCCTAAAAAACCCTTCAAAAACCTTTTTCATAAAAAGATAAAATAAGGGTAGACATAACTTAGGAAAAGAGAAAGATTCGGGTCCAACTCGAACCGAATTTTTTCCCGACGTCGACTAGGTGGCGACTCAGCTGGGGACTAGTAGAGGGCTTAGGCAGCGTTAAAATCTTTTCAAACATTTCCCTTTCATATCTGCGTATATGTGAATGCTGTGTCTTTACATTGAATGAATGCGTGAATGCTGCGTCTTTACATTGAATGAATGTGAATGAATACTTTCATGCTCTATATTAGTGCTTCACACACATATTATCATATGCATACGATGAGACGCGATGTATGTGAATGTATGTTGTGTGATTCCTCCACCAGGAGGCAAACCCGTCGGTGACAGTATTGTCTTAGAGGACGGATAAGTCTTCGGGGCTCATGACAAAGCACCACTCAGATCCTCTCCAATTGAAAGATCAGATTAATTTCCCCTCTAGTAGATTGCGATGATCTAGGGACCTTCATGCCGAAAAGCCGCGAGAGTAGCGTAAGATAGGTCAGCCTCTGATTAACCAAACTCGAAGGGAAGCTTCTTCATACCTTCCTCTTTCAATTCAATGTCAAGCTTTTAATTTCCAATGTAAATATCATAATGTACATTCCATGTTTTGTACATCTTGTCATGTTATCCTGTCATCAAAATAACTGACCTCTGTTTTGCAGGATAAGATTAAAAAACCTCAAAACAACATCATGGCATGCATCCTATCCATACCTACCTCAGGAAATTGACACACATATGTTTGTTGTAGGTGAAAAATTGGTCCTGTCACTAGATCTCATTCTAAGAAAGCATTAAGTCCATCTCTGGGCATGGCTTCCGGTGCTCAGCCTGAATCTACCCTTGTCTCTAGAGAGGAGTTTGAGGGATTGAAGAACTAGATGGCCGAATTGGCTCTTTTCCTAAGAGAGCAGAGCAAAGCTCTTAAAGAGAAACAAGCACAGGGTCATACAGAACCAAGTACACCCGGTGGCAGTCAAGAGACCAAGAAGAAGGACCCTCAGATTCATGAACCGCATAACCAGGATACTACCAAAAAACCCCTGAAATCGCCGTCCTTAACAAAGAATAGGAAGCTGGTGTCATTCTAAAGAAAGTCCAACAGATGGAAGAAACCATCCGGTCTATCAAGGGGACTGGAGCATTTGGCAGTGTCAATTATTCAGACCTATGTATTTTTCCTGGGGCTCGTTACCCCAAAAAATTTCAAGTCCCTGATTTTGAGAAATATGATGGATTGGGAGACCCCTACACTCACTTGAAAGTATTCATCGGTGAGCTCAGATTCTATGCAGAGGACTAGAAACTCTGAATGCAATTATTCTAGAAAAGTCTGACCGGAGAGGCTAGAGCCTGGTATGCCCGATTGGACAACTCTAAAATTCACAGCTAGGAAGAGCTGGCATATGCCTTCCTCAGTCAATACAATTTCCAGTCTCAACTGGCCCCAGACAGATATCAAATAACCAAAATCAAGAAACAAAACACTGAGTCATTAAGAGAATATACTCAACGCTGGAGATGAATGGCGGCACAAGTCACTCCACCTATGACTGAGAATGAGATAGTCATGACCTTCATCGACATTCAAGAAGCTCCATATTATGAAAGGGTCCTATCAGACATAGGGAAACCATTCTCGGAGATGATCAAACATGGCGAGATGGCAGAAATGGGGCTCAAGTCCGGGAAGATAAAAGATCTTACCTCTTTGGAAGCATTTGCCGAGCATATCCAATCCGGGAGTTACGAGAGTAATCCCCGGAGAGTACATAAGAAGAAAGACGAAGAAGTGTCCTTAGTACTGCAAGGACATAATTAGAGGGGTGATTCAAGCAGCCTGCCCATTCAAAGAAGGAACTATTCCCCTTTTCAAGCTTCAACCCAACCTTCAAACCCTCTATTTCAGAAAACTATAGAGGCCAGACGTCGAAGAACATTCACCCCCCTAGGGGATTCACTCGAGAATGTGCTAAAACTATTGACGGCACAGAAAAAGATTGTACAACTCCTTCCACCAACTAATACCGGGGGAAGAACTTCGATCCAAGCAAGAAGTGTGCATACCATTCTGGATCTCCGGGCCATGATACACAAGACTATTAGTCTCTCAAGCACAAAATCCAAGACTTGATATACAACGGAGAGATTGTGGTGACCAAACCGGAGCAACCGCACGTGCAGGATAATCCCCTCCCTCAGCACAAAGAGGAGGGTGTCAACATGATTAGCACGCATAATGGAGAAGGATCCAAATACCTTCGATACGTCAGAGAAATAACTCAATCCAGCAACAATAGCCCAGACAGTTGGGAGTTATCAGAAAGGCGATTCCTGATAGAACAAGAGATTATGTCTATCAAGGAATAGATTAGACAGTTAGCAAAGCTGGTCATATATCGCATCAGATAATCAGGCAGCTGATAAACCAATCCAATCAGTCTGAAGCAAGTCATCCTATATCGGAGATTAGCCTCATCGCTATGAAGGATCACTACCAGTTTTATGAGCATAAACCTAGGGCCAACAAGGTGGGCCAAGGAAAAAAAAAATTTAAGCTGATAGGGAATTCGCCTTTTAGAGGAATTTCACTAACCTGAACTAGTCGATGAAGGAAATCCTCCAGATGCTGATCAACAAGGGGATGGTTATAGATCTGTTACCCCCGGTGAACCCTCGATCCAAAAAATTCAAATATGACAGGATCTGTCAGTATCATTTCAATGCGCCCGGTCATGACACTGAAGATTGCTAGGGGACTTCGTCACCTGATTCAGAATATTATTGAAAATGGTGAGCTGATCAGGGGGAATCAAGATTATGGCCTCCCAGATGAAGAAACTCTCTTTATTCCCACTGCGTGGAGTCAGGATACAACGGCTGTTATTTCCTGTGATAAGGAGCCAGCCATCACTATAGCAGCTGATACATTCTGGTGAAAGTACTGGAAGAAGCTCATCTACCAAAGACAGTGGATGTTGAGAAATTCCGTCACGTGATAGAACACATCTTTAACAGCTATGTGATATCTTTCACTGATGATGATATACCCGCAAAAGGGACAAGCGATCGTAGGTCACTGCACATAGCAGTGATGTCATCAGGGTATGTGATCAAAGGTGTGCTTATAGATGGAGTCTCGTCCCTAAACATCTGTCCCTACGACACCTTGGAGAGAATGAAGATCAACCCGAATCAGGATCAGAACCAGTCATGTGGTTATCCGGGCTTTCGATGGATCTCGTCGAAGAGGCTATAGGAGAAATTGAGCTTCCTCTGGAGATTGGTCCGCACACTTTATATGTATCTTTTTAGGTGCTCAACATCGCCACCGGATACAACTTGTTGCTGGGTAAGCCATGGATCTACATGGCAGGGGCAATGTTATCCACCCTCCATCAGCAACTCAAATACATTATTAATGGCAACCTAATCATAGTAAATGCCGAATCGAAATACCCTGTCTGCGTATAGGGAGACATGCCGGTGATCAGCTTGGATGCAAGGATTGGGGCACCAGCCTTGAAGCCGAAAGGTTTCTCCTGAAGTAATGACAGTGGGCCAGGAGATGGTATCTTTGGATTTCCACCCTGGAGAAGGGTTAGGGAAAAATCAACAAGGTATCAAGAGTCCAGTACAAATCCCGAGCCAGTCGAGGAGAGCCGGATTGGGTTATTTATCTGGGTCAAACCATCGGAACCCACATAAGCATCCTAAGGCTCATGCCTCCACCATACTATTGCCAAACCTCACTGATGTTGGATTTGTGAAGCCAATGAGAAAGATCTCTACTGTGATATCAGCCATGTTGTTTCCTCCAATCAATACCGGTATGTGAGAGAAAGACCCCAAAGCCTGAGGGGGATAGAAAAAAGGGAAAAGAAAAGTTCATGTGCGAAGGACGAGACTCATTTACTAACATGAGTGTTCTCATACACTATGAGGGAATAAATGATGATATCCCGGACAGTGACGATGAGGATCAGATCCAAATTCCTCGCATTAAAAAGGAAAAGGGAGGCAGTTCGAAGAAAACCCCCGACTCTGATTTAAAGGATGTCTTAGTCATCATCAGAGAGGAGGCAGACAACCACAATCTTGTATCCTCCCGATTCATCAGGGATGGACCCCAGACAACTGGAGCAGCGTCCCTGACCTCATTCCAAAAGGGTAAAAGGGCAGAAAGTACATCTGCCCTGTAACATGCTTTCATTTACTGCTTATTTTGGTTTCACATCTATAGCAATAACTTTTGTCATGCTTTTCCAAATGCTTTGTATATTTAAGCAGTTGCATATATTAAAGTGAAAGCATTTTATTTTCAGGACTCAAGAACTGGATGTGTTTGTCCCTGCTGATGAGATGCCAACCTGTCACAATGACTACAACTTTGATGTAGAACTGAACTTTGACTTGATAGGAAATTGATCAGGATGACTATGAGGTGCCCAAGGAGATCAAAGAATGGATCAAAGATAAACCCAATCCAAACCTCGACCAAACCACCACTGTCAATATCGGAACCTTAGAAAACCTCAAAGAAATCTAGATAGGCATAGACCTCACACAAGATCAAAAAGTCCGACCTAATTGAACTCCTAACGCAGTTCTAGGATGTGTTTGCATGGTCACATGAAGACATGATTGGACTGTCTACTGATATTGTTATCCATCGAATGCCCATCAAAGATGGATTCAAGCCAGTTAAACAAAAGCTTCAGGCGATTAAAACCTGAATGGAGTCTGAAAGTCAAAGAAGAAGTTGTTAAACAATTCAAAGCCGCCATTATCATGGTATCAACATACCCATAGTGGTTATCGAACATAGTTCCTGTCCCTAAACACTGGAGGAAAGGTGCAAGTATGCATGGATTATAGGGATTTGAACAAAGTCTGTCTCAAGGACAATTTCCCAGTACCTTTCATCCACATCTTGATAGACAATACATCGCAGTGTAGCATGTATTCCTTCGTGGATTGCTTTGCTGGTTACCATCAAATTATGATTGCTGAAGAAGACCAGGAGAAGACAACTTTCATCACTCCTTGGGAACCTTCTGCTACAGATGTTTGTCATTTGACGTTATCAATGCTGGTGCCACATACCAGCGAGCCATGATGGCCCTGTTTTATGACATGATGTATAAGGAAATAGAGGTTTATGTGGATGACATCATCATCAAATCCCGGAAGGAGGACGATCACATCAACCATCTCAGGAAACTTTTCAACAGGTTGCGTAAGTACAACCTTAAGTTGAATCCAGCCAAATGTGCTTTTAGCGTCAAATCGGGCAAGTTATTGGAATTTTTGGTAAGAAATAGAGGCATTAAGCTGGATCCTACCAAGATAAAAGTCATCACCGAGATGCCGTACCTTGAATAGAGAAGGAGATACGCGGGTTCCTAGGAAGGATCAATTTCATAAGTCGATTTATTTCCCAACTCACGGCAACTTGTAGACCCATCTTTAAGCTGCTAAGGAAGAATTCCTCAACGAAATGGAATGAAGATTGCCAAAAAGCCTTCCTCGCCATCAAGAAGCAACTGATCGAAGCACCTGTCTTGGTACCCCCAAGGGATGGCAGTTCCCATATTCATGTACCTATCAGTCAATGCAACGCAATGGGCTATATGCTAGGACAAAAGATGATAGTAGTAAGGAGAGAGCTATCTACTACATTAGCAAAAGATTCAGCAGCGGTGAGCAGAAGTACACCCTGATTGAAAGATATGATGCGCATTGGCTTGGGCCGCCATGAGGTTACAACATTATCTGCAAGGGCACACGACCTACCTTATATCCCACATGGATCCACTAAAGTACGTATCAATAAGCCAATGTTAAATTATCAATTGTCCAAATGGCAGTTGCTCCTCCAACAGTTTGACATTATCTACGTGACTCAGAAGTCCATCAAAGGTTAGGGAATTGCAGATCAACTAGCCGAAGCACCATCAGGAGGGTTTAAACCTCTAGAAACTTATTTCCCGGATGTTGGGATTATGACAATTCAACAAATTCGACAAGAGAATACAGTCCAACCATGGAAAATATATTTTGATGGAGCGATGAACATGGAAGGAGCCAGAGCCGGGGCAGTCCTCATCTCTAGTACAGGGAACAATATCATGTGGCCACCAAGTTGCAGTTTGTCAGCACCAACAACACAGCTGAGTATCAAGGCTGTATAATGGGGTTGAAACTAGCCCAATCCATGGGTATCCAACGTCTATTAGTCTTTGGAGATTCTGAGTTGGTCATCAGACAAACTACCAGGGCATATCACACCAAAGAACTGCATTTGCTGCTCTATCATCAGCAGGTCGTCAAAATATCCATGGAGTTTGAAGACATAACTTTCATCCATATTCCTCGGGGTAGGAATGACTTCGCCGATGCATTGGAAACTCTGGCTTCCTTGATCCGTATATTCGATAGGAGTGGGATTCGCTACATCAAATTCACAAACCAAAAGACCCCGACCTACGGGAGTTACATTAGAGAAGTATCAGATGAAATACCTCCTATCAAACAGCCTTGGTATCAAGACATCACGAAATATCTTCGAGATGGATCTACACCCGCTGGGGCAAGCCAAGCTAAACAAAAGCAGATTCACAAGATGGCTATAAAGTTCTATCTGAGCGTAGACACACTTTACAAAAGGTATGCTAGAATAGGCCCGTTACGATGCCTCAATAAAGAGCAAGCCCAGAGATTGATGGATGAAGTCCATGGTGGAGTCTGTGGTCCACACATGAGCTGTCATTTGCTGGCCAAGAAAATATTGAGAACAGGGCATTACTAGATCTCTCTCAAAGATGACTGTGATGATCACGTCAGGAGATGTTATTAATGTGAAGTCCATGGAAATTCCATCCACGCTCCTCCAAATGAGCTCCACAACATGAGCTCACCATGGCCTTTCTCTATGTGGGGAATGGATGTGATAGGTCCAGTAGAACCCAAAGCCAACAATGGTCATCGATTCATCTTCACCATAATCGATTACTTCACCAAGTGGGTGGAAGCAGCCTCTTTTCCCAAAGTCACCAAAGAGGTAATCCTTGGTTTCATCAAAATAATGTTGTCTATCGATATGCATAACCGGAGGTGATCGTCTTAGATAATGTTAAGAACCTAAATAATCAGATGATGAGAGAACTGTGCAGCAAGTTCCACATCAAACATCTCAATTCCGTCATCTATCGGCTCAAGATGAATGGTACTGTCGAAGCGGACAACAAGAACATCAAAAAGATCATGTAGAAAATGTCCGCCAATTATAAAGAATGGCCTTACTTGTTGCCTCTAACCCTATTAGCATATAGAACGTCAATGCGTACTTCTACGGGGGCTACCCCCTACTTATCGGTCTATGGCATAGAAGCAGTACTTCCCATAGAAGTAGAAATAGAGTCCTTGCGAGTATTAATAGACGCTCAGATGGACGAAAACTAGTGGTTGCAAGAGCAGTACCACCAGCTGTCCTTGATAGATGAAAAGAGGGTTACATCCATTTTCCACGGGCAGTTATATCAGCAAAGGATTGCTCGATCATACAACAAGAAAGTCCGAATTTGGCAATTCAAAGAGAATGACCTAGTGCTTAAGAAAGTCATGGCCAACCAAGACGAAGCCAAAGGAAAGTTCGCCCCTAATTGGGAAGGCTCTTTCATTGTCAATGAAGTGTTGACAAGAGGAGCTATCAGATTACAAGAAATAGACGGGAGAGAATTTCCCCAACTCATCAATTCAGACACCATGAAAAGGCACTATGTCTGAGACACATGCATACCAGCGTCCTGGTCCTGCGAATCAATCAAATCAGTTCGATTTTCACTAGAAGACTGAACTACGAATGACCTGATCTCCCTCAACCCGGGAGTACGTAGGCAGCCACTCCTAGTGCGGTCAAACCAAACAAAAAATTCAAAAAACTCATCAAACCAAATTCGAAACCCAAGATAAATACTTCTCAAACCTCTCTCATATAAGAACGAACTACGAATAACCTGATCTCCCTCAGCCCAGGAGTACGTAGGCAGCCATTTACGGTGCGGTATGACCTTCAAAGAAAAACAAAAACCAATCCCAAGACACCAAAACATAAATCCTATCAAGCCTCCCTGATCAATAGGCCCTTCTAAGGTATTCTCCGACATCTCAATGTCAATCCGTCAAGGAAAAGCTCATAATGCATCAACAACAGCAAGCCATAAAAGAAGTGGTAATCACTCAGCAGTGATAATACATATCCAACAGGAAGTGAATCAAAATATATTTCTCTGATATATAATACTGTTTGATATATACATAGTATCCTGTACATGACAAAAATGGCTGATCTAGTATGTGCAGGAAAAATAAAGCTAGTCTATGGACCCATGGACAAGCGGGATAGCAGTGCCAACATGACATCTCTCTCTGAAGATGGAGGAGCCACTGCAAGCGAAATACCCTCAGCCTCCACACGGGCCAAAACATCCACAGCCATCTTCATAGTGGCACTGTGATCATCAATATAAGCACTTATATTGGCAACCAGGGCTATGGGTATATGATCGGAGAGTAGTGCTGTCAGCAATGTGGAGATCCCGGGAAGCTATAGGGATCATCCCTCTCTACAAAATCAGCATCCCGGGCAATCAAAGTCTCCTCAATATCAATAAAAGCAGCATCTCAAGAAGATCGAGCCTCATCTCTCTCAACTAATGCTGCATCTCGAGTGGCTCAAGCCTCATCTTTATCGGCAAAAGCTATGTCTCTCCCAGACAGGACAGTCAACATCAACGCCCTAGCCTGATCTCTCTTAAAAGTTATCCTAGCTAATGAATCTGCCATAGCTGGATCTGTCCTGACAGGAATAATCGGTGGGTCACTAACTAATGCTGCTGTCAGACCCATGAACAACTCGTCCTCCGTAGGAGAATCAGGATCCTCTATAGGCTCCTCCTCATCTGTATCCACAACCGGAGCTGATTGGACGACTACGGTCGACGCTATATCAGTCCTTCAACCACACTGAATACTCTGAAGAGCAATCCAGATGGCTAGTAGAGAAATTAAACCTCTCCCTATGAGTCTAACACTCATAAATCTTTATCAGGTCGGCTGACGACATAGAAGAAGCTGACATCAGCTGATCAATGGCCCCCTCAAACTGGTGCAGGCTCTGGAATTGATCAAACTGACCCATAACTGCCAACGGATGGTAAGTGGTCACCCCTCTCAATTTTTTTAGGGGAAAGTAGTCCATGCCGGATGCATGGGTAATGAAGCTAGAAAGGGAGACTAGCCCTGAGCATGGCAGAATCGAAAAAAGATGCTCAATATCTGACAAAAACCTGATCATATCTCTGTATCTGAACACTCCGCTGGTTGAAAGGAGTAGGACATAGCTATCTCGTGGGTGAAGTAGTACCCCTGATGTCTGAAGAAGCCAATTGGGTGCAAATGGGCCATGAGCTATATGTACAATAGGATAGAGCTACCTCTAAAAACCCCTCTGGATGGGTACTGCGATAGGTAGCTGACCTCAATGTCTCGGCCAGTATTATCGACAGGATGGTGCTACCCTGTCTAAGGGCACGAACCACGACCATCAACCCAACATCTAAGTGGTCCAAGTATAGTGGCATGAATAAGTAAGTCGTGACGCACATCAGCAAGACGTCTATCTGGGTAGAATGCCACTCCTCTGCCGAGATAATAAAATTGCTAGCGTGTCGATCGTAGCTATCCAGGCTGTCGAAATAATCAATCAAAAAGTCAATAGAGATCACACATCCTGAAATGATCTCATCAGTTACTAATCGCTGTCTCAGACCCGACATCCGCATGAATGGTCTCCTCATATCACTAATAGCAATGCGAGGGCAAGGCAAGTCCAAAGCCAAACTTGTAAGCCGCTCGTACTCCTCCAAAGTCAGAGTCAGATCATGTCGCCCGAAGAAAAATACCTGTCGCTCAGGAATCCAACAGGATAGAATGCTATCTATGAATCTATATGGAACCTGGAAGTTCACAAGGGCCAATGAATGCCTCAACAGTCGATCCACTGCCCCTCTGGCTGGGAAGGGTAGGCTATCATACCACAATCTCAAGGACGATGCTACTAAGGATGGTGGTAAATGCTAGATGCGGCTAACTGTCGATGACCACATCTGTATCACTATATCACAAGACCATCCAAGGGTCAAATCTGAACTCATCTGTCTAAGTGCATATCCATGACATACTACATGCATAATGACAATGATAAACATGGTGCAATAGGTAGGAAATATCATGTATATCTATAAAAACTATCTACTGCAACAATCATCTTTGTCTGCTAACAAAATACAAAATAAAAAGTACAGGAATATGGGGCACAACCGCCCAACTACTAACAGCGACCTATCAAAAGGTATAGTGAGAAATGGGGCATAACCGCCTAATAGCCAAACTAGTGGCCTATCAAAAGATATAGCTAAAAAAACTATCCAAAAAGATCAAGAATATCTACACTCAGGCTGTTAACCTGCTCCATCTCCTCCATAGACACAAAGTCTCGGCCATCAGGAATGTCAGGGCGGTATAAGGGAGGATCAACCCCTGCAAAACTGCTGGAAAATGGACCTGTAGAAGGGCCCGCTCTGGAACCAGAAGGATCAAAAGAAGATGCCTCTGATGGATCTCTGCCAAGATGCCTGATAAATAAATGAGCTCGCTCCAACTACTGGGTCAGTCCTTTAATCTGGTCCAAGTGGGTAGGCTCTCGAACGCACGCTATCCAGTCTATCATCATCACAGACCCCGACACCATATCTTCCATGAACTGGGTAGCACGAGTCTGAGCCCCAATAGTGCGAGGACTCCACCAGCTGCTAAATGCCTCCTGGGTGTAAGGACCCTCTGACAGGGTAAATCCATCTACGCCCACCATAGGAATGTCTATAAGTGGCTGAGCTAGTGGCCAATGATGCCAACAGAAGGAATAAAGGGAATGCAGATCTGCCCTGTAATGCTCCTGATAGCACGCTCTCCTAAACAAGCTCCTAACCTCCCTCTGTCAAAAATGGGACTCTGCGAGTGGACAATGCAAACTCCAGGCCAGTGGAGAAGCCTCCCTCAAACCCAATTATCAAAAAGTCTGAGGTATACGGTACCCATGAGATCAATCCGATCGTAAAAAGCTCAAGCTGCAGGGCGGGAATGGGTGAATCCCTCAGCTACAAGGACCTCCGTCAGTGTGGAGTGGTGCCAATGCCGTCCCCGAGGATAAGTCTCCAGGCCCAAAGTAGTGGCGGGACGTAGGCAAGGAAGCCTCTCATATGCCTAGAACTGGCTATGTACATATCAAAAGTCCTCAATGACCAAGATTGACAAATGTAAATGCAAAAATCAAAAACATATAAGAAAGATGTACTCATAAGCAGGAATAGGTAGAACCCTAACTAAGCCTCTGTCACACCCTCCGAGCACATGCGCATCCCTCGGAGGAAATAGGCAAAGGTGTAGGTACCCCAATCAAAGTCACTGAGGCACTCCACATGTCGAGTGGCACTGACCAGGGAAAAGGACACCGTCGAGGAGTTGTCTTCCAGGAAATAACCCCTGATGATTACTAATAACAGTCACCGCAGGATGCGATCCCTAACCCTCTGATCACAGGCAGAGGCTCAAGCAAAGCCCCACTCTGGGCATCTACGCTCAAGGGACCAGAACGGACTGTCCGACCCTTGATGGCCGTCGTAGGAACTCCCAAGATGGGCCGAACAACAGTGGGTGCAATGTCAGCCACAATGGGCACTGGCCCACCCTCAAACTCTATCCTAGTGATGAACCTCCAATCCATAGGCGCCATCATCACCTCGTAATCCAGCAAGTGGAAAGACTGAGTCTGGTGGAACCAGCGCTCAGACAGAGCCCTCATATAACCCCAGAGGCAACGGCGGGGAAGGATAGAAAAGAACGCCTGAAACCCCCAGGTGTCAAAAATGTCCCTGTAATCCTGGTGCAGAGTGTGGTACAGAGAATGCACATTAAACCAGTTCCCTCTAGGCTGCGTAAAGCCAGGAACCTGCATCAAAAGCCAACCCATATCAAACATGTGCCCCGAGAATGGCAAAAGAAAGAAAGAAAATCCAGAAAGAAGGAAACTTCAGTCACCTCGTTGGCGTGAAGGAATCTCGATGGATGGTAACTCAAATCTCCCAGCAGATCCTGAAGTGGCACAACAATGCCTGAAAGCTCCGCACATGGAGCCTGAGCTGGGGCAGGACAAACAAATGGAGCCTCTTCATCATCTATGTCAACCAGCGGCTCAACCCGGATCGAACGGATCACTAACTCAGCCATTTTATGAGGCATTCGGGTTGGCCGGGGCTGAGGGACATCAGAGACTCTCCTCCTTCTAACTCTTGAAATGACCCTGCTAGCACTCTCGGGTCTATCTCTCTCCATCGCCTGGACAAAGTCTTCAAATCACCTCAGAAAGGGTGGGGTAAGCCTAAAACCTATGACTTATTAATTTAAATCAGTATTTTATGTATTTTTAAATCCTAAAACATGCATGGGTCAGTCAAAATCCCCAGTAGAGTCAAAACTGCATGTTTATTAAATGCTCAAGCTTTTGAAAAAATTTCACCAGTCTCCTTTGTCAAATGGACTGTCCGCATGCACATAGGCATAACTAGGTGGCCATTCAGTAGCACACCATTCCAAAAATAGAAACAGTTCATATTTATGGAAAAAATCAAAAATAAACTTCACATGGTAGCCAAATTACCATGGACATTTTTTAGTTTAAAATCTAGGCTCACTAGGCCTCAAAAAGAATGAGTAAACTGATCAAAAATAGCAAAAATTGACTATCTCAAAATTCAAATTTTCTTATATCAAAACGTGCATCGCAGTAAAATATGCATAATTATGAAGTCAGAAAATTTTTAGCAAGTCATATAAGCATATATTTTTGATACATTGCGTTCAAAAGCACCCTACGTGGTTTACATGCTTCTAACGGTCAAAACATAAAAGAAAGAATGTAAATATTACATGAGATGTGCAGAAAGCGTGGCCGCTGACGGAATCTAAAAAAAGCTGCCCGAACTCCGTAGATCTGAAAAAGAAAATCGAATTTCTATAAGAACTCAAAACTTAAAATGAATTTGAGAAGCCCCCGCTGCCCAATATAAATTCGCAGGAGGGAGCTGCCCCACCTGGGCCAGCCGTACCTCTAGATGTGGCTCCTTAGGGTGGGCCCCACCCCCTCCGGCTCGGTCCAGTTTGAGTTGAAATAGAGTTTATAGGAGCTGATAAGTCAAATCTGAGAAAAAACTGCTACGCGATTGAGCGGATTGTCCTGAAATCCTGCGTACGAGCGACAAATTCCCAAAAGAGGGAAAAACTTCATGAAAACCATTAGTTATCATCCCCAAGCGTTATACAGGGACCAATGTGGAAAACTGCTAAAAAACTGCACAAAACTGCCACTGTCGGAGCATCGGGTACAGACCGGTGACATCTCAGTCGTTGGCTCAACCCCAGTGAAGCATCGGGTATAGACGTGGGAAAATATGCCCTACGGAGAGTATCAACAGACGTGGGAAACCATTGGTCTCAAACCATGGTAGCATTAAGAGATATCACGGATAACGTTATCCCCAATAAAAAGTGATGAGAACAATCCGTGATAGCCTAACTCTGATAACCTACCAGTGGTACCCTACCAACACCAAGGGTTATCCAGGATAACGTTATCCCCATCAGGTAATCACGTGAACAGTTAGTGATAGCCCCATTCCCCTCGGAGGTATCCAATATTCATAACATATCATGTTATGCATTGCCTTACCTTTGCATTTGCATTTCTAGTGTCTATAAATCTTTATCCTGTTCATTCCACTGCATTGCATGAACATGAGAAAGAGGGGCATCTGTAGACACTCAAAATTTTCTTCAATCCTGTGGTAGACACTCGAATATTTTATGTTCCTGTTACTAACCCCGTAAGGAGGGTAAAATCGTCAACTCAACCTCGATCTCAATACCGGGAAGCTAGTTCAACCCCGGTCTCAAAATTGGGAAGCCAGTTCAACCCCGGTCTCAATACCGGGAAGCCAGTTCAACCCCGATCTCAATACCGTGAAGCCAGTTTAGCCCCGGTCACATCCCAGGAGGTACAGGTCAACCCCGATCGCACCTCGGGAGGTACAGGTCAGCCCCGGTCACATCCCGGGAGGTACAGGTCAGCCTCCGTCACATCCCGGGAGGTACAGGTCAGTCCTGATCATATCCCGGGAGGTACAGGTCAGCCCCGATCATATCCCAGGGGGTACAGGTCAGCCCCGATCATATCCCGGGAGGTATAGGTCACCCCGGTCACATTAGGGGAGGTACAAGTCAACCCCGGCCACATCTATGGAGGTACAGGTCAGCCCTGGTAAAATCCTGGGAGGTACAGGTCAGCCCCGGTCATATCCCCGGGAGGTACAGGTCAGCCCCGGTCACATCCCGAGAGGTACAGGTCAGCCCCGATCACATCCCAAGAGGTACAGGTCAGCCTCGGTCACATCCCGGGAGGTACAGGTCAACCCCGATCACATCTCAGGAGGTACAGGTCAGTCCCGGTCACATCCTGGGAGGTACAGGTCAGCCCCGATCACAACCCGGGAGGTACAGGTCAGCCACGGTCACATCCCGGGAGGTACAGGATAGCCCCGGTCACATCCTGGGAGGTACAGGTCAGCCTCAGTCACATCCCAAGAGGTACAGGTCAACCCCGGTCACTTCTCGGGAGATACAGGTTCAACCCCAGTCTCAACCTGGGACGTACAAATCAACCCCAGTCTCGACTCGGGAGGTCAAATCAACATTTTAGACAACCCTAAAGCCTCACATCATCTCCAGAGAAAAACCTGGAAGGACCAAGTCAGCCTCGGAGATAACCCTTGACTACAAACAGAATCGGCTAGGATTCAAATCTCGGAGACAACCCCAGGAAAATTAGCCGAAGACCATGCCAGCACTGGTGGTAACCCCGGGAGGGGCAAAATGGTTATTTTACTAAATTGAAGCCGATTCATTGAAAACCAAGCCGAATTGATGCCACCAAGGTAAAAAAGAACTATACCGATGATCCTGAGTGGAAACAGCACAAAACTAGCTTAACGAACAAACTACGGGGAATCAAAAACATGGTTATGAACCCGTCTTCTTTGATTCGAAGAAGGTTTACTCCCATGTCATTGCAACACTCTCGACGAGGTCTTTCTGAAAATGTACAGCACGCCTCCAACGAACGCTCCGATCAAAAGTTAGAAAGTTTTGAATCTGACCTCTCATTGCTCAGAGTGCACGTACTTCGATGCAACGGGACCCACCACTCGGGGTTTACCACATGGCACTGCAGGTAGACCCGGGCTTTCGCAGGTAGACCTGCCGTTACCGCGGGTAGGTACGCTTCCACCGGGTCTATATATATGAGTGCACCCCCCCCAGCTCATTTGATAATAGAGAAACGCTCTGGAACTCTGTCCGTTTCGTTTCTCAGCCATACTCTTGTACTCCAAACCCAAATTTTATCACTTTAACACGTAGATATACTCATATACTACCACAGATCAAAAATTAACCGGTACAAACGAACGTTTGAAGCCTACGATTTGGCAAAAAGCCCGTGTAGCAGTCCATTATGAGTATTTTTACGATCAGAAAGTTCCTACTACTTCATTGCGCATTTATACACTTGCACTATTAAGTTTTCGTTTCCTGATAATGCCCAAAACTCAGTTCTGCGGCCGCTTTTGCTTACGTTTTCGTACATTTTAGTATATAAACACGTTTTCTGGCATTTCTACCACCCCGATCGTCGATCCACGACTTTTAATAGCTTATATATATATATATATATATATATATATATATCTACGTTTATAGCAACTTCGCCGGACTGGGTTATCTTCCCAGTCCAGGTTTGGCTTTTTTATATATATATTTAAGTATATATATACTAACTTTTCAATTATGTCAAGCCCGGATGTCAAATCTGTGGCAGTTTACTACTTTTATATATATAATTATATATATATATATATATATATATATATATATATATATATAAATTTTTCTTACTTATTTGGGCCTGGATTTCTCCTTCGTGGCCATTTTATTGCTTTAATATATATACTAACTGTATATATTAACATTTACATTCTAGTTTGGTCTAGATCACTCTGTGACCTTTTTAACGCTTTTATAAATATATATATATTTCATTCCTGTCCGGGCAAAGGATAAAATGTCCGCAGCCCTTTACAACTTTTATATATATATTTATATTCAGTTGAGCCTAGATTACTCCGTGGCTTTTACAGCTTTTATAAATATATATATATATATAGTTTTATATATATAAATGTAATTACTTTAACTTTAGTTAAATGTTTTTACTTTACCTTTAGTAAATGTAAAAGTAATTTACTTTTAACTGGTGTCCTTCGTTCTTGGTGGGAAAAACACCTTGATGAAGATGCTAGGAATTCTATAATTCATGCTCGCCTAGTTAGATGACAATGGTCAGCCTATCTTCAAAGAAGATATTGGTTTTTGTATTCCTGATGGTATTAACACATTAATTTTCACTATAATAAAACATTTTATTGGAACCCCTAGTAATATCATTGAAAGAATTCATGACCAGTTAAGTAATCTCACTTTTCCCACCCTAAGTGATTTTAGGTGGTACAAAGATGTTTTTATTTCTCGAGTCATGATGCGAAGTGATAGTAGCAAACCGTTTTGGAAAGAAAAATTTGTTAATGGTCTACCTAACTTATTTGCTTATAAGGTTAGAGAAAACTGTCTATCACGATCACTTAATTGGCGAAGATCAAGGGATGATTACCCCAATCAGACATGGAAATAATCTATTTAATATAGAGAGAATGATAGATGACCTTAGAACTGTCATTTCTATCATAAATGGGTTTGACTAGAATTGACTATGTTTGAAGAATGATGTCCTTATAATACACAAGGGATTTATAAGGAGCAAGAGGAAGAAAATGCCAACCTAGTTGGGAAGAACTGGGCAGCAAATTTAACTGGATCGTCAATGGATTTTATATGGGATTCAATATGAAATAAATTGACGAAAAACACAGGGGACATACTGGGAATGAGTATGTTGACCAGGGTTAGGGTTACTAGAGGAAGACGAAGCAAAGGGATCAATGGGCCTAGGAGACTGGGCAAAAATCGTATTGTAAGGCTTTGGAACAATACCAAGAACCGTATACTTATTAGCTACATCAATAGGAGTAACATGGGTAACTGGATGAGGGATTACGGCTCCCAAGGGCCTTTGACTTGGGCCAGAAGAGGGCCGAACAGGATTGTTTCCACCTCTCTCACACTCATTTGTCTTGGGTACCTGAATTAATAAATTCTCTCGTAAGAAAATCAGGAACAGAATTTTGACTTCCTTTAATATACTTAATATCAAAATCGAAAATGCTTAAAAGCGATTGCCATCGGGCAAAAATATGCTTAGCAATATTTTTAATATCCTTTTCTAAAATATATTTAGTTGACTTACAGTCAATCCGAACCAAAAATCTTTAATTTAATAAATCTTTTTGAAATTTACTAATACATAAAACCAAAGCTAAAATTTCTTCTTTAATTGTACTATAATTAAGTTGAGCCTGATTCCACGCACCAGAGTGAAATCGAACAATTTGTTCAGAGGAAGCAGAGTTAATTTCTGCTTCAGAATGCCACCAAAACCAATTTCAGAGGCATCGGTTTCAACAATTTTGAATGCAGATTCATTGGAAATGCCAAGGCAAGGCAAAACCTTAACATATTTTTTAACTTGTTGGACGATGGAAGTGTGTTCATCAATCCAAGGAAGAGAATTTTTCTGTAAACTAAGAAACAATGGTTTACAGATCTTTCTTAGATTTTGATAGAATTTACCAACATAATTCAGAGATCCTAAGAACAGCTAAAGTTGAGTCTTGTCAATGATTTTATCTGGAATTTATCGGCGAATTGAATTACTCATTGAATAGGACGGACTAGACCACGATGAATATCATGACCCAGAAATTTAACTTTTGTTTGGAACAAACTACATTTTGTAGGAGACAGAACCAAACCATTAACTTTAATAGCTTTGAAGAACGAGTTCAAATGTTTGAAGTGTTCATCGATTGACTTGGAAAAGACTAAATTATCATCAATGTAGACAATGATGAAATGACTGAAAGGATTCAAAATTTCATTAAGAATATTTTGAAATTCACTAGGAGCATTTTTCAGACCAAAGGCCTGAACTACCCATTCATAATGACCAAAGGGAATAGTAAAGGTAGTTTTATACCTATCGCTAGGATGAATACTAACTTGCCAAAATCCTGACTTGAGGTCGAATTTACTAAAAATGGTAGCATTACTAAGCCGACTAAGGAGGTCTTCTTTATTAGGCAGGGGGTACCTAATCCTTTCTAAAACCTTATAAAGGGGCTTGTAATTAATAACTAATCTGGGAACACCTCTTTCTTTCTCAGCTTCATTATTAACATAAAAAGCTGGACAAGACCAAGGCGATTTACTATGTTTAATTAAACCTTTTGCAAACAAGTCATTAATTTATTGTTTGCAAAGTTCCATTTGCTGATGACTCATCTGAATAGGTCTAGCATTAGTAGGAATCAAGTGTTCTCTAAATTCCTTAGCATAAGGTAGCCTAACCACATTCTTTCTTCTATGCCAGAAGGCATTAGGAGAATCAGCACAGAGGTTTTTAGTCATAAACACTCGAAGCTCTTCAATCTTATCTTGAATTTTTTCAAGAAGGAGAAGATCCTCAACCTGTTTATATTTTAAGGAATTTTAACTGTGAAGTTTTACAGCTTAACAAATTTAACGATTTTGAAATAGATTCATCTTGAATAAATTTTTAAATCTCTTTCTTTGGGTTGAGTAATGAATTCAAACACTACTTTCTGACCCAAATGTTCAGTCGTTAAACCATTATTACTAGTAGTAAATGGATATAATAAATATATAAACGGAAGTCCTGAAATAATCTTATCTGTCAAGTTGCGAATTAAAACAAAAGAAGTTTTAAAACACATATTGTCTTGGCAAATATGAACTTTAGGAAGTTTATATTTTATTTCCATCATACTACCATTAGCAGAAGTTTAATCGTTCACTAGTTTTTTTATAGAACTTAGTAGGTATCAAACCTTCTTGAATGCAATTAAGATTCGCACCAGTATCAACTAGAGCATGAAGTTGAATTGCAAAAGTTACATCAATAACTAAACGAACAATAATATACCATTTTTGAATGGTAATGTCTTTTAATCTTTTTAATGAATTACCTTGAACCATAAGAATTAACTCATCTTCTTTGACATTAGAGGATTTAGCTTCTTCTTCATTATCTGATGAATCAGTAATGTGAAGTTCTGAACCTTTAGTAGCCAAAGTAGCCATTTTTTTACGTAAATCAGAAAACTCAGTCTTAAGACCAAAAATTTATTTCTTAAGTTTATTAACTTCTTGGTTTAATTCGGGAAGGGTAATTTCTCTATCCGAGGTTTTAAATCTTTCTAAGGTTTTATTAAGGATGATAACAGGTTTATCTTTACCCTTAATAACCTTAGTTTTACTAGAATTATTTTTAAAAA
This sequence comes from Panax stipuleanatus, assembly GCA_020205555.1. NCBI lineage: Eukaryota > Viridiplantae > Streptophyta > Magnoliopsida > Apiales > Araliaceae > Panax > Panax stipuleanatus. The sequence goes on from CM035123.1 coordinate 90,735,928, forward strand.
ACAAATCTTTTAATTGTTTCATATATTGCAATTTTATTAAGTTTATTAACTTCTTGGTTTAATTCGGGAAGGGCAATTTCTCTATCCGAGGTTTTAAATCTTTCTAAGGTTTTATTAAGGCTGATAACAGGTTTATCTTTACCCTTAATAACCTTACTTTTACCAGAATTGTTTTTAGAAAATAAATCTTTTAACTGTTTCATAACTCATCTGAATAGGTCTAGCCTTAGTAGGAATCAAGTGTTCTCTAAATTCCTTAGCATAAGGTAGCCTAACCACATGCTTTCTTCTATGCCAGAAGGCATTAGGAGAATTAGCACAGAGGTTTTTAGTCATAAACACTTGAAGCTCTTCAATCTTATCTTGAATTTTTTCAAGAAGGAGAAGATCCTCAACCTGTTTATATTTAATCTCTTGTTTAAGGAATTTTAACTGTGAAGTTTTACAGCTTAACAAATTTAACTGATTTTGAAATAGATTCATCATGAATAAATTTCAAATCTCTAAAGGCGGAAGGATAAAAGATACATGAGAAGAGAAGAGGCGCATATAAATCTGAATCACAACTATAGTATAACTATAAGAAATGATAACAGCAGTTCATATGAATTAATAACAATTTTATAAATAAATAAACTTTTATTGAATAAAAAGAATTACAAACAGATAACTGAAGATAACTTACAAGTAAACTCGATTATAGAAAGCCTAACATGGTATAACTAAGAAGAAGGCAAGAGGGTTAAAGATTAGTCAGATAGGAATCTGAGTCTTTAGAAACTCTCTATTGGATTTCTAATCCTGCCTTCAACAAATGACTATGCTTCTCTTATATAGGATAAGAAAAGGCTTACTGATTACAACTCAATAATTACAAAACATCTTTTACTATTAAATAACAGTAATACTTTTACGAAAGACATAAGCATTAATGAACCTTTTGACTAAATACAGACGCATTATTACAACTTTTGAATAAATACAGATGCATTATTACAACTTTTGACTAAAACGACCAGTTGGCCGACTAATGAAAACATGACTCAGCTAAAATACAAAACAGACATTACTTTAACTTTCGGCTACTTTTGACAAAAGGAGCACGCGCTGATGGCATTTTTGAAAACAACAGTCTCTGACTACCACTTGTATCTATATGTGACTGTAGGCATCCTAGGCAAAAGGATCCTGAGCATCCTGGAGGCTAATGCTGCCATAAGGATCATTTGGACTAGAAGCTTCTTGACTGGATTTCGACGAGGATGATGAGCAAATAGAGGGAACACTATCTTCACTAAGCTTATCAACTCATTTTTGAATGAGCCGGGCTAACTATTTTAACTCAGCGTTAGAACAATGATCAATATCCGCAAAATCTAATTTTGTTTGAGAAGATTTCTTGGATTTACTAGAAGCGAATTCTTTGGGAAGAACCGATTTAATAGGTGTAGGATTTACTGGGAATTCTTTCTGAACCTGCCCAATGATGCGATAAATATCAAATTTATCCCACCATTTAATAGAAAACTCACGACTCACATAAGTCAATTGACTAATATGATTGCGAGTGATAGTTGATTTATCTCTGGCTGACTCAAGATTAATTTCAACAGTGGGAGAATAAAAACCATAATTCCATTTAAAGATCCATGGAATTTTATATTTACTAACAAACAAGAGAATAACTGGACTACATTCATTTTTAGGATTGTGGGGAAAATGACAACAAAAATGAGTAAGAACAGACTGAAGTTCAATAGGCAAAACGATATGGATGAGACCAAATCTTTCCCACCATAGAGTAAACCAGTGAGGAATCTGACTTTTAAATTTGTGGTCAAACTGAATGTACCACGAATGACTGAAAGAAGGAGTTTGGAACAAGAAAACTCTATTCCAAGCTTCTATATAATCATAATAGCAAAACTGGCTATTATGATCATTTAATTGGGGAAGATCAGAGGGATGATTACCCCAATCAGATATGGAAATAATCTGTTTAATATAGAGAGAATGATAGATGACCTTAGAACTTTCATTTCTATCATAAATGGGTTTGACTAGAATTGACTGTGTTTGAAGAAGGATGTCCTTATAATACACAAGGGATTTATAAGGAGCAAGGGGAAGAAAATGCCAATCAGTTGGGAAGAACTGGGCAGCCAATTTAACTGGATCGTCAATGGATTTCATATGGGATTCAATATGAAATAAATTGACGAAAAACACAGGGACATACTGGGAATGAGTATGTTGACCAGGGTTAGGTTACTAGAGGAAGACGAAGCAAATGGATCAATGGGCCTAGGAGACTTGGCCAAAACTGTATTGTAAGACTTTGGAACAGTACCAAGAACCGTATACCTATTAGCTACATCAATAGGAGTAACAGGGGTAACTGGATGAGGGATTACGGCTCCCAAGGGCCTTTGACTTGGGCCAGAAGAGGGCCGAACAGGATTGTTTCCACCTCTCTCACACTCATTTGTCTTGGGTACCTGAATTAATAAATTCTCTCGTAAGAAAATCAGGAACAGAATTTTGACTTCCTTTAATATACTCAATATCAAAATCAAAAATGCTTAAAAGCGATTGCCATTGGGCAAAAATATGCTTAGCAGCAATATTTTTAACATCCTTTTCTAAAATATATTTAGCTGACTTACAGTCAATCCGAACCAAAAATCTTTAATTTAATAAATCGTTTTGAAATTTACTAATACATAAAACCAAAGCTAAAATTTCTTCTTTAATTGTATTATAATTAAGTTGAGCCTGATTCCACGCACCAGAGTGAAATCGAACAATTTGTTCAGAGGAAGCAGGAGTTAATTTCTGCTTCAGAATGCCACCAAAACTAATTTCAGAGGCATCGGTTTCAACAATTTTGAATGCAGATTCATTGGAAATGCCAAGGCAAGGCAAAACCTTAACATATTTTTTAACTTGTTGGACGATGGAAGTGTGTTCATCAATCCAAGGAGGAGGATTTTTTTGTAAATAAAGAAACAATGGTTTACAGATCTTTCTTAGGTTTTGATATAATTTACCAACATAATTCAGAGATCATAAGAACCGCTGAAGTTGAGTCTTGTCAATGATTTTATCTGGAAATTTATCGACGAATTGAATTACTCGTTGAATAGGACGGACTAGACCACGATGAATATCATGACCCAAAAATTTAACTTTTGTTTGGAATAAACTACATTTTGTAGGAGACAGAACCAAACCATTAACTTTGATAGCTTTGAAGAACGAGTTCAAATGTTTGAAGTGTTCATCGATTGACTTGGAAAAGACTAAAATATCATTAATGTAGACAATGATGAAATGACTGAAAGGATTCAAAATTTCATTAAGAATATTTTGAAATTCACTAGGAGCATTTTTCAGACCAAAGGCCTGAACTACCCATTCATAATGACCAAAGGGAGTAGTAAAGGTAGTTTTATACCTATCGCTAGGATGAATACTAACTTGCCAAAATCCTGACTTGAGGTCGAATTTACTAAAAATGGTAGCATTACTAAGCCGACTAAGGAGGTCTTCTTTATTAGGCAGGGGGTACCTAATCCTTTCTAAAACCTTATTAAGGGGCTTGTAATTAATAACTAATCTGGGAACACCTCTTTCTTTCTCAGCTTCATTATTAACATAAAAAGCTGGACAAGACCAAGGCGATTTACTATGTTTAATTAAACCTTTTGCAAGCAAGTCATTAATTTCTTGTTTGCAAAGTTCCATTTGCTGATGACTCATCTGAATAGGTCTAGCCTTAGTAAGAATCAAGTGTTCTCTAAATTCCTTAGCATAAGGTAGCCTAACCACATGCTTTCTTCTATGCCAGAAGGCATTAGGAGAATCAGCACAGAGGTTTTTAGTCATAAACAATTGAAGCTCTTCAATCTTATCTTGAATTTTTTCAAGAAGGAGAAGATCCTCAACCTGTTTATATTTAATCTCTTGTTTAAGGAATTTTAACTGTGAAGTTTTACAGCTTAACAAATTTAACGATTTTGAAATAGATTCATCTTGAATAAATTTCAAATCTCTTTCTTTGGGTTGAGTAATGAATTCAAACACTACTTTCTGACCCAAATGTTCAGTCGTTAAACCATTATTACTAGTAGTAAATGGATATAATAAATATATAAACGGAAGTCCTAAAATAGTCTTATCTGTCAAGTTGCGAATTAAAACAAAAGAAGTTTTAAAACACATATTGTCTTGGTAAATATGAACTTTAGGAAGTTTATATTTTATTTTCATCATACTACCATTAGCAGAATTTAATCGTTCACTAGTTTTTTTATAGAACTTAGTAGGTATCAAACCTTCTTGAATGCAATTAAGATCCGCACCAGTATCAACTAGAGCATGAAGTTGAATTGCAAAAGTTACATCAATAACTAGACGAACAATAATATACCATTTTTGAATGGTAATGTCTTTTAATCTTTTTAATGAATTACCTTGAACCATAAGAATTGACTCATCTTCTTTGACATTAGTGGATTCAGCTTCTTCTTTATTATCTAACGAATCAGTAATATGAAGTTCTGAACCTTTAGTAACCAAAGTAGCCATTTCTTTACGTAAATCAGAAATCTCAGTCTTAAGACCAGAAATTTTCTTCTTAAGTTTATTAACTTCTTGGTTTAATTCGGGAAGGGTAATTTCTCTATCCGAGGTTTTAAATCTTTCTATGGTTTTATTAAGGCTGATAACAGGTTTATCTTTACCCTTAATAACCTTACTTTTACGAGAATTATTTTTAGAAAACAAATCTTTTAACTGTTTCATATATTGCAACTTTAACTCTTCGTCAGTAAGTTTACTAATTAACTCAATTAACAAAGAGCTCTCTTGGTCTTCTTTGCTAAGAACATTAATAGTTTTACAACAATCAGACCTGCAATTATCAGTACAAAGAAACTTCGTTTTCTTCACTAGGTGTTTGATTATCTTCATCATTACCAAAGGAATAAAGGATATCAGAATAATTGTTACTATCAACATCATTCTCAATCCTTATTAACTCTAATATCTTATCAGTGTCTTCGACAGAAATGTTTAACTGACTTAATTTCTGTTTAATTTTACACTCACTCTTGTAATGACCCTTTTTACCACAATTATAACAAGTAATTTTACTCTTATACTGGGGTTTAGAAGTAGATTTTTTACTATGTGATTTCTTTCTTGACTTGGGTTTTTCATAATAATTGTCTTGATTTTTTGACTGACTAAACCACTTCTTATGATGCTTACGCGTTTTGCGTTTTTCAATTTGTTTTTTCCTATGCTTTCTTCTGGAGGGAGCAATAGGAGGCAAATCATATTATTTGCAAAATGTGCCAAGCTCATATTTAGCTTTTTTCTTGTCCTTAGCAGCTTGTTTAACAATTTTAAAATCAATACACATTTTTAACCCAATCTTTTGAATATAGCTGCTTATATTACCATAAGTCAGGTTATCATAATCAATATATCCAAGAGTTTTACTGAGTTCTTCTCTAACCTTATGAGCAAATAAGTTAGGTAGACCATTAACAAATTTTTCTTTTCAAAACGGTTTGTTACTATCACTACGCATCATGACTCGAGAAATAAAAACATCTTTGTACCACCTAAAATCGCTTAGGGTGGGACAAGTGAGATTACTTAACTGGTCATGAATTCTTTCGGTGATATTACTAGGGGTTCCAATAAAATATTTTATTATAGTGAAAATTAATGTGTTAATACCATCAGGAATACCAAAACCAATATCTTCTCTAAAGATAGGCTGACCATTGTCATCTAACTGGCGAGCATGAAATATAGAATTCCTAGCATCTTCATCAAGGTGTTTTTCTCACCAAGAACGAAGGACACCAGTGAAACCATTAGTTAATATTTCAACTATTTCAGGCTGAGTTAAACTGCTGAAAGCTGTAATATAACTATTGGCTACTATGGACAAATGATTCATTTTGGTAAGAATCTGATGTTCACTAAACCCATCAATATTCCATTCATAAATTTTATTAGACGAAATAGAAAATTGATTATCTAGATTTTTCTCCTCATACTGAAGATCAGGGGGAGTAGGTCTAGAATATCAATTTTTTGTAATACTAGTGTTATTAAAGGTTAACTTGTTTAACTGTTCAGTAAGACCTGGGATTGAAGCAATTTCAGAGGCTTCTGATTGACTATTACTTTCATCATCAGATTCTTCGACTTGATCGATGATAGCAACAGTTCCACTGGCTTCACCAAAACTTGAACCAATCTTTTTAAGTAACTTATCAATAGTTTTAACTAGGTCAGAATCTTTATTAGGCAATCTCATTCCTTCTCTTTTTTTGGAAGAGTTAATAAAGGCTGATCTAATTTTTTATCAGGATTTTTAACCATAGAATAATCAAATTTTTCTTCAATTTTATCTAACTATTTACCAATTGTAGCCAAATACTGATTAGTAAAATTATTTTGTTCAATAATTTTTATTTCATCAATTTTTCCATCAACAACTTTGAATGGACTGGCAACAACAGAAGTATTTTTAACATATAAAAGAACAGTTTCCAAAGGAGGATGACTTGCTAAAATTTTAGATTTATCCTCTTTCGTTCACTGACTTTTAGTAAGAACTTTGTATGTCCCCGTGTTTTTCGTCAATTTATTTCATATTGAATCCCATATGAAATCCATTGACGATCCAGTTAAATTGGCTGCCCAGTTCTTCCCAACTGGTTGGCATTTTCTTCCCCTTGCTCCTTATAAATCCCTTGTGTATTATAAGACATCCTTCTTCAAACACAGTCAATTCTAGTCAAACCCATTTATGATAGAAATGACAGTTCTAAGGTCATCTACCATTCTCTCTATATTAAACAGATTATTTCCATGTCTGATTAGGGTAATCATCCCTCTGATCTTTGCCAATTAAATGATTATGATAGCCAGTTTTGCTATTATGATTATATGGAAGCTTGGAATAGAGTCTTCTTGTTCCAAACTCATTCTTTCAGCCATTCGTGGTACATTCAGTTTGACCACAAATTTAAAAGTCAGATTCCTCACTGGTTTACTCTATGGTGGAAAAATTTGGTCTCATCCATAGCGTTTTGCCTATTGAACTTCATTCTGTTCTTACTCATTTTTGTTGTCATTTTCCCCACAATCCTAAAAATGAATGTATTCCAATTATTCTCTTGTTTGTTAGTAATTATAAAATTCCATGGATCCTTAAATGGAATTATGGTTTTTATTCTCCCACTGTTGAAATTAATCTTGAGTCAGCCAGAGATAAATCAGTTATCACTCGCAATCATATTAGTCAATTGATAGATGACCTTAGAACTATCATTTCTATCATAAATGGGTTTGACTAGAATTGACTGTGTTTGAAGAAGGATGTCCTTATAATACACAAGGGATTTATAAGGAGCAAGGGGAAGAAAATGCCAACCAGTTGGGAAGAATTGGGCAGCCAATTTAACTGGATCGTCAATGGATTTCATATGGGATTCAATATGAAATAAATTGACGAAAAATATGGGGACATACTGGGAATGAGTATGTTGACCAGGGTTAGGGTTACTAGAGGAAGACGAAGCAAAGTGATCAATGGGCCTAGGAGACTGGGCCAAAACCGTATTGTAAGGCTTTGGATTAGTACCAAGAACCGTATACCTATTAGCTACATCAATAGGAGTAACAGGGGTAAATGGATCTGGGATTACGGCTCCCAAGGGCCTTTGACTTGGGCCAGAAGAGGGCCGAACAGGATTGTTTCCACCTCTCACACTCATTTGTCTTGGGTACCTGAATTAATAAATTCTCTCGTAAGAAAATCAGGAACAGAATTTTGACTTCCTTTAATATACTCAATATCAAAATTGAAAATGCTTAAAAGCGATTGCCATCGGGCAAAAATATGCTTAGCAGCAATATTTTTAACATCCTTTTCTAAAATATATTTAGCTGACTTACAGTCAATCTGAACCAAAAATCTTTGATTTAATAAATCGTTTTGAAATTTACTAATACATAAAACCAAAGCTAAAATTTCTTTTTTGATTATACTATAATTAAGTTGAGCCTGATTCCACGCACCAGAGTGAAATCGAACAATTTGTTCAGAGAAAGCAGGAGTTAATTTCTGCTTCAGAATGCCACCAAAACCAGTGAGGAATCTCTAAGACATAAAAAGATGCTTGAGTTTATTCCTTTAATAGATAAAGGCTTGACTGCGACCTGAACTAAACCAATATAAATAAAATTATAACCTTTCTTTCTGTGTTTGTTAATAACATCAGAAGAAAAAGATTACAATTTTCACATTCTTTGTTGATCGCATAGACACGTTCAACCGTTTTAATATTATAATCAATTTTAAAATTATCAATAAATGTCGACTGATAAATCTCTTTAGGAGACACACTAGGTATGTTCCAATTATTAAGAGTTTGATTAATGTTTTTGTAACTGTGTTCTTCTTGGTTGACTATGTCTGGAACCGGAGGTAGAGCTGATCTATTACTAACTGACGAACTAGACCTGAATAATCTACTCATTTTTTAAAAATTAAAATTTTTAATAATTCTATGTTCTTCCATACATACCCTTCTTTCCTTAAGCAGACGCATACCTATGTCCTAGGTCAAACACCCGACACTGCTCCACACTAAGACTTATAAAGGGCAAAAAGACCGGGGCGAACACGGTGTTCTACAGAAAGAGATTAGGTGATTTCTTGAACAAAGAAAAATTAAAAACTTTCGATTTTCAAAAATAACTTTGATTAAGCAGAATAAGTTCAACACTTAGTAAACAAATAACACATGGCTCTGATACCATAAAGGCTGAAGGATAAAAGATACATGAGAAGAGAAAAAGCGCATACAAATCTGAATCACAACTATAGTATAACTATAAGAAATGATAACAGCAGTTCATATGAATTAATAACAATTTTATAAATAAATAAACTTTTATTGAATAAAAAGAATTACAAATAGATAACTGAAGATAACTTACAAGTAGACTCGATTATAAAAAGCCTAACATGGTATAACTAAGAAGAAGGCAAGAGGGTTAAAGATTAGTCAGATAGGAATCTGAGTCTTTAGAAACTCTCTATTGAATTTCTAATCCTTCCTTCAATAAATGACTCTGCTTCTCTTATATAGGATAAGAAAAGGCTTACTGATTACAACTCAATAATTATAAAACATCTTTTACTATTAAAGAACAGTAATGCTTTTACAAAAGACATAAGCATTAATGAACTTTTTGACTAAATACAGACGCATTATTACAACTTTTGAATAAAATACAGACGCATGATTATAACTTTTGACTAAAACGACCAGTTGGCCGACAATGAAAACATAACTCAGCTAAAATACAAAACAGACATTACTTTAACTTTCGGCTACTTTTGACAAAAGGAGCACGCGCTGATGGCATTTTTGAAAGCAACAGTCTCTGACTGCCACTTGTATCCATATGTGACTGTAGGCATCCTAGGCAAAAGGATCCTGAGCATCCTGGAGGCTAATGCTGCCATAAGGATCATTTGGACTAGAAGCTTCTTGACTGGATTTCGACGAGGATGATGAGCAAATAGAGGGAACACTATCTTCACTAAGCTTATCAATTCATTTTTGAATGAGCCGAGCTAACTGTTTCAACTCAGCATTAGAACAATGATCAATATCCGCAAAATCTAATTTTGTTTGAGAAGATTTCTTGGATTTACTAGAAAAGGATTCTTTGGGAAGAACCGATTTAATAGGTGTAGGATTTACTGGGAATTCTTTCTGAACCTGCCCAATGATGCGATAAATATCAAATTTATCCCACCAATTAATAGAAAACTCAAGAGTTACATAAGTCAATTGACTAATATGATTGCGAGTGATAACTGATTTATCTCTGGCTGACTCAAGATTAATTTCAACAGTGGGAGAATAAAAACCATAATTTCATTTAAAGATCCATGAAATTTTATATTTACTAACAAACAAGAGAATAACTGGAATACATTCATTTTTAGGATTGTGGGGAAAACGACAACAAAAATGAGTAAGAACAGACTGAAGTTCAATAGGCAAAACGATATGGATGAGACCAAATCTTTCCTACCATAGAGTAAACCAGTGAGGAATCTGACTTTTAAATTTGTGGTCAAACTGAATGTACCACGAATGACTGAAAGAAGGAGTTTAGAACAAGAAGACTCTATTCCAAGCTTCTATATAATCATAATAGCAAAACTGGCTATCATAATCATTTAATTGGCAAAAATCAGAGGGATGATTACCCCAATCAGATATAGAAATAATCTGTTTAATATAGAGAGAATGATAGATGACCTTAGAACTGTCATTTCTATCATAAATGGGTTTGACTAGAATTGACTGTGTTTGAAGAAGGATGTCTTTATAATACACAAGGGATTTATAAGGAGCAAGGGGATGAAAGAACTGGGCAGCTAATTTAACTAGATCGTCAATGGCTTTCATATAGGATTCAATATGAAATAAATTGATGAAAAACACGAGGACATACTGGGAATGAGTATGTTGACCAGGGTTAGGGTTACTAGAGGAAGACGAAGAAAAGGGATCAATGGGCCTAGGAGACTGGGCCAAAACCGTATTGTAAGGCTTTGGAACAGTACCAAGAACCGTATACCTATTAGCTACATCAATAGGAGTAACAAGGGTAACTGAATGAGGGAATTAAGGCTCCCAAGGGCCTTTGACTTGGGCCAGAAGAGAGCCGAACAGGATTGTTTCCACCTCTCTCACACTCATTTGTCTTGGGTACCTGAATTAATAAATTCTCTCGTAAGAAAATCAGGAACAGAATTTTGACTTCCTTTAATATACTCAATATCAAAATCAAAAATGCTTAAAAGCGATTGCCATCGGGCAAAAATATGCTTAGCAGCAACATTTTTAACATCCTTTTCTAAAATATATTTAGCTGACTTATAGTTAATCCGAACCAAAAATCTTTAATTTAATAAATCATTTTGAAATTTACTAATACATAAAACCAAAGCTAAAATTTCTTTTTTAATTGTACTATAATTAAGTTGAGCCTGATTCCACGCACCAGAGTGAAATCGAACAATTTGTTAAGAGGAAGCAGAGTTAATTTCTGCTTCAGAATGCCACCAAAACCAATTTCAGAGGCATCAGTTTCAACAAATTTGAATGCAGATTCATTGGAAATGCCAAGGCAAGGCAAAACCTTAACATATTTTTTAACTTGTTGGACGATGGAAGTGTGTTCATCAGTCCAAGGAGGAGGATTTTTCTATAAACGAAGAAACAATGGTTTACAGATCTTTCTTAGGTTTTGATAGAATTTACCAACATAATTCAGATATCCTAAGAACCGCTGAAGTTGAGTCTTGTCAATGATTTTATCTGGGAATTTATCGGCGAATTGAATTACTCGTTAAATAGGACGGATTAGACCACGATGAATATCATGACCCAGAAATTTAACTTTTGTTTGGAATAAACTACATTTTGTAGGAGACAGAACCAAACCATTAACTCGTTTTTAGAGGACATTATCTTCACTAAGCTTATCAACTCATTTTTGAATGAGCCGGGCTAACTGTTTTAACTCAGCATTAGAACAATGATCAATATCCGCAATATATATATATAACTATATATATATCCTTTATTTACTGTGATTAAATTTATGCTGTAAATATTCATTTGATATGAATCGGCGCTAACATCTATTCGGGCGAACTAGATTTCTTTAAATCTCGCCAACTCTACCTTTCAAACAGTTCAAAATAGGTCCAGATAGAACCGAAAAGCTAGAATGACTGAGATTTACTTAAATCTAGCAATTTTTTCTAGTTTATTTATTATCTAATGCATGGGAACAAGATGTTTTGGCTACGCGCATGCTAGAATTTACTGATGAATCCTTGGTTATTGCGACGTTTAGATGTAAATCTATATTTCTGTGCATATTTGTGCTATGCAGGTTTATTGGCTTCCTCTGTGAGCTTAGGAATCGTGGGATTCATGATCAAGCTGATCAGAATCTGATTCCCACGATGGACAAACTCCACTTTACAAATGTACCATACCAGTTTTTCTGTAAAATGTACATCTAAAAGACCTTAAAATGGTTATCCAGATTTAAGGTCTCAACATAGTAAAAATATGGTTTGTAGTGTCAGAGTCACTCCGATGGCAGTGATGCCTATGAGAAGACCGACACTTATATATATGTTGTGGTCGAGGATGCTTCGCAGCCCGACAATCACTCAAATTGAGCCTAAAGGCTGAAAAGATAAAATAAGAATATCAACAGGCTTCTATTCCTATGAGAGCGTAAGGGTTTGAAAATCGGCTTTCAAAATATCATTTTAATATCTTGTCTAAAAAAGACTTTTGCAAACAAATCAAACCCTTCGTATATAGGTTCAACGAAGCAAGGCACTACTTTCAAATAATCAAACATAAGCCCAATTTATTTCAGCACTCACACACACATTGCAGATTTAAAAGGGAAATATTGAAAAGATGCGGTGCCATATTTTAACGGAAGTTGTGGGGTGCCTAACACCTTCTCCACACTTAACCAAGCCCCTGAACTTAGAACTTTGGTTTCAAGATTCAGTTTCGACAGTGTCCAACAGTATTTGGGCCTCCTTTCAAACAAAACTCAGTTGAGTTGGTACAACCATTTCAAATCTACCAACCGGCGATTCTGTAAAATGTTCAAATCGTTGACATGGTACATGTTGGCCTTTTCCTTAAAAAACCCTTCAAAAACCTTTTTCATAAAAAGATAAAATAAGGGTAGACAGAACTTAGAAAAAGAGAAAGATTCGGGTCCAACTCGAACCGGATTTTTTCCCGACGTCAACAGTCAGATAGCTCGAGTGTGCCCTATAGCGAAGTCAAGTCCAGCTGGGATGGTGACTCCAATTGCTGTCCCGGACAAGTCAAAGTCGGTGGTCCAGGGGAGAGCTTTTATCGTGACTATCCAAAAAGCGAAGAACCCTAACGAAGTTATCTCGGGCAAGCTAATCATAAACTCTTGCGAAGTCTATACCTTATTAGATACCGGTTCTACCCATTCTTTTATTTCACTTACTTGTGCTCAACGTTTGAAGTTGACCCCTGAAAAATTAGACTTTGACTTATCTATTAAAACTTCGTTAGGAGAAACCTTCATTACATCTACAGTTTACAAATCTTGTTTGATTCAAATTGGTACCCTCACATTACCAATTGATCTCATCTCTTTGAAAATACTTGCATTTGATGTGATTTTAGGAATCGACTGGTTAACCACTCATCATGCTAAAATTGATTATTTTCTTAAGGTTGTTAGCTTTCATATTCCTAACCAACCTGTTATGCGAATTCAAACAACCTAAACCACTAAAATCAATCACTGTCATTTCAAGTCATAAAGCTATTCGTTTATTGAAAAATGGATGTCAAGCTTTCTTAGCCCATGTCACTGATTTAAACAAGAATACGTCATATTTGAATGATATTTCTATTACTAATAAATTCCCTGATGTATTTCTCGAAGAACTTCTTGGCCTAGCCCCAGAACGTGAAGTTAAATTTTTTATTTACCATGAACCCAGTACAAAATCCATTTCTAGAACCCCATATCATATAGCTCCTATTGAACTTCAGGAGTTAAAGGTATAACTACAGGAATTATTAGACATCGGCTTTATTCGTCCTAGTACATCACCTTGGGGTGCTCCTGTTTTATTCGTAAAGAAGAAAGACGGAAGTATGCGACTTTGTATTGACTATCGAGAGTTGAACCATGTCACCATCAAAAATAGGTATCTGTTACCTCGCATTGATGACTTGTTTGACCAGTTGCAAGGTGCTAAATTCTTTTCAAAGATCAATCTTTGTTCTGGATATCATCAGTTAAAGATTAAAACTGATGACATTCCAAAGACTGCCTTCAGAACTCGATACGGGCCTTATAAATTCTTAGTCATGTCTTTTGGATTGACTAATGCTCCTGCTGCTTTCATAGATATGATGAACCGAATATTCAAGGAATATTTGGATCATTTTATGGTTGTCTTTATTGATGACATCCTCATTTACTCCAAAAGTCGTGAAGATCATGAGCAACACTTGAGGCAGATACTCCAAAAGCTTTGTGAAAACAAACTATATACCAAGTTAAAGAAATGCGAGTTCTGACTTGAGGAAGTAGCATTCCTTGGGCACGTGGTATCGAAATATGGAATATCAGTTGACCCGGCAAAGATTGAAGCAATACAAAGTTGGGAGCGACCTAAGTCGGTAACCGAAATACGTAGCTTTCTGGGCTTAGCTGGTTATTATCGAAGATTCGTGGAAGGATTTTCTCAAATTTCTACTCCATTAACTCAGCTGACTCGAAAAGATACAAAATTCGGATGGAGTGAGGAACGTGAGAAGAGTATCTAGGAACTCAAGAGGAGAGTCATTTTGGCACCTATTCTGATAATACCATCTGGTTTCGGATGGATTTGTCATCTACAGCGATGCGTCAAGCAAAGGGTTAGGATGTGTTCTCATGCAACATGGGAAAGTCATAGCCTTTGCCTCACGACAACTCAAAGAATATGAGAGGAATTATCCTACTCATGATCTAGAGTTGGCAATTGTAGTTTTCGCGTTGAAGATCTGGAGACACTACCTGTATGGGGAGAAAATGGAGATCTATACGGATCATAAGAGTCTTAAATATTTCTTCACCCAAAAGGAACTAAACTTGCGGCAACGACGTTGGCTCGAGCTGTTGAAAGATTACGACCATACCATTCAATACCATCCTGGAAAAGTGAACGTGGTAGCTGACGCGTTGAGTAGAAGAACGTATGCGGGAATGAGTGCGATGTTGTCAACACAAAGACCCATTTTGTATGATTTACAAAGGATGGAGATAGAGTTAAAGACTCCAGGGACTCACGTGAAGATGGAAAATATATGTGTAAAACCAACTTTAATTGATAGAGTTAAAGCTACTCAAGCTATAGACCCGGAGCTGATGAATATGAAGAAGGTGAAAGAATGTGCTATTCCAGAAGCAAGAATCGACAAAGAGGGAATAATTCGAGTTAACTCCATACTTTGTGTTCCTAACGACTTTGATTTAAAGTATAAAATCATGATAGAAGCACATAACACACCGTTTGCAATCCATCCTAGAGGTATTAAAATGTATCGTGATCTTCAACATATATTTTGGTGGAGCAATATGAAGAGAGAAATCACAGAGTTTATCTCAAGGTGTCTGACTTGTCAACGTGTCAAGGCGGAGCATCAAGTGCCAAAGGGTCCATTGCAACCACTTGAGATTCCAAAATAGAAGTAGGAACACATCAATATGGATTTCATTACGGGTCTTCCTAAGGTTTCTCAAGGCATAGGTGCAATTTGGGTTATTATCGATAGATTAACCAAGTCTGCTCATTTCTTGCTTATACGAGAGACTTATTCACTTGAATGTCTTGCTCGTATGTACATAAATGAGATTGTAAGACTGCATGGTATGCCAGTATCCATAGTTTTGGATCGAGACCCAAGATCCACTTCACGATTTTTGGGTCAGCTGGTAGAAAGCTATGGGCACCGATTTAAGATTAAGTTCTGCATATCATCCTCAGACGGACAGGCAATCAAAAAGAACTATTCAAACTCTTGAAAATCTATTGAGACTTTGTGTTCTAGACTTCAAAGGAAGTTGGGATAAGTACTTACCATTGGTGGAATTCTCCTACAACAACAGCTATCATGCAAGTATAGGCATGGCTCCATTCGAGGCGTTGTATGGACTAAAATGTCATTCTCCAGTATGCTGGGACTGAGGTGGGTGACGTAACATTGTTGGGACCGGAGTTAGTACGTATGACTACAGAAAAGATTCAAATGATCCGGCAATGTATACAAACAGCACAAGATTGACAAAAGAGTTATGCTGATCTTCATCGAAGGGACGTGGAATTTAATTTCAGAGACCATGTATTGTTACGTGTTGCTCCATGGAAAGGAGTTACGAGATTCAAAAAGAGAGGAAAGATTAACCCATGATTTATTGATCCATTTGAAATTCTCAACCGAGTAGGAACTGTGGCCTATAGACTCGCCTTACCGCCAAGCATGTCTCGTGTACATAACGTTTTTCACATATCTATGTTCACGCAAATATGTGAAAGACCCGAACCACATTATTGAATTAGAACCAGACGAGATAGCCGAAGATTTAACATATGAGGAAGTACCTATCAAGATATTGAATAAGAAGGAACATATTCTACGCCCAAAGGTTATACCTTAAGTCAAAGTTCTATGGAGAAACCATGATGTTGAGGAAATGACCTGGGAGTTAGAATCTGAAATGAAAACAAGGTATCCTCACCTCTTCGAAATACCAGGTACGTACATCAATTTCGAGGATGAAATTTTATAAGGTGGAGAAGTTGTAAGACCCCAACTTTTTATAATAAGATTTAATTTCCTCTCTATATTATTTTAAATAGTAAGGGTTTGATTTGATAAATGTAATAGTTATAGGTGATTTGTGCAAATTTTACAAAGTAAGCAAGTTGTCATAAAATATTCATTTGGTCGGGAATATTCTTTTTGTCGGGGAATATTCGTACGACAGCGCAATCATTGGTCGGGACCCATAACGGAATAACTGTCGAATATAGAAAGCGACAGAAGTAACCTTTTTATAAATATAACGGCAAGACTTTTACCGTTAAACTGTTGAAATAGCCGGTGATAAAAGTATAGAAATACACGTTGTTGCTCAGTAGCACACGGTATTGCACAATATTTCTAATTATTGATTCTTACGTAAGAAGTCACTCAATTAATAATTATCATAGTAATTACTGTTCAGTATCTTATATTATTGATTCAATAATTGCTACATTGATAATTACATAGTATTTTATATTATTGATTCAATAATTGTCACAGTAACTCATATTATTTAAATGATATTATTAGATAGCATTATTGGCAATGTCTAGAAAGTTCTGTCGATGAAAGGGGTTAGGTTATATAATTGCACACCAATAAGGATAAATCCTTATCGAAAAGCCTTCTCTTTCCTAGGAACGACCTGGTTATCAATATTGTGATTCTATAATATTAATTTTGAATAATAATTAATGAATAAAATAAAAATTATTGATAAATATGATAAGTAAATATTTGTTCAATTTTGATATAAATGGAGGACCTTTTAGCATGAGACATTTGTTGAAAGTTAGTATTTTATCTTCTTCGATAAAATAATTCATTCAAATATATTATTATAATATTACATTATAATATTATAATGTGATAACATAATAATATAATTTTATGGTAACATTATTATAGTAAATTCATGGTATAAAAATAAAATGAGGTGGAAGAGAGCAAATTGAATTTGAATTCCTTCTTTCAAAAGTGAGGTAAGCGATGATGTCATAGGACCGATGAGGTAAGCGATGATGTCATAGGAACTGATGAGGTAAGCGATGATGTCATAGGAACGATGAGGTAAGCGATGATGACTTAAATTATAGTGAAAAGACTACTTTACCCCGACTCTGCCAAGCCTATAAATGAAGCTCATTTCTTCATTATTTCTCACCAATTCACTAAAGCTATAGAGAGAAACTATAGAGAAAATACGAGAGAAAGAAGAAGAGTATTCTGCTACTATACTATTGCAGTATCTAGTCTCCTACTAAGGTAAAGGATATTATTTTTCTCATAAAGGATGTTATCTTCTTTCAATATTCGTAAGGGTTGGTATTCTATTCCTTATTAAGCTTTTAGAATAACATGTCTACGCAGATTACCTCATGCATAGTGAATTACCCTTCGTATTCCTTCTTTATTAAGCTGTACGAATAACCTGTCTATGCGGACTACCGCATGCTTGGTGAATAACTCTTCGTATTCATTCTTTATTAAAGTTGTGGAAATGATCTGTCTACGTGGATTACCGCATGACGGGTGAAAATTCATTTGCAGTTTCATATATTATTTCATTTCATATTCCTATATCTAAACTTAATATGGTAAATATTACTTCTATAATTCCTAAAATGATTATAAATTGCTTAAGATTTTCGCTTCATCTAATAATATTTTACTGGAATATTGGTCTGAACTTTCTTATTGAAACTTTAATCTTTTCATTCGGGTACTATTCACGATAAAATTGGTTTCTTTTTCTGTCCAAATTATTTTTGATTTATGAATCTTACTCTTGAAATTGGATCCATGTTTTGATCTCCATATTGACAACTTGGACCTTCTTGAACTCTTGATAAATTGAATAATAAATCTCTAATATTTTTCATTTATCTCACTGGATTCGTTCTTCATATCATTTTTCATCATCCTCAGTCTTAAATTGTGGTGAAAGTTATCTTTGGCTCGTAGTGCAAAGATGAACTGTTGATTGATGAATATCTTTGGCCCATAGTGCAAAGATGAACTATTGATTGATGAATATCTTTGGCCCGTAGTGTAAATATGGACAGCTGTTTGACATGATCATGACCACTGGTGATACAAATGGGTATCTTTGGCCCTTAGTGCAAAGATAAATTATTGATTTGAAATATTTGTTGATTGGTGTTACAGGGATAAAATATTGATGATGGACTTTTAAATCATAGAAGATAGTAGACATCATTCTCTACTTGACTCTTCTAATGGATTGCTATTTCCGCTGCAGTTGTTGATCTAAAACTTGTTGTCCATAATATTTTATCTGGTTTATTGGAGGCTAACGATAATTTATTCTTCATTATCTTTGTCATAATATTCTTTACTAGGCTAGTTGAGCTCACCCTTTTCTTCCATTGTTCTCTTCATGGAATGAGAATATAGCTGGGACTAGCCGGGAATGGAGTGATGGTCCGAGATAGTGCTTATCGTAGTCCTCACTATTTTGTAAAATAGTGTGATAATAATTATAATGAGGACTTATTTGAGCATTTATATTTTCGTATTAATACGATCTGTATTGAAGCTCACAGTTTGTGTGGTCGTATGTTGCACGACCGTTTGTTATAAAAAGATTTGTATTTGGATTCTGTACCATATATTTGGCGACTCATAATTGGTTGTGTGATCTATTTTGGGGGCGTCACAACACACCTTTTCTAGAGTGAGAGAAAACTAGGGTTTTGCCAATAACCCATCTTCTTAATACTTGTTCATCCTTGGTGGATCACCTCTAGAGGCCAAACACTTGGGTGGATGACGTTGATCAAAGGAAGGAATCACACCCGGCAGATTCAAGTCGAACAAGGAAAATATTAGTGTTGAACTTGTACCTGAGGAAGCTCGTATCTTCAAGGGTATGAATCTCATCTTCTTATTTTTGTTTAATTAATAATTGTGCATGGATGATCTGGGTTCATGGTTTGTAAAATTTTAAAACTTTAATTTTACGCTTCCGTTGCTATGTATGTAATTGTTGCATGCTACTTTTGATCATACAAACCTAACACGATGAAGATGGTCATCGACGATGAGATGCAGTCTTTGTTGTTGTTGAGCTCTTTGCTTGATAGTTGGGAGACGTTGGTTGTATCGCTGAGTAACTCTGCTCACAATGGTACGTTGACTATGAATACAGTCAAGGATAGTTTGTTTAATAAGGAACAAAGACGAATAGATACTGTAATGACTAGTGCTGAGTCACAAGTTTTTTGTCGCGCTAAGTAGGGACAAAGACAAAGGTAGAAACTCTCTTGAAGATGAAAAATTAAGTAGAAGGTTGAGAGATCAAAAAAAGGTAATTTATTTTTACTGCCAAAAACCAAGTCACATAAGGCGAGAATGCAGATTTTTGAAGAAGGAATAGTCTAAAGAAAAAGACGAGGATAAGTATAATTGTATATCTATTCAACGTTGATATAGCCATTGTTTGTGATGATAAACCCAATTGTCATGTTAATGATTGGGTGATTGATTCAGGTGCTTTGTTCCATGCTACTTCATGTGGTGAGATATTCACATATTATAGTAGTGGTGGTTTTGACTATGTACGAATGAAAACGGAAGTGCATCCAAAGTTATAGGCATTTGAGATATTTGTTTGGAGACTAACAGTGATTGCAAGTTGATGATGAGAGAAGTCAGACATGTTCCGGGTATTAGTCTTAATTTGATCTCTACTGGTAAGTTTGATGAGAATGATTATAAAAGTTACTTTGGTGAAGGTTAGTGAATGCTCACTAAAGGGTCTCTAGTGGTGACTAAAGATAAGAAGGTAAACACTCTTTACGCGATGTAGACATATGTGAGAGGTGTTAAAGATGGGGGAGTTTGGTCGGAAAAAAATGTGGTACAAACCTATGTGAGATGAGAGAAAAACCTTGCATGAGAACCATAAGAGGAAAGCTCTTTCGCTTTAAATGGGTACCAAATGTGAAGAAAGAAAGTGATAGCTCGCAGCCAGAGTACAAAGTGGCTATGAATGAACTTGGAAAGAAAAAATCTATTAAGTTTGAGTTAGATCCTCCCATCGAGAAGAACCATGCTGATGAAATGAAGACGAACATGAAGAAAAAATTAAATTCCAAAAAGTTTGAGTTGAGCCAAGATTTCGTTTGAATTAACTAAGAGTGAGGTGTTGTGGTTGGTGATCCATCTGTAAGGTTTTAAGCCCATAAAAACTCAATGTTGATATTTATTTTATTATTTTAATAATAAATTTAATTTCATTTTGCATAATTAAATTTGTTATAAATTTTGTCCATAATTATACGTTTTATAATTTATGTATATGAAGGAGTGTTATATACAAAAGACATAAATTATATGTTATGTATAATTAAAGAAATATATTATTTTCAATCTTAGACTGAAAATGGTCAAACCATTCTAGCAGATTGTAATACACTTGATTGGATGATTTGTCTTAGTCATGTAAAGTAAAGACTTTAATCTAGTGTATTGGTGTATTTTTGAAATACATAGAACTGGATCTTTACAAAAAATTATTTGTTACATACTGTTATTATAAATAATTTTCAATTACTATTAATGTGCAATTACTCTTAATCCTGAGAGAATAATAAACTTGATTTTATAATGTATGTCACTTTAATATATTAAAGAGTGATATTTTAAATACAATCAATACCTCAATATGTTAGGTGATATATGTTATGAAATTAGGAACATGTATTTTTCAAGATGGAATTCTACAATTAAATTATAATATCCTCTTGATATAATTTATTAGGTTGATCACCAGAATCTTGGCCAAGTATTTTAGTAATTCAAATTTCTAAAGTATTATTTAGTTTATTAAATTAATGTGTGATCAAAAGTTTATAAATTATATAGTCAATGATATAAACAATAAACGTAGTGGGTTAACAGTTTTATTCATACATGCGTTTATGGATATTACTGTAGAGTAGTAATTTTGCGAGATACTAATATTGGAAGGAATTTAATTAATTAATTTTAATTCTATTAATTTTAGAGTGCAATTATAACTATTTAGTGGAATTAGTTATAATTAATATAATTCTAACTGATTAAAAAGTTAATCAGAAATTAGTATTATATTGGAGCTAGAATTGTAGAATCATACTTGATCTCCTACTATAGCTTTTATTAAGATATAACAAAATAGCAGGATAAAATATATCAAAAAAAGTTTTCAAATATCCTGATAAATATTAGGGAGTTGAGGACTCTATATATTATATCACTTTGCAGTATTTTGAGCCCACACTTTGAAAAATGTGTGATATCAGAATAAGGGTCCTAGAAAGGAAGATCAGAAGAAAAAAAAATCATCATCAAATAAGCAAAAATTCTCCATTGTGCTACAACCAAACACGATGTATGTAATATAAATTTTGATTATGCTATATTATGAGAAAGATCTTGAATAATAATTTTTAAAATAAAAATTATTAATTTATTTAAAAATCGTTTCCTACAATTGATATCAAAACTAACTCATAATTTTCATAAATCATTATTATGTCATATTACTTACTAAGGTTGCGTATGAATTGTATTCATGACTGTATGGGTATTTTTTTTATCCCACATGCTGTATGAAAACGGGAATAATTGTTGATAATAAAAAAAGGCATCTAAAATGTTCTCAGCAATTACCTGTGGGTGCAAGCAATACATCATAATATATTTATTAATAGTTTATGATTAAGTTTTTCAAAAGTGGACAATAGTGATTTTTGAAAAAAAAATTCCAATCTGCTTGCTATTGATATCATTTTTTTCAAATGATCCACCCATATGTCATTACATGTTGCGCGAGAATTTATTTGTTTTTTTATTTCCTTGGAACGCACTGTTGGTTATGACCATGTGTTCAGTATATATTATCCTGATCTAAACTCATGTTCCCTCTTAAAGGCGTTGCGTAAAATAATAAAAAAATAAAATATATATATATATGATGGTAAGCATTTTTTGGTTTTAATGATGATATATGTATAGCTGTTTGAATTTATCCTGATTTGTGAATCTGCATATATCTGAGTTTACATGTTTATATTTATTGATATTAGATATTAATATAATTATATATTTTTAAATAAATAAAAATTCTTATTTTTTTTATAAATAAAAAAAAATCAAGTGGGAGAAAGAATTGTATTTCTTACTGCCTCCATCATTGGTCCATTATGTAAGACCCCAACTTTTATGAATAAAAATTTAATTTTCTTTATATATTATTTTGAAATAGTAATATTTTAATTTGATATAATGTTATAGTTATGGTTGATTTGTGTAAATTTTACAAAGTAAGTTGTCATAAAATATTCGTTGTGTCGGAAAATATTCGTTTGGTCGGGAAATATTCTTTTTGTTGGAAAATATTCGTACGATAACGCAATCATTGGTGGACCTCACAACGGAATGATTATCGGATATAGAAAGCGATAAAATAACCTTTTTATAAAAATAGTGACAAGACTTTTACCGTTAAACTGTTGAAATACCCGATGAAAAAAGTACAGTAATACGCGTTGTTGCACAGTAACACACGCTATAGATATTTGATTATTGATTCTTACGTAAGAAATCACTCAGTATTTCATTCAATAATTGGCACAGTAGTTGCTGCATAGTATCTTATATTATTGATTCAATTATTATCACTAGTGTCATCTGCACAATATTTTATATTATTAAATCAACAATTATCACGACACAGTTACTCATATTATTTAATATTATTAGTTAGTATTATTGACAATGTCTAAAAAATTCTGTCAAGAAAAATGGATTACGTTATTTAATTGCGCGCCAGTAAGGAGAAATTCTTATCGGAAAATCCCCTATTTCCTGAGAACAATCTGTCTGTCAATATTGTGAGTTATAATATTCATGATGACTAATTATTGAAAGATTGTGTAATTAAAGATAAGTAATTTGTGATAGATATATATTCAATTTTTATTATAAATAGAGGAGTTATTGTAAGTTTGGCTTATTACTCTATGGACCCTTATGTGCCAAATTATTCAAATCGTCAGTAAAAAGTTATCTCAGTTTTATTTTATTATTATTATAATAGTAATAAAACAAAAATTTTTTTATTATATATATAAAGTTGTTTGTTTTATTAGAATATAAATAGAATATATTGTATTATATATAAAGTTTTTATTTTATTAGAATATTTTATTTACATAGTGTTACATAGTAAAAATCAAAAAAATCAGACGAAAACTCGTGAATCCTCGACCGTTCATTCGTGATTTTTCTTTAAATAGTACCATGTCATTCTCCTATAAATAGGATACTTAGTTAAGAAATAAAAATCACACCAGAATCAGAGAATTCTTCTTCAATAATATTGTGCGTATTTCTTTCTAGTATAAGAATACTTTGAGTGTAGCTTATAGTGAAAAATTTCGTAAAGAATATCTCCGATATACCAGTCAGATTTAGTCTCCTAATAAGGTAAAGGATGTTATTTTTATACTCATAAGAGTTGTTATTCTAATCCTTATTAATATGTGGAAATAACCTGTCTACGCGACTACCGCAATCATGGTGAATAACCCTTCATATTCATTCTTTATTAAGTTGTGAAAATAATCTGTCCACGCGGATTATCGCATGACGGGTGAAAATTCATTTGCAGTTTTATATATTTTTTCATACTCATTTGAGATATTATTTTTTTTGTATCCGTCAAGGGATATCGTTATCTTTCATATTTCTCCATTTAGGGTATAAGATTATTGCTTGTTTTCATAACCTTATTATTAAATGGTGGAAATCCCTGAAATTAGTAAAATATCCTTGAGTTTTGCGCTTCATCTAATATCATTTCACTGGAATATTGGTCTGAACTTTCTTATCAAATTTTAATATTTTTACTATTCATACAGTACTATTCATATAGGGTACTATTCATGCGGTACTATTCATACAGGATATTATTCATACGGTACTATTCATATGGTACTATTTATACAATACTATTCATACGAGGTACTATTCATGGGGTACTTTTCACGTAGTACTATTGACGATAAAAATTGGTTTCTTTTATGTCCAAATTATTTTTGATATATGAATATCATTCTTGAATTTTACTCCACAATTGATTATCATATTGATAATTTGAACATTCTTGAAGTTGGATAAATTAAATTACAAATCTCTAATATTTATCATTGATCTCACTTGATTCGTTCTTTATATCATTTTTCATCATTCTCAGTCTTAAATTATTGTGAAAGTTATCTTTGGCCGTAGAGCAAAGATGAACTGTTGATTGATGAATATCTTTGGCTCGTAGTGCAAAGATAGATAGGTGTTTGGCATGATCATGACCACTAATAATACGAACGAATATCTTTGGCTCGTAGTGCATAGATAATTCTTTGATTGGAAATAATTATTGATTGGTGTTACAGGAATAAAATATTGATGATGAACTTTTAAATCATAGAAGATAGTAGACATCATGCCCTACTTGACTCTTCTAAGGGATTGCTATTTGTCGCTGCAGTTATTGATATAAAACTTGTTGTCTATCATATTTTATCTGATTTATTATTGTTGAATGCTAACGATAATTTATTCTTCATTATTTTAGTCATAATATTCTTTACTGGGCTAGTTGAGCTCACCCTTTTCTTTATTGTTCTTTTCAGGAAATGAGAATATAGCTGGGACTAGTCGGGGAATGGAGTGATGGTTCGAGATAGTGCAATAGTAGTCCTCACTATTTTATAAAATAGTGTGATAATAATTGTAATGAGGACTTAATTTGAGCGTTGATATTTTCATATTATATACGACATAATATCTATATTGAATCTCACAGTTTGTGTGGTCGTATTTTTATATGACAGTTTTATATAAAAAGATTTGTATTTGAATTTTGTACCATGTATTTGGTGACTCAGAATGGGTTGTGTGGACCTATTTTGGGGGCGTCACAGTTGGTATCAGAGCTTAGGGATATGATCTCTAGTGGAGATTTGATGCTAGAACTAGAAGGAAGAGACGAGTAAAACCTTCGTTAGTGTGTCCTACCTAAGTTTACTTGTTATTTAATTGGTTGGTCGGAATATAGGGATAATATGTGACATGTCAATTTCTTTAATTAACCCTTGTTTTATGGACAGTATTTGAGAATGACATCTGAAAATTCGGAGATGAGCAATGGAGCATATGAGACCCTTGAGACACTTCCAATCAATAACCAGGATAATGTGCATCAGGAAGGAAATAATACTTCTGTAAACACCACCACCGACCAATGATGAACGATGGGGTGTTTAGGAGCTTTCTACAATTTATGTAAAACTAGACGAGTGAGACTCCTGTTCATAATGTAGGTGGAAACAATGGTAACTCGCGGCTGGTCACTGCTAAGCAATTCAAGGAGTTGGGGCCGCCAGAGTTTTTTGGAAAGCCAGAGCCACTCAAGGCAGAAGCTTGGATTAAGTAGATCACCAAAATATTTGATGTTCTGGGATGCACAGAGGAGCAAAAGGTTCCCTTCGCCACCTTTATGTTGCATGGAGAGGTAGATTACTGGTGAAATCTTTGAAGCATACTAATCTTTATGCGCTTAAGATTTCTTGGGTGAAGTTCCAGGAATTGTTCAACGAAAAGTATTTTCCAGAAAGTATTCGTCATATGAAAGAGGTGGAATTTATTAAACTGGAACAAAACAATATGACTGTATCACAATACGAGGCCAAGTTTGTGGAATTATCTCGGTTTGCATTCCATTTGGTGGATAATGAGGAACGAATGACACGAATATTTTTGAGAGGTTTGAAACCTGAAATTCATCAATACCTTATTTCTCATAAACTTTGTTTGTATTCAGATGTTGTGAATAGGAATCAATTATTGGAGCGAGATAATGAGATTGTTCAACCAAAGGACAACAACCATAGTCGTACCGGTGATAACAGTCATCGGAACAATGATAACCAGCTTGGAGGAAATTATCATGCCAGAAATGGTAACCACTTCGGTGGTAGTCATGACAAAGATAATAGAAAAAGTGAGTCAGGTGGAAATTTCAAAAAGAGAAGATTCAACAATGACAATGAAAAGACATCAGCAGCAGCAGCAGCACCATCAACCGTTTCTAGGGGAGGGGAACGACCACCAGTCGTATGTTATAAATGCTGACAAGAGGGACACATCAGTCCAAACTGCACATAGCAATACAAGGTGTGCTATAATTACGAAAAGGAAGGTCACATAGCTCGAGTGTGCCCTATAGCGAAGTCAAGTCCAACTGAGACGGTGACACCAAAGACTGTCCCAGACAAGTCAAAGTCGGTGGTTCAAGGGAGAGCCTTTGTCGTGACTTCCCAAAAAGTGAGGAACCAGAATGAAGTTATCACGGATAAGCTAATCATAAACTCTTGCGAAATCTATACCTTATTAGATACCGGTTCTACCCATTCTTTTATTTCACCTGCTTGTGCTCAACGTTTGAACTTGACCCCTGAGAAATTAGACTCTGATTTATCTGTTGAAACTCCTTTAGGAGAAACCTTCACTACATTCATAGTTTACAAATCTTGTTTGATTCAAATTGGCACCCTCACATTACCTGTTGATCTCATTTCTTTGAAAATACTTGCATTTGATGTGATTTTAGAAATCGACTGGTTAACCACTCATCACGCTAAAATTGATTGTTTTTGTAAGGTTGTTAGCTTTCATATTCCTAACCAACCTATTATGCAAATTCAAGCAACCAAACCACTAAAATCAATCACTGTCATTTCAAGTCATAAAATTATTCGTTTATTGAAAAACAGAAGTCAAGCTTTCTTAGCCCATGTCACTGATTTAAACAAGAATACGTCAGATTTGAATGATATTTTTGTTGTTAATAAATTTCCTGATGTATTTTGCGAAGAACTTCATAGCCTACCCCCGGAACGTGAAGTTGAATTTTTTATTAACCTTGAACCGGGTCAAAACCCATTTTCAAAACCCTATATCGAATGGCTCCTATTGGACTTCAGGAGTTAAAGGTCCAACTACAGGAGATTTTAGACATTGGCTTTATTCGTCCTAGTACATCGCCTTGGGGTGCTCCTGTTATATTCGTAAAGAAGAAAACAGAAGTATGCGACTTTGTATTGACTATCGGGAGTTGAACCATGTCACCATCAAAAATAGGTATCTGTTACCTCGCATTGATGACTTGTTTAACCAGCTGCAAGGTGCTAAATTCTTCTCAAAGATCGATCTTCATTCTGAATATCATCAATTAAAGATTAAAACTGATAACATTCCAAAGACTGCTTTCAGAACTCGATACAGGGCATTATGAGTTCTTAGTCATGTCTTTTGGATTGACTAATGCTCCTGCGGCCTTCATGGATATGATGAATAGAATATTCAAGGAATATTTGGATTATTTTGGGGTTGTCTTTATTGATGACATCCTCATTTACTCCAAAAGCCGTGAAGATCACGAGCAACAGTTGAGACTGATACTCCAAAAGCTTCGTGAAAACAAATTATATGTCAAGTTGAAGAAATGCGAGTTCTGGCTTGAGGAAGTAGCATTCCTTGGGAACGTGGTATCAAAACATAGAATATTAGTTGAACCGACTGAAGATTGAAGCAATACAAAGTTGGAAGCAACCTAAGTCAGTAACCAAAATACGTAGCTTTCTGGGCTTAGCTGGTTATTATCGGAGATTCGTGGAAGGATTTTCTCGAATCGCCACTCCATTAACTCAGCTGACTCGAAAAGATACAAAATTCAGATGGAGCGAGGAATGTGAGAAGAGTTTCCAGGAACTCAAGAGGAGACTTATTTCAGAACCTGTTCTGACAATACCATCTGGTTCGGACGGATTTGTAATCTACAACGATGCATTAGGCAAAGGGTTAGGATGTGTTCTCATGCAACATGGGAAAGTCATAGCCTATGCCTCACAACAACTCAAAGAATATGAGAGGAATTATCCTACTTATGATCTAGAGTTGGCAGCAGTCATTTTCGAGCTAAAGATCTAGAGATACTACCTGTATGGGGAGAAAGTGGAGATCTATACGGATCATAAGAGCTTCACTCAAAAGGAACTTAACATGCGGCAACGACGTTAGCTTGAGCTGTTGAAAGATTACGATCATACCATCCAATACCATCTTGGAAAAACGAACGTGGTAGCTGACGCGTTGAGTAGAAAATCATATGCGGGAACGAGTGCGATGCTGTCAATACAAAGGCCCATTTTTTATGACTTACAAATGATGGAGATAGAGTTAAAGACTCTAGGGACCCACGTGAAGATGATAAATATATGCATAGAACCAGCTTTAATTGATAAAGTTAAAGCTGC
Source organism: Panax stipuleanatus (assembly GCA_020205555.1). Classification (NCBI taxonomy): domain Eukaryota; kingdom Viridiplantae; phylum Streptophyta; class Magnoliopsida; order Apiales; family Araliaceae; genus Panax; species Panax stipuleanatus. The sequence goes on from CM035123.1 coordinate 90,764,819, forward strand.
TCAAGCTATAGATCCGAAGCTGATGAATATGAAGAAGAAGGTGCAAGAAGGTTCTATTCCAGAAGCTAGAATCGACGAAGCGAGGAAAATACTTCAAGTCAACTCCAGACTTTATGTTCCTAACGACTCTAATTTGAAGTATAAAATCATGTTGGAAGCACACAACACACCGTTTGCAATCCATCCTGGAAGTACCAAAATGTATCGTAATCTTTGACATATATTTTTGGTGGAGTAACATGAAGAGAGAGATCAAGGAGTTTATCTCGGGATGTTTAACGTGTCAACGTGTCAAGACAGAGCATCAATTGCCAAAAGGTTCACTGCAACCACTTGAAATTCCAAAATGGAAGTGGGAACACATCAACATGGATTTCGTTACGGATCTTCCTAAGGTTTCTCAAGGCATAGATGCAATTTGGGTCATTGTCGATAGATTAACCAAATCTGCTCATTTCTTGCCTATACGAGAAACTTATTCACTTGAACGTCTTGCTCGTATGTACATAAATGTGATTTTAAGACTGCATGGTATGCCAGTATCCATAGTTTCTGATCGAGATCGAAGATTCACTTCACGATTTTGGGTCAGCTTGCAGAAAGCTATGGGCACTGATTTACGATTCAGTTCTGCATATCATCCTCAAACGGACGGACAATTGGAAAGGACTATTCAAACTCTTGAAGATTATTGAGACTTTGCGTTCTAGACTTCAAAGGAAGTTGGGACAAGTACTTACCATTGGTGGAATTCTCCTATAACAATAGTTATCAAGTAAGTATAGGCATGACTCTATTCGAGGCGTTGTATAGACGAAAGTGTCGTTCTCCAGTATGTTGGGACGAGGTGGGAGAAGTAACATTGTTGGGACCAGAGTTGGTACGCATGACTACGAAAAAGATTCAAATGATCCAGCAACGTATACAAATAGCCCAAGATCGACAAAAGAGTTATGTTGATCTTCATCGAAGAGACGTAGAATTTAATGTCGGAGACCATGTATTATTACATGTTGCTCCATGGAAAAAAGTTATGAGATTCAGAAAGAGAGGGAAGATCAACCCTCGATTTATTGGTCCATTTGAAATCCTCGATCGAGTAGGAACTATGGCCTATAGACTCGCCTTACCACGAAGCATTGTCTCGTGTTCATAACGTTTTTCACATATTCATGCTACGTAAATATGTGAAAGACCCAAATCACATTATGGAAATAGAACCAGACGAGATAGCAGAGGATTTAACGTATAAGGAGGTACCTGTCAAGATCTTGGATAAAAAGGAGCAGATTCTACGCGCAAAGGTTATACCTCAAGTCAAAGTTTTATAGAGAAACCACGATGTTGAGGAAATGACATTGGAGTTAGAATCTGAAATGAAAACAAGGTATCCTCACCTCTTCGATATACCAGGTACGTACATCAATTTTAGGGACGAAATTTCATAAGGAGGGAAGGTTGTAAGACCCCAACTTTTATGAATAAAAATTTAATTTTCTTTATATGTTATTTTGAAATAGTAAGGTGTTGATTTGATATAATGTTATAGTTATGGGTGATTTGTGCAAATTTTACAAAGTATGTAAGTTGTCATAAAATATTCGTTGTGTCGAGGAATATTCGTTTGGTCGGGGAATATTCGTTTTGTTGGGGAATATTCGTACGACGACGCAATCATTGGTTAACCCCACAACGGAATGATTGTCGGATATAGAAAGCGGCAAAAATAACCTTTTTATAAAAATAACGACAAGACTTTTACCGTTAAACTGTTGAAATATCCGGTGATAAAAGTATAGTAATACGCGTTGTTGCACAGTAGCACACGGTATTGCACTTTATCTCTGATTATTGATTCTTACGTAAGAAGCCACTCAGTATTTCATTCAATAATTGGCACAGTAGTTGCTTCATAGTATCTCATATTATTTATTCAATTATTATCACAGTATCATCTGCACAATATTTTATATTATTAAATTAATAATTATCACGACACAGTTACTCATATTATTTAATATTATTAGTTAGCATTATTGGCAATGTCTAGAAAGTTCTGTCAAGGAAAAGGGGTTAGGTTATTTAATTGCGCGTCAGTAAGGAGAAATCCTTATCGGAAAGCCTCCTCTTTCTTGGGAACAATCTGTTTGTCAATATTGTGAGTTATAATATTAACAATGACTAATTGTTGAAAAATTGTGTTAATTAAAGAGAAGTGATTTGTGGTAGATATTTATTCAATTTTTGTAATAAATAGAGGAGTTGTTGTAAGTTTTGCTTATTACTCCATGAACCCCTACGTGCCAAATTATTCAAACCATCGGTAGAAAGTTATCTCAATTTTGTTTTATTATTATTATTATAATAGTTATAAAATAGAAAACTTTTTATTATATATATAAAATTATTTATTTTATTAGAATATAAATAGAATATATTATATTATATAAAAAGTTTTTGTTTTATTAGAATATTTTATTGCAAAGTGTTACATAGTAAAAATCAAAAAAATCAGACGAAAACCCATGAATCCTCGATTGTTCATCCGTGATTTTTCTTTAAATAGTACCCTGCCATTCTCCTATAAATAGGATGCTTAGTTAAGAAATAAAAATCACACCAGAATCAGAGAATTCTTCTTCTATAATATTGTGCGTATTTCTTTCTAGTATAAAAATACTTTGAGTATAGCTTATAGTGAAAGATTTCTTGAAGAATATCTCCGCTATACCAGTCAGATTTAGTCTCATAATAAGGTAAAGGATGTTATTTTTATACTCATAAGAGTTGTCATTCTATTCCTTATTAATATGTGGGAATAACATGTCTACGCGGACTACCTCATGCATGGTGAATAACCCTTCGTATTCATTCTTTATTAAGTTGTGGAAATGATCTGTCTACGCGGATTACCGCGTGACGGTTGAAAATCCATTTGCAGTTTCATATATTCTTTCATACTCAATTGGGATATCATTTCTTTTGTACTCGTCAAGGGATATCGTTTTCTTTCATATTTCTCCATTTATAGTACAAAATTATTGTTTGTTTTCATATCCTTATTATTAAATTGTGGAAATCCCTGACAATTAGTAGAATATCCTTAAGTTTTACGCTTCATCTAATATCATTTCACTGGAATATTGGTCTGAACTTTCTTATCAAATTTTAATATTTTCATGTTGGGATACTATTCATATGGTACTATTCATACGGGGTACTATTCAAGATAAAAAATTCTTTTCTGTCCAAATTATTTTTGATATATGAATATCATTCTTGAATTTTGCTCCACAATTGATTATCATGTTGATAGTTTGAACATTCTTGAACTTGAATAAATTAAATTATAAATCTCTAATATTTATCCTTGATCTCACTGGATTCATTTTTTATATTATTTTTCATCATCCTCAGTCTTAAATTATGGTGAAAGTTATCTTTGGCCATAGAGAAAAGATGAATTGTTGATTGATAAATATCTTTGGCCCGTAGAGCAAAGATGAATGGTTGATTGATGAATATCTTTGGCCCGTAGTGCAAAGATGGACAGGTGTTTGGCATGATCATGACCACTGGTGATACAAACAAAAATCTTTGGCTCGTAGTGCATAGATAATTTGTTGATTGAAAATAATTATTGATTGGTGCTACAGGAATAAAATATTGATGATGGACTTTTAAATCATATAAGATAATAGATATCATGCTCTACTTGACTCGTCTAAGGGATTGCTATTTTCCGCTACAGTTTTTGATCTAAAACTTGTTTTTCATCATATTTCATCTGATTTATTATTGTTGAAGGCTAACGATAATTTATTCTTCATTATCTCAGTCATAATATTCTTTACTAGGCTAGTTGAACTCACCCTTTTTTTTAATTGTTCTATTCAGGAAATGAGAATATAGCTGGGACTAGTCGGGGAATGGAGTGATGGTTTGAGATAGTGCTATAGTAGTCCTCACTATTTTGTAAAATAGTGTGATAATAATTGTAATGAGGACTTAATTTGAGCGTTGATATTTTCGTATTATATACGACATAATATCTGTATTGAATTTCACACTTGTGTGGTCGTATTTTTGCACGACAGTTTATATAAAAAGATTTGTATTTGTATTCTATACCATGTATTTGGCGACTCAGAATAGGTTGTGTGGACCTATTTTGGGGGCGTCACACATTATATTGATACATGTATCTAATCTCAAATTTTGTGAGTTCCATTCGAAAGATACATGAATCTAGTTATATTAGATATGGATTTACTAGTGATAAATTTATTTAAAATTATATTAAGAATTATTTCCCATTGAAATATTTGTATTAAAATTTTAAAGAAAATTTAAATGGATGGTATACACTTGACGGAACATAAATAATAATTCTCCCCATCCGAGTGATACTTGTTATTATTGTTTTGGGCTGAATTAAATGGTGAATTATTTTTATTTCAGGAGATGTCAAGATATAAAAATAATAGTAATTTCAAATTATTCTTATTTTTCCCTTCGAAAAGATAATTATTTGAAATTAAGTTACCATGTTTATTTTATGTTTATGTTTTAGGATTACACTTTCATATTATATGCAAAAGTTTATTTTTATTGAATGACCATTTAATTTATGCATATTGTATAATTGTACAGATTACTATGTCATTGTTTAATCCCCTTGCTATTATCCTTAAAAGAAAATAAGTTAACTTGACCAAATTATGTGGATTGGAAAAGAAATCTTGACATTGTGTTGACTGCTGAGTACTACAAGTTTGTGTTGACTGAACCTTGCCCATTTCTTCCAGAAAATGCTACTGTTGCACAAAAGAATACCCTTAAGAAGTGGCAAAGGGTAAATGATATGGCTCGTTGCTATATATTTGCATCTTTGTCAAATATATTGCAACATCAATATCAGTTTACTACCACTGCTAAAGAAATCTTGGATAGCCTTCATGAAATGTTAGCTGACTAGAGTCATGCTGCAGAACAGACTGTGATAAAAACAATCATGAATTCCAAGACATCCGAGGGATCTTCAGTTCGAGATCAATGTTTAAAAATTATTTCTTACTTAAACGAACTGGAAATCTTGGGAGCAACAGTTGATGGGGAAACCCAGGTTGACATTTTGCTAGAGACCATGCTTGATTCCTTCAATCAGTTCAAAATTAATTACACTATGAACAAAATGTCTTTATCCTTACCTGAACTGATGAAGGAAATCTAAGCAACAGAGGGTATTCTTCGTGCAAGAGGAAGCATTCAATATTACAGAAACTAGTACTTTTTAGGGAATGCTTAAGGTCAAGAACTGGAAAAAGAATAACGGTAAGAAAGCTGCAAATGGAAACCTACCTCCATCTGGAGGGGTTAGGAAGAAAGGGGCAAAAGCAAAATGTGACGCCCCCAAATCCGGGTCTCAAGAACATCGAACTTGGTACGTTACGGTACTTCATTAACATACATATTCTATTATCTAATGCGGAATAATAAACATATATTATTTATTTCACATAATTCTATAACTTTTCTCCAGGTTTATTAACCTTAACTGAATACATACCTTCAAAATTATAAAAGGTTTACATAAGATAACAAAATAGTTATTCACATAACAATCTATTATTGTACTTTACTCTTGTCTCTGTCCTTCTTCAAACCTTCGTCTTAATCTGATTTTTAATATCATGATATAGCAAGAGTAAGCAACGACTTTGCTCAGCAAGTTTAAATTTAATAAAGATATATCATGATTGAAAGAAAGAATAAGCTTTCAAGTTTTTAATAGTATAATAATTGTGAAATAGCATTAATCAACATGTCAATAATTGAATGATTGAATCAATAAGGTTTAATGTCAACAAGGACCATGAAATTTTTATCTAAACCTTATGGTATGAAGGTGATCAACCTTTCATACCTGATGAACATATACAACATACACTAAGTTCGAATCAATAATCAGTATAGACATGAATAATCATTCACTAATATGCTTTAACATGTAACTCGAGTTTGAGTTAGGGAACTTGCCTGCACCGCTGATTACCGCTAAGCAATCTAATTTAATCTCTCATGAAAGACCTATCAATTATAAGATATATCTTTCAATTAGATAACATACTTTATACCATCATACTATTACTTTATAAGTAAACTATCTAACATTTAACACATAGTCAAATATTATATAACCTTAACACCATACTCATTGCAAGTCTAAACCTAGCATACATCGAGTCTTTAATAGTATTCAATATAGTATACTGAGTGGTTTCCCACAAACAACCAACAAATTAGTTTTCGTCTCGTCTACACTGTTTTCATAGTGAGTTAGATAGGTTACTAATTCGTATATACCTCCGCTCCCTGAAGGAATCGTTTAGCTCAGATACTATACATCAACTATTGCAGAATACGACTGTATTACTTTAGACTTAATACTTAATCACTCACTTTATAAGTTCTTATCATCTTATATTAAATTGTTTAACATTCAGTCATATAATGAAGTATTAGACATTACATTATAGTCTTAGTATTATCATTATACTCTGATAATTTTTCATCATGTCATAGCTTATACTTATAAGTTTTCCCTTTATATGTTATCTTAGTAAATTAGATAACATTTCAGTAAACTGAAAATACTATTTCAGTAAACTAGGTTACATTTCAGCATCCTGAAATCACTAATTCTGCAGACCGAAACCAAATTCAGTAAACCGAAATCATTCAGCAACCCAAAATCCAATTCAACACCCTGAATTCTCATTTCAGTATATTACAAGCATAATATAGTTCCTTGAATATCAAATTCAACAACTATATTGAAAAATAAAGTAATTCTCTATTTTAATTTTCCGTTTAATATTATTAATTATTTAATAATATTTCAAGCTAAGGTTATTAACTTTATAATAACATCTAAGTCAAATACTACTAATAATATTTCAATCAAATATTATTAGTCATGTACAAATATTTTAAGTCATTTATTCAATTAATAAATAATTTATTTTAATTATTTTTCTTTCCTTAATTAATTCGTTTAAGCATTCTTAAATGTCATAAACTATCATAACTCTTCACCACCTGACCGAAACCTCCATCAAAATTTTGCATCAACCATGCTTAAGAGTCTAAAGTCGTAAAATATAGTTTTCTATATTTTCCATATCATATAATCAATTTAATTCATTTACCCATATAACATCATTTATATGAAAAATGCCAAATCAGTTTCAAAAACATTTCTTTTCATTTGGCATAATATAGTCCCATATTGAACATATATTTTTTTCAGGAATTTTTTAAATACATTTACTATATTTAAATAGTCCATAATAGCCAAATCTTCTTAGATTTATCATAAATTAAGATTAACTCCAAATATTCTGAAATTTACAGGGTAAGCTCATGTTATATACATGTACTTCCAGTAAAACTTTTATAATTTTTGGACTTATACACAGAGAGTTATTTGGGTAGCTTTCTAAAAATACCACTTAGCCGTAAAATCCATAACTCTCAAAGTGTTTGGCCAAAACTTCTCAAATTTTTATAGGACCTGACTAACCTCTTATATTATCACTCAAAATTTTTTCTTAAATTTTTAAAGCAAAAAAAGTGGATGAAATTGCTCCCGTGTCAAACTGGTCCAAAATACTTTTTAAGTCTTTTGTCCATTATATGGACTGTTTTCACCAAAACCCACACCACGACTTTTAGAAACATAATTTTTGAGTTCTACCACTTAGGTTTATTAGTTAACATATATATTTAGCACCCCTCTTTGACGGATCATGAAAAGAAGGTGTAGATCAAAAATACTAGTTGATCAAAGGGAGAGAAAGCTAGGGTTTTCTAGTTTTCTAGAAATCTAGTTCCCTTTCTTTCCTTTTGATTCACTTTCTAACACTTGGAATAGCTAGATACTTACTTGAATACATAGAAAACACATAGATTAAAGGGTTTTACACTTCCATATCTTATATCCCTTTTCATCAAATCACTAAAAGAAAGGAAAGTAAAGCGTAGAAAAAAATAGGTTTATACCTAAACTTTGATCTTCTTCTTCTTCCATGGAGCATTTCTCTTTCTTTCTCTCCTAGGGGCTGCAGCCCCTCTCCCTTTACTCTCTCTCTTCGCTTATTTCTTCTTCTTTTACTTTCTCTCTCTTCCTTTCTTACAAAAATAAAGTGGGACAATTAAATTTGCTAGCAAAAGAAATGATTAGATATCAAAATATCTATCTATCATATCTTCCCCCAATCTTTATCACTTCACTCTCTTTTCATTACATAATAGATAAGGTAAATGGTGGCTCCATAAATTATGTGACATCTAGCATATCTTTGTCCACTAAAAAAAAAATGTAATTATCACATACTCCTCCCCTTTCCTCTCCTTCAAAATTCGGCCATGTGGCCTTTCTCCTCCCATCCACTTTGTTTTATATAATACTTATATAGTGATTAACATATCCTTCCCCAAGTGAGCTTATGCTTGGGCTTTTAATTAATTCCTTTGGGCTTGCAATTTTTCTTATTTTGCTTACTAACTAAATTAGGCTTGGGCTTCCACCCATAATTAAATTATATCATTATTATACTTGCCTTATACATGATATATTGGGCTAGTTTAATAATTTAAGTGCCCTTAATTCAATTTATCTACAAGTCCCATGCTTAATTAAATAACTTGGCTTGTTTAAATAATATAACCTCCTTAGTCCATTAAATCTTAATTCACCTGAACTCTATTTAAATTCTTGGGCTATGACATTATTATAGTCCAATACTTTTAATTCTATTCTACCCTAATCAATTAATTAGGGTTTTTATTTCCCACATTTGAAATAAATTCCTTAGTCATGCCTCTTTAATTTCATAACCCAATTAGACTTGGTTTACTTAGATTATAAAATTAATTATTTGAGATATATAAAATAAATCATCTCAGGGTTAGTATATATTTTTATATATTAACATTCTCCCATATTATAACCCCTTAGGTTATCTAATTATCATACCTAATATATATATTAGGTTACATAACTTTATTCTTATTTCTCTTTATACACAAAATAAATGTATACACATTATAATGTATATTTATTTAATCATACACATAGTTCACATAAATCATAACATAGTCCACTTTTAACTCCAATTTTGACTTTTCTCAATAAAAGTCAACTGTTGACTTTGACCAAAAAGTCAACCCTTACACATTTTGTGTTTATTGTCTTTTCTGACTAAACTTGACGTTCTGGACTGCAACCGAGTAGTCTGTGCCTCAAAATTCTATCTCTAACTCATATTTTGAGTTTTAACTTACTCCATTTTTATTACTAAACATATTAGCTAATAACTTTATACTTATTCATCTTCTTATTTGTCAGTCAAGGCCAACATTCAAACTATGCTAATTACTAACATAGTTTTATTTTGATTCTCATATCCCTAACGTAATTCATCATTCCTTTTGCTAAAATATATAGCACATTACTAAGTGTATATATATATATATATATATATATATATTTTTATATACATATACTCATTTTCGTTTAACCTCATAGCATCTCTTCATGTGAAATCTTATTTCCTTAATAAAATTTCTACATGTATCATTATAACATTTCTTACACTATTTAGTTCACATCAAATTTATAGGCATCGTAATACCTTATCCTTAACATTTCTTCAAGTACATATAAATTCATTTCTAGGGTTTGGAATTTTGTAACCCATATTTTCTCTATTCTCATTCAAATAGTAAACCATATAGGTTTTACTTAAAATTTTAAATAAATCCTTAAATTCTCATCTATGTTTTATTCCTTAACCTTTATTTTAATCATTTAAGATTTTATAAATTTTTGGATTGTCACATTCACCCTTTCTTCTAAGAATTTCATCCTTAAATTACAGTCTACTAATCTCTACTCCTTTTATTCATCAAAACTAGGTTTTCAAATTAACCTTTACCTGATTTCATGCTCAATTTAATGAGTACTTCTTGCTTCCTTCTATGAGGAGCTCTTCTATCATCACATTCTTCCATGACTTCTCTCTAAGGAGTTAAAACTTTTTATATCGGGCTGAGGGGTCATATAGACCTTGAACTCTCAGGTTTAATAGTATTCACCGTAACCAAAACTAAAACATGCTTGTAGTAGGTATGTTTACAATCACGAAGAAGGTAAACTACCGATACGGGTACTTTAGGTGATCAATCTATTGTACGTTAGTTCTCAGAACGGCTGTATGCGTTCAAGGATTGGAATATTTCATCCAAACAGTATATTCCCATTTTTCAGGGTTGTTCACCTCAGACTTAGCATCAGATTCCGCACCAAAATAATTTGGATCGGGATAAATTCTCAAAGAGATACTTGAATTTTCATAAATATTTGTCTAATAATTCTAATATCAATCGAAACATATATCTGACCAAATTTAATTGGCACTTAACTTTTCTTTAAAATTCTGAAAATCATTTTATAACGTCATGATACCGCATTGTATTTACAGTCTATTTGAGGATTTAGTCATTTTATGACTTTGTCATACTACATCGTACCATAGTGGGCTGACGATCCTTAGATCACATCCAACACTAGGTAATTCTGCATTGATAACTCCATCATTTTTATCATTTCTACATCAAGTTCTATGATGCATCGATGATATATAAAATTCATTTTGATATCTTAAATTATTTTTGTCTAGCCGAAACAATTAGCGTAGACTCTTCTTTAAACAGCTCAAAACCATTGAAAAATTATTTTTGGTGTTATCATGCCGCAACAAGTAACGATGTGTTAGTGGTTCGAAGTCCACTTCTACACAATTGTAACCATGTGTTGCTGATAACAAAAATTTATTTACATTTTTAAAGGCACATCAGTACGAATTTAGCTTGATGTCAAAAATTTGAAGTCTAGCACAGCTAGAAAATTTGGAATACCTATACTTCCATCATCAACTTCAATTTATCTAATGATCAATTGCTTAATAATTCTATCTATTAAAAATCCTTAATTCTTCATTCATAACTTTTCTATACCCCATTATAGTTCATCAAACATAACACACGTTATGAGTTCAAGAATTTTTCACAATAATATGAGTTTAGGAACTTATCCTAGCAATACGTAGTTCAAGAACCAATCAGGAACTGTCTATACGTTTAGGGGTTCAAAAATATACCATACGATTATGAGTCACAAACTTACCATAAGTGTGAGTTTTAAGAACTCGCACCTATCTTATATTCTCTACCTATCCAACATAATTATGAGAAAAGAATCAACTTCTCGTCATAGGAATATAGATAGCGCGACACCATCATTTCAATGATTATCATTATAATAAGTTAAGTTGTTGTTGAACCAAACACAATCCCCTGCCCATACAAGGAATTGGTCAACCTCAGCCACTAATCAATATAGGAAGCTAAGTGGTTCTAAAACTAAGCATAAATTCCCCGCCCATGCAAGGAATCATACAATTTAGCTGCTAATATGAGTCCTCAATTGAAATCCCACATAATCCTAGCTCCCTCTTTACTCAATACGAATTTTATTTAATCCGTATATTATCCTTTTCAACTCTTTTGAGTTTAACTTGTACTATTTCATAGTACCATATTCGTATAGCAATTCTGCTATAAAGTCTTTGTTAGGAATATTCATGAGAATGGTATTCCTATTTATATAAGATTTGATTATGATATAAATGAATGAATATGCAAGTATGCTTGCATTGATAAAAGCTGTAAAGTCCTTTGATAGATAATAGGGATATATGTACAAGGACTTAGACTGAAATGATCAAATATGTTAAGTTGATCCAACATAAGCAAAACAACTTTGTAAAGTCCTTAAAAAGAAATGATGTACAAGGACTATAAATAGAAAGATCAAGCCTATTAGGTTGATCTTATACAATGTAATAGATAGGCATGTCTAATCGTCGAGCACTGCACCAGCCATCGTAGTCTTCCAGGAGAGACAAGGAAGACTCGAGAACTATCAAGGTGGAATCGTAGTCTGCAAGGATAGTAGATCTCAGAGTTCGTAGTCTGCCAGGAGAGACGAGACAGGATCGTGGTGTGTCGAGAAAAATTTTCTCACAGCCGTAGTCTGCTGAGGAAGTCATATTCAGAATCATAGAGACAGTCTCTCTAAGAGCTGACTGAGCTCCTGCCAAAGCTAAGTCAAGAATCGTAGGCCACACTTGAGGTAGTGGAGTCTACTGATCATGTCAAAGGCAGAGATCGTAGTCGAGCCAGATCAGACAAGGACAGCAAGTATGAAGGCAGAAATCGTAGTCTGTCAAGGTTTGATCTCGAAGTCGTAGTGTCTGCATAACCAAAGCTCAATCGTAGTCTGCAGAACTAAGGCTTCAACAAAGATGCTCACAACGCCAAGGAAGAATCGTAGTGTCAACATGATTCTCAACAGATGAGCACTCTCAAAGATGCTCACAACGCCAAGGAAGAATCATAGTGTCAACATGATTCTCAATCGTAGTCTGCAGAACTAAGGCTTCAAGCTTGCTGGGCTTGAAGAGTTCTTAGTGAACTGAAGTTCCAAGGCTGCTGGCCTTTAAGGAATCTTAGTGATTCAGGGTGCTATCCTTTTCTTAGTGGATTTCTTGCTAGAGAAGCAGAAGAGTGGATTAGGAGCTTGAGTCTCTGAACCTACTTAAAACCCATTGTGTCTTTTACATTCTGTCATTTACTTTATGTCATTTACATTATGTACTTAACTACTATAACTGCTATGTATGTATTAACTACTTACAACTAAACTAACTACAAGAACAATGTGTAACTGTCTTTATGAATAAATCAATGAAGGGGATCTTTACTTATTCGCTGTGCTTGAAAAAATTCTTATGTTTGTCATATGCTAATTACTTAGTAATACAAAATAATATGGAAAAGTATTTGAAATTAAAAAGGATCTATTCAACCCCCCCTTTTAGATCTATTGTGTGCCTACTGGAACTAACAATTGGTATCAGAGCAGGTTCTCATGCTATATTCAAAAGCTAATCGCTTTGAGTCTGATCCTAGGCACAAACATTGTTCTAAACCTAGTTTAGTAGTAAGTCACTTGTAAATGCAGATGAGCTCACACGTTGAAAATAATGTGTACAGAAAAATGTGTATATACACCTGAAGCTGCTCAGATTGGTCCATGTTCTTAAATACCATAGCAACAAGACCAATCCTTGTCCACAGTCAATCTTGTAGTCTGCAGACCAGAGATGGGAAGTCAAGAGGCATCAAAAGAAGAGAATCAGTATTTACCTATCCTGAAAGATGAAAGGCCTATACATGCTATGAAATGCTTCTTCAAAGGAGAAAGAAGATTTCCTCCAAAATGTATTTGGCTAACCAGCAGTTGGATATAAACCCTGAGGTTCAAGGTTATCAAAGGGTTAAAGCTGTCAAGACTTTCCTAGCATTACATCTCCAAGACTATATGATTGATAGAAGGTCAAATGGAGCAACAGGCTGTCTGTATTAAATGCAAAGATATGCACATCAATGCCTAACATCATTATAAGCAAGAAAGATGACTGTCAAGAATCTGACAGTGTAAAGGTACGGTTCCTCATTTATACTTATCTGTAAATCATGTTGCATCACCTTATGCACTATAACAGTATTATATCAAGAGATCATACTCTTCCTAAAAGGGGAAGAGAGAAAGTACACTAAAGTTAGAAACTTGGCTGCTAACAAACTTTCTCTCCATCCAAGTTTTAGGTTGAAGATAACATCTTGAAAGAAGTCTGAAATAGCTCATAAGCATATCAGGATTTAATTAAGCTTAAGTAGAGTAGTCCTTGCTAAAGGGTTAGTATGTATGTACAAACCTATGTTCTAAGGTTTTGATAATACGTAGAGTATGATCAGTTCTAGAGGAGTATCTTGAAGATTCTTAGAAACTGATCATCTCCATGAATCAACCAGATACAAATAAGTAATAGAGTTGATTCCTACTCTATGAACATTCAAAATCTGTGAACACAACCAAGCAAAGGGATGAAACCATCAAAGAAAAAGAGTGTCTTATGAAAATGATAAATCTTACTCTCACTCACAATCATGCATTTTAAATGTCATATCTAAATCTGATATATGCATGAATATAACTGTTGATGCTAAACATGATATAAATTCAAGTATATGAGGAATAGGAATTTTGAGGAAACTAACCTAGCAGGACCCATTTAACCATGGGTACCAAGAATAGAAATTTATCTAACCTGCAGGTACTTGGCCTATCCGACCAAACTATGAAATGCTGAAGAAGATGGCTTTAATCACAAAGATTCAACTAGCTGGAGGCTCAAGACATTTCAGCAATGTTCCTGACAAATTCATTCTATGTCAAAGCCTGTTCTTGAAGACTTGCTGAGCCCACATGAATGAAGCTCACATGATTGCTGATCTCCATATAAAAGTTGATCATCTATGCCAAGATGAAAAAGACCTTCCATGACTTATCCATACAAGGATTATCATCTCAGAAGGAACCGCGAAGAAGCTCACATCAAATGATCATCAATTATTGATTATAAAGAATTCATCATAGAAGCAGAACTCCACGAGTGCAGTCTATCAAAGAGCTTGAGGAAATTTGTAGTGTTCTCTACGATCAAGACTGAGTCAAGCCTGTGCAAGCCAACACACAATGATTATGGTACAATGACCACAATCGCAGTGTCCCTCCAATCAGCATCAAAGTCCATATTTCTGATAAAGGAGGAAGAGCAATTAATTGAAGAAAGACTGATAAATGTTAACGAATTGATAGTCCCAAATTAATGATTCTTCATTCATCCTTAATGTATACTGAAGAAACTAAGGAAGGACTACAAGCCTGCTGAAAACACCTGTTCAGGTGTCAGATAAAGAAGACTACGTTCATAGTTCTGTCAACAATCGTGGAGTGATTAGTCCTAAAGATGAAGTTGAAGGTAGTTGTGAACTTCAAAAGAAGAAGAAAACCAGTCACAGAACAAAGAAGTCCTCACTCACTACGATTTTAGAGTTATCACAAATCGTAGAGTCCAGATAAGTTATGACTGGAAATTAAAAAGCTACAATTGCCTCTCAGCCTGAACAACTATCAAGGCTGAATCTGAAGAAATTGCAAAGGCTGTGTCCAAGTTAAAGAAGAGGACTAATAGACTTATCAAGAAGATTGATCTGAAAGATGAAAAAGATGGTCAAGGGATTGCTGGTGAAAAAGGCTGAATAAAGCAATCAATCTCATGCATCTGGTCCAACTGAGAAAGATACCAGAACCATAGAAGATGATCAGGAATTGATCATTCAGGCAGAGCATATTACTGTACCTGATTAGACTATGGCCTATGCTGAGAGAGAAAAGTTGAAGATATGGAGATGGTGAAGCTTAGGGAGTAAAATGAAGAAGTTGAATTCTTGTCAGAAGATCTGAGATAAGCTCAGAAGATAAATCAACCATGGTGCATGTCTGTTGACCACACCACGAATATCAAGACCACTTCTGTCAAAGTCCATAGTAAACATGAGCTAACTCAAAATAGAAAGATTCCAGTTGCAGAGTCCCAAAACTTTGTGACTGATGAACCAAATGAAGATCCATAATCAGTAATAATGTCCCAAAACATGCTACTGATAACCATATCAACCACTCACCTCTAATCGTGGAGTGCCTACGATCAAACATCTGATCGCAGTGTAAGAATAGGAGGACACCACGACTGCGGCCCATACAAAAGCCAACACCAATAAATTTCCATAGTTAGTAAATGAACTCCCTTAGCAAAGAAGTCAAATGTGAAATCAATACTGTCTTTGCCAAAGCTCTTCATTTGATAAGTGCCTCGGGAACAAACCTAACCCTTAGCCTTGGTCTAAGAGGTTGGCCTTTCCTGAGCAACCTTAATCCAGAAGAAGTGCAAATATGGAACGCAACACAAAAATCTCTGTTGGAGCATGTAGCATCTCATCAGAAGATTACAAGCTGCAAAAGAGAATTGCCAATCCCTCATAGTATAATGAAGAAGTTGCCCATTGAAGCATGATCACAGACAACGATCATCGAAGAAGAAGCAAAGGTTGTAAATCAGTTTGGGAAATCGTGGAGTACTGAATCAAGTTATAAGTTACTCCACGGATTGAAGAAGTCAATAGCCAACAGAAGAAAAGTCAAATCTGGATAACTGACACGATGGAGGAGTTACAGATTGTGACCTATCAGCGACTTACAACTGTCCCACTAAACAATGTGGAAGGAACAGTTACAAGAGGGAAATTCAAATAATTGGAAGTTTCATTTTAGCGGGTTCTTCAAAAGCTGCAAGCCTGTCAAATCCATACACTCACCCTCTCAAGCCAAAACCTATACCTCCAAATAGCCAGACCTTCTCCAATAGTCATCAAATCTCGAATCGCTTCCTGACATATCACAAGATCCTCACAAAGTTATAAACTCAGAAAACCCTAACTCTTCAAATGGCAGATTGGCGAGTAATCATTGGCATTCAACTCAAAACAAGGACATTAGAGAAATCTGAGAAAAAGTTCAGAGATATTCTTGAACTGGTGAAGAAGGATGGATTCTCAGAATGTCTTGAGTCAAACACTCGAATATATGTTGACTTGGTAAAAGAATTCCACTCCAATGTAACCATGAATTCTGGAACCCTTTCTTCCAAGGTCAAAGGTCAAAATTTGAAGCTAAAGTCTTCTGACATTAATCAGTGCTTAGGTTTCCCTGACCTAGGTCTGAAAAGCCTTGATGAAGTCAACACTGAAGGAGCCAAGAAGATTATGCGATACCATAGAAACCCTGGTCTGAAGGATATGAAGAAAAAGGAGTTTCCTGAAGAGTTTGAATTCCTTGCAGAGATAGTGGGCAAATGCATATTATGCAAAGACACTGCACATGACACTGTGAGTGATCAACAATTGAAGATCATGTCTGCAATAGTTCTGAAGAAGCAAATCAATTTTGGAGCTATCCTGCTAGACCTAATGTCCAAATGGCTTGACAAGGCGAAGAAGAAGAGGTTAATAGGGAAATCGCTCACAAAGGTTTTCCATGGAAGGCTCTTGAGTATCATTCTGAAGAAGAAGCTGAAGAATAAGATTTAAGGATAATGAAGGTGTAATTCTAAATAGCCATAAGGTGATGAACCCAATGGAGAACAAAAGGCTGATAACACATAGCGGCAGCAGCAAGAGTACTTCGAAGAAGAGGAAGGCAATTGCTATGAAAGAAGAAGAGCTGTCATACTCTGATGACGCAATTATCCTAGAGTTCAAGTCTGTAAAGCCCTTGAAGAAGAAAGCTAAAGTGGTGCAGAAGCAAAAGCCAGTTCCTCAAAGAAGTATATCTACTGAAGAAGAAAATGTAGAGTCAGAAGATGAGATGGGAACTGAGAGCTTCAAGGATGAATCTCCAAGGAGCAAGTCTGATGATGAAGAAGAATATGCAAGTCATATGGATAATCCTCAAGTAGCCATTCTACTGATAAGGGAGAATCTAATTCTAAAATAGTTAAATCTCCTAGTGCTGAAATACCAAGGAGTCTATCTGATGGTCCAAGAGATGAAAAGTTGAAGAAGAAATATATGCCCCTCCTGTTGTTGAACCTCAAGGAAGTCTGTCTGATGAATCAGTGACTTCAAAGACTGAAGATAAAGAGAGATCTGAATCTCCTGTAGCTGAATCCCCAAAAAGAGGAAGAGCAACAGATTACGTGCTCGAGCTATTCTAGAAAAGAAAGGAGAATCATCTACAGCTATCATTGAAATTAGTGATGAGGCTGTATCAAAGGAAGAAGTTACTATGGGAAGAAAAATGTAAGATGTCTGCAAAGAATAGCAGCAAAAGGCTGAAGACTGTAGAGCTAGAAGAGGCTAGTGAGTCTGCAAAGGCAAGCTCTGTTGATGATGATGATGAAGATAATGATCAAATGCATGAACAAACTGATGAGTCAGTTGAAGGAAGTCTACACCAGTATGACTCCAGCTCAGATCATGAAGAAAGTAAAGGAGACTCCAGTCTTGCGGATGACGTGCTAGAAGATTTTCACATCCCTTATCCTGTTCAATGCAAGAGAAGAATAGTGGTAGAAGTTGATGAAGAACCACTAGATGTAATTCCAGAGAAATGGATTAACCATGGAAATGGAAGGCTGAATGTGGTGAAAATGACTGCAACACATCTACTCAACAATCGTGAAACTATAAAGCTAGACACTTCAACCTTGATATATGATACTGAAATCAATGATCATGAGATAAGATGGTTTCATCCTCATATGCCATGGGTAAAGGCATC
Organism: Panax stipuleanatus; assembly: GCA_020205555.1. NCBI lineage: Eukaryota > Viridiplantae > Streptophyta > Magnoliopsida > Apiales > Araliaceae > Panax > Panax stipuleanatus. Next base: position 90,783,192 of record CM035123.1, read on the forward strand.
CCTCACAGGAGACAACAACTATTTCTCATGGTGCTTCTCTCACCTCCCCAACCTAGAGCTGGTGGCACAGAATTTTCCAAGGGTGAAGAAGTTTGCAACTCTGCTAATCAAAGACCAATCTTATTTTAAGGTCTATCGACATGCTGGAAATCATTACATTCCCTACGAATGTCGAGCAGACTCTGATGGAGAAAGGATCATACCAAAGACTATGATCATAGAGTTCCCTCACTCTACCAATGAAGATGATCATGTTGAATTTAAGAAGTTATATTCTGTCCAAGCAGCATGGAACTTAACAATTTATCAGGTCCTCACTACATTTGAGGGCCTATCCAAGAGTGAGAATCGTAGAGTCCAACCCGATGTTCAGCAGAAGGCTGATCAACCAAGTGCTCAAAAAGAGGATGAACAACATGATGCCAGATCTCTTCAAGAGCAAGAGCTTCAGAAGAACTCAGAAGAATTGATTAAGGAAATCTCTCTCATTGGTGCAGAAGTCAAGGACATGTCAACAAGAGAAGACAATGAGCTATCCAAAAGGCTTCAAGCCAGACTCTCATACATATCTCTCAAGCTTCAACTGAGAGATCAAATATTTCTGAAGACTATGAGTGATCATAAGGAAAAAGCTCTACGAGCTCAGAAGGCCAGTGAAGACCAAATCCTATCTCTCGCTGACAAGATTGACAACCTGAATCAGTCTCTCTCCCTACAACTTGAGCTCAGTCAACAAGAACTCAAGATTGAGGTTGGTAACTCATCTTACCTGATGGAGCAGCTTATGTCAAACGTGGAGCAGCTCTCTCAAGTGATTAATGACAAAAAGGGGGAGAAAAAGAGACATAGAAAGAGGTTACAAGGAAGAGCAAAGAGAGAAGAATGAAGAAACAAAAGAAGACCAAGAGCAGAAAGGAAAAAGAGGAGAAGAAGAAAAAGAAAGCAGCAGCAGAAGTAGAGTCATCATCTGAGGGGGAGCTAAAAGATGATGACCCTGCAGAAGCAGAGTCATCATCTGAGGGGGAGCTAAAAGATGATGACCCTATGAAGACAGAATCTGAAGGGGAGCCAGACAAAGAAGAAGAGCATGCAACCGAACCAGAGCTAGAGCAAGATGAAGAAATGAAGCATGCATTTGAGGGGGAGCAGAGGAAAGAATAAAAAAAAGAAAGAAAGATGAGTAGCTGAGTAGCTAATCAACAGACATCCTGGAAGACATACATGGAGTAGAAAAGGTACATCTATCTAGTTAGGTATGTTCTGGATCCAGGATGTAGAGTGTCATAGTTTATGTAAAGTACATATTATTCATCAATGACATTCATGATTATCTACTTTAGACATACAGCTGCTCACTATATATTAAGATTCATCCATCTCATGCATATGCACTGATTGTTTTTCTCATAATTAAATAGGGGAAGATTATTAGGAGTATTCATGAGAATGGTATTCCTATTTATATAAGATTTGATTATGATATAAATGAATGAATTGCAAGTATGCTTGCATTGATAAAAGCTGTAAAGTCCTTTAATAGATAATAGGGATATATGTACAAGGACTTAGACTGAAATGATCAAATATGTTAGGTTGATCCTACATAAGCAAAACAGCTTTGTAAAGTCCTTAAAAAGAAATGATGTACAAGGACTATAAATAGAAAGATCAAGCCTGTTAGGTTGATCTTATACAAGTAATAGATAGGCATGTCTGATCGTCGAGTACTGCACCAGCCATCGTAGTCTGCCAGGAGAGACAAGGAAGACTCGAGGACTATCAAGGTGGAATCGTAGTCTGCAAGAATAGTAGATCTCGGAGTTCGTAGTCTGCCAGGAGAGATGCGGCAGGATCGTGTTGTGTCGAGAAGAATTTTCTCAGAGCCGTAGTCTGCTGAGGAAGTCATGTTCAGAATCATAGAGACAGCCTGTCTAAGAGCCGACTGAGCGCCTGCCAAAGCGAAGTCAAGAATCGTAGGCCACACTTAAGGTAGTGGAGTCTACTGATCATATCAGAGGCAGAGATCGTAGTCGAGCCAGATCAGACAAGGACAGCAAGCATTAAGGCAAAAATCGTAGTCTGTCAAGGTCTGATCTCGAAGTCTTAGTGTCTGCAGAGCCAAAGCTCAATCGTAGTCTGCAGAACTAAGGCTTCAACAAAGATGCTCACAACGCCAAGGAAGAATCGTAGTGTCAATACGATTCTCAACAGATGAGCACTCTCAGAGAATCCAAAGTATGTAGCCTCTGGTCTGAGCTGTAAAGGAGCAATCTACTTGAAGGAAACCAGAGGCACTCAACGAATGGCATGCAAGCTAACAGAAGATCCAAGCAACAACTCAATTAACATCCTGATTGAGTAATGAAGCCATTCAAGTGAAGTCTTCCACAAGCAAATCAGAAGAATAAGTCCCCAGATTTTATGAAATAGAAGTATTCAATTTTTCTATTTAGTAAATTGTTAAATTGATAAAAGTTTAAAGTTAAGGGTGAAATATGCAAATTTTTCAAAGTAAGCAAGTGGTTATAAAATATTCTTGTTGTCGGGGAATATTCGTTTGGTCGTGGAATATTCTTGTTGTCGGGGAATATTCGTACGACGGCGCAACTATTTGTGGGCCCCACAACGGAATAACTATCGGATATAGAAAGCGACAGAAATAACCTTTTTATAAAATAACGGCGTAGTTATTACCGTTAGTACTGTTGAAATACCTAGTGGTTAAAATACAGTAATACGCGGTGTTGCACAGTAGAACACGGTATTGCACAGTATTTTGAATTATTGATTCTTACGTGAGAAGGCACTTACTCAATTATTGTTACAGTAATTACTGTTCAATATTTTATATTATTGATTCAATAATTGCATGATATTTTATCGGTTCAATAATTGCTACGTTGATATTTTATATCAATAATTGCTACGTTGCTATGATTGATTCAATAATTGTCACTGCACAGTATTTCACATTATCAACTCAATAATTCATATTATTTGAATAATATTATTAGATAACATTATTGACAATGTCTAAGGAAGTTCTGTCTAGGAGGGGTTATTTAATTGCGCGCCAGTAAGGAGAAGTCCTTATCGGAAGGCCTCCTCTTTCCTGGGAACAACCTGGTTGTCAATATTGTAGTTCTGTAATATTATTTTTGAATAATTAATTATTGATTTATATGATAAGAAAATATTTATTTTGTGGATATAAAAGAAGGAATTAGTGCTGATGTGTTTTTATCAGTATTTTGATGTGGAAAATCATCCGTTTATGGATTTCGGATAATTTATGTTTGGAATTTGGAAAAACGTCCTTCTACAAAGTTGTAGAGAATTAAATTTCCTATTAAAAAACATAGAATTTGTATTTTTCTGACAAATGGGCTATTTATTATGAATTATTGAAGTTTTAGAAAATAAATATTTTTTTATAAAATAGTGGGCCCCACTTTTGGTTGGTGTGGAATGCTGATGGCTTTCTTGGGGAGGCGGCTGGAAAATTTTCTAAAAAATTATTATTTTATTAATTTAGTCTTCTTTGGCATCCTAAGCTTTTCCTATAAATAGGGTGCTTAGGTTAGAATTGAAAATCACACCAGAATCAGAAGTTTTCTCTCTCTATAATATCGAGCGTATTTTTGTGAATATTTAGATACTTTAAGTGTTACTATTCAGTGCAAGTTTTCTTCGGTAATATATCCGATATTCTAGTCAGAAGTACTATTCTTTTGAGTTAAGGGATGTTATTTTCTTTCGTGAATGATGTTATTCTTTTCAATATCATTATACCAAAATATTGGCATGAATTTTATTATGAAATTCTTACTTTTTTCGTCAGAGTTACTATTCACGTATACGGCACTATTCACGTATACGGCACTTTTCACGAAAAAATTAAATTTTCTTCTATATGTCCAAGTTGCTTGTTAAGGTTCCTATCTTTGATTGGATCCAAGTTTTTATCTTTATTCTTGAATTTTGCTCCACAAAGTATTATTATAGAGTATTTTTGAACTTGGAGATCGATGTTTTGATCATATTATTTTTATTATCATATATAACATTTTTATAATCCTAGTGATGAAATTTCTCTTTGACTTGAGTATAAAGATGGGTAGATTATTGGTATGATCATGACTATAGATTCTCTTTGGCCAGTAGTGCAAAGATGGATTGTTGACTGGTATGTTCATGACCATTGAATATCTTTAGCTTAAAGGCAAAGGTGAATTGATCAACATGGTTATAATTATTGTTTATATAAATTCTGGAATGATTAGATATTTTTTTGAGATACGAATATCTTTGGCATGTAGTGCAAAGATGACCTGTTGTTGAATATCTTTGGCCCGTAGTGCAAAGATGAACTATTGATGAATATCTTTGGCCTGTAGTGCAAAGATGAGCGGTTGATTTGTGAATATCTTTGGCCTGTAGTGCAAAGATGAATGATTAATTGTTGAATATCTTTGGCTTGTAATGCAAAGATGAATTGATTAGCATGATTATGAACAGGAACTGTGATTTGGTATAACCATGATCTTTGGTATTTCAGGTAAAGACAGGTGATGAGAATTATCTTCGTCCTGAGTGCGAAGAGGAATTCATCAAGATAATTATGATCATGAACTTACATGATTGTGGACAGAAATTGTTGATTGATGTTACAGGGATAAAATATTATTGGTGGACTTTTAACATAGAGAAGATAATAGACATTATAGTTTATTTGACTCTTCTAATGGATTGCTAGTTCCGCTGCAACTATGGTTGAAAAGTTTTACCATATGTTTAAATCTCTGATTTATTACTGATGAAAACTATTGATAATATAATTATCTTTAGTTATGATATTCTTTACTGGGCTATTTGTGCTCACCCTTGTGCTTCACAATTCCTTTCAGGTAATAAGAGTATAACGTGGTCGAGCAGGGATAACAGGGGAATAGAACGATGGTCTTTAGCTGTTGAGGTTTTTCCTAAAACAGTATGAGAAGAATTAAATTGAGAATTTAAAATGTGTATGTCGTATTTTATACGTCATTTTAACAGTTGATTTTGGTTAACCAAATAGACTAAGGTGAACCCAACTTTGGAAGGGTGTTTTGCCACTATCATACAAGATGTCTAATTACCTACAACTTCAGGTTATCATAAGACATGGTTGTGCACATCCACTTGCTGATTATATCTATGAGCACTACCTATATAATATTGGAGTTTGGTTAAAATATAATTCTCAATTGGAGACAATGGAGACAATTATATGGCAAGAGAAGACCCACCATTGGAAAGAACATGATAGTAATCTTCTCATTTTTTTTGGGGTCTATTGGGTCAACCAAGGATAATTCTCAAGTCATATGATATCTATTATAACTTAGATGCATAGCCTCCCATGTACGAAGGTTTCCTTGAACATTTTCCAAAGATTTTAATTCCTAAAATAGTTATTGACTGTACCTTTCTGTAACGTATCATTGATTTAAAGTATGGGCAGGGTATTTGTATTGAAACTCACAGTTTAATTGTGGTCGTATTTTGTACGACAGTTTAAAAGTTAGAATTTGAAGATTTATATTTAGAATTTTGTTGAGTGTATTTCGTGGCGACCTAGAATGGGTTGGGTGGATTGGACCTATTTTGGGGGCGTTACATAGTGACTGACTAAAAAAAGTCAGCAAGTGCAACAGCTGTCAAGAGAACAGAAGACAATGATCTTGGGATTAACCAGGATCGTAGTGTTTGCCAAACAAAGTAGGAACTGATGCAGTTTACACAGAGATACTAGCTAACTTATGAAGAATAAGACAAAAGTGATTAAGCATGGGTCAGACCATTGATGATTGGTGAACGGGAGATCACCAGGAGAAAGAGAGCTGGGTATGCCATAAATCTGATGTGTCTTGCTACTCAAAAGAGGCCAGAGTAATAAGTTAAGCTATCAGTTCCTGAGATCAGTCAAGGCAAGTAGAAGTGTTGAAGCACTGCACAAGTGAAGGAAGAAGCATTCTACATTGCATATCCAAAGAACTCTCTTCATAATCGTAGTGTTGTCTCTAACCAGTCTATGAGCAACATTCAACGAGACACACTACGATCAAGGTCCAAGAACATCTGAATCAGAATCGTAGAAGTTTGGTCATCTGAAGATTGAAGCATTGGCAACGATTTAATCTAAAGATTGATATTCGAACGTTGCTGATTGAGAGCATCGATGCAGAAGGACAACTCTTGTAGATTCGAATCAAGGAATCAGAAAGGAGAAATAAAGGTGACTACTAGCCTGACACAGAAAGGTGACATCTTTGAGGCGGTAAGTGAAGTAGCAGACTGCTGTGTCAGTAAAGTCATAAAGGAGCTGTCACATCACATCAGCAGTCTGCACCAAATAACTCGAGATCTACGAGCAATTCAAAAAGCTTCCAACTGCTATTTTCTAACGGGAAGATCAAGGAAGGGTATTTAACAGATGAAGCTTCAAAGATCAAGAGTTGCTAATTTACAGAATCGTTGAGTTGTTGGAATGCTATATTGTTGACTCTACGAGTTCCACCAGAGCTGAACATAACAAGTCTTAGTGGTAGTGAGACTACGAAAGTGGAAGTGAAGCAGATTTGAAGAAGGGCTTCAATAGACTAAGACTTTACTTAACAATGATGAGGATGCCATTGAAAATGGCACCTAAGCTGAGAGCCGAGAAGGCCATGAAGATAGCATTCAGAAAAGTGGCTGAGCAGAAAGAAGATCCTAAGAGCCACACTACAGATCACAATGAAGAACCAGAAGTTGAAAAGAAAAAGATGCAGAATCATATCTGCATATCATTCAAGAAGGGTTCAGGGAATGCTAAGGACCAGAAGAAATGGACCAACAATGTCAAGCCTTAGCAAACCCGGATGGTGATGGTGCACAGCTGACATCAAATGAAGATGAGCAAAACAGAAAGAAGCTCAGCTGCACCAAAGAAGAAGTGGTCCAGACTCTACACAGAATGCAAAGAGGACCATGCCAAGATGCTAAGTACCTGAGATGATAAAGCTTCACGACATCTTAGCAGCAAAGCACAAACAACAACAACATCAATAACAACAAGTAGCCAGGGCCTGAGGGGTCCTTGTTCGGAGGGACTAAAAGAAGTTCCAAGCCTGCTGGGCTTGAAAAGTTCGTAGAGAACTGAAGTTCCAAGGCTGCTGGCCTTGAAGAGTTCTTAGTGAACTAGAGGAGTTCCAATCCTGCTGGGCTTGAAGAGTTCTTAGTGAACTGAAGTTCCAAGGCTGCTGGCCTTGAAAGAATCTTAGTGATTCAGGGTGCTGCCCTTTTCTTAGTGGATTTCCTGCTAGAGAAGTAGAAGAGTGGATTAGGAGCTTGAGTCTCTGAACCACTTAAAACCCCTTGTGTCTTTTACATTCTGTAATTTACTTTATGTCATTTACATTATGTACTTAACTGCTATAACTGTTATGTATGTATTAACTACTTACAAGTAAACTAACTACAAGAACAATGTGTAACTGTGTTTATGAATATATCAATGAAGGGGATCTTTTACTTATTCCGCTGTGCTTGAAAAGATTCTTATGTTTGTCATAGGCTAATTACTTAGTAATACAAAATAATATGGAAAAGAATTTGAAATTAAAAAGGATCTATTCAACCCCCCTTCTAGATCTATTGTGCGCCTACTGGATTTGACAGTCTTCAATCAAATGATTGATCATCTATCCTCCTATGACCTTATCAGATCACGTTGTGACCTCTTCTTATAATTGTGTTATATTACGATTCTTTTCTATCTTATGATCGTTTTATGTTACGATCTTCTTTCCCTTTAATCATATTATAGTATGATTTTACACTTTTCATCTTATAGACTTTGTCTATTTATTATCACTTTTCATCGTTATTATTAGAGTCAGGTAACTCCGGATTCTTATCTTTATAACTCTTTAATATTCTTCTTTAAATCTTATTTATCTTATTCTTATCTTTAATGATAAATTTTCTGAATTCATCTCTTATCACTTAAACTCTAATTGAGTTTATTTCTTATCCTCATCTCTGCAGTTATAGCCTAAGGTAACCCTACCTAAGGTTTATAACCTATAACTTTGATACCAACCTGTGACGCCCACACATCCGGGTCCCAAGAACCTCGGACTTGGTACATTACGGTACTTCATTAACATACATATTCTATCATCCAATGCGGAATAGTAAACATATATTATTTATTTCACATAATTCTATAACATTTCCCCATGTTTATTAACCTTAACTGAATACATACCTTCAAAATTATAAAAGGTTTACATAAGATAACAAAATAGTTATTCGCATAACAATCTATTATTGTACTTTACTCTTGTCTCTGTCCTTCTTCAAACCTTCGTCTTAATCTAAAATTTAATATCATGATATAGTAAGAGTGAGCAACGACTTTGCTCAGCAAATTTAAATTCAATAAAGATATATCATGATTGAAAGAAAGAATAAGCTTTCAAGTTTTTAACAATATAATAATTGTGAAATAACATGAATCAACATGTCAATAATTGAATGACTGAATCAATAAGGTTTAATTTCAACAAGGACCATGAATAATTTTATCTAAACCTTATGGTAATGAAGGTGATCAGTTTTTCATACCTGATGAACATATGCAACATGCACTAAGTGTGAATCAATAATCAGTATAGACGTGAATAATCATCAATAATCATTCACTAACATGCTTTGAAATGTAACTCGAGTTTGAGTTAGGGAACTGGCCTGCACCGCTGATTACTGCTAAGCAATCTAATTTAATCTCTCATGAAAGACCTATCAATTATAAGATTGATCTTTCAATTAGCATAACATACTTTATACCATCATACTATTACTTTATAAGTAAACTATTTAACATTTAACACAGTCAAATATTAGATAACCTTAACACCATACTCATTGCAAGTCTAAACCTAGCATACATCGAGTCTTTAATAGTCTTCAATATAGTATACTGAGTGGTTTCCCACAAACAACCAACAAATTAGTTTTCGTCTCGTCTACACTGTTTTCACAGTGAGTTAGATCGGTTACTAATTCGTATATACCTCCGCTCCCAAAAGGAATCGTTTAGCCCAGATATTATACATCAACTATTTCAGAATACGACTGTATTACTTTAAACTAATACTTAATCACTCACTTTATAAGTTCTTATCATCTTATATTAAATTGTCTAACATTCAGTCATATAGTGAAGTATTAGACATTACATTATAGTCTTAGTATTATTATTATACTCTGATAATATTTTCATCATGTCATAACTTATACTTATAAGTTTTCCCTTTATATGTTATCTTAGTAAACTAGATAATATTTCAGTAAACTGAAAATACTATTTCAGTAAACCAGGTTACATTTCAGCATCCTGAAATCACTAATTCTACAGACCGAAACCAAATTTAGTAAACCAAAATCATTTCAGCAACCCAAAATCCAATTCATCTCCCTGAATTCTCATTTCAGTATATTACAAGCATAATATAGTTCCTTGAATATCAAATTCAACAACTATATTGAAAAATAAAGTAATTCTCTATTTTAATTTCCCGTTTAATATTATTAATTATTTAATAATATTTCAAGCTAAGGTTATTAACTTTATAATAACATCTAAGTCAAATACTACTAATAATATTTCAATCAAATATTATTAGGCATGTACAAATATTTTAAGTCATTTATTCAATTAATAAATAATTTATTTTAATTATTTTTCTTTCCTTAATTAATTTGTTTAAGCATTCTTAAATGCTATAAACATCATAACTCTTCACCACCGACCGAAACCTCCATCAAAATTTTGCATCATCCATGCTTAAGAGTCTAAAGTCATAAAATCTTAGTTTTTCATATTTTTCATATCATATAATCAATTTAATTTATTTACCCATATAACATTATTTACATAAAAAATACCAAATCAGTTCCAAAAACATTTTTTTTCTGGGATTTGGCAGAATATAGTCCCATATTGAACATATATTTTTCCCAGAATTTTTCAAATACATTTACTATATTTAAATAGTCCATAATAGCTAAATCTTCTCAGATTTATCATAAATCGAGATTAACTCCAAATATTCTAAAATTTACAAGGTAAGATCCTGTTATATACATGTACTTCCAATAAAACTTTCATAATTTTTGGACTTATACACAGAGTTATTTGGGTAGCTTTCCAAAAATAACATTTAGCCGTAAAATCCATAACTCTCAAACCGTAAGACGAAAAATTCTCAAATTTTTATAGGACCTGACTAACCTCTTATATTATCTCACTCAAATGTTTCTCAAATTTTTAAAGCAAAAAAAGTGGACGAAAATGCTCCCGTGTCAAACTGGTCCAAAACACTTTTTTAAGTCTTTTGTCCATTACATGGACTGTTTTTACCAAAACCCACACCACGACTTTTAGAAACTTAATTTTTGAGTTCTACCACTTAGGTTTATTAGTCAACATGTATATCTAGCACCCCTCTTTGACGGATCGTGAAAAGAAGGTGTAGATCAAAAATACTAGTTGATCAAAGGAAGAGAAAGCTAGGGTTTTCTAGTTTTCTAGAAATCTAGTTCCCTTTCTTTCCTTTTGATTCACTTTCTAACACTTGAAATAGCTAGATACTTACTTGAATACATAGAAAACACATAGATTAAAGAGTTTTACACTTCCATATCATAAACCCCTTTTCATTAAATCACTAAAATAAAGGAAAGTAAAGCTTAGAAAAAAAATAGGTTTATACCTAAACTTTGATCTTCTTCTTCTTCTTCTTCTTCCATGAATAATTTCTCTTTCTTTCTTCCCTAGGGGTTGCCGCCCCTCTCCCTTTACTCTCTCTCTTTGCTTATTTATTCTTTCTTTTACTTTCTCTCTTTTCCTTTCTTACAAAAATAAAGTGGGACAATTAAATTTGCTAGCAAAAGAAATGATTAGATATCAAAATATCTATCTATCATATCTTCCCCCAATCTTTATCACTTCTCTCTCTCTTCATTACATAATAGATAAGGTAAATGGTGGCTCCATAAATTATGTGACACCTAGCACATCTTTGTCCACTCCAAAAAATGTAATTATCACATACTCCTCCCCTTTCCTCTCCTTCAAAATTCGGCCATGTGGCCTTTCTTGTGACGCCCCCAAATTCGGGTTCCTCTCTTTCCTCGGATTCGGTGCAGTCACGATACTACTAGTCGAATATTTACATCTTTTAATCATTAGTAAAAGAATGCAACTTTGCTTATTATAATTTAGAATATAAATTCTATTCATATCCAAAATCTCGCCTTTACATCATATTCGATGTTACTAAAATGTGAAATAATTTAAACTTTTCAATATCCTTTGAATAAATTCTTCTTATTGATTCCATAACTTTGAATCAATTACAAATTCCTAAATTAACTTTATAATATGATTCATTCTATTTGAGTTATCGTATAACGTTTATAACTCGACTTGATATTCTCTATGTATCAACTAATACATCTTTACAGTACGACAAGTTTTAAACAACGTATACAATTATCAAGTACAACTCTTAGAACCTAAACAGGGTTCAAACGATAATCTAAATAGTATTCTTCGTTGCGATACTATCTATCTTTATCAATCAAGAAGCACGAAATCTTTACCGTGAATTCTTAACCTGCAAAAGTGGTTATTTGCAAGAGTGAGCTCGACAGCTCAGTAATTCTAACAGTTTTCATGCATCACATAGCATACAACATCATACTCAGTTCATGCATTTATAAATAATTTATATTTACTACGCATGTTACTTTCACATAACAAGTATATCATCAAAGACCAACTTTCAATCTCATTTATATCTCATATACAATTCATATATAAGTTCACATTATCATAGCATAAAATAAATCAACTAACAGTTATTGAATTTATATATCAAATAGGAACTGAAAGACTTGCCTGATTCGTAGTTTAACAACTACGACTTAACTGCTTAAAGATATCTGCACTTCGTGTAATCCTACACAATTATATAATCATGGATTCACACTTATCAGTTATATATATCCACACATTCTCAATGTAATAATAAAGGTTATATTGTTGTCTAACTTGGTTCTTAGAACCTTCGTCTCACTTTTTTATCGTATTCTTAGAATAATTATCTACGTATAAGTATACTTTAACCTTACGTACTTACTACCATTATTCACATACACACGCCCGTCTACCACTAATCTATTTACATATAGCTAGTGTAGTCCATCTTTTGAGTTAATCATTCTCATATATCATTACTAACACATAAGACCATAACAAAGCAAATATACTCTATTAACCGTTGAAATCGGATTCAAGTATTAACATATGATCTTATATAGCATGTATACATATTAAAAGGCACTCCCATAATTGTCTAACCTTTCTAAGTTCAATCTTTCATGATATAGGTCCTAAGTCAACATTTCAATAATTTAAGGCCACTCGAGGTCATGAACATTTCAAAGTTCATCATGCTAGCTCTTTAAACACATAAAGTATTCATATAACTCATACTGGGCATGTTCATGAATATTCATACTTCATACATGTAACTATCACGATTATTAGTTTGAAAACATGCTTCGTTTATGCTAAACTTGGATTCACAACATGTAGTCATGGTATATATACATGTATGATTCATGAGAGAGTCCAAGCGTGCTATCACATATGTCCATAAACATCAAAATCCAAATCTTAAGGTAATATGTCAAGGTACACGTTCAAAACTTATACTTTCATTAGTAAAGTTCACTAATAAGACCTAACATGTTCACGCTATTCATATACATATGTTAACATGTCCGATATGCATTTCTAAGTCATCTTAAACATGATTGCAAAAAAATCAGAATTTAAACATGATATGTCTATATCCAAATTCATTTTTTTGAAAACTCTAAGTTTAGTTAACGCGGTCCACATGTTCATGTTACCTTCTGAAGCATGTATACACATATTAACATACTTTCCATGCCTTGCTAGATCCTACTAATATACATCAAAAAATCAGAACATCAATAACATGCACTGTTGTTAAAACGGATACAACATGCCAAGCCCCTTTGAAACTCTAGGTTTATTTTGAAAGCTATAGGTCGTTTCATCAATCGTGTGTGAAATCATATTAGAACATGCTTACACTGGGCTAATGTACTTATATATATATATATATATATATATATATATATATATATATATATATATATATTACACATGCTTGTATGCCTGCCTAAGCTATAGCAATTGGTCAACACCTAGCAATTTTGTAGCAGAAAACCCGGCTGGAGCAGGCTGCCGGCGCAGCTGCGCCGTGTGCAGTTCGTGCGAATGACTTCCCTGCTTCGGCAGGAATCTAGCCAAATCACAAAATTCACTTCATGAAACGGCCATATTGCCTTAATGACATACTTGTAAGCATATATAAACACTAAGTAAGTATTTCTATCAACTAACTAACTGCTTTCAGTAACCAAAATTCATGATCATGCAACTTTTCTATATTTTTCCCATGTTTAGAAAACTTTTCCATAATAGATTCATTTCTGAATCAATTTGGTTCGTTCAACATCCGTTGGGTTCGTATTTGAGTATACTAACCATGATTAACCAGAATTCACAAATTACTACAAGCCAACACCATCAATTTTGTGGCTAAGCTAATAAGGACTCATGTTTAATTCAAGAAATCAGAAGTTAGAGAAATGGGAGTATACCTCTGTTAATTGGGATATGAGCTTGCTGCTTCAATCTTCCTCAATCTCAGACTCTTATTACTATGATACATATATACCTACTCTCAATCCTCACACAAGCTCTACCTTTCAATATCTCAGCAATAGAATTAAGAAGGAGAAGTGCTCTATTTATAGACAATTGGTTACCCAGGTAATACAATTACCTCACAAATCAAACCAATGGTTTGCAAGTTTGTACAATGGTTAAGGGGGAGTGGTTGAGAGTTGGTGGATTCATCATGAATCCCACTCCCTCCATGATCATTTGCTATCATTAAAGCTAAGTGTAGAAGTAGCATAGGCTTTGTGAGCTCACGTGAGGAAGAAATGAATATGTGCACCCAATTTGGGACAATTGCTAAACTCTCAGCAACTTGAAATATTCAAATAATGTATGCCAACACTTAGGTTATATATACATTCTATATACATTTAAGTCACAATGTAATCCCCATAATGTAGTAAACGTAATTTGCTTACATATAACCATGTACATTTTTATCATATTGGTATAATTTACTCGGATATAATCACATCACATTATCTCCTTTATTAAATTTTATTATTCCATTATATAGGTAATCATCAATTATAATTATTTATTATATATATTCATGATACATTATTTTAATGTACTCTTCACATACAATTGTCACATACACATTTCATGTAACTCTTACAACTTAATAAACTTTACTATATAGTTTTATATATATATAACTGTATAGTCACTTAGCACTTCACATATAGTTAGTTACTATACGTTATACATTTAATTCGCATGCTCGCACATCGAAGTTAATAAATTACTTATCTTATCAATTAATTACTAATAATATTAATTAATCCCTTCATCGTAAATCAATTTTTAACCTCTATAATAATTGATTATAATTTATTATCACCTTAAATAAATATAAATCTTATTATATTTATAAATCACTTTCCTTATTATTACACCATTTCTAGCTGTAATAATAAATCAACATACTATAATAATAATAACAATTAATATTGATTAATTGTTTAAATTAATAATTCTTCCATCCTCGAATTAATTAATTTCTCACCGAATCTATTATCGTGTCGCACAAGGCATATTTCACAAGCTCGATCTTAAGCTTCTCTCATTCTCCACACTTATTATTCTTTTAATATAATACTTATGTGACTCAAGTATTTAAATGCTAAGCTATCTCAATATGTATAACCTTTAAGCTTAAAGTAATTAAGATTTACGCTAATAATTATAATAATATCCACGATAAAATAATAACTTAAGTTATTTAATATATTAAAATAATTTAATTTTCTTTCATTAATTAAACTCCCTTGAAAATACATTAAAAATTATGTATTTTGCCATAACATAAAATATTATATTTTCTCCAAATAAAGACATTCATTATTAGAAAATACTTTATTTATTGACTCAAGATATTATAATTAATATAATATCGAATAATTGCATGTACGACACATATACATATATTATATATAGAAAATAGATAGTAAGTTTATTTTCTATTATAATAAATTATTTTCATCAATTTATTTACATATAGCAAATATGAAATATATCTATCATATTAATCAATCACACCTTATACAAAATATATAAGGTAATATTACTATTCAAAAATAATATTTCTTTCTTTTATTAAAATAATTCAACATTAGAAATTATTTTAATATCCTTTATTAGAAATATATAATATTTATTTCTCTTTCCTTTCTATAAATTGTCCCCAAAATAATTTCTTCAAATATTAATTATTCATTTAAAGATATAATGATTTTCATCTCCCTTTAATAATGTATATATATTTATTAACGCTATTCTCACGTCAAACTTTCTCACATATTACCATTCTAAGTAATACATATAAAAAGTATCAACTATAATTACATATTCAACACACATATTAATTCACTCCTTTACTTAAGTAAATTAAACACTGTACTATATCATCATAGTTAATTAAGGTTCAATACTCACATTATATTATTCTCTAATATAACCCCCAACTTAAATTAACTAATATTTATTCTTATTAGTTAATTCCCTTAACTAACTCATGCTTCACTATCCAAACCCATTCATGGATAGCTTAAGCACTAAAAATAACCTATATTATAGATATACTAGTTATTAGTACACATACACAAGAATATAGTGATTATACATTAAGGATATTTACTGTCACCAACTTACTATGATAAAATAATTCTATAAATTATTTAATATCTATAGATAATTTTATTCACTTCCTTGATCTCAACTAAACTGTCTCCAAAATAAATAACGAATATATTTTAATAATATATTTATTAACCATAAAAATCACATAAATGTTCTTATTCGAACATATCTCACACTTTAAGAATATTATTTATTAAATCCTTACTTAATAATTTTTGAAAATTCGGGTTCTCACATTTCTCCTCCCATCCACTTTGTTTTATATAATACTTATATAATGATTAACATATCCTTTCCCAAGTGAGCTTAAGCTTGGGCTTTTAATTAATTCCTTTGGGCTTGCAATTTTTCTTATTTTGCTTACTAACTAAATTGGGCTTGGGTTTGGGCTTCCACCCATAATTAAATTATACCGTTATTATACTTGCCCTACAAATGATATATTGGGCTAGTTTAATAATTTAATTGCCCTTAATTCAATTTATCTACAAGTCCCATGCTTAATTAAATAATTGGGCTTGTTTAAATAATATAACCTCCTTAGTCCATTAAATCTTAATTCACTTGAACTCTATTTAAATTCTTGGGCTATGACATTATTATAGTCCAATACTTTTAATTCTATTCTACCCTAATCATTTAATTAGGATTTTTATTTCTCACAATTGAAATAAATTCCTTACTCATGCCTCTTTAATTTCATAACCTAATTAGACTTGGTTTACTTAGGTTATAAAATTAATTATTTGAGATATATAAAATAAATCTCTCAGGGTTAGTATATATTTTTATATACTAACATTCTCCCACATTATAACCCCTTAGGTTATTTAATTATCATACCTAATATATATATTAGGTTACATAACTTTATTCTTAATTCTCTTTATATACAAAATAAATGTATACATATTATAATGTATATTTATTTAATCATACACATAGTTCACATAAATCATAACATAGTCCACTTCTAACTCTAATTTTGACTTTTTTCAATAAAAGTCAACTGTTGACTTTGACCTAAAAGTCAACTGTTGACTTTGACCAAAAAGTCAACCCTTGCACATTTTGTGTTTATTGTCTTTTCTGACTAAACTTGACGATCTGGACGCAACCAAGCAGTCCGTGCCTCAAACTTCTATTTCTAGCTCACATTTTGAGTTTTAACTTACTCCATTTTTATTACTAAACATATAAGCTAATAACTTTATACTTATTCATCTTCTTATTTGTCAGTCAAGGCCAACATTCAAACTATGCTAATTAATAACATAGTTTTATCTTGATTCTCATATCTCTAATGTAATTCATCATTCCTCTTGTTAAAATATATAGCACATTACTAAGTATATATATATATATATATATATATATATATATATTTCTATACATATACTCATCTTTGTTTAATCTCATAGCATCTCTTCATGTGAAATCCTATTTCCTTAATAAAATTTCTACATATATCATTATAACATTTCTTATACTATTCAGTTCATATCAAATTTATAGGCATCGTAATACCTTATCCTTAACATTCCTTCAAGTACATATAAATTCATTTCTAGGGTTTGGAATTTTGTAACCCATATTTTTTCTATTCTCATTCAAATAGTAAACTATATAGGTTTTACTTAAAATTTTTAAATAAATCCTCAAATTCTCATCTAGATTTTATTCCTTAGCCTTTATTTTAATCATTTAAGATTTTATAAATTTTCAAGTTGTCACACAAAACCTAACGGGAAATGTTTCCACAGTGGGGAGAAAGGTTACTAGAAAAGGAATTGTCATACTTACATAGCCAAGATCAAAAATTAAGGTATGATTGATTGTCTAATTGATCAGTTTGGCAAGATAGGTAAATATCAATCTTTCGTTCATGAAACATGTTTTGTGGGTCGTTCTACTGAATCCTGGTGTGTAGATTCGGGAACCACTAATCATGTTTCTAATTCTTTGCAGGGGTTTCAGAAAACCAGAAAATTAAATTAAGGCGAGATTTATCTACACCTTGGTTCTAGCGCAAAGTAGCAGCTATTGCAGTGGAAGTTGTGCATCTTAATTTTAATAATGATAGGTCTTTAGAATTAGTAGATTGTCTTTATGTTCCATACATTCGTAGAAATTTAATTTCAGTTTCTTGCTTTTTTAAACATGGATATTCAGTTAATTTTGATTCCAAGATTGTTATTCGCAAGAATGGAAATTTCATTTGTTCTGGTTCATTGGTAGATAATTTATATATTCTTACTCCAAATTATTATTCATTAATGCAAACTGAAAGTAGTCAACATATACCATTAAAAAGAAAAGTTTCTTCAGTTAATCAAACTTATCTTTGGCATCTACAATTAGGTCATATTAATCTAAATAGGATCCAAAGACTGGTTAAAGATGGTCCTCTAAGCTCATTAGAAGTTGAAAATCATCCAGTTTACAAATCCTGTATAGAAAGAAAAATGACCAAAGGGCCTTTCAAGGCAAAGAAATATAGAGCCATTGATAAGTTAGAATTAATTCATACAGATGTATGTAAACCTATGAATATCTGAGCACGAGGAGGGTTTGAGTAGTTCATCACTTTTACTGATGATTACTCAAGATTTGGTTATGTGTACCTTATGCATCGAAAGTCTGAAGCATTTTAAAAAGTAAAAGTATTTTAGGTAGAAGTAGAAAGGCAATATGGTAAACACATAAATCCCCTTCGATCGGATCGAGGAGGTGAATACCTCCTTAGGGAATTCAAAGACTACTTATCTGATATAGGAATTATATCTGAATTGACTGCCCCGGGTAAACCCCAGCAAAATGGTGTGGCAGAAAGAAGACACAGGACTCTTTTGGATATGGTAAAGTCTATAATGAGTTTTTCTACTCTTCCTATTTTCTTTTGGGGTTATGCACTAGAAACAACAATGTACTTATTGAATCTTGTACCATCAAAATCTGTTCCTTTAACACCTAGAGAATTGTGGAGTGGCGAAAACTAGTATTGCACCATATTTATATATGGGACACACTTGCACATGTACGAAAGGGAAAGACAGACTTAGATAAATTAGGTTCAAGAACATAAGTATGTTTGTTTATAGGATATCCAAAAGGAACTAGAGGTGGTCTATTTTATAGTCCTTTAGACCAGAAAGTATTTGTTAGTGCAAATGTAGTTTTTCTGGAAAATGACTATATAATGGCTCACAAGTTGAGTAGTATAATTGTCTTAGAAGAAATGTCAAGTACATCAATTACTAAATCAATTAATCCACCACAAGACTTAGATGAATTGCCATAAAATAACCAACCAGATTCTTCTAATACACTGGAGCTTCGTCGTAGTGAGAGGAGTATCAGGCCTCCTGAGAGACTTTCACTTCTTGGAGAAACTTATGATGTTATTTTGAAAGAAGTAGAGTCGGATCCCTCTAACTTTTATGAAGCTATTAATGATGTAGATGCATCAAACTGACAAATAGCTATGAAACAAGAAATGGATTACATGTACTCAAATAAAGTATAGGAACTTGTAGAAGCACCTAATGGGGTCAAACTTGTAATACCCGAGAATTTTATTAATAATTTTAGAATTTAAAACAAAGGTATTTGTCATTAGTTGTGTGCATATATATATATATATATATATATATATATATATATATATATGTGTGTGTGTGTGTGTGTGTGTGTGTGTGTGTGTGTGTGTGTGTGTGTGTGTGTGTGATTAATAATTTAATATAAATTGAATCGAGTATGAAATGATTAAGAAGTATGTTGATGATAATGATAAGCTTAAGTGTTAAGCCTTGTGTGGCATAATTAAATTCCTAATTGGATTAGTTAGGTCATTATTTAATAAAGTATTGAACTTAGGTTATATCCAAGCCCAACCTTACAATGTGACTTAATTACATGTGTTAGGAAAAGTGGCTCAACCAATTGAATTGCTAGATGTATGTGTGGCCCAATCAATGTATGTGCTAGGTTAATGTTAGAGTCCATGTGCATTAGTATTTGTACCTAGCCCAATTTAAATTAGCTTGAGATAGCCCAATATATAATATATGGATGATAGATATATGTATACATATATATGTAGGTATATATGTATGTGGGAGTATAATAGTGGTATTTATATATATATATATATGTGTGTGTGTGTGTGTGTGTGTATATAGGGTAATGTATGCTAGCTTATTGTGTATAAAAGAGAAATAAAATGCAACATGAGAGGAGGGCACCCTCTTAGCTGCCCAACCCCCTACCCTATACCCCAAAGTGCTGGTTTTGTGCCTTAGAAAAGCTCACAAGCAAGCCCATGTGGTGGCAAAGATGGTGTAGCCAATGGCTAGTAGTAATATGAATAGTATTGGTTGATGAAGTTAGTTGCCAACTCCCCTTTGTCCATTGTGTAATAACCTAGTGAGTTGGACAATGGTTTACTTATAAATAGAAGTCTTGTGTGGGTGTTAGGAGTTTGCCATTTCATTTGCTAAGAGTAGAGATTTGAGAGCTAGAGAGAGTTGAGAGAAAAAGAGAGAAACTTAGAGAGTGCTTGCATTTTGGTGGAGCACTAGAAGAAGGAAACAAAGTGGAGGCCTACTCAAGGTTCTTAGCTAAGAGAAAGAAAGCCATCAAGAGATAGGATCGCCATTTAAATTCTTTTTATACTCGTCAAGCTAAGTTAGTGTAGATAGAAATTCATGCAAGCATGAAACCTAGCTTAGTATACTTGTTAGCATGAAATATGTTGTTAAGGTCATAAAATTTATAAGCCTTATATATGATCCAATAATGTTATGTTAAACCTCTATGAAATACGGACATAAACCAAGTGGAATTATAGTAATCGGACATAAAACAAACCTGTAGCGAAATTTTTTGTAAAGCATGTCAAAATGTAAACCCTAGCTTGGAAAAGCAATAAATCTAATTAAATAAATAATTTAGAAAATTATTCAATATATCACATATTGAAAATATGCAAGTTTATGAGATAATGGAAGTGGTTTAAACTCATTTGGATGTAAAATGAATAAGTTATGCAAGTTTGAATCAAAAGAGGTTAAAGAACATGTTAAGAAATTTTCATGTCTAAGCAATTTGCCGAGTCGGCGCTGCCGCGCCGCCCCATAAAGCTATACCTGGCGCTGCAGCGCCGTTAGCTTTTTAGTTCTGCAGGACCAGCGCTGTGGCGCCATCCTCAGTATTAATCTCTGCGCCGCAGCGCCACTACCGGGTAGGGTTTCTGTGACAACCCGAGAATTTATAAAATTTTAAATGATTAAATAAAGGTTAAATAATAAGACCTAGACTGAAAATAGAGTATGGATTTAAAAATTTTGTGAAGGACTTATATGATTTTGTGTATTGTTTATATATTTATTTAACATATCAAGAGAATTAAGAATAAAGTTTTGTAACCTAATATATATATTAGGTATAAAAATTAAATAACCTAAAGGTTATAATAGGAATGGATGTTAGTATTTAAAATATTAACTAACACTAAGAGATTAAGTTTATTATCTTAATTTATTAATTTTATTAAAGCAAGTCTAATTGGGTTAAGTAATTAAATATAGTTGAGTAATGAATTTATTTGCAAAGGTGTGTAATGGAACCCTAATTAAATGATTAGGGTAAGATAAAAATTAAAAGTATGGAACTAAGTTAATTTTATGGCCCAAGAAATTAAATAAGTAGCCCAATTGTTTATTTAAGTATTTGACTTGTAAATAATTGATTTAAGATCACTTAAATTATCAAGCTAGCCCAATATAACATGCATAGGACAAATATATTAATGGCCCAACTTAATTAGTGGAGGAGGCCCAAGTTTATTCAAGTTAGTAAGCAAAAGAATTAAATTTCAAGCCCAAAAACAATTAAATAAAAGCCCAACTTTTAGCCCAAGAGGGAGGGGGTATTTTAGACATTAAGTAAACTAAATAAGTAATAAAAGAATAAACAAAATGGGGCAATCCAAGCCACTTGGCCGGTCATGGGAAGGAAAATAAAGGGGAGGAGTATGTAATGATAAACATGCTTTATTAGGTGAACCACTATGTTAGGAGTCATTCATTTAATGGGTCAACACTTTTGCTATTGCTTGTAAGTAACAACTTAATCATGCGCAAGAGAGAGAGAGAGAGAGAGAGAGAGAGAGAGAGAGAGAGAGCAAAGAGTGATTGGGAGATATAGATTGTATATACAAAATATACTAACACACACAAAATCATTTCATTTCATTTCTCTCTCCTTTCTTTTTAGCTAGCACAAAATGAAATCAAGAGAGAGAGAGAGAGAGATATGTTCGGCAGCCCTTAGAGGGGAAATGAGGAAGAGATTTGTGTGCTTAAAGTTTCATAAATAAACTTAGGGAGAAGAAGAAGGAAGATCTTAAGCAAAGGTATAACTTTAAACTAGTTCATAAAATTTGTGTTTGATTGTTCTAGATCAAAACTTGGATCTATGGTTCAAAACTCTAAAACCTTAGATCTATATGTTTATAAGTATTATATGTTTGGATCTATCATTTTTTATGATCAAAAGTTAGATCAAAATCAAGAAAAAGGAAACTATATTTTAAAAGTTAGAAAATCTTAATTTTTCTTAGTCTTGTTTGTGTTTGGTGATTATTTGAGGTATTAGATCATGGGTCATGGTAGATCCATGAATATATTTGGTATTAGTTTTTGTTATGATGTTTGATGATGGATTATGTTGATGAATAGTGAGTATATGGAAGATTTCTTAAAAATCACCAAGTTTTGAAAAATAGATTTTTGTGAAAACGAAGTATGAAACGGAAACGACCATATCTCCTAGTGTATTATGAATTTTTGAGTATGGTCAACTTTTGGAGTTAGATCTAGAATTATTCTAACTTTTTCAAGTGAAATCACTGAAAAAGGAGCTATAGATTTCTGTATGGACAGATTTTAGCAAAGGACGTGAAAACTAAAAAGTCAAAAAAGCAATCTGTCCAGAAATTCCAAGGGCAGTTTCGTCCACTTAAAAATTGAAATAAATTCTAATGTTTTGGGACATTAAAATATATGTTATAAAATAGCTTGTGTCCAAAAATGAGCTCATTCCGACTTAAATTGAGCAAGTTATGTCTATTTCAATATTTGCATTTTTTTCGTTGAAAATTGCTATAACCAAAGTTGTATAACTCTGATGGCCACAAAATTTAAATTGGAGGCTCACGATAACATGTGTAAGATCCCGTCAAGATTTGGAAATTTCTGGAGTTAAGCGTGATGTAGCAAATTTCTTAAGGAATTAACTAGAAATGGATTTTTGAAAAATACTAAAGTAAATTGAAAATTTCCTGAAAAATTATTTTTGTGTATGAAATATATGTATTTATGTGTGTACGAAAGATAAAAAAATAATAAGATGATTTGGTTAAAAAAGGGGAATCAAGCTTGCTGGATTGGCCATCAGGTTGCGGGATTGCAATCTGGTTTGCTGGATTGGGCATCAAGTTGATGGATGAGATGGTTGGAAAATCCAGGATGCTGGATTGGTCTGTTTAGATAATCAAGGTTGTTGAATTAGAGGTAAGTTGAATCCAGGCTTGCTGAATTAGATGTTAGTTAGAATCCAGGCTTGTTGGATTGGAGGTCAGTTGAATCCAGTCTGCTGATTTGGAAAATAGTTTATTAAATTGAAATTTAGTCTGAATCTAGGTTGCTGGATTAGGTATTCGACTTACTAAATTATAAAGGACTTATAAAATGAAAGATTAAGTGTTAATTCACAAGTTATATGATATAGTAGTGTTAAGTCTAAGGTTGTACAATCGTACTCTTTAATGGTTGATGTATAGTAGCTGGGCTAAACAACTCCTTCATATGGGGAAGGGATCTACGAATTAGTAACTGATCTAACTCACTGTGAAAATAGTGTAGACTAGATGAAAACTAATTTGTTAGTTGTTTGTGGGAAACCACTCAGTATACTATATTGAATATTATTAATGACTCGATGTGTGCTAGGTTTAGACTTGTGTATATGTATAGTATTAAAGTTATCTAATATTTGACTATATGTTTAAATGTTAGATAGTTTACTTATAAAGTATGTTATGCTAATTAAAAGATCAATCTTATAACTGATAGGTCTTTTCAATAAAGCGATTAACTTAAATTACGTAGCAGTAACCGACGGTACAGGCAAGTTTCCTAACTCGAACTCGAGTTGTTATTGTAAAGCATGTTCGTGATTAATTATTATTGATTATATCACATCTATGATTTATTGATTCGCACGTTGTGCATATTGTATAGGTTCATCAGGTATAAAAGGCTGATCACCTTCATTACTATGTTGTTCAGTTAAATTATTCATGTTCATTATTGGCTATTCAACATTATTGATTCATGTTCTTTCACAATTCTTATATTGTTGAAAATTTTGTCAGCTTATTATTCTTTTCAATCATGATATATCTTTATTTGAACTTAAACTTGCTGGGCAAACTTGTTGCTCACCCTTGCTATATCATGATAAACATTTCAGATTAAAGAAGAAACTTCGAACAAAGTCAAAGGCAAAGACAAGTTCCAGGATGGAATTATTATACGGTTAAAATGGTAATAGTATAAGATACTAATGACATTGTATGTCGTGTAGGATATTGAATGCAGGTATTAAGTTAAGGTTACAGACCTTGAAAATTATGTTGTAAAAGTTATTGTATAAATAATTTATGTTTATATCTTCCGCAATAGTTATAGAAATGATGTATCGTAACGTACCAGGTCTGAGGTTCTGGGGACCCAGATTTGGGGGCATCACAGTTGGTATCAAAGCTGTAGGTTATAAACCTTAGGTAGGGGTACCTTAGGCTATAACCACACAGATAAGGAATAGAAATAAACTCAAATAGAGTTTAAGTTCTAAGCGATGTATTTGGGCAAGGTATTAATAAGTCAATAAGATTCAAAGAAGAATCCTGACAAGTAATAAAGATCCAGAGTTGCCTAACTCTGATAATAAAGATAAACAGTAGTAATGAATAGATAGAGTCTAAAAGACTAAAAGTGTAAAGGGAAAGAAGATCGTAAAACAAAACGATCATAACATAGAAAAGAATCGTAATATAATACGATTATAATATGAGATCACAACGTGATCTGATGAAGTTATAGAAGGACAGATAATCAATCAAATGATTGAAAACTTTATAGCAGAATTGTTGTATGACTGTTGTACTATGAAATTGTACTATTAAAACTCGGGAAAGAGTTGTGAATTGTAGATATGGATTAAATGAAATTCATATCGAGTATTGAGGGAGCTAGGATTATGTGAGATTTTAATTGAGGACTCATGTGATAGCTGAGTTGTACAAACCTTTGTATGGGCGTGGATTTTGTGCTTGGTCTAACGACTACTTAGTTTATCATTTTGATAATCATTGAAATGTCGATGTCGCGCTATTTGCTATATGTATGATGAGAATGTGATTCTTTTCTCATGTGTATAACGGATAGGTAGAGAATATAAGATTAGGGGAGAGTTCTTTAAACTCATATGTATGGTAAGTTCGTGACTCATAATCGTACGGTGGAACCCCTCAGCGAATGGACGACTTTGGTCTAACTAGGATAAGTTCCAAAACCCATATGATTGTGGTAAGTTCCTGAACTCATAATGTGTGGTATGTTTGATGAAGGATTGAGGATAATAGAAATAGATAGAATTATTAAGCAATTGATCATTAGAAAGTGAAGTTGTTGGTGGAAGCATAGGTATTTCAAATCTTCTAGCTATGCTAGACTTCAAAATTTTTGGACATCAAGCTAAATTCGCACTAATGTGCCTTTACAAATATAAATGAATTTTTTTGTCAGCAACACATGGTTACAATTGTGTAGAAGTAGGCTTCGTACCACTAACACATCGTTACCTGTTGTGGCATGATAACACCAAAAAAGAAGTTTTGTTATCGTCAAAACATGGTGATAATTGTGTATGTGTGGACTTCGGGACCCTGACACATTGTTACCTGTTAAATGATAACACAAACAAATTTTTAAAGATTTTTGAACCGTTTAAAAGAAAAGTCTAGGCTAATTATTTAGGCTAGACAAAGATTATTTAAAATATCAAAACGTATTTTTTTTTTATCATTAATGCATCATGAAACCTGGTGAAAAGATAATAAAAATGATGGAGTTATTAATACAGTCTTACCTAGTGTTGGATGTGATCTAAAGATCGTCAGCCCACTATGGTATATTGTTTTATGAAAAAGTCGAAAAAAAAAATGACAGAATCTTTAACGGACTGTAAATACAGTGCGGTATAATGACGTCATAAAATAATTTTTAGAATTTTAAAGAATTTTCAAGTGTCAATTAAATTTGGCCAGACACATGTTTTGATTGATATTGGAATTATTGGTATATCTCTAAAGCTATTTGATTCAGCTAGACAATGTTTATGAAAATTCAAGTATCTCTTTGAGAACTTATCCCGAACCTTATTGTTTTGATTCGGAATCCAGGCTGAGTATGAACATCCCTAAATTGGGAAATATTTTTGCGCCAATGGCGGTGATGACGAACGCGAATGTCGTTCCAGCATGTAGCATCTGATCAATGCAGGGCATACGGGCTGATCACCCAATGTGTCCCTAAGTTTAGAGCGGTTTACAAATGAATTTTTGTTTAAACCTTTTCGAAATTGAAAAATGAAAGTTCATGGCCACTCAGTATTATTTGAAAAGTTTTTAACTCCTTGGGGAGAAATCTGGGTAGATGTGATGATAGAATAGTTCCTCATAGAAGGAAGTCGTATGTACTCATTAAATGCGAATGAAATAAGATAAAGGTTAAGTCGAAAACCTAGTTTTGGTGAATAGAAGGAGTAGGGATTAGTAAGCTGTAATTTCAAGGACGAAATTCTTAGAAGAAAGGGTGAATGTGACAACCCAAGAATTTATAAGATTTTAAATGATTAAATAAAGGTTAAATAATAAGACCTAGACTGAAAATAGAGTATGGATTTAAAAATTTTGTGAAGGACTTATATGATTTTGTGTATTGTTTATATATTTATTTAACATATCAAGAGAATTAAGAATAAAGTTTTGTAACCTAATATATATATTAGGTATAAAAATTAAATAACCTAAAGGTTATAATAGGAATGGATGTTAGTATTTAAAATATTAACTAACACTAAGAGATTAAGTTTATTATCTCAATTTATTAATTTTATTAAAGCAAGTCTAATTGGGTTAAGTAATTAAATATAGTTGAGTAAGGAATTTATTTGCAAAGGTGTGTAATGGAACCCTAATTAAATGATTAGGGTAAGATAAAAATTAAAAGTATGGAACTAAGTTAATTTTATGGCCCAAGAAATTAAATAGGTAGCATAATTATTTATTTAAGCATTTGACTTGTAAATAATTGATTTAAGATCACTTAAATTATTAAGGTAGCCCAATATAACATGTATAGGGCAAGTATATTAATGGCCCAATTTAATTAGTGGAGGAGGCCCAAGTTTATTCAAGTTAGTAAGAAAAAGAATTAAATTTCAAGCCCAAAAACAATTAAATAAAAGCCCAACTTTTAGCTCAAGAGGGAGGGGGTATTTTAGACATTAAGTAAACTAAATAAGTAATAAAAGAATAAACAAAATGGGGCAATCCAAGCCACTTGGCCGGTCATGGGAAGGAAAATAAAGGGGAGGAGTATGTAATGATAAACATGCTTTATTAGGTGAACCATAATGTTAGGTGTCATTCATTTAATGGGCCAACACTTTTGCTATTGGAGGTCTATTGAATCCAGTCTGCTAGATTGGAAAATAGTTTATTAAATTGAAATTTAGTCTGAATCCAAGTTGTTGGATTAGGTATTCGACTTACTAAATTATAAAGAACTTATAAAATGAAAGATTAAGTGTTAATTCACAAGTTATATGATATTGTAGTGTTAAGTCTAAGGTAGTACAATCGTACTCTTTAATGGTTGATGTATAGTAGCTGGGCTAAACGACTCCTTCATATGGGGAAGGGATCTACGAATTAGTAACTGATCTAACTCACTGTGAAAATAGTGTAGACTAGACGAAAACTAATTTGTTAGTTGTTTGTGGGAAATCACTCAATATACTATATTGAATATTATTAATGACTCGATGTGTGCTAGGTTTAGACTTGTGTATATGTATAGTATTAAAGTTATCTAATATTTGACTATGTGTTTAAATGTTAGATAGTTTACTTATAAAGTATGGTATGCTAATTGAAAGATCAATCTTATTACTGATAAGTCTTTTCAATAAAGCGATTAACTTAAATTGCGTAGCAGTAATCGACGGTACAGGCAAGTTTCCTAACTCGAACTCGAGTTGTTATTGTAAAGCATGTTCGTGATTAATCATTGTTGATTATATCACATCTATAATTTATTGATTCGCACGTTGTGCATATTGTATATGTTCATCAGGAATGAAAGGCTAATCACCTTCATTACCATATTGTCCAGTTAAATTATTCATGTTCATTGTTGGTTATTCAGTATTATTGATTTATGTTCTTTCACAATTCTTATATTGTTGAAAGTTTGTCAGCTTATTATTCTTTTCAATCATGATATATCTTTATTTGAACTTAAACTTGTTGGGCAAACTTGTTGCTCACCCTTGCTATATCATGATAAACATTTCAGATTAAAGAAGAAACTTCAGACGCAGTCAAAGGCAAAGACAAGTTCCAGGATGGAATTATTATACGGTTAAAATGGTAATAGTATAGGATACAAATGACATTGTATGTCGTGTAGGATATTGAATGCAGGTATTAAGTTAAGGTTACAGACCTTGGGAATTATGTTGTAAAAGTTATTGTATAAACAATTTATGTTTATATCTTCCGCAATAGTTATAGAAATGATGTATCGTAACGTACCAGGTCCGAGGTTTTGGGGACCCAGATTTGGGGGCATCACAGTTTCTGCAGGGCCGGCGTTGCCGCCCCAACTGTAGTACTAAACCCGGCGCTACAGCACCAGGCCAGTTTCATAGTTGACCCGGATCCGGGTCAAACCGGGTCGGATCATGGTAAGTCGGGTCCGGTCAAAACAGATCAGAAACTAAATTTTTCTAAAAATTAAAATAATAGTAAATTAAATAATAATGATACTTAACTAGATTAATATTAAGAGATTTTATTAATCAAAGATAATTAAGCAATTATAGTAATTTAATTGTGAGTTAATTAAATACAATTTGTGATTAAAAGTTTAAGACTTATTTTACTCGAAGAAGATTAAACAATTAAAATAATTTTAATTGTAAATCAAAAAGTGATAATTAATCTAATATTCCTAATTTATAAACAATTAAAACTAAATAAGATTTTAATTGTGAAACGAATAAACAATTAAGATAATACTTAATTGTAAAACTACAAGACTTAAACCAATTGATAATAGTGAGGACTATTGTGTAATTAATCAAGTGTGAAGTATTAAAGTGACATTAATAAATATTTTAATTGTGAAGAATAATTATTAAACAATTAAATACTTTCAAAGAATATTTAATTGTGAACCAATGAGATATTAATATAAGTATCCCTAATTATGATTAAAGGAATTACTTAGAGGATAATAATGAAGTACTATATTAATGATAGAGTGATAGAGTTAATGATTAAGAGAAAACTATATATAATTGTTTTAAGAAGTCTTAGATACCTAAGACTAGTGTGTTAGAACAATTTAGATTTATATGTTTATGTGTTGATAGAGATTAACCGTTACGATAACAATAGGTTAATCAAGGGATAAGAAGTCGAAGTCGATATTAATCAACGACTCAGGCAAGTTTCCTAACTTTATTTGATTTTGATATTGAATGCAAGTATCCGAACTACACTCTTTATTGAGCACGTACTTAAGCTTGTACTATTATTAATCGTACGAGTAAACAATTGATAGTATGATTCTTGTCTTATAAATTAATATTTCATAGCTAGATTTAAAGCACGATTATATTCTTCGAACCATGTTACGAGTATTGAACTTATAAATTGTTCTTATATACATTGTAAAAGTTGTCTACCATTTGATTCGGCTAGACCAATATCATGAATTAGAAAGCGATCCAAACCATTTGCTTTGGTGCGGAATCTTATAAATCGACTGAGATGAACAACCCTCATTATAGGGGAAACTATATAACTATCGGAAAATCGAAGTGCGCACAAATAGCATGTGAATATTATGCATAATGTAGGGTACTTTAGGCTGATCACCTGTTGTACTTGTTTATATCGGATTTTTAATTAAACACTGTTAATTCTAGCAGGAGTTCTTGGCCCTAAGTGCTCAGTATTAAACTTTATCTTTTGGAAAACATTGAAACCTTTGAATCCTTTTGATAATGCTTCGGTCTATAATGATCTTCCGTTTACAATTCAATGGACAGTTTTGGAACTATTGATATTTCTTTGTTTACAACATTATTCCTTAAACTCTTGAGTTATTCCTTGACATTATACCTTGGAAATTATTAAGCTTCATAATTTTGCTTACCCTTATTGCTATTTACTTGTTGAGCAAATTTGTTGCTCATTCTTGCTTTCCTTAAACATTTCAGTTAAGGCAGAGCAGTGCAGACCCTCTGGCACTGACAAGGGCAAGGCTACGGCGTAACTTTGTTCTCTTTTAGGATAATTATGATGTTGTAATAAGACTTATTTCATATTATGTATTAAGTTAAGTTATAGTTTAAGATATGTTTAAGTTAGTCATGGTTGCGAGACCGTGGGATGCGAATATTTATATTAAATCAATGTAAATTATTCTATTATTCCGTTGCATGAGATTTTAGTATGTTATTAGCATTAGATCGTGATGCACCGAATTCGAGATATGAGTGTCTGAATTTGGGGGTGTCACAGGTTGGTATCAAAGCGTTAGGTTATAAACCTTAGGAACGAGAATCCTTAGACTATAACCTTAGAAGAACTTAGAAGATAAAAAGGAGATAAAACTCATGTAAAGTTTTTATAGAGACTTAGTGTGTTATGAAATATAATTTCATTCTATACAATGAACTTATATTTTATTTAACATCCTAATAGAGTTTATTTTTTGTTTGTCTTATGTTTATGGTTATAGGATGACAAACTTGGGAGGACCCAGTAGAGTAGTAGAGGAGGAGCCACGTGATATACATTTAGTGTATGAGGTAGCCGAATCCTTTCAGGCAGTAGCACCATCCGAGTTTGACGACGAGGATGAGATAGAGGTGGAGTCGGATCCTGAAGATGAACCTATGGAGGACGAGACCGTGGAAGATTCTGACGAGGCTACGTTCGAGGATAGGATGTTAGGAGAGTATGAGGAGCGGATTCTAGAGTTAGATTGTCGAGTAGAGGAGCTAGAGGCTAAGGCTCAGGAGAGAGAGACTGAGTTACAGCAACTGAGGAATGAAGACCATAAGAGGAAGTTGGAGATGCAAGAGATAAAGGTGGAGATTGCCTATCGTAAGGAAGCGAAAATTCAGATGGGAACCCTTTTTCACCGTTCGATAGCTAGGAACGTGGATTTGGTGGGTAAGCTGGAAGATTCCAAGCAAAAGGAGTTGAGTGAGAAATTCGAGAAGGAGGATCTTCGCACTAAGCTTGAGCTAGAAGTCATGGAGAGGATTCACTTCGAGGAGAAGTGGGAGGAAGCCAAGATAGAGCTAAGGACTTAGAAGATGAGACTAGGTGCAAGAAGAGGAAGATGAACCGAATGGGCTATGCTTTTCGCACAGCTATGGAGAGGTTGAATCGATGGTATATACCATTATTCGGCGGAGCAGGGACAGACCCGTTACACCTTGAGTAGAGACATGATGGCTCACATGACTCGGGTGGAAGTACCAGAGCGCTGTGGAGCGCAGGATGTTAGGTTGAGACCTATTAGTCTAGTAGTAGTAGTAGTAGTAGTAGTAGTAGTAGTTATTTTTTATGTGATGTATATATTGTGATGTAATCCTAATCTTTTGTATATGACATGGGATAGTTATGTAACCCCGAGTAGGCTTATGTTAGAGGGGTAGTATGACAATGTTTTCCCCATCATTTATGATATTAGGGGATAGATGTTGACATTTATAGAAGTATGCCAGGAATGATCATATCGATGTAATGATAATTGGCATATGAATATAAATGTCCTTATTTCAGAAAACGCGTTATAAGATTTTATTCCTTTTGCATTAAAGAAATACTTAAGTAATATAATTAGATAATAAGAATAAAATTTTGTGATGCAGATAATGGCACCCAGATGAAGACTAACTGCACCAGAGGAGTCGGTCAATAACGAGAGAGAGCAAGTAGATCCTATATAACGACTAGTTGACTTGTTAGGAGAAGCCCTTTGGGGAAGGAACAATGAACCCGTTCACCTCAATTCCCAAGTGGTACCTGTAACTAATTTCAAAAACTTTAGGAGCGTAAGACCTCCAGAGTTTGTGGGTACTACCGACCCTATTAAGGCGTAGACTTAGATCAAGGAGATAGAGAAATCCTTCGCCATTACTCGTGTGGGTGAAGATAGAAGGCAATGTTCGCCACCTACATAATGAGGGGAGAAGCAAATTATTGGTGGGAGGCTAATCAACAGAGAGCGGGAGAAGGGATCATAGCCTGGGATAGGTTTAAGACTTTGTTATTCGAGAATTACTTCCCAAAGAGAATGAAGAATAGGATGGAGGTGAAGTTTCTAGAACTAAAACAAGGGGAGATGACGGTGGCACAATATGCGGCTAAGTTCAATGAGCTCGCCCGATTTGCAACACACCAGGTAGAGAATGAAGAAAGAAAAGTCAGACGCTTCGAACAAAGACTGAAACCTTAGTTGTTCAACAAGGTGTCAGTTCTCCAGATCGACTCATTCTCCACACTGTTAGAGAAGGCTATCATTGCGGTGGGAGGTAGTGAGGCCTTAATTCAGTACAACAAGAAAAAGAAGAGCAAGAATATCGGAGGGGAAAGCCGTGGAGGAAGTAGCAGTGGAGGAAGTAATTTAGGAAAGAGGAAGTGGGATAACAACAACAACAACAACAACAAAAATAATAATCAGTCGGGAAATTTTCATGGAGGGTTTAAGAAGAGAGTTGAGGGATGCTCGAGATGTAGGAAGAACCACCAGGGAGAATGCTAGAAAGGACGCAATGTCTGTTACAACTGCGGCCAGGAGGGGCACATTTTAATGAAATTCCCAAAGCCGAAGAAGATCAAAGGATGCTTTACTTGTGGTTCAACTGAGCATCAATTCAAAGAATGCCCGAAGAAAAGCAGCGGAGGAAGTAACCAAGAAGAAGGAGGCAACAAGCTGATGATCGGCGGACCGACGCAATCCAACCGACCAACTGTCAGAACCTTTAACATGACTGTCTAGGACACAGTGGCTGCGAAGGACATGGTGTCAGGTATTATCCCAATCAATAATATAAATGCCTATGTATTATTTGATCCAGGTGCTACATGTTCATTTGTGTCTGAAGAATTTGCTAGAAGTTTAAACTTACCTCAAGAACGATTAGGAAATCCTTTGAACATAGAAGTCGCGAATAAGGAAGTAATCCCCATAGAATTCGTTTACTGAAATTATCATGCAAACATTAGATATCACGAACTAAGTGTAAACTTGATTTCGATTAGATTGGGAGAATTTGACGTGATATTGGGAATGGATTGGTTGTAAAACAATGCGGCGATAATTGACTGTTACAACAAAAGTGCAAACCTTCAGACTCCAAATTTGTCTAAGGTGATGTTTTATGGTAGCTCATCGCTTAAGCAATCATGTTGTCTTACGATGATACAGTCCAAGAAATTATTAAGAAAATGATGTGTAGGTTACTTAGCTTACATTATAGATACTCAGAAAAAGGGAGTAGAAATGAAGGATATATCCGTAGTGAGAGAATTTCAAGATGTATTTCCTGATGATCTGCCTGGTCTTCCACCAGATAGAGAAATTAAATTCGTAATAGACTTAGCATCGGGAACTGCATCGATTTCAAAAGCTCCATATCGTATGGCGCCAGTAGAAATGAAGGAATTGATGATACAATTGCAAGAATTGCTAGATAAGGGTTATATACGGCCGAGTGTGTCTCATTGGGGAGCACCAGTATTGTTTGCTAAAAAGAAGGACAGATCGATGAAGCTCTGTATCTATTATCGAGAATTGAACAGAGTGACGATCAAGAATAGATATCCATTACCGAGGATAGACGACCTTTTCGACCAATTGAAAGGAGCGAAGTGTTTCTCGAAAATAGACCTACGAACTGGTTATCACCAGTTAAAGGTACGAAAGGAAGACATACCAAAAACGACGTTTCGAACCCGTTATGGGCACTACTAGTTTTTGGTAATGTCATTCAGATTGACTAATGCTCCGGCAGCATTCATGGACTTGATGAACCAAGTTTTCAAGCCATACTTGGATGAATTCGTAGTAGTTTTCATCGACGACATCTTGATTTACTCAAACACCAAGGAAGAGCACACTGAACATCTGAAGATAGTTTTGGAAGCGCTAAGGAGAAAGAAAATATATGCAAAATTTTTCAAAGTGTGAATTTTGGATGGAGAGAGTCCAGTTTCTTGGACACGTGATTGACCAGGATGGAATTTCAGTAGACCATGTGAAGGTGGAAGCAGTAACTAATTGGGAATAGCTGAAGACGCCAACGGAGGTAAGAAGTTTCTTAGGGTTAGTTGGGTTCTATCGAAGATTTATCCAAGATTTTTCTAAGATAGCTACCCCGTTGACCAATCTAACGCAGAAGACAGTAAAGTTTGTATGGATGGAGAAATACGAAGATAGTTTCCAGGAGTTTAAGAAGAGGTTGAGCGAGGCGCCGTTATTATCATTACCAGATGATGCGGGAGGCTTCGCGGTATAGAGTGATGCATTGAACAAGGGACTTGGCTATGTGCTAATGCAACATGGCAAGGTCATTGCGTATGCATCACAATAATTGAAGGATTACAAAAAATGATACCCTACTCATGACTTAGAGTTAGCGGCAGTAACTTTTGCGTTAAAGATTTGGAGACATTATCTGTACGGAGAGAAATATAAGATATACACGGACCATAAGAGTCTAAAATATATCTTCACACAGAAGGAGTTGAACATGCGATAGAGGAGGTGGTTGAAATTGATCAAGGATTATGACTGCGAGATTCTTTATCACCAGGGAAAGGCAAACATAGTTGCCGACGCACTTAGTAGAAATGGAAGGGAGAAATTGTCCAAGTTGACAACTCAGTATGAGTTAATAAGATAAATGGAGAAATTAGAAATAGAAGTGAAGGGACCTGGAAGGTCTGAAGAAAAATTATTCATAATAGAAGCTCGTCCAACATTATTGGATAGAGTAAAGAAATCACAAGAGAAAGATGAAGAATGCGAGAATATAAGAAAGAGGATAGTAGAAAATGAAGAAGAGAAGTTCAAGATGGATAAGGACGGTATATTGAGATTTGAGGGACGAGTATGGGTGCCAGCTGTAACCGAACTGAGAGACGAAATCTTGCACAAAGAACACAATACGACATATTCTGTTCATCCAGGAGGCATGAAGATGTACCGAGATATTAGACAATATTTTTGGTGGCCCAATATGAAACGAGAGGTTGCAGAGTGCGTCAGTAGATGTCTTACTTGTCAATAAGTCAAAGCAGAGCACCAGAGGTCGAGTGGTTTACTTCAACCATTAGTAATATTATAGTGGAAATGGGAGCATATTACGATGGAATTCGTGGTAGGACTTCCAGTCACGCAAAAAGGTTATGATGTCATCTAGGTTATTGTGGATCGACTAACGAAGACAGCTCATTTTCTACCAATCAAGATTCAATTCAAGATAGAAACAAGCGATCTAAATAACCCTATCTACTAAACAACTTCAGACAAGCGCTAAAAGTTTAATCTAGTATAAGCTTTAAGAATTAGAAAAACCGATGAAGCTAAACAACACAAGCACAAGCGGTTGCATTTAATTTAGTTGAATATTCTCCCTAAGATAATCTCGTGATCTGTAGTCAATTATTAATCTTTGTTGCTTCGCAAATTAGAGTGACCAAACAATTACGGATTTGATATCTAATTTAGCAGTAGATTTCAATGAATAATAAACTAGTGTGCACCTAGCAATTAAACAAATCAATCATATAATTCAAGCACAGAAATATAATCAATACTCACAATATTAATTGAACAAATAAAATCAATTAGATCTCACAGTGTAATATTCCAAGGCTTTCGTCTCCTTAATCCAAGAACAATAGTTTAGTTATCTATGCCACAGAAACACCAAGAATTATAGAGAGAAAAAGTATATTACAATTGAAAACAAGATATGAGATATATCCTCTATGTTTGCTTAGGTCCCCTTTTTATAACATTAAAACCCTAGCCTTTAAGCATGCCCTAGTAGCCTCCCTTCACGTTGCCGAGTCCAACCCTCGAAAGGAAACGTGCAGGCTTGTTAGCGCCTCCCCGCCCCAGCGGGGATTCCTTTACTAATCGCCCGCCCCAGCGGGAGTTCACACTGTCCAGCTCCTACACTTCCATGATCCTCCTCGCAAGCTGCTGCAAAAGAGGACCCATGTGCCATTGACTTGCCAGCTGCTTCCATAACTAACGTGAGATGCTAGAATGTTAGGCCCCGTAATGATGATTGCTAGGCTTAGCATGTGAGCTGCTCCCACCTTGCAAGCTGCTCAATTCCCTTAATTGCTAGCCAACGTGGCCCACTTACATCATTCCTCTTCCAAAGCTGCTTGTTAAAGTGAGCTGCTTCAATTTTGTGGCCTTATTTGCATGCTTGAAACCGTGAATGATTAAATGAGTAGCTTCAATTTCGTGGCCTTGTTTGTTCCTTTTGAGCCCATTTTGCTTCCTTGGATCAATTGCACCTAAAATAACAAATATAAGATAAATGAATATACTTAGGTACAAATGAGATATAAAAGATTAAGTATTAAGGGAATAAAATATAACATATTTCATTCTCATCAAATTCCCCCACACTTATCTTTTGCTCGTCCTCGGGAAAAATACAGATAAACTATAACACAAAAATTCAACTAAACAAATTTTTACCAACTCGAGCCTCGAGTCAATACGAACTTCAACCTTGACCTCAAAGATTCAAAACAATAACTTTTGGGAAACTTCAAAACAATGTATCATCTAAAACCCAACTTTACTTATCAATCTCACTTTATTCTCAACCCTTTGTGCGTGTGTGAATCCACTTGTATCAAACCAATCAAACTACAGAAAAATTTATAAAATCGAAGCCTTAAAGGAGAAAGATAAACTCAACCACTTGTTTTCTCACAAATTTCAGTTAACACCAGTAGAGAACATCAAAGGATCAAAAGGTTTTTTCTTTCTGTCTTTTTTTTCCTTTGGTAAGTGCATTTTATGCTCCATCTTACCAGCGAGTGCGTTTTATGCTCCATCTCACATGCCACGTGTTTATGAGTGAGTGCGTTTTACGCTCCATCTCATCCCACCACATGAATCATTTTTTTATCTTTTAAATTTTTTTCTTTTCCTTCAATCTTTGCCTAAATCATTTCCTTTTTCTTAAATAATACCTCATATCAACTCTAAGTAATGATCAAATAAATGATAGAGTTCAAAGTTTCTTCCCTAGACCTCTAATCAGATAAATTTCTTCCAAGTCAAAACTGGTTTGAATGGATATGTGCTCAATAATGAAGGGTCTCAAATAAAGTAGTGATCAACACAGAAAACCAGATTTAGATTACCCAATGTCTATCAGTCTTCCAAGAAGTTATCAAAAAAAAATCCAAATTTTATCATTAGTCAAGAATCAAAACCCAAATTAACTTATCGCTCAAGCGACACATCCTAAAACTACCTCATTTTCGTAGGAAACACGATTGCACTTAGCATGTGCAACAAGCCTTTAAACCCCAAGGTTACCCCAGTGGACGAGTTTTGTCTCATGAGGGTTTGCAGTGAATATATCCATAAAATTCAAAATAAACAAAAAAAAATTAATAAAAATAATAACAACAATAATAATATGTATCCTAAATCATTCCCCCACACTTAAAACTTACATTGTCCCCAATGTAAACTAAAATGCAAAGAAAAGTAAAGAGATACTTCCCTATGGGTTGCCTCGCATGCAGCGCCTTTGTTCATGGTCGTTGGCTCGACCCAAAATTTCCTTTGAATGAATTCGTGAAGACCGGATCATTCAAGGTCTATATTCTCCAAAAAAAATCGCGGTAACCCTCATAGAAATATGTAGTCGACTAGGAAGAGGCTTCAAATCAGAAATTGGTGCCTGCAAAACAGAGGATAAAGACTTCTCGTTAGAAATAGGTAATTCAGCATAAACGATGTTACCTGATTTTGGAGCGTCATGCAAAGCTTTACAGTTGCTTGCAACTCGGTGCTCAATGTCAAATTCGCACTTGCTTCATCAATGTTCTTACGAAGTGCAATTTCTAATTTATCCTTACCATCAAGTTCACCGATTTTCTGTGCTAAAGGGTCAATCACATCAATTGAATAAACAGATTTATCTTCAGTGGGGTATTGCATGGCATCATAAATATTAAATTGAACACTTTTTCCATCAAATTCCATTGAAAGTGTACCACTATAAACATCTATTTTAGTCTTTGATGTCTTTAAAAATGGTCTTCCTAACAAAATAGGAGCATTTTGGTCACCGTTTTCCATATCAAGCACATAAAAATTAGTAGGAAAGATCAAATTATTGACTTGCACAAGGACATCCTCAACTACACCTCTGGGATAAACATTAGATCTGTCAGCCAACTGTATTACAATACTAGTTTTACTCAAAGGTTCCAGTGTTAGATTAGTATATATAGAATATGGCATGACATTTATCGAGGTTCCTAAGTCTATCATGGCTTTTTCAATTCTCGTGCTACCTATCGTGCACGGAATAGTGAACATACCCGGATCTTGGCACTTAGTAGGTAGTTTTCTTTAAATAACTGCTGAGACATTCTCCCCTACCCTTACCTTTTTATATTTTTTTAATTCCTATTTTCTCTTGTGTGTACACAGTTCTTTCAAAAATTTAGCATAACGAGGTACTTGTTTAATAGCATCTAATAATAGAATATTTACCTCGCATTTACGAAAAGTTTCATACAAATCTGAATTTTTCTCGTATTTTCTATTTTCTGTTAAAGCAAGAGGGAAAGGAGGTACCGGTTTATATTCAGAGAGAGGAGGAGATTAATGCTTTGGTCCATCCTTGTCATTCAGAACACTGCTGCCTGCTTCTTCTTTTTCCTTATCTGCCTTGTCTTGATCTTGTGGTATAGGCACTGTCTTTTCTGGAATTTCTATCACTTTACCATTCCTCAAAGTGACTGCACTTATATTTTCTTTTGGATTCACCACTGTTTGAGAGGGTAATTTTCCAGAGTTTTGCGCTTCCAATCGACTGATTGTAGTTGCCATTTGTCCCACTTGCGTATCCAAATTCTGAATACTTGCCCTCATTTCCTGTTAAAAATTTAAAGTGTTAGTGGCAAGTGTTTTAACAATATCTTCTAAAGATATACTAGGGTGAGAAGATTGGCCCTGTTGTTGTCTATTTGGATATAATGGTGTGTACTGCTGCTGATTTGGAAAAGTTTGAGGTGCGGATTGACTTGCTTATGGATTCCCGTAGCTAAAGTTAGGATGATCCCTCCATCCAGGATTATACGTATTCGAATAGGGATCATATTTCCTTTATGGTTGCCTAGGAAATCCTCCTGCTGCATTTGCATGTTTAACGGATTCCTCTTGAAGAGTTGGGCATGCATCTATCGGATGTCCTACTACCGCACAAATTCCGCAAGCTTTTACCTGTTGTGTGTTACCTGCTCCCAATTGACGAACAAGAGAAGTTAGACTCGCAATTTGTTGTTCAATAGTAGAAATTTGTACCTCACTAGTGTTCTTAGGTGCAGAATCAAGTCGAGTGCCAAATTGTTGAGAATTGGCTGCCATATTCGCAATCAGGTTTCTTGCAGCCTCGGGAGTCTTATCCACCAACGCTCCACCACTAGCAACGTCAATCATGCTTCTATCGGTACAACTAAGACCTTCATAGAAATATTGGATGAGAAGTTGATCACTGATTTGGTGATGAGGGCAACTAGCACACAATCTCTTGAAATGTTCCCAATACTCATGTAGGGATTATCCGTTGTTCTGTCTCACACCACAAATTACTTCCTAATGTTGGCCGCCCTTGAAGCTGGAAAATATTTCTCTAGAAATAATCTTTTAATCTCTTCCCATGTGGTGATACTTCCGGAGGGTAGATGGTAAAGCCAATCCTTAGCTGAATCTTTCAGAGAAAATGGGAAGACTCTTAGCTTGATCTGTTCTTCGATTACTCCTGGTAGGTTTCATACTCGTGCATACCACATGGAATTCTTTCAAGTGTTTGTGAGGATCTTCACCTGCCAAACCATGAAATGAAGGTAGAAGATGTATCAGTCCAGATTTTAATTCAAAATGAGTGTTAGTCAAGATTAGGGAAAATTATGCATAAGGGTTGTTGGTTCAAATCAGGAGCCAAAAGCTCTTTCAGGGTTTGATTTGCTGCTATGACTTCCTTTTCTTCACGAATTTCCCGAGCTTCCTTCATTAATCTACGACTAGTTCTCTCTATCTCTGGATCAAACTTTAAATCACCTTGATTAGTAGATCGAGTTTCGGGCATAAGCAATCAAGGAAATTCAAATTACCTATAAGAAACTAAAAGAAAATAAGGATCACAAAAATATAAAAATAGACTAAAATCAGTCCCCGGCAATGGCGCCAAAATTTGGTGTGCTGTCGCAGGCAACCAAAAATAAAACCTTACTACGAAAGATAACTATATAGTAGTGCAAGTAAGAGTCGATCCCACATAGACTAATTAATCTATTTTCATACTTTGTATTCCAAAAGAGGGGGATTTTTGAGTGTTGTTAATTAAAATAAACTAATGAGTAAAATACTGTAACGAACTAAATCAAGAGAACAAACCTTGGGTTAAGTCAACTTTCACCTTAGAAACATACACTGATCATTGACTCAAGCATACACAATTAATACTTTGAATATTCATTGTTAGAATTAATTCCATGTCTTTCCTTAGTTTTAGTTAGATAGAAACAAGCGATCTAAATAACCCTATCTACTAAACAACTTCAGACAAGCGCTAAAAGTTTAATCTAGTAGAAGCTTTAAGAATTAGAAAAACCGATAAAGCTAAACAACACAAGCACAAGCGGTTGCATTTAATTTAGTTGAATATTCTCCATCAGATATAATAATC
Organism: Panax stipuleanatus; assembly: GCA_020205555.1. Taxonomy (NCBI): domain Eukaryota; kingdom Viridiplantae; phylum Streptophyta; class Magnoliopsida; order Apiales; family Araliaceae; genus Panax; species Panax stipuleanatus. The sequence goes on from CM035123.1 coordinate 90,824,614, forward strand.
TCGTGATCTGCAGTCAATTATTAATCTTTGTTGCTTCGCAAATTAGAGTGACCAAACAATTACGGATTTGATATCTAATTTAGCAGTAGATTTCAATGAATAATAAACTAGTGTGCATCTAGCAATTAAACAAATCAATCATATAATTCAAGAACAGAAATATAATCAATACTCACAATATTAATTGAACAAATAAAATCAATTAGATCTCACAGTGTAATATTCCAAGGCTTTCGTCTCCTTAATCCAAGAACAATAGTTTAGTTATCTATGCCACAGAAACACCAAGAATTATAGAGAGAAAAAGTATATTACAATTGAAAACAAGATATGAGATATATCCTCTATGTTTGCTTAGGTCCCCTTTTTATAACATTAAAACCCTAGCCTTTAAGCATGCCCTAGTAGCCTCCCTTCACGTTGCCGAGTCCAACCCTCGAAAGGAAACGTGCAGGCTTGTTAGCGCCTCCCCGCCCCAGTGGGGATTCATTCACTAATCGCCCGCCCCAGCGGGAGTTCACACTGTCCAGCTCCTACATTTCCATGATCCTCCTCGCAAGCTGCTGCAAAAGAGGACCCATGTGCCATTGACTTGCCAGCTGCTTCCTTAACTAACGTGAGCTGCTAGAATACTAGGTCCCATAATGATGATTGCTAGGCTTAGCATGTGAGCTGCTCCCACCTTGCAAGCTGCTCAATTCCCTTAATTGCTAGCCAACGTGGCCCACTTGCATCATTCCTCTTCCAAAGCTGCTTGTTAAAGTGAGCTGCTTCAATTTTGTGGCCTTGTTTGCATGCTTGAAATCGTGAATGATTAAATGAGTTGGCAAGCTTCAATTTCGTGGCCTTGTTTGTTCCTTTTGAGCCCATTTTGCTTCCTTGGATCAACTGCACCTAAAATAACAAATATAAGATAAATGAATATACTTAGGTACAAAAGAGATGTAAAAGATTAAGTATTAAGGGAATAAAATATAATATATTTCATTCTCATCAGTCGTCTATATGTTATCTGTCACTAAAAACTAAGACGAAGGTTGTATATATAACGACGGACCGAACCGTTGTCCGATCCGTCGGATAAGCAATGTATGTTGGATAAAGGGTAAGCTTAAGATCCAGACCGTATATGTGTGTGTATGTACATCCGTGTGTGGCATTAATGACAGTTCTATTTGTCACCATTTTCATTATTTTCTGTTTTGTTAGTTTATCATTTTATTAATCAAAAGTAATTTGTTTTAGGCCGTTCTCACAGGGGAAAGATGTGGCAACCACGAATGGTTTATTCACGGGCTAATTCTAATTTGCTCTCCAAATCTTAAAGCTACCAAATACCAATAATAAATTAAAGTGATGTAAGTTTAATTAATGCATGAGCTAGCGCAAGTGGCAGTGAGCATGATTATACACCGACACTGAATTATATAGTTGGCTGTTACATCATATTATACTGTTGCAACTTGCCTAAACATTAACCATTAAAATTTCTTAACATGTGTACTTAGGGCACATGCTAAGCACACAATTTAAGAGAATATTCTCTTGAATTATGTGCATATTCTCTTGAACTTGGTGCCAATGTAGAAATAAAGGGAATATGCACACAGTTCAATAAAATATTCTCTTGAAGTGTGTGCTTAGCATGTGCCCTAAGGGCACATGTTAAGAGGACCCTTAAACATTCTAGTAGTTATTAAATACCCAGAAAATTTACACCCAAATTTTTTGCAGCATCTTACAGCACAACACTGTGATGCACTTCTATGCAATTTAGGTGAAAATTTTCCATAAACGCGTGAACATAAAAGTAATATGAAAAATGCACTTAAACAATGAAGTTATTGTAGTTTAACTTTTATAATTAAAAGTTTCATAGACTATCAATATAAATAGTACATCATTAATGAAATACTCATGTTAGACATATTTATTCTTATTTTAATAACCTGTCTGACCCTTACACAGCCCCATCATGTATACACCGTCAATATATTAAATTTAAATTGAGCTTTGTTTATTTGCAAGGATTACAATCCCGGAATTATAATTTATGTGATTATAATCTCAAGACTATTAATCATAGGATTATAATTCCAGAATTATAATTATAATTTAAAGACTATTAAGTCATTTTATAATCCATAGACTAATAGTCCAAAGTCGGGTTAAATACTTTTTTGATCACTGTACTTTAGGTCAACTTACAAGTGAGTCACTCAATCATTTTTTCTTACAGTCAACTCATTATACTTTACTTTTCTTACAAACCGTTAGAAAAATCATTAAGTCCTTTTACTTTAAACAGGAAAAAGACACACAAACTGCTGAGTTGTAAAAAAAGTGCTGATATGGCAATGATGATCCGACATGGTTGTGATTGTGTATGATGTGGCCACTCTTGAGTGGAAATGAAAGATTTTTTTTAAAATAAAATAAATTAGCAAAATTAGCAAAAAATGAGGGAAAATAAAAAATTATAATTTACTTATTTTGTGACTAATAGAAAATGAATTTTTAGTTAATTAATAACAAGTATAATTATTTAGAAAATTATAAAAATAAAATATGTTGAAATTAAAAATCAATTCTTATTGATTTATATACATACATATTTATAAATTTGATTTTATAATTCTTATTATTTTATATCCATACATATTTATAAATTTATTTTGACATTATATATATGCATTCTATACAATCCACTCCATCTTCAACATTAATTTTTTTTCAGGACAGATCTTCAACTTTAACTTTAAAAGTAAATGATACTCCATTAAAATCAAATTCGTATTTCACTTTGAATTCATATTCAACCAGGAAAGAAAGAAGCTGCAAAAACATAGAAGCAATCATATATTCTTTAGGGCCATTTTTATTCTTCGAAGAATTTCGATGAACCTTCCAATCAATCATTGTAATAGGTCTCCAAATCTGGGTATTTTATTTTGATGATAACAAATTAGGTAAATAGGTCAAAAGGGTAGAATCCTCTCCATAAGATTAAAAATATTAAACTTGATTTTAAACACCTCATATATTTTGACCAAAAATATTTATTTTCTAAACTTTATTTGAATTTATTTTCTAACCTTGATAAATCTAATATCAAGTGTTAATAAAATAAGTTCATATAGTAACATTTTCTAAGGCAAGGAGATTCCTATTTCTTTTTCGAAATGATTTTATAAATCTTTTATGGGCAAAAAGAATATTTCTCAATATATATATATATATATATCCATATAAGTATTATATATATATGTGTGTGTGTGTGTGTGTGTGCATGTGTATTATATATATGTGCGGTGTGTGCATGTGTATGTGTATGTGTGCCCGTGTGTGTTGCTGACATGTTTGGGCGTGAGTGATTGCTAGCAATTATGTTTGTTAAGGCTTAAAGCCTTTAGGCCAAAAAGCTAGCAAATTTAAATGTGATGACTCACATGTAGTAAACAAAAATGTTTCGCCAAAACTTTGCTTCATCCGAAAATTTCAAATGATCCAAGCCCTTCAAAATACATCATGCAATCCGGACCTTCAATTTCAAAAATGATTTTCCAAAATTATATTTTTACGCTAAACTCAAATATTTTATAAATAGGAGGTTTTTTCATTCATTTCAATTTACCAATTCACAAATCTGAAAAGCTTACTCTCCTTCCTACATTCTGTCCAATTAAGCTTTCACTTTCTTTTTTTCTAATCAAAGTTCTAATTGTGACACCCCCAAATCCGGAATCTTAATTTCCACAGAATTTGGTGTTCACAGTTCAAATATCATATAACTATCTATCCATAAATAAAGAAATTCATTTATTAGATAAATAATCCATCATCTCCCTTTAATAGGGTTACAATATCTGAAATAATAAATACATATTAAATCCCAGGTTATACTTAACCTTAAATCTCTGTTACGGAAACGTAAACAAATAAGTCTTAATTATCATACATAAGTCTTGAACTTTAACATTTCATTAACACCACAAGTCTTCAACACTTGTTAGCTTTTCCTTTGCCCTTGCTACTAGAAGTTTCATCACATCTTTCATTCTTAGCTGCAATGTTATTATGCAAGAGTGAGCACAAATGCCCGCAAGTATAAAAATATGACAATAATAACATGCGAGTGAAATCAAAGAAATCTGAATAACAGAAAGCTCAACTTTTGAATCAGGAATAATAATCGAGAATCAAATTACATCTGAGGGTCATAAGACCTTGAACTATGTCCTAGGTCAAGTATATTAACCTTTAACCTTTAACAGTCATAAGACTATGGACTTTACTTCGTACTTAGGGAGATCAGCCCTTCGTACTGATACTGTGCACACTACCTCAACGCTTAAAGCATCATCAATTCCCCTTTAAAAGGGTTGTTCATGATCTCAGTTTGACATCAGAGTCCGCACCAAATAAAGTTCGATTTGGATAACTCAATAATAGTTCTAGAATTTAGAACGCTCATCAACTATGGACTAGTCGAATCATATAAGGTTTCGCTAGTCTTAAAGGATTCAACAATATAAGATATTCAATTTGAATAATAACTTCTCAAGGGTATATAATCGAATAATTATTGTATACTGAAATGATACTTTTAAAAGAACCATAACATCTCATATGACATTCTGAACTTGAGTAATCAAGAATAAGAATTTTAATATAGAATTTAAGTCTATAACTTGCTCAATATAAAAGTAAGATTTAGAAACTTGCTCAAATGTAAAGATTTGAGTTTAGGAAACTTGCTCAATTTAAAGAGTATAGTTAGGAAACTTGGCTTATGCGCAAGCTACAATTATAATTCACGTTCTTTAATTACTCTTACCTATCAATACATTCATAATATCAATTAATCACAGGTTCGATATGATTATAGATTCATGACAATGTTCTTCGAACTCATTATTAGGTTTTTCAAACAATGGTTTCAAGTCAATTAATTAACTTATTAATCAATCACATAACCTAAGTTATTAATCTTGTATTAACATCTTATCACATACATAACATGTCTTCATGTTTATTAGATTTAAAACACATTACTCAAAATTTAACACCTAGAAAATTTTTCGAATTTTTCAGACAGGCGCAGCCGTGTGGGCATTTACCCTTTGGCACGGCGCGCGGCTACGAATTTCCAGAATCTCACGAAGAACACAGAACTCGGCCATTTTCTCCCAATTTACACCAATACACTGATTTGTAATGTTACCCATGAAGTATAAACTTCACAGGAACATCATAAATCACTTTTAGCATGTTTCTAATATTTTAAATCACGTAATTACACATTTTAAAACATTTAATTTCACTATTCTTCATAATTTTGTCAATTTTGATAAAAAAAATATAAAATTTCTCATTACGGATTCGTTATAACACCGAATCCGTTCATTCCAATTCTATTCTCTTTGTTTTAACATATACAATCATAATCATGTGTCAATTTTAATTAAAACATATGATTACAGCATTTATTTTACCCATATAGGTTATTCACCCATATTCAATACTCTGTATTTCACACAACCCAATTATCAACAAAATTACATGGTGTAATCAGTGTAAATCATGTATACATGATTCTTATTCACCCATATTCAATACTCTGTATTTCACACAACCCAATTATCAACAAAATTACATGGTGTAATCAGTGTAAATCATGTATACATGATTCAACACACACTACTAATCATATATCAATCTTTATATGATCATATCTTACTTAATTTCTCAAAACAATCATTAATAGAGAAATTTTTACAAAGACGTATAAGAACTCTGTAACTTTTTAAAAATCCAATTAAGGTCAAATTACATGATTTTGATCATTTTAAATCATTCATACCAAATACAAAACACGATATAATCACACACACACACATATATATATATAGCCATATCTTGACTTAATTTCAAAACTAATTTTTACAGAAACTTTCAAATACGTATTGAAGAACTTTGAAAAAATATATTTTTTGAAAACCTAAAAGAAGGGAATTACTGTGACGCCCCAAGAATAGGTCCAGTCAACCCAACCCATTCTGAGTCGCTAAATACATGGTACAGAATCTAAATACAAACTTTTATATCACACGATCGTGCAAAATACGACCACACAACTGTGAGTGTCAATACAAATATGTAGAAAATATTAACATTCAAACTAAGCCCTCATTACAATTATTATCACACTATTTATCAGAAATAGTGAGGACTACTACTGCTCTAACTCGGACCATCACTCTGTCCCCCGACTAGTTCCTGCGACATTCTCATTTCCTGAAGAGGACAATAGATGAAAAGGGTGAACTCAACTAGCCCAATAAAGAATATTATGACTAGGATAATGGAAAATAAATTATCGTTAGTCTTCAACAATTCAGACAAAATATTATTGACAACAAGTTTTAGATCAATATTCGCAGCGAAAATAATAATTCATTAGAAGAGTTAAGTAGAGAATGAAGTCTACTATCTTCTATGATTTTAAAGTCCATCATCAATATTTTATCCTTGTAACATCAATCAATATACATCTCGAATCAAATATTCATCTTTCCACTACGGCCAATGATATTCATTTGTATCACCAGTTGGTTATGTTCATCTCAACACCTGTCCATCTTTGCACTACGGCCAAAGATATTCATCAGGTAATCATTTATCTTTGCTCTACAGACCAAAGATATTCAGTTATATCACCATTTAGAACTGAGGATGATAAAAAATAATATAAATAACGAATCTAGTGAGATAAAGAACAAAGATTAAGGATTAGCATTTTAGTTTATCCAAGTTCAAAAATACTCCATAATAATACTTTGTGGATCAAAATTCAAGAATAGAGTTCAAAACTTGAATCCAATCAAAGATAGGAACCTTAACAAGCAACTTGGACATATAGAAGAAAATTTAATTTTTCCTTGAATAGTGCCGTATACGTGAATAGTAACCCCGACGAAAAAAGTAAGAATTTCATAATAAAATCCATGACACTATTTTGGTATAATGATATTGAAAAAAATAACATCATTTACGAAAGAAAATAACATCCTTTACCTCAAAAGAATAGTACTTCTGACTTGAATATCGGATATAAGGCTGAAGAAAATTTGCACTGAATAGCAACACTCAAAGTATCTAAATACTCACAAAAATACGCTCGATATTATAGAGAGAGAAAACTTCTGATTCTGGTGTGATTTTCAATTCTAACCTAAGCACCCTATTTATAGGAAAAAACTTAGGATGCCAAAGTAGACTTTTGCGCCCGGCGGCTTCTCCCAGCACACCTCGTGAGATTTTGAAAAAAAATTCCACATTCAACAAGCAAATGACAAAAGTGGGGCCCACCATTTTATTTATAAAAATATTTATTTTTGAAACTTCAATAATTCATAATAAATAGTCCTTTTATCAGAAAAATACAAATTCTATACCCTTCTATAGAAAATTTAATTCTCTACAACTTTGTAGAAGGAAGTTTTTCCAAATTCCCAACTAAAAATGGCCGAAATCCACAAACGGATGATTTTCCGCAACAAAATACTGATAAAAATACCTCAGCACTAATTCCTTCTTTTATATCCACAAAATAAATATTTCTTTATCATATAAATCAATAATTAATTATTCATAAATAATATTACAGAATTACAATATTGACAAACAGGTCGTTCCCAGGAAAGAAGGGGCCTTCCGATAAGGATTTCTCCTTACTGGCGCACAATTAAATAACCCCTCCTAAACAGAACTTCCTTGGACATTTTCAATAATGCTATCTAATAATATTATTCAAATAATATGAATTATTGAGTTGATAATGTGAATTATTGTGTAGTGACAATTATTGAAACAATAATACAAAATATCAATGGTAGCAATTATTGAATCAATCATATAAAATAGCAACGTAGCAATTATTGATATAAAATATCAATGTAGCAATTATTGATATAAAATATCAATGTAGCAATTATTGAACCAATAAAATATCATGCAATTATTGAATCAATAATATAAAATATTAAACAGTAATTACTGTAACAATTATTGAGTAAGTGACTTCTTACGTAAGAACCAATAATTCGAAATACTGTGCAATACCGTGTGCTACTGTGCACAACGCGTATTACTGTATTTTTATCACCGGGTATTTCAACAGTTTAACCGTAATAGTTTTACCATTATTTATAAAAAGGTTATTTCTGTCGCTTTCTATATCCGACAAATAGCTGCGCCGTCATACGAATATTCCTCGACGACAAGAATATTCCACGACCAAACGCATATTCCCCAACAACAATGAATATTTTATAACCACTTGCTCATTTTAAAATATTTGCACATTCACCCTATAACTTTTCACATTTATTAAATATACACCTTACTATTTCGAAATAATATATAAAGAAAATTAAATCTTTATTTATAAAATTCGGGGTCTTACATCCTCCCCTCCTTATAAAATTTCGTCCTCGAAATTGACGTACGTACCTGATATGTCGAAAAAGTGAGGATACCTCGCTTTCATTTCCGATTCCAACTCCTAGGTCATTTCCTCAATTTCATGGTTTCTCCACAAAACTTTAACTTGAGGTATAATTTTCGAGCGTAGGACATGCTCCTTCCTATCCAAGATCTTGACAGGTACCTCCTCGTACGTTAAATCTTCGGCTATCTCGTCTGGTTCTAACTCAATAATGCGGTTTGGATCTTTCACATATTTACGAAGCACGGATATATGAAAAACGTTATGAACACGAGACATGCTTGGAGGTAAAGCGAGTCTATAGGCCACCTTTCCTACTCGGTCAAGGATTTCAAATGGACCAATGAATCATGGATTGAGCTTTCCTCTCTTCCTGAATCTCGTAACTCCTTTCCCATGGAGCAATACGTAACAATACACGGTCCCCAACATTAAATTCCACGTCCTTTCGATGAAGATCCGCATAACTCTTTTGTCGATTCTGTACCGTTTGTATACGTTGTCGGATCATATGGATCTTTTCTGTAGTCATACGTACTAACTCCGGTCCCAATAATGTTGCTTCACCCACCTCATCCCAACATACTGGAGAGCGACACTTTCTCCCATACAATGCCTCGAATGGAGCCACGCCTATACTTGCCTGATAACTGTTATTGTAGGAGAATTCCACCAATGGTAAGTACTTATCCCAACTCTCTTTGAAGTCTAGAACACAAAGTCTCAATAGATCTTCAAGAGTTTGAATAGTCCTTTCTGATTGTCCGTCTTTTTGAGGATGATAAGCCGAACTAAATCGTAAATCCGTGCCCATAGCTTTCTGCAAACTGATCCAAAATCGTGAAGTAAATTTGGGGTCACGATCCGAAACTATGGATACTGGCATGCCATGCAATCTCACAATCTCATTCATGTACATACGAGCAAGACGTTCAAGGGAATAAGCCTCTCTCGTATCGGCAAGAAATGAGCAGACTTGGTTAATCTATCAACAATAACCCAAATCGCATCTATGCCTTGAGAAACCTTGGGAAGACCAGTAACAAAATCCATCGTAATGTGTTCCCACTTCCATTTCGGAATCTCCAGTGGTTGCAATGGACCCTTCGGCACTTGATGCTCCGCCTTTACACGTTGACACGTTAAACATCTCGAAATAAACTCCGCGATGTCTCTTTTCATATTGCTCTACCAAAATGTATATCGAAGATCACGATACATTTTGGTACTCCCAGGATGGATTGCAAATGGTGTGTTGTGTGCCTCCATCGTGATTCTATGCTTCAAGTCAGAATCGTTAGGAACACAAAGTCTGGAGTTGACTCAAAGTATTCCCTCTTCATCGATTCTTGCTTCTGGAATGGCACCTTCTTGCACCTTCTTCTTCATCTTCATCAGCTCCGGATCTGTATCTTGAGCAGCTTTAACTTTATCAATCAAAGATGGTTCTACATGTATACTTGACATCATCGCACTCGTTCCCGCATATGATCTTCTACTCAACGTGTCAGCTACCACGTTCGCTTTTCCAGGATAGTATGATCGTAATCTTTCAACAGCTCAAGCCAACGTCGTTGCCGCATGTTGAGTTCCTTTTGAGTGAAGAAATATTTAAGGCTCTTATGATTCGTATAAATCTCCACTTTCTCCCCGTACAGATAATGTCTCCAGATCTTCAACACAAAAATGATAGCTGCCAACTCTAGATCATGAGTAGGATAATTCCTTCATATTCTTTGAGTTGTCGCGAGGCATAGGCTATGACTTTCCCATGTTACATGAGAACACATCCTAACCCTTTGCCCGAAGCATCGCCGTAGATAACAAATCCATCCGAACCAGATGGTATTGTCAGAACAGGTGCCAAGATAAGTCTTCTCTTGAGCTCTTGGAAGCTCTTCTCGTATTCCTCGCTCCGAACGAATTTTGTATCTTTCTGAGTCAACTGAGTTAATGGAGTAGCAATTCGAGAAAATTCCTCTACGAACCTCCGATAATAACCAGCTAAGCCCAGAAAGCTTCGTACTTCGGTCACCGACTTAGGTTGCTCCCAACTTTGTATTGCTTCAATCTTCGCCGGGTCAACAGATACTCCACGTTTCGATACCACGTGCCCAAGGAATGCTACTTCCTTAAGCCAGAACTCGCACTTCTTCAGCTTGGCATATAGCTTGTTCTCACGAAGCTTTTGAAGTACCAACTTTAAGTGGTGCTCATGATCTTCACGGCTTTTAGAATAGATGAGGATGTCATCAATAAAGACAACAACGAACTAATCCAAATATTTCTTAAATACACGATTCATCATATCCATGAAAGAAGCAGGAGCATTAGTCAATCCAAAAGACATGACTAAGAACTCATAATGCCTGTACCGAGTTTTGAAGGCAGTCTTCGGAATATCCTCAGTTTTAATCTTCAGCTGATGATATCCAGAACGAAGATCGATCTTTGAAAAGAATTGTGCTCCTTGCAACTGGTCGAACAGGTCATCAATACAAGGTAACGGATACCTATTCTTGATGGTGACATGGTTCAACTCCCGATAGTCAATACAAAGTCGCATACTCTCGTCTTCTTCTTACGAATAAAATAGGAGCACCCCAAGGAGACGTACTAGGACGAATAAAACCGATGTCTAACCATTCCTTGTAATTGGACCTTTAACTCCTGAAGTTCAATAGAAGTCATTCGATATGGGGTTTTAGAAATGGATTTTGTACCGGGTTCAAGGTCAATAAAGAATTCAACTTCATGTTCTAGGGGTAGACCGGGAAGTTCTTCAGGGAAATACATCAGGAAACTCATTAACAACGGAAATATCATTCAAACCTAATGTATTCTGGTTTAGATCAGTGACATGAGCTAAGAAAGCTTGACATCCATTTTTCAATAAACGAATAGCTTTGTGACTTGAAATGATATTGACTGATTTTAGTGGTTTGGTGGTTTGGATTCGCACAACAGGTTGATTAGGAATATGAAAACTAAAACCTTACGAAAATAATCAATTTTGGCATGGTAAGTGGTTAACCAGTCAATTCCTAAAATCACGTCAAATACAAGTATTTTCAAAGATATAAGATCAACAGGTAAAGTAAGGGTACCAATCTGAATCAAGCAAGATTTGTAAACTGTGGATGTAACAAAGGTTTCTCCCAACGGAGTTTCAACAGTAAAGTCAAAGTCTAATTTATCAGAAGTCAAGTTCAAACGTTTAGCACAAGTAGGTGAAATAAAAGAATGGGAAGCACCGGTGTCTAACAAGGTGTAAACTTCGCAAGAGTTTATGATTAGCTTACCCGTAATCACCTCGTGTGGATTCTTCGCGTTTTGGGCTGTCACGACAAACGCTCTTTCAGGAATCACCGACTTTGACTTGTCTGAAACTGCCTTTGGAACCACCATCCCCGCTGGACTTGGTTTCGCTATAGGACAATCTCGAGCTATATGTCCTTCTTTTCTATAGTTATAGCATGCTTTGAATTGTTGTGGGCAGTTTGGGCTGATGTGTCCCTCTCTCCCGCATTTATAGCATACGACCGGTGGTCGTTCTCCTCCCCTAGAAACAGTTGATGCTGGTGCTGATGTTGACATCTTCACTTTCTCATTGTTATACCTTCTCTTCTTGAAATCTTCCCCCGATTGGCTTTTTCTACTATCATGACCACGATTACCACCGGAGTGGTTACCGCTTCTGTCATACTTTCTTCCCCGCTGGTTGTCATTGGTCCGATGACTGCTGCCACCGGTACAACCTTGGTTGTTGTCCCTTGGTTGAATATAATCACTATCTCGTTCTAACAACTGGGCCCTGTTCACTACATCCGAATATAGAGAAAATTTGTGAGAAATGAGGTATTGACGTATTTCGGGTTTCAAACCTCTCAGAAACATCCGCGTCATACGTTCCTCATTCTCTACCAAATGAGGTGCAAACCTGGACAACTCCGCGAACTTAGCCTCGTACTGGGACGCAGTCATGTTGTTTTGTTCTAGTCTGATAAACTCTACCTCCTTCATATGACGAATACTTTCAGGAAAGTACTTGTCATTGAACAGTTTCTGGAACGCTTCTCAAGACATCTTGAGTGCGGCAGGCTGGGTACGCTTCACAGACTCCCACCAGTAATCTGCCTCTCCTCGGAACATAAAGGTGGCGAATGGAACCTTCTGTTCCTCCGTGCATCCCAAGACATCAAATATCTTGGTAATTTGTTTAACCCACGTCTTTGCCTTGATTGGATCGGGAATTGTATATTATATATTCAATGCTGAAATTCTGGTGGTCCCAACTCTTTGAACTGCTTGAAAGTGACAAGCCGCGAGTTGTTATTATCTCTATCTGTATTTTGCACACGAGTTTCCCTCGTCTGGTTTTGCATGAACTGCAAAAAACTTCTAAACATCTCATCGTTTATCGTCTGATCAGCGTTGTTTTCAGGATGAACATTGCCTTCTTGTTGCACATTCTCCTGGTTGGTGATTAAAGGTGTCTCCACGGTCTCATTCACTTTATTGTTAACATTCTCAGCTGCCATTCTCAAATACTACCATAAAACAAGGGTTAATTAAACAAATTAACATATCACATAATAATCCTATGCTCCAACTGACCAATTAAATACCACATAAGCTTAGGTAGGACATACTAGTGAAGGATTTACTCGTCTCTCCCCTCCTAGTATTATTCCCTGATCTCCGCCAGAGATCATATCCCTAAGCTCTGATACCAACTGTGACGCCCCCAGAATAGGTCCAGTCAACCCAACCCATTTTGAGTCGCCAAATACATGGTACAGAATCTAAATACAAACTTTTATATCACACGGTAGTGCAAAATACGACCACACAACTGTGAGTGTCAATACAAATATGTAGAAAATATTAACATTCAAACTAAGCCCTCATTACAATTATTATCACACTATTTATCAGAAATAGTGAGGACTACTACTGCTCTAACTCGGACCATCACTCTGTCCCCCGACTAGTTCCTGCGACATTCTCATTTCCTGAAGAGAACAATATATGAAAAGGGTGAGCTCAACTAGCCTAGTAAATAATATTATGACTAGGATAATGGAAAATAAATTATCGTTAGACTTCAACAATTCAGATAAAATATTATTGACAACAAGTTTTAGATCAATATTCGCAGCGAAAATAACAATTCATTAGAAGAGTTAAGTAGAGAATGAAGTCTACTATCTTCTATGATTTTAAAGAACATCATCAATATTTTATCCCTGTAACATCAATCAATATACATCTCGAATTAAATATTCATCTTTGCACTACGGCCAAAGATATTCATTTGTATCACCAGTTGGTTATGTTCATCTCAACACATGTCCATCTTTGCACTACGGCCAAAGATATTCATCAGGTAATCATTCATCTTTGCTCTACAAGCCAAAGATATTCAGTTATATCACTATTTAGAACTGAGAATGATGAAAAATAATATAAATAACGAATCTAGTGAGATAAAGAACAAAGATTAAGGATTCGCATGTTAGTTTATCCAAGTTCAAAAATACTCCATAATAATACTTTGTGGATCAAAATTCAAGAATAGAGTTCAAAACTTGGATCCAATCAAAGATAGGAACCTTAACAAGCAACTTGGATATATAGAAGAAAATTTAATTTTTTTGTGAATAGTGCCGTATACGTGAATAGTGCCGTATCAGTGAATAGTAACTCCGACGGAAAAAGTAAGAATTTCATAATAAAATTCATGACATTATTTTGGTATAATGATATTGAAAAGAATAACATCGTTTACGAAAGAAAATAACATCCTTTACCTCAAAAGAATAGTCCTTCTGACTGGAATATCGGATATAAGGCTGAAAAAAACTTGCACTTAATAGCAACACTCAAAGTATCTAAATACTCACAAAAATACGCTCGATATTATAGAGAGAGAGAGAAAACTTCTGATTCTGATGTGATTTTCAATTCTAACCTAAGCACCCTATTTATAGGAAAAGCTTAGGATGCCAAAGTAGACTTTTGTGCCCGGCGGCTTCTCCCAACACACCTCGTGAGATTTTGAAAAAAAATTCCACATTCAACAAGCAAATGACAAAAATGGGGCCCACCATTTTATTTATAAAAACATTTATTTTTGAAACTTCAATAATTCATAATAAATAGCCATTTTATCAGAAAAATACAAATTCTGTCGTTCTATAAGAAATTTAATTCTCTACAACTTTGTAGAGTGAAGTTTTTCCAAATTCCCAGCCAAAAATGGCCGACATCCACAAACGGGTGATTTTCCACAACAAAATACTGATAAAAATACCTTAGCACTAATTCCTTCTTTTATATCCACAAAATAAATATTTCTTTATCATATAAATTAATAATTAATTATTCATAAATAATATTACAGAACTACAATATTGACAACCAGGTCGTTCCCAGGAAAGAGGGGGCCTTCCGATAAGGATTTCTCCTTCTGGCGCGCAATTAAATAACACATCCTAGACAGAACTTCCTTAGACATTGTCAATAATGCTATCTAATAATATTATTCAAATAATATGAATTATTGAGTTGATAATGTGAAATACTGTGCTGTGACAATTATTGAATCAATAATACAAAATATCAATGGTAGCAATTATTGAATCAATCATATAAAATAGCAACGTAACAATTATTGATATAAAATATCAATGTAGCAATTATTGATATAAAATATCAACGTAGCAATTATTGAACCAATAAAATATCATGCAATTTTTGAATCAATAATATAAAATATTGAACAGTAATTACTGTAACAATTATTGAGTAAGTGACTTCTTACGTAAGAACCAATAATTCGAAATACTGTGCAATACCGTGTACTATTGTGCACAACCCGTATTACTGTATTTTTATCACCGGGTATTTCAACAGTTTAACCGTAACAGTTTTACCGTTATTTATAAAAAGGTTATTTCTGTCGCTTTCTATATCCGACAGTTATTCCATTGTGGGGCCCACAAATAGCTGCGCCGTCGTACGAATATTCCCCGACAACAAGAATATTCCACGACCAAACGAATATTCTCCAACAACAATGAATATTTTATAATCACTTGCTCATTTTAAAATATTTACACATTTCACCCATAACTTTTCACATTTATCAAATATACACCTTACTATTTCGAAATAATATATAAAAAAAATTAAATCTTTATTTATAAAATTCGGGGTCTTACAATTTCCCTTTTGAAGATGATGAAGATGAATACACTCATAGACAACACAGTGATTTCTCAATTTCTTTTCTCTCTATCTCTCTCAATTCCTCTTCACAGAACTCTATCTATTCTCTCTAACTTTCTAACTTTGAAAAATAATGTAAACGTCTGACAAATAATCTACATATATGTATAAATATATATATATAATCTACCGTTGTATTAAATAACGGGCTAACCACTACAAGGGCCTTGTTTGGCTAACACACTAATTCTTTTTCCATTTATTTTAATTAACTAATTTACCATATAGTTAATTGCCATACTATTAATTACTCAATTAATTTTATTTAAATCAATTAAATAAAATATAATAACTTTCCATTAAATCACATTGTCACATAATTAATATTTTTATTTATTAATTATATCAATTTATTACTTCTTTAATTAATTATTAAATTAATTAAAGTAACATTATTCTTATTTAATTAATTCATTTAATCAAATAAACTCAATTAAATATATACTTTGAACTATTAAATTACTACACATTAATTTAATCAATGTAACACATAATTAAATTAATCTACCACAAATTCATGAATTAATTATTTAACTCAATAATTAAATCATCAAAATATTTATTTATTTCAATAAATATTCAAATATCTGTACAAAATTCTCGTTCGTCACACTAATTCTATTTTGAAATAGAAAAATTGGTCAAAGTATTTGAGATAAGTTAATAATTTATTATTGTTCATGTTATCTCATACTTACTTATATATATAGATAATCAGATATAAACTGCTATACACATTTATATATATATATATATATATATATATATATATATATATTATATATATTATCTATCAATATAGAGTAAAAAGTCAGTACTTAGATACCGATATAATTCGAAAGTAATTTCTTTAAAATTCTCCGAACAGTCTTTAAAATCCTAAGTGGTCTTTTACTGATATAAATAATCTATATAAATATTGTATAATATTTATATGATTATCAAGTTGTGAATCGAACAATTTAGTCAGTACTTAGATACCGATATTCGGATATATTTCTTAACAAAGAATATTATCTAGACGGTCTTTGAAATCTTAAGTGGCAAAATTATTCACAACGTAGATCAAATATAATATAATATATATAAGTGTGTGAAACAAGTTTATTCAAGTATTATTTAAATTGATCAAATTATTATACTTGATAAACTGTCATTAAAAGTATACTGCTCATATAATTGTTCATAAATTATTTGTTGCATTATATGTAAGTTTATATGGTTTTTTAAACTCAAAGTTACATTTATTTAAAATCATAGAAACACACTCTAAAAAAAAATCTTTTTCTTAAACCATAGAAACACACTCTTTATTAAAGAAAAAAAAAATCTTTGTTAAAGGTACTTAAATCTATTTATCTGCTTTCACAGAAGCACACCACATAAAAGTCTTGAACTTTTATCAAATACTTAACTTCTATATCTGCTTACTAAGAAGTATCTGTTCTAAATTTTATCTGCTTACTTTAGAAGTAAAAATTTAAACAAAACGTTTTGTAAAAAGGGAAAGGTTGAGTTAGTTTATTTTATACTTGTGAGAAAGACAAAAATTCTTTGACCAAGACCAGAGTCTTAGAGAGGTCAGCTGGGAGTTAGGTCTCTAGTGTACTTGTGAGGTGAGGAAGAGATTGTTGGTTTAAGACCAAGTCATAGAATAGTTCTAAGCTCAAAAAGAAGATTCAACTAAACTTGAGGAAGGAGCTGGGAGTTAGCTGTCCAAGATAGTTAGTTGTGGATAGTTGTAAGTTTATCTTTAAAATTTTGTAAAGGCTTCACCGCCTATTGAAGGATTATTTATTACAGGGAGTAATAGGATCTCAAGTCTTGGAGAGGAGCTTAAGACTGGACGTAGCAATATACCCAAGCTGTATGTTGTGAACCAGATAAATATCTGTTCATTGTATGATTAAATTTTAATCTGCTTATTAAATTCTTAATACTGTAAGTTAACCTACTAAAAATTCAAAAAGGCCAAAGATAATTTTTTAAATAGTGATAATCTATTCAACCCCCTTTCTAGATTATTATTGGACTTTCAATTGGTATCAGTGCAGTGATCTTTAACTTGTTTATTAAGTAATTATAGGCATATCTAAAAGTAGATCTATCTATGGCCTACACAAATACTACTGGTTGCGGAGAAGGACTATCAATGTCCAGACCTTCACTATTTGATAGCACAAACTTTGTCACCTGAAAAAATAGATTCAAAATCTATGCCAAATTACAAGGAATCAAATTTTAGCTAGCAATAGAACGAGGTATAAGAATTTCCACAAAAATCGAAAATGAAAAGATCGTCGAAAAAGATGCTGGGGAATTCACCACCGAAGATGAGGCGATTATGAATATCGCCTCCAAAGCAGAACAAGTGCTAACTAGTGCTCTTATAGAAAAAGAATACAAAAGAGTTAGCAACTGCAAGAATGCTAAAGAAATCTGGGAAAAATTAATTGTAACCTATGAAGGAACCAGTCATATCAAAGAAACTAGAAAAGATGCTCTAATCCAAGAGTATGAAAGCTTCAAGCTAGAAGAAGGTGAGAAAATCATTGATATGGAAACTCGTTTTTCCAGAATCATTGATGAGCTAGAATAACTAGGAAAAACTTACACAACAAATGAAAAGAATAGAAGAATTCTCAAAGCCCTTCCATCTGTATGGAAAATGAAAGTTACAGCCATCAAGGAAATGCAGGATCTAACTGCTTATCCTCTTGATAGCCTCATTGGTAACCTTCGTGCCCATAAAGTCGACATGCTAGTCGAAAAAAGCAGGATCAGATACAGATTTCAAAAAGAAAGGAATCGCTTTCAAAGCCTTACTAGTTGATCAAGAAAGCAATGATGAGGAATTGAATGAAAAACTCTTGAGTCTAGATAATAACGAAGTTGCTTTATTATCAAGACAACTTAGGAGAGTAATCCAAAGCAAAGCAAAGAGATATGACAAAGGCTTTATGAAAACAAATAACAACTTCAACAACTTCCGAAACAAGCAAGCCTTCAAGCCAAAAATACCAGGAGGGAATTTTAAAGCTACCAACAGCAACTTCAGAAATGTTGGCTCAAATGAAAACTCAAATACCTGTTTTGAATGCAACCAACCAAAACACTTCAAAAAGGATTGCCCGAAACTAGTCAGCAACAAAGTTCTAGTAGATGAAGAAGGCTGGGATCTAAGTGATGAAGAAGAACCTACTTAACCAACCGAGGAAATCGCAAATTTATGTTTAATGGCGGACAATGACTCATCACTGAGATCTGAGGTAAATTCGGAACATCAATTACCTAGCACTTCACTTGTCACACAAAATTTAGAAATTATAAATAAAGAACATCATGAATTATAAGAAGCATATAATTATCTATATGAAGATAATGAAATTATCAAAGAAGATTTTATTAAATTGAAAATATCATTAGAAAAATTAATTAAAGCAAATAGAAATCTTGAAATAGAAAATTCAAATTTAATTATAATTAATGAAACCTTAAAAGAAGAAAATGAGAAACTAGAAAATGATTCTTTAGGAAATCTTGCAGTAATAGAAGAACTAGAAAAATTTAAAAAAATAAATAGAAATCTTGAAATAAAAAATTTAACACATATTATTTCTATTGAAAATCTTGAAATTGAAAATTCAACTCTTGTTGTGATTATAGAAGATTTTCAAACATTAAATCAAGAAATAAGTAAAGAGGAAAACTCATCTTAGAAATTAGAAAAACAAAATGAAGAATCGACTTTAATGAATCAAATTATAATGTTGACTCTAGAACGTGATGACTTAAACTCTACAGTTATTAAATTTACAAAAGGAAAAGAAAATCTTGATGTTATGCTCAGTCAACAAAGATGTAGTTTTAATACAGAATGATTAGGGTATATCGAAGAATCCAGTAAGACAAAAGATAAAAAACTATATCATGTTAAAATTAAAGAAAAAGGTCATGCATCTCCTTTTGATAAATGCTCTTACTGTAATAGAAATGGTCATTCGATCTACTCATGTAATGCCAAGAATGGAAACTACAAAGAAAAAATGATTTGGATACCAAAACGAAGTTACACTACACCTATTATCACAAAAAGAGAATTTCTTTCTCATGAAAGACCATCTAGAAACTCTCGTCAAAATCTTTCAAATAAAAGAGTTAATCATATATATTATTAATCTGCTACCCATAGAACATTTGTGTTTACCAATGATTATTATCCTGTACCAAACTTTGTAAAGAAAAACACAAATGATCCTTATACAAAATGAAAAACTTACCCAAAGGACCCTTCTCATTAAAGAGTAGCATTTTGTGAATATAATATGTGTTGCAGGTATGTCTCACAGCTGACTCTAGTAAAAATAAATAGTACCTTAATAGCGGTTGTTCAAGACACATGACAGGCGACAAAACAAAATTGAGCAATCTACAAGCTACAGACTATAATGAGGTAATATTTGGAGATAGCAACAAAGGTAAAGTTATTAGAATTGAAAGTGTGTACAATAAACACATAACAATATCTAACGTTCAGTTAGTCACAGGACTCAGGTACAATCTTCTATCCATTAGTCAACTGTGTGATAGTGGTTTTAAAATAACGTTTAGTCCTCATAACTGTTCAATATATGATCAAACTGGGAAATTAATTCTACTTTGTCCTAGGAGTCAAAATGTTTACACGTGTGATTTAGATACATACCCACACCTGGACAATGTGTGTCTTGTATCTGCAAATGACGATCCTTGGCTTTGGTATCATAGATTAGGATAAATTAAAATGAAATTAATTAATAACATATCTTTTAAGGAACATGTTCATGGTCTTCCAAAACTAAAATTCCTTAAAGACCATATATGTGAAGCCTGTGAATTAGGAAAACAAATTCATGCATCTCACAAATCTAAACTCACAGTATCAACCTCTCGACCACTAGAACTCTTGCATATGGACTTAGTAGGGCCTATCCCTAAACATAGCATGGGTGGTGCTGTCTATATTTTAGTCCTAGTTGATGACTATTCAAGATTCACTTGGGTTGATTTTCTAAAATTCAAAAATAAAGCGATAAACTCCTTCTCTGCTCTATGTAAGAAAATTCAGAATCAACAGGGAAGCTCTATTGTTTATATTTGGTCTGATCATTAACAATTCTAATTTCATAATGTTCTGTGATGAGCGTTGTATAAGTCATAACTTTTCTGCACCCTAAACACCACAATCGAACGTTGTAGTTGAAAGGAAAAATCGTACTTTACAAGAAATGGCCAATACTATGCTTAATGAATATCGACTTCCTAAATACTTTTGGGCTGAAGCAATTGCAACATCCTATTATATTTTAAATCGAGTCTTGCTAAGACCAATGTTACTCAAAACTCCCTATGAACTCTTTTATAAATAAACTTCAAAAATAAATTATTTTCGTATTTTTGGGAGTAGATGCTTTATTCTAAATATTAAACAATATCTAATGAAATTCGACCCCAAATCTGATGAAGGAATATTTCTGGGATATTCACTAAATAGTAAAGCATATAGAGTTTTTAATAAAAGAACTCTAGCCGTGGAAGAGTTAATGAATGTAACCTTTGATGAATCTAAACCCCTTCCAAAATACAAAGAACTGGCAGAAAATGATACAGTCATTGAAGACATTCTCAGAAATATGGAAGAACTAAAAATAGATGATATATCTCCACCTGTCAATATTAATCCTCTTGAAAATCCTAGTCCCCAGCTAAATGACTTGCCCAAAGAATCACATGTTATAAGAAATCATCCAATAGAAAATGTAATTGGTGATCGATAAAGGAATTCTTACGAGATCACAAGCACAAAACATGGCCAGTCATCTATATTTTCTGTCCCAAATTGAGCCTAAAAATATAAAAGATGCATTGCTTGATGAAGACTGGATAATAGCTATGCAAGAAGAACTTGAACAGTTCACCAGAAACAAAGTCTAGGAATTAGTTCCAACTCCCAAAGAAATCTCCATTATTGAAACTCAATGGGTTTTTTTGTAATAAGTTAGATGAAAATGGAACTATTATACGTAATAAGGCACGATTAGTTGCACAAGGGTACAATCAACTTGAAGGAATTGACTGTGATCAAACATATGCTCCTGTTGCTAGAATTGAGTCTATACGTATGTTATTAGCTTTTGCATGCCATAAAGATTTTAAACTATTTCAAATGGATGTCAAATCTGCTTTTCTGAATGGTGTCATTGAGGAAGAAGTTTATGTTAAACAACTCCCTGACTTTGAAGACTTTGATCATCCTGAATATGTATATAAACTGCACAAAGATTTATACGATTTAAAACAAGCTCTCAAGACATGGTATTAGAGACTAAGTACTTATTTTACAAATATATGTTGATGACATCATTTTTGGATCTACTAACATGACTATGTGTAATGATTTCTCTGAAAGCATGAGTAAGGAATTTGAAATGAGCATGATGGGAGAATTAAATTTCTTCCTAGGACTACAAATCAAGCAAGGAGAAAAAGGTATTCATATCTCTCAATCCAAATATTGCAAAGAAATGATTAAGAAATTTGGTCTAGAATCTGTAAAACCTCTTAATACTCCTATGTCAACTACTGATAAACTAACTACTGATGAAAATAGAAAAAGTGTTGACACAAAGAAGTATTGAGGAATGATTGGCAGTCTCCTATACAACACAGCTAGTCGACCTGACATTATGTTCAGTGTCTGCAAATGTGCCAGATTTCAAGCAAACCCTAAAGAATCTCATTTGGTTGCAGTAAAAAGAATATTTCGATATCTTAAAGGAACTACAGACATAGGTCTGTGGTATCCTAAAGGTCAACCATTTGACCTTGTGTGTTTTTCTGACTCTGACTATGTCGGTCATCATGTTGATCGAAAAAGCACAAGTGGCACTTGTCAATTCTTAGGCGGATGTTTAGTTTCCTGGTTCTCTAAAAAACAAAACTCGGTATCTATTTCAACCACCGAAGCCGAATATATAGCTGTTGTATGGTGTTGTGCACAGATATTGTGGATGAAACAGACCCTTGTCGATTATAATATAAAATTTAATTAGGTCTTAATCTTATGTGATAATACAAGCACTATTAACTTGAGTAAAAATACCGTATTACATGCTAGATCAAAACACATTGATGTTATACATCATTTCTTACGGGATCATGTAAACAATAGTATCATTAAACTAGAACATATTGACACAAAATTAAATAATGCTGATATATTCACTAAACCACTAAGTTCTGATAGATTTTGTAAATTACGTTTGGATTTAGGAATGTTAGATATTATCTCATAAAATATTAAATCTTTCTCTTGTTTAAATTTTATTTTAATATATATATACATATATATATATATATATATCTTATCATTAATAGTATAAGATAAATATAATTTTCTTGATTATGTATAATTTTATCTCTTTTATCATATTTATAAAAAAAATATTTTTTAACATATATTTAGTTATATTATTAATAGACAATGCTAATTTATATATATATATATATATATTTATAATATATTAGTTCCTTATATATGTCAATATATCTATATACTTATATTATCTATTTAAATATGTATTTTTATTTTATATATATATATTAATCTTTCTTATTTATCATTTAATTACACATTATCTAGCAAAAATTATATTCTATTACTATTATAAATATTTTATTATAAATATATAAATATATATATATATATATATATGTATAATAATTATTAATTTATAGATTTTAATATAAATATTTTAGTATTTTTTATTATTAATTTTATCAAAAATTATATTTTATAACATTTATTATATATTTATATGTCTGATCTGATCTGAGCCGTTCATCAACAAACTCATTAAACGGTCAACTGCAAGCACAATCCGTGTCTATCAAATCCAACCAATCAGGAGCCAGCTAACCAAAACACACGGATCACACACATCAACCGTTCGATCAACAAAAGAAAGCACAAACCCATCTCAGCCTTCCGATCAAAGTCAAACGGTCAGCTGAAACGTTTTAAACTCTCGATTTCATCTCAAATGTCGACCAATTCTCAGATCAAATCTCAGCCCTCAGATCAATCTGATTAACCTAAATATAAATACCTAAAATCTATTTTTTATTTCATTTTCTCTTCTTTCTTTCTCTCACTTCTGTCGGCTTCTCCCCACTTCTGTCGGCTTCTCCCCTTCTCTCTCTCTCTCTATCTCTTTCTCTATCTCTCAAACTCTCTTAAACACTCACGAACCCTAACTCTCTCTTAGCCAAAATCGATCAATCTAAGTGAGTTTTCTTTGTATCTCTTTCAATGAAATGAACCCTCATTTTCGTTTTTACGTTTCTACCGATTTGATTTTTCCTTTATGTAATATGTTCAATTTCTTTCAAAAAAAACATCTCTGTTATTTTTTTTTGTTGGATCTACTACCTTCAAACCGTAGTTATCTTTGTGTTCTCAACTTTTTCAAACCCTAGATCCATATAAATCTGATTTTCAATAAAATTTCTTACGAGTTCATATATATCATATATATATATATATATATATAAAAAAATTATTTGTTTGTCATATCAATTTTATGTGTTTACCGATTTTTTTGGGTTCAATTTTTGTCTTTTTTTAAAAAAATTATTTCTTTTCTGATTTCTTCTTCCTCTTCTATTTGTTTTCTATCAATAAATTTTTTAGATTTTTAAAAATGTGTGTTTATTTGCGAAACCCTAGACATATTTAAAGTTTTCTTTTAAAAAAAGGAGGAACTCTCTAGTTTTTGATAAAAAATTTACGAGTTCATATATATTTCTTATATATATATATATTTCAAAATTTATATATATATACATAAATATTTAGAAATTATATATATATATATATATATATATATATAAGTATATGAATGTTTTTAAATATATATATATATATATACTTATGTGTGTATGAAACCCTAAAATTTTCACTTAAAAAGGGGGGGTTTCTCAGTATTGATATATATTCGTAAATATATGCTCAAAACTGATATGTTCTTGTTTTATCAGAATATACATATACATATATGTAAATATATCTGAAATATCATATATATGTGTGTAATAACTGATGTATACCTTATATATATATATATATATATATACATAGTTCCATTGCCAAGAGTCTGTAAGTCTCAAATTTCTATGTGTATATATACAACTATATGTATCTGTGAGTGTGATTTCTTCTGTATGAATATCCACTTCTTCTGCTGATACACCTTTGCTATACTGTGGAGCAACTAAAAGCTAATTAGCTTGAGTTAGCTGTGCTCAGTATGAATCAACTGTCATTGAAGAATCAAACTGCCATTATGAATTAGTTAGAAGCTTTGTATTTATCTGTTCATCATATTCAAGATATGATGAGTGTGTTAATGGAACATCAGAAGGTATCCATTCCTCCTTATAATTTCACTGCCACAACAAGCTCTGCACCAGTTGATCGCACTGATCAAACTCCCACTGATCCTCATCTTCCAACTCTCGGTTTGAATTTATCCCCTCTTAATTTTGATGACATCTAACTATTCGGGATAAATGTATCCATATATACTTAACTAACTATTCGGGATAACTGTATAACATACTAACATAATGACTAATACTTAGAATTATCTATCATGTTTGCTTAACTACTTTGATTCTGTAGGTAAATGTTTTTAACTCACAGTTTCTGCAGGTACTCAATAACTTTTCTTTACCCCTCATTTTTGTTAATGACAAAGGGGGAGAAGAAAAATATCAAATTAAGATAATATTCTTTTGAATTGTGTGCATATTCTCTTGAACTTGGTGCCAATGTAGAAATAAAGAGAATATGCACACAGTTCAATAAAATATTCTCTTGAAGTGTGTGCTTAGCATGTGCCCTAAGGGAACATGTTAAGAGGACCCTTAAACATTCTAGTAGTTATTAAATACCCAGAAAATTTACACCCAAATTTTTTGCAACATTTTACAGCACAACACTGTGATGCACTTCTACGCAATTTAGGTGAAAATTTTCCATAAACGCGTGAACATAAAAGTAATATGAAAAATGCACTTAAACAATGAAGTTATTGTAGTTTAACTTGTATAATTAAAAGTTTCATAGACTATCAATATAAATAATACATCATTAATGAAATACTCATGTTGGACATATTTATTCTTATTTTAATAACGTGTCTGACCCTTACACAGCCCCATCATGTATACACCGTCAATATATTAAATTTAAACTGAGTTTTGTTTGTTTGCAAGGATTATAATTCCGGAATTATAATTATAATTTAAAGACTATTAAGTCATTTTATAATCTATAGACTAATAGTCCAAAGTCGGGTTAAATGCTTTTTTTATCACTTTACTTTAGGTCAACTTACAAGTGAGTCACTCAACCGTTTTTTCTTACAGTCAACTCATTAAACTTTACTTTTCTTACAAACCGTTAGAAAAATTGTTAAGCCCTTTTACTTTAAACGGAAAAAGACACACAAGCTGCTGAGTTGTAAAAAAGTGCTGATATGGCACTACTGATCCGATATGGCCGTGATTGTGTATGATGTGGCCACTCTTTAGTGAAAAAGAAAGATTTTTTTTAAAATAAAATAAAATTAGAAAAAATAGCGAAAAATGGGGAAAATAAAAAATTATAATTTACTTATTTTTGTGATTAATAGAAAATGAATTTTTAGGTAATTAATAATAAGTATAATTATTTAGGAAATTATAAAAATAAAATATGTTGAAATTAAAAATCAATTCTTATTGATTTATATACATACATATTTATAAATTTGATTTTAT
This sequence comes from Panax stipuleanatus, assembly GCA_020205555.1. NCBI lineage: Eukaryota > Viridiplantae > Streptophyta > Magnoliopsida > Apiales > Araliaceae > Panax > Panax stipuleanatus. The sequence continues at coordinate 90,851,279 of CM035123.1, forward strand.
AATTCTTATTTATTTTATATCCGTACATATTTATAAATTTATTTTTGACATTATATATATGCATTCTATACAATCAACTCCATCTTCAACATTAATTTTTTTTCGTGACAGATCTTCAACTTTAACTTTAAAAGTAAATGATACTCCATTAAAATCAAATTCGTATGTCACTTTGAATTCATATTCAACCAGGAAATAAAGAAGTTGCAAAAACATAGAAGCAATCATCTGTTCTTTGAGGGCCATTTTTATTCTTCGAAGAATTTCGATGCACCTTCCAATCAATCATCGTAATAGGTCTCCAAATCTAGGTATTTTATTTTGATGATAACAAATTAGGTAAATAGGTCAAAAGGGTATAATCCTCTCCATAGGATTAAAAATATGAAACTTGATTTTAAATACCTCATATATTTTGACCAAAAATATTTATTTTCTAAAATTTATTTGAATTTATTTTCTAACCTTGATAAATCTAACATCAAGTGTTAATAAAATAAGTTCATATAGTAACATTTTCTAAGGGAAGAAAATTCTTATTTCTTTTTCGAAATAATTTTATAAATCTTTTATGGACAAAAAGAATATTTATATATATATATATATATATCCATATAAGTATTATATATATATATATATATATATATATATGTGTGTGTGTGTGTGTGCCGTGTGTGCATGTGTATTATATATATGTGCGGTGTGTGCATGTGTATGTGTATGTGTGCCCGTGTGTGTTGCTGGCATGTTTGGGCGTGAGTGATTGCTAGTAATTATTTTGTTAAGGCTTAAAGTCTTTAGGCTAAAAAGCTAGCAAATTTAAATGTGATGACTCACATGTAGTAAACAAAAATGTTGGGCCAAAACTTTGCTTCATCCAAAAATTTCAAATGATCCAAGCCCTTCAAAATACATCATGCAATCCGGACCTTCAATTTTAAAAATGATTTTCCAAAATTACATTTTTGCCCTAAACTCAAATATTCTATAAATAGTAGGCTTTTTCATTCATTTTAATTTACCAATTCACAAATTTGAAAAGCTTACTCTCCTTCCTACATTCTGTCCAATTAAGCTTTCACTCTCTCTTTTTCTAATCAAAGTTCTAATTCTGTTTTGGAAGAGAAAAATTGGTCAAAGTGTTTGAGATAAGTTATTAATTTATTACTGTTCATGTTATCTCATTCTTGCTTATATATATAGATAATTAGATATAAACTGCTATACACACACACACACACACACATATATATATATATATATATATATATATATTTCATCTTTCAATATCGTGTAAAAAATCAGTACTTAGATACCGATATAATTCGGAAGTAATTTCTTTGAAAATCTCCTAACGGTCTTTAAAATCCTAAGTGGCCTTTTACTGATATAAATAATCTATATAAATATTGTATAATATTTATATGATTATCAAGTTGTGAATCGAACAATTTAGTCAGTACTTAGATACCGATATTCGGAGATATTTCTTAACAAAGAATATTATCTGGACGGTCTCTGAAATCCTATGTGGCAAAATTATTCACAACGAAGATAAATATAATATAATATATATAAGTGGGTGAAACAAGTTTATTCAAGTATTATTTAAATTGATCAAATTATTATACTTGATAAATTTTCATCAAAAGTATACTGCTCATATAATTGTTCATAAATTATTTGTTGCATTATATGTAAGTTTATGTGGTTGTTTAAACTCAAAGTTACATTTATTTAAAACCATAGAAACACACTCTAAAAGAAAATTATTTTTCTTAAACCATAGAAACACACTCTTTATTAAAGAAAAAGAAAATCTTTGTTAAAGGTACTTAAATCTATTTATCCGCTTTCACAGAAGCACACCACATAAAAGTCTTGAACTTTTATTAAATACTTAACTTCTATATCTGCTTACTGAGAAGTATATGTTCTAAATTTTATCTGCTTACTTTAGAAGCAAAAATTTAAACAAAATTTTTTGTAAAAAGGGAAAGGTTAAGTTAGTTTATTTTATACTTGTGAGAAAGACAAAAATTCTTTGACTAATTCCAGAGTCTTAGAGAAGTCAGCTAGGGGTTAGGTTTCTAGTGTACTTGTGAGGTGAGGAAGAGATTGTTGTTTCAAGACCAAGTCATAGAATAGTTCTAAGCTCAAAAAAAAGATTCAACTAAGCTTGAAGAAGGAGCTGGGAGTTCGCTATCCAAGATAGTTAGTTGTGGATAGTTGTAAGTTTATCTTTAAAACTTTGTAAAGGCTTCTCCGCCTATTGAATGATTATTTATTACAAGAAGTAATAGGATCTCAAGTCTTGGAGAGAAGCTTGAGACTGGACGTAGCAACATACCCAAGCTGTATGTTGTGAACCAGATAAATATCTGTGCATTGTGTGATTGAATTTTTAATCTGCTTATTAAATTCTTAATACTGTAAGTTAACCTACTAAAAATTCAAAAGGCCAAAGATAATTTTTTAAACAGTGATAATCTATTCAACCCCCCTTCTAGATTATTATTGGACTTTCACATCAGTATCCAAAAACCCAAATCAATTGTAGATCTGGGCCATCTCTTCTTCGCCTCTCTCTAGCGCTAGTCATAGATCTGAATCATCATCGTTAGAAGAACAAATATGCATATCGATCCTGCTCATCCCAATTCGATTCACCATAGCATTTCGAAATTCGAATCACAGCTTCGACTTGCATACACATACCATTATGTTCAATCCCAGACATGTAGCTCCTCACTTCTTTCTTTATCATCTCTTGCATCACCGACAGAAACTCCGGGCTGAAAAAATCCTCGTAGTTATTAGAAGTCATCGGAGCTGTAGCTGGCAGAGCCGGCGCCAATGAAACCTTATCGGAGACCTCACAAGAATAAAAATATACAAATTCTTAGAAGATGATGAACAGTGGGAACTCAGATGAAGAAGATGAAGTTTATTTTGGTAACCCTAAGTTAATCCCCTTTCGATATCTGATTTCTATTTAACGTGGCTAAAATAGGTTGGGTCGGATCAGGTGGGCATGAATATAATTGTTTTTCATGGGTGGGTTGTAGCTTATGTGTGTAATGACTAGGATTGAGTAATTTATTTATTTTTCACGTCGTTTTTCTGTTCAAAAACTTAACCCCGCTAACAAAAATTTGAATTTTTGTTAGTAAAGTAAGGATATAGTGAGTTGACTGTAAGAAAAAACGGTTGAGTGACTCATTTGTAAGTTGACATATAGTACAATGATCAAATAAGTATTTAACCCGTCCAAAGTCTAAATTTGAAAACAAACAAAACACTTAGTCATATTTGTTTACAAGAATTATAATCCCGAGATTATAATACATGGGATTATAATTCCCAATACTATTAATCCTAAGATTATATAGTCCTAGTCACATGTTTATTTTTTATGAAATTATTTATGGGATAACTTAAAATAATCTCATGTTATGTTTGTTTTTTTCCAGAATTAATTAAAGGATTGGATAAAAAAATATCATTTGGATTATTATACCCTTACCAATAATAACATATTTTAAGCTATAATTTAAACTTGTTTATATATCAAAAAATGATGAACAATTAATTAATTAGAAACTTTAAAATAAATGATTATATTATTCAATCAAATGATCAATAATAATAATTATATAATTTAACTTTAAAAATGTGAAGAAGAAGAAGAAGAAGAAGCTCTGAAAGTGAGACTTAATAAATGAAATCATGAACAACAGAAACCAATACCAACCAGAAGCAAACCGGCGAATGACACAGTTTAATGAGATATAGAATAGGATATTATGGTCATTTTAAAAAAAGAGTGAGGTTAATTTTGTATATAAAAATTTAGTCACAAATGATAGGTATTATAATACCATGTAGAACATGTTATTAAATAATTTCTCATTTTAAGCTCTTTTATATTATCAGGACTAATAGTCCCAAGCTCAAATTTAAAAACAAACAAAAACTTGGGATTAATAGTCTTATCCTTGCAAACAAACATAGTATTGAGATTAATATTTCTATCCCAAGTATAATTATTACAAACATACATAGCCTAAATTTGAAGAGTTTCTATAAATCTTTTCTCTTGTCTAGAAGATAAGTGCATCAAAAAGTCCTTCAAGCTGCTGCCCTTGTAACCTTTAGGGTGCTTTTCATCCACCAGTTTCATGGCAGGCTCAACTATTTCATCCATTCCGAGGCTATGCAAACTGGCTAGGGACAATCTAGTCTTTTCAGAGCTGGGAATCGCCCGGTGTAACACACTCTTGTATAAGCCATTGCTTAGTACCTCTAAATGATCTCCCACAAGGACTTGTAGGGATCCCTTGAGCTCAGGGGCAGCCTTCCACGTGGCATCGGCAAGATCCATGACATGGAGCCCAGGGTGGCTCTGCAATAGAATGGTGATGATGCTGTGATCTGAATGTGCTGCTATGCCTATTTTGATGTTTGATTGAGAACTTGGTGGATAGCTATTGACTCCCATAATGTGCATGCCCTGTTCAAAATTTTCTTCAAGGAATATTTCCTCCAATCCTAAGCTCATCAGTATTGCTCCAAATATTTCAATTCCTAATTTCCTAACTTTTTTAGTGTAAATCCCCATTTTTTCCCTGTCAAGTAATTATGTACAAATTTATTAGAGGCTCTTAATTATGTTATATCATATTTAATTATGACGGTTAATTTTGTTGGAGCAAGAATAAAATTTGTCATCAACAAATGTGGGTTAAAGTGCCAAATCCATAATTATAAAAATGTCGCTAAATATATATTTACTCTGATAACATCATTTTTGTTCAGACAATATTAATAACCTTAATATTGAACAAATACAAATTATTATAACAAGAACTCTCGCGTGATTTAGTTGGTGTAACCAGTGTTTTAAAACCCGGACCGGACCGACGATTGGACCGGTATAAATCGGAACCGGTCCGCCTTCCGGTCAGATTTGGACCAATGACTCGGTTTTGGTCAAAATCCGAGTTGGCCCGTTGACCATCGGTCCAACCGGTAAACTCGGTTAGTTGACCCGGTTTTTAATTTATTTATTTTTTTATTAAATAAATTTTAATATTTAAACTAACCTCTTTTATTACTATTGTAACTCATCTTTATTATGTTTTAATTCATAAAAAATGAGATTTTTAAATTTTTTATTAATTACTAATAATATATATTTTTTATATATTAATGACGACATTTAGTCAATAACGGTTAGACCAGTGACTCATCCACCTGGTACCTTTTCTGGTTCGATAAACGTTCCGATTCTGAGAACCTTGGTTGTAACCATTTAACCACCCATTTTCTAAACTTTTGTTTGATTCTCTTTATATTTTGCTTTTTTATTTCGATTTTATTTTATTTAATGTTGTTTGGATAGTGTTGGGGCCCGAATATTTGAGATCCAAGCCCCGGATTGGGCTTAGCCTCGGTTGGGCCATGGTTGGGTCCGGTTGGGCCATGGTTGGGTCCGGTTGGGTCATGATGGGAGGAAACTCCTAATTATATGGAGATTTTATATATGGGAAGAGGAATTCCTTATTAATTGGACTTCCTATATCTTGGGAGATTTGGTGTGATCCTATTGTGAAAAGGATATACGGTGGAACCCTAATCCAATATGAAGATGGATTCTAGCAGGGATGTGAGGTACTATAAATACATGGCATGACTATTCCTAAGGTACACTGTAAGACCACAACTTTTATGAATAAAGATTTAATTTTTTTTATATATTATTTTGAAATAGTAAGGTGTTGATTTGATAAATGTGGTAAGTTATGGGTGAAATGTGCAAATTTTATAAAATAAGCAAGTGGTTATAAAATATTCGTTGTGTCGGAGAATATTCGTTTGGTCGAGGAATATTCTTTTGTCGGAGAATATTCGTAAGACGGCGCAATCATTGGTGGATCCCACAACGAAATGAATGTCGGATATAGAAAGCGACAAAAGTAAATTTTTATAAAAAATAACGGTAAAACTGTTACCGTTAAACTGTTAAAATCCTGGTGATAAAAATACAGTAATACGCGTTGTTGCACAGTAGCACACGGTATTGCATAGTATTTCGAATTATTGGTTCTTACGTAAGAAGTCACTCATTCAATAATTTTTACAGTAATTAATGTTCAATATTTTATATGATTGATTCAATAATTGCTACATTGATAATTGCATAATATTTTATTATTGATTCAATAATTGCTACGTTGATATTTTATACTATTGATTCAATAATTGTCACAATAACCGCTGCATAGCATTTTACATTATTAAATTAATAATTCATATTATTTGAATAATATTATTAGATAGCATTATTGACAATGTCTAGAAAGTTCTGTCTAAGAAAGGTGTTAGTTAATCTAATTGTGCGCCAGTAAGGAGAAATTCTAATCGAAAAGCCCCCTCTTTCCTAGGAACGACCTGGTTGTCATTATTGTGATTCTGTAATATTATTTGTGAATAATAATTAATTATTGATAAAATAATAAGTAAATATTTATTCAATTTTGATATAAATGGTAAAAATTTTAGCAAAAGAGACAATTATTAAAAGTTGATATTTTATCTTTTTCGATAAAATAATTCATTCAAATATATTACTATAATATTATATTATAATAATGTGATAATATAATAATATAATTTTATGGTATAAAAATAAAATGAGGTGGAAGAGAGAAAATGGAATTGGAAATTCTTTTAATAATTATAAATATTTTAATATATATATATATATGTGTGTGTGTGTGTGTGTGTGTGTGTGTGTGTGAAGGAATTAATGGGGAGAGAAAGAGAGAAAGGGAGAGAGAGAGAGTTAGTGGGAAATGGTGGGGGGGGAAAAAGAAGAAAATTAAAATTTCATCCGTATGTAAATTTGGGTCATTTTTCGTTCGAAATTTGGAAAATCTTTCTTCTATAAAGTTGTAGAGAATTAAATTTCATATAAAATAACATAAGGTACATATTTTTCTGATAAATGGGCTATTTATTATGAATTATTGAAGTTTTTGAATATTGTTTAAATTTAAAACATGTGTGGGCCCCACTTGTCCTTTTGTCTTGTGAAATATGCTAGAGAAAATTTTTTCAAAGGCGGTGGGCTGGCTTGTTTTCTAATGTGGTGTGCTGAGAAAGCCACCGGGGTTGCATTTGTCAATCCTGGTGTGCTAAGCATTTCCTATAAATAGAGTGCTTAGTTAGAAATGAAAATCACACAAGAATCAAAAATTTCTTTCTCTATACTATTGAACGTATTTCTTGGGAGTATTTAGATACTTTGAGTGTTAATAACAGTGCAAGTTTTCCTTATCATAATATCTGATATTCCTAGTCAGATCGAGTATTATACTGAGGTAAAGTATATTATTTTTCTCGTAAATGATGTTATTTCCTTTCAATATTCATAAAGAATATTATTTTCTTTCATATTCCATATTATGAAGGTGATAATATTTTATTTCACATTCCTCAATTTAAATTTACTACAGTAAGTATTGCTTCTATAATTCCTGAAATGATCAGAAATTTTTTGAGTTTTGCGCTTCATCTAATATCATTTCACTGGAATATTGGTCTGAACTTTTTATGAAATTTTTATCTTTTCATGACGAGTAACTATTCACGAGTTACTATTCACGCATTACTATTCACGAGAAAAAAAATTACATTTTTTTCTGTTCAAATTATCTTTGATTGTATCCATGTTTTGATCTTCATTCTTGAATTTTGCTCCATAATTAATTATTATGGAGTATTTTTAAACTTGGATAAACTAAATTATGAATACCTAATCTTTGTCCTTTATCTCACTAGATTCATTCATTAAAATATTTTTTATCATCCTCAGTCTTAAATAGTGATACAAATGAATATCTTTGGTCTGTAGTGCAAACATGAATGATTACTTGATGAATATCTTTGGCCTGTAGTGCAAAGATGAATGATTACCTGATGAATATCTTTGGCCCCTAGTGCAAAGATGGACAGATGTTGAGATGAACATGACCACTGGTGATACAAATGAATATCTTTGGCCCGTAGTGCAAAAATGAATATTTGATTTGAATATATTGATTGATGTTACAGGGATAAAATATTAATGATGGACTTTTAAATCATAGAAGATAGTAGACATCATTCTCTACTTAACTCTTCTAATTAATTGTTATTTCCGCTGCAGTTGTTGATCTAAAAATTGTTGTCCATCATATTTTATCTGATTTATTGAAGACTAACGATAATTTATCCTTCATTATCTTAGTCATAATATTCTTTACTGGGCTAGTTGAGCTCACCTTTTTCTTTTATTGTTCTCTTCAGGAAATGAGAATATTGCGGGGACTAGTCGCGGAATGGAGTGATGGTCCGAGATAGAACTATAGAATTTCTCACTATTTTATAAAATAGTGTGATAATAATTGTAATGAGGACTTAGTTTGAGTGTTTATATTTTCTACATGTTTGTATTGACACTCACAGTTGTGTGTGGTCGTATTTGCACGACCGTATGATATAAAAGATTGTATTTAGATTCTGTACCATGTATTTGGCGACTCAGAATGGGTTGGGTGGATTGAACCTATTTTGAGGGCGTCACAGTTGGTATCAGAGCTTAGGGATATGATCTCTGGCGGAGATCTGTGAATAAACTAGGAGGGGAGAGACGAGTAAATTCTTCGCTAGTGTGTCCTACTAAGCTATTTTGTATTTAATTGGTCGATCGAAACATAGGGTTAATATGTGATATGTTAATTTGTTTAATTAACCTTTGTTTTATGGCAGTATTTGAGAATGGCAGCTGAAAATCTAAACAATGGAGTGAAGAGACCGTTGAGACACCTTTAATCACCAACCTAAGAGAACGTGCAACAGAAATGGTAATATTCCTCATGTAAACAACACCACCGATCAAACGATGAATGATGGGATGTTTAGAAGTTTTTTACAGTTCATGCAAAATCGGACTAGGGAGACTCGTGTTCAAAATAAAGGTGGAAATAATGGTAATTCGCGGCTTGTCACTGTCAAGCAGTTCAAAGAGTTGGGACCACCAGAGTTTTTCAGAAAGCCAGATCCAATCAAGGCGAAAACATGGGTTAAGCAAATTATCAAGATATTTGATGTCTTGGGATGAACGGAGGAGCAAAAGGTTCCATTCGCCACCTTTATGTTCCGTGGAGAGGCAGATTACTGGTGGGAATCAGTGAAGCATACCCAGCCTGCCGCACTCAAGATGTTTTAGGAAGAGTTCCAGAAACTATTCAATGACAAGTACTTTCCAGAAAGTATTCGTCATATGAAGGAGGTAGAGTTTATCAAACTGGAACAGAACATCATGGCTGTGTCCCAGTACGAGGCTAAGTTCGCTGAGTTATCCCGGTTCGCATCTCATTTGGTGGATAATGAGGAGCGTATGACGCGGATGTTTCTGAGGGGTTTGAAACCCGAAATTCGTCAATACCTTATTTTTCACAAATTTTGTTTGTATTCTGATGTTGTGAACAGAGATCAATTATTAGAACGAGATAATGAGTATGTTCAACCAAGGGACAATAACCAAGGTCATACCGGTGGCAACATGTCATCGGAACAATAAAAATCAGCGTGGAGGAAGTTATCAGGACAGAAGCAGGTAACCACTCCTGTGGTAATCGTGGCCATGATAATAGAAGAAGTGAGTCGGGGGGAGATTTGAAAAAGAGAAGGTACAACAATGACAACGTGAAAACGTCAGCATTAGCATCAACAACCGTTTCTAGGGGAGGAGAACGACCACCGGTCGTATGTTATAAATGCGGAGAAGAGGGACACATCAATCCCACTGCACATAGCAATTCAAGGTGTGTTATAATTGTGGAAAGAAAGGTCACATAGCTCGAGTGTGTCCTGTAGCGAAATCAAGTCCAGCGGGGATGGTGACTCCAAAGGCGGATCCTAACAAGTCAAAGTCGGTGGTTCCTGGAAGAGCTTTTGTCTTGACTACCCAAAAAGCAAGGAACCCAAACGAGGTGATCACGGGTAAGCTAATCATAAACTCTTGCGAAGTCTATACCTTATTAGATACCGGTTCTATCCATTCTTTTATTTCACCTGCTTGTGCTCAACGTTTGAACTTGACTCCTGAAAAATTAGACATTGGCTTATTTGTTGAAACTCCGTTAGAAGAAGCCTTCGTCACATCCACAGGTTACAAATCTTGTTTGATTCAAATTGGCACCCTCACATTACCTGTTGATCTTATCTCTTTGAAAATACTTGCGTTTGATGCAATTTTAGGAATTGACTGTTTAACCACTTATCATACCAAAATTGATTATTTTCGTAAGGTTGTTAGTTTTCATATTCCTAACCAACCTGTTGTGCGAATTCAAACAACCAAGCCTACTAAAATTAATCAATGTCACTTCAAGTCATAAAGCTATTCATTTATTGAAAAACGGATGTCAAGCTTTCTTAGCCCATGTCATTGATTTAAACCAGAATACGTCAGATTTGAATGATATTTCTGTTGTTAATAAGTTTCCTGATGTATTTCTCGAAGAACTTCCTGGTCTACCCTAGAACGTGAAGTTGAATTCTTTATTGACCTTGAACCGGTACAAAACCCATTTCTAAAACTCTATATCGAATGGCTTCTATTGAACTTCAGGAAGTTAAAGGTTCAACTACAGGAGTTGTTAGACAGTGGTTTCATTCAGTCCTAGTACATCTCCTTGGGGTGCTCCTGTTTTATTCGTAAAGAAGAAAGACGGGAGTATGCGACTTTGTATTGACTATCGAAAATTAAACCATGTCAGTATCAAGAATAGGTATCCGTTACCTCGCATTGATGACCTGTTCGACCAGTTGCAAGGTGCTCAATTCTTCTCAAAGATCGATCTTCGTTCTAGATATCATCAGTTAAATATTAAAACTGATGACATTCCAAAGACTGGCTTCAGAACTCGATACGGGCATTATGAATTCTTAGTCATGTCTTTTGGATTGACTAATGCTTCTGTGCCTTTCATGGATATGATGAACCGGATATTCAATGAATATTTGGATCATTTTGTGGTTGTCTTTATTTATGACATTCTCATAGTACTCCAAAAGCCGTGAAGATCATGAGCAACATTTGGAGCTGATACTCCAAAAGCTTCGTGAAAACAAGTTATATGCCAAGTTGAAGAAATGCGAGTTCTGGCTTGAGGAAGTAGCATTCCTTGGGCACGTGGTATCGAAACATGAAATATCAGTTGACCCGACGAAGATTGAAGCAATACAAAGTTGTGAACAACCTAAGTCAGTAACTTAAGTACGTAGCTTTCTGGGCTTAGCTGGTTATTATCAGAGATTCGTGGATGGATTTTCTCGAATCGCTACTCCATTAACTCATCTGACTTCGAAAAGATACAAAATTTGGATGGAACGAGGAAAGTGAGAATAGCTTCCAAGAGCTCAAAAGAAGACTCATTTCAGCACCTGTTCTGACAATACCATCTGGTTTGGATGGATTTGTCATCTACAGCGATGCTTCAGGCAAAGGGTTAGGATGTGTTCTCATGTAACATGGGAAAGTCATAGCCTATGCCTCACGATAACTCAAAGAATATGAGAGGAATTATCCTACTTATGATCTAGAGTTGGCAGCAGTCGTTTTCGCGTTGAAAATCTGGAGACACTACCTTGTATGGGGAGAAAGTGGAGATCTATGCGGATCATAAGAGCCTCAAATATTTCTTCACCCAAAAGGAACTCAACATGTGGCAACGACGTTGGCTTGAGCTAGTTGAAAGATTACGACCATACCATCCAATACCATCCTGGAAAAGCAAATGTGGTAGCTGACGCGTTGAGTAGAAGATCATATGCGAGAACGAGTGCTGATGCTGTCAACACAAAGGCCATTTTGTGTGACTTACAAAGGATGAAGATAGAGTTCAAGACTCTGGGGACCCACGTGATGATGTCAAATATACACGTAGAACCAGCTTTAATTGCTAAAGTTAAAGCTGCTCAAGCTAAAGACCCGGAGCTGATGAAGATGAAGAAGAAAGTGCAAGAAGGTGCTATTCCAGAAGCAAGAATCAATGAAGAAGGAATACTTCGAGTCAACTCCTAGACTTTGTGTTCCTAACGATTCTGATTTGAAGTATAGAATAATGATGGAGGCACACAACACACCATTTGCAATCCATCTTAGGAGTACCAAAATGTATCGTGATCTTCGACATACATTTTGGTGGAGTAATATGAAGAGAGAGATCGCGGAGTTTATCTCGAGGTGTTTAACGTGTCAACGTGTCAAGGCGGAGCATCAAGTGCCAAAGGGTCCATTGCAACCACTTGAGATTCCAAAATGGAAGTGGGAACACATCACCATGGATTTCGTTACAGGTCTTCCTAAGGTTTCTTAAGGCATAGATGCAATTTGGGCTATTGTCAATAGATTAACTAAGTCTGCTCATTTCTTGCCTATACGAGAGGCTTATTCACTTGAACGTCTTGCTCGTATGTACATAAATGAGATTGTGAGATTGCATGGCATGCCAGTAACTATAGTTTTGGATCGTGACCCAAGATTCACTTCATAATTTTGGGTCAGTTTGCAAAAAGTTATGGGCACGGATTTACGATTCATTTCAGCATATCATCCACAAACGGACGGGCAATCGGAAAGGACTATCCAAACTCTTGAAGATCTATTGAGACTCTATGTTCTAGACTTTAAAGGGAGTTGAGATAAGTATTTACCATCGGTGGAATTCTCCTACAATAACAGTTATCAGGCAAGTATAAGCATGGCTCCATTCGAGGCGTTGTATGGACGAAAGTGTCGTTCTCTAGTATGCTGGGACGAGATGGGTGAAGCAACATTGTTGGGATCGGAATTAGTACGTATGACTACGGAAAAGATTCAAATGATCCGACAACGTATACAAACAGCACAAGATCGACAAAAGAGGTATGCTGATCTTCATCGAAGAGATGTAGAATTTAATGTCGGAGATCATGTATTGTTACGTGTTGCTCTATGGAAAGGAGTTACGAGATTCGAGAAAAGAGGAAAGCTCAACCCACGATTTATCGGTCCATTTGAGAACCTTAACCGAGTAGGAACTATGGCCTATAGACTCGCCTTACCTCCAAGCATGTCTCGTGTTCATAACGTTTTTCACATATCCATGCTTCGTAAATATGTGAAAGACCCAAACCACATTATTGAGTTATAACCAGACGAGATAGCCAAAGATTTAACGTACGAGGAGGTACCTGTCAAGATCTTGGATAAGAAGGAACATGTCCTGCGCTCAAAGATTATACCTCAAGTTAAAGTTTTGTGGAGGAAACCATGATATCGAGGAAATGACCTAGGAGTTAGAATCGGAAATGAAAATAAGATATCCTCACCTTTTCGACATACCAGGTACGTACGTCAATTTCGAGGACGAAATTTCATAAAAATGGGAGGTTGTAAGACCACAACTTTTATGAATAAAGATTTAATTTTTTTATATATTATTTTGAAATAGTAAAGTGTTGATTTGATAAATGTGATAAGTTATGGGTGGAATGTGCAAATTTTACAAAGTAAGCAAGTGGTTATAAAATATTCGTTGTATCGGGGATATTCGTTTGGCCGAGGAATATTCTTTTGTCGGAGAATATTCGTACGACGGCACAGTCATTGGTGGACCCCACAACGAAATAAATGTCGGATATAGAAAGCAACAGAAGTAAATTTTTATAAAAATAACGGTAAAACTGTTACCATTAAACTGTTGTAATACCCGGTGATAAAAATACAGTAATACGCGTTGTTGCACAGTAGCACACGGTATTGCACAGTATTTTGAATTATTGGTTCTTACGTAAGAAATCACTCATTCAATAATTGTTACAGTAATTATTGTTCAATATTTTATATGATTGATTCAATAATTGCTACATTGATAATTGTATAATATTTTGTTATTGATTCAAAAATTACTACGTTGATATTTTATATTATTGATTCAATAATTGTCACAATAACCGCTGCACAATATTTCACATTATTAAATCAATAATTCATATTATTTGAATAATATTATTAGATAGCATTATTGACAATGTCTAGAAAGTTCTGTCTAGAAAAGAAGTTAGTTAATCTAATTGCGCTCAAGTAAGGAGAAATCCGTATCGGAAAGCCCTCTCTTTCCTAGGAACGACCTGGTTGTCATTATTGTGATTCTGTAATATTATTTGTGAATAATAATTAATTATTGATAAAATGATAAGTAAATATTTATTCAATTTTGATATAAATGATGGAATTTTTAGTAAAAGAGACAATTGTTGAAAGTTGATATTTTAACTTTTCTGCTAAAATAATTCATTCAAATATATTATTATAATAATGTGATAATATAATAATATAATTTTATGGTATAAAAATAAAATGAGGTGGAAGAGAGAAAATAGAATTGGAAATTCTTTTAATAATTATAAATATTTTAATATATATATATATATATATATGTATGTGTGTGTGTGTGTGTGTGAAGGAATTGATGGGGAGAGAGAGAAAGGGAGAGGGGAGAGAGAGAGAGTTAGTGGGAAATGGTGGGGGGAAAAAGAAGGAAATTGAAATTTCATCCGTATGTAAATTTGGGTCATTTTTCTTTCGAAATTTGGAAAATATTTTTTCTACAAAGTTGTAGAGAATTAAATTTCATATGGCATGGACATAAGGTTCATATTTTTCTGATAAATGGGCTATTTATTATGAATTATTGAAGTTTCTGAAAATTGTTTAAATTTAAAATATGTGTGGGCCCCACTTGTCCTTTTGTCTTGTGAAATATGCTAGAGAAATTTTTTCAAAGGTGGTGGGCCGGCTTGTTTTCTAATGTGGTGTGCTGAGAAAGCCATCGGGGCTGCATTTGTCAATCTTGGTGTACTAAGCATTTCCTATAAATAGGGTGCTTAGTTAGAAATAAAAATCACACCAGAATCAGAAATTTCTTTCTCTATACTATTGAGCGTAATTCTTGTGAGTATTTAGATACTTTGAGTGTTGATAACAGTGCAATTTTTTCTCATCATAATATCTAATATTCCAGTCAGAGCGAGTATTATACTGAGGTAAATTATATTATTTTTCTAGTAAATGATGTTATTTCCTTTCAATATTCATAAAGAATATTATTTTCTTTCATATTTATGAAGGTGATAATATTTCATTTCATATTCCTAAATTTAAACTTACTACGGTAAGTATTGCTTCTTTAATTCCTGAAATGATCAGAAATTCTTTGAGTTTTGCGCTTCATCTAAAATCATTTTACTAGAATATTAGTCTGAACTTTTTATGAAATTTTTATCTTTTCATGACGCGTTACAATTCACGAGTTACTATTCACGCATTACTATTCACGAGTTACTATTCACAAGAAAAAAAATATTTTTTTTCCTGTCCAAATTATCTTTGATTGTATCCATGTTTTGATCTTCATTCTTGAATTTTGCTCCACAATTGATTATTATGGAGTATTCTTAAACTTGGATAAACTAAATTACGAATACCTAATCTTTGTCCTTTATCTAACTAGATTCATTCATTAAAATATTTTTCATCATCCTCAGTCTTAAATGGTGATACAAATGAATACCTTTGGCCTGTAGTGCAAAGATGAATGATTACTTGATGAATATCTTTGGCCTGTAGTGCAAAGATGAATGATTACCTGATGAATATCTTTGGCCCGTAGTGCAAAGATGGACAGGTGTTGAGATGAACACGACCACTGGTGATACAAACGAATATCTTTGACCCATAGTGCAAAGATGAATATTTGATTTGAATATATTGATTGATGTTACAGGGATAAAATATTGATGATGGACTTTTAAATCACAGAAGATAGTAGACATCATTCTCTACTTAACTCTTCTAATTAATTGTTATTTTCGCTGCAGTTGTTGATCTAAAACTTGTTGTCCATCATATTTTATCTGGTTTATTGAAGACTAACGATAATTTATCCTTCATTATCTTAGTCATAATATTCTTTACTGGGCTAGTTGAGCTCACCCTTTTCTTTCATTGTTCTCTTCAGGAAATGAGAATATTGTGGGGACTAGTCGGGGAATGGAGTGATAGTCCGAGATAGAACTGTAGAAGTCATCACTATTTTATAAAATTGTGTGATAATAATTGTAATGAGAACTTAGTTTGAGTGTTTATATTTTCTACATGTTTGTATTAACACTCACAGTTGTGTGGTCGTTTTTGCATGACCGTATGATATAAAAGATTGTATTTGGATTCTGTACCATGTATTTGACGACTCAGAATGGGTTGGGTGGATTGAACCTATTCTGGGGGCGTAACATACACTTACACAGTATTACTATTTTCCAGCAATAGAGTATTTTACCTCCATTGTTAACCTTGTCAGCCTGTACTTACTCTCACACCAGAGCTTTCCCCCGACGGCCCAACCCTTCAAGCTTTTTGGTATTTACCGGTTTTGTGCAGGATTGGATGCAGTTTGGTGATTGGAGCGCGTGGACGGATCTTGGCATTAACATTGGCACTAGAAGGAGGGCATTCAATCACAACCAGCAGATCACCACGTCGAAAAACATGGTGAATAGCAAGACAGTTTCTGGCAGGGAACAGCCGACGACAGCAGCGTTCGCACAGCAGAAGGGGTCAATGAAAGACAGATTGGGGCCGTCGAGCATCCATACGCGCCTTGGCCCCCAAACCAATTCTATCGGTTCCCAAGTAGGGGGTCAACCCGGAGCACAACGGAAGCTATTCCACACAGCCAGCAAGGATCGGAGAAGGGTGGGAGACACACCAACTCGAACCCAACTCCGGGAGAATCAGGAAGCTGCTCTGGCACAGAAAGCAAAGGAGATAGAGGAGATGGAGCATGCACTAAAGGTCCTTCTGATGCAAAAAGAAGAGCTCGCCAAACAGGTGGTCCATATAGTCGAACAAGAGGACGAGGCCTCCAGCCACCCTCGCCACAGAGAACGAAGGAGGTCTCTAGACAGACAACCCAGGGGGAGACATGTTGATGATACAAGGAGAACCGAGAGTAGGCTTCAGAGCCGCTCTCGCGATAGGAGCATATCTGGAAGTCGTCGGACCGAGGGGCGTTCGAGAACACACCGCTCTAACAGCTCCCTGCATGATAAGAGGAGGCACAGAAGCCATTCACGAGACGACCGTTCGGGAGACAACAGCCGTAGAGACCAAAGGCGAGTAAGCCCCTATGGGAGAGAGTCCCACAGGAGAGGGCCTCATCAAAAGGCCAAACCTTCAGGACAAAAATCAAAGGGCAATCGCTAGGATAGCCCTCGACAGAACAGAGACAAAGATCACAGAAGCCACCCCCCTCCCGGACCGACCGGGAGGATGAAAGGGATCGCAGGGACCACTAGGATCGTAGGGATAGAAGGGAGAGAGTCTCTCTGAGGAAAAATACCGACCCGACCCTTGTAGGAATTGAGATACTGACTAAGAAGCTAGAGGATATGCAGAAGCAGCTGATAAAGGCTCAGCAGATGAAAGTCAGTTCAGGAAAGAAAGCCTCACCATTCTCGGCAAAGATCCTTTGGGAAAAGGCAGACCTCACCAAGAAGCTACTTTATATGGAGAGTTATGATGGTTCGGGCGACCCATACAAGCACAGTCAGACATATGACAGGCTGATGGACTACTACGACTACACTGAGGCAGCCAAGTGCAATACATTCATCACAACCTTAAGGAAGGACGCCCGGCAATGGATGACAACACTGACCCCGAGCACAATCTCGTCGTGGGAGGAGTTATGCGACAAGTTCCATGCTCGGTTTGGGAGCAATAAAAGGAGAGGAAGGCCAACTGGATCGTTGTCCCAGGTCAGACAGTACTCTAATGAGACTCTGGGTCAATATGTGAAAAGGTTCAGGGAGGCAGTAGGTCAGGTGACAGACCTCAATGATTTGCAGGCAGTAGGCTCTTCTAGAACGGGCTGGATGTGGTGAAGTCAGAAAAATTGGTTAAAAAGTTGATGTTCAACCACCCGAGGAGCCTGGCCGAAGCGTTTGAGAAAGCAGAGGGCTTCATAGTGATGGAAGAGGCAATGGAAAGTCTAAAGCGAGGCTCTATAGAAAAGCCTAAAGATAAGGAGAAAGAGCAAGGCAAATCCAATGGCAATTTGAAACAGTATGGGAATGACAGATCGGACAACTACCAGAAGCGTTACAACGACAACATGAATTCGGGAGGGAGCCACCCTCCTCCGTCAAAAGATAAGGTCCACAGAGTCTACACTCGGCTTAACACCGGCCGACCCGCCATCCTAGAGCACCTGAAGACTCAGTCGGGCTATTAGAAGCCAGATGATGACTTCAGACCCGGTACGGGACGCCCCAACAGATACTACGACTACCATGAATGTATGGGGCATTATACTGAGGATTGTTGGAGCTTGAAAGAACTGATTGAGAAGAATGTACAACATGGTGGCCTGATATAATTCGTGTCTGGAAGGGAGGCCCCGAAGGCACAGTGTAAGACCCCAACTTTTTATGAATAAAATTGAATTTCCTCTATATATTATTTTGAAATAGTAAGGGGTTGATTTGATAAATGTGATAAGTTATGGGTAATATGCGCAAAGTTTACAAAATAAGCAAGTGGTTATAAAATATTCATTGTTGTCAGGGAATATTCGTTTGGTCGTAGAATATTCTTGTTGTCGGGGAATATTCGTACGACGGTGCAAGCCATTTGTGGGCCCGATAACAGAAAACTTTCGGATGAAGAAAACGACAAGAATAAGTTTTTTAAAAATAACGGCATAAAGGTTATCGTTAAAACTGTTGAAATACCAGGTGGTTAAAGTAAAGTAATACGCGTTGTTGCACAGTAGCACACGGTATTGCACAGTATTTTATATTTCAATAATTGTCACTGCACAGTATTTTACATTATCAAATTAATAATTTATATTATTTGAATAATATTATTAGACAACATTATTGGCAATGTCTAGGAAGTTCTGTCTAGGAAAGGGGTTAGTTAATTGCGCGCCAGTAAAGAGAAATCCTTATCGGAAGACCCCCTCTTTCCTAGGAACGACCTGGTTGCCATAATTGTGATTCTGTAATATTATTTGTGAATAATAATTAATTATTGATAAAAATAATAAGAAAATATTTATTCAATGTGGATATAAATGGAGGAATTTTTAGCAAAAGCGACAATTGTTGAAAATTGATATTTTATCTTTTTTGATAAAATAATTCATTCAAATATATTATTATAATATTACATTATAAGTGTATAATGTGATAATATAATAATATAATTTTATAATTTAAATGATAATATTTTTACAATAAACTCACGATATATAAATAAAATGAGGTGGAAGACAGCAAATTGGATCTGAATTGATTTTTGTTATAAAAAATGTTTAAAACATGTGTGGGCCCCATTGTCCTTTCTTTTGGTGTGATTTTTGCTGAGAATTTGATTCTTCAAAATGGTGCAAAGGATTTTGTCAGATAATAAAAATTTTTGCTTTGGTGTGCTAGTATTTTCCTATAAATAGGGTGCTTAGTTAGAAATGAAAATCACACCAGAATCAAAAATTTCTTTCTATATAATATTGAGCGTATTTCTTGTGAGTATTTAGATACTTTGAGTGTTGATAACAGTGCAAGTTTTCGTCAGCATAATATCCGATAATCTAGACAGATTGAGTATTATACTAAGGTAAGGGATATTATTTTTCTCGTAAATGATGTTATTTTTTTCAATATCATTTCACCGAAATATTGGTATGAATTTTATTATGAAATTTTTATATTTTCATGCCGGGGTTACTATTCATCCGTATGGTACTATTCAATAATATGGCACTATTCACGAATACGGCACTATTCACAGAAAAATTAAATTTTCTTTTCTTTGTCCAAGTTGTCTGTTATGGTTCCTATCTTTGATTGGATCCATATTTTGAACTTCATTCTTGAATTTTGCTCCACAATTGATTATTGTTGAGTTTTCTTGAACTTGGATAAACTAATTTACGAATCTCTAATCTTTGTCCTTTATCTCACTGGATTCGTTCTTTAAAATATTTTTCATCATCCTCAGTCTTAAATAGTGATACAAATGAATATTCTTGGCCTGTAGTGCAAAGATAAATGATTACTTGATGAATATCTTTGGCCGTAGTGCATAAATGAACAGGTGTTGATATGATCATGACCATTGGTGATACAAATGAATATCTTTGGCCCATAGTGCAAAGATGAATATTTGATTTAAGATATATATTGATTGATGTTACAGGGATAAAATATTGACGATGGACTTTTAAATCATAGAAGTTAGTAGACATCATTTTCTACTTAACTCTTCTAATGAATTGTTATTTTTGCTGTAGTTGTTGATCTAAAACTTGTTGTCCATAATATTTTATCTGCTTTGTTGAAGACTAACGATATTTATTCTTCATTATCTTAGTCATAATATTCTTTACTGGGCTAGTTGAGCTCATCCTTTTCTTCTATTGTCCTCTTCAGGAAATGAGAATGTCGCAGGGACTAGTCGGGGGACAGAGTGATGGTCCGAGTTAAGAGCATTAGTAGTCCTCACTATTTTTGCAGAATAGTGTGATAATAATTTTAATGAGGGCTTAGTTTGATTGTTTATATTTTTTACATGTTTGTATTGACACTCACGGTTGTGTGGTCGTATTTTGCACGACCGTATGATATAAAAGATTGTATTTGGATTCTGTACCATGTATTTGGCGACTCAGAATGAGTTGAGTATTGAACCTATTTTGGAGGCGTCACACACAGCAGACGAATAATGCTCCGACCCGACCAACAATCACAGCAGAACCAGACTCAGGGGGCTCGCCATGTGGTGGACGTTATCACTGGCGGTATAATGGGAATGCTCTCAGGTAAGACGCGGCGTGGCTACTTGGATTCGGTGATGTCAGTAGGCCGACCAATCCGTGAGACGCGAAGACCTTACCCGGGTTCGGTCATATCATTCACGAACGAAGACTTCCCACAGAGCCGATCGAGCCACACGAAGGAGCGTTGGTGATCACAACACAGGTGGGGTCGGTCAATATGAAAAGAATGATGATATACAAAGGGTCTTCGGTGGATATATTGTACGCTAATGCCTATTAGAGGATGAGTTTGGATGGGAGAAAGATGGAGATCAGACAGGAATCTCCATTATACGGCTTCAACAACGAACAGGTCAAAGTTGTAGAACCATTGAGTTGCCAGTGATCTTTGGAACTAGCTCCACAGCAGGTGGAGATCACGTGCAGATTCTATGTGGTGCATGTGGATTCGGCTTACAATGTCATCTTGGGAAGGCCTACTCTGACGGCTCTCTAAGAAGTAACATCCATACCCCACTTCAAAATCAAATTTCCTACCCAGAATGGGGTCAGGGAAGTAGCCGGGGACCTCGATCTGGCGAGGAGGTGCTACCGGAACTCGTTGATCACCTCAAGAGTAGGGGTCAGCAAACAGAAGCAGACAATGGCGATAAAGATCGAGCCCTTCATAGAGAGCAGCATGGAGCCATTGGTCATACCGGCAGGGGAGACAGAGGAGATAGAGCTGGTACCAGGGAAGCAGGACAAGACAGTGAAGATCGGGACAGGGTTGCCAGAACCCTTTCGGACTCACCTAGTGGAATTATTGCAGAGCTATGCCGATATCTTTGCATGGATTTCCAGTGACATGTCAGGGGTTGATCTAAAGGTGGCAGAGCACAGGCTACACGTGGACCCAGCAAAGAAGCCAGTTCGGCAAAATAGGATGATCTTCTCCCCGGAGAGGCAGAAGATAATTGATGAGGAAATAGCGAAGCTGTTAGCAGCAGACTTCATCTTTGAGATTGACTACGCGAAGTGGATGGCCAACGTGGTACTAGTTCAGAAGTAGAACGGGAAGTGGCGAATGTGCATCAATTACACCGATCTGAACAAAGCATGCCCGAAGGACTTTTACCCTCTGCCACACATCGATTAGCTCATCGATACGACTTTAGGGTATGCACTACTTAGTTTTATGGACGCGTTTTTGAGATATCATCAGATCTCAATGTGTAAGGAGGATATACCAAAGACAGCGTTCATCACACATCGGTCGGTATATGCCTACAAGAAGATGACCTTTGGATTGCTGAACGCGGGAGCCACTTACCAGAGGATGATGAACAACATCTTCAGAAACCAGTTGGGGAAGAGCATGGAAGTATATGTGGACGACATGATTGTCAAAAGTATGTTAGTCCGAGGCCACTTAGACGACTTGGAGAACTTCTTTCAGACAGTTCGGCACTACAACTTGAGGCTGAATCCTACAAAGTACACCTTCGAATTTGGAGCAGGGAAATTTTTGGGGTACATGATCAGCCAGAGAGGAATAGAAGCAAACCCTAAAAAAATCAAGGCCATCCTTGATATGAAGTCTCCACAGTCGTACAAAGACGTCCAACGTCTGACGGGTCGAATAGCAGCTATGAGGAGGTTCATGTCTAAATCGGCAAAAAGATGTCTGCCGTTCTTTGATACTTTGAAAGGGTCGAAGAATGCGAAGAGCTTTCAGTGGACATCGGAGTATGAAGATGCCTTTTAAGGGATAAAGAGGTATCTGTCTTCGGCGCCTTTGCTGGTGAGACCCGTTCCTATAGAGCCGTTGTACTTGTATTTGGCGGCAAGTTCATTGGTAGTAGGAGCTGTTTTGGTGCTGGAGATTGGGGGTAAACAGCACCCGGTTTATTACATAAACCATTCCCTAAGGGATGTAGAAACAAGGTACCCGAACTTGGAAAAATTTGCCTATGCCTTAGTGATAGCCAACAGGAAGCTTCGGTAATATTTCCGGGTTCGGTTGATAGTGGAATATATGGATCAACCGTTGAAGAAAGTCCTGGGCCGATCAGAGGTCTTGGGAAGGCTAGCAGCATGGACCATGGAGTTGTCCCAATTCATACTGAAGTACCACCCTCGGACAGCCATTCAAGGGCAGGCTTTAGCGGATTTTGTGGTGGAGTGTTCATTCTCCGAAGCGGATGACAGCATGGAACCGGCCAAAGGGACCGAGCAAACAGTTGTAGTTGTTCTGCCAGGGCAGAACTCTTGGACACTGTACATAGACGGGTCGACTACTTCCGATGTTAGTGGGGCTAACATCATTTTAACCAGTCCCGAAGGGTTCAAGGTTCAGCAGGCGATCAGATTTGGGTTTAAGGCCACAAACAATGAGGTAAAATACGAAGCAGTTCTGGTAGGGCTTCAGTTAGCGAAGAGTCTTAAGGTGCAGAGGTTGGTTATCTTCAGTGACTCACAGCTAGTCATTAAGCAGATCTCAGGGGAATACGAAGCTCGAGGGTCTAGAATGGTAAAATATTTGGCAAAGACAAAGGATCAGCTACAGATGTTTGAATCGTTTGAGTTTCAAGGGGTAGATCGGTTGAACAATACGATAGTTGACGCACTGGCAAGGTTGGCTATGACTGAGGCAATCACATTCAGTGGATCGGTCTACTTGGAGATTTTGAATCAGCCGAGTGTTCAGTATGCTGAGGCGATGTGCCTGGAACGGTCAACAAGATGGATGGCTCCATATCTGGAGTATCTAGCTGATGGTGTACTGCCTTCAGATTGACTGCTAGCAAGGAAAATAAAGCACAGAAGTGCAAACTTCATGCTGATAGATGAAGATCTATATCAAAGGGAATATTCGTCCTCCTTACTGAAGTGTCTGATGCCATCAGAGGCAGAGTATGCCCTTCGAGAAGTTCATGAAGGGATATGTGGAGATCATATAGCGGCGAAGTCATTAGCTTATAAGGTGTTTCGGCAGGGATACTACTGGCCTACAATATTCAAGGAAGCGACTGAGTATGTGAAAAAATATCCGAAGTGCCAGCTTAACAGTCCGATCACTCATCAGCCAACAGAAGAGTTATATTCGATATTATCACCTATTCCATTCGTCGGATGGGGGGTGGACATTTTAGGGTCCGTTGTCAAAGGCTAAGGGACAGGTCAGCTTCGTCATCGTTGCTATTGACTACATAACTAAGTGGGTGGAGGCCAAGCCACTCAAGCTGATTACATAACAGGAGTGTTTGAAATTTCTAAAGGAATGTGTTGTGTTCCGGTTCGGCATACCGATGGCGGTGGTTTCGGATAACAGTCGACAGTTCGTGGGATCAAAGCTCGAAGCATTTTTGGCAGAACTTGGCATTCAGCATAGAAAGACTTCAGTAGCACATCCTCAGTCGAATGGGAAAGTTGAGGTTACAAACAGAACTCTGTTAAACGGGATCAAGAGAAGACTTGATGAGGCAAAAGGAAGATGGCCCGAAGAACTGCTCAGTGTCCTATGGGCCTATCGAACCACACCTCGGTCCACCACTGACGAATCACCGTTTTGGTTGGCCTATGGTACGGATGCCCTGGTACCGGTGGAGATCGGATCCACTTCTCTCCGAGTCAGTCGGTATAAGGAGGTGTCCAACAAAGATGGGCTTCGGGCCAATCTAGACTTATTAGAAGAGGTCAGGGAAGCTGCCTTGGTGAGGATCACTGCATACCAGTGAAGGGTGGCTAAGTATTACAATAAAGGAGTAAAACTCAGAAGGTTCGAGGTAGGGGATTTTGTTCTTCGGGAAGTGGAAGCTTCAATGCCTCAGAATCAGGGAAAACTGATGCCTAACTAGGAGGGTTTGTATGAGATTACTAAGGTACCGAAGCCCGGCACCTATCGGCTTAGAGCAATGGATGGGTCAGACATCAAGAATACTTGGCATGCAGGCAGACTCAGGAAATACTTCCAGTAGGGAGGTATATCTTTAGTAGGGTAGAATTTTCAGTAGGGCAGAAGTCAGAGTCAAGGGTCTGTAATAGCGCCAAGAATTATCAATAAAAGAAGCATTTTTCTATCCAACAATATTGTTCTTTGTGTTTATTCTATATCTGTCCGACTAGCGAAACAGATTCTATCTTTCCGACCAGCGGACCAGACTGCATCTGTTCGATCAGCGGACTAGATTTTTGGTGTATGGTTGGATTCCTTTGTCTCTGCGTAGCGAAGTGAATATTTTTGGTTGAACATGTTCGGCTCTCAGAGAGAACGAGGTTGCCAGTTATAAGGTAGGATTCCTTCGCCTCTTCGGAGCGAATGTGAATAATGTTGGATGAACATATTCGGCTCTCGGAGAGAAAGAAGGTCGCCAGTGGTATAAGGTTGGATTCCTTCGTCTCTGCGTAGCAAAGTGAATGTTTTTGGTTGAACCTATTCGGCTCGCGGTGAGAGTGAGGTTGCCAGTTATAAGGTGGGATTCCTTCGCCTCTTCGGAGCGTATGTGAATAATCTTGGATGAACCTATTCAGCTCTTGGAGAGAAAGAAGGTCACCAGTGGTATAAGGTTGGATTCCTTCGTCTCTGCGTAGCGAAGTGAATATTTTTGGTTGAACCTGTTCGGCTCTCGGAGAGAACGAGGTTGTCAGTTATAAGGATGGATTTATTTAGCCCTGGGGGCATAAAGTATTTTTATGCTTTAATTGCTTATAATTCATGCTTGGATTAGGTGTTATATATGCTTGACCTAATGCAGTTCGGGAAACGATGTGAAAAGATATTTTTCATTGCAAATTTAACAATTACAGGGCGATCGGGGTTTTGTACAAATAGTCCTAATCTGAAGTGGAAGGGTCATCATTTGTGTCCTTATTTGTGTCCTATTCAGAATCAGAAGTATAAAATAGAGTAGGGTTGACATAGGCTTTAAGCATCCTAGCTTTTCCTTTGGCTCGGCAAGCTTCATATCCTTCGGAGTACATTTTGAGTATTTTTACGTTCAGCTCAGCCGATCCCCGGTATTCCTTGATAATCTGAAGCCGAAGTTCTTCAGTAAGAGTTGGCCTCGTTGCTTTGAGCTCGGATATTTCTTTTTCAAGGGCAGTGCGTGCTTGGCGAGCATCTTCTTCCTGCTTCTTTCGATCCGAGTTTTCCAGTTGAAGGGTGAGGACGCTTTGCTTCAGCTGCTGGATCTCCAATTGGTCAGCGTCAGATTTTTCCATCAGGATTTGACATTTGGCGTCGGTTCGGGCGGCATATTCTTTGTGATTTGTATTCTCAGCCCGAAGTGTAGAAGCTTCATTCTGAAGTTAAGTGTTGATGCAGTTTGTCCTGACATGGGTAATTTGTTCCTGCTGTAGAGCTACTTGAAGAGCTTCTACCTTTTCTGCAAGCCGTTTGGACTCAACTTCACGCTCCTTCCACTTCTCGGTGACCCGACCCCATATAGCATTGGTCTGCAAAGGACAGGTTAATATTGATAAAAAAGAGACGTAAGATGACAATATTAGATAAAGGGGTACAGAATAAGCTTACCCTACCCTGCTGAATGAGGTCGTCGATTATGAGATCGTGGTAGGGTATGTCTTTGAATCGGTCTTCGTCGGCGGGAAGACGAAGCTCTTGTAGGCCTCGATGGGATAGCTTTTGGGGTTGTAGGAGAAGAACGTCTTCCGAATCGGCTCGATAGGTGGAGGCGGAGGAAGTTGTTGGGATGAAGAAGGTGGCTCTTTGGTCTGGGGTTCTTTGAGGGGCGGATTGGAGGTATTATCTTCGGGGGTTTGGTGTTTTGGACTCTAGCTGATGGAAGGGATAGGCGTCGACTTCGGATAAAGGGGCGGTTATTTTAGAAGAAGGGACTCTGAGCTCTTCCGCAGTTAGAGGGTTTACCGTAGCCCGTTTCGTTTTATAACAAAGAACTTATGCTCTTTCTTCCGTTGATAGGTCGATGAGGTTTTTCGGGATGACCAGGGGGATTGGCTTTTCTTTTGGAGGACTTTTTCAAGGCCCTCATCTTGTGACGAACCTTTGTGGATGTTTCCAGGTTGGTGACTCCCGCCTGGGTGTCTTCGGCATTCGGAAGGGTGGAGGTTTGGGCTTCGGACAGATGTGTCTTGATATGTGGAGGTTTCGGACGACTTTGGCATGTTGTTTGCCCGAAAAGGAACAGGTCCAGATCGCGTCGTTCGAATGTAGTTGGTCTGATCAGGGATACTACATAATTGAAAGACATTAGCGATAGTTATGGTATAAAAGGTAACAGATAAAGGTTCGATGACTTATGGTTATGGTCGAAGAGCCAGGCTTGTTTGGTGAGGATGTTGTAGCTCCATTATGTCTGTGGCATCTTCTCGATCAGTTTGGCAATCTCTAAAGCTCGATCAGACGTTTGTGGGATGCCCAGCCCGACAGTTTGGAGGTTTCTGGTCCCCGGGCGAAGAACCACTCTTCATGCCATCCTTTGTTACTTGAAGGGGCGTTCATCAGGGAACGTCTCTCTATTTTGGAGTTCGGTTTGTTGGCTATTTTGCTAAAGTCTTTGAAGCCTAGTTTGCGGGACTTGGCTAGTTGAAACAGAGAGAAGGAGAGGTCAACGGAAGGATTGATATTGGCTTCATGGCAGAAGGCAATGAAGGCGATGATGCTGATGTATGAGTTTGGCACCAGTTGGCTTAAGCCGATGCCAATGAATCCGAGGAGGGTTATGAAGAAGGAGTAGAGGGGGAACCAAACTCTCTTCTCCATCAGTGTTAGGGGAACGGCGATCTAGCAGTTGTTGGAATGGTACATTCGGTCGGTGGTTGTGGGGGGCCTCAAGGAGTGGGTGTTCGAAATTTGGTAGGCTTGGCTGATGGTCTCCATATCTGCCTCCTTAAGCTTTGAGGGGGTGTTGGCGTGGGGAAATTTGGCCTCGTCAGAATACTGGCGTTGGGCCTTTTCATTATCAGTTTCTTATGGGTTTGTGGCTGGAGGTGGAGCCCGATGGGTGGTAGCCACTATGATAGAGTCCGTGGTGACAGCGGTGGAGATGGTGGAGGAGGTAGTGATACGTATGGTTGGGGCCGGAATGGTTGAAAGAGGGATGGCGGTGATGGGGTCAGAACTAGGAGAGTTGGATGGAGACGCCATTGCTTGAGCTACGAAAACTTGCAGGATGGAAGTTCTTGCAGGGGAGAAGAATTGCAGAGAAGGAGAGAAGAAGTATTTTGAAAACGGTAAAGAAATGATTGTAGGGGAAAGGGTTTTGTTATGTCTTTTCGGAGGCTGTTCTCGAATCCCAAGGGCCGGCGCGTTAATGGAAGAAATGATGGGGCACGTGGGATGCCAAGGGTTTTCGTTCATAAGGGGCTGTTTGGGGGTTGTTCCGCATTTTTGAAGACATGTGGGTTGTTTATAGGCTTTTGGGCCGTGTGAGGTGGGCCGATGCTAGACGAGTTGTTCCTTGGGCTCGGTCAGAGAGTACCCGTTCTTGGTCCGGTTGGGTTTATTAGCAAGTGGGCTGGACGGATTTGTATGGTTGGGCTATAGTTTATATACTCTTCCATCAAATGTTCCATTTAATGGAAGACTGGGGGGGCAATGTTGGGGCCCGAATATTTGAGGTCCAAGTCTCGGAATTGGGCTTGGCCTCGGTTGGGCCATGGTTGGGTCCGGTTGGGCCATGATGGGAGGAAACTCCTAATTATATGGAGATTCTATTTATGGGAAGAGGAATTAGTTATTAATTGGACTTCCTATATCTTGGGAGATTTGGTGTGATCCTATTGTGAAAAAGATACACAGGGGAACCCTAATCCAATATGAAGATGGATTTCTAGCAGGGATGTGAGGTACTATAAATACATGGCATGACTATTCCTAAGGTACACTTACACAGTATTACTATTTTCCAGCAATAGAGTATTTTACCTCCATTGTTAACTTTGTCAGCCTGTACTTACTCTCACGCCGGAGCTATCCCCTGGTGGCCCAAGCCGTCAAGCTTTTTGATGTTTGCCTGTTTTGTGTAAGATTGGACACGCTTTGGTGATTGGAGCGTGTGAACGGATCTTGACATTACAGATAGACAAGAAAACTTGAATAAGAAAGTTTAGGTAGGATATAAATCAATCCCCAATTGTACTCCATCTTAGAAAAGGAATTTTATTTTAATTTTTTTGTTCTTTTTTTGACACGATTCAACCAAAGAAAAGAAAACAACAAAAAACTAGAAGTATTGGAGAAGTAATATTTAGTTGTGTTTGTTTGAGCAGTAGCAAATGAGTGGGAGTGAAATTTACCACAAGAAATGAAACTTTCTTTAAGGCCTGTTTGGAAATCGAAAAGAGTGAGTGAATTAATTAAAAAATTATTGAAAAAGGTCAATAAAATGAAACCCCTCTAAATCAATTAACACCATGCCAAATTGCCAAGCATATATATACTTTAAAAGAAAATAAAATAGCTAGCTAGATTTTTACTAGGAAAATAATATATATTGCGAATATTTACGTAGATTTTTTGATTGTCAGTTGCGTGAATAAATATTAATAGTAATCTTTTTGGACAGATGCGTATTAAATGGGAATAAGCTTTGTAATTCAACGTAAATTTATGGCAATACATCAAAACTCTTTTTTATAAAACCGTACCTGTAATTAGGAGGATTCTTAGGCCATAAGTCCACAAAATGATGGAAAGGATAGGCATAAAGCTTTAGGAAATCCCTCAAGAACTGGCAATCGCCCTCTCCCCCACCTAGGGTACAAAATCTAACAGGCTTGTATATATCACCAAACATGAGCTGCTCCTTAATTTCCTTAGGCATGTCAAAAAATTCTGAATTCACATCTAAGGCTCCTTGCATTACTGATTCGGGTATCCCATGATTAATGACCTACATAAAATTAAAAAAATATATAAGAGAGAGAGAGTTACTCATTGTTAATATTTTTTTATCAACAATAATCAAGGTCAACAGTTTATGCACAACATACAGACTGATAATAATCAGAAAAATGTCTAAAGTCGGTTGCATAAGATAAAACTAAGGCTGTAAAATGAGAAAATAATTCGGACTCAATTCGTACGTACTTGCTTCAACTAAAAGCTCGATTCGAGCTCGACTCGAAATATAAATGATTCAACTATGAACAAATTTTAAAGTTCGATAAATTACTCGAATTGGACCTTCTTAAATCGCAATTTTCTATTGATACTCGGATCATATTCATTCGAAAAGTTCAAACTGTTCAAGCTCAATTCGAGATCGTGCTCATCTCGGTTGCTAAACGAACTTCAATCAAATCTTATTTTATACTCGATAAATTTTATGAATCAAATCTGAGCAGCTTCAATACTCAGCTCGACTTGGTTCATTTACACCTTAGTTAAATCGCCTTAAGCACGAGATACAAGACTGATGATTGAAAAAAAAATTGTCTGGAGTCGAGTATTACAACCCTAACCCTATATGTATATCATGAAGAGTATTGAAATTAACAAAAACAAAAGAATTAAAGAACAAAAGTGAATTTTAAGAGAGCTAGCTACATACATGAAAAAAACCCAGATTTTGGCAAGCTTGATGGAGTTGTTGGATGATTAAGGACTTTGTTGGAGAATTTTGGCGAAGGAGGGAAAGGTCAATTATGGGCACTTGTAAAGGTTGAAGATGATCATCAGCCTGTGGCAAGTTTATTGAACCTGAGCTCATTTTTGGTGGTATAAAGAACTGGAAGTTTGTTTACTGCATAATTAAGCCAGGTACTTGGTTCAACGGACTAAGGGGGTGTTTGATAAAAATTGAATGAATCTGAATCTGAATGAGCTGAATCTGAATCTGAATGAAAAAAGTTGTTTGATAATTAACATATCTGAAACATCTGAATGACATAATTTTATTATTTTACCCCTCTGAAAAAATTCAAATTTGTAATAAATTTATTTAATATTACTTAATATAATAGATAATATTTTTTTATTGTTTTACTTTATTCAGCTGCTCATTCAGCCATTCAGTCAAAAAAATCTGACTTAGTCATTCAGCTGAATTATCTGACCGATTCAGTCATTCAGACGATTTTTTTTTAAAACAAACGCACTTAATGGCTGACCGATTCAGTCATTCAGTCATTCAAATGTATTCAGTCTTAAACAAACAGCCCATAATAGTTGTTAATTGTATTAGACAGGTACTTAGCCGGACTGATGGTTGATTATTTTTAGGTTGTAGCATCCATATGCATGAATCCGAAAACAACAATAAAGCACACGTTCTGCGACTTCAACACCTCGATTATGGTAAAATTGTCACACTGCATACTATATGAAGTTTTAAAAATTTTTGTTGCATTGATTATAGCAAATTTATATTTGTACCGGCTCACAAACAGTGCATTAATTAGAGTTAAAATACAATTTTTATTATAACCAATGCAAGAAAAAGATATAAAACCTTAGGAAATTGATATTTCTACAACACTTTGATATTTTCACATGAAAGGTGTCGCTATAGATGCATAACGACGAAAAAAATCGTCGTTACAGGATCTATAGCGATATTTTTCATATAAAATATTAGTATGTGATGTGATAACTTTATTATAATCGAATTTGTAACGATATACTCCCTTCCTTCAAAAAAACCAAAACATATTTGTAACGTTTAAATATTTAGAAAATACTTTTGTTTACGTGAGTTATAACCTTTTTTGGAAACTTTTGACGTCAAATTAAATCTATATTATTAAGGAAGACAAAATTGGGATAATTATTTTGAATTATTGGTTTCAAGCCCCATTATCTATCCCCTTTTTTTTTCTCACCCACTAACTTTTATTTTAATTTTAATTTTTTTAATGTTTTGTGATACACACTATATGTGTGTACAAAAAAAATTATATATATTGTGAAAAATTAAATGAAAAATATGAGAGGAATTATATGAATTAATAATGCTAGAGAGAAAATGAGTTTAAATGTGGCACGCGATATGTGTGACTAATTAAAAAGTATAACAAAAAATTAGAAGTTATTTACAAAGAAAAATTACAAAGTTTTATTATTACTCAAGCTATCACAACACATTTAAATGACTTGGTGTTAAACACACCCCTCTTAATTTTAAAAAATTTATTTTCTGTCACATAATGATAGGATTAACCAAGAGAAGATGCATGAAAAATTTAAAACAACAATGCTATTATCACATAAAAAATCTTACATAATGTTCACATACACACACATGCATACTGTGGGTTTCCGTCTAATACGTGGGACCTGTAATATGTATGTGTATATGTGAACATTATGTGATATTATTTATGTAATAGTAGACATTATTTAATTTAAAAATAGGTTACAAAGTCCTTGCTTCACTCAATTATTGTGGTGCAAAGTGGGGAACATATAGGGACATGCCACCTAATTTTGCAGTATACACCAATCAAATCACCTGTTTTCAACACCTAACAAAGAAATTAAATATTTTCTTGCATATGAAAGTGACAATAAAATTAAGCAAGAAAATAGCAACAAAAAAAATAACTAATTAATCCACCCAACTAATACAGATAGAGAAATAGCTAAAAATGTAGAAAGAAAATGCGAAAATATAGAGAAAAAATGAGAGAGAATTAAAAATAAAATGAAATTTATTATTTTGCCAGTAACTGTTGTACTACTTGATTATGTGATGGGGCTTTAACTTTTTCTTAAAGAGTTTTTGGAGATTCACAATTGTTACAGAATTTTAAAATAAAGTAATACACAAAAAGTTAACCGTTAATTTTTTTTCCCAATTTATAAGACTAAAGGACAAATTGTACATCAAACTTTACAGATTTTTAACTTTTGCACCCTAAATTAAAAAAGGTATCTAAGTACACCCCAAACTTCAATAAACGTAACAAAAATCATACTTTCACCACTTAACCGGTCAAAAGTGACCGGCTAAGCTTGTAATATTTATTACAGAGGGGTAATTTTGATAGTTTACATTTATGCCAAATTTGGGTTAATTATGTCTCCGTCCTCTCTGTAAAC
This sequence comes from Panax stipuleanatus, assembly GCA_020205555.1. Lineage (NCBI taxonomy): Eukaryota > Viridiplantae > Streptophyta > Magnoliopsida > Apiales > Araliaceae > Panax > Panax stipuleanatus. Next base: position 90,884,225 of record CM035123.1, read on the forward strand.
CCCACCACCACTCCTTCTCTCTCCAATCCCACCACCATCTCCCACCCTGGCAACACCACCCACCTACTCCACACCTTCTCAGCTACCACCACCCCAAACTCTCCTTCCGTCCCACGGTGCCTCCATCACCTCTTTTTCTCAGCCACCACCACCCCAAAATCCTTAATAGCTCGGGCAAGTTTGTGTGCCCCCTTTCCATTAAATTTCTCCTCCACAATCAACTGCACGGCCGCTGCGTGCTGCGTGATGCTCAGCAAACAAATTTCATACAATAATGCATCGCCACCCAAATCAAAATAGCCCAGAATTTCAGGGTCAATTTCAGACTGAACTAACGAGTCTCTAACTTGAACGACGACTACAAGGCGATTTTGTTCAACGCTAGAAATTCCAGTGATTTCTTCGGTGGGAGGGCTGAATCCTTCCTGGGTAAGGGAACTTATTAAAGATGTGTTGAATTTTTTCACGTGATGAATGATTATGGTTATGTGTATAATTTGGAGATGATGAACAAGGTTGTTGAGACCTTGTGTGGATCTAAGCTTGTTGAAGAGGCTAAATATGTTGCTTCTGAAGTAGAGAGATTGGATTAAGCCAAATGGGGTTACTTACAAGTGTTTAATATTTGGGTTCTGTGATGTGGGTGATTTGATTGAGGCTTCAAAGGTTTGGAATTTGATGGTTGATGAAGGATTATAGCATATTGACGCAGTTGATAAAATGATGGATATCCTTTTCAAAACTAATAGGTTCGATGAAGCAATGAAGCTTTTTCAACCAATGAGGTCGAAGAGTATTGATGTTTTGGGTGTTTCAATATATCGGATTGTGATCAAGTGGATGTGTAAAAATGGGAGGCCTTGGGCAAGCTCATTTGATGTTTGAGGAAATGCAGCAAAGAGGAATTCAACCAGATAACGCGACAATGGGGTCATTGATTTATGGACTTTTATGTAAAGGCAGAGTTAGAGAGGGTTATAAAATCATGGAAGATATTGAAAAACCAAATTTAAGCGTGTATCATGGGTTTATCAAGGGGCTTTTGAGGTTAAAAAGGGCAAGGGAAGCAACTCAAGTGTTTAGGGAGATGATAAAGAAAGGTGTGAGCCTATAATGCATACATATATCATGTTATTACAAGGGCATTTAGAAAAAAGAGGACGAAAGGGACCAGACCCTCTAGCCTCCCCTGCTTCTTGAACATGATGAAGCCACCGTCCCAAACTCCCTCCACTTGATGTTTCCCCAAAGAATGGATATCCATTGGGTCTCTACCAGTTAATAGAACACCCAATATGACCCCAAAGCTGAAGATGTCATTCTTGTCACTAGTACCTACTGAAATTAAAGGGGTCAGAACACTATGTCCATAAGTGAACACTATGTCACTGTACCTACTGAAGTTGAAGAAGATTTAAGCAAGGGATTAGTAAAGGAGGAAGTCAACCTAGCTGTAATCAAAGTGAAAACTAGTGTTCAACCAATCCAATATTAAACCAAAGATAATTATGTTTTCCTTCTTGGTAAATGTATGAAATTTGAACAAAGAATGATTGTTATTGTTATGTATTGCTTTGGTTGGTTGTGATAGGAGTATATGAGCTATATGGTGTAATAAGGAAAGATTTTTATGGAGAAATCTGAGCTAGACTATGTATAATGTTTATGAAATCTGAGTTTCTAAATGATCTTCTTCTACCTTTGCGTCTCAATTACCACTGACCCACCAATTATGAACCTAGTGTAACTATGTTAATCACATGCATAACAAGAAGCATTATGATAACTTGCAAACATTTTGGTATCAAGAGTTACCAAAGTCACTAACATTCTTCAAATTGCAATCATACAACATCAATGCTATTTACAATTATGAATTATCGTACACTTGTAAAGAGGGAAGTGTACGAAGATTTTTATATACAACGGAAGGCACTCAAAATTAAAAACAAACACATAAGGTTTTTACAAATGGATATCACCAAGGTAATAAGTTTGCTAGAATGATGGACCCCCATCACAGGAGCAATGAGGAACCATTCTTGCAAGAATAAGAGTAGCCTTTCTGAAAGTTACTGAAAATAGATGGACCAAGAGGCATTCCTTGTTTGGGGTAATTTGTCGAGCAGTTGGTGTACACAGCTGAAAATTCCTTTATGTAAGCCTCCCCCCAAACTTGTTTCAGTCCAAAGCTTGATACTTTTTATCCACAATCACATTCCAATCCAATTTGAACACATGGGATATGACCAGTAAACTTGTTGGATGAGAAATCCAAATAAACAAGTTGAGTAAGCTTTTCCATTGAATTTGTTATCTTTCCACTGAAATTGCAATTGTTTAGCTCCATCTGAAAATGGAGTATTCAGCTTGTTCTGATTGAGACGGATTACCGAGAAAAACTGAAGCTTTTCAAGTGAAGAGTCGACGGGCCCTGAAATATAACTATTTGACAAGCTCAATACTCTTAAATTAGGCAATGAATATGATATAGCATGGGACCAGGTATATCCCTGGGACTGGGTTGAAATGTTCACACCATCCAAGTACAGTTCAGTAAGCTCAGTGTGGTTCTGTACAAGCATGCTTAAGCTTGGATTCTCAAGTTTTAGCGAAGATTTTCCAAATACGTAAAGGGAGGAGAGATCAAGAATAGCCAACCTTGTCAAACGCGAGAATCCATTTAGAACTTGCCCAGCAAACCCAAAATTTAACAAATTTAGATATGTCAAACTGGTGAGATTGAATAACCCAGATGGGATTTGGGCAGAACTGAAGTTGTTATAAGCCAAATCCAACCTCTGAAGAAACTGAAGACTGAAAAGAGTACTAGAACTGTTGATTCCATAGAATGGAAAAGAACTAAGAATGGGAGGCAGTGGCGGTGGTGAGGAGAGAGAGGGGAACGGAGATCATACAACTTCCGATCAATTAGGAGAGAGAGAGGGGAATGGGTTTTTTAGGAGAGAAAGTATTGGGAGATATGGAAAAGAAGATAATAAAAATACTAAAATACCCCTCCAGATCCACATGTGTGCCTTAGCCGGTCACTTTTGACCAGTTAAGTGGTGAAAGTGTGGTTTTTGTTACGTTTATTGAAGTTTGGGGTGTAATTAGACACCTTTTTTAGTTTAGGGTGCAACAGTCAAAAATCTGTATAATGACTTTGGTTACCTTCACACAATTGTTCGGTCTTTAATTGGTCACAAAGTCATTATATTGAGTGATATGATTGTAAACTGCATGAAAAATTATGTTTTATATTGATGGTTACTAATTAGATATATCTTGGTTACTGTATAATCTTGATTTGATTACTCTATAATGTTGATTTGTTTTATATTGATGTGTTTTATATTGATGGTTACTTATTAGATATATTGGTTATCTTCATACAATTGTTCGGTCTTTAATTGGTCAAAGTCATTATACTGAGTGATTTGATTGTAAACTGCATGAAAAAATATGTTTTATATTGATGGTTACTAATTAGATATATCTTGGTTACTGTATAATCTTGATTTGGTTACTGTATAATGTTAATTTGGTTGCTGTATAATGTTGCTTTGGTTGCTGTATAATATTGATGTGTTTTATATTGATGGTTACTTATTAGATATATTGGTTACCTTCATACAATTGTTCGGTATTTAATTGGTCACAAAGTCATTATACTGATTGGATTGATTGTAAACTGCATGAAAAAATATATTTTATATTGATGGTTACTAATTAGATATATCTTGGTTACTGTATAGTGTTGATTTGGTTACTGTATAATGTTGATTCAGTTGTCAGACAATGGAGATGATTCCAGTTGTACTTTATTTCAACGGAACATGGACTGACAGTAACCAATACAACAAATTTAAAGTTACCGGCCTACTAGTTCCATCAACTAGTTCGTTCAGAGAAATACAAAACTTGGTATGCAGTGCAATAAGGTTAGACACAAACACAACAACATTATCAATCAAATTTCAGATTAGAAGCGACGTTCCACCGATCAGTATGTCAGATGAAGCAACCTTCAGATTCTTTATAGAAGTCAGTAGAAAATCAGATGAACAAGGCAAGTTTCCACTAATTATAGAGAATGTATATAGCAGTGGATGCACAATAATCTTGCAGAACTTGAGAAATGTAGAAGAAAATAGGATTCACGATGTAACGCGAATCAGATCAACACAATGGAATGCAGAACTTGTACCACTAGCAACACAAGATTACCAAATTGGAACACAGTATGCTGATCAGCTTGCCATCGAAGTTCTTGATCAACAACAAGACAGACAACATGACAGATCATAAATGGAAGAACAATCCGATGAGGTCATAACAGATCTGAATGAACATGAAGTAAAATTACATCAAACTTACAAAGACAAAAAATTCTAGCACAAGCAATAAGACTACATTAAATCAGGCAAAATAGACAATGTGAAGCCCCCAAAATAGGTCTACACCACCCACCTATTCTGAGTCGCCAAGAAATACATGGTACAAAATTCAAATACAAATTTTTTATATCCAATTGTCGTACACAATACGACCACACATAAAGTGTAAGTTTTAATACGAATACAATACTCACACTCCTTATCAATGCTACGTTACATAAAGGTACAGTCAATAACATTTTTAAGAATTAAAATCTTTAGAAAATGCTCAAGTAAACCTTCGTACATGGGAGGTCATGCTTCCAAGTTATAATAGATATCATAGGACTTAAAAATTAACCTTGGTTGACCCAATAGACCCCAAAGAAAAATGAGAAGATTACTGTCCTGTTCATTCCAATGGTGGATATTCTCTTGCCATATAATTATCTCAATTTTCTCAAACTGAGGATTATATTCCAACCATACTCCAAGATTATATAGGTAGTGCTCATAGATATAATCAGCAAGTGGATGCGCACAACCATGTCTTATAATAACATGAAGTTGTATGTGGTTAAACATCTTGTATGATAATGGCAACACACCCTTCCAAAGTCGGGTTCACCTAACCTAAGTCGGGTCACCAAAATTAACTTTTAAATGACGTATAAAATACGACACACACATTTAAAGTTCTCAATACAATTATATATTGTCATGCTGTTTTATAATGTATTGAGAAATTTCAATAGTCACATACCATCAGTCTAGTCCCTTGTTATCCCCACTCGACCCAGCTACACTCTTATTACCTGAAAGGAATTGTGAAGCAAAAGGGTGAGCACAAATAGCCCAGTAAAGAATATTATGACTAAAGATAATTAAATTATCAATAGCCTTCATCAGTAATGAATCAGATCTTTAGAATCTTATCCCTCAACAGAAAAAAAATCTAATAGAATACAATAGACAACAAGTTTTAGATCAACAACTGCAGCGGAACAAGAAATCCATTAGAAGAGTCAAGTAAAACATAATGTCTACTATCTTCTCCATGTTAAAAGTCCACCAATAATATTTCATCCATGTAACATCAATCAACAGTTCCTGCCCACAATCATGTAAATAGTTCATGATCATAATTATGTTGATAAATTCCTCTTCGCACCTAGGACGAAGATAATTTTCATCACCTGTCTTTACCTGAAACACCAAAGATCATGGTTATATCAAATCACAGTTCTTTTACATAATCATGCTAATAAATTCATCTTTGCACTCAGGCCAAAGATATTCATTTGTAATATCAATAATCATGATTATACTAGTCTAAAGCCTTTAGTCATAATCATGTTAGTCAATTCATCTTTGCACTACGGGCCAAAAATATTCAACAATAACACCAATTGTCATGATCATGCCAAACATCTGTCCATCTTTGCACTACGGGCCAAAGATATTCAACAATAATGATCATGATCATGCCAAACACCCGTCCATCTTTGCACTACGGGCCAAAGATATTCATTAATCAACAGTTCATCTTTACACTACAGGCCAAAGATATTCATTAATCAACATGTCATATTTGCACTACAGGCCAAAGATATTCATTAATCAACAGTTCATCTTTGCACTACGGGCCAAAGATATTCATCAATCAACAGTTCATCTTTGCACTACGGGCCAAAGATAACTTTCAACATAATTTAAGGCTGAGGATAATGACAATGATATAAAGAATGAATCCAGTGAGATCAAGAACAAATATTAGATATTTATAATTCAATTTATCCAGAATTCAAGAATATTCAAATTATCAACATGAAGAAAAAAACATGGATCCAATTTCAAGAATAAGATTCATAAATTCAAGATAATTTAGACAGAAAAATAAACCAATTTTTGACGTGAATAGTACCCCCCGCGAATAGTGACTCGTGAATAGTAACTTATGAATAGTAACTCATGAATAGTAACTCGTGATAGTAATTCGAGAATAGTAACTCATGAATAGTAATTTGTGAATAGTAATTCATGAATAGTACTCGTGAATAGTAACTCATGAATAGTAACTCGTGAATAGTACTCGAATGAATAGTACTCCGACATGAAAAGGTAAAACTTTCATAATAAAGTTCAGACCAATATTCCGATGAAATGATATTAGATGAAACGCAAAACTCAAAGAATTTTTAATCATTTAAGGAATTATAGAAGCAATACTTACCATAGTAAGTTTAAATTTAGGAATCTGAAATAAATATTATTACTTTCATAATATGGAATATGAAAGAAAATAATATTCCTTACGAATATTGAATGGAAACAACATCATTTATGAGAAAAATAATATTCTTTACCTTAGTAGAATACTAGATCTGACTGAAATATCGGATATTATGTTGAGAAAAATCTTGCATCGTAATCCACACTCATACTTTCCTTATACTCACAAAAAATACGCTCAATATTATAGAGAGAAAATTTTTTAATTTTGGTGTGATTTTTATTTCTAACTAAGCACCCTATTTATAGGAAAGGTGTGGCACACCATTATTGACAAAATATACCAACGAATGATTTTTCCAAGATCACCACTTTTGAAAGCACACCACCTTTGAAAAAGAATTTCCAACACATGTTTATATAATACATATATATATATATATATTAAAATATTTATAATTATTAAAAAATTCTAATTCTATTTTTTTTCTTTCACCTCATTTTATTTTTATGCCATAAATTTATTATAACAATATTACCACTTAAAGTTAAAAATTGTACAATTATATTATCACATTATAATATTATAATGTAATATTATAATAATATATTTGAATGAATTATTTTATCGAAGAATATAAAGTGTCAACTTTCAACAAATATCTCATGCTAAAAATTCCTCCATTTATATCAAAATTGGACAAATATTTACTTATCATATTTATCAACAATTTTTATTTTATTCATCAATTATTATTCATAATTAATATTATAGAAATACAATATTGACAACCAGGTCGTTCCCAGGAAAGAGGGGACTTTCTGATAAGGATTCCTCCTCATTGGCGCACAATTATATAACCTAACCTCTGTCCTCGATAGAACTTTCTAGACATTGTCAATAATGCTATCTAATAATATTATTCAAATAATATAAATTATTAATTTAATAATATGAAATACAGTGCAACGGTTATTGTGATAATTATTGAATCAATAATATAAAATATCAATGTAGTAATTATTGAATCAATAATATAAAATAGTATGCAATTATCAATGTAGCAATTATTGAATCAATAATATGTGCAATTATCAATGTAGCAATTATTGAATCAATAATATGTGCAATTATCAATGTAGCAATTATTGAATCAATAATATAAAATATTGAACAGTAATCACTGTAATAATTATTGAATGAATGACTTCTTACGTAAGAACCAATAATTCGAAATATTGTGCAATATCGTGAGCTACTGTGCAATAACGCGTATTACTGTATTTTTATCACCGGGTGTTTCTACAGTTTAACGGTAATAGTTTTACTGTTATTTTTATAAAAAAAAGTTATTTCTGTCGCTTTCTATATCCGACATTCATTTCGTTGTGGGGCCCACCAAGTATTGGTTATTTCGGCGCCACCGTCATACTTTACCAAATATAATATTCTCCGACAGAAGGAATATTCCCTGACAAAATGAATATTTTCTGACACAACGAATATTTTATGACAACTTGTTTACTTTGTAAAATTTACACATATCACCCTTAACTTTATCCGTTTATCAATTTAACCATTATTTAATAGAATAATAATTATAAGAAAATTGAATACTTTTATTTTATAAAATTCGGGGTCTTACAATCTCCCATTCTTATAAAATTTCGTCCCCGAAATTTACATACCTGGTAATTCGAAGAGGTGAGTATACCTTGCTTTCATTTCAGATTCTATCTTCCAGGTCATTTCTTCTGTAGCATGATTCCTCCATTGCTCATCTCTTAGATTTCAGATATCATTCTAGAATACAGCTTCAAAACAAAGGTTAATTGACATATTATAATTTGTCAATTTATTAAGTAAGAAAATTCAGCTTAGGTAAGTCACACACTAGCGAAGTATATTACTCGTCTCTCCCCTCCTAGTTCTAATCTCAGATCTCCGCCAGCGACCATATCCCTAAGCTCTAATACCATTTGTGACGCCCCCAAAATAGGTCCACACCACCCACCTATTTCGATTCGCCAAGAAATACATGGTACAGAATTCAAATACAAATCTTTTATATTCAACTGTCGTACACAATATGACCACACATAAAGTATGAGTTTTAATACGAATACAATACCCACACTCTTTATAAATGATACGTTACGTAAAGGTACAGTCAATAACTGTTTTAGGATTTAAAATATTTGAAAAATGCTTAAGGAAACCTTCGTACATGGGAGACCATGCTTCCAAGGTATAAAAGATATCATAGGACTTGAGAATTAATCTTGGTTGACCCAATAGACACCAAAAATTATGGTTATACCAAATCACAGTTCCTTTACATAATCATGCTAATAAATTCATCTTTGCACTCAGGCCAAAGATATTCATTTGTAATATCAATAATCATGATTATACTAGTCTACAGCCTTTAGTCATAATCATGTTAGTCAATTCATCTTTGCACTATAGGCCAAAAATATTCAACAGTAACATCAATGGTCATGATCATGTCAAACACCTGTCCATCTTTGCACTACGGGCCAAAGATATTCAACAGTAATGATCATGATCATGCCAAACACATGTCCATTTTGCATTATGGGCCAAAGATATTCATTAATCAACAGTTCATCTTTGCACTACAGGCCAAAGATATTCATTAATCAACAGTTCATCTTTGCACTACGGACCAAAGATAACTTTCAACACAATTTAAGACTGAGGATAATTACAATGATATAAAGACTGAATCTAGTGAGATCAATGACAAATATTAGAGATTTATAATTCAATTTATTCAGAATTCAAGAATAACCAAATTATCAACATGAAGATAAAAATATGGATCCAATTTCAAGAATAAGATTTATAAATCCAAGATAATTTAGACAGAAAAATAAACCAATTTTTGTCGTGAATACTACCCCCCGTGAATAGTAACTCGTGAATAGTAACTCGTGAATAGTATTCGTGAATAGTAACTTATGAATAGTACTCGAATGAATAGTACCCCGACATGAAAAGGTAAAACTTTTATAATAAAGTTCAGACCAATATTCGATGAAATGATATTAGATGAAACGCAAAATTCATGTAATTTCTAATCATTTCAGGAATTATAGAAACAATACTTACTATAGTAAGTTTAAATTTAGGAATCTAAAATGAAATATTATTATTTTCATAATATGGAATATGGAAGAAAATAATATTCCTTACTAATATTGAATGAAACAACATTATTTACGAGAAAAATAATATTCTTTACCTTAGTAGAATACTAGATCTGACTGAAATATCGGATATTAGGTTGAGAAAAATCCTGCACCGTAATCCACACTCAAACTATCCTTATACTCACAAGAAATACGCTCAATATTATAGAGAGAAAATTTTCTGATTCCGGTGTGATATTTATTTCTAACTAAGCACCCTATTTATAGGAAAGGTGTGGCATACTATGATTGACAATATATACCAACGAATGATTTTTTCAAGCTCACCACTTTTGAAAGCACACCACCTTTGAAAAAAGATTTCTAACACATGTTTATATAATATATATATATATATATATATATTAAAATATTTATAAATATTAAAAGAATTCCAATTCTATTTTTTTTCTTCCACCTCATTTTATTTTTATGCTATAAATTTATTATAACAATATTACCACTTAAAGTTATAAAATTATACTATTATATTATCACATTATAATATTATAATGTAATATTATAATAATATATTTGAATGAATTATTTTATCGGAGAAGATAAAATGACAACTTTCAACAAATGTCTCATGATAAAAAAAATTCCATTTATATCAAAATTGGACAAATATTTACTTATCATATTTATCAATAATTTTTATTTTATTCATCAATTATTATTCATAATTAATATTATAGAATTATAATATTGACAGCCAGGTCGTTCCCAGGAAAGAGGGGGCTTTCCGATAAGGATTCCTCCTCATTAGCGCGCAATTATATAACCTAACCCCTTTCCTCGACAGAACTTTCTAGACATTGTCAATAATGCTATCTAATAATATTATTCAAATAATATGAATTATTGATTTAATAATGTAAAATACTGTGCAGTGGTTATTGTGATAATTATTGAATCAATAATATAAAATATCAATGTAGCAATTATTGAATCAATAATATAAAATATTATGTAATTATCAATGTAGCAATTATTGAATCAATAATATATGCAATTATCAATGTAACAATTATTGAATCAATAATATAAAATATTGAACAGTAATTACTATAACAATTATTGAATGAGTGACTTCTTACGTAAGAACCAATAATTTGAAATACTGTGCAATACCGTGAGCTACTGTGCAACAATGCGTATTATAATATTTTTATCATCGGGTATTTCAACAGTTTAACGGTAATAGTTTTACCGTTATTTTTATAAAAAGAATTACTTATGTCACTTTCTATATCCGACATTCATTCCGTTGTGAGACCCACCAATTATTGGTTATTTCGGCGCCGCCGTCGTACTTTATCGAATATAATATTCTCCGACAGAATGAATATTCCCTGACAAAACGAATATTCTCCAACACAACAAATATTTTATGACAACTTGCTTACTTTGTAAAATTTGCACATATCACCCTTAACTTTAACCTTTTATCAATTTAACCATTTACTGAATAGAATAATAATTATAAGAAAATTGAATACTTTTATTTCATAAAATTCGGGGTCTTACAGACAACACAAGGTTGAACGAACAAGTGGTAGAGACATTGTGCTAGTGTGCATAGATAATGAAAACAGATGGAAGTTGAGAGCATCAAAGTTTCGAAAAACCAGTATGTTCAAGGTGAGAGAATTCAATGATATCCACGCATGTTCAATCAACATACTGCTGGGAGATCACAAACAGGACAAATAGTGACTTGGTTAGTGAATGCATAATGCACAGATTAACAAATTTGAAGAAAATTTACACACCAACAGATATTGTGGAAGACATGATGACAGAGTATAATGTGTCTATCTCTTACTAAAAAAGCATGGAGATCAAAGGAGAAAACATTGGAAAAAGTGAGAGAAAATCCACACGACTACTCTCTGATCCCATCATGGTTGCACATGTTGAAGAGAACAAATCCAGGTAACACTTTAAAACAGTTCTTGAATTTTTTATAATTATTTGGTAACCCAATTCAAATGATTTGGTTACCTTAGTATGCAGGTTTAGTTACCAACTGTAACATAAAAAAAATTATGTTAAAATAGTTTTTTGTATATAATCAATATCTACACAAAAGGTTACAGTTTAATGATATTTTGGACACCATTTGCACCATATTGAAAACATTAAGATGATAATTAGTTAGATACCATTAACCATATAAATGGTTATCCTCAACTACAAGTTTGGATACTGTCTGCTAGTTATAATTATATTGACATTACTGGAATTTCATATCAGGCTCAATCACAGCCCTGGAGTTGGAAACAAATGGTCGTTTCAAGTATTTATTCTTTATCATGGGAGCATCCATTCAAGCATGGCATCATTGCTTCCCAATCATTGTAATTGATAGCACATTCATACAATCAACCTACGGGGGGACACTCCTGATAGCAAGCACACAGGATGCAAACAGAAACATTATTCTGATTGCTTTTGCAGTGGTTGACAGTGAAAATAAATTATCTTGGAGATGGTTTTACGTAAATTTGAGAAATATTTGTGGAGTTAGGGAAGGCCAATGCATTGTTTCAGATAGACGTGAAGCCATTGTACAGGGACTGAATTTTGTGTTTCCCGATATCATGCATGGTTCATATACATATCATATATTGAAAAATATAAAAAACAGATTCAGAAAGAGAGGAGAAGAACTCAAAAAGGCATACAACGGGGCTTATAAAGCTTACACTGTTGAACAATTCAACAAACACATGGGTGAACTTGATGCAATTGATGCTCGAATAAGGACATATTAGGAGGAAGAGGTTAAGTTAGAGAAGTGCACAAGGCTCCATGGGACTGTAAGCAGGTACTTAACAATGAGTTCAAACACACCAGAATTTATCAACAATGCAATCAAGGGGATCAGGGAACTTTCAGTTACAGCAATGATTGAATGCCTCCGTTGTATGATTCAAAGATGGTATTTCACAAACAAACAAGCAGCCATATCAACATTCACTACCCTTTCCACAACAGCTGAGAGAAGATTGCAATCTAATATCATTGAATCAAAGAAACTTAAGGTAACTAATACAACTTTTAAATTATTACATCAGAAGTTGCATTTGAATTTTATGAAAACCACATTAGTCGTTATTGGTTACCTGTATATGCTGAGAAGGTTACCAACATTATATATAACTGTTATTATTTCGATTTAAACAAAATAAATATTTATTCATACTAACGACACTTAAATTGTGTTGTAGGTTGAGACATTAAACCTAGTGATTTTCACTATTTATGATGTTATTAAACAATATATTGTGGACATTGAACAAAGGACATGCACATGTCATAAATTTCAGTACCCCGAGATGCCTTGTCCACACGCCGCTGTTGTTATCAGCAAAAGGAATTTGAGCTGTTATGAATTTTGCTCAAAAAACTATTCAAAAACAACTTTGGTAGACACGTATTCAACTTCCACCCTGTCATTAGATGACAAAGAGAATTGGGATGTGCCAGAAGAAGTAAGAAACATATGTGTAAAGTCACTAAACACAAGAAGACCAGCGGGAAGACCAAAGATAGGAAGGTACAAGCACGGATCTGAAAACAGAATTCAAAACAAATGCAGCAGGTGCCAAGAAAAAGGACACAACAGGAAAACATACAATAATCCACCAGTTTTACGACAAAAAAAGGTCTGATATAGTACATAAGCAAAAAAGTGTAACTACAGGAATATATTGTTGTTTACTGTGAGTAACCATTAACCAGATATTTGGTAACCTTTTTAATGATGTAAGGTAACCAAGATTGTGTTACACAATATTGAATAATATTTTAACTTTTGATTTCAGCATTATTTAACAATATAAAGCAAACATATACATTGAACATTTGGTAACTATTCTGAAATATATTTTTTGTAAATTTGGTTACTCACAAAGCATCAAATGGTTACCTCTATATGCAGATTTGGCTACCATCCGGACCATTTCCAAATAATTTTTTATAAGTAGGTAATTTATAAGTAATCATCAGCTACATAAATGGACACTCTCACATGGAGTTTCTGATTCAATCATGATTTAACAATATAAAGAAAACATATACATGAAACACTTTTTAACTGTTCTGAAATATTTTTATGATTATTTTGTTACTCCCAAAAAATAAAATGGTTACCTTTATATGAAGGTTTGGCTACCAACTGCACTATTTTCAAATAATTTTTTTAATAGGTTATTTATAAGTAACCATCAGCTACATAAATGGGCACTCTTACATGGAGTTTCTGATTCCATCATGATGACAGAGTATAAAGAAAACATATACATGTAACACTTGGTAACTGGTTTGAAATAAGTTTATAATTATCTAGTTACTCACAAAAACTAAAATGGTTACCTTCATATGCATATTTGGCTACCAACTGCACCTTTCAAACTATTTTTTTTAATATATAATTTATAAGTAACCATCATCTATATAAATGGACACTCCTACATGGCCTTTCTGACCAATATGAACCAACAAACAATGCATCATAATCACAAACAATGTATCAAACACAATTTATAAGTAATCAATATGAACTAACAAACAATGTCAAACCACTGGTAATATAATCAAATACGTAATCCCATTTACAGAAGATGCACTAAACAGTAAAAACTCAATAACCATAAGAAATGGTTATGGATATAAAAAAAATCAATGTATGAAAAACAATTTACAATGAAAAAACAATGACAACCAAAATAATAATCTGGGACAAATCTGTCTGGATATTCTGTATCAGAATCGTATCTCTCTAATTGCTTGTTCCTGACCTGCATGAAGAGGTTTACGCATAATTTCTTCCGGTAATACGTAATGGGGAATGGTATAGGCATTTCAGCAAACTGTTGGTGAATAACATGTTTAGCAAAACAAATTGTGAACATCCCATAATCACTGCACAAACAAACAAAATAAAACTAAAATCATACTAGATGTAATAATTAAAAAATGGAAACAATGTAAACCTTACACCTCAATTTGTTCAGGTACCCCCTCTGCAAATTCAAGTTTAATTATATCATGCTTCTCCTTATTAAGATACGGTTCACTCTTGAAATCAATATCAGACCTACCCTTCCAAAAACCACTCTTAGATAGTATTATGGGTAGAATGAAAATATAAGGCTCACAGACATCCATAAGATTTGTTTGCATGAGTGACCTGTTTGGTTGAAGAGAATTGTAAACTACTAAAAATCTGCGATGCACATCAAAGGTCAACAAAAATCAGTGCTCCGGAGATGACATGTGAATGGGGAACAGAACATAATCAACATCGGCCTATGGTGTGTTCACATCCAGGACAAATCCACGGATGTATTCAGCAACATCACCCTCCCCCGACAATAGACTCTTATCTGCATTTTTAAGACAGTATTCAGCATACAGAGCAGTCATCTTCACATGAAACTAACAATTTGTAGTCGTTGCCTTGATGTGAATATTGTCAGAGTGTCTAGGCAATTTTCAGAAGTAGTAGAATGAAACGTTGATGTGCTGAACCGAAAAAAAAAAAACCAAAATCCATAAGATATAAACAGTTGCTAAAAAATACAACTCTATGCTAAAGGTAACCAGCACTGCCAAAACTAGTTACTAAACCAGTTAACTAAGGCAACCATAACTATCACAACAGAATTTTGAAGAAAAAAAAGTAAGCTCATATCATCATCAAACCACTGTCTAGGCGTCTTTAACTTGTAGAACCACATTTTAGATGATATTGGGACAGACCCAAATCTAAATGTAGGTTCAATCTTATCATTATTCCCATGGAATTTTTCAATCCTTTAATATAAAAGTATATTAGTAAAAGAAAACAATTTTATTTTTTTAATAAAAAACTATATCATTGTTAAACTACTAATAACATACATTTTCCTGTTATTTAGTCCAATCTTAATCCATTAATCAAATAGTACATCTTTATATCTGGATGGCATAGCCATGCATATATTGGGGAATGCAAAAAGACCTCTGCTTATTTGAGTAGGACCCACAGCATAAGAAGATGAACCAGCAGATCCAAACTTCGTCGTATATGGACTCCTAAAAATAGCAATCTTGGCAGGTTCACGAACCGGTCTACCACCGGGATTATAAGCACTTCTCTCTACCTCAGCACACTGAACTATATCCTGAGTAGTTAATATCATTTCATCAAGTGCCGACCTGTTTTCTGCCTCGAATTTATCCCCCTTTATCAATTGACAAAAAAGGTAACAGATACAATTAGAATTTCAACCCAACATATGCACGTAACTAATATATGCAATAACCAATCCAAACTATAATATAATGCAGTAACCAACCCAACATATGCAGGTAACTAATGTATGCAATAAACAATCCAAATTATAATGCAGTAACCAATGTATGAAGTAACAAAAATACTATAATGAAGTAACATAAATGCTATAATGCAGTAACAGAAACTATAATGCAGTAATATAAATATTATAAAGCAGTAACCAATATATGCAGGTTACTATTATAACCAGTAACCAATACAAACTGACTGAACAGTAGCAGAAATAATATAATGTAGTACCCAACCCAACATATGCAGGTAACTAATATATGCAATAACCAATCCAAACTATAATGCATTAACCAATGTATGAAGTAGCAGAAATACTATAATGAAGTAACATAAATGATATAATGCAGTAACAGAAACTATAATGCAGTAATATAAATACTATAAAGCAGTTACCAATATATGCACGTAACTATTATAACCAGTAACCAATACAAACTGACTGAACAGTAGCAGAAATAATATAATGCAGTAACCAATCCAACATATGTAGATAACTAATATATGCAATAACCAATCCAAAACAATAATATAGTAACCAATATATGAAGTAACATAAATACTATAATGCAGTAAAATAAATGTTATAATGCAGTAACATAAACTATAATGCAGTAATATAACTACTATAATGCAGTAACCAAAATATGCAAGTAACTATTATAACCAGAAACCAATACAAACTGATTGAACAATAGTAGACTAACTATAATGCAGTAACCAACCCAACATATGCAGGTAACTAATATTTTAAAAGAACACTAACCTCATCAGGGGTAAAAACAACAAGCTCTTTCACATATGATATAATAGTAACCAAAACATAATATAACAGTAACCAAAACCGAAACAACATGTAATCAAAACCAACATATGGAGTAAAAAATCCAACATATGCAGGTAGCTAATATTTTAAAATAATACTAACCTCAGCAGCAGTATAAACAACAAGCTCTTTCCCAGTTGATTGGCTTAAAATATCAAAAGATGGCATGTTATTGTTATTGCCAATCTGTAAAAAATAAAAATAAATAATTAATCATTAAAACAAAAAACATATAACACAACAAAAAATAAAGAAATATGTTTAATATTTTCATCATCTCCATCCATTTGAACCCCAATAGGGGTAAAAACAACAAGTTCTCTCCCAGAATTCTTTCTCAAAGTATCAACAGTTGGCTGGTCATTTTCATTGCCAACCTGTTAAAATATAAAAACACTAAATAATCGATAAGACAAAAAATATATAACACATCAAAAAACAAACAAATATATTTAACCTTGACATTATCTTCATCATTATTATTTTTTCTTTCAAATTGGTTCGACACATCCGAACCATGACCCACATCATGGGACTCTTCCAATGTAACATCATGATCTACCTCTTTAACAGTCTCAGTGTCATCATCATCCTTCTCATTGTCTTTCGAACCACCGTCATCATCATCC
Source organism: Panax stipuleanatus (assembly GCA_020205555.1). Classification (NCBI taxonomy): domain Eukaryota; kingdom Viridiplantae; phylum Streptophyta; class Magnoliopsida; order Apiales; family Araliaceae; genus Panax; species Panax stipuleanatus. Next base: position 90,901,865 of record CM035123.1, read on the forward strand.
TTCTCATTACCTTTCGAACCATCGCCATCCTCATCATCATCGGCATCATCATCATCGGCGTCATCACCATCATCATCATCTTTTTGTCATCGTCATCGTCGTCGTCATTGCCTTTGTTCCCACCTTTGCTAATATTAAGGCAGCCACGTAGCTCTTTTCTAATAATGTTCCTTATGTCCCTGCATATCTCAACATGGAAAACATGCAGTTCATCCCTCATATCAGCCCCCAACTGTTCAATATATATCTTTCTTAAGTTCAGTCACCTTCTTTTCCAAAGGTCTCACCCGTGCATCAATTACATCTTTAACATCAGAAATAGAAAACCCAACATCTCCACCCTTCATATTTTTATCCACCTTCCTATCAACATCATTTCCATTGAAAAAGTGAAAATCGCCCAAATCCAAATGATCCTTCTCCTCAGCCGTATGAATTAAGCTTTGTATCCTTAGCTGAAAAACATTAAGAACGGTTTAATATATCATTTAACAAACATTGAACAATTAAAAGAAAAAAAATAGTACACAAAGAATCATAAAATATAATCAGTAACCAACTGTATATATAAAGGTAACCAACTACAGTGTTATTAGTAATCTGCATACCTGTCCAGAACCAAACACTAGATCATTCAGCTTGTCATTTTTGGGGGTCTTCACTAATTCCTTCCATCTAAATAATCGAACATCCGACGGATGCTCATCAATACAGAACCCCGAACTTTAAGTGTCGGAATGGTTTCAAACAAGAAAACTTGAAAAACATACAGTAGTCCATTCAACTTATAAGATTTAGAATAACTGTCCTTATAAAAATTGTATATCCAACCCCCATTGATTCCCTTCTTCAAATGTCCCTTCAAAGCATTCGATAAAGAATATTTTGTCTGCTCAAAGGCAACTTTCCCCCACGGATAACTATTAACATCGCCAAAAGATTGAAAGTTAATCAATGCCTCATCAACATAGTTATCCGAAACAGTAGATAGAATGAAATTGCAAACCAACATAATAATAGACATCCTCATAGCCTCATCATCATCATCAAAAACTGCCCCCAATATATCCTCCCTATACTACTACGTGTCACAGCCTCATTCCTGAAAAACCTTTCCACCAACAGATTTTCCATACCCTTATATGCAGATATATCCTCCTCGCCTTGCCATCTCAAACCAGAAATCAAACAAAATTCTGGCAAACCAAATCTAATCCTTTTATCTCCAAACAAAAACCACATTTCACCAACGTCTCTTTGATGAACCTCCCTCACCAGAGCATGGTGAATAATCTGTGAATACATTTTGTGTTCACCGAAATCAACAAAATTCCCAAAACATGTCAGCTTAAACTTTTTCAACTGAATTTGATTCAATTTCTTCCTAATTAGACTAAGAACTTCCATGTCACACCAATATATGATTTTTCCTGTGAAATTTCTATGACATTCCTGATAATAAAGATCCCAAATATGCAAATACAATACATTACCATATAAAAACATTAAAAATACACACTAACCAAATCAGAATTGAACAGCCATTAGTAACCAATTTAATCAACCTCTATATTGTAAACAGTTACTTAGTAACCAACAAATAATATCATAGTAAACAAAACTCCACTTTGAGAGCACATTAATAGTAACCAAAACATAATATAATAGTAACCAAAACATAATATAACAGTAATCAAAACATAATATGATAGTAACCAAAACATAATATAATAGTAACCAAACAGAAACGTCATGCAATCAAACCCAATTTAAGCAACCTATGTATACTAAACAAGTACCTAATAACCAAATCATAATATAATAGTAACCAAAACATTACTTTGAACATTAATAGTAACCAAAACATAATATAATAGTAACTAGGACATAATATAATAGTAACCAAACAGAAACATCATGCAATCAAACCCAATTTAAGCAACCTATGTATACTAAACAATTACCTAGTAACCAAAACATAATATAATAGTAACCAAAACCACACTTTGAGGTCACATTAATAGTAACCAAAACATAATATAATAGTAACCAGAATATAATATAACAGTAACCAAAGCATAAACTAATAGTAACCATAACATAATTTAATAGTAACCAAACAAAAATATCATGTAATCAAACCCAATTTAAGCTACCTATGTATACTAAACAAGTACCAAGTAACCAAAACATAATATAATAGTAATCAAAATCCCACTTTGAGGGCACATTAATAGTAACCAAACCATAATATAATAGTAATCAGAACATAATATAACAGTAACCAAAACATAAAATAATGGTAACCAGAATATAATTTAATAGTAACCAAACAAAATATCATGTAATCAAACCCAATTTAAGCAGTCTATGTATACTAAATAAGTACCTAGTATCCAAAATATAGTATAATAGAAACCAAAACTTTACTTGGATGGTACATATTCATCTTAGCAAAAACAAATTCACCATTAACCAAATAGAACAACATCAGTTCCCAACACAAATTCACAAGTATCCATAAACAACTAATAATTCTAAATTCTTAAAAACATTTAAATTAGCACACCTTTAGAAGTTTTTGTCGGGGAATAATATTCCGGCTACTGAACATCATCTTCACCTTCATTCCCAGGTTTAATTGCCGAATTTTTAAAATCAGATTCAAAATCATGCACTTTCATAGGCTTGTTAGAACCATGTCTCACCAACTTATTACCCTTAATAGGGGATTTGCAAACTACCTTCTTCCCCTGCTTTAGGGACTTGACCACACTAGCCTTCAACATATCAAGCCTCTTCACATTCTTAGCAGAATCATCCTCCATGATTCTTTTCCTTTTGCCATCGTTCTTCCTTGTATCAACCATCCTATACAAAACATAAATAAGACACAAATCGAAACAAACCAAAATCCATTCCCTATTTCAATAAATCAAACTGTCGTACTTGACTAATGTAAAAACCATATTATGCATCAAAAATCATAAATAGATAACCAAAAAATTCAACAATGATATACTACTTTAATACATAATATATTAAACTAGTGAGTCAAATACTCACATGTAACGAATATATGCGAATTCGAACACTCCTTCTTGCAGACCATCGACGGCGACAACGATTAAGGATGATGATGATGAAGAAGAAAACAACAAAAATAAGGCGAGAAGAATAAGAAAGAAACCAGTAACGACCACTATAGAAGCAGAAAGCAAAAATAGAAGAAGAGAAGTTAGGTTTCCAAGTTCTCAAATTGCAAAATAGGGGTTTCCAACTAAAGAGGTCCTACAGTAAACAAAACAGATAAATGACAAAGGCGGTTATCATGCAATTTAAAAAAACCAATCCGAACGAAAAAAACGGGAAATCGTTTTTTAATTAGAAAACTGATTTGAGATGTCAGCACCCCATTATTAATCACATAAATTAAAGGAATACTAATTACATTAATTTTGTAAATAAACTATTTAAAATATATTAATTATGTAAATATTTTTTGGATACACTTTAATTGTAATTTTTTCTTAAAATGTACTAATAATTGTAATTTTCCCTATTTTCAAAGAAAACAAATTGGGCTCTGACTATCGAAATTTTGAGTCCAATGGGCCGAATTAGGAAAGTGTCCAGAAATCCTTCCCGGGGAAAATCTGAAAAATCACCTAACCGTTAACCTCCACCACTTGTTTGAGTTGTTTTCATGGCGACACCTCTCTCTCCCTCTCTCTCTCTCTCTCTCTCTCTCTATATATATATATATATATATATATATATATAATAATATATTCTGCATCCATTGGATTACAATATCAAAAGGCCACCAAAAAGTAGCTATGGTGACAATATCTTCATCACATTCATTTCTTCAAAATTATTGTCTCCCAAAAGAAGTACTACGGATTTTCCATTTAGAGCGATTCGAACCGGAATCAAACCCATCCGTCTTTCGATTTTTGGTGCTCAAGCCGATGTTCAGAAGGAAGAAGATATAGTTATAGTAGGAGCCGGAATTGCCGGCCTTTCCACTGCAGTTTCACTTCACAGGTTCTGTATCACTACCCAATTACTCATTATTTATTAATCTGCCTCGGAAAAAGAGTCTCATTTGACTCTGCAAATCCTAATTTAAGTTGGTAATTCAAATAACAATTTTTTACTTAATTCTTTTTAAGTAACTTGCATATTTAACTAACTCACACAATCGAATTTGAGACCTAGAGGTGGAGAGAACTGAACTTGAGTAAAACAACTCGGGTTAAATCCGAGTTCGGAACAAATCTCAGGTCAAATCCTAAGTTTAAATTGAATCAAATTCATTCAAATAAAAATAAGGTCTTAAACCACTTACTGGGCTATTACAAACACCACACTTAAATTTCTGACGTCCGGTCAGAATCGATAACACATGGTCCATTGTGAGATTATATCAACAGCCTTGGTGTCCCCACCTCCGGTAGATGACCCGAGCTTTCAAGAGTCGGCTGTGATAAGATATGAAACAACCCGAATCAAATTCCGAAATTCCAAATAAGATCTTAAACCACGTACCAATAGTATCTTCTTGGATAGTACTATAATGGTAGTAATTTAATTCCTTGTATAGAAGACAAATTTTTCCCATATTGGGACTAGGGTGTTCCATTGAGACCTATAAGTCACATGGCTTCCGTGTTAATCACTGGTCCAAGACCTCTTTTTTTTATGAAGAAATTTTTTTGTGGAACTGGGGAAATATTACAGTATCACGTTATGCAGTTAATTTATTTTATTTTTATTTTGTGATGTAAGACTTGGAATTCAGTCGCTGGTGCTTGAACAAGCAGAATCTCTGAGGACTGGAGGAACCTCGCTCACGTTGTTCAAGAATGGATGGAGGGTTTTGGATGCATTGGGTGTTGGCAATGAACTCCGTACCCAATTTCTTGAAATTCAAGGGTATGTTTTCTTTTTCTTTTTTTACACTCTCAAATATACCCACAAAATAAACTTGCACTACTATATATGTACCAAATTACCAATGGTTTATTCGTTGGGCTGTATAGTTTGTAGTGGTTAGGCTCAGGAGTCAGGACATGGAAATAAATGGAGTTTATGTGCAAGTGTGCATATATATGATGATTTTAATATATATATATATATATATATATATATATATGTATGTATATATATGTATGTATGTATATATATATGTATGTATAATTGATAATTTTATTCTTGGTATCTTATTGCAGTCTGGAATACACCTCTTAGACTTACCATGCTATTATTTAATTTGGAGATTCATAATTGTGTAATCATGTGATTGCTATTAGGATAAATTTAAGTTAAAGATCCCACTTTTCTTCATCCTTCATCTTGCTGGAATGTTATATAGAAACTGGATGTGTTATTCAATCTTGTAAGACAAAAGCTCAAGAAAGAGAATGTCCTCTCAAGGCCTCTCTTTCACCCACCTCCTTGAAAAATCACCTGTGATTGGTTAGAACCTTTGTTCACTGTGAAGTGATCAAGTATATGATCAGATACCATTTCTACATCAGTGTTATACAGATTAAACATGTTTGTAAAATCGGATGTTGATTTGGGCCGCTTAAAGTTGATTTAATATTAGGGCAAAAGCTTACTGCAATTGGCATTTGGACTTTTTATGTACATTTCCTTAAGCATGGTGTTTTGGCTTAATCCATTTTGTACCATTAACTGAGAGAGAAGGTGGACAATACTTGGTGAGATTATTTGAGGAAAAATATTTCAGGCCATGTAAACTTGTAAAGAATGTTTCGATACACGAGATCTTATCCAAGAATGGCTTAAAAGTTTTCTTCCTCCGGTCCACTGTAATGTTTCGGTTTATATATGGTCTCTGCATTCTATATGATTATACACACACATCCATAACTTTTTGCATTTCTATTTTTATGTTTTTCTTTGATTATGTTTCCTGAAGTGGTTGTTTGGTAGTTGGAGAAAGAATTTCAGGCTATTTCACATAATTCAAACACACTATCATGATTATATTTCAAAACATTTTCTATTATCTCAAATCTCCAAAAACAACTTGACTTATAGAAATTCTATGAAACTAACTGAATTTAATAGCTTTTGTACCATTTAAACACTTCTTTACCTTACGAGAGTGTATATAAGTTACTGTTATTCCTTTATTTTTCTTTCCCTTTTCCCTGAACCTTTTAATGTTATCAGCTGTACAGGATGGCGATAAAAGCAGAAGATGGAAGGGAGTTGCGTTCCTTCAAATTCAAAGAGGAAGATGAAAGGTAGTATTAGTTTTACCTGTAATTTGTAACACTTAGCCACATTAATTATCTACTTTGTCCATAATTAGTCTATATCATGATTACTAACAGTCAAGAGGTTCGTGCTGTGGAGAGGGGAGTCCTTCTTGACACTCTGGCCAATCAGCTTCCATCAGATGCAATCCGTTTTTCTTCAAAGCTAAGACAGATTGAAAAAACTGAAAGTGGTGAAACTTTGCTACAACTCATGGATGGGACTCAATTATCTGCTAAGGTAGCTATAACTGTGTTCCAATTCAGCCCTTTAAACTCTATTGTCATTTTTCCAAATCAGAAAGTGCAATGAAACCTGCAGTGATTGCTAACTAATCTGTTCTCAGTGATGGCATACTTGATACCTTGATTATTATCGCCTTCTTGAGTGATTATTTTTATCCAATCATAAGGTCAAAGAAAGTGAAGTATTTCTTTTTTAATCTTACCCTATCAGACCTCGCCCTCCCTCCCTCCCTTAGCATCCAACCATTAACAAAGAAAGTAAACCAAACAAAAAATTTTGAGGCTTATTACCATATATTTTAGATTGCTCTATAACTTTGTAAGTTTTAACAGATTGTTATAGGCTGTGATGGGATCCGCTCTCCAATAGCTAAGTGGATGGGTTTTTCAGAGCCCAAGTATGTAGGACATTGTGCTTTTCGCGGCCTTGCATTTTACCCCGACGGGCAGCAATTTGAGCCGAAGGTTAACTACATTTATGGAAGAGGAGTACGTGCTGGTTATGTTCCAGTTTCACAAACAAAAGTTTATTGGTTTGTTTGCTTCAACAGCTCAACTCCTGGTAATGAACTAAATTCAACTTTTATTGGAAGTACTTCATCCTAAGAATTACTATCATTGAAGTGGTTTTTGTGCACCAATTTTCCTTTTAGCCTTTTCTTAATGTTTCATGTGGAAATTGGAATGAGCAGTTTAAATCCATTTCACCCTTTCAAAAGCTTCAACCACACTGATAATTGCATGTAGTTCCAACTGAATCAGCATTTAGGCATTATATTTAAAGATGTTAAATTATTGGAACCGTTGTTTTCATGTTACTAAAAAGACTAAAATACCGATCGAATTACATATTGGTACTTGTGTACCCAAACATTATATTCTTACATACCAATACTCCAAAGTTAGTATAATGAATTATTTCTTTGTTGTTTTACCTATAGCTGTAAAAATATCAATATTAACTTAGTATTAAATGCTCAAAATCATATTTGTACTAAATTATTAATAGAATAATCAACTTATTGATTCAACCAAAAATCTTCTATGGAACTTAATTTTATTGCATTTAGACTCTAAGATAATTCCTGAGTATAAGCACTTGCACAAAGCTACCCTAGTGTATCGCGTTATGTAACGTGCCGCATAACCATATCGGTTCCACAAGCCGAACAAACTGCGTTCTAGGTAACACTAGTTCTAACATCTCAGTACATATCCGTGGCAGGTCCAAAGATCACAGATCCATCTGTATTGAAGAAGCAAGCTGGTGAACTTGTTAAAAACTGGCCCTTGGAGCTACTAAATATCATAGATGTGACGCCAGGTGACACGGTAATTAGAACTCCTCTGGTAGACCGTTGGTTGTGGCCAACCATAAGCCCTTCCGCTTCAGCAGGCAGAGTTGTGCTGGTTGGTGATGCATGGCACCCAATGACTCCCAATCTTGGTCAGGGTGGTTGTTGTGCCCTGGAGGATGCAGTCGTTTTGGCGAAAAAGCTTGCTCCAGCGATCAAATCAGGACCTACGTCGGTGGAAGATGCACTTAAGTCTTATGAAAACGAAAGATGGCCTCGTGTTTTTCCATTAACCATACGTGCAAATCTCGTGGGAACTCTTCTGCAGTTGGATAATCCATTGGTGTGCTCTGTTCGGAACAATGTAGTCATTCCTAAGGTAGTTAGGCTTGGGCCGATATTGGAACATACAAACTTTGAGTGTGAGCCAATATAGTGAGTTTATAAATTTATATTCCCCAGCAAAACAAGGTTACTGAGGTAGACTGAAAAGTTGATGCCATTTTATTTATATGTTGTTTATATTCAAGGTCTTGAAAATGTGTAGGCATGTTAAAGTCAAATCTGGAGATACTATTGTAACTTAATTGAGTGCTATAAAATATTCATGTTCATAGTTGTTTGTTCAGGGTTAGGCCTTTTTATTATATTTCTTCATATTGATGATATGAGATGAAGAAATAGAGAGAGAAATTTCATTATTATTCAGAAGTAGATACAGAAATGTGAATCTTACATTTTATACTTAAAACTAACTTTACTCTAGTTACATACTTAACTCCAGTTACAACTGTCTAACTAACTAATGTGCACAATTAACACGTGTATTAAATCAGTTACAAAGTTTTGTTAACATGTTGCTCATGTCCATTATTCTCTGTTAATGCTGCTGCAACTGAATTTATTGCTCTTGATGCTTTGCTGCTAAGACACTTTGTGTGTTGATGTGCTGCTGAACCATTGCGGTAAACCAAAGCAGCAGTACCAATAGTCTTATTACTCCCCCCACAAGTTGAAGGGGCACATGGATTGTGCAGATTCAACTTGGAACTGAGGAACCAATGTGGAACTTTACCCAAAGTCTTGGTAAATAAATCAGCCAACTGATATTTGGAAGAAATTTTCATAGGAAGAATAATGCCAGCTTGTAGTTTTCCCTAACAAAATGACAATCGATCTCAATGTGCTTGGTTCGAGAATAATAAACTGGATTTTCAGCTATATCAATGGCAGCCTGATTATCACAGTACTATATAGTGGGATTAGAAAAAGATATTTTTAAGTCCTTCAACAAACTACGCAACCACATGACTTCACAAGTAGTTGATGTTAAAGCTCTATATTCTGCTTCCACAATACTTCTGGAAGTGACACTTTGTTTCTTAGACTGCCAAGAAATTAAAGAGGATCCAAGTATAAAAGCAAAACCTGTAACAGATCTTCTGTTAATGGGGCACCCTCCCCAGTCACTGTCACAGTAGCCCTTCAGTATTAGATCATTACTGGAAGGAAAAAGTAAACATTGACCTGCTGTGCATTTTAAGTATCTAAGCACTCTAGTTGTTGTGTCCAAATGTTTCTGTCGAGGAGCATGCATGAACTGACTAAGTAGATGAACTGAATAGCTAATGTCTGGCCTGGAATTAGTTAGATAAAGCATTTTGCCTACCCAACTTTTGTAAACTGTACGATTAAAAAGTAAAGAACCAGAAGTATCCTTGTCATCTAGCTTGACAAGATGATCTAAAGGAATACTTAAAGGTTTACAATCTGTAAGACCAGCTCCTTCTAAAAGATCTAAAATGACTTTTCTTTGGCTAATAAAGATTCGTTGAGAAGACCTTGTCACTTTAAGGCCCAAGTAGTATTTGATTTCCCCAATGTCTTTAATACTAAACAATTTATCCAACATAGTTTTGAGAGCAAGTATGAGCTGTGTATTTTATTTATATGTTGTTTATATTCACTTAGTTATATTCATATATATAATGTCATTATTAATGAATGAACACCTTATTATTTTAAAAAATATACATATATAAAATGAAAAGTAGTTAGTGTTTGCAAAATTTATAAATGGGACTCTCTTTTTTTCTCTTGCAAAATAGAGAAATTATATAATAAAGTTTGTTAGACGACCTGCCTCCAAAAGTGTCAAAAAGATGCAAAAAATCTAGGTAGATTAGTACTTCTTTCTTTTTAAATTAGAGATTCATTTCTTTGACCATTTTAAAATTACGAACGGATAAAAATTTATTAATATATCAGTATTTATATTATGTGTAGGCTACTTAATTATAAAGTTATATTTTTTTATTTATTTTTTTTTCTTCTTCCCCTTCCTTCTTCTTCCCAGCGCACGCAGAGCTCCCCGGACCCTCCGCCATTGCCGGATTTCAAGCTGGACTCTCCCACATACCTATTACATACTAATTTTTCCGGCGGCCCCGCCCCCGCCCCCCCCCCCCCCCCCCCCCCCCCCCGGGAATGAGCAAGACTTGAGTTTCATTATGGAGTTCCGAGTGTTGAAAGCGAGTTCGAGCGAAAAAAAGATCCTATCAACTTGTTCTGACCTGGGATAAAAGCTAATTGTTTTTCTTCGTAAAAAGTGAAAGCATTAAAAAAAATAAAAAATAGCTATTTCGATTTTGACAAGTGAAAGTATAAAAAAAATAAAATTAAGAAGCAACAGAAATAGTTATCAAACGGACCCTAAAGTATAAAAATAAGCTTTTGCAAACATCCAACAATATTTATTTGTACGATTTATGATAAGAATGATACAAAGGATTGCGGAAGTGTTTCTCAGTATTTAACAATAATAATGTAATGTGTTACTATCTAATATGAAAGTTGTAAAGAATGAAAGGACTCACATTAGGTAAACAAAAAGAGAAAAACATATTACCTTATTATTAGGACTTGTAACACAAAAAAAACAAAAACAAAAACAGGAAAAAAAATCTTTAAATAATCTTGGGACTTTCCTGCCTCAAAATTTATTGTTTCTGATGTACCATATCCACCGAGAGATTTTTTGGAACACAAGTCCTCTCGAGTTTGAAGCCGCTGCTTGAACTCCTACCAACGTCGGCTATCATAGTCAAACATCAACTCTGGCAACAAATAAATCACCTTTATTCACCAAATCAACTGCTGTATCAGAAATCAATAGCTTCAAGCTTAACACTTTGTATTAGATTGTGTTGATATCTTATCAATTCACCAGAAAAAAAAAGAATAAAATGCATCTACAACACAATTATGAATCTTGACATAATGCTGAACAACATTATAGGTTAGTTTGCTTGATAATAAAACGCTGAATAACAACTAGTGCTATAGTTTGCTTGAGAAACCCGAAAATTTACATGTAATAAATGAATGATTAAATCCTAATACAGGTGGCTAAAAGCAAAAACTAAATGGTGGAGATGACATAGCCTGTGTTTTATGCCAATCAAAATCCCATTATAAACCATACACTCGTTACCTTTCCTCTAACTAAGGACCTCTGAGATTTAAAAAGAACCTTGCACTAACCCACATTTATTTTGAGTCTCAACGGTTACCAGATTTGATCACATTTGTTTTCATGTACCTGCTAAAATAATTGAAGTTGCCAAAAATATGGACAGTGTACCTCTTTCCTCGTAATCAAGATACATGCCACCACACACACAAAAGATAATCTCTAATATGGAAACAACATATATATATATATATATAAAACCAAAAAACTGTATTAGAGGAAGTGAGATGGATTTAGAAAATCAGATATGACAAAAAAAAATCTTTAAAGATTATGATGTTTAGCTGTTACTCTGGAAACTGTGGAAGATGAGAGACAATGCCAGATATGAGGCCATTATGCCTAATAGTTGGGTCTCAAAATAGGTGCGGGTTTTGTTGAAAATTTATAACCCTAAATCTCATAGCTTCTTTTTTTTTGTCATCAGTCATGTATTTTTCTTTATAAGTTTGAAATTTAAGTTTTTCCGGTGGAAAGAGGCAATTGTGTCAAATGACGGAACTCATGATTCTGACACATAGAAACTAAACATTGATGTTTCGTTGTGTCTTCAGAAGCTATTGGTAATTTGGTGAAGGAGTCATGATATCAGTTTCAGCTAGTGAGCTCTCAGCTAATTGTGGACAAGTTACTGATATGTTGGGGGAAATATTAGCTTTGTGAGATGTTTTGATTCTTTTGACTCACAGGTTTTAGTTGATATGATAATGACAAGGAAAACAGTAGCTTGACGGTAGAACTATCTCATTAGTCATTAGGATTTAGGAGTGTGGAGATTTGTTTGCACAAGTGTCAAGGTTGCAGCATGCATACAGAGAATGTATGCATTTATTCATTAGAACTCAGGGACATTCTCATGATGCATCTATTCTTATGTTGCAGCACATCATTTCCAAATAACTCTAGGAGAATTTGGAGAGATGACTGTAATGGTATATGTATTTTTAGGCCTAGCTTGTCTAGAGTTTTATTTCCACCAACTTAGTTTTGGTTTTTATTGTATATCATTTGGGGATTGTGGTTAAGGGGTAAGGCTCTTATGTCAATGCTTTATCTATTTCTTACCAATTTATTAAATTCATGGCTAAACAGCTTTCCCCAAAAAACCAATAATAATTAAAAGACACTCATGAAAGGCTGCAAAAATGTATTCTTCTTTCAAGAAGGTTACTGAGACCAGACACCTAGGCCAACCAGCAAGAAAGGCTTCTTTTCCTTCAGATTTTTGACAAATTATCATGTGCAAGCATCTAGCTCTAACCAAAATGATGTCAAACCAAAATGATGATCAAAAAGATATATAGTGTGTAGGCCCCCAATCATCGCTTCAACAAACAAGAGCATGCTTGTGTACATCTCATTGCGAAACAAAGAATGCATAGACGTGTACAAATTTTAACTTCTCCCTTCATTTATTAATATACCCCAAAGATTTAAAACTCACATTTTTTACAGCAAAAATATACTAAGCTATATAATTCTTCATAAGCTATCCTATGAAACAACTACCATAGTGAGAAAACAAGATCAGCTAAACACAAAAAGGTAATGTGTTAATAAATTTTCCTCTAATGAAACAAATTGACATACTACAAGAAGTTCAACTCTCTCTTATCAAATTTAACAAAATAATATATCATTCTGTAGCAATATCTACAAGCAATGTTTCTTTTCTTATTTCAATGTCCAATTTAACTCCTCAGTCCTCAGTAGCTATAGTTTTATTGCGTCAACTTACAGTAACAAAATTCTTTACAGCTCAAACATTAATTATATATTGTTATGCAATCAAAAATTAAAATTTAACCAGATGGGTCATCGAAATTCCAATCAAACCGGGACATATAATAAGTAAGAAAAACAGAACAGAGAATGACAGATTGTTAGAGCAATCCAATCTCTCACAGTTTTTTTTAAAAAAAATGTTATAATACAATGAGAATTTAAATTTTGGGCAAATGGGTATTGATCATCTAATTGACCTGGTAATTCATAATTTAACTATAGCTATAAACACACACCCAACAGATAAAACGTACACTTCCGCCTTCAAATCCACGTACCCAATATTAAAAAATTGATCAAAGATAATAACATTATAAACAAAACGGGTGTAAAAAGTACACTTCCACCTTCAAATCCACACTACCCAATACCACAAATTGATCAAAGATATAAACATTAAATTATAACAAAAAGGGTGTCCTGATAACATAAACAAAGATTCAACAAAATGGGTAAGTAAGATTGGACTTCTAATTTGATTACCTGGTCTTGAGAAGAACCAGAGAACGATTACACAGAAAATCAATAACAAGGGGATGAAATGAACGGCAGACTCTGCAAATCGGAGACGAGTCCTCTCTCTCTTACCTAAAAGTGATTGGGGATCGTAAGAGGGCAATTCATCGAGGTCGGCTGTTGATTTTGATTGCCTCAAAATCAGAGATGGCGAAGATGCGGATGTCGATAGTGAAGAGGGATGAGAAAATAGCTTTTCTGAGACTCTAGTGGAGCTCGATGAACGGTGCATCTTCTTCCTTGTTGGAGATGATGAAAATTGGGGAATTTCGGAGAGAGAAAGTGTCGAGATTCAAATAATTGGTGAAAAATTTCCAGGTTGATAGTTGTGTGGGTTATCTCCGCGGGTTTTTGGAGTTGTTGTATGTTTCGGTGTATCATAATTTTCTGTTTGCACTTGAAAATGAAACTTGGCAGGGTGTATTTAATAAAAACTTTTAAATACTTTTTATAAGTGATAGATTTTATAGTTTGTAGATTTTAATGACTTTTAAAATTAACTCAATTAACTCTATGAAATAAGTGATAAATTTTTTTAGATTTTTTTACCAAAAATTTGATAGAATTTTGTATATTTTTAATATATCTTATAGCTTATATTAATTATTAAAAAGTCAACAAAGATCTTATATTTGAGATGAAATGGGTACAATATTAAATAATATTAAAATATTTTAACCATGTCACAACCTAATTTGAAATAAAGACATTGTTGAAGTTGAATTATTAGCTCAGTTTATTACAAGAAAATGTTCTATTTCATAATTTTTATATTTCATAAAAAAGTCATTTTCTACTAATCGTAATATAAAATAACAATTTCGATTTTCAAATTGTTCATTGTTGTTTTCCTAACAAGTCATTATTATTAAACTAACAATTTATAATTTTTAACAAATAACAAAATTAACAAATATATTACTTTTAAAAATAAACATAAAACTAAAAACCTCCTTAATACTCACAAATATAATAAATGAGAATTTTTTTATGGGAGAGAACAAATATAAAATGATATTAAAATATTTGTTATCTCCATTTATACCATTGGTTCTATTTGAAACTCTTAACGCTACTTCATCTTTTTAACTAAGTCTGTAAACGAGCCAACACAGTTCGGGCTCGATTCGGGATCGACTCGAAAAAAAACGAGCGAGATTCGAATTCGTTAATAATATGATCCAAATTTGAGCATTAAAAATAGTTCGAATAAAAATATGAGTAGAATCTGAGTAAGGTTATACTCGACTCGTTTAAAATTCAAACTATTCGAATTCTTGATTGTGATTCGATACATACTCGGTTGATACAGATTCGATTAGATGTTCGATACATTCTCTTATAATATTTACAAATATAAATCAAATTAGGATAATTAATTATTTTTTTATTTTGTTTTTAATTTTAATTGTGATTTTATATTTGTAAAGTGTAATAGTAAATATATTTTCTCATTTCTAAGTAAAATAATAAATTCAATTTATAATTATATTTATTATAAAACTAGTTATTATGTGGAGACTTGAATTCGAGCTTGAATTTAAAGCTCGCGAGTAGTTTGAATAAATATTCGAGTCGAGTTGGATCGAATTCTAGTAATAAATATTCAAGTCGAGTCGAATCTGAGTAAAAAATTTCAAATACAATTTAAATTCGAGTCGAATTCGAGTACGAATTTATCATTTCGAGTCGAATTCGAGTAGCTCTCTGTTCGCTTCAATTCGACTCGTTTACACCCTTATTTTTAACCCCTCCTCATTTTTCTCTCTCCTCACCTGCTATAATAGTTCTCTTCTTTTTTTTGAATTTTTATTTTGAGAGGACTGAGGTAGAGAGAGAAAGTGAGACATATATATATTATTTTAATTCTCTTCTTTGTTTGATCTCCTCTATCTCTCTCTCTTTCTCCTCTGTTTATCTTATCTCTTTCTCAAATATTTGAAAGTCTTTGAAAGTCTTTAAAGATGAGGTCAGACTTTGGATATAAGTATTTGTTCTTCTAAAGTCTGTCAAACTCTAGCATTTGATAGAAATCTAAAAAACTTATGACTTTTTGAATACCAAAATACTTTTATAGACTTTGTAAAAGTCTCAATTCAATATCACTTAACTTTTAAAGACATTACAAAAGTTGTAATTGAATACCAGTAAACTTTTATAACCTCTTTAAACGTCTTGATTGAATACAACCAAACTTTTAAAGTCTTTAAAAATCTTAATTGAATACACCCTCATTGATTTCGTGAATTTTCTTAAATTCTAATATTACCCTTAAAATATTATGAATAATATAAATTCTATGTACTCCCTCCATCCCAAATTATATTATATGTAATTTTGATCATTTACACACCTATTAAAAAATATAATTATTATGACAATTTTATTATTAAATGCGTAGCGCCCCAAATTCGGATCCCTTGAACCACGGACCTGGTGCGTTATGGTGCTACAATAATCTCAATAAATACAACCTTTATTCATAAATTAATGAACACAACCTGACTTTTATACCAATTAATACATTATTCCATTCTGTTCTAGAATTTGTAACCTTTACAATTGGTTATTTGTAGATCGATCATGATCTATAATTTAATTGATAAACTTGATTATTAAAAATCTTAAACATTCATTTATTCTCAAAACCGCAATCTTTACATTGCTCTATAACAACTCTTTATCATACATATTATGATTTAACACTTAATCTTTCATTATATAAGTTCTTCTTTATAATCCAGCAAGCCGAATACCTAATCCAGCAACCCGGATTATCCAAACAACTTGTTGTTTTCCAATACAGCAAGTTGAAATAAATAAACACAAACTTTATACTAATACAACAAACTGGATACTAATACAGCAAACTGTATACTAATACATCAAACTGTATTCTCTTTTTCAGCATATTGAATTCTAATTCAGCATACTATATATCCAATAGAGCATATTGAATGTCCAATTTAACATATTATATTCTTAAAATAATTTAACTTCTTTTTATTATTCCAATTGTATAAATTTGCAATAACAAATATGCAAAGTATACAACTCATTTTCGTAATGAATATCTTTTCTTATAACTAAACAATTTACTAACTTACTAACAATAAGTTAAATCATCAAACAATTACATTGAATGCTCTTTATCACGACATACATCTTCTATAATCCGATATCTTCAAAGATTTCTTCAACATCTGCAAAAGTTTTATTTTTGCAAGAAATGAGCATGACGGCTCAGCAAGTCCACCAATCTACACCTTTCATGCTTCACATAACATACACATTTCATATATTCATACATTAAAAATTTTAATCAATGTCTCTACACATGCTTCATGCATCTCTATATGCATTATACTTATCATACAACAAAATATAATCTTCATGTTGTAATCTAACACATGTTTCACAAAATTCATGTTGTGCATTTAGTCACATAACATTCATGTAATCAGCAAGTTCACATAAAGCAACATATTTCATTAACTACCATAAACATGGTTCAATACATATTATCACATAAGAGCAAGTTACTGAAGAATTTGCCTCGAAGCGTTCATTGTGATGTCCTTCCATTGATCTACACGATTAAGTGCATATTCAACCACAATTAGCTACATAACGACGTTTATTAGTCACTTATGCTAGCTCTACTTTACCTTCCATTATTTTCCCTTTGTAAATCTTGATACACAATGCTCAATCATGTGTTCAAGTCTTTTTAAACACTTTATTATTCATTCTAATGTAAGCCTAATACCTTTATTAAGCCTTCTCAATCTCTTTATCATTCATCATAAACGCTCATCTAATATTATTAATTATTTAATAATATTTTATTTTCGTACAAATATTATTAATCATTTAATAATATCTTAATCCTTTACAAATATTATTAATTATTTAATAATATTTTAATCATCTTCTAATATTATTAAGAATTTAATAATATTTTAATCTAATATTATTAATTATATTAATAATATTTTAATCTAATATTTTTAAGCATTAAATAATGTTTTAATCATTTATTAATGCTTTAATCTAATATTATTAATTATTTAATAATATTTTAATATAATATTATTAATTACATTAATAATATCTTAATATAATATTATTAAATATTTAATAATATTTTAATTATTTAATAAACTCATAAACAATTTAATTTAATTGTTTAGCTTTACTATTTCATTTATTTAATCAACATAAAATGCCATAAATATAACATTTTATCAAAAATGACCAAAGTACCCTCCAAAAATTTGAATATAACATTTTAATGGTCTTTTGTTAAAAAATTACATTTTTACCCTTTATAACATCACTCAACTTATTTTATCCATTTATTCATAACTCAATCATTTACATGAAAAATAACAAAACATATCCAAATTTTTTTTTTCTGGGATATATCAGTATAAGATATCCTCATGAACATATATTTTTCTGGAATTTTTGAATTTTATTTGCTATTTTTAAAATGACCAAAACAGCCGGATCTTGCAATATTTTTCATAAACTGTCCTTTTGTCCAAATATTACGAAATTTTCAGGGCATACTCCTGCTATATACATCTACTCCCAGTAAAAACTTTACAATTGTTGGAGTTATATACAAAGAGTTATTCCCTTTTATTTTTAAAGTAGTCATTTCTTGTAAAATCCATAACTTTCATTCTACACATCAAAAAATTACCATCTTTGGACTGGACCTTGATAACTCATTATATTAACATATCAAATTTTTTCAGAATTTTTAAAGCACAAAAAATGAACGAAAATTCCCCTGGACCAAACTGGCCAGGGACAATTTTTGTGCCCAAATTTGTTCTTTTGCCGGCTGGACAGTTTGTACTAAAATAGTTGCTACAGCTTGTGTATTTAACATATTTGAGTTCTACCACTTGGATTTACAAGCTAACTTATATATCTAACACCCCTCTTTGACGGATCGCAAAAAGGATGTGTAGATTTAAAACGGTAGTTGATCAAAGTGGAAGAAAGTTAGGGTTTTCTAGCCCTTTAGAACATAGTTTTATTTTCTTCCTTTGATCCAACTTTTTAACCCTCAAAATGATTAGATACATACATGAAACACTATAAAACATGTAGATCTAAGGTTTTTGAGTTTGAAAATATTAGATCCTTATTTTATCAAGAACAAATTAAATAAAAGGAATAAACTAGTTTATATATAATTAGATGTTATACCTTTTATGTGTACTCTTTCTTCTTCAGAATAAGAGATAAAGCTAGATGAGATTTTTCTTCCCTTTTTCCTTCCTTGGGCTGCCGAACCTTCTCTCTTTTCTTTCTTTCTCTATTTTCTTTTTTTTGTTTTGTTAGCTTTTGTGGAGATGAATAAAGAAGCTTAGTTGCAAACTTGGTAAAAGAATGTGGCTAAGTGTTAGTGCGATACTTGGGCTTTAGTTGGTGAAAATAATCATAACATCACATGCCCCTTTCTCTCCCTCTCATCATTCCTTCATTTACTTGTAAGCTTTGCTAAATAAGGTGGCTAAATGATAGGTTGACACATAAGTGTAGTTGGTGACTAACTAAAGTAACATAATAATTACACCACATGCTCTTCTTTTTGTCCCAATTTTACTTTATTTTATTTGCCCAATTTGCTTAATAAAATGACTAAAAAGTCTCTTACAAGATGGGCTAAGTTTTGGGCTCTCATTTAAATGGTTTAGGGCTCTCTAATTAATATGATTGGGCCATGTGAAATAGCATGGTCTAATACTTTTAATTTTATCTTACCTTAATTATTTAATTAGGGTTTCTATTTCACTCATTTGGAATTTAAATTTACTCAAATAGATTTAATCATATAACTAAATTTAGGTTTTCTTTAATTAGGTTAATATAAATAATAAATCTCTTAAGGTTTGTTTACTAGTATTCAAATACTAGCATTTCACAATAACTATAACCCTTAGTTTATTTAATTCTTATACCTAATATATAAGTTACTTTCCACGGAATTAAGTTATTTCCCATTGAAAATTCATTCAGAAATAACCTTTTAAAAATTAAAAAAATAATAATTATGTTTTCTATTTTCCTTAGGTTTTCAAACCATTTCATGCCCTACAATATCCAACACAAACAAATATCCAAGATAAACAAATAACAATATTCAACACTAACAAATATCACAGAGATAGTCTTGTATTAATCTCTTAAAATCAGATATTACAATAATAAGGAAGTAGATCAACACAAATGTCTTTAAATGCCAACCTTTCCATAGATATTTATCTTAGTTGGAGAAGCCCCATAAGCTAGCAGCAATCTTATAATGTCTGCATGTTCACCCCTAGCCGCATGAGGCTGTAGAAAAGAAAAAGGAAACAAATAAAAATTGAAAACACAATAAAAGTAACTGAATACTCAATAAAAGTGTTTGTGATAATAAAATCGCTCACAATGTTTCCCTTTACATGCTGATTCTAACATTCTCTTCACACACTCTAGATTATTGGCTCTGTTAGTAACAAGTTGGACTATCTCTGTAAATCTTGCATGTGATAATGGCCAAAACTAAAATTACTGAACATAGTTAAAAACATAATATTGACAACAGGGAATATAGCCTACCTACTGCACAAGCATCATGGAAAGGTATTGTACCATCTTCATCCTTAGCCTCCAAACAAGCCCCTCTTTCCAACAATAACTATACGGAAGAATCTATCAATACTAACTTACTAAAAAATATAATAATACTACTACACAGTTAAAGAATTTACAAAATGAAAAGATGAAACATAATGCTGTCAAATTTACAAGGAAATCCCGACACACCAACACTTCAAAATAATAGTTGGAATACTAAAACCTCCATTGCAGACTAGAAAAACTCAACAAAATTGACTGTAAACTTTTTCAGAACATTTGCATTCTTCATAATGTATTTCAACAATTGAACCCCTTTTATCTTCTAAGGTCCACTAATTTCAACCTCTTTGAGATGCAATATTGAACAAGTCTGCGGCAGGTTGCAGTTCTCTTCTTCTTCCATATTTCCCTAGGAACAATCCAAAATGAGGAGCAACAATCAGCACCTTCAACTCCTCTGGTGTTTCATTTTCATCCCATACACTAAAATTTAACACCTTCAAAACTAGAGCAACAATATTGAAATGGCTACAACATGCCATATTACCTAATGATACCGATAATTTCTCAAGTCGAGGAAGACTCGAAAAGAGCTTTGATGTTAACTCATTATCTGCATCTTCAAGCTTAATGTAAAACTTTTTGAGGTTAATAAAGCATTTCAAATTAGGCATCCGTAGACGAACATCCAAGTCAATTTTAAGAACTTCAATTGATTCACAATGTAAAAGACACAACTCAATCTCACAAACATCATTATCATGGAAGAAAAGTTAAAGATCAAGCTCAATTACTTTGCGTGACATCGCAGTTTGTACCCAATCATTAACACGAAATAAATGTGTTCCTCCAGATTTCTCATAATGAAATCTGAATTTTTTAATATTTGGTGAGATGTTACGAGAACATGAAAAATGCCTACAGACATGTACAGAGACGTACACATAAACAAATAAATTTGATTGCATTATGTTTCATCTGCATTATATAAGTAACAAATAAAGAATTCAGAACAAGCAACCTTATATAAGTTATCCACATCCTAAGCAAGTTGCAAAATGGCAAGGAATTCCCAATAAAATGCCTACAAACATGTACAGAGACGTACACAAACAAATGTATAGAGACTTGCAAAAATCTCAACACTCTTTTTCATGGGAACAAAAACTAAACAAATTGAGTATTTTCTTTTTATCCATGTCCATTCAGCTAATTTAATTTCTCCTCCACATCAATCAGACTCCCTTCTATTTCATTTTTAGTCACCCTTTAACAAGATATATCATTTGAAACCTTTTATCCCGCTATCCTAAAGCTGATCACCAATGGTTCATGTATAATTGCAAATTTTCCAGTGAAACAAAGAAATAATATAAAAATAGTTAGTATAAGGCAAAAAATATTGTCTTCTAAGTTAACATTATAAAAATAAGAACTGAATGAGGAAATATATTGCAAGATACTTCTTCATGAATACTATAACAAAGATGAATTCCATATTGTAATACAAAGTAAGGCAGCAACCAGCAGGCATATCACATTGAAGAAAATAGATCAGCAGCACATGAATTCAACAACATCATAAACCCATAAATAATTATATTCTAATGAACAAAATCATAAATTTAATAAAATTCAAGTTTCAAGTCTCTAATAGATCACCTAGGTATAGTACTATATTCATTTAAATTCAAAATCATCTTTAGCCCTAGCTCCAAATTCAATCTTTTTAAGTAAATAAATAAACTTGTCATGAGTATCAGCTAAAACTTTTTAGTAAGAACTCAAATAACAAATATAAACAAAAAATCAATCACTTTTAAAAAAAATGATATTATCTTATAGACTTTTTATCAATATCTCCCAAAACCTAATTTTTAGGGGAAATTCAAAAAGAAGGAAATTTGTAACTTTAATTGGACAATAATGAAAGAGGTTGAAGGAGAAGGAGAGCACCACTATGCCGCCACGGTACTACGCCACCGCCGCCACTAATTTTTTGGGTTAGGGTTAGAGGGAGAGGAGAAAGAGGAGAAACGAGATATGGGTGTTAGGGTTGCAATTTGAGAGAGGAATAGAGAGGGGCTGAGATGTTGTCGTCGATCTGGAAAAGAAGGTCGCGATTTGAGGAGCCACTGATTTGAGGAGGAACGAGATCTGAGGTTGCTGCAATTTTTCTTTCTTTCTTTGCTCAGCGCTGATTTGTGAAGAGGGGAATGAAATAAGAACAAAGGTCGCGAACTGTGTAATTAAAAGGGTGGGTTCTATTTTCAACGGAAGTAATTGCGACGGAAGTTTTCGTCGGGATTATATTATTTTCGACGAAAATAATTCCGTGGGAAATAATTCAGTCGAAAATAACCTTTTTTCTTGTAGTGTATTAATATCCATTTACTTCACATATTCATTCTATATATGTCACAAAATAATTTAATATATTGAGACATGTCACATAAATCTCTTAGTGTTAATTAAATACTATGATTTCTCAATAACTATAAGCCCTTAGGTTATTTAGTTTCCATTCCTAATATATTATATTAGGCTATAATGCTTTCTTTATAGTTCTCTTTATGTAATAAATAAATATATATACATATTTATAATATATATTTATTTAATCTCATACATGCCCCACATAAATCATAGTGTATTTATCATCATTGATAAATAATTATTAAATTCATTTCTTAGGCTAGACATTTAATTCAACGTTTTATTAAATCCTCCTAATTTGGTTTGCTACATTCAATAAGCCTTTTTCATATGGCTTGTCATATATATTATTTTGACTTGCCACATTCTTAAATTTAAATACCATATTAATAACTTATATCATTTTTACAAGTCTTTTTACTATCGAGGCTTGCTTCATATGGTTTGCCATATATGTGAATTCGGCTTGCTATACTCTTAATCCTTTTTTGAACTTTTATTAAGCTACTAACACTTGACTACTAGGTTAGGTTTAATCTAATTTCCACCATAATACCTAGCTTATCTCTTTCCAATTTAATATTTTTGGATTCTCTTAAATTACCATTCAAGGCATAATTTCTACAAGCTTGTATACTTAAACTTTTCATTTATTATTGTAAATTTAAAGGTATCACAATACCTTATCTTAATATACCTCCAAGTAGACATATAAATCCATTCTAGGGTTTTGGATTTTCATATCTCATATTTTCTCACTTTAATTCTTCAAAATTTCTACCATTCACATTTAATTTCCTTTACAGCGCTTTAAAAATTTTGAATTATCAACGTCGGGAAAAAATCTTTGGCGATCCCTTTTCATATGTCTGTTTCAGCCCTTGATGCCCTCTAGTTTGATTTGTTTGATTTAAAAGGTGAATTTTTAGGAAAAGATCGACATATAATGTCGACGATTTGAAAAGTTTGATTTTTACAGAGTTGCCAGTTGGTATGTTTGAAATGGTTGTACCAAATCAACCGAGTTTTATTTGAAAAGTTTTGCAAGTAGGCCCAATTACTGGACTCTGTTTAACTTGGCCTTGGAAACCGAAATTCATAGATTTCGGGGGCTTGATTAAGCAGGGGGAAGGTGTTAGGCACCCCCCGACTTTCGTGAAACATGGTTACCGCGTCTTTTCAATTTTCCTATTTTATTTGTAGTGTGTGTGTGCTTGCAGTAATTGGGCCTAAGTGCTTTATTTGAAAGTAGTGCTGTGCTTCATTGGACCTATATACGAAGGGTTTGGTAGCTTCCTGTTCCCTCTAGATACGGATCTAGGGTCATATAGTTGCTTTAATATTTACAAAACTAGAAAGAAAACTAGATTTAAATAAATCTTAGTCATTCTAGCTTAACGGTTCTAGTTTTACAACTTTTGACCAGTTAAAAAAAGTGAGATATGACTAGATTTAGATAAATCTAATCAATAAACTTTACATTAGAATAGATTTACATCAAATAAATAGTTAACACTGACATTTAATCACATTGAATAAATAATATATATATTACTTATATATATATATATATATATATATATATTAAAGTTAGAAAGAGCTACAGATTTACAATCCAGGCGTGACTGATCAATGTATATATATATATTGAAGCTGAAAAGGCCACGGATTAGCAATTCAGGCCAAACGAGTTAGTATAAGTATATATATATATATATATATATATATATATATATATATATATATATATATATATTAAAGCAAAAAAAGCCACGGATTAGCAATCCAGATAAACAGAGTTAATAGAAATATATATATATATATATAGTTATATATATATTAAAGTAGAAAAAGTCACAGATTTATAATCCAGATATGACTGAGTTAATGTAAATATATATATATATAGTTATATATATTAAAGCCGAAAATGCTACAGATTAATAATCCAGGCTAAATAACACTTATAAAATATACAAGTATATATATATATATATGTATATTAAAGCTATAAAAGCCACAGATTTGCAATCAAGGCTGAAATAGCAATTTTAAATGTATATATATACTTATATATACATAGATTGAAGCCAGAAAGGCTACATATTCGAAATCCAGGCAAAACTAAAAGCTATAAATATATATATGCTTATATATATATGTTAACGCAGTAAAAAGCTTCAGATCACAAGAAATCTCACAGTGTATGGCGCTAGAGGCTTTAAACCACTTTTGATGATTGAAAACTCCGTTTGCATCGGTTAAAACTTGATATGTTAGTATATATATGTATACAAGTGTTTAGGAAGAGCAATATCGAAGTTTGGAGCACTGTAGGTAGGATTAAGAGATGAAATGGGCGGAATTTCCTCTCTTTTTCTCTTCTTTTTTTTTTGGGCTGATGGGGGGTCTTATTTATAGACCAGGGAGTCGCGGGTCCACCTGCGGCAGGCACGGGTCCACCTGCAGCTGACCCGAGTGGCCCCGATCCCATGGGTCCCATCGTCTCGAAGTACGTGCACTCCTGACCAACGCGCTGTCTGCTTAAAACCTTCATAACTTTCAATCAGGGAATCCAATGGAGGCGTGCTATACCTTTCCGAAAAGTCCTTTTCGAGAGCTACACAATGACATAAGATTTGACCTTTTATGAATCCGGGAAGATGGTTCCATGACCAAATCTTTGAGTCTTTGCAATTCTTCCGTTGAGTTGTCTTATGCTGTTTTCACTCGGGATTGACGTTATGGTTCTGCATAACCTTCATGACAATGATTTGGCTTGACTTTAACTTGATTTGACGTTAATTTGGCAAAATAACCGTTTTACCCTTCCGGGGGTTGTCTCCAAGATTGATAGGGTTTTCTACTGTTTCTCGGGGTCGTCTCCGAGGTTTGATCCCAACCGACTCTGTTCTTCCTTAGGGTCATCTCCGAGGGTTGGTTTGATATCCCATGGTTGTCTCTGAGGATTGATTTGATGCTTCGGGGTCGTCTCCGAAGGTTGACTTGATCTTCTGGTGTTGTTTCTGGGGTTGGACTTGATCATCCGGTGATGTCGGCGGGGTTTGATTTGATCTCCCGGGGTTATCGTCGGGGTTGGATTTGATCTCTCGGGGTTATCGCCGGGGTTTGATTTGATCTCCCTGGGTTGTCGCCAAGGTTGGATTTGATCTTCCGAGATTATCGTCGGGGTTTGATTTGATCTCCAGGTGTTGTCGCCGGGGTTGGATTTGATCTCTTGGGGTTGTCGACGGGGTTCGATTTGATTTCCCGGGGTTGTCGCCGGGGTTTGATTTGATCTCCCAGGGTTGTCGCCTGGGTCAGATTTGATCTCCCGTGTCGTCGGGGTTTTATTTGATGATTTGGACTTCCAAGGTCATTTATGGAAGGTAAAAGATGGTTTTGCCCTCCTACAGGGTTAGTAATAGTAATGCAAAATTTCGAGTATCTACAGATGCCCCTCTTTATCATGTTTAGGCAATGCAATGGAATGAACAGGATAAAGACTGCTAGACACTAGAAATATGATACATGCAAATGTGATGCAATGCATGATATAATATGTTATGCCATATGCATCTGCGGTGTTAGCTGCCATGGTATTCTATTACTGACCGCTCCCGCCACTTCTACTGAGGATGGAGTTGTCCATGATGGTTTTCACTGAACTCTTTTGATGCCTACTCGAACGGTAGTTTGCAAAGCTTTCATCATCGGATCTTTTCCGATGCTATATTGGGTTGAAGCCAATGGTTTACATTGTCCGTCGGTGCTACCAAGACTGATTCTATAAAATGTTGTAGAGATGTTTTCAGGATCCCTGCTGGGGAGATTTCTCTATGGCTGATACAGCTGGACCTCTCTGAATTCGACGTTATGGCTGTCACCAACATTCTTTGTCTTTAGATATACTTTCTGACTTTTCCTCCGTTGGGGATGTTCCTCTTATGATGAGTGACCTTATTAGGTATTCCTAATGCCTATCCTAATGATAGCTTACACCGGTTTACATCATCAAATCTTTCCTGACGCTACGTTTGGGTTGTCGCTAACGTTTGGATTGTTGTCCAGTTGATGCCGATGTTTTTGCCGGGGATAAAATTCTCATTATCTATTCGAACAATAGTTGACAACGATTTGACCATCATCAAACCTCCTCGATGCCTACCCGAATGGTAGTTTACAACGGTCGACTGAACTGATTTGATGCCTACTCGAACGGTAGTTTATAGAATTTGACCATCACCGAACCTCCTCAATGCCTACTCGAATGGTAGTTTACAATGATCGATTGAACTGATTTGATTCCTACTCGAACGGTAGTTTGCAGAGTTTGACTATCACCGAACCTCCTCAGTGCCTACTTAAACGGTAGTTTAAAACGGTCGGTTGAACTGATTTGATTTCCATTCGAATGGTAGTTTGCAGAGTTTGACCATCACCGAACCTCCTCGATGCCTACTCGAACAGTAGTTTACAATGGTCGGTTAAACTGATTTGATTCCTACTCGAACGGTAGTTTGCAAATTTTGACCAACATCGAACCTCCTCGACGCCTACTCGAACGGTAGTTTACAACGGTTGGTTTAAGTAATTTGAAGCCTCGACTGGGGATTTGTATAACAGATTCCATCATCGGTTCTCCCCGAGAAGGATAGTTCACAATTTTCATCATCGGATCTCTCCTGATGCTACGCTGGAGTTGTCACCAACGGTTCACAATATCAGATATTCTGACCTTTGTTGAAGCAGTTCTCAACGGTTTTCATCACCGGATCTTTCCCGATGCTACGCACGAGTTATCGCCAACGGTTTACAATATCAGACTTACCCGATCTTGATGTTGGGGGTATCTTTCTGATAAGTTATACCCTTGGACAAGTCTGGATACTTTGACGCATTCAAAATCCACTGTTCACAACGCCAGACCTTCCCTATGCTTTGACAGAGGCAATTTTCAGCAATTTTCAACATTGGCACTCCAAATACCATATCAAAGTTCATACCAATGACTTACATGAAGATTTTCTTTCATTAGGAGTTTGACACCTGGATTCAGTGTTTCAGGCCTTTTCTGCTCAATTGCGTAGCACTTTTTTTTCCTGATTTGACTTTTTAGCTTTTGGAAACTTTGTTTTAACCTTATTTGGACCAAATTAGAGGGGGTGGGACCCACCCTGGGGTGCCGTAGGTCTACCTGTGGTTGTCGCAGGTAGAGTCATGGCTCCCCGCGGATCTATTTTAGTCCCCTCGTGGCTTTCACAAGTTATTTTCAAGTTGAACCATATAAAAAATCCAAAAATTCCTCTTCAGATCTACTGAGTTCGGGCTGCTTTTTCCAAAATCCGTCACCGTACAATCGTTCTGCACAACCCTGGTAACATTTACATCCTTTCTTTTTAAGTTTTGACCGTTAGAACGTTAGATTTCATATAGAATTCTTCTAAACACAATATAGTGAATATGCATGCTCATATGAGTTTATAAAAATTTTCAGACTTAGTAATGGTGTATGTTTTACCATGCTGAACGTATTGATGTGAAAAAACTAATTCTGAGACAGTCATTTGGCGCCCTTTTTGGCCAGTTTATTCATCCTATTTGAGGACAAATGAGCCTGAATTTTTAAATAAAAATACACATGATAATTTAGCTACCATGGGGAGTTTGATTTTGATGTTTTTCATATATATAAAATGCTCATAATTTTGGGTTGGTGTGCTACTGAATGGCCACCTAGTCATGCCTATGTGCATGCGGATAGTTCATTTTACAAAGGAGACTCTGGCAAAAAATTTCAAAAGCCTGAGCATTTAATGAACATGCAATTTTAACTCTACTGTGGATGTATGTTAAACTAATGTATGCTTTAAGACTTAGACTATGCATGAAATAATGATTTAATTTTAATACGCTGTAAGTTTGAAACTTACCTCACCCTTTCTGAGGTTATTTAGAGATTTTATTCAGGTTATGGATTCAGATATACCAGGCAGCTCTCACAGAGTCTCTACAGGTGTGAGGAGGAGGAGAGCTTCTGATGTCCCTTGGCCTCGTCCAGCCTGACAACTTTATCGGTTGGCCGAGTCAGTGATTCGTCCTATCCTGGTTGATAGGCCGGATGATGTGGACGACGAGGAGGATGTCCCTATTATAGATCCCGCTCTAGCTCGACTACCTCGCATCGGGAGCTTCCAGCCATCATTGTGTCGATTCCTGAGCTTTTGTATGATTTGAGGAGCCATCCTTCGATCTATCTTCATGGTAATGAGGTGACCGAGGTTTTTATTCTGGACTTTTCTTCCTTTTCCATTTCAGGATAACGATTTGATCTGGATTTGTAATTTGATGCAAGTTCCTGGCTTTACTCAACCCAGGGGGAACTGGTTTAGCGTCCACTCCTTGTATTATACTCTTCATTCGGAGTACCAGACCGTCGTCAACTCTTAGGGTTTTGAGGCATTCTTCTCTATTCCTCCCCGTCGTTGCCCTTGAGGTTATCTACATGCATTATCTTAGCGCTGGTTCCACCAGACCCAGTCTCTTCATTTGTTGGACTACGAGATTATGATTACATCGATGGATTGGTGGTTCATCATAGGGTTAGGGCTTACAGGTGAGCCAGTGCCTTTGGTGGTTGACATTTCTCCTGCTACCGTTCAATCCCTTTTGGGAGTTCCTGTGACGGTAATCAAGGGTCGGACAGTTTGATCTGCTCCTTTGAGTATGGATGCCTAGAGTGGGGCTTTGATTGAGCCTCTGCTTGATAATTTCATTCTTCGATGACTGTTCCTGGTCATCATCAGGGGTTGTTTCATAGTAGACAATCCTCGAAAGTCTCTTTTGCTTTGGTTAGCGCTACTCGAGATGTGGAGCGCATCAGGGATTTTGACTGGGGCACCTTCACCTTTGCTTATTTTCTTCGTGGGTTGCGCCTATGATCTGAGGGAGTGACGGAGACTTGGTTGGGTTTTTACACATTTCTTCTGGTAAGCAATCTCTTTTCATCTTTTAATTTCCCTCATTTGGGTTGCCGATCAGTATTATTAAGGACATTTGATTTTTGCATTTTTAGTTTTGGGCATATGAGAGGCTCGCTTGCTTACGCCCATCTACTACTCTAGGTCTAGAGACCTATCCTCGAGGATGATGATGACATTATTCCACCTTTATAGAGGTCCCCGTGGCAGAGGGTTCACCCATTCCCGCGTGCAGTTGGAGCTATTGATCGCCGATTCCATCACGTGGGTTCCTTACACCCCTGATTATCTGACAGTCGGTTTTGAGGATGGATTT
Organism: Panax stipuleanatus; assembly: GCA_020205555.1. Classification (NCBI taxonomy): domain Eukaryota; kingdom Viridiplantae; phylum Streptophyta; class Magnoliopsida; order Apiales; family Araliaceae; genus Panax; species Panax stipuleanatus. The sequence goes on from CM035123.1 coordinate 90,931,912, forward strand.
CCGAACGAATTAGAGTTTATATTGTCCACTCGTCGGATTTCCCTTTTGACTGATGGAGGCTGGGAGCTCTACTTGGGAGAGTGGGCTATCAGGAGTGTTACAAGAGAGATTCCGATTCCATTCCCTCTTCCTACTAGGCGTCATTGGTCCCTATCTCATCCAGTCACAGACATTCCCTTGATGGGCTTGGATGACTTCACCCTATCAAAGGTCGCTGGTGGAGTCCTCGCACTATTGGGGCTCAGACTCATGCCACTCAGTTCTTGGCAGACATGATTCCTGTGTCTGTTATGATAACAGACTGGATAGCTTGCCTTCGAGGGCCTACTCATTTGGAGCAGATTTCTAGTTTGACCCAGCGGTTAGAGCGGGCATAATTTTTCATCAGGCACATTGGCAGGGATCCTTCAGAGGCTGATTCTTTTGATTCTTCCAGCTCCAGAGCTGGCTCCACAGGAGGTCCATATTTTAGCAGTTATACCGGTGTAGATCCTCCCCTCTATCGACCAGACATTCCTTCTAGCATAGATTCAGTGACTCAAGAGGAGTTGCAGCAAGTTGATCATCTAGATGCAGATATCATAGACTTCTTTTGATAGATTTCTCATTATATCTTTTGATAGGCCTCTGTTAGATATTGGGCGGCTGTGCCCCATTTCTCGTTATCTCTTTTGATAGGCCTCTATTAGTCATTGGGCAGTTGTGCCCTATTTCCCTGTATTTTTTATTTTGCATTTTAGTAGCAGACATAGATGATGCTTTCATTAGACAGTGTATTTAGAAATGTATGATATTTCCTATCTATTGCATCCTATTGTCATTTATCATTATGATGCATACATTATGTTATGGATATGCATTCAGATAGGTGAGTTTAGCTTTGACCCCTGGATGGTCTCATGATACGGTTCTACAGATGTCTTCATCTACCGTCAGCCGTATTTGATAGTCTCTTCTTTGAGATCATGGTATGACAGTTTGCCTCCCACAGATAGGGCGACCTTTGATCAGATGTTGGGGCATTCCATGGTTATCTTGGCTTTCCAGGTCCCACTGGGCTTCGTAGATAGTATGCTGTCTTGTTGGATACCTGAGCGATAAGTTTTCAGATTTGGTATCTACGAGATGACTCCTATATTGGAGGAGTATGAGTGCATCACTGGTTTGCCGTTGGATAGCCTTGTGCTAGGATGGCCATCAGTGATATGAGACAACAGTTCATGACCTTGATGATCTTGAGGCGCAGAGTCATCACGGATGGGATTACTTCGGGGCATGTGGTGTCCCTAGACTTTCTGATTGATCGATTTGGTCGGCTGGACAGCTATGCACGATATTCAAGAGATTTTACTATCACTACAGGGGATTGGCAGATCGCACGCGTAGATATTTTGTTGATGTGCGTCACAGCTTACCTGTATATGCCGCTGTATATGGATCACTTAGATATCGGTCTGATCACGATGGTTCGCGCTCTTAGACAGGGTTGTACCATCCTGCCCATGATACTGGAAGAGACCTTGAGGTCGGTTACATTCTGCTATACCCATCCTGTGGGGTTCTTCAGGGGTAGTGTCATTTTATTGTACGTGTGGTTTATGACCCACTTGAGACCCATCGACACTTTTAGATATCATGGGTACTATTTTACTCATGAGATAGCCATGTCCTACTTCTTTCAGCCGGCTGAGTGTACAAATGCGGCATCGTGGTTGGCCTTTCTGATTGCGATCGAGCATCCATTTGCGATCTTTCCCTATTCAGGGCTCAGCTTTCTTTATAACTTCGTTACTCATGCAGTTGGCATGGATTATCTACCCTTGGCGGATTTGAGAGGGGTGACCACATATCATCCACTGGCTGTCATGGGGCAGTTTGATCAGTTTTAGGATATTCACCACTTTAAGGGGGCTTTAGATCAGCGACTATCAGCTTTCTCTTTATCATCAGCTGACTTGACCAGGATTTATGATTGTTGGACTCAGTCTCGAGAGGGCTGATTTTTTGACTAGTCATCCAGGTCGGTCTTCAGAGTATTCTGCATGGCTAGAGGCAGACATTGCATCAGCTGCGGTTGTTCACTCAGAGCCGAGTATTGATTCTGATGAGGAGGAGCCTATGGAGGACTCTGATTCTCCCACCAAGGGCTAGTTATTCGCTGGTTTGACAGCAGCTTTGGTTAGTGACATCCCGAGCACTCCGACTGCGGCGGATCCATCTCTTATAGATTCGTTAGCTTAGATGACCTTTGAGAGGGATCGGGAGAAAGCACTGATGTTGACAACCCTTTCTGGCAGGGATGTTACTTTTATCGATAGGGACGATGCTCGAGCTACTCGGGACGCAGCTTTTGTTGAGAGAGATGAAGTTTTAGTTGCCCGGGATGCTGCTTTTGTTGAGCGGGATGAGGCTCTAGCTACCCGAGATGCTTACATCGCTGATAGTATTGCACTTAGATCTTATACGCATAGCATTGTTGCAGCTATGAGTGCATTGATAGATTATCATGGTAGTACTATGCAAGATGGCTGTGGATCTTTTAGCACGCATGGAGACCTTACGGCAGGAGCTTACAGATGCACCTCCATCTTCTGAGAGGGACGCCATGTTGGACTTGCTATCCTATTTATCAGCGGGTTTAAAGGCTAGCTTTCATTTTTTTTTGCATAGACTAGGTCAACCATTTTTGTCATATACAGGATACATTGTATATATTAAACAATATTATATGGCAGAGAAATATATTTTAATTCACTTCCCTTTTGTATATGTTTTGTCATTGCTAAGTTATTACCACTTTTTTCATGATTTGCTGTCTTGATGTATCATGGACTTTCCTTGATGGATTGACATTGAGATGTCGGAGGGTATCTCAGAAGGGCCCATTGATCAGGGAGGTTTGATAGTATTTAAGTTTTATATGGGTTTTGGTGTATTGGGATTGGTTTACAATTGGGTTTTTGTTTATAAGGAAAATTAGGTTTTTTTAAAGGTTAGACCGCACCATAAATGGCTGCCTATGTACTTCCGTAGATTGGGGAGATCAGGTTATTCGTAGTTCAGGTTTGTCCTGAAAGGTTGAAAAGTGTTTATTTGGGTATAAGCTTGATTTGATGGATTTTTGGATTTTTTTTTGTTTGGTTTGATCGCACCATAGCTGGCTACCTACGTACTCCCATAGATTGGGGAGATCAGGTCATTCGTAGTTCAGGTTTTCAGTGAAAATCTGAATTGATTTGATCTTTTTTATCTTTTTTTTCAAGACCAGGATGATGGCTTGCAGGTGACTCAGACATAGTACCTCTTCACGATGTCTGAATTGATGAGCTGAGGAAATTCCTTCCCATCCATTTCTTGCAATTTGATGGCTCCTCCTGTCAACACGTCTTTGACAATGAAAGGGCCTTCCCAATTCGGGGCAAACTTTCATTTGGCTTCATCTTGATTGGCAAGGACTTTCTTCAGTACCAAGTCATTTCTTTTGAATTATCGGAGTCGAACTTTCTTGTTGTTTGACCGAGCAATTCTTTGCTGATATAGTTATCAGTGAAATATGGCTGTAGCCCTTTTTTCATCTATCAGGGATAACTGGTGGTATCGCTCTTGCAACCACTGGTCTTCTTCCATATCAACATCCATTAATACCCTCAAGGACTCCATTTCTACTTCTATGGAGAATACTGCTTCCATGCCATAGACTAATGAGTAGGGGGTAGCCCTAGTAGAAGTGCGCATTGACGTTCTATAGGCTAATAGAGTCAGAGGCAATAAGTCAGGCCATCCCTTGTGATTGACGGACAATTTTTGCATGATTTTCTTGATATTTTTGTTGACCGCTTCGACAGTACCATTCATCTTAGGACGATAGATAACGGAATTGAGATGCTTGATCTGAAATTTACTGCATAATTCTTTCATCATCTGGTTGTTTAGATTCTTGGCATTGTCTGATATGATCACCTCCGGTTGTCCATATCGACAGATTACATTATTTCTGATGAAACCAATGATTACCTCCTTGTTGACTTTGGGAAAGGATGCAGCCTCTATCCATTTGGTGAAGTAGTCGATCATGGTGAATATGAATCGATGACCATAGTTGGCTTTGGGTTCTATTGGCCCAATCACATCCATTCCCCATATGGAAAAGTGCTATGGCGAACTCATATTGTGCAGTTTGTTCGGAGGAGCGTGGATGACATTTCCATAGGCTTGGCATTGGTAGCATCTTTTGACGTGATCATCACAGTCAGCTTTGAGAGAGATCCAGTAATGCCTTGTTCTCAATATTTTCCTGGCAAGTAGAGGACCGCTCATGTGTGAACCATAGACTCCACCGTGGACTTCATCCATCAGTCTTTGGGCTTAATCCTTATCTAGGCATCCTAAAAGGCCTATTCTAGCATCCCTTTTATAAAGCGCATCTCCGCTCAGATAGAATTTTATAGCCATCTTATGAATTCGCTTTCTTTCAGATTGACTTTCCCGGTAGGCGTAGATCCATCTCGAAGATATTCTTTTATATCTTGGTACCAAGGTTGTTTGATAGGAGGTAGTTCATCTGATATTTCTCTAATGTAATTCCCATATAATGGGGGCAAATTTGATGTCGGGAATTCCTCTCCTATCAGATATATGGATCAAGGAGGCCAATGTTGCCAATACATCAGCAAAGTCATTCCTACTTCGAGGGATGTGGATGAAGGTTATTTCTTCAAACTCCATGGCTATCTTGATAACTTGCCAATGATATGGCAGCAAATGCAATTCTTTGGTATGATACGCCCCGGTGGTTTATTTGATAACTAACTCAGAATCCCCAAAGACTAGTAACCGTTTGATATCCATGGATTGGGCCAGTTTTAACCCCATTATACAACCCTCATACTCAGCTGTGTTATTGGTGTTGACAAACTGCAACTTGATGGCCATATGATACTGTTCTCCTGTAAGAGATATAAGAACTTCCCCTGCTCCGGCACCTTCCATGTTCATGTCTCCATTAAAATACAATTTCCAACATTGGACTGTATCTTTTGGAGGGATTTGCTGAATTGTCATTATCCCATCATCCGGGAAATAAGTTTCCAAGGGTTCGAAATCCCCTGATGGTGCTTCGACCAATTGATCCGCAATCCCTTGACCTTTGACAAACTTTTGAGTTACATAAATTATATCGAACTGTTGGAGGATCAACTGCCATTTGGACAATCGGCAATTCAATATGAGTTTGCTAAATATGTACTTTAGAGGATTCATACGGGATATGAGATAGGTCGTGTACCCATGCAGATAATGTTGTAATCTCATAGCGGCCCATGCTAACGCACAACAGGTCTTTTCAATTAAACTGTACTTCTGATCGCCGCTACTGAATCTTTTGTTGAGGTAATGGATAGCTCTTTCCTTGCTTCTATCATCCTTCTGTCCATGCATGCAACCCATAGCATTGACATTAACTGATAGGTACATAAACAAAGGAACCTCATCCCTTGGGGGTACCTGTTGAGTTTGTACGAAATCATGGCGCAATCGAATTGCAAAAAATTAGCGGAAACATGGTATATCAGAGTTTAAAAATTTCTGCAAAACCATTACCCGGTTCATCCTTATGCAAATTATTAATTTAAAACGATAAATAAGAATTTATAGAATTTATACCCTTGTAGAACGAAGCTTCCACATGTACAAGTTCAACTCCTTGTTCTTCGTGATCTCCTTAAATTTCTGGGTTAGATTCCTTCCTTTGATCAACGTTAGCCACCCAAGTGTTTGGCCTCTAGAGGTGATCCACCAAGGAAGAGGAATTATTCAAGAATGAGAGTGATTGGCTAAACCCTAGTTTTCTATCCTCTATAGAAAAGGAGTACTCTCCAACAACTAGAATTACATCAACCGATATCTATTATAAGACTCCTCTTATATAGATATTGGTCAACCCTTCTAATCCTATTAGACATGGGATTTCATTTAATTAATTAAACTCCTTTAATTAATTTAGCTTCCCACCACATTGGGAATAATTAATTAAATTCATTTAATTAATTTGCCTCCTAATCTTATTAGGAATAAATGAGAGTACTAATATTAAATTAATTCCTAAACTCCTTTAAAAATTAAAAATAATAATAATAATTATAATAATATTAATAAGACTCCTCTTATTAATTTATATTTAATATTTCAAAAATATTAAATAATAAACATTAAGCTATTTAATTTATTCTATCACCATAGATTAAATTAGTTTCACTTAATGTATTATTATGATTATGCCATTACCTTCTTAAATAATTATTCTTCCTTTTATGGTGTGACCCTTTAGGTTCTCCATATTAAACCGGTTATGAATAAATTAATTAGAACAATTCTAATCTTATTTAAATAAATAAATTAAACTATTTAAATAAATAATATTTATTCTACAATAGGGATAAGCATCCCTAGCGATCAACGACTTTTTAGATAATATAGATTTTAACATCAATCATAAAAGAACCTGTGAGTAAATAATTACTATACAATTCAATCCTTCCACCATACAATATCCCAATTAAATATAAGACATGGAATTACTATCAAGTCTTATTTTATTTAATTATATGTATTTCGATTAGAAAATGCACAACTCCAAATAATGCAAATTAGAACCTCCTTTCTAATTTTATTTTGCCTTGGCCAAGGACTACTAGGTTGTCATTTAACGAATCACATAGGACATATCTCTTCTTTTACTAGAAGTGGTAGATTCTTTATTGATCATTCATTATCTCTATATGTAACTCATTATACCCAAGCATACCCTTTGATATACCCTAAGGTTTTAAGAAATAAGTCAAAGTATAATTCATTACATACAAGATTCTATGATGATCTCAAGTCCAAGGATCACTTGTACTACTATCATATTAGGAATTTCTATTGACAGGCAAGTAAAACTTCATTAGGTATTCCATAGCGAGTCACGTTCAGTGAACTTATTCTCTAATAAGCACCTACATACTTGCTTTAGTGTCTCCACACAAATGATTATGAGATCAATCATCCTCATCTAATGAGCAAGCAACATATGTATCAATCTATCCGGATTTACTAATCCCCCTTTTAGTAATCCAACGATTGGGAACTATTTTAATTTTAAGCTTTCTAAGAATTTAGATCTTATTAGCATGATCAACATCATAATTCTAAAAGCATTGCTTAAAACTATGGGTTATTTACATATTATAAAAACAGCATCATGTAGATAATTAAATGCCTTTAATAAATGAATACTTTTATTAATAAATAAATAAGATTGTCTTCAAAGTATATGCTTTATCATCATACATGATTGACTTGTATGCATACTACTTTCAGTACCAAGGCACGTGCTTCGATCAACTGTTTCTTGATAGAAAGGAAGGCTTTTTAACAATCTTCATTCCACTTTGTGGAGGAATTTGTCCTTAATAGCCTAAAGATGGGTTTACACATTGCCGTGAGTTGAGAGATGAATCTGCTTATGAAATTGATTCTCCCCATGAATTCTCGTATTTTCTTTTCTGTTCGGGGCACGGGCATCTCGGTGATGGCTTTAATCTTAGCGGGATCCAGCTCAATACCTCTGTTGCTTACTAAAAATCCCAATAACTTGCCTGATTTGACACCAAAAGCACATTTGGCCGGATTCAGCTTTAGGTTGTACTTGCGCAACCTGTTGAAAAGCTTTTTGAGATGGCTGATGTGGTCGTCTTCCTTTTGGGATTTGATGATGATATCATCCACATAGACCTCTATTTCTTTGTGCATTATGCCATGAAAAAAGGGCCATCATGGCTCGCTGATAAGTGGCACCAGCATTAATAAGGCCGAAAGACAAATGTCTATAACAAAAGGTTTCCCAGGGAGTGATGAAGGCTATTTTCTCCCTGTCCTCTTTAGCAACCATGATTTGATGGTACTAAAAGTAGTATGCACACAAGCCAATCATGTTTGATGATAAAGCATTTACTTTGTAAAAATCTTATTCATTTATTAATAAAAATATTATTTAATTAAAGGCATTTATTTATCTACATGGTGCTGTTTTTATAATATATGAAAAACCCATAGTTTTAAGCAATGCTTTTAGAATCATGATGATGATCATGCTAATGTGATCTAAATTCTTAGATAGCTTAAAACTAAAATAGTTCCCAATCGTTAGATTACAAAAAAGGGGATTAGTGAATCCGGATAGATTGATACATATGTTGCTTGCTCATTGGATGAGGATGATTGATCTCATGATCATTTGTGTGGAGACACTAAAGCAAGTATGTAAGTGCTTATTGGAGAATAAGTACACTGAACGTGACTCGCTAAGGAATAACTAATGGAGTTTTACTCGCATGTCAATAGAAATTCCTAATGTGATAATAGTACAAGTGATCCTCCGACTTGAGATCATCATAGTATCTTGTGTATAATGAATTATACTTTGACTTATTCCTTAAGATACTTAGGGTATATCAATAGGTATGCTTGGGTGTAATAAGTTATATATGGAGATAATGAATGATCAATAAAGAATCTATTGCTTCTAGTAAAAGAAGAGATATGTCCTATGTGATTCGATAAATGATAACCCAGGAATCCTTGGCCAAGGTGGAATGAAATTAGAAAATAGTTTCTAATTTGCATTATTTGGAGTTGTGCATTTTGGAATCGAAATACATAATTAAATAAAATAAGACTTGATAGTAATTCCATGTCTTATATTTAATTGGGACATTGTATGGTGGAAGGATTGAATTGTACGGTAACTATTAACTCACAGGTTCTTTTATGATTAATGTTGAAATCTATATTATTTGAAAAGTCGTTGATCGCTAAGGAGACTTATCCTTATTGTAGAATAAATTTTATTTATTTAAATAAATTATTATTTTAATTTATTTATTTAAATAAGATTAAAATTATTCTAATTGATTTATTCACAATCGATTTAATATGGAGAACCTAAAGGGTCACACCATAAAAGAAAGAATATTTATTAAAGAAACAAATGACATAATCGTAATAATAAGTTAAGTATATTTAATTTAATCTATGGTGATAGAATAAATTAAATAGCTTAATATTTATTATTTAATATTTTGAAAATATTAAATATAAATTAATAAGAGGAGTCTTATTATTATTATTATTATTATTATTATTTAATTCCTAAAGGAGTTTGAGAATTAATTAATAAGATACTATCTCTCTCTCATATATATTCATAACAAGATTAGGAGGCTAATTAATTAAAAGTGTTTAATTATTTCCAACAAGATTGAGAATCCTAATTAATTAAAGGAGTTCAATTAATTAATATAAAACCTCAATCCTAAATTGTTTAGGAGGGTTGACTACATCTATAAATAAGAAAGTCTTATTATGGAACAAGGTTAGACATTTTTAATTCCAAGAGTTGGGAGAGCACTCTTTTTCTAGAGAAAAGGAAACTAGGGTTTAGCCAAACACCCTCCTTCTCGAATTCTTATCCATTCTTGGTGGATCACCTCTAAAGGCCAAACACTTGGGTGGCTAACGTTGATCAAAGGAAAGAATCAACCCGGTGGATTCAAGTAGAACGCGAAAAGGATTTGGAGTTGAACTCGTACTTGAGGAATCTAGTTTCTACAAGGGTATGAATCTAATCTCCATCTATTTTGTTTTAATTAATAACTGTGCATAAAGGATGATCCGGGTATATGGCTTGTAAAATTTTAAAACTCTGATTTACCATACTTCAGCTTATTTTATGCAATTTGATTGTATCCATGAATCTTACAAACCTAACAGGTTTCTGGCAAAAAAAGTCAACAAAAGAATACATGCCATACTATGCCGTGTTGTCTATCAGTATGTGGATAAAAGGTACTGGGAAGTTGTCCTTGAAACAAGTATTGTTCAAATCCCTGTAATCCACACATACTCGTACTTTCCCTCCGGGCTTAGGCACGTGAACTATATTGGATAACCACTCAGGGTAAGTTGACACCATGATGATGCCGTCTTTGAATTGCTTGATAATTTCTTCTTTGACTTTCAGACTCCACTCAGGTTTCAATCGCCTGAGCTTCTGCTTGACTGGCTTGAATCCATCTTTAATGGGCAGTCGATGAATGATAATGTAGGTAGACAAACCAATCATGTCTTCATATGACCATGCAAACACATCCTGGAACTGAGTTAAGAGTTTAATCAGGTCTGCTCTTTGGTTATGTGTAAGGTCCATGCCTATCTGGATTTCTTTAGGATTTTCTGAGGTTCCGATATTGACAGTGGTGGTTTGATCGAGGTTTGGTTTGGGTTTGTCTTCGACCTATTCTTTGATCTCCTTGGGCATCTCATAGTCATCTATCTCCCCTTGATCAATCCCCATCAAGTCGAAGTCCAATTCTACATCAAAGTTGTAGTCACTGTGAAAATTTGGCATCTCATCAGCAAGGCCAAACAAATCCAACTCCGGAGTCCTGAAAACAAAATGCTTTCACTTTGATATATGAAACTTTTTGATCATACAAAGCATTTAGCAAAAAGCATGACAAAAGTAACTACTATCGCTGTGCAACAAAAATAAGCAAAAAATAAAACCACGCTTCAGGGCAGATGGATTTTCTGCCATTTTACCCTTTTCGACTGATGCACTAAGTGTTGCTCCAATTGTATAGAGTCAAGTCCTCATGAACAGGGAGGATAAAGGAGTTGCTGTCATCTGTTTCCTCTTCGATGATGACTAAGACAACATTTCCATCAAAGTCGGCATTCCTCTTTGGGGTACTCCCTTTAGCTCGGTCCATACAAGGGATTGGGAGTTGATCTTTTGCATGATCATCATCTGGGATATCATTGTTCATTCCCTTAGTGTGCACCAGAAAATACATTTTTGCAAACGGGTCTCGTCTTCCCTGCATGAACTTTTCCTTCCCTTTTTTGCTTTCCCCATCAAGCTTCGGGACTTCTTTTTCAATGATCGGTTTAGTCATCAGCATACTAGCGATGGCAACGGGAATTTTCCTCATAGGCTTCACAAATCCTACATCAGTGAGGTTTGGTAACAACATGATAGAGGCAGGAACCGGTGGATGCTTGTGCGGGTTCCGGTGGTTTGATCAAGAGGAATAGCCTAATCTAGCCTTCCCTATCTGGCTAGGGATTTGAACTGGGATTCTAATTCCTTGCTAATTTTTCCCTAACCCTTTTCCAGGGCAGAAACCCAAGGATATCATTTCCTGACCGACTGTCATCACTTCGGTGGAAACTTTTGGCTTTAAGGCTGGCACCCCAATAGGTAGGTATTGAGTGTTGCTCACTTCAAGGGCTTAAAAACTGGCAGGCTCAACCCCCTCATCGATACTAATCACAGGCATATCGCTTTGTATATAGACAGGATACTTTGGCTCGACATTTACAATTATCAGATTGCCATCAATGATGTACTTGAGTTGTTGATGAAGGGTGGACGGAACTGCTCCTGTCATATGTATCCACGGTCCTCCCAATAGTAAATTATATCATATGGTAATGTTTAGTACCTGGAAGGATACGTAGAAAGTATGGGGTCCAATCTCTAATGGAAGTTCGATTTCTCCCACAGCCTCTCGGTGAGATCCATCAAAAGCCCTGATGACTACATGACTAGTCTAGATTCGATTTGGATTAATCTTTATTCTCTCCAATGTGTCATAGGGACAGATGTTCAGGGATGATCCTCCATCTATCAGCACACCTCTGATCACATACCATGATGACATTACCGCTATGTGCAAGGATTTGCGATAACCAGTCCTTCCAATGGTATATCATCGTCAGTGAAAGATATCACATTACTGTTAAAAATGTGCTCTATCACGTGATGAAACTTCTAAGTATCTATCGTCTTCGGCAGATGTGCTTCCTCCAGTACTTTCACTAGAATCTTACAATGATCTTCCGAAGATAAGACCAAATCCAGAATGGATACCTGTTGGGGTGCCTCTTTTAATCTTTGCACCACTTTGACTTCATCATGCCTCATCTTTCTGAGAAATTCTGCAATTTTCTCCTCAGAAACTCTTCCCTTGGCTTTAATAACTGAGTTGATTACTCGCTGAGGCAGGTATAGCAAGTTTTCCTTTGATATAATTGCAATGTGGTTTGATGTTGATCCTTTATCTTTCCTATAGTTCCATGGGACTCTCTTCAGGCTGACTATAGGATATTGCGGTCTGAATGGCAATATTAGAGGTTCGGGCGCATCCAGTTTCACATGATTCTTTCCTTCTTGGGCCCTTTTTCCCTGAAGTATCAAGGGCGTTATGGCTAGATCATTCTCACAGGAAATGACAACCATTACTTCTTTCAGATTCCATTCCATGGGAAGAAAGATTGCTTCCTCACCAGGATAGCCATAATCTTGGTTTGCCTTCAGCAGCTCACCTCTTTCAATTAGATTTTGAATCAAGTGACGAAGTCCCCAACAATCCTTTGTGTCATGACCAGGCGTGTTGGAATGATATTGATAGATCCTATCAGGTTTGAACTTCCTGGATCGAGGGTCCACTGGGGGTAACAATTCTGTGACTTTCCCTTCGCTGATCAACATTTGGAGAATTTCTTCCATAGGCTGATTCAAATGAGTAAAATTCCTTTTGAAGGCGAACTCCCTGTTAGCTCGGAACTTCTCTTCCTTAGAAACCTTGTTTGCCCAGGGTTTATGCTCATGGAATTGGTAATGATCCCTCCTTGCAATAGGACTAATTTCAGGAGTAAGAAGATTTGTTTCTCGCTGATTGGTCTGATTTATCAATTGTCGCGTTATCTGATGTTGATAAACTACCAGTTCTGCCAATTGCCCAACCTGTTCCTTGATAGATTTTATTTCTTGTTCTATCAGAAACTACCTTTTTGAATATTCCCAATTGTCCGGCCTATCTTTGTTTGCTTGGGATGACTCTCCGATATACTGAAGGTATTTGGATCCTTCTTCGTTTCCCACACTGATCATATTGACGCTCTCCTTATTGTGTTAAGGCAGTGAATTGTCTTGAACATGTGGTTATTCTTGTGTTGTCACCACAATCTCCCCATTATCTATCAAGTCCTAGACTTTGTGTTTGAGAGACCAACAATCTTGGGTATCGTGGACCGGTGCTCCAGAATGATATGCGCACTTCTTGCTTGGGTAAAACTTTTATCTGCTATAATTGGCTGGCGGCAGAAGCTGTACAATCTTCTTTTGTGTTGTTAGAAGTTTTAGTACATTTTCCAGTGAGTCCCCTAAGGGTGTGAACGTTCTTCGACGTTTAACTTCTCCGGTCTTTTGAAAGGGATGATTTGAAAATTGTGAAGGAGTTTGTAGAGGGGAATAATTTCTCCTTTGAATGGGCAAGTTTGGATTGCCTCTCTGATTTTATCCTTGAAGTATCAAGGACACATCCTCCTCCTTGTTTTTGTGGACTCTTCGAGGATTATTCCCATAGCTTCCAGCTTGAATATGTTCGGCTAGTGCCTCCAAAGCGGTAAGGTCTTTGATCTTTCAAGACTTTAGACCCATTTCGGCCATTTCTCCATGTTTAATCATTTTCGAGAATGGTTTTCCTATTCTTGCTAGGACCCTCTCATAATATGGAGCTTCTTGGATGTCTATGAAAGTCATTACTATCTCAGTCTCTGTCATAGGTGGGGTGACTTGTGCAGCCATCCGTCTCCATCTTTGGGCATACTCACGGAAAGACTCATTGCTTTGCTTTTTGACCTTGGTCACTTGATATCGATTCAGAGCCATCTGAGACTGGAAGATATATTGATTTAAGAATGCATGGGCTAGCTCTTCCCAACTATGGATCTTGGAATTATAGAGTCGGGCGTACCAAGCTCGAGCTGCCCCAGTCAGACTATTTTAGAATAACTGTTTTCTGAGTTTTTTATCCTCCGCATAGGATCCTAACTCTCCAATGTATACTTTTAAATGAGTATAGGGATCCCCTAACCCATCATACTTTTCAAAATCGGGACTTGAAATTTGTCTAGATATCGAGCCCCTAGAAATATACAAAGATCTGAGTAGTTTACACTTCCAAATGCCCCAGTTCCTTTAATGGACTGGATTGTTTCTTCCATTTGCTGGACTTTTTTCCTAATATCACCAGTTTCCTGATCATTTCTGAGATTGGTGATTTCAGGGGTTTTGTTGGTCATATCCTTGTTTTGAGGCTCAGGTATCTGAGTATCTTTCTTTTTATCGGTATCTTGACTGCCACCTTGTGTTGATGATCCTGTTTGAACGGGTATTTGTTTACCCTGAATATTTTTGCTTTGCTCCTTTAGGAAAATACCAGTTCAGCTATCTGGTTTTTTAGTCCTTCAAACTCTTCCCGAGAGACAGAGGTGGATTCAGGTTGGGCACTTGAAGCCATGCCTGGAGATGGGCTTAATGCCATTTTAGACTTTGATCTGGTAACGTGACCAATTTTTTCCTACAATAAAAGTAGGTATGTTAATTTTGATATATATATTAACAGGATGCATGCTATGCAATACATCTTTTTTTTGAAGTTTTTTAATCTTTTCCTGTAACACAAAGGTCAGTTGTTTTAATGATAGGATAGTATAACAGGATTTAATAAAATTGACAGGAAATGGAATGTATATGTACTTTTATTTGATAATTACATGGAATTTGAAATTTACATTGAATCTACATTAAATTTGAATGGGGAAGGCATGAAGAGACTCCCCTTCAGATTTGGTTTATCAGAGGCTGACCTATCTTAGACTACTCTCGCAGATTTTTGGCATGAGGTCCCCATATCATCGTAATTTACTAGATGGAAAATTAATCCGTTCTTTCAATTGGAGCGGATCTGAGTGGCGCCTTTCCTGAGCATCGTATGATTAGTCTTATTTGAGTCCAGTAATCAAACATCGATGGGTTCGCCTCCTGGTGAAGGAATCACACATCATACATTCACATACAACGTGCCTCACCGTATGAAATGATGATATTTTGCGAAGCACTAATATTTAAAGCAGTAAAGCATTTATTTACATCCATTCAATGTAAACATAACATCCACACATACACATATAAAAAGGGAATTTTTGAAAATATTAAAATGCGGCTTAAGCCCTCTACTGTCCCCAGATGAGTCGCCACCTGTCGACGTCGAGAAAAAATCTTTGGCGATCTCTTTTCCTAGGTCTGTTTCTACCCTTGATGCCTTGTATTTAATTTGTTTGATCTGAAGGGTTAATTTTTAGGAAAAGACCGATATATAACGTCGACGATTTGAAAATTTTGATTTTTACAGAGTCGCCAGTTGGTATGTTTGAAATGGTTGTACCAAATCAATCGAGTTTTATTTGAAAAGTTTTGCAAGTAGGTCCAATTACTGGACTCTGTTTAACTTGGCCTTGGAAACCGAGATTCAAAGAGTTCGGGGGCTTGATTAAGCGGGGAGAAGGTGTTAGGCACCCCCCGACTTCCGTGAAACACGGTTACCGCGTCTTTTCAATTTCCCTATTTTATATGCAGTGTGTGTGTGATTGCAATAATTGGGCCTAAGTGCTTTATTTGAAAGTAATGATGTGCTTCGTTGGACCTATATACGAAGGGTTTGGTTTAATGAAAAGTTCATTTTTAGACAAAATATGAAAATGATGTTTTGAAATATGGTTTTCAAACTCTTTCGCTAACATCTGAATTGAAGCCTTTTGATACTTCCATTTTATTCTGCATTCGGCTGATTTTTATTTTATTATTTGGATGCGAAACATCCTCGACCAAATAATATATACATCAGTGTCGGGCTCCTTTTGGGCATGAAAGCCATCGAAGTGACCTGAACACTACAAACCACAATTTAATATGTTAAGACCTTAAATCCGGGTAACTATTTTAAGGTCCCTCTTATTTACAATTACAAAAAAAGGCCTGCAAGCTATATTTATAGTGCAAATTTGTCCGTCGTGGGAATCAGATCTAGATCCATGTGATTAATCGTAGATCTCGTGATTCCTAGGCTCACAAAATATCATCAAAAGCTTGCACAACAGAGATATTGAAATAAAATACAAATTAAAATCTAGACGTCATAAAATAAAGGATTCATCAGTTAATTTCTTGCATGAGCGTAGGCAAAACTTCCCGTTCCTTGTAGATAAGGATCTAGGGTCGCGTAGTTACTTTACTATTTATAAAACTAGAAAGAAAACTAGATTTAAATAAATTTTAGCCATTCTAGCTCAACGGTTCCAATTTTACAATTTTTGAACCGGTTAAAAGTGAGATATGGCTAGATTTAGATAAATCTAATCAATAAACTTTACATTACAACAAATTTACATCAAATGAACAGTTAACATTGACATTTAATCACATTGAATAAATAATATATATATTACTTATATATATATTAAAGTTGGAAAGAGCCACGAATTTACAATCCAGGCGTGACTGATCAATGTAAATGTATATATGCTTATATATATTGAAGCTGAAAAAGCCACAGATTAGCAATCCAGGCCAACCGAGTTAGTATATATATATATATATATATTAAAGCAAGAAAAAGTCACGGATAAACAATCCAGGCTAACGGAGTTAATAGAAATATATATATATATATATATATATATATATTAAAGCAGAAAAAGCCACAGATTTATAATCCAGGCAAGATTAAGTTAATGTAAATATGTATATATATATATATATATATTAAAGCTGAAAATACCACAGATTAACAATCCAGGCTAAATAACACTTATAAATATATATATATACTTATATTTATATTAAAGCGATAAAAGCCACATATTTGCAATCCAGGCTGAAATAGAAATTATAAATGTATATATATACTTATATATACATAGATTGAAGCCAGAAAGGCCACAGATTTGAAATTCAGGCAAAAATAAAAGCTATAAATATATATACATATATATATATATATATGTTAAAGCAGTAAAAAGCTTCAGATCACAAGAAATCTCACAGTGTATGGTGCTAGAGGCTTTAAACCACTTTTGAAGCTTGAAAACTCCGTTTTCACCGGTTAAAACTTGATATGTTAGTTTATATATGTATACAAGTGTTTAGGAAGAGAAATATCGAAGTTTGGAGCACTGTATGTAGGGTTAAGAGCTGAAATGGGTGAAATTTACTCTCCTTTTTCTCTTTTTTATCTTTTTTTTTGGTTGATGGCGGGTCTTATTTATAGACCAGGGATCCGCGGGACCACCTGCGGCAGCAGTGGGTGACCCCGGTCCCGTGGGTCCCGTCATCTCGAAATACGTGCACTCCGACCAACGCGCTGTCTGCTTAAAATCTTTATAACTTTTAATCTGGGAATCCGATGGAGGCGTGCTATACCTTTTTGAAAAGCCCTTTCCGAGAGCTACACAATGACATGGGATTTGACCTTTTCCAAATACGAGAATATGGTCCATAACCAGATCTTTGAGTCTTTACAGTCCGTCCATTGAGCTGTCATGTGGTGTTTTCACTTGGGATTGACGTTATGGTTCTACATAACCTTCATGACAGTGATTTGGCTTGACTTTGACTTGATTTGATATTAAGTTGGAAAAATGACCGTTTTACCCTTTCGGGGGTTGTCTCCAAGATTGACAGGATTTTCGACTATTTATCGGGTTCGTCTCCGAGGTTTGATCCCATACGACTCCGTTCTTCCTTAGGGTCATCTCCGAGGGTTGGTTTGATATCCCAAGGTTGTCTCTAGGGATTGATTTGTTGCTTTGGGGTCGTCTCCAAAGGTTGGCTTGATCTCCCGGTGTTGTTGTCGGAGTTGGACTTGATCTCCTGGTGTTGTCGCCAGGGTTTGATTTGATCTCCGGGGATTGTCGCCGGGGTTTTATTTGATCTTCCGGGGTTATCTTCGTGGTTGGATTTGATTCCCCGGGGTTGTCGCGGGGTTGGATTTAATCTCCCGGGGTTGTCGCCAGGGTTTGGCTTTGATTTCCCGAGGTTATCGCGGGGGTTGGATTTGATCTCCCAGGGTTGTCGCTGGGGTTTAATTTGATCTCTCAGGATTGTCATCGGGGTTTTATTTGATCACCCGGGGTTATCATCGGGGTTTGATTTGATCTCCCAGAGTTGTTGCCTGGGTTGGATTTGATCTCCCGGGGTTGTCGCCGGGGTTGAATTTGATCTCATGGGGTTGTCGTCGGGGTTTGATTTGATGATTTGGACTTACAAGGTCGTCTATAGAAGGTAAAAGATGGTTTTGCCCTCTTGCAGGGTTAGTAACAGTAATACAAAATTTTGAGTGTCTACACGAACCATATAGGTTCTTTAATTTTTTTTGATTAGTCCTCTATTTTCAGTCTAGGTTTTATTCTTTAACCTTTAATTAATTATTCAAGATTTTATTTATAAATCTTATAAATTTTTTGGGTTGTCACATTCATCCTTTCTTCTAAGAATTTCGTCCTCAAAATTACAGCCTATTAATCTCTGCTCCTTTTATTCACCAAAAATAGGTTTTCAATTTAACCTTTATCTGATTTCATTCTCAATTAATGGGTACATACTGTTTCCTTCTATGAGGATCTCTTATATCATCACATTCTACTATGACTTCTCTCTAAGGAGTTAAAAACTTTTTATATTATGCTGAGGGGTCATATAGACCATGAACTCTCAAGTTTAACGGTTTTCACCGCAACCAAATCTAAAACATGTTGTACTAGGTATGTTTACAATCACAAAGAAGGTAAACTACCTATACGAGTACGTTAGGTGATCAATCTATTATACCTTAGTTCTCAGAATGACTATACGATTTCGAAGATGGGAATATATTATCCAACCGGTATATCTCCATTTTTTGGGGTTGTTCACCTCAGACTTAGCATAAGATTCCGCACCAAAATAATTTGGTTCGGGATAAATTCTCAAAGAGATATTGAATTTTCATAAACATTTGTCTAGCTTAATCAAATAGCTTAAACGTATACCAATAATTCGAACATCAATCGAAACATTTGTCTAGCCTATTTAATTGGCATTGACTTTTCTTTATCTGGATAAAAATTTTGAAAATTATTTTATGACATCATGATACCCCACTGTATTTATAGTCCGTTTAAGGATTTCGTTATTTTGTGACTTTGTCATACTACATCATACCATAATGGGCTGACGATCCTTAGATCACATCCAACACTAGGTTACTCTACATTGATGACTCCATCGTTTTTATCATCTCTGCACCAGGTTCAATGATGCATTAATGATATATAAAATATATTTTGATATTCTTAAATCATTTATCTAGCCGAAACAATTAGCATAGACTCTTCTTTAAACGGTTCAAAACCATTGAAAATCATTTTTAGTGTTATCGTGCCGCAACAGGTAACGATGTGTTAGTGGCTGAAAGTCCACATCCACACCCTTGTCACCGTGTGTTGCTGATAACAAAATTCATTTATATTTTTAAAGGCACATCAGTGCGAATTTAGCTTGATTTCAAAGATTTCGAGATCTATCATAGCTAGAAGATTTGGAATATATATGCTTCATTCATTAACTCCAACTTTCTCCAATACTTCATTGCTTAACAATTTTATCTATTTCCATCATCCTTAAAGCTTACTACCCTGAAAATCCTCAGTTCTAAATTCACCACTTTTATATTTCCCAGTATAGTTCATCAAACATACCACACATTATGAGTCCAGGGACTTACCACAATAATATGAGTTTAGGAACTTGTCCTATTAATATATAGTCCAAGAATCGATTAGGGACTGTCCATATGTTTATGGGTTCAAAAATATTACATACGATTATGAGTCACAAACTTACCATAAGCATAAGTTTTAAGAACTCGCACCTAACCTTATATTCTCTAACTATCAAATATATATATGAGAAAAGAATCACCTTCTCGCCATATGTATATTGATAGTGCGACACCAACATTTCAACGATTATCAATGTGATAAACTGAGTAGTCGTTAGACCAAGCATAAAACCACTGCCCATACAAATGTTTGTACAACTCAGCTATCACATGAGTCCTCAATTGAAATTCCACATAATTCTTATCTTAGCTTACTCTTCTCAATACGAATTTTATTTTGTATATTAGCATTTACCACTCTTTCATGAGTTTACATCGTACAATTTCATAGTACATTCTCTTTAGAGCGTCAGACTATATCTTCTTAATCATTTAACATATCATATGTTATTCAACAATTCAATCTGATCACGACGTGATCTTATTTTGCAACTATTTCTCCTATCCTTACGATCTTCTTATTCTTCTCTTTAATCATATTATACTATGATTTTATTTAGGCTCTTCATCTTATAGACATCGTCTATTTATCATCACTTTTCGTCTTTATTATTGGAGTTAGGTAACTCACTACAAAAAATGGACTTTTGGCAACGTTTTTTCGGGCAACGACTTATAAAGTCATTGCCAAAAATGCAGGTTTAGCAACAAAATTTGTCATTCGTTGAAGTTTGTGAAAGTCTTTCATTTTTGGTAATGAAATTCATAAGTCGTTGTAAGATTTTTTTGCCAAATCGTTGGCGGGAAAAAAAATTCCCCCCGCATAGTTATTTTTTTGTTGCCGATGAAATTCCTCCTCATCGTCGGTAACGGAAACTTTTTTTGTTACTATATTTCGTTGCCTCATCGTCGGTAACTCAAGAGTTGAGTTAAGTTTTTTAATTTCTGATATTTAGCGGAGTTCCCCAAAATTTGGTTGGTAATGTTTATGCCTCCAAATGGACAAGAGCAACAATTTAGGAGAGAAACAATCACTTATAATTTGTTCTTATTAGTAATATGGAATATAAAATTTTCTTTTTTTCCACATGGTTTTGGTAACATTTACTTAGATAGAATGATAATAATATAGTTTTATCCTTTATTGCTTGATTTATGATTAGGCCAACATTTCAATTGTTTTCAGAACTGTTGTACGTACAAATTTCTAGCGTTCAACACTATAAAGAAGCATATATAGAAGCATTTCCAATCATGTCATTTGTCGGATTGTTTGAAGATATGAGGAATGTTTTTCCAACACCAAAAGGTTAAAGATACGTGGAATGTTTTTCAAGCACCAAAAACTTCATTCTAATTTCTTTAGTCGGTTACTACAAATACAAATAAGCTCATGTAAGCTTTTGTTCATTTTTTACCATGGAATTTCATAAAATGTAAAGATTGGCAACTGACAGGACAAAAGAGTATGTAATCGAAGAATTTGCTGCAACGATCAGTAGCGAAACCACAATAGGCAATAGACATTTTAACTTAGAAACAGATATATAGCCACTATTTTTATAAAAATGTCCTACCCTTAATAATTGGAAAATGAAGCTACCAAATGCAATAACATTCTAGATATGCTTGTATTCAATTTAAGTATTCTCCAATAATGAAAGAGACTTGATCTGAATGTATGTATAGCCTTTTAGGGTTCCTTAATAGGCATCTAGTGTTTGTGGCTCTTATTCCTGCTTTTATATGGCTTTTTAGGGGTTGTAAATAAAATACCAAATGTCTATGCCAGAGGAAAGAACTGATAGGAAAGCAGCAGAAAGCCTTATTAATATTTTTATTAAGTAAAATAGTTCAGACCCATTTTTATTTAAAATAGCATACAAACCATTTTTCTTTCAATTTATTTTCGGACTAGACAACATACTCTAGCCAAAAAGTTAATAGTATAACATGATGCCAATTGATGGAAACTTAAATGTAGATACATTCCATTTCTGCTCTTCAATATAGACGGCACTTAAAAAGTACAAAAAAATCTCACAAGTTAAACCAACTCCTTTAGCTCTTTGAAAGCTTTCCAATCTAAGGTTCCCATAAAATGTTGAGTACTAATAACTTGGTCTCTTTTGACTCTTCATTATAGATGCCACTTGTGAATACGCAAAAGTTCAACCAATATAAAATGATGAGTACTAATAACTTGATCTATTTTAGCTCTTTGAAAGATTTCTAATCTAAGGTTCCATAAAATGCTTAGTACTAATAACTTAACTTGAAGCCTGCATACTGGTACGGTCTACAATAGTAACAGGAAATAACATATATAAATAAGAAAAATAGCTTGGTCTATGAGTTTCGGTTCCACCAAAAAATGTTTTAGCAACCTAAATTATGCCTGTACGAACTTCTGAAGGTTCTTCAACCACACCACGTATTCTCTGCTGTCTTTGTTGATCATGTACTCGTGAAGGAAATTGGTAGTGCTAGGCTTGATTCCTATGACAATGAGAATTTTATAATTTAATTTAAATATTTATTAAATTAAATAAATATTTTTGATGATTTATTTAGTGAGTTATCGATGTTTTAATTACTGAGTTAAATAATTATTTGATGGAATTGTGATAGATTAATTTAATTATATGTGTTACGTTGATTAAATTAATGTGGAGAATTTTTATAGTTCAAAGTGTGAATTTAATTGAGTTTATTCGATTAAATGAAATATTTAATAAGCATAATGTTATTCTAATTAATTTAATAATTAATTAGAGATTTAATAATTTGACATAATTAATAAATGGGAATTATAATTATATGATAATGTGACTTAATGTGGAGTATTATATTTTATTTAATTGAATTTAAATAAGATTATTTGAGTAATTAAAGTGTGACAATTAAACTATGTAATAACACTTTAATTAAATTAAAGGGGAAATAAGTTATTAAAGTGACAACCAAACATGGCCTTAAGTTAGTGGAGCAGTTTATCAATTAGTGGAGATTAACTGAAAACCACTAACTATCAGTTATATATACTATATATCATATACGTATATTATATCAGTTAAATTATATATACGTGAAAGCTATAAAAGTTAAGCCATATATCATATTTATTAGAGAAGCAAATACTGAGACACTTAGAGAGAAATTGAGAGAAGGATTTAGTGAAGAAGTTTTTAAGAATCAAAGTAGGAGAAGTTTATATCATCATCACAAGGGTAAATTCTTAACCCAGTTTAAATTATGTTTTCAAAATTTTCCATGAACGTATACTTTCAAGTTCTCTGTCAAAGCCTACTTTGTGATTAATGCATGAATTTATGATGTGTGTATTACTAAATGATTATAACATGATTTCTATCATCTATGTATGTTTTAAAACAATCAATTTCATGTAATTATACCTTAATTGAATTTTCATATGTTAGAGAGTATGAAGAACATGAATATGACCCTTATGTACAATTTTTTATGCTTTAATTGTCTATTTAACGTTAAATTGATAGTTGATTATGATTATGCATGTTTAAACGAACAAAACAAAATTTAAACGGACAGATTCAGAGTTATAACGAATCTGTAACGTTGAATTTCATGATTTCTCTAGAAACCTTACAAAATACCAAAAACAGTGAATTTAAGTATTTTAATTTGAGTGATTATGCGATCTAAAGTGTTAAACGCATCCTAGAATCATTGTATGATGTTTCTGTGAAGTTTATACTTCATGGGTAACATTAAAAATCGTCGTGTTGGTTTAATTTGGATTTATTTGGGCTACAAACTGTGAAATTTGTGAACTGCTGTTCCTCCTCACATAAGGGACCCCCGCCCCAGTGGGCCAAACCCCCGCTCCAGCGAGCCTCCTATCGAGCATACCCCAGCCCCAGCGGGGCTTACAGAGAAAAATAATTTATGGTCTTTGCGTGTTGATCCATAACATGGCAAGTTAGTTTAACATAATGAGCTAGCATGATGAGCATGCAATACAGTACTATAACATGTTGACATGTATAAGATAATTTGAAGCTTCATGTTAACAAGCTATGTGTGAACTTGGATATTGTTGTCGTAAGGTCGATTATGATTGTTTAAGAGTTCATATTATGCGGTATGCATGTTGTGGTTCAGAGTCACGTTATGTGGTTAGTTAACAAGTTAATATTTGTGAACCAAGTTGTTTAGTTGAACTTAAGTGAAAAGTTCAACAGTTAAATGTAGTGGTAATGAAACTAATCGATATTATAAACGTAATGCAATGTGTAGGACGTTGAGGAAGTGAATTGTAATTGTAATTATAGCTTGTGCACGAGGCAAGTATTCTATCCCTAATTTACTATTGTGAAGCAAGTTTCCTTACCCTAACTCGATTACGATTACGCAAGATTTCTAATTACACTCTTTACATTGAGCAAGTCTTAAACTTATGTTCTTATACCGAACGAGTTCTTATCCTTATTTATTCAAGTCAAGATTTCATATGAGATGTTATATGTCTTTTAAAGCATGATTTCAATTATACAATACTTATTCTATTGTATACCTCTTGAGATTCATTATTCGATTTGATTATCAGTCTATTGTTGCACCTTGTAAGACTAGCGAACCCTTATTGATTCGACTAGTCCATAGTTGATGAACGTTCTAAACTCTAGAACTGCTATTGAGCTTATCCAAACCAAACTTCCTTTGGTGCGGACTCTGATGTCACACTGAGTTGAACAACCCTTTTATAGGGGATTATTTATGCGTTAGCGTTAAGATATTGTGCATATTATGGTACTAAGGGCTGATCCCCCTAAGTACGAGAAGTAGTCCATATAGTCCTATGATTGTTAAGGTTTAAAGTAGAAATTCTTGACAACCTGGGACATAGTTCATGGTCTTATGACCCTCAAAAATACTTTTGATTCTTGTTATTCATTCTTGATTCAAATGTCGAGCTTTCTATTATTCAGAACTCTTTGATTTATTCGCATGTTATTATTACTATTATATTGTTATACTTGTGGGCAATCGTGCTCACTCTTGCATAATAACATTGAAGTTAAGAACGAACGGTCCGACGAGCCTTCTACTAGCAAAGGCAAGGACAAAGTTAATAAGTGATGAAGACTTGTTATTTTAATTGAGAATATTTGGTTAAAACTTATGTTGTGATGTTTAAGACTTATACGTTTATGTATTCCGCATTAAGATTTAAGGTTAGATCAACCTGGGATTGATGTATTTATTTTTCAGATGTTGTAACCCCTTAAGGGGAGGATTTATTTCTATTTATTTCATGAGATGCTTTTGTTATGGGTAGATAGATATATGATATTTGTACAGTGAACACCAAATAACGTGGAAATCGAAGTACCCGAATTTGGGGGTGTCACAAGTTGGTATCAAAGCTGTAGGTTAGAAACCTTAGGTGGGGGAAAAACCTTAGGGTAGTAGCCTTCGATAACATAGTAATGATAAACTCTTATCGAGTTCTAAGAAAGATAATAAATTACCTTATGTGCTATATGTTTATATTTATGTACTTGCGCGAGTATCGATTAACATCACGTAATAATTAAAGACTTAAAATTTTGATTGTCAAGATGTCAGAGGTTGGAAGATCCAGTCAGCCTAGGAAAGTTGTACCCCGAGTGGCTATTGAGGAGGAGCCCCAAGACATTCATACAGTTTGGGAGTAGTTGGTTCATAGAGAGCCATCTCCTTTGATCACTGTTGTTGGTCAGGAGCATGAGCCTATGTTTGACTCAGAGGAGGACTTTGAGGAGATTGAGGTTGAGACTGAGGCAGCTGAGGAGGAGGATGAAGACCCTGATGAGTTTCCACCGAACTCTATCAGTGCTGAGATGTACGACGAACTGTATGACTGTAACATTGAGTTACAGGATACTGTTCGGGAGTTGAAGGAGGAGACAGTTACTCAGCGATCTACCATCGAATAGAAGGATGGCGAGATCGAGACTCTATATACACGTCTTGGAGACGTGGAGTGGGAGTTGGTCTATGAGAAGGGCCAAAGTGAGCAGAAGTTAGAGGAGATAGAAAAGCTGAGGAATGATTTGCGTGAGGAATCAGCGAAGCTTGCCATAGCAGAGGATGCTTGGATGAGGGTTCACGACGTGCAGATCTTGCCAAGGATAACGATCGGGCAAAGAAGGCTAAGATCGAGGAGACAGACTATACATTTCAGACTGTAATTAATAAGGCCCAAGATCGGGTTATGTGCTATCCAGTTCAATTCGAGGATCTACCTTGGTATATGTTAGATCGCAGGACGATGTTCCGCATTATGGAGGAAGAGCGCAACAAAGTTGTTCAACGCCTTAGTAGGTCGTGACAGGAAAAGTATGATTATGTGAATATTTCATGTTAGTTAAATAATGTAAATTCCGATGTAATTATAAACAAAGGAATATTTTGATGATTTAAATCCTGAAGATTCTTTATCTCTGGATAGTTGATGTAAATAGCAGTGATGCTATCTTGTGTTGTTTAAAACTTTTGATTGAATAAAATATCAGAGTTTATTTGAGATGTTTTGTATTAAGTGTTATCTTAAAGTATTTAAGTTAAGTCTTAAATATTTAATGGTAATGAATAAAGATCTAATAAGCGTATATCTTAACAAAAATATGCCGCTGAGAAGACGCCCTAACCGTCAGCCAGCCCAAGAAGGGTCGACTAATAACAACAACTGCCAATGCTAACGCCAACCTCGTTCAGCAGTTGGTGAATCTTTTGACTAAAGCTCTGAATAACCAGCCACAAGCTCCACCGAATACTTCGTTCAAAGACTTCAAAGCGGTGGGATCGCCAGAATTTAAGGGATCCATGATCCCAATAGAAGCACAGACTTGGGTTATGGAAATGGAGAAGGTCTTTGATGTCGCTAGAGTCAACGAGGATCAGAAGACCGCGTATGCGATATTCATGCTGAAGGCAGAAGCCAGTTATTGGTGGCAGGCAAACAAGGTCCGGGGATGACAAGGTGTGATCACCTGAGAGAGGTTCAAAGAAATGTTTTTCGAGATGTATTTCCCGATAAGCTAACAAAACCAAATGGAGGTTCAGTTTTTGGAGCTAAAGCAGGGCAATATGTCTGTGCCAGATTATGCGGCAATATTCAATGAATTGGCTAGGTTTGCCACATACCAAGTACACACTGATGAGAGGAAGGCTAGGAGATTCGAACAGGGAATGAAGCCCTGGTTGTACAGCAACGTTTCGATGTTCCAGTTGAACACCTTCACCGGAGTATTGGAGAAGGATATCATTGCTGAAGGTGGAAGCGATGCTATGACCAAGTACAACCAAGAGCAGAAAAAGAAGAAGAGCGAAGTAGAAGGTAATAAGGCGAGTGGTAGCAACACTAGTGGAGGCAGTAGTCAGAAGAGAAGGTGGAATGACAGCTCATCGACCGGGAACCAGCAGGAAAACAAGAAGAAGATGATAGAAGCATGTCCGACCTGCGGGAAGAACCACCTGGGGGTCTGTACGAAAGGAAAATGAGTCTTCTACAATTGTGGTCAGGAAGGCCACATAGCACCTAATTGCCCTAACCCTAAGAAGGGCGCCTACTTCACATGTGGGTCTAAGGACCACTTGGCAAAGGACTGTCCCAAGAAGGTATCTGGAGGGACCGGAGTAGGGGGAAACAGGGGAAGCATCAGTGGGAACGCTCTGATGATTACAGGACCGACCGCAACAAACCGACCTACTGCCAGGACATTCAACATGACAGTGCAGGATGTTGTGCAGTCTTGCGATGTGGTGTCACGTATCATTCCGATCAATAAAGTCAACGCTTATGTATTATTTGATTCAGGTGCTACTTGCTCATTTATATCCGATGACTTTGCTAAGAACTTAGAATTGCCTAAGGACGATTTAGAATACCCTATGCACATAAAGATTGTGAATAGGGAAGTGATTCCAGTTAAGTATGTACAAAAGAACTGTAGGGTGGATATTAAGGGTAATGTGATGAACGCAGATCTTATTCCAATTAGACTTGAGGAATTCGACATTATTCTGAAAATGGATTGGCTATTCAATTATGGAGCGATAATTAATTGCCGGAGGAAATGTATTTACCTTATGACTCCGTCAAAGGTTGTGTTTTATGGCAGATACAGGCCAGGAAGTTGTTGCGACAAGGTTGTGTAGGATATTTAGCCTACATAGTCGATAGTCGTAATGAAAGTCCAAAGTTAGAGGAGATATCAGTCGTAAGAGACTTTGTAGAAGTATTTTTGGATAACTTGCCAGGACTTCCGTCAGATAGAGAGGTAGAGTTCGTGATTGATTTGGCGCCAGGAATGACTCTAATATCAAAGGCACCGTATCGTATGGCTCCGATAGAGATGAAAGAATTGTTGGAGCAGCTACAAGTTCTTTTGGACAAGAAATATATTCAGCCGAGCGTATCGCCGTGGGGAGCACCAGTATTATTTGTTAAGAAGAAGGATGGGATAATGAGGCTCTGCATCGACTACAGAGAGTTAAAAAAGGTCACGATTATGAATAAGTATCCATTTCCAAGGATTGACGACCTATTTGGCCAGCTGAAAGGAGCGAGATATTTCTCGAAGATAGATCTAAGAAGTGATTACCATCAGTTGAAGGTGAGAACAGAGGACGTCCCGAAAACAGCGTTCAGAACTCGATATGGTCACTACGAATTTCTGGTGATGTCATTTGGTCTAACAAATGTGCCTGCAACATTTATGGACCTAATGAACAGAGTGTTAAGCCATTCTTAGACAAATTCGTAATGGTGTTAATCGACGACATTCTCGTATATTCGAAGACCAAGGAGGAACACGTTGAACATCTAAAGGTGACATTGAAGGCGTTGAGAAGAGAGAAGTTGTATGCCAAATTTTCAAAATGCGAATTTTGGATAGAGCGGGTACAATTTCTCAGACATGTGATTGATAAGGACGAAATTTCGATAGATCCCTCCAAGGTTGAAGCTGTTATGAATTGGGATCAGCCGAAGACACCGTCAGAAATGAGAAGTTTTCTTGGATTGTCAGGATATTATAGAAGATTCA
Source organism: Panax stipuleanatus (assembly GCA_020205555.1). Taxonomy (NCBI): domain Eukaryota; kingdom Viridiplantae; phylum Streptophyta; class Magnoliopsida; order Apiales; family Araliaceae; genus Panax; species Panax stipuleanatus. Next base: position 90,960,752 of record CM035123.1, read on the forward strand.
TTCAGAATTTTTTCAAGATCGCAACTCCGCTGACGAATTTGACTAGGAAATCGATCAAATTCATTTGGACGGAGAAATGTGAGGAAAGCTTCCAAGAGCTTAAGAAGAGGTTGAGTACAGCACCTGTGTTATCTCTTCCGGATAGCACAGGAAATTTTGTAGTGTATAGTGATGCATCGCATAAAGGACTAGGATGTGTGCTCATGCAAAACGGCAAAGTCATTGCGTATGCGTCATGACAACTGAAGGATTACAAGAAGGGGTATCCGACCCATGACTTGGAGTTGACCGCGGTGGTATTTGCTTTGAAGATCTGGAGACACTATCTCTATGGGGAGAAGTGTGAAATATATACAGACCACAAGAGTCTGAAATATATTTTTACACAGAAGGATCTGAATATGCGCCAGAGAAGATGGTTAGAATTGATAAAGGATTATGATTGCGAGATCCTAAACATCCGGGTAAAGCGAATGAGGCTGCCGACGCCTTAAGCAGAAAGGGTCGGGAAAAGTTAATGATGTTGACTATCCAGGAGGAGCTAATTTCAGCAATGGAGAAACTGGAATTAGAAGTGAGATATCCTATGGGGTCTAATGAAAAGCTGTTACAACTGAGAGCTGGTACAACTTTGCTGGATGAGGTTAAGGAAGCACAACTTCAGGATGAAGACTGTGAGAAGATAAAGAAGAAGATATCTGAAGGGGATGAACAGAAATTCAAGGTAGATAGTGAGGGACTGTTGAGATTTGAGAACAGAGTTTGGGTACTGCCAGTGCCAGAGATTAAGGAGGAAACTTTGAGCGAGACTCATAGCTCACGGTATTCCATTCACCCCGGGAGTACCAAGATGTACCAGGATCTCCGACAGCATTTATGGTGGCCGAATATGAAATGAGACGTTGCTGAGTATGTTGCCAAGTGCATGAATTATCAGAAAGTAAAAGTAGAACATCAGAGACCGAGTGGGTTGCTACAACCATTAGAGATCCCAGAATGGAAATGGGAACATATTACTATGGATTTCGTAGTTGACCTTCCGACAACTCAGAAAGGCTACGATGCAGTATGGGTTATCGTTGATCGACTGACGAAATCAGCACACTTCCTTCCAATCAAGATTAGATTCAACTTAGATCAATTGGCAAAGCTATATGTAAAGGAGATTGTTTCAAGGCACGGAGTTTCGGTGTCGATTATTTTCGATAGGGATCTGCGCTTCACATCGAACTTCTGGAAGTGACTACAGAAATGCATGGGAACGCAGTTGAGAATGAGTACGACATATCACCCTCAGACTGACGGGCAGAGTGAAAGGACGATCCAGACGTTGGAAGATATGCTGAGAGCATGCATCATGGATTTCAAAGGAAATTGGGATGATCACCTACCGCTCGTGGAATTCAGCTACAATAACAGTTACCACGCAAGTATTGGCATGCTGCCTTACGAAGTGTTGTACTGCAAAAAGTACAGAAATCCATTGTACTGGGATGAAGTTAGCGATAGATAATTGTTAAGACCAGAACTGGTACAACAGATAGCCGAGATCGTCAAAATGATCCGTACAAGATTGGTAGCGGCTCAGGATAGGCAAAAGAAATACGCCGATCCACACCGCAAGAATATTGAGTTTGAATCGAGTAGCTTTGTTTTCTTGAAAGTCTCTCCCTGGAAGGGAAAGACAGATTCAATAAGAAGAAAAAATTGAGCCCGAGGTTCATTGGACCCTTTGAGGTGCTGTGAAGAATCGGGAAAGTTACGTATGAGGTAGCCTTACCTCCGGCGCTAAAGCATGTCCAGAACGTCTTTCATGTGTCAGTGTTACGACCATATAAACCCGATTACAAACATGTGACTGAATATGAACCCCTGTAATTTGAAAAATACCTATCTTATGAAGAAGTTCCTGTTCAGATTATTGACAGGAAAAAACAAGTTCTCAGAAATAAAATAATACCTTCTGTTAAGGTAATATGGAGGAACCACAACGTTGAAGAAGCTACGTGGAAACTCAAAGAGCATATGATGAATACTTACCCACACTTATTTGCCTAATCTATGTGTAAGCGATTCTGGGGACATTCTTTGTAGGGGGAGAATGTAACTGGACGAATTTAATTGAACCGTGATTCTGGGGACAGAATCCATTTAAGAGGGGAAAGATGTGACAAACGAGAATTTTATAATTTAATTTAAATATTTATTGAAATAAATAAATATTTTTGATGATTTATTTAGTGAGTTATCGATGTTTTAATTATTGAGTTAAATAATTATTTGATAGAATTGTGGTAGATTGATTTAATTATATGTGCTACGTTAATTAAATTAATGTGGAGAATTTTTATAGTTCAAAGTGTGAATTTAATTGAGTTTATTCGATTAAATGAATTATTTAATAAGCATAATGTTATTCTAATTAATTTAATAATTAATTAGAGATTTAATAATTTGACATAATTAATAAATAAAATTTTTAATTATGTGATAATGTGACTTAATGTGGAGTATTATATTTTATTTAATTGAATTTAAATAAGATTATTTGAGTAATTAAAGTGTGGCAATTAAACTATGTAATAACACTTTAATTAAATTAAAGGGGAAATGAGTTATTAAAGTGACAACCAAACATGGCCTTAAGTTAGTGGAGCAGTTTATCAATTAGTGGAGATTAATTGACAACCACTAACTATCAGTTATATATACTATATATCAGATACGTATAATATATCAGTTAAAATATATATACGTGAAAGTTATAACAGTTAAGCCATATATCATATTTATTAGAGAAGAAAATACTGAGAGACTTAGAGAGAAATTGAGAGAAGGATTTAGTGAAAAAGTTTTGAAGAATCAAAGTAGGAGAAGTTTATATCATCATCGCAAGGATAAATTCTTAACCCAGTTTAAATTATGTTTTCAAAGTTTTCCATGAACGTATACTTTCTTTGTGATTAATGCATGAATTGATGATGTACGTATTACTAAATGATTATAACATGATTTCTATCATCTATGTATGTTTTAAAACAATTAATTTCATGTAATTATACCTTAATTGAATTTTCATATGTTAGAGAGTATGAAGAACATGAATATGGCCCTTATGTACAATTTTTTATGCTTTAATTGTCTATTAAACGTTAAATTGATAGTTGATTATGATTATACATGTTTAAACGAACAAAAAAAATTTAAACGGACAGATTCGGAGTTATAACGAATCTGTAACGTTGAATTTCATGATTTCTCTCGAAACCTTACAAAATACCAAAAACAGTGAATTTAAGTGTTTTAATTTGAGTGATTATGCGATCTAAAGTGTTAAAAGCATGCTAGAATCATTGTATAATGTTTCTGTAAAGTTTATACTTCATGGGTAACATTAAAAATCGTCGTGTTAGTTTAATTTGAATTTATTTGGGCTACGAACTGTGAAATTCGCGAACTGCTGTTCCTCACATAAGGGACCCTTGCCCCAGCGGGCCTCCTACCGAGCATAACCCCGCCCCAACGGGGGGTACAGAGAAAAATAATTTTTGGTCTTTGCATGTTGATCCATAACATGACAAGTTAGTTTAACATAATGAGCTAGCTTGATGAGTATGTAATACAGTACTATAACATGTTGTTGACATGTATAAGATAATTTGAAGCTTCATGTTAACAAGCTATGTGTGAATTTGGATATTGTTGTCGTAAGGTTGATTATGATCGTTTAAGAGTTCATATTATGTGGTATGCATGTTTTGGTTTAGATTCACGTTATGTGGTTAGTTAACAAGTTAAGATTTGTGAACCAAGTTGTTTAGTTGAACTTAAGTGAAAAGTTCAACAGTTAAACGTAGTGCTAATGTAACTAATCGATATTATAAACGTAATGTAATGTGTAGGACGTTGAGGAAGTGAATTGTAATTGTAATTGTAGCTTGTGCACGAGGCAAGTATTCTATCCCGAATTTACTATTGTGAAGCAAGTTTCCTTACCCTAACTCGATTACGATTACGCAAGCCTTCTAATTACACTCTTTACATTGAGCAAGTCTTAAACTTATGTTCTTATATCGAACGAGTTCTTACCCTTGTTTATTCAAGTCAATATTTCATATGAGATATTATAAGTCTTTTAAAGCATGATTTCAGTTATACAATACTTATTCTATTGTATACCTCTTGAGATTCATTATTCGATTTGATTATCAGTCTATTGTTGCACCTTGTAAGACTAGCGAACCCTTATTGATTCGACTAGTCCATAGTTGATGAACGTTCTAAATTCTAGAACTGCTATTGAGCTTATCCAAACCAAACTTCCTTTGGTGCAGACTCTGATATCACACTGAGTTGAACAACCCTTTTATAAGGGATTATTTAAGCGTTAGCGTTGAGATATTGTGCACATTATGGTACTAAGGACTGATCCCCCTAAGTACGAGAAATAGAGGCCATATAGTCCTATGACTGTTAAAGGTTTAAAGTAGAAATACTTCACAACCTAGGACATAGTTCATGGTTTTATGACTAGGGGTGCTCAAAGTTTTCGGTTTTTTCGATTTTTTACCAAACCGGGCGGTACCGATTTTTTGCGGTACCGATTTTTTTCTGTACCGATTTTTTCGATACCGATTTTTTTGATTTTTTTATATTTTTCGGTACCGGTTCTTAAAATTTTGAATTCGGTAAAACCGAAAAATCGAAAAAAAAAAACCAAAATTTAAAATTGATACAAATCATTCAATTTTAATTGATAAAGTTAATCCCAACTATTAAAAATGTATGCTATCTAAAATTTCTAGCATGCATGAAATTGTAACAGTATAGATTTTTAAATAAATAAAATAAATAATACTAACACCAATAATAATAATAATAATAATAAAAAAAAGAAATGGTAGATTACAAAAAGAAATGGTAGATTACAAAAAAAAATGTAGATTATAAAATGAAATGGTAGATTATAAAATGAAATTCTATTAATATATATAAAAAAAAATTAGTTTTAAAAAAATTTATTAATATAAAAAAATATATTTAATTATTTATTTTTTGCGGTATAACCGAAAACCGAACCGAAAAAATTGAAATCGACTTTGTACCGAACCGGTACCGAAATCGATTTTTCGGTACCAGTACCGGTTCTTGATTTTACGGTATTTTTGGTTCGGTACCGGTTCGATTTTTTCTGTACCAGTTCGGTTTTTTACAGATAAGCACCCCTACTTATGACCCTCAGAAATACTTTTGATTCTTGTTATTCATTCTTGATTCAAATGCCGAGCTTTCTATTATTCAGAACTATTTGATTTATTCGCATGTTATTATTACCATTATATTATTATACTTGTGGCCAATCGTGCTCACTCTTGCATAATAACATTGCAATTAAGAACAAACGGTCCGACGAGCCTTCTACTAGCAAAGGGAAGGGAAAAGTTAATAAGTGATGAAGACTTGTTATTTTAATTGAGAATATTTATTTAAAACTTATGTTGTGATGTTTAAGACTTATAAATTTATGTTTTCCGCATTGAGATTTAAGGTTAGATCAACTTGGGATTGATGTATTTATTATTTAGATGTTGTAACCCCTTAAGGGGAGAATTTATTTCTATTTATTTTATGAGATGCTTTTATTATGGGTAGTTAGATATGTGATATTTGTACAGTGAACACAAAATTCCGTGAAAATTGAAGTACCCGGATTTGGGGGTGTCACAATTCCCTTAATATCCAGATACTTGTGGAAAGCCTTTTGCAGATTCTCATCCAAGTCCCTATAGAAAAAATAAAAAAAAATGACCAAGAAGATGTATATAGATTAGATTAAAAAGGAAGTAATTAATATCAAGGCAAATACTTAAAGAAATTAAAAGAAAATGACACTCACGAGAAATCAAGTCCTTCATAGGCAATTTGATCTTCAGAAATTTCGGGATCCTTCACCGATAAGCTGTCAATTGAGATTTCATCAGGGTATGCAGTAACCCCAAACTCCAAATTAAAATGGGCACACGGCTTTTAGCAACTCTGACAACAAGTGGAATGTGAGATTAGCTAGCCTTCTCATTGTCATCATTACTGTCATTATTATCATCGTCCTCACCAGTTATAAGATCAGTCATGTGAACCTCAACGTTGATAGTTTCACCTTGGTACTCTCTAGATAGAGAGATTATTTTTTGGCCAGGGTTATCTTCAATTTTGAAAGGGAAGCCTTCTGGAGCCTCCTGAACCTACAATGTAAAATCAAAGTGTAATATTTCAATTATATGTTGTTGATTGAATACATGATCAAATCAACTAAATTTTTTGCCATAATGTGTATCAAATTGTTTAACACAGGTTTAAAGAGAGCGTCTACGTAAAAGACAATTGTCGGGGGATAAAATTGGACCATATTTTTCAAAAACAGAGAATCGGATATATAAACCAAATGTAGTCTTTTTAATGCATACTGTCACTAAAAATGATAAACCATCATTACAATTTATAGAATAAAATATAAATGACACTATTATCAAGATAATATACACATAATAAGCCATCCTCATTAACAAAGGTAAGGTATGAATATGCAAATTTGCAGGAACTTAATCTCATTTTGGGCCTCAAAACTTGATCATTGTTGAATAGGAAATTTAAATGAGACACTCCATCAAAGTTTGTTAATGCTTTCCAAAAATTTCTTTTCAGTGTGCTCTCAAGAAACATTAAGGATAAATCACAATGATGCTCACATATTAAGATCAGCAGTAGTTCATCATAAAATCCCATTACATCAAGTTCTCTAAAATTATTACGCAGCTCAAAGTGTAAAGAGTTTTTTTTGGTACTATCATGTTTTCTAGGCATAAAATTATTCCGCTAAAATTTAATTTTTAGTAGGTTCCCCAATAAACAAACATCAATTTGATGTTAACTTGAAACAGAACTGTAGAACCTAAGTGTAATTCTTATCAACATTATCAAAAAGTAATAATGATGTTAAACTGAAACAAAGTAAACTAATGAAACCAAGAAAATCAAAGTTACCTTCAATGCACAATTCGTGCCAAAGGGAGATCGAAGCTTTCCTCTATACTAACATGCTATTTTCTACAAAGAAAAGAGTAACCTTAAGAGTTCACCTTTCTTATATTCCAGGTCTGGTGATCCACAGTTTGTAATCTTATCATCAATCCATTTATTCAAAACTAACCCACAAAAAGCCAGTAGGGAAAAGCCAGACAAAACTAACCTGGAACAACCCAACATGAGCTAAAAAATAACGAGTAGAAGCAGCAAAGCCAGTAGCAAAAAAGCAACAAAACCATCCCCAAGCACAACAATTACAGTAAGTTCCCACAACCAACAGCCAAGACAAACCCAACAATCAAAATAAGCGAGGTAGACCAACAGCACCACCAGCTGCAACAGAAGTAAACAACAGGTGCTGCAAGAAACAAACACCCCTACCCCAACCAATTGGCATGGAAGAAAACAGACCCCGACCAAAAGCCACAATGCAAAGACCACCCATGCAAAACTAGGCCCAACCACAGAGCAGCAGCAAAAATTCAGAGCAAGACAGCCTAAACAACAGAAAATATAGATAAAATTAACCACCAAAAGGAAAAACATACAAAAGGCTATACCTAAGAAAACTGACAGGAACAGGGTAGTTGTTCTCCTACCATAATTGCAGCTATTTCAGTCAGTGCTATAATAAATTAATAAGCTGATAGCAGTTCAAAAGACAAAAATTACATAAATATAATATTACATGGGAGAGGAAAAAACTTCAGACATTGGGCCTAATTTCAGATAGATAAACATAAACTCAACCACCCAAAAAAAAGAAGAAAAGATGAGCCAATATTAGATTTACTAAAGCATGCCAAGAGTGAACACTATACGACTGCAACCAGGAAACACATGGCAAGAGAAGAAATCCCAGTATCTATTAAAATACGAAAACAAAAGCTTATAGCCACTTCGAAGAAGCTATCATATTTTATTCAAAGGGGAGAAAAGTTATCCGATTCAAACACTGATGATCATATGGCAATTATACACAGGTTATGTATGCATCATATATAAATGCAATACTTTTGTATTTTTAGAGTAGACATTTCCTCAATAAAAAGCCATAAATATCGCAACCTTTGGAGATCATCCTCATCATATATATATATATATATATGCTTCAAAAATTAATCACTCCAAGTTTAAAAATATTACCTGAAGGAGAGAGAAAGAGGCTGAATTGGATCGAAAGAAGGTCTGATGCGGATCTGTTTGACAAATAGCTTTCCCAAGCCGACGAGTCCCCAACTGTACGAATTAACTAGGGTTTAGTGTGCGGATCTGTAGATCATATATATGTACACTAAAATTGGAAATAAATATTTGGAGATTTGTCTTGGGTATAAGTTATAGCATTTGACATTTTTTTTAATCCTATTTATGTCTTTACTATTACAATTGTTCCACCTAAGTTGAACAGCTCTCTTCGGCTGTTTTTTGTCTAAAAATTAAATATACAATTCCTCGACTTTGCAACTTACAGGAATACTACCACCAGTACCACCTCCCCGTAACATACATACATATGTACCCTAATTAAGTCCTAAAACAAAAACATGAAAAACAAAAACATAAAATACAAAGTGCATGTTACAAGGCATTAATAGCCCTTTGTTTCTTTCTGCAATCTGCTGCCAAAAAATCCATTTGAAGTCGAAGTTGTGCCTTATGAATTAATGATGTTATAGAGCTTCTTCAAATTGTATGTGTTATTTTCTTCACATCATTAATAAGTTTCACCTTATCTAATGCTTTATGTTTCTAGTCAAGTATCATGATTTATTCAAGACAGAGAGGATACTTCTTCTTTTTATGCTTATTTAGTTAATTGCAGTTGCTTATTTTTTATATGCATCGTATGATTATTTACACCCTAATGAGATTGTCAATATTTATCTGGTAGATTTTGATTTAGACTTTGTTCTACTGTTGCCTGTTCATTTGGTTGCATGAAATATTAGTTGTTCAATGTATTAATTTCCTGCATCTTAATCATGTGGCAATTATTATATTATTATTCATTTGGATAATCATAGATGTTTATCAAAGTAGACTACATGCTGATGGGTTGTGCCAATATTGGTTGACAAGTCAGGTATGTTGACTTGGTCAGCCATACCCTTCTAACTGACTAGGAAGGAGTTTGAATTTGAGAACTGCTAGGTGGTTTGGTGGTATATATGCAGGGGACACCTGTATCAGTGTGTTTGTGTGTGTGACTGCTAAAGGCACCTTATTTAGCAATGTAAATCAGATGATAGGCTTTAAAATGACTAGTCTGGAATCTTTTGTTATGATTTATTTTGGCATTGTAATTCACGACTATAAAACTGATTACATTCTCTTATTATTTATAATAACGTGGGATTTTTAAGTCTTTGAAGCTTGTATGATTGCTACATATGATTTATATACATGGCCAAAGCTGAGAATTTGTTGAATGGGAAACAATCTAATTCCGAGATAATTTATTCTTGTGCTTTTGGTGCAAATGCAATTTGTTGTTGTTTTAACTATTCAATCATTTGTGTCATGGTTTTGATAATCTTAATTAAACGCTGCTCACATCTATGGTTGACCCTGAAATAGGCTGGAGGTGGTGTTAATGTTGGTACGTACCGACCGCTATTCATGTACATCATATTATAGGCAAGGTAATGCTACCCTATTACTGGCATAATGTTTTTTGTTTGTTTTTTTTATAAATTCAGTTCCTTAACTTGGAAATGCTTAATCATGGTAGGAGGATGAAATTACCTATAGTTAGGGAGGATTATCATGTTGATTGCATTAAAAGACAAAAGAAACTACCTTTTGATTTGTACAAAGTTGAAGCTATTGGAGAGACCAGTGGCTTGGTTACTGTTAAAATGAAAGAACAAAGTGTTGTTCACTAATCGTTTGGCTTACAAGAGTCTGGACACATACTTGAAGACGAGAAAAGCATCTATAATACAACTTTGAGCATGTCCATCATGTCAACCGGTTTTAACAGGTTGATCCAAACTTCCGTCTTTTGCAATTTATTCTCATTCTACTTTGTCATGTTGCTTTTATTGTCTTAAAGTTAAAATCCTTCCACCTTTTTTTGTCCAATCAACAGTATTGTTCTAGGCTCAGCTAAAGATTTATTGTTAACCTGTCAAGAGTGATTGAAGCAACTTAAATATTGTGTTTTATAGTGATCGACTGTTCATTGAGTTTTGTGATACTTGGAAGTGTGTGTTGAATTTTGAAGATATCCTTAAATTTGTAAAGAAGATAGGGTGTTTAGGGTCAACATTTACACATCTCATGTTCCATTTTAAGGTTTGTTTGCAGCTTTTCATACATCTTGAGTGATCAGGAGATCTGTGGAGATGCATCACAATTTTAAGATATCTTATTTTTATTAAACTTAAAATATGTTGATTTCAATTCTGAATTAATGGGTATTTATGAATTTCAAAATGAATTGCTTCTGCTTCAGCTTCATATGATGATTTGTTATTAAAAGGAATTTGACAATGATACAATGAAAAGTTATTTCGTTACTAAAGAAAAATACAATAAAAGATTTAGCAACAATTTTTTCTAATTTCAACAAGTTTTCGTTGGCAATGACATTAAAATACAATTTTTGGGCAACAAAAAGTTAACCTAATTACAACGTGGAGGATATTGTTGCTATAAACAAAAGAAAAGACAACATTTATATCGTTGCAAATCATAACAATTTTCGTTGTACAGAAAAAGCAAACGACAACGTATAATGTCGTTGCTAATTGACAATAACTTTTGTTGCTCTCTAAAAACAATCAACTTCGAATAGTATTGTTGCTAATTGATTAAAATTATCCATAACAAAATCAACGACAACGAAAACTTTCGTTACAAATTAATATATGAATGGTTTATTTTGTACATTTAGTAACAAACATCGTTACCAAAAAGTACACAATTAGAACGAAAACCGATGAAGGCAAAAATTTTCATATTGTTCAGCAACGGCAAACATCTTTGCCAAATGTGTTTCAAAAGCAACGAATTTCATCTTCGTTGAAGAAAAAAAAAGATTCTTTTCGTTGCCAATTAAACGGATTTTGCAACGAAAGTTACTTTTCAATAATAATTTCTTAATAAATTTGCTACAAAACATTTTACAAGAAAACAAAATTTCGTTGCGAAATATCTTACTTTCTGCAACAACAAAAAAATTCGTTGCTAGACAATTAGCAATGCTCATTGCGCAACGAAAGGCCCAACGACCAAAAAATCGTTGCAAATGACCTTTGACAACAAAATTTCACACCTTTAGCAACGAAAATTGTTTGTTGCAAAATCACCATTTTTTTGTAGTGACTCCAGATTCTAATCTTTAAACTCTTCAAGATTCCTCTTTGAATCTTATTTATTTTCTTCTTTACTTAATAATGAATTTTCAAAATTCATCTCTTATCACTTAAACTCTATCCGAATTTATTTCTTATCATCCTTATCATCGTCTCTATCTAAGGTTTATAACCTATCAGCTTTGATACCAACTTGTAGCGCCCCCAAATTCGGGTCCCTTGAACCATGGACCTGGTGTGTTACGGTGCTACAATCATCTCAATAAATACAACTTTTATTCATAAATTAATGAACACAACCTGACTTTTATACCAATTAATAAATTATTCCATTCTTTTTTTCAGAATCTGTAACCTTTACAATTGGTTATTACATTTGTAGATCGATCATGATCTATAATTTAATTTATAAACTTTATTATTGAAAATCTTAAACATTCATCTATTCCTAAAACCGCAATCTTTACATTGCTCTATAACAACTCTTTATCATATACATTATGATTTAACATTTAATATGTCATTATATAAGTTCTTCTTTATAATTCAACAAGCCGAATATCTAATCCAGCAACCTGAATTATCCAAACAACTTGCTATTTTCCAATACAGCAAGTAGAAATAACTAAACAACAAATTGTATACTAATACATCAAACTGGATACTAATACAACAAACTGCATTCTCTTTTTCAGCATATTGAATGTCCAATTCAACATACAATATTCTTAAAATAACTTAACTTCTCTTTATTATTCTAATTGTATAAATTTGCAATAACAAATATGCAAAGTATACAACTCATTTTCGCAATGAATATATTTTCTTTTAACTAAATAATTTACTAACTTACTAACAATAAGTTAAATCATCAAACAATTACATTGAATGATCTTTCTCGCAACATACATCTTCTATAATCCGATATCTTCAATGATTTCTTCAACATCTGTAAAAGTTTTATTTTTGCAAGGAATAAGCACGACGGCTCAGCAAGTCCACCAGTCTACACCTTTCATGCTTCACATAGCATATAAATTTTATATATTCATACATCAAAAATTTTAATCAATGCTTCTACACATGCTGCATGCATCTCTATATGCATCATACTTATCATACAACACAATATAATCTTCATGTTGTAATCTAACACATGGTTCACAAATTTTATGTTGTGCATTTAGTCACATAACATTCATGTAATCAACAAGTTCACATAAAGCAACATATTTCATTAACTACCATAAACATGGTTTAATACATATTATCACATAAGGGCAAGTTACTGAAGAACTTGCCTCGAAGCGTTCCTTATGCGGTTAAGAAAATTTGTCTTTCCATTGACCTACACGATTAAGTGCATATTCAACCACAATTAGCTACAAAACGACGTTTATTAGTCACTTATGCTAGCTCTACTTTTCCTTCCATTATTTTTCCTTTGAAAATCTTGATACACAATGCTCAATCATGTGTTTTAGTCTTTCTAGGACACTTTATTATTCATTCTGATGAAATCATAATACCCTAATTAAGTATTCTCAATCTCTTAATCATTCATCTTAAAACTCCTGTCTAATATTATTAATCATTTAATAATATCTTAAACCTTTACAAATATTATTAATCATTTAATAATATTTTAATCATCTTCTAATATTATTAATTATATTTATAATGTTTTAATCTAATGTTTTTACGCATTAAATAATGTTTTAATCATTTATTAATGCTTTAATCTAGTAATATTAATCATTTAATAACATCTTAATATAATATTATTAAGTATTTAATAATATTTTAATTATTTAATAAACTCATAAACAATTTAATTTAATTGTTTATCTTTACTACTTCATTTATTTAATCAGCATAAAATGCCATAAATATAACATTTTATCAAAAATAACCAAAGTACCCTCCAAAAATCTGAATATAACATTTCAAGGGTCTTTTGTCAAAAAATTATATTTTTACCCTTTATAACATCACTTAACTTATTTTATCCATTTATTCATAACTCAATCATTTACATGAAAATACCAAAATATCTCCAAAAAATTTTCTTTTCTAGGATATATCAATATATGATATCTTTATGAACATATATTTTTTCTGAAGTTTTTGAATTTCATTTGCTATTTTTAAAATGAACAAAATATCCGGATCTTGAAACATTGTTCATAAACTTTCCTTTTGTCCAAAAATTACGAAATTTTCAAGGCATACTGCTGCTATATACATCTACTCCCATTACAAATTTTATAATTTTTGGAGTTATACACAAAGAGTTATTCCCTTTTACTTTTAAAGTAGTCATTTCTTATAAAATCCATAACTTTCATTCTACACATCCAAAAATCACCATCTTTGGACTAAACCTTTATATCTCGTTATATAACATACCAAAATTTTTCAAGAATTTTTAGAGCACAAAAAATGGGCGAAGACGCCCCTGGACCAAACTAGCTATGGACTATTTTTGTGCCCAGATTTGTTCTTTTGTCGGCTGGACAATTTGTACTAAAATTGTTGCTACGACTTGTGTAGTTAACATATTTGAGTTCTATCACTTGGGTTTACAAGCTAATTTATATATCTAACACCCCTCTTTGACGGATTATAAAAAGGATGTGTAAATTTAAAACAGTAGTTGATCAAAGTGGAAAAAAATTAGGGTTTTCTAGCCCTTTAGAACATAGTTTTATTTTCTTCCTTTGATCAATCCTCAAAATGATTATATCCATACATGAAACACTAGAAAACATGTAGATCTAAGATTTTTGGGTTTGGAAATATTATATCCTTATTTTATCAAGAACAAATTAAATAAAATGAATAAACTAGTTTATATATAATTAGATGTTATACCTTTTATGTATACTCTTTCTTCTTCAAAATATGAGATAAAGCTAGATGAAATTTTTCTTCTCTTTTTCGTTCCTTGGGCTGCCGAACTTTCTTTCTTTTCTTTCTCTCTCTATTTTCTTTTTTTTTTGTTAGCTTTTCTGGAGATGAATAAAGAAGCTTACTTGAAAACTTGGTAAAAGAATGTGGCTAAGTGTTAGTGTGACACTTGGGCTTTAGTTGGTAAGAGTTGGTGAAAATAATCATAACATCACATGCCCCTTTCTCTCCCTCTCATCATTCCTTCATTTACTTGTAAGCTTTGCTAAATAAGGTGGCTAAATGATAGGTTGACACATAAGTGTAGTTGGTGACCAACTAAAGTAACATAATAGTTACACCACATACTCTTCTTTTTGCCCTAATTTTGCTTTATTTTATTTGCCCAATTTGCTTAGTAAAATGACTAAAAAGTCCTTTACAAGATGGGCTAAGTTTTGGGCTTTCATTTAAATAGTTTGGGCTCTCTAATTAATATGATTGGGCCATGTGAAATAGCATGGTCCAATACTTTTAATTATATCTTACCCTAATTATTTAATTAGGGTTTCTATTCCACTCATTTAAAATTTAAATAATTACTCAAGTAGATTCAATCATATAACCAAATTTAGGTTTTCTTTAATTAGGTTAATATAAATAATAAATCTCTTAAGGTTTGTTTACTAGTTTTCAAATACTAGCATTTCACAATAACTATAACCCTTAAGTTATTTAATTCTTATACCTAATATATAAAAATTAGGCTTTAATAGCTTTCTTTTATTTGTTTATTATATAATAAACAAATATATACAATCACATCATATTCATATCCATTTACTTCACATATTCATTCTATATATGTCATAAAATAATTTAATATGTTGAGAGGTGTCACATAAATCTCTTAGTGTTAATTAAATACTATGATTTCTCAATAACTATAACACTTAGGTTATTTAGTTTCCATTTCTAATATATTATATTAGACTATAATGCTTTCTTTATAATTCTCTTTATATAATAAATAAATATATATACATATTTATAATATATATATTTATTTAATCTCATACATGCCCCACATAAATCATAATGTATTTATCATCATTGATAAATAATTATTAAATTCATTTCTTAGGCTAGACATTTAATTCAACGTTTTATTAAAATCTCCTAATTTGGTTTGCTACATTCAATAAGCCTTTTTCATATGACTTGTCATATATATTATTTTGACTTGCCACATTCTTAAATTTAAATACCATATTAATAAATTGTGTCAATTTTATAAGTCTTTTTACTATCAAGGCTTGCTTCATATGGTTTGCCATATATGTGAATTCGGCTTGCTATACTCTTAATCCTTTTATGAACTTTTATTAAGCTACTAACACTTGACTACTAGGTTAGGTTTAATCTAATTTTCACCATAATACCTAGCTTATCTCTTTTCAATTTAATATTTTTGGGTTCTCTTAAATTACCATTCAAGGCATAATTTCTCCAAGCTTGTATACATAAACTTTTCATTTATTCTTGTAAATTTAAAGGTATCATAATACCTTATCTTAATATACCTCCAAGTATACATATAAATCCATTCTAGGGTTTTGGATTTTCATATCCCATATTTTCTCACTTTAATTCTTCAAAATTTCTATTATTCACATTTAAATTTCTTTACAGTGCTTTAAAAATTTCGAACCATATAGGTTCTTTAAGTTTTTTTTAATTAGTCCTCTATTTTTAATCTAGATTTTATTCTTTAACATTTAATTATCCAAGATTTTATTTATAAATCTTATAAATTTTTCTGGTTGTCACAAAATGTGCTGTTATACCCATATTCAAAATTACTCATTAGAAAACAACCGCCAACATAATTGTGTTTTTGGAATTAGAGCTTTTTAGAATTGTTGTACAATAAATCAACCATATACACTTCTTCTTTTTTTGGTAGAAATAAGCTCAATATGCTTATCAAGTAAAAATATTTTATCCTCTCTATAATTATGCTTAAAAAGAGGGAGAAATTCCAAATTATTGTATATTTGGGATTATACACTTGTGAAGAGAGAGTGTGGGAAAAGGGTTATTTTTGTACAACAAAAATTCTTTAAAATTGCAGATAATTTGGGAGTGAGGGAGGAGTATTTGTTTGTCTATTAATTTATGGATTGTTTGAAGCTTCAAATTTGAATGCTTTTTAAGCTGAATATTTAGGATATGTTTATTTATAAAAATTATAATTTTAGTACTATATTCTCATGTATTATAATATTAATCTTAATATTAAATAATCATAGTTACATGTTTATTTTTTTATGAGATCATTTATTGGATAACTTAAAATAATCACAAGTTTTATTTGTTTTGTCTTGAATTATTTAAAGGATTGGATAAAAACTTATCGTTTAGGCTATTATACCCTTACCACTAATAACAAAGATATCATATTCTCATTAGTTTGAATATAAATAGATATGATAAGATATATCGGTCTTTTTAAACAAAGTTAAAGATTAATTTTGTCCACAAATTTTTAGTCCCAAATGGTAGAGATTATAATACTAAAATTGTGTTTGATAAAACTGAATATTAAGATCCGAGTAGTTTAAACATCTGAATAATGTAGAGCATCTGAATATAATTGTATCTGAATGAAAAAAATATTGTTTGAAAATTAATTTTTTCAAAATATCTTAATAACAGCATTTTACCATATTACTCTCTAAACTCTTTTTTCTTTCTCATCTTTTACTCTCATATCTGATCTGTTCTTGCAATTTAATTGAACCATTTCAAAAACTCTTTTTTCTTTATCATCTTTATTCTCTTATCACCGTGACTAATCATTGCCTGCACTTCCAAAATTCATAAATTAATTAGTACCAAAGTTTCTGGAAACTCTATAAAGAAATTAACATAACTCCTGGTGTGAATATCATTTCATAAATTAATTAGTACTCCAAATTTTTCGGCGACGGTGACTGAAATTCAGGCGAGCTACACCTATATGGGATAGAGCTTTCAGTGACTGCAACAATGATAGATCCGGTGAGTTTTTAGCGGCATCGCCTCAGATCCGACGACTAATCATTGTATGCGCTTTCAAAATCTCAGATTCGGCGGCTAATCCTTGCTTATATCGTCTCAGATCTTTGGTTCCTTACCCTGTACCCCGTTCGTCCTATCGGTTCCTCTCAGTTCCCCATCAAATGAAGAGGATGGTGAAGGAAGTGGAGGTGGAGAATTTGAGGGAGAAGTTGAGGGATACAAGAGGAATTTGGTAATATTGAAAATGTCATTTTTGTCCAAAAAATAGTTAATGTAGTTCAGACCTAGCTTTGAATAGTATATATTTAATTTCATATCTGATCGAATCAGAAGCATATCCATTAAGAGTTATTCAGATATAAACAAACGCTACCTAAGTTAGACATGATATTAAATTGTCCCCTCTTTCAGGTCATTTTATTATCTGGGACTAGTCTCAAGTCAATTTTTTTTAAAAAAAACAAGAGACGTGGGGATTAATAATTCAATACCAAATATAATTCTTGCAAATAAACATAACTTTAGAGTTTAAATACAACATACTATTTTTGATATAGTAACGAAAAGCACTAAAAATTACCACTACAAGAATCGTAAAATAATAATTGAATATAACCATAGGCTGCTTGTATATTTGTAGAATAATATTTTAATTTACTGGTTTAGTAGTGTGTGCTTGTTATGATAATGAATTTTTTATGATAAATAACCATTATATGATATAATAAATTTATAAATCAAAATTGTTTGTTATATAAATGAGAGTTTTTTATATAAAATATGGAAGGGATGAAGTAGTATAACTAGCAATGACAATGGGATGGAGTGGGGCAAAGGCAGAGATTATACATCTCATCGTCATTTTCGGTCTTATAAACATTTCTCATACTCGTCACATTCTCCATGGGGACTAAAGCTTAATAAGCATCCCCATTCCTACAAAAATTTTAAACTCACACGGAGAATATAAATCACCGCAAAAATTATGCTTTGTGAGTTTTTTTATTTAAAAAAATTAATATTAAATATATTTGACAATAATACATACATGAAAATGAATCATATGTTAACAACTATGTGATAGAATTAATATATAAAATCAAATATATATATATATATACATGCATATACACTTGCACAAGGACATATTTTAATTATGTAATATATAATTGTTATTCCCTGAGAGGCACAAAAAAGATTGGGGTTGAATAGTTTCTTTAAATTTCCTTTTTAAAGATGCTTTTCCAAATCAGCTAAGTAATTTAATTGATTATATTAGCACAACGGAATGTTTTAAGAGAAGCCCTTCAAAGATTATAATGAAATTCACAGTTCTAAATTTAATAAGATAATGTACAAATAGAACACAAATATAAAATATAAAGCAATATGAACAGAAATGCAAAATATAAAAAAATAAGATTTTTAAGAGGTTCAGAGCACAAAAGTCTTCATAATCCTCTCTTCCACTCCGAAGGTAAGGATTTTCCACTAAGCATGGTAATCACCAATATTACAGTTCACATAGAACTTTTACATAATGATTCACAAATAATCCTTCAAGTCAAACAGAGTTGGTTTACAAATGATCACTTTGATCAAACTAATTACTAAGAGAAGTAGTTTGTTTGA
The DNA here is from genome assembly GCA_020205555.1 of Panax stipuleanatus. Lineage (NCBI taxonomy): Eukaryota > Viridiplantae > Streptophyta > Magnoliopsida > Apiales > Araliaceae > Panax > Panax stipuleanatus. The sequence goes on from CM035123.1 coordinate 90,979,741, forward strand.
GGTGCTGCTAAGTTATTTTAAGGTTTTCTTCGAATGACTCAGCAGCAGAGTGTATTTCTTTGAATCATAAAGTGGAGTAAGTATGAACTCAAAGCTTCAGCGTTTCGACTCGATTGATCTCTTTGTATATAGATACTTGAATTTGGGGAGTTTATATAGAGTTCTCTTGGAATCTTCCCGTTAAAAAGTTACCATTGCTCCATTCTTGCTTAGGCACTTTGATAAGTGCATAATATCTGATGATTTTGATTCATTTATGTTTAGTTTTGTTGCATGTTTTCTGTTAAAATGAACTGATTTAAGGTGTTTACTAATCTTAGGAAGAATTTGATATGATTCTATAAATATGGAGTATAATGCCAGTTTTTAGCTGTTTTGCAGGAGTACTCTACGATCGTTGAGTAATCACTTTACGTTTGTACTGTTGGAGTATAGTTTGGCAGCTCTACGATCGTAGGAAGACATGGGCAGAGTCACTCGACGATTTCTAAGTTTCACTCTACGATTGCCAATTTTACTCTATGTTCGTAATTCTAGAGCTCTACGATTGCTGTGAGTCACTCTACGACCAGACTTCTTGTTTTACGATTGGCAAGACTACTTTACATTTTCAGCTCAGCAGCTAAGACACTCTACGACTGACGAAGTTCACTCTACGATTCCAAGAGAAGAGTTCACTCTATGATTTGTCACTCTACGTTTGCCTGTTGAGAGGCTCTGCTCTACGATCGAATTGGTTTGACATGTGAGTTGACTTTTTAATTCCTGAGTCAAAGAATGATTGATGACATTAGAGTTTAATAATTCGATTCCTAACATGATGAGGAGAAGGAATTACATATCAAAAGGGAAGTTGTTGCGGATTAAGGAAGTCAAACTTGATAAGGAATCCAAGTCTGAGTTGGATATGGGAACTGAGCAGAATCTGAACTAGAAAAGGAAAAGGAGAAAGATGAAGACCTAGCTTTAGAAACGAAATCCCAATCTAATAATGAAACGGTCTTGTTCAGATTTGCAGAGATTAATAAGGAAACAAAATCTACCATATCTGCAGAGTTAAGACTTCCGAATTAGAATAAGATTAGAATTCTTCTAAGGTTTCAATTGTAACAATAAATACCTTTGCTTGTAATCTGTTTGAGGCATCCATTATTCTAGTATATCTTATATTTTATTCTGTTTGTTGTTACCAACATGTTAAGCTAGTTTATTTCTTTTCAGTTCTAAGGGGATGTTGAACCATATTTACAATTAATGATTAATTTAGTTGCATTATCTATTCCTTAATTCGTGCATGAAATTTATTATGATAATCTGTATTAACTGCTTACATGTTATTTAGTTTACTAATTTGGTTTCTACAGGATTAAATTAGTTAACTAATATCATCTACTAGATTAAGGTATAATATTAAGCAAACGATGTTGTATCTGATCACAAGTAGTACTTAGTAATATATGATTGTGGACAAGATTTTGAGTATTGCTATGATTATCAAAAGGCAAGTTAAATAATCTCTGATAGTGTGATTGTTACTTGGAATAACCTAATTCTCTAATTCTTAATGCTTCTGTTATATTAAATCTAGATTGATAGTTCTAGGTTATATAATAGTTAGGGTCTAGTGGGAGGGATTGTCACCTTAGATTTAAAACCTAAGGAGAATTTTGGATAATTGAGCGATTACGGTTATCTAGGGCTGTTAATTTCATTGAAGGAAGAAATAATGTTAATTTAATTACACTGTTATTGTAAATTGATGAAACTGAACTGAAGTTTTAACATATTTGGTTATCTTTGCTAATTTAATTCTATTTTCTTTAGTTAATTATAATTGATTCAAAACCCCCCAAATTTTTACTTTCTGTTTATAGTTAGAAATATTATAATAAGTTTAAAACAATATCATTCTTTGTGGGATCGATCCTTACTTGCTACTGTGCTTATTGTTTAATTTCGTAGAGTAACAGTGAGATTTCATTTTTGATTGCTTGACGACGGCTTTCAAAATTTTGGCACTGTTGTCGGGGAATGATTATTTGTTTATTCTATGTTTTTTTTAATTTATGACTCAATCCTCTCAAATCTATTGAACTGAATTTTGATCCAGAAATAGAGAAAACAACAAGGAGGCTAAGAAGGGAGAATCGTAGAGTCAAAAGTACAACTGTAGATCTAGAAGAAGCCTTTGTTCCATCATCTGGTCTCAATATAGCAATTGAATTGCTGTCAAATAATTCAACTACTGAATCAAAAGAAGAAGAAAAGATGGCTGACCCTAACAACAATAGGACTTTAAAAGAATTAGCTACTCCTAACCTCAATTAACAACCTTTGTGTATTGAGTACCCTACTTTAAATGTTGCTTTTGAACTTAAATCTGGACTAATTCATCTTTTGCCTACTTTTCGTGGTCTTACAGGTGAAAATTCATACAAACATTAAAAGAAGTTTCATGTGGTGTGTTCCACCATGAAACTACAAGGAGTGACTGAAGAACATATAAAGCTTAGAGCTTTTTCATTCTCATTAACAAATCTAGTAAAAGACTGGATGTACTACCTACCCTCCGGCTCAATCCAATCCTGAAATGACATGAAGAAGCTTTTCTTGGAGAAGTACTTTCCTACTTCAAGAGTTGCTAACATCAGAAAGGAGATATGTGGTATCAGGAAGTTCAATGGAGAGACCCTATATGAGTACTGGGAAACATTCAAGAAATTATGTTCTAGCTGTCCACCTCACCAAATTGATGATTAACATCTATTCCAATACTTCTATGAGGAATTTTTTCCCATGGAAAAGGAGGTTTAGCTAACAAGACCCCAAAGGCTGCAAAGAACTTAATTGCAAACATGGTCGCAAACTCACAAAATTATGGTACTAGGATGAATCATGCACCAACAAGAGTAAATGAGGTGAGCACATGTAATCATGAGAAACAAAATTTTGATTTAATTAATATTGTTAGACAATTGGCTGTAAGGAATATACCAATAGCAAAAGCCTGTGGGATATGTTTGTTGTCTGGTCATACAGGATGGAGGGATCATCCTAATTTTAGTTATGGAGGAAACATACCACCTGCACAGTCTACTTTTCACAACAGACAACAAGGTTTCCAACCAGCCCCACAACAGTACCAACCAAGACAACCAGCACCTGCCACCCCTGGATTATCATTGGAGGACATGTTTAAGGCCTTTATGACTCAAACACAACAATTCTAACAAGAGACAAGAACTTCCATTAATGATCTGAGGAACCAAGTTGGTTAATTGACTACCACAGTTGGGAGATTGGACTCCTAAGGTTCAGGAAAGTTGTCCTCTTAAACAGTTGTAAACCCAAGGAAGAATGCAAGTGACATTACACTAAGGAGTGGGAAGGAGCTGGAAGTGCCTAAAGCCACCACTGAGTTTGAAGAAGAACAATCCAAGAAGGAGGCATAACCACCTAAGGTAACCTCCAAACCTACTATTCCAGTTTTAACTAATGTTTTATGTTTTCCACCTAGGAATCACAGAGTTTCAAAGAAAAATGAACAAGAGAAGGAGATTCTGGAGACTTTTAGGAAGGTAGAGGTAAACATCCCTCTGTTAGATGCAATTAAACAAGTGCCAAGGTATGCTAAATTTTTAAAAGAATTATGCGCTAACAAAAGGAAATTGAGTAATGATGCAAGAGTCACTATAGGAGAGAATGTATAAGCAGGCCTATAAAGAAAAATACCCCATAAATGTAAAGATCCAGACTTGTTTACCATTCCCTGTAGAATGGGTAATACTAGATTTGAGAAAACCATATTAGATTTAAGAGCATCTATTAATGTTATGCCATTATCTATTTTTGCTGCTTTAAATCTAGGACCTTTGAAACAAACTGGTGTTATTATTCAATTTGCTGTCAGGACTAACACTTACCCTGAAGAGGTAATTGAGGATGTTTTAGTGCAGGTGAATGAACTAATATTCCCTGCAGATTTTTACATTGTGAATATAGAGGATGACTCATATCCAAATCCTGCACATATTTTATTAGGGAGATCATTTTTGAAGACTGCTAGGACCATGATTGATGTGCACAATGGGAATATGACCATGGAATTTGATGGTGAAAAGATACAGTTTAACATCTATGAGGCCATGAGGTACCCTAGTGATATCAATCCTATTTTTGCTATGGACATTGTTGACTCTTTAGTGTAGGACTCTTTTGATCAACTGCATAAGGATATTTTGGAGATTGCAATCACTAATAGTTTGGAGTTAGACAAGGACGAAGAAGTTAAGCAGAATTAGGAATTGAAAGATGCTATAACTGCACTACATTCCTTACAACAAATTTCAGATAAGCATGCATCCCATTCCATTCAATTGCCTGATTTTCACCAAAAATTGTTACCTTTTGTTGAATAGGCCCCTACATTAGAATTCAAACCATTGCCAACCCATCTGAATTATGCTTACTTAAAAAGATATGACACACTACCAGTGATTATTGTCAAAAATCGGACCAAAGTATAAGAAGACAAACTGCTGAGAATCCTTAGGGATCATATAACAGTCTTTGGTTGGACTATTGTAGAAATCAAAGGCATAAGTCCTGTTGTGTGTATGCATAGGATTTTGTTAAAGAAGGAGCTAAGCCTACCAAAGAAGCTCAAAGAAGACTGAACCCACTAATGATGGAGGTAGTAAAGAAAGAAGTTCTGAAATTAGTTGATGTATATATTAAATACCTAATTTCAGACAGCTAATGGGTAAGTCAAGTCCAGGAAGTTTCAAAGAAATCTGGAATCATAGTTGTCCAGAATGACAATAATGAGTTGGTTCCAACAAGAATGCAAACATGATAGAGAGTGTTTATTGATTATAGAAAGTTAAATTCTGTAACCAGAAAAGACCATATCCCTCTCCCCTTTATTGATTAAATGTTAGAAAGATTGGCAGGCCATACTTACTATTATTTTCTAGATCAATTTTCAAGTTATAACCAGATTGTGATAACCCCAGAGGATCGAGACAAGACCACTTTCACATGTTCTTTTGGGTCATTTGCTTATTGGAGAATGTCCTTTGGACTTTGCAATTCACTAGGTATTTTCCAAAGATGTATGGTAAGGTTATTTTCTGATCTGCTAGAGAGCTGCGTTGAAGTTTTATGGATGACTTCACAATTTATGGTTATTCTTTGGATGCTTGTATTGATAATTTAACTAAGTGCTCTATAGATGCTTAGAAACTAATCTTTTTCTTAACTGGGAAAAATGTTATTTTATGGTATAACAAGGTATAATACTTGGCTATGTTGTTTTAGCTAAAGGATTAGAAGTAGATAAAGCTAAGATAGAGATTATTACTGCTTTGCCTTACCATGTAAATGTGCGGGAGATTCATTCTTTTCTTGGACATGCAGGTTTCTATCAAAGGTTTATCAAGGTCTTCTCAACGATATTTTTACCTTTGTGTAAGTTACTGCAAAAAGATATGGAGTGCCAGTTTACTAATGAGTGCAAGGAGACATTTGACAAGCTGAAAAACCTATTAGCCTATGCACTTGTGATTCAACCACCAAATTGGAAGTTGCCCTTTGAAATCATGTGTGATGTAATCAACTATGCAGTGGGAGTTATTTTAGGCTAAGGAGTTGACAAAGTTTTTCATGCCATCTACTATTCTTCATGAACTTTAAACCCTACTCAGATTAACTACTTTACTACTGAAAAAGAACTTTTATCTGTTATTTTTGCTTTAGACAAGTTTAGATATTATCTTCTTGGTACTAAAGTTGTAGTTTATTCTGATCATGTTGCTCTCAGGTATTTGCTGACGAAGAAGGACTCAAAGCCAATGATTATAAGATGGATTCTGCTGCTACAAGAATTTGACTTGGAAATCAAAGATAAGAAAGGAGCAGATAACTTGGTGGCAGATCATTTGAGCAAACTGTTGAGGGATGAAGAGGCACTACCATTGCATGATTCTTTTCCAGATGAGTATCTATTTTCTATAAATGAGGAATTATCCCGGTATGCAAACATTGTGAATTACTTAGAAAGTGCATATATTCCTACTAAATTTTCTAGATCCAGAAAGATAAGCTTAAGTGTGATGCCAAGTATTATGTATGGGATGATCCATATCTGTGAAAATTCTGTGCTGATCAGGTAGTTAGAAGGTGTGTGCCTAATCATGAATTTTTGTCCATTCTAAACTTTTGTCATTCTTAAGCTTGTGCAGGACATTTTGGACCAAAAAAACTGTTCATAAGGTTTTAGAATGTGGTTTTTACTGGCCAACAATTTTTAAAGACTCTTATCTATTTTGTAAATTATGTGAAAATTATCAAAAAACAGGTAATATCTCATATAGGAATCAATACCACAAAACCCTATTTTAATTGTTGAAATTTTTGATGTTTGGGGTATTGATTTTATGGGACCATTTCCTTCATCTTTTGGTAATCTTTATATTCTTTTGGCTGTTGATTATGTTTAAAATGGGTGGAAGCTAAAGCCGCAAGGACTGATGACTCTAAAGTTGTTGTAGATTTTGTCAAGTCTAACATCTTCAACAGGTTTGGAATCCCAAGAACCATTATCAATGATAGAGGTACACTTTTGCAATAGGGTGTTAGCAACATTGTTAAAAAAGTATAATGTGATACACATAGTCTCTACATCCTATCATCCATAAAGTAATGGTCAAACAGGTAAGTCAAGTCCATTTTGGAAAAGGTAGTCAAACAAAATAGAAAAGACTAGAGTTTGAGATTAGAAGATGCACTTTGGGCCTACAGAAGTGCATATAAAACACCTATATTTATGTCCCCATATAGGTTAGTGTTTGGTAAACCCTATCACTTACCTGTGGAGCTAGAACACAAAGTTTTTTGGGCAATCAAACAGTGTAACATGAAGATGGATGAAGTTGGAGAGCATAGAAAGCTGCAATTACAAGAGCTAGAAGAGTTAAGGAATGAATCCTATGAGAGCTCAAGGATTTACAAAGAAAAGACTAAAGTCTTTCATGAAAAACAAATTCTAAGGAAGACTTTCACTGCTGGATAAAAAGTTCTCTTTTTCAATTCATGGCTAAATTTATTTCCAGGTAAACTAAGCTCTAGATGTGAAGGTCCTTTTGTGATTATTAATTTTTTTCCTTATGATGCAGTTGATATCATAAATCCAAGAACAGGGAGGACATTCAAAGTAAATGGTCACATGCTAAAACCTTTCTATGAGGACTACCAGGAATAGGTGGAATTACTATATTTGATGGATCCAATTTAAGAAGATGGATATTAAGAGAGAAAAGATGTCGAGCATAAGACATTAAACAAATGTGTTGCTTGGGAGGCAACCCAAGGATCCAAATTTGATTTTTTTACCCCTTTACTTTTTACTTTTTAGTTAATTACTTTATTATTTGCATGATTGTCTTACATTGGGGGAAATGTAAGGTTTAAATATGGGGGAGGGGTTTAGGAATAGAATTTTTCTTTTGCTGATAGATGTGCTTTAACTCAGAATTTTTTTCAAAAGTTTAACTCTACAATTGTTACTCTACGATCGTAGTGTTCTGCTGAATTTTTGAAGGTTGAAATAGTAGAATGAAAATTGATGCTTATTTTCAGAATTTGATTTCTGCTTAATTGATTGATGAATAATGATAGCTAAGTAATGATTCATAGTAACTGCTTTAGATTGGATTTGTGTTATATGGAGAACTTGAATATGAGATACATACTTATTTGGCTAATTAGTTATATGTGGTGTTGACTATGTGCACTAAATTCATAATTTGGATCCATTTAACTGCTTATTTTGTGTACAAAACCATATGGAGAAAGAAAAATTGGAAAAGTTGAAAATTTTATTGAAGAGAAAAAGTTTAAAGAGAAAAAAAATTGGAAATCAAAAGTGCAGATGTCTTATGGTGGGTTGAGATGGAGCATAAAATGCACTCACCCATAAACACATGCAAATAAGTGAGAGAGAACATAAAATGCACTCACTTTGAAAGAAAGAATGTGAAAGGTGAAACAGAGCATACAAATCATTCACCTAGAAAAGAAAGGTTCTATTGAGAAAAAGAATGAATAGTAGAGAAAATAAGTTAAGAATTTTGAGACAGTGTGCATAGTTATTGTTCCATGATAACTGAGTTAAGTATTATGTGGATCATAAGAAAGTCATTTGTGTGATTGCAATTTGATTTAAAGAGGTTCAGTGAAGAATGATGAGGGTGTGGTTATAAGTAGATTGATGAAGTGTTAATCAGATGTCTGTTAGTAAGTATTGGTGTTCATAGTTTGAAATTGAAACCTTTGGAATTTAGTTGAATCAAAATTTAGATGAGTTTTTTATGATATGTGTGTTTTACACGAGGACATGTAAAAAACTAAGTGTGGGGGAATTTGATAAGTGCATAATATCTGATGATTTGATTCCTTTATATTTAGTTTTGTTGCATGTTTTCTGTTAAAAAGAACAAATTTTAGGTGTTAGTAATCTTATAAAGAATTTGATATGATTATATAAATATGGAGTATAATGCCAGTTTTTATCTGTTTTGAACTTGATAAGGAATCTAATATGAGTTGGATATGGGAACTTAGCATAATCCGAACTAGAAAAGGAAAAGGAGAAAGATGAAGACTTAGCTTTAGAAATGAAATCTCAATCTAATACGGAAGCTGTCTTGATCAAATTTGCAGAGATCGATAAGGAAAAAGAATCTACCATATTTGTAGAGTGAAGACTTCCGAATTAGAATATGATTAAAATTCTTTTAGGGTTTTAATTATAACTATAAATACCTTTGCTTGTAATCAGTTCGAGGCATCCATTATTATAGTATATCTTATATTTTATTTTATTTTTTGTTATCAACATGGTAGTCTAGTATATTTCTTTTCATTTCTAAAGGGATGTGGAACCATATTTACAGTTAATGATTAATTGAGTTACATTATCTATTTTGATAATCTTTATTAACTGCTTATATGTTATTTAGTTTACTAATTTGATTTCTGCAGGATTAAATTGGTTAACTAATATCATCTGCTAGATTAAGGTATAATATTAAGCAAACGATGTTGTATCTGATCACAAGTGGTACTTAGTAATATATGATTGTGGACAAGCATTTGAGTATTGCTATGATTATTAGAAGGCAAGTTAAATAATCCCTGATAGTGTGATTGTTACTTGGAATAACCTAATTCTCTAATTCTTAATGCTTCTGTTATAATAAATCTAGACTGATAGTTCTAGGTTGTATAATAATTAGGGTCTAGTGGGGGCGATTGTCACATTAGATTTAAAACCTAAGGAGAATTTTGGATAATTGTGCGATTGCGGTTATCTACGGTTAATTTTATTGACGGAATAAATGATGTTAACTTTATTACACTATTGTTGTAAATTGGTGAAATCGAACTGAAGCTTTAACATACTTGGTTATCTTTGGTAATTTAATTCTGTTATCTTTATTTAATTATAATTGATTCAAAACCCCCAAATCTTTAATTTTAGTTTATAGTTAAAAACATTAAAATAATATCATTCTCTGTGGGATCGATCCTTATTTGCTACTGTGCTTATTATTTAATTTCTTAGAGTAACAATGATGTTTAATTTTGGATTGCTTGACGATAGCTTCCCACACTTGTCATTCAACAATTGATTAACTTTGAATTGATGCCTACTTTGACCACCTCAGTACGCTTTCTTCAGTACAGAGAACAGTGCAGTAGCAACCACATGTCCTTTGACTTTCCTAATATAATTGTTAGATAGAGACTTTGTCAACTTGTTCTTATCGCAAAATCATCTTGAGATAATTTCAGAGGGTCGAGTGTTAAGGATAATAAACTTATCATAACCTATCATTGACTTGTCAGATGAATGCACTCTACGATTTTGAATTCCTCAGAGTGGAAATGTAGAGTGGTTCTTCTACTCTACAAATGATGGCAACTTTGCGATATTAAATCTACGATCCAACTTGTACTCTATGATCTTTAGATTACTTTGCGATCTTAGAGTGATTTTTTCTCTTGCACTATGACCGTCTTCTGGTCTGAACAACTTAGCTATTATTGAGTTCTAACTCTACAAAATTGAATCAACATATTTTGATTTTTAAACTAAGTCCTTTTATGCAAGAATCATTTCAGAAGTACTTTACAACATAAACTACTTGAATACAATCATACATTTAGTTCATGTCATCATCAAATCAAATATGTTCATCATTGATTGTAAACACTAACAATCTCCCCCTATTTGATGTTGACAAAACAAGTAGTTTAAGTTCAAATATCAATTCTAAATATGCAAGATAATTCATGAAAATTAAATATGCTTATGTATACAATGAGAAACTTTATTTATCTAGAGAAATGAATGAAATTTTATTGATAATATAAGAAAATTTACAAGTGTTTAAAAGTAAAAAAAATCATAATATTTAATCATATGAAAAAGAAAAACTATGGTCATATTTTATAAGAGGGTTTTCTTCTTGGGGGATTCTTTCTCTCCTCGTCTCTTTTCTTTTCTGATGTTTGATTTGATTCTTCTTACCTTCTTTTTAACTTATCTAGAGTGTCCATTGGGCCATGATAAAGAATATTTGGTTGTTCTTCTCCTTCGATATTGATCGCATAAATATTTTTATTTAAGAAGCTTGGATCATTTATCAATGGCAACCTTGACCCAGTAGAAGTAACTCCACTAGAAGATTAACTTTGGCTTGGATGAAGGGGAATAATGTGTGGCGCAGGCACAACTCTAGAAGGAGGATGGGGAGATAAATATGATTTTGAAGCTTTCACTTTACCTTTGCCAACAGCTTGAGCTCTCTTCTCCCCCTTTTTGTCAACATCTGTAAGGGCAACCTAGGGATCTGATGGTTTCCTGCATATATACAAGTTGAGCACGAGATATGGTGACTTCTTATTTAAATTCTTCAAAATTTTGGTCTGAATCTTACCTTTGAGCATGGACCATCTTCATAGCATTATCAGTTCTTGTTATAACATCTCCAGCAAATTCCTTGAACTGATGAATACTAGAGCTTAGGTCAAAGACTTTTTCTGTGAGAAGCTTTATGGAGGAAGAGTTTATTTCTTACATCTTCTTGACAACTTTAGCGTTCGCATCTATATTTTTGAAATAGATATCATCTCTTCTGAGTAAATACTTGTCAATAACAACAGCAAGAAATGTGATTTTGTTTCCAAATTTTCCAGTGATTTCATTAACCATCTCTTGACTAAGTTACTGGATTGAAAGATGGAATGATTTGAGGACAAGAAAATGAAAGTTATCATATTTAGGTGTAATGGGAGAGGAAGTTTGATGTTATATTAATTATTGGTTTAAGGCTGAGGGAGTTATATGTTTAGTGGGGGTTTGCTCGATGATCGGAGAGATGGGAGGCTCTACGATAAAAACAAACATGTATGTGGGAGTTGGTGATTGTAAGAGTGAATTATATGGTGAGGGTAAAGAAGTATATACATGTTTAGGTGTTTTCTGGTGAGAATTATATATTGTGTAAAGGCGAGTTGGTTAGAAAAAGTGTTTGAGGTTGGTTATTTTAGGTTACGATCGTAGGGTTTTGGGACTTTACGATCGTGAGGTTAGAAGTGTTTAAAGACAAGTTTGAGTATGAAAAATGTACCTTTGTTTGAATCACACTCTGCATTCGTAGTGTTAGGCTCTACGAACGCTTCATAGCGTGAGAGTTGATTGAATTTGTTCAAGGGAGAGGAATGGATCACTATGGAATTGTTGAATATGCTTGATGGAGCTGAAACGCTTATATTTGAGATGGTTCTTCTGCTAAACTTCATAATTCTTAGAAAGTTCAGAGCCAACACCTTTATAGTAGGAAAGATCTTGTACGTCCAGGTGATGTAGCTCGTATCTCCAAGCAGAACAACCTTCAATCAGGGCATAACAGGGAGAAAGTGAGACAGTAAATTACTATTGTTGTCAAAGACAATAGTGGTCCTGTCCATTTCTTCATCTTCTTGAAAGACTCTCCCCCTAGGACTCCTACCTTATCGGTCCTTGCTTCAACATTTTCAGGGTTTGGAATTTCTTTAATCGAATCTTCATATTCCTCCCCCTGAGTTTGTGCAGCTTCTGGATCCGAAACAAGTTGAATGACTGGATAATGCAGTTAAGGAGGGCTATTAGGAGTCTTGCTGATGTCATGCACCATTGAATCAATAATATTGGTGAGTTCTAAGGAGTCATCAGAAGAACTTGCATCCTTTTTCTCCCCCTCAGATGTTATCATCTCTTCTTCAGCGAAAATAGAGGCCTTTTCACTCTTTAGAGGAATTTTCTTTAATCTATTTCTTTTTGGTTGTGGCTCAGGCTCAGAGGCCTTCCCAACCATCATTATATCATCAGTTAACTCTGGAATATCAGTCGTCCAAGCTATCATTTTATCAGCAAGTTCTGGCTCAACGATCGAAGAGCTAGAAGGCTCTATGATCATCTCAACTTCAATTGGTTCCTCAATTGAAATGATCCTTCCAGCCTTTGCCATCTTTGCAACCTTTGCTTTCCTGATCTGTTTCCTATCCTATTTAGCAAGATTTAGACCTTCTTTGGCATCTGTCTCATTATTTCTTTTGTCTATCTCTTCACAATACTCTGCAGCTTATTCTATAGTAGTTTTTGAAGGTTGTTTGACTGTGAACTTTTTAATTCTCTTTGCCTTCCAAGTTCTTTCTTTTACAAGCTGGCTTAAGGAGACAAAGTCACCGACTTGAGTTGTATCCTTCTCCATTTGATTATCCCACTTCTCAATAATAACTTTCTTGTCCTGAAAGTCCTTAGAAGTTTATCCTTGAAGGGGCAAGTGGGAGGAAAATAGATCTTGAAGAAGTACAAGAACCACAAACCACTACAAGTCAAGTTGATGAACCTGTTCAAGTAGAGACACCATTTGTACCATAACCTATTCATAAATCTGGAAGAGTAACAAAGATACCTGAAAGGTATGGATTCATCATAGAGGATGATGATAAGGTACGCATCATAAATGATGATGATCCATTGACTTACGAAGAGACTATGAGTAGTAAAGACTCAGAGAAATGGCTAAAAGTCCTGAAATCCGAGATGGACTCCATGTATGAAGACTAAGTATGGACTTTGGTTTCACCACCTGAAGGCATTAAGCATATTGGGTGCAAATGGGTCTTTAAGAGAAATACTGGAGCGGACGACAAGGTAGAGACCTATAAAAACCCGAATGGTTGCAAAAGATTTTAAACAAAGACAATGTGATGACTATGATGAAACCTTCTCACCAGTAGCTATGCTCAAGTCCATTCGGATTTTGTTTGCGATTGTAGCTTATTATAACTACGAAATCTGGCAAATGGACGTGAAAACAACCTTCCTTAACGGGAAACTTGAGGAGGATGTATATATGATACATCCAAATGGTTTTGTTTCAACGGTTGGAACAAATCAAGTTTGTAAGCTACAACGATCCATTTATGAATTAAAGCAAGCTTCTCAAAGATGGAACATCCATTTTGATGAGATAATTAAATAATTTAATTTTATCAAAAATGAGGATAAACTTTGTGTGTACAAGAAGGTAAGTAGGAGAGCTATTTCATTCATAGTATTATATGTTGATGATATATTACTAATAGGGAATGATGGTCCTATGTTACAATCGATCAAAATTTGATTATCTAAACACTTCTCCATGAATAACTTGGGTGATGCATCGTATATTTTGGGGATAAAGATCTATAGAGATAGATCTAAAAGAATGCTTGGCTTGCCCCAAGGAATGTAAATTAACTTGATGCTAAAGAATTTTAGCATGAAAGATTCTAAGAGAAGTCTCATGCCGATGAGCCATAGAATACATCTCTCCAAGAAATAGGCCCCAAAAATACCTGAGGAGAGAGACCGTATGAGTAAGATTCCTTATACTTAAGCAATAGGATCTATTATGTATGGTATGATATGTACTAGACCAGATCTCACTCATGCACTTAGTGTAACAAGCAGATATCAGTCGAATCCAAGAGAAAAAGACCTAGAAGGCAGTGAAAAATATCTTAAACTACTTAAGAAGAACTAAGGATATATTTTTTGTCTACGGTGGGTCTAAATTGAAACTAGAAGGCTATACAAGCTCAAGTTTTCAAAAGGAGTAAGATGACAGTAAATCATTTTGGGGAATGTGTTTACCTTAAACAGTGGCGCAGTGAGTTGTAAAGTTCCAAGCAACAAATAGTTGTTAATTAAGTGACAGAGGCAAATTACGTACTGCAAGTGAAGTTGCAAAAAAAGCTATTTGGATGAAGAAGTTCATAACTGAACTTGTTGTGGTTCCTAGCATTAGAGGATCAGTGCATTTATTTTGTGACAACACATGAGTTGTTTCATAGGCCAAGGAACCAAGGTTTCATCAAAAATCCAAACACGTGTTGTGACAATTTCATTTGATTAGAGAGATCATTGAAAGAAGAGACATCACCCTAGAGCGTGTGGACTCTTAAGACAACTGTAGACACTTAAAATTTTGTTCAGTCCTATTGTAGACACTCACATTTTTTGTATTCCAGTTACTAACCCTGTAGGAGGGCAAAACCGTCTATTTTAACTCAGCCCCGGTCTCAACCCGGGAAGTACAGGTCAGCCCTGGTCTTAACCCGGGAGGTACAGGTCAGCCCCAGTCTCAACCCGGGAAGTACAGGTCAGCCCCGGTCTCAACCCGGAAAGTACAGCTCAGCCCCGGTCTCAACCCAAGAAGTACAGGTCAACCCCGGTCTCAACCCAAAAAGTACAGGTCAGCCCCGGTCTCAACCCGGAAGGTATAGATCAGCTCCGAATACATCCCGGGAGATACAAGTCAACCCCGGTCATAATCCGGGAGGTATAGGTTAGTCCCGGTCTCAATTCGAGAAGTACAGGTCAGCCCCGGTCTCAACCCAGGAGGTACAGGTCAGCCCCGATTTCAACCCGGGAAGTACAGGTCAACCCCAGTCTCAACTCGAGAGGTACAGGTCGTAAGATCCTGACTTTTATGAAATAAAAGTCTAATTTAATTTATGATTATTATTTTAAAATGGTAAAATGTTAAATTGATAAATTGTCAAATGAGCAGTAAACGGATAAATGAGCAAATAAAGTGGAGAGAGAACTAATTTATTTTAGCATCCCATGTGCTAAAGAGAAAAAAAAGGAGAGAGAAAAGTTGGCAGAAGAAAAAACTGTGGAGAAGAAAACAAAAAGGTGAGGGGAAGGAAGAAGAAAAAGAGGAAGAAAGAAAGAAAAAGAAGGAGAGAGAGAGAAAATGCTGGAAATAAAAAGAGAAGAGAAGAAATAAGAGGGATACTCCCACCCCAAATGTTTCACTCGGCAGAAAATAAGAAAAGATAGAGAAAGAGAAGAAAGAAAGGAAGAAGAAAGAAGGAAGAATGGGAAGAAAGGAATAAATTAAAATGGGTATGTTTTAATTTATAATTTGATTTTCATATATAGATGTTAAATTTTGTATATGGATAAAACATGTTTATATTTGTTTTTGATGGATTAAACTTTTATAAACATGAATCAAATGAAAGAAATCAAGAGATTAAAAGAAGAACAAAATCTGAAAATTTTCAAAAAAAAAATGGTTTATTACTTGATTTTGTAAAATCTATAACTCTTTGTGTATAATGAGTTAGGAAATGAGATTTATATCAAAAGAAAGCTCTGAACGTAAGCTAATTACAGAAATTGGAATCACCAAAAAATTTCTTGTGAATTTTTTGTGGTGACTGTTTGAATGAAATTGGTCCGAAGAACTTATAGTCCGAAAAATCTGTTTCTTAAGCTCTATTGCGTGAATTATAATTCTTAATCCGACCGTTGGATCGTTGTAATTTTTGGATATGTCATACATATATAAGTTGAGTATATGTCTACAAATTTTGAACCGTTAAAGATTAACATATGATTTGTTATGAATTTCATGAGGTGACTGATCTGGTATTTTTTTTCAAAACAAAAATATTTTCCGGCAAACTTTTCCAGTAAACCTATTGCTCTATGTTAGAGGTTGAATTTGGAAAAACTTTTTTCTACAAAGTTGTAGATAATCAAATTTCACTTGGAAGTAACATAAGATTCGTAATTTTCTGATAAAAGGGGTAATTATTATGAATTATTGAAGTTTCTGAATATTGAAAATTATAATTAATTATCAGAAACATTATTTCGGCTGAAATATTTTTACAGAAATGTTATAATATCAGTTTAGAATTTTTGTAAATTTTTGATGAATTATTAAAAAGCAGAAGTGATTATGGTATTTTTTTAAAACTATTTATAGTTAGTTTAAAAATAGAAGAAATTCATAAAAGATTCTATGAATAATGAAAAATTATGAAACTTGGTGAAAAATCATATAATATTATTTTATAGTTTCTGGAAAGTTTTGGAAATTGTTGAATAACAGAAATATTTATGGTATTTTTTAAGATATTTATAGTTAGTTTAAAAATAGAGAAAATTCATAAAAAATTATATGAATGGTGGAAAATTATGAAGTTTACAGAAAAATCTTATAATAATATAAGATTAATATTGATGATGTTTTAAAGATATAAAAGTTTGTGGAGTTAATATTTCTATTTTGAAGCTATTAAAGGATAGTTGTTATAAATAGAAATAATTATAGAAAATTATCGGATAATCCGAAAAATGTGAAAGTTGTTTGGAAAATTCAGAATAATATTTTAAATATTTTTGAAGTTTTAGTAAGCTCATGAGGTGTTGAAATGTAAACGCACAAGTAACGAATAAGTTATGATAAATGTTTATATAATTATATTATTATATTTTATCATCACTTGAGATGGTGGCTTAGTGGTGGGAAGCCGGACGTAAGTCTCCATTAACGTGGGTTCGAGTCTTGGTAAACTCTTCTATGCTCAAGTGGTCTCATGCCTTGAATTTATTCGGGGGTAAGTTGAGTCCTGAATTTAATCGGGGGTAAGTGAGTTGTGCCAATGAAGACACCACTGAGGCCTCTTAATTTTTAGAGATCATGCATTTATTTTTTCCTATCATGCATGTACTTATTTATTACATATATTAATAAATAACAATTATGATATTATAAAACCAGTTAAAAGTATTAGTCTATTATAATGATGGTGAATAATTGTTGAAAGGTTAAAAAGGTGTAAATAATTTATGGTTAAAATGTGTTGATTAAAGATAAGTATGATATGCAGATGCTTGTTCAATTATTTTCTCTTTACAAAAGTAAGTTGGCAGGACTTGCCGACACTCTACTGTTCCTAAAGTAGTATGGACCACAACCCTATTATTGAACAAATTTTGTTAAAACGTGAACAAATTCATTTAATTTCCTCTGTGGGATCATAAATTTCACTATCATTATTTTATATAGCTCATTTGGTCATTTTGTCAAAGCTGGTGTGCTAGTTGTTACTCAATTTTTAGTATAAAAAGGTTGCTCGTTTGAGTAACTAAACACACACGATGACTACACCAAAGTATAAAATTCTTTTATTATAATATTATGAGGATAATATTATGAGTATTTCTTTTGAGTGTAATGTTTCTCCAAGTGTTGCATGATAAAGAGTGCAAGCATTGTTTAGGTTGATGACTTTCATAGGAAGCAACATCTAGTCGCGTGCTATGGTAAGGGGTATCACTTCTTCATAATATGGTAAAGGAAAATTATTTTCTTTATTACTCCATATTATTGTAAGAGATTATATTCGTTCTTCAGGTTATATATTATTAAATGGTGAAAAGTTCTGAAATGATTAGAATGTCCTTAATGGTTTGTGATTCATCTAATATTTTAACTTGAATCTTTCTATTCAGTTTTAAGTGATTATGTTTGATCCGGTAACTTTACATTTACTTGAACTTTATATTCTAATTGATTTTCTGGATATCGTGTTGGTAATTTAGACTCTGGATAATTAAGTTGAAAATCAATAAGATCTATTTTTATGTTATTATTCCAATTATATATCATTGTGGTGAAATTTCTCTTTGGCCTGTAGTGCAAAGGTGAAATGTTGATTGGTATACAGTTGTATGTCTTTGGCCTATAGTGCAAAGATGAGCTGTTAATTGATGAATATCTTTGGCTTGTAGTGCAAAGATGAGCTGTTGATTTATGAATAAATTTGGCCTGTAGTGCAAATATGAACTATTGATAAATATCTTTGGCCTGTAATGCAAAGATGAGCTGTTAATTTATGAATATCTTTGGCCGTGATGCAAAGATGAATTTATTAACATGATTATAAACAGGAATTGTGTATTGGTATAACCATGATTTTTGGTGTTTCAGGTAAAGGCAGGTGATGAAAGTTCTCTTTGTCTTGGGTACAACGAAGAACTATTGATTGGTATTACAGGAATAAAATATTGATGATGGACTTTTAATTGGGAGAAGATAGTGGACATTGTGTTCTACTTGACTCTCCTAATGGATTGTTGATTCCGCTGCAATTATGGTTGATAATTTCTATCATCTACGATTTGTTCTGCATATCTGATTTATTACTGATGAAAACTATTGATAATTTAATTATCTTTAGTCATTATATTCTTTACTGGGCTATTTGTGCTCACCCTTTTGCTTCACAATTCCTTTCAGGCAAAAAAAGTGTAGCTGGGTCGAGCGAAAATAACAGGGGATTAGTACGAAGGTCTATAATTGTTGAAATTTCTCACAAAATAGTATGGAAATAATTTTATTAAGAATTTTAGATAAGTGTGTCGTATTTTATACGTCATTTAACCGTTGTTTTTGGTGAACCGAATAGGGTGAGGTGAACCCAACTTTGGAAGGGTGTTTTGCCACTATCATACAAGATGTTTAATCACCTACGACTTCGTGTTATCATAAAACATGGTTGTGCACATCCACTTGCTGATTATATTTATGAGCACTACCTATATAATCTTGGAGTACGGTTGAAATAAAATTCTCAGTTTGAGACAATGGAGATAATTATATGTCAAGAGAAAATCCACCGATAGAATGAACAAGATAGTAATCTTCTCATTTTTCTTTGGGGTCTATTGGATCAACCAAGGTTAATTCTCAAGTCCTATGATATCTATTATAACATAGAAGCATGGCCTCCCATGTACGAAAGTTTTCTTGAGCATTCTCCAAAGATTTTAATTCCTAAAACAGATATTGACTGTACCTTTATGTAACGTATCTTTAATTTGGAGTATGGATACTGTATTCGTATTGAAACTCACAGTTTAACTGTGGTCGTATTTTGTACGATAGTTTAAAAGTTAGAATTTGAAGATTTGTATTTAGATTATGTATCATATATTTTTTGGCAACCCAGAATAGGTGGGTTGTGTATTGAACCTATTTTGGGGGCGTCACACAGGTCAGCCCTGGTCTCAACCCGGGAGGTATAGGTTAGCCTCTGTCTCAGCCCAAAAAGTACAAGTCATCCCCGATCTCAACTTGGGAGGTACAGGTCAGCCCCGGTCTCATTCCGGGAGGTACAGGTCATCCCCAATCTCATCCCGGGAAGTCAAACTCAACTTCGGAGACAACCCCGAAGCCTCACATCCTCTCTAGAGACAAACCTGGAAGAACCAAGTCAGCCTCAGAGACAACCCTGAGGACAAACAGAATAGGCTGGGATCCAAACCTCGGAGACAACCCCGGGAAGTCAGTCGAAGGCCATGCCAGCATTGAAGGCAACCTCGGGAAGGGTACATAATGGTTATTTTACCAACTTAAGGCTGATTCGGATCAAACTAGGAGCCGAATTGTTGCCACTAATGTCAGAAAGAACCATAACAATGATCCCGAGTGGAAATAGCGTAAGACAGCTCAACAGACAAACTGCGAGGAAATCAAAGACCTGGTTATGAATCCGTCTTTTTGGACTCGAAAAAGGTTGACTCCTATGTCATTGCGACACTCTCAGCAAGGGCTTTTTAAGAAAGGTATAACACGCCACAAACGGTACGCTCCGATCAAAAGTTAGAAAGTTTCGAATCTGACCTTGCTTGCTCAGAGTGCACGTACTTTGATGTAACGGGACCCGCCACATGGGCTCTGCCACGTGGAGCCGCACCTCTACCTGCGGCTGTCGCAGATAGAGCCACTTCCACCCGGTCTATATATATGAGTGCACTCCCAGCTCATTTTATATATAAAAACGCTCTAAACCTCTGCCCGTTTGGTTTCTTAGCCCCACTCTTGCACTCTAAACCCAAATTTTATTACTCTAACAAGTAGATATACTCATATACTACCACATATCAAAAATTAACCGGTAGAAACGGACGTTTAAAGCCTACAATTTGGCAAAAAGCCTGTCTAGCAGTTCATTGTGAGTATTTTTACTATCAGAAAGTTTATATTACTTCATTGCACTTTTATACACTTGCACGTTAAGTTTCACTATCTGATTATGTCCGAAACTCAGTTCTGTGGCCGTTTTTGCTTACTTTTTGTACATTTTCGTTTATAAACTCATTTTCTGGCATTTCTACATCTCAAATCGTCGATCCGTCGCTTCTAACAGCTTTTATATATATATATCTTCGTTTGTAGCAACTTCGCTGGATTGGATTATCTTCCCAGTCCGGGTTTGGCTTTTTAATGTATATATTTAACTGTATATATACTAACTTTTCAATTCTGTCATGCCCGGATGTCAAATCTGTGGTAGTTTACTGCTTTTATATATATAACTATATAACTATATATATATATATATATATATATATATATTAGATCAATAAAAAGGCCTTGAAGTAGAACTCCAGGCCCAAATAAGTCAGGAATATATATATATATATATATATATATATATATATATATATATATATATATATATATATATACTAACTGTATATATTAACTTTTTACATTCCAGTTTGGCTTGGATCATTCTGTGGCCTTTTTACTGCTTTTATAAATATATATATACTTACATTTTTGTCCGGGCAAAGGATAGAATGTCCGCTGCCCTTTACAGTTTTTATATATATATTTACTTTCAGCTGAGCCTGGACAATTTCGTGGCTCATTTACAGCTTTTATATATATATATATATATATTTCAATTCTATCGAGCCTGGATCATTCAGTGGCTCTTTTATAGCTTATATATATATATATATATATATATATATATATATTTCCATTCTAGTTTGGGCATAGGAGTGAAAATCCATCGCCCTTTACTATATATATATATATATATATATATATATATATATATATATTTCCATTATGTTCAGCCTGAAATACTCTGTGGCTTTTTACAGCTTTTATAAATATATATATTTACATTCCAGTCCGGGCATCGGAGTGCAAATCCATCGCCCTTTACAGCTTTCATATATATATATATATATATATATATATTTCTTTACTCATTTATGATTAAATTGCTGCTTTGAATATTCATTTGATATGGATCGGCACTGACATCTCCTTGGGAGAACTAGATTTCTTTAAATCTCGCCAACTCTAGCTTTCAAACGGTTCAAAATAGGTCTAGGCGGAACCAGGAAGCTAGAATGGCTGAGATTTACTTAAAATCTAGCATTTTTTCTAGTTTCAGTTATGAAAGCAACCTCGCGGCCCTTAGATCGCTATCTAGTGAGAACGAGATGCTTCGGCTACTCGCGAGCCAGGATTTACTGATGAATCCTTGGTTCTGGCGACATCTGGATATAAGTAAACATTTTCTGTGCATATTTGAATTGTGCAGATTTTATTGGCTTCTCTTTGTGAGCCTAGGAATCGTGGGAGTCATGATAACTGATCAGAATTTAATTTCCACGATGGACAAACTCCACTTTACAAATGTACCCTGTCAGTTTTTCTGTAAAAATGTACATCAAAAAAACCTTAAAACGGTTATCCGGGTTTAAGGTCTCAACATAATAAATATGGTTTGTCGTGTCAGAGTCACTCCGATGGTTGTCATGCCCATGAGAAGACCGACACTTGTATATATTCTGTGGTCGAGGATGCTTCGCAGCCCGACAATCACCATTCAAATTGAGCCAAAAGGCTAAAAGATAAAAAAAAATAGAAGTATCAAACTGCTTCAATTCCTACGTGAGGGTAAAGGTTTGATAACCACCTTTCAAAACATCACTTATATATCTTGCCTAAAAAAGGACTTTTGCAAATCAAATCAAACCCTTCGTATGTAGGTTCAACGAAGCATGTCCATACTTTCAAATCAATCAAGCGTAGGCCTAATTTCTTCCAGCATTCACACACACATTGCAGGTTTAAAAGGGAAATATTGAAAATATGTGGTACCGTGTTTACACGGGAGTTATGGGGTGCTTAACATCTTCCCCACACTTAACCAAGCCCCCGAACTTAGAACTTCGGTTTGAAAGATCAAGTTTCGACAGTGTCCAGCAATTGGGCCTCTTTTTCAAACAAAACTCGATTGAGTTGGTACAACCATTTCAAAACTACCAACTGGCGACTCTGTAAAACGTTCAAATCTTCGACATGATACATGTTGGCCTTTTCCTAAAAAACCCTTCAAAACCTTTTTCACAAGTAAAAAGAATAACGGTAGACAAAACTTAGGAAGAGAGAAAGATTCGGGTCCAACTCGACTCACAATTTTTTCCCAACGTCGACAGGTGGCGACTCTGCAGGGATTGTAGAGGGCTTAGGCCACGCTCAATTCTTTTGAAACACTTCCCTTTCATATATGTGTATGTGTAAATGTTGAGTTTCTTTACATTGAATGAATGCGTGAATGTTGCGTCTTTACATTGAATGAATGTGAATGAATGCTCTCCTGCTTTATATTAGTGCTTCACACCAATATTAGTGCTTCTCACCAATGTCATCATATGCATACGGTGAGACACGATGTATATGAATGTATGTTGTGTGATTCCTCCACCAGGAGGCAAACCCATCGGTGACAGAGTAATGTCTTCGAGGACGGCTAAGTCTTCGGGGCTCATGAAAAAGCACCACTCAGATTCGCTCCAGTTGAAAGATCGGATTAATTTTCCCTCTAGTAGATTGCGATGATCTGGGAACCTTCATGCCGAAAAAGCTGCGAGAGTAGCCTAAGATAGGTCAGCCTCTGATTAACTAAATCTGAAGGGAAGCCTCTTCATGCCTTCCTCTTTCAATTCAATGTCAAATTTTCATTTCCAATGTAAACAGCACAATGTAGATATCATAATGTAAATATACATTCCCTATGTAAAGCCTGTCATGTTATCATGTCATCAAAACAACTGACCTCTGTTTTGCAGGATAAGATTAAAAAACCTTAAAAAGACATCATGGCATGCATCCTATCCATACTTACCTCAGGATAAGATTAAAAAACCTTAAAAAGACATCATGGCATGCATCCTATCCATACTTACCTCAGGATATTGACACACTTACGTTTGTTGTAGGTGAAAAATTAGTCCTGTCACTAGATCTAAGTCCAAGAAAGCACTAAGTCTATCTCCGGACATGGCTTCCAGTACTCAGCCAGAATCCACCCCTGTCTCTAGGGAAGAGTTTGAAGGACTGAAGAACTAGATAGCCGAATTGGTCACTTTCTTGAGAGAGAAAAGTAGTGCCCTTAAAGGAAAATAAGCACAGGGTCACACAGAATCAGGAACACCCGGTGGCAATCAAGAGACCGGGAAGATAGACACTCAGATTCCTGATCCTCAGAACCAGAGTCCTAACAACAAAACCCATGAAATCACCATCCTTAACAAAGAGTAGGAAGCTGGTGACATTCTAAAGAAAGTCCAATAGATGGAAGAAACTATCCGGTCTATCAAAGGGACTGGGGCATTTGGCAGTGTCAATTATTCAGACTTATGTATTTTCCCTTGGGCTCGTTATCCCAAAAAATATTGAGTCCCTGATTTCGAGAAATACGATGGATTGGGAGACCCCCTACACTCACTTAAAGGTATTCATTAGAGAGCTCGGATCCTATGCAGATGACGAGAAACTCCGAAAGCAATTATTCCAGAAAAGTCTGACCGGAGAGGCTAGAGCCTAGTATGCCCGTCTGGACAACTCTAAATTCACAGCTGGGAAGAGCTGGCACATGCCTTCCTCAATCAATACAGTTTTCAGTCCCAGCTGACTCTAGACAGATATCAAATAACCAAAATCAAGAAACAAAGTACTGAGTCATTCAGAGAATATGCTTAACACTATAGACGAATGACGGCACAAATTACTCCACCTATGACTAAGTCTGAGATAGTCATGACCTTCATCGACATTCAAGAAGCTCCGTATTATGAAAGAGTCCTAGCAGGCATAGGAAAGCCATTTTCGGAGATGATCAAGCACGGTAAAATGGCAGAAATGGGGCTTAAATCTGGGAAGATAAAGGATCTGACCGTCTTAGAAGCTAGTTGCCGAGCATATTCAATCTAAGAGTTATGGGAATAATCCCCAGAGGACACACAAGAAGAAAGACGAAGAAGTGTCCTTAGTATTGCAAGAACAGAATCAGAAGGGGAATTTCAAGCAGCATGCCCATTCAAAAGAGGAGCTATTCTCCTTTTCAAACTTCAGCACAACCTTCAAACCTGCCATTCCAGAAAAATTTGGAGTCCAGGCATCGAAGAACGTTCACCCCCTAGGGGATTCACTCGAAAATGTGCTAAAATTGTTGACGGCACAGAAAAGATTGTGCAACTCCTTCCACCAACCAATACCGGTGGACAAAATTTTGAACCAGAGTAAGAAGTGTGCCTACCATTCCAGATCTCCGGGCCATGATACACAAGACTATTGGTCTCTCAAGCACAAAATCCAAGACTTGATTTACAATGGAGAGATTATGGTGACCAAACTGGAGCAATTACACGTGCAAGATAATCCCCTCCCTCAGCACAAAGAGGAGGGTGTCAACATGATTAGCACAAGGAGTGGAGAGGGATCCAAATACCTCCGATACGTCAGAGAAACTAACTCAATCCAGCAACAATAGCCCAGGCAGTTGGGAAGTCTCAGAAAGGCAATTCCTAATAGAACAGGAGATCAAGTCTATCAAGGAACAGATTGGACAGTTAGCAGAGTTGGTCGTATATCAGCATCTGGTAACCAGACAGCTGATAAAACAATCCAACCAGTCTGAAATAAGTCCGCTTACACCGGAGATCAACCACATTGCTATGAGGGACCACTACCGATTTCATGAACATGAACCCTGGGCCGACAAGGTGGCCAAGGAAGAAAAGTTTCAAGCTGATAGGGAATTTGCCTTTCTGAGGAATTTCACTAATCTGAACCAGCCAATGAAGGAAGTTCTCCAGATGTTGATCAATGAAGGGATGGTCACAGATCTGTTACCCCCCAGTAAATCCTCAATCTAGGAAATTCAAGCCTGATCGAATATGTCAGTATCACTCCAATGCACCCAGTCATGACACCGAAGATTACTGGGGACTTCGTCACTTAATTCAGAATATGATTAAAAGCAGGTGAGCTGATAAGAGGGAATCAAGACTATAGCCTTCCTGATGAAGAAACTCTCTTTATTCCCACTGCATGGAATCAGGCTACAGTGGCTGTTATTTCCTGTGATAAGGAGCCAGCCCGTACACCCCTAATGCTACCAGGGAAATGGGTTCAAGAAATACAAAATCCTGTGAAGTTGGCGGCGCCCGAGCCTTTAATATTACCATTCAGACCCCAATATCCAGTGATCAGTCAGAAGAGAGTCCCATAGAACTACGGGAATGATGAAGGTTCCACCTCAAACAACATTGCCATCGTACCAAAGGAGAATCCATTGTACCTGCCTCAGCGGGTGATCAAATCAGTCATCAAGACCAAAGAAAAGGTGGATGAAGAGAAAATCGAAGAGTTCCTCAGTAAAATGGGACACAATGAAATCAAAGTGATGCAAAGTTTGAAGGATGCACCCAAGCAGATGTCCATCCTAGATCTGGTCTTATCATCAGTGGATCATCACAACATTCTGGTGAAAGTACTGGAAGAAGCCCATCTGCTAAAGACAGTGGATGCTGAGAAATTCTGTCATGTAATAGAACACATCTTTAACAGCAATATGATATCTTTCGCTGACGATGATATACCTACAGAGGGGACAGGTCATCGCAAGTCCCTGCATATAGCAGTGATATCATCAGGGTATGTGACCGGAGGTGTGATAATAGATGGAGGATCATCCCTAAACATCTGTCCCTACGACACCTTGGAGAGAATAAGATTAACCCAAATCGGATCAAAACCAGTCATGTGGTCATTCGGGCTTTCGATGGATCTCGCCGAGAGGCTATGAGAGAGATTGAGCTTCCTCTGGAGATTGGTCCTCACACTTTCTATGTATCCTTCCAAGGTGCTCAACATCACCATAGGATACAACTTATTGCTGGGCAGGCCATGGATCCACATGGCAGGTGTTGTGCCATCCACCCTCCATCAGCAACTCAAATACATTATCAATGGCAACCTACTCACGGTGAATGCCATACCAGAATACCCTGTCTGTATACAGGGAGATATGCCAATGATCAGCCTGGATGCAGCGATTGAACATACTAGTTTTCAATCCTTGTAGGTAAGAGATACTCAGTACCTACTAGTTGGGGCACCAACCTTGAAGCCTAAAGTCTCCCTCGAAGTGATGATAGTGGGCCAGAAGATGGTATCCTTGGGTTTTTGCCCTGAAGAAGGGTTAGGAAAGAATCAACAAGGTATCAAGAGTCCGGTGCAAATCTCGAACCAGTCGAGGAAAGCCGGATTGGGCTATTCATTCGGGTCAAGCCATCGGAACCCACATAAGAATCCTAAGGCTCATGCTTCCACTATACTATTGCCAAACCTCACTGATGCTGGGTTTATGAAGCCAATGAGGAAGATCCCTACTATGGTATTAGCAATGTTGTTTCCTTCAATCATACCGGTATATGAGAGAAAGACCTCAAAGTTTGAAGGGGAGAGCAAAAAGGGAAAAAAAAGTTCTTGTACGAAGGACGAGACCCATTTGCTAACATGCGTATTCTCATACACTATATGGGAATAAATGATGATATCCCAGACAGTGACGAGGAGGATCAGATCCAAATTCCTCGCATCAAGAAAGAGAAGGGATGCAGTTCAAAGAAAAACCCCGGCCCTATTTTGAAGGATGTCTCAGTCATTTTTCGAGACGAGGCAGACGAGCACAATTCCTTGATCCTTCATGTTCATGAGGATCTGACCCTGGACAACTAGAGCAGCATCTCTTGCCTCATTCAAAAAGGGTAAAAGGGTAGAAAGTCTGTCTGCCCTGTAATTGTTTTATTGAACCACTATAGTAGTAACTTTTGTCATGCTTTGCCAAATGGTTTGTATGTTTAAACAGTTGCATATATTAAAGTGAAAGCATTTTGTTTTCAAGACTCCAAGATTGGATTTTTTTGTCTCTGCTGATGAGATGCCAACCTGTCACAGTGGCTACAACTTTGATGTATAACTAAACTTCGACTTGATGGAAATTGATCAAGAGGAGGAAGATAACTATGAGGTGCCCGAGGAGATTAAAGAATGGGTCGAAGACAAACCTAAACCAAACCTGGACCAAACCACCACTGTTAATATTGGAACCTTAGAAAACCTCAAAGAAATCCAGATAGGCATAGACCTCACCCAAGATAAAAAAATCAACCTGATTGAACTCCTAACACAGTTTCAGGATGTGTTTGCATGGTCACATGAAGACATGATTGGCCTGTCTACTGATATTATCATCCATCGAATGCCCATCAAAGATGGATTCAAGCTAGTTAAAAAAAAACTCAAGCGATTGAAACTTGAATGGAGTCTAAAAGTCAAAGAAGAAGTTGTTAAACAGTTCAAAGCCGGCATCATCATGGTATCAACATACCCGGAGTGTCTGTCAAACATAGTTCCCGTGCCAAAGCCCGGAGGGAAAGTACGAGTATGTGTGGATTGTAGGGATTTGAACAAAGCCTGCCTTAAGGACAATTTCCTGGTACCTTTCATGCACATCTTGATAGACAACACGGCGCAGTATGGCATGTATTCTTTTGTTGATTGCTTAGCTGGTTACCATCAAATCATGGTCGCTGAGGAAGACAGGGAGAAAATAGCTTTCATCACTCCCTGGAAAACCTTCTGTTGCAGGCGATTGTCCTTCGGCCTCATCAATGCCGGTGCCACATATCAGCGAGCCATGATGGCCCTGCTTTATGACATGATGCATAAGGAGATAGAGGTCTATGTGGATGACATCATCGCCAAATCCCGGAAGGAGGATGATCACATTGACCATCTCAGGAAGCTGTTCAATAGGTTGCGTAAGTACAACCTCAAGCTGAATCCAGCCACATGTGCTTTTGGAGTTAAATCAGGCAAGTTGTTAGGATTCCTAGTGAGCAATAGAGGCATTGAACTAGATCCTTCCAAGATTAAATCCATCACTGAAATGCCAGTACCTCGAATAGAGAAAGAGATACGCGAGTTCCTGGGAAGGATCAATTTCATAAGCCGATTCATTTCCCAGCTTACAGCAACTTGTGAACCCATCTTCAAGCTACTACGGAAGAATTCCTCCGCCAAATGGAATAAGGATTGTTAAAAAGCCTTCCTTGCCATCAAGAAGCAGCTAATCGAAGCACCAATTTTGGGTCCCCCAAGGGACAGAGTTCCCTTATTTATGTACCTGTATGTCAATGCCAATGCAATGGGCTACAGGTTAGGACAAAAAGATGATAGTAGCAAAGAGAGAGCTATCTACTACATCAGCAAAAGATTTAGCAGTGGTGAACAAAAGTGCACTCTGATAGAGAAGACATGTTGTGCATTAGCATAGGCCGCCATGAGGTTACAACACTATCTTCATGGGCACACGACCTACCTCATATCCTGCATGGATCCGGTAAAATATGTATTCAACAAGCCAATATTGAATTGTCGACTGTCCAAATGGCAGTTGATCCTCCAATAGTTTGACATTATCTACGTGACTCAGAAGTCCATCAAAGGTCAAGGCATTGCAGATCAACTAGCCGAAGCAACGTCAGGAGGGTTTGAACCCCTGGAAACTTATTTCTCGGATGATGGAATTATGACAATTCAGCAAGGTCTTTAAGGAAATGCAGTCCAACCATGGAAAATGTATTTCGATGGAGCAGTAAACATGGATGGTGCCGGAGCTGGGGCAGTCCTTATCTCTGGTACAGGAGAAAAATATCATGTGGCTACCAAGTTGTAGTTTGACAACATCAACAACACGACTGAGTATGAAGGCTGCATAATGGGGTTGAAACTAGCCCAATCCATGGATGTCAAACATCTACTGGTCTTTGGAGATTCTGAATTGGTCATCAGACAAACCACTGGGGCGTATCACACCAAAGAACTGCATTTCCTGCCCTATCATCGGCAGGTCGTCAAAATATCCATGGAGTTTGAAGACATAACCTTCATCTATATTCCTCGGGGTAGGAATGACTTCGCTGATGCATTGGCAACGTTGGCTTCCCTAATCAACATCTCCGATAGGAGGGGAATTCCTGACATCAAATTCACAAACCAAAAGACCCCGACATACGGGAATTACATTGGAGAAATATTAGATGAAATTCCTCTTATTAAATAGCCTTAGTATCAAGATATCAAAGAATATATCCGAGATAGATCTACACCCGCTGGGGCAAGCCAATTCGAATGAAAGTGAATTCACAAATGGCTATGAAGTTCTATCTGAGCGGAGACGCACTCTACAAAAGGGATGCTGGAATAGGCCTGTTACGAATGCCTCAATAATGAGTAAGCACAGAGACTGATGGATGAAGTACACAGTGGAATTTGTGGTCCACACATGAGCGGTCAGCTGTTGGCTAAGAAGATATTAAGAATAGGGCATTATTGGATTTCTCTCAAAGTTGACTGCGACGATCACGTCAGAAGATGCTATCAATGCCTAAGTCCATGGAAATGCCATTCATGTTCCACCGAACGAGCTACAAAATATGAGTTCGCCATGGCCTTTCTCCATATAGGGAATGGATGTGATAGGCCCAGTAGAACCCAAAGCCAGCAATGGTCATCACTTCATCTTCACCATGATCGATTACTTCACCAAGTAGGTTGAAGCGGCCTCTTTTTCTAGAGTCACCAAAGAGGTCATCATTGGTTTCATCAGAAATAATATCGTCATTGTCGATATGGACAACCGGATGTGATCGTATAAGACAATGCCAAGAACCTAAACAATCAGATGATGTGAGAACTGTGCAGCAAGTTCCACATCAAGCATCTCAATTCCGTTATCTATCGACCTAAGATGAATGGTGCTGTCGAAGCGGCCAACTAGAACATCAAGAAAATCATGCAAAAAATTTCTGCCAATCACAAAGAATGGCCTGACCTGTTGCCTCTAACACTGTTAGCATACATGACGTCAATGTGTACCTCTACTGGGGCTACCCCCTATTCATTGGTCTATGGCATAGAAGCGGCCCTTACCATAGAAGTAGAAATGGAGTCCTTGAAAGTGTTAATGGACACTCAGATGGACGAAGACCAGTGGTTGCAAGAGCGGTACCACCAACTGTCCCTGATAGATGAAAAGAAAGCTACAACCATTTTTCACGGTTAGTTATATCAGCAAAGGATTGCTCGAGCCTACAACAAGAAGTTAGAATCCGACAATTCATAGAAAATGACTTGGTGCTGAAGAAAGTTCTGTCCAATCAGGACGAAGCCAAAGGAAAGTTAGCCCCAAATTGGGAAGGCCCTTTCATTGTCAATAAGGTGTTTACAGGAGGAGCTATCAAATTATAAGAGATGGACGGGAGTGAATTTCCCTAACTCATCAACTTAGACACCATAAAAAGGTACTTTGTTTGAAGCACATGCTAACCAACATCCTGGTCCTGCGAATCAATCAAATCAGTTCGATTTTCACTAGAAAACTGAACTACGAATGACCTGATCTCCCTCAACCCGAGAGTACGTAGGCAACCATTCCTGGTGCGATCAAACCAAACAAAAAACTTAAAAACTCATCAAACCAAACTCAAAAGAGACACTTCTCAAGCATCTCTCACACAAAAGACTGAACTACGAATGACCTAATTTCCCTCAGCCCTGGAGTACGTAGGCCTATTCACGATGCGGTTTGACCTTCAATAAAATACAAAACCCAATAAAAACCAGTCCCAAGATACTGAAACCATATAAAACCTAAATTCTATCAAGCTTCCCCTGGTCAACAGGCCTATCTGAGATATTCTCCGACATCTCAATGTCAATCCGTCAAGGAGAAGCTCATGATACATCAACAACAGCAAGTCATGAAAGAAGTGGTAATCACTCAGCAATGACAATATATATCAAGTAGGGAAGTGAATCAAAATTTGTTTCTCTGATATATAATACTATTTGATATATACAATGTGTCCTGCACATTACAAAAATGGTTGATCTAGTATGTGTAGGAAAAACAAAGCTAGTCTATGGACCCAAAGATATGCGGGACAGCAGTGCCAACATGGCATCTCTCTCTGAAGATGGAAGAGCAGCTGCGAGTGAAATACCCTCAGCCTCCATATGAGCAAGCACATCCACAGCCATCTGCATAGTGGCGCTGTAACCATCGATGAAAACACTCATATTGGCAACCAGGCCATGAGTAAATGATCGGAGAGCAGTACTGTCGGCAATGTGGAAATCTCGAGAAGCTATGGCCTCATCCCTCTCTACAAAGGCAGCATCCTGGGCAATCAAAGTCTCCTCAATCTCGACAAAAGCAGCATCTCGAGAAGATCGAGCCTCATCTCTCTCGACCAATGCCATATCCCGAGTGGCTCGAGCATCATCTCTATCAGGAAAAGCTATATCTCTGCCAGACAGGGCAGTCAACATCAGTGCCCTGGCTTGATCTTTCTTAAAAGTCATCCTAGCCAATGAATCTACCATAGCTGAATCTGTCCCCGTAGGGATACTTGGAGGGTCACTAACTAAGGCTGCTGTCAGATCTATAAACAACTCATCCTTCGTAGGAGAATCAGGATCCTCCATAGGCTCCTCCTCATCTGAATCCACAGTAGGAGCTGACTGGATGAACGCGGCTACTGCTATTTCAGTCTCCAACCACGCTGCATACTCTAGAGAGCAATCCAGACGGCTAGTAGAGAAATCAGCCCTCTCCCTATGAGTTCAATACTCATAAATCTTGATCAGGTCGGCAGACGACATAAAAGAAGCTGACATTCGCTGATCAATAGCCCCCTCAAACTGGTGCAGGCTCTGGAACTGATCAAACTGACCCATAACTACCAATGGATGATATGTGGTCACCCCTTTCAATCCCGCCAGGGGTAAGTAGTCCATGCCCTATGCATGGTTGACGAAGCTATAAGGGGAGACTAACCCTGACCATGGCAGAATCGAAAAAGGATGCTCAATATCTGATAGAAAAGCTGACCATGTCTCTGCATCCGAACACTCCACTGGCTGAAAGGAGTAGGACATAGCTATCTCATAGGTGAAGCAGTACCCCTGAGGTATGAAGAAACCAATCGGGCGCAAATGAGTTATGAGCCATACATACAACGAGACAGAGCTACCTCTAAAAAAACCCTCTGGATGGGTACTGCAATAGGTATCTGACCTCAATGTCTCAGCCAATATCATTGTCAGAATGGTGCAACCCTGTCTAAGGGCACGGACCACGACCATCAAGCCAATGTCCAAATGGTCCAAATACAGTGGCATGTATACGTAGGCCATGATACATGTTAACAAAACATCTATCCTGGCTGAATGCCACTCCTCGGTCAAGATGATAAAATCCCCAGCATGTCGATTGTAGCTGTCCAGTCTACCAAAATGATCGATCAAAAAATTAATAGAGATCACACGTCCGAAGATGATCTCATCCGTGACTACACTCTGACGTAGACCCGACATCCGCAGGAATGGTCTCCTCATATCACTAATAGTAGTGCGAGCACAAGGTAAGTCCAAAGCCAGACTAGTAAGCCGCTCGTACTCCTCCAAAGTTGGAGTCAACTAGTGCCACCCGAAGCAGAAAACCTGCCTCTCAGGTATCCAACAGGATAAAAGTCCATCTATGAATCCATATAAACCTGGAAGTCCACAAGGGTCAATGAATGCCCCAACATCCGATCCACTGTTCCTTTGGCTGGGAAGGGTAATCTATCATACCACGACCTCAAGGATGATAATACCACGGATGGTGGTAAATGCTCGATGCGGCTGACTGTCGACAATGACATCTGTATCACCGTATCACAAGACCATCCAGGGGTCAAATCTGAACTCATTTGTCTAAATGCATAACCATGACATAATATATGTATAATGACAATGATAAACATGATGCAATAGATGGGAAATATTATGCATATCTATAATAAACTATCTATTACAAGCACCATCTATGTCTCCTAATAAAGTACAAAATAAAAAGTACAGGGATATGGGGCACAGCCGCCCAACAGCCAAAATAGTGGCCTATCAAAAGATATAGCTACAAAAGCTATCCAAAAAGATCCAAAATATCTACACTCAGGCTATTAACCTGCTCCATCTCCTCCTGAGTTACAGAGTCTCGGCCATCAGGAATTTCAGGGCGGTACAAGGGAGGATCAACTCATGTATAACTGCTAAAAAATGGACCTGTGGAAGGGCTCGCTCCAGAGCTGGAAGGATCAAAAGAAGATACCTATGATGGATCTCGGCTAAGATGCCTGATAAACAAATGAGCTCTCTCCAACTGCTGGGTCAGTCCTGTAATTTGGTCCAAGTGGGTAGGCTCTCGAAGGTACGCTATTCAGTCTGTCATCATCACAGACCCCGACACCATATCTACCATAAACTGGGTAACATGAGTCTGAGCCCCACTATTACGAGGACTCCACCAGCTGCTAAATGCCTCCTGGCTATAAGGACCCTCTGACAAGATAAAACCATCTACTACCTCCATAGGGATGTCTGTGAGTGGCTGAACTAGTGGCCAATGATGCCAAGCAGAAGGAACAAAGGGAATACGGATCTACCCCGTGATGCTCCTAATAGCACTCTCTCCTAAATAGAGCTCCCAACCTCCCTCTGTCAAAAACGGGACTCTGCGGGTAGATAATGCAAACTCCCGGCCAGTGGGGAAGTCTCCCTCAAACCCGACTGTCAAAAAGTCTGAGGTATACGGTACCCATGAGATCGATCCGGCTGTCAAAAGCTCAAGCTGCAGGCGGGAATGGATGAATCCCTTAGCTATAGGGACCTCCATCAATGTGGAGTGGTGCCAACGCCGTCCCCGAGGATAAGTCTCCAGGCCCAAAGTAGTGGTGGGACGTAGGCAAGGAAGCCTCTCATAGGCCCAGAACTGGCCATGTAAATATCAAAAGTCCTTAGTGACCAAGACTGGCAAATATAAATGCAAAAATCAAAAAGGTACAAGAAAGATGTACTCACCAGCAGGAATGGGTAGAACCCTAACCAAGCCTCCGTCACACCCTCCGAACGCATGTGCATACCTCGAAGAAAGTAGGCAAAGGTGTAGGTACCTCAATCAAAGTCACTGAGGCATTCCACATGTCAAGTGGCACTAACCAGGGCAAAGGACACCGCCTCAGAGTTGTCCGCCAGGAAACAACCCCTGATGATCACCAGAAATAATCGCCGCAGGATGCGATTTCTAACCCTCCTAACCCTCTGATCATCAGGCAGAGGCTCAGTCAAAGCCCTACTCTGGGCATCTACACTCAAGGGACCAGATCGAATCGTCCAACCCTTGATCGCTGTTGTAGGAATTCCCAGCATTGACCGAACGGTAGTGGGTATAATATCAGCCACAACAGGCACTGGCTCACCCTCAAACTCTATCCCTGTGATGAACCTCTAATCTATAGGCGTCATCATCACCTTGCAATCCAGCAAGTGGAGAGATTGAGTATGGAGAAACCAGCGCTCAGATAAAGCCCTCATATATCCCCAGGGGCAACTGCGAGGAAGGATAGAAAAGAATGCCTGAAACCCCCAGGTATAAATAATGTCCCTGTAATCCCGGTGCAGAGTTAGGTAAAGAGAATGCACATTAAACCAGTTCCCTCTGGGCTGTGTAATGCCAGGAACTGGCATTAAAAGCCAACCCATGTCAAAACTGTGCCCCGAGAATGGCAAAAGAATGAAAAAAAAAACCAAAAAGAAGAAAGCTTCAGTCATCTCGTTGGCATGAAGGAATCTCGAAGGATGACAACTCAAATCTCCCAGCAAATCCTGGACTGGCACAACAATGCCTGGGAGCTCCGCACGTGGAGCCTGAGTTGGGGCAGGAGCAGCAAATGGAGCCTCCTCATCATCTATGTCTACCGGCAGCTCAGCCCGGATCGGACGGATCACTAACTGAGCCAATCTACGAGGCGATCGGGCAGGCCGTGGCTGAGGAACATCGGAGGCTCTCCTCCATCTAACTCCTGAAACGACCCTACTTGCACTCCCGGGTCTATCTTGGTCCATCACCTGGACAAAGTCTCCAAATCACCTCAAAAAGGGTGAGGTAAGCCTAAAACTTATGGCTTATTAATTTAAATCAGTATTTTATGCAATTTTAAATCCTAAAACATGCATGGGTCAGTCAAAATCCCCAGTAGAGTCAAAATTAAATGTTTAATAAATGCTCAGGCTTTTGATTTTTTTTTTTGCCAAAGTCTCCTTTGTAAAATAGACTATATGAATGCACACAGGCATGTCTAGGTGACCATTCAGTAGCACACCTTTCCAAAAATAGAAAAAGTTTATATTTATGAAAAAAAATTAGAAATAAACTTCACATGGTAGCTAAATTACCATGAATAATTTTTAGTTAAAAATCCAGGCTCACTAGGCCTCAAAAAGGATGAGTAAACTGATTAAAAAGAGCAGAAATTGACTGTCTCAGAATTCAAATTTTCTTACGTCAAAACGTGCATTACAGTAAAATATGCATACTTATGGAGTCAGAAAACTTTTATCATGTCATATAAGCATACATTTTTGATATATTGCGTTTAAAAGCACCTTACGTGGTTTACACAATTCTACCGGGTAAAACTAGAAAAGAAGGGATGAAAACGTCACCTGAGACGTGCAGAACGCGTCGCTACTGACGAAATATGAAAAAAGCTGCCCAAACTCTGGAGATCTGAAAAAGAAAATCGAATTTCTATTGAAAATCAAAACTAAAAATGACTTCAGAGAGCTCCCGCTGCCCATTTTAAAACAGCAGAAAGGAGTGGGCCCACCTGCGGCTGTAGCACCCCTACTTGCGGCTTCCTAGGGTGGGTCCTACTCCCTCTGGCTCGGTCCAGTTCGAGTTAAAACAGAGTTTACATGAGCTAAAAAGTCAAATCTGAGAAAAAACTGCTACGCGATTGAGCTGTTTGTCTTGAAATCCTGTGTTTAAGCAGTGAATTCTTGACAGAGGGTGGAACTTCATGAAAGCCATTGGTAATCATCCCAAAGCAATATCCGGGGACTAATGATGAAAATTGCTAAAAAAACTATTAAAAAACTACACAAAACTGCCAAAAACTGTCACTTTTAAAGTGTCGGGTACTGACCGATAACAGTTCTGCCATTGGCTCAACCCCAGCGAAGCATCGGGTACAGACCATTGATAGTTCAGCTGTTGGCTCAACCACAGTGAAGCGTTAGTTACTGACCGATGATAGTTCAGTCGTTGCCACAACCCCTACGAAGCGTCGGGTACAGACCGGTGACAGTTTAGCCGTTGGCATAACCCCAGCAAAGCGTAGGGTACTGACCGATGACCATTCAGCCGTTGGCACAACCCCAACGAAGTGTCGGGTACACCGATGACATTTTAGCCGTTTGAACATCCCCAACAAAGCTTCGGGTACAGACCGATGACAGATCAGCCGTTGGCACAACCCCAGCAAAGCGTCGGGTCCTGACCGATGACAGTTCAGCCTTTGGCTCAACCCCAACAAAGCGTCGGGTACAGACCGATGACAGTTCAGCTGTTGGCTAAACCCCAGCGAACAGTCGGGTACAGACCAGTGACAGTTTAGCCATTGGCTCAACCCCAGCGAAGCGTCGGGTACTGACTGATGATAGTTCAGCCGTTGGCACAACCCCAGCGAAGCGTCGGGTACAGACCAGTGACAGTTCAGCCGTTGGCTCAACTCCAACGAAGCATCGAGAATGATCTGGTGGCGAAAATAGTATATCAATCTATCCCCACAAAGGACAGATGATGGAATCTGTTATACACATCCTCAGAGGGAGCACCAAGAAGGATTGGTGATTCAACCCCCTGTTGCAAACTACCAATGTAAATTATCGTCAGGATAGGCATCAGAGGCATTCATTAAGTTAACTCGGTAATCGAGATATATCCCCAGCGGAGGAGCCTTTAGAAATGTACAACGGCATCAGCCGAAGGGAAATATGCCTTACGGAGAGTATTGACAGACGTGGGAAACCATTGGTCTCAAACCAAGGTAGCAACAAAAATGTTATCCCTATTAGAGTTGACAAGGCTATCATGAATGACGTCATCCCCAGCAGAAAATGACGAGGACAATTGGAGATAGCCTATCAGTGATATCCTACCAGTAATAGCCTGACAGTGCTGCCCAAGGGTTATCATGAATAACGTTATCCCTAGCAGAAAATAACGTAAACATTCAATGATAACCCTAACCCCTCAAAGGCATCTAACATTCATCACATATCATGCCATGCATTGACTTGCCTTTGCATTTGCATTTCTAGTGTCTAGCAATCTTTATCCTATTTATTCCACTGCATTGCATGAGCATAATAAAGAGGGGCATCTGTAGACACTCAAAATTATCTTCAGTCCTGTTGTAGACACTCAAATTTTTTGAATTCTTGCTACTAACCCTGCAGGAGGGCAGAACTGTCTATTTCAACTTAGCCCTGGTCTCAACCCGGGAAGTACAGGTCAGCCCCGGTCTCAACTAAAAGTAGTATGCATACAAGCCAATCATGTATGATGATAAAGCATATACTTTAGAGACAATCTTATTTATTTATTAATAAAAATATTTATTTATTAAAGGCATTTAATTATCTACATGGTGCTCTTTTTATAATATGTAAATAACCCATAGTTTTAAGCAACGCTTTTAGAATCATGATGATGATCATTCTAATGAGATCTAAATTCTTAGAAAGCTTTAAAACTAAAATAGTTCCCAATCGTGGGATTACTAAAAAGGGGATTAGTAAATCCGGATAGATTGGTACATATGTTGCTTGCTCATTGGATGAGAATGATTGATCTCATGATCATTTGCGTGGAGACACTAAAGCAAGTATGTAGGTGCTTATTGGAGAATAAGTTCACTGAATGTGACTCGCTATGGAATACCTAATGGAGTTTTACTCGCCTGTCAATAGGAATTCCTAATGTAATAGTAGTACAAGTGATCCTTGGACTTGAGATCATCATAGTATCTTGTATGTAATGAATTATACTTTGACTTATTCCTTAAAGCCCATTAGGGTATATAAAAGGGTATGCTTGGGTATAATGAGTTACATATGGAGATAATGAATGATCAATAAAGAATCTACCACCTCTAGTAAAAGAGGAGATATGTCTTGTGTGATTCGTTAAATGACAACTCAGGAATCTTTAGCCAAGGTAGAATAAAATTAGAAAGGAGTTTCTAATTTGCATTATTTGGAGTTGTGCATTTTCTAATCGAAATTCATATAATTAAATAAAATAAGACTTGACAGTAAATCCATGTCTTATATTTAATTGGGACATTGTATGGTGGAAGGATTGAATTGTACGGTAACTATTTACTCACAGGTTCTTTTATGATTAATATTGAAATCTATATTATCTGGAAAGTCGTTGATCGCTAAGGAGGCTTATCCCTATTGTAGAATAAATATTATTTATTTAAATAGATTATTAATTTAATTTATTTATTTAAATAATATTAGAATTGTTCTAATTGATTTATTCACATCCGGTTTAATATGGAGAACCTAAAGGGTCACACCATAAAAGAAAGAATAATTATTTAAGAAGGTAATGGCATAATCGTAATAATGCATTAAGTGTAATTAATTTAATCTATGGTGATAGAATAAATTAAATAGCTTAATATTTATTATTTAATATTTTAGAAATATTAAATCTAAATTAATAAGAGGAGTCTTATTAATATTATTACAATTATTATTATTTTAATTTCTAAAGAAGTTTAGTAATTAATTTAATATTAGTACTCTCATTTATTTCTAATAAGATTAGGAGACAAATTAATTAAATAAATTTAATTAATTATTCTCAATGTGGTGGGAAGCCTAAATTAATTAAAGGAGTTTAATTAATTAAATAAAATCCCATGTCTAATAGGATTAGAAGGGTTGACCAATATCTATATAAGAGGAGTCTTATAATAGATATCAGTTGATGCAATTCCAATTGTTGGAGAGTACTCCTTTTCTATAAAGGATAGAAAACTAAGTCAACCACCATCCTTCTTGATAATTCATCTTCCTTGGTGGATCACATCTAGAGGCCAAACACTTGGGTGGCTAACGTTGATCAAAGAAAGGAATCTAACACGAAAATTCAAGGAGATCACGAAGAATAAGGAGTTGAACTCGTGCCTGTGGAAGCTTCGTTCTATAAGGGTATGATTCCATAACTTCTTATTTATCGTTTTAAATTAATAATCTGCATAAAGGATGATCCGGGTAATGGTTTTGTAAAAAAAATTTAAACTCTGATATACCATGCTTCCGCTAATTTTACAATTTGATTGTGTCACAATTTCGTACAAACCCAACAGTGGCATCAGAGCCAAACTTTTATGCAATTATTAATTTATTTTGATTTCATATACATATGGGTATGTATTTAGAATAATTTATTGGGCATAATTTTATTGTATAAAATTATTTTTTTAAGAAAAAAATGGCTTTTTTTTTTGGGATGAATCACAATTTTTTTTATGGGCGCTAATCTTGAATTCTGCAAAGAAAAGGTGTTGTCTTTTTCTTACTCCAAAAAGAAGGTGACCCATCAGGAAAGGACTCTTTTAATAAAAGAAGGTGACTTCTTTTCAAAAAATAAATGTGAATTTATATTTTTTTTATATATATATATATATATATATATATAACCTGATTCGTTATATATATATAATATATACGGTAATATCATATATATATATATGATATATATATTTATATATTATATTGTAAATAAATTTATAATTAAAATAAAGAGTTTATTTTAATCTTGAAATTGGATTTCATGCAATTTAAAATTGCCCATTAAATGATACTCATATATATATAGAATGTTTTAATTCATGAGATGGATATTTATTTATTGATATATATGGTGATATGTATGATAATAAATAGGGATTGATTATGGACTATTTGACCAAGGTGATTGGATTTTATTTTAGTTGAATGCTTGAATAAATGAGTTTTATTAAATGGGGTCTGCGTATCTCGTCTTCTCTAATTTATTCTTGATGTAAATTCTATCTCTCTCCTATGTACTTTCCCTTGACTGCTGATCAAGGTTTCTATTTAAATTTAAAATAGTTTATGTAATAGTATTAGTTAAAATTATCTTGAAAAAATTGGAGAGCAAGGAGCAAGGAGCGCGTGAAGACCCGTTTGTATAGAGCCCGGGTTTAAATGTAATAGTTACGTTTAAATTTAAATTCTTGCACTCCTAGGTTTGACATTTTGGCTCACTTGGTGGCTCTAGTGAACCAAACTAGAATAAAAGTTCATAATCAATCCAGGTAGAATATAGTATTCTATATGTGCATGCTAAGTATTATATATATTATATTTTATGCAAACATGCTTCGCATGTTTAATAAAATTACGCGTATTTTATATATATATATATATATATATATATATATATATGTGTGTGTGTGTGTGTGTGTGTGTGTGTGTGTGTGTGTGTGTGCATGCACGCTAAATAAGATGAGACAAATAATAACAAACCCCTCAAAGAAATAATATTAAGTCTGAAGCGTTCAATAATATTTGGAATATCGAACGTCGTCTTCTAGCATGATAAATTAATAGAGTATTAAATATTTAATATGAGCTTGTTGTGTTATCCACAAGGCAAGTATTGCGTATTTAAGATATTAATTAATCACATTTGATGCTTATCAAGAAAATTGAACAATATAGTCTTGTTGTGCTATCCACAAGGTCGAATATTTTTCTTTTTTGAATTTATGAAAGTGCTAGGCTGGACTTAACTTAAATCATTTTAGTTCGGATGTGCACACACTTGACCATTATGATTTAAGAGGCAAAATAAAAGGAGTTACATGTTGATGTAATTGACAAGAGTTGTCTACCTATTTATTTATATATCGTTTGTTGTGCTATCCACATGGCTATATATATTTGAAATGGGATCCTTAATCTCACTAGCAAATCTTTAATTAGATGTTGCCGAAACTATATAAGTGAGGGTAATATAGTTTGATGAAAATAGTGGGAGATACCAATTTAAAATAAAGACCTAAATTTATTTTGGTATGCAAAATTAATTAAATGAATGTTTGCTAAAATGTTGTCTTTTCACATATAGAAATTTAAAAAAATGTCAAAATCACTAATTTCACTGCGTAGCATACTTGATGCTAATAAACTAACCGGACCAAATTATACGGACTGGTTAAGGAATCTGAGAATAGTTCTCACTGCTGAAAAGATTTCTTATGTCCTAAATTCACCTGTCTCTAGAAATGTTCCAAAATCAGCATCTGAGGAAGAAATTGCCACCATTGTAAAGTGGCAAAATGACGCATCTGTGGCTCAATGCATCATGCTCGCGTCCATGAATAACGAGCTTCAGCGTCAGCATGAAAACATGGATGCTCCTACTATGTTGCTTCACCTCAAGGAGTTTATGGTGAACAAAGTAGGACTGCTAGATATGAGATATCTAAGGAGCTCTTCCAATCTCGGATGACCAAGGGTAAGGTGAACATAAAGGAACAAAAGAAACCTAATCCAGCTAGCAAAGGAACGTGTTTCCATTGCAACGAGCCGGGTCATTGGAAGAGGAATTGCAAGAAGTTTCTGGCAGAGAAGAAGCTTGGAGAAGTTTCGACTTCCAATCAAGGTTTGTTCATGAATGAAATTAATTTTTCAGAAAGTCAAAATTCTACTTGGGTATTGGATACCGGCTGTGGTTCTCATATATGTAATAATGTGAAGGGACTGGTCAGAAGTAGAAAGCTGAATAAGGATGAGGTTGTCCTA
This sequence comes from Panax stipuleanatus, assembly GCA_020205555.1. Taxonomy (NCBI): domain Eukaryota; kingdom Viridiplantae; phylum Streptophyta; class Magnoliopsida; order Apiales; family Araliaceae; genus Panax; species Panax stipuleanatus. The sequence continues at coordinate 91,022,106 of CM035123.1, forward strand.
CGAGTGGCAAATGGAGCAAAGGTTGCTGCATTAGCTGTAGGCACTTATTGTTTAGCACAGCCTACGGGCAAGTTCATTTATTTAAATAATTGTTATTTTGTTCCGAATATCATTAGAAACATTATTTCTATTCCCGTATTAGATATGGATGGATTTGACATTATAATAAAGAACAACAGTTGTTCTATTTATAAAAGCAATGTTTTATATGGTGTTGGTAATTTGCAAAATGGACTTTATATACTTGACTTGCAAGAAAATATATTTTAAATTGAACAAACTAAGAAAAGGAAAAGAGATAATATTAATTATACCTACATGTGGCACTGTAGACTCGATCATATCAATGAAACAAGATTATCCAAGTTGCATAAGGATGGGCTTCTAGAGCTATCCGATTATGAATCATATCCAACTTGTGAATCTTGTCTCATGGGTAAAATGACTAAATCTCCTTTTAGTAGAAAAGGAGAAAAAGTTATAGAGTTATTAGCGTTGGTTCACACAGACGTTTGTGGACCTATGACAACAAATGCACAGGGTGAGTATTCTTATTTTATTACTTTCACTGATGATCACTCAAGATTTGGATATGTGTATTTAATGAAATACAAATCAGAATCATTTGAAAAGTTCAAAGAGTTCAGAAGTGAAGTAGAGAAACAAACGGGCAAGAGTATTAAGATTCTTCGATCAGATCGAGGTGGTGAATACTTAAGCGGTGAGTTTCTCGATTATCTCAAAGAAAATGGTATAATTTCACAATGGACTCTACCAGGTACACCACAGTTAAATAGAGTATTTAAAAGGAGAAATCGAACATTATTGGACATAGTTCGTTCCATGATGAGTTTTACCGATCTTTCAATTTTATTCTGGGGTCATGCCCTAGAAACGGCTACATATCTACTAAATAAGGACTCCACCAAATTCGTCCCCAAGACTCCATATGAGATGTGGACAGGGAGGAAACCTAGTCTTAAGCATGTTAGATTTGGGGATGTCCAGCTTATGTGAGAATATTTCAAAATAATAAGCTTGGGACAAGATCTGATAAGTGCACGTTTATGGGATATCCTAAAGAAAGTTTGGGATACTATTTCTACAATCCTACTGAGCAAAAGGTGTTTGTTGCGAAACACACTGCCTTCTTGGAAAAGGAGTTTATCCTTGAAGGGGTTAGTGGGAGAAAAATAGATCTTGAAGAAATTCAAGAACCACAAACCACTACAGATCAAGTGGATGAACCTGTCCAAGTAGAAACACCTACTGTACAACAACCTATTCGTAAATCTGAAAAAGTACCAAAGATACCTAAAAGGTATGGTTTCGTCATAAAGGATGACGATGTGGTACACATCATGGACGATGATGATCAATTGAATTACGAACAGACTATGAGTAATAAAGACTCAGAAAAATGGTAGATGACTATAAAATCTAAAATGAATTTTGAAGCTATGCTCAAGTTCATTTAGATTTTACTTGCGATTGCAGCTTATTATTGCTTAATCTGGCAAAATAGACGTGGAGACGTCCTTCCTCAAATATACATTATTAGAGGATAATGTATGTATGATACAACCAGATAGTTTTTTGTTTCAATGGTTGAAGCAAATCATGTATATGAGCTACAACAATCCATTCATGGATTGAAGCAAGATTCTCGTAGATGGAACATTCGTTTTGATGAGACAATCAAAGAGTTTGATTTTATCAAAAATGAGGATGAACCATGTGTGTACAAGAATGTTAGTGGGAGCACTATTTCATTCCTTGTATTATATGTTGATGATATATTACTGATAGGGAATAAAATTCCTATGCTAAAATCGATCAAAATAAAGTTGTCTAAACATTCCTCCATGAATGATTTGGGTAGAACATCTGATATTGGGGATATAAATCTTTATTGATATATTTAAAAGGATGTTCGGCTAAACCCAAGGAAACGTATATTCATTAGATGCTAAAGGCGTTTAGCATGGCAAACTCCAAAAGGTGTCTCATGATGATAAGCCATGGAGTGAATCTCTCTAAAATTATCCTCAATAAAAGAGAGATCGCATGAGCTACTATCATGTATGCAATGAAATATACGAGACTTGATGTTGATCAGTCATATTCTAGAGAAGATCACTGTGAGACAGTGATAAATATCTTAAAGCACTTAACTGACACTAAGGATGTCATCATATCACATGATGAGTCTAAATTAAACAAGAGTGCTAAACAGACTCAAGTTTTCAGACTGACCAAGACAATATCAAATCCACTTTAAGGTAAGTCGTTACCTTGAAAGATGGTGTAGTGAATTAAAAAGGTTCCAAACAACAAAAGGTTGCTGCTTTAGTGACAAAGACAAAGTATATAACTGTAAGTGAAACTGCAAGTTGATGTTTCGGATGAAAAGTTCATTATAGAACTAGGAATAGTTCCTAAGTCTCATCTTAAATCTAAACATATGTTGCGGCACTTTGATTAAGGAAATCATTGAAAGAGGAGCATAAAGACTCTCAAGATAACATTGCAGATCTATTTACTAAAGCTATAACACAACAGTAGTTTGATCGTCACTTAGAGAAGTTGGTATGAGATACCATAACGATTGGCTTTAGTGCAAGTGGGAGATTGAAAGTAGTATGCATACAAGCCAATCATGTATGATGATAAAGCATATACTTTAGAGACAATCTTATTTATTTATTAATAAAAATATTTATTTATTAAAGGCATTTAATTATCTACATGGTGCTGTTTTTATAATATATAAATAACCCATTGTTTTAAGCAATGCTTTAAGAATCATGATGATGATCATGCTAATGAGATCTAAATTCTTAGAACGCTTTAAAACTAAAATAGTTTCCAATCGTGGGATTACTAAAAAGGGGATTAGTAAATCCGGATAGATTGGTACATATGTTGCTTGCTCATTAGATGAGGATGATTGATCTCATGATCATTTGTGTGGAGACACTAAAGCAAGTATGTAGGTGCTTATTGGAGAATAAGTTCACTGAATGTGACTCGCTATGGAATACCTAATGGAGTTTTACTCGCCTGTCAATAGGAATTTCTAATATAATAGTAGTACGAGTGATCCTTGGACTTGAGATCATCATTGTATCTTGTATGTAATGAATTATACTTTGACTTATTCCTTAAAAGCCCTTTAGGGTATATAAAAGGGTATGCTTGGGTATAATGAGTTACATATGGAGATAATGAATGATCAATAAAGAATCTACCACCTCTAGTAAAAGAGGAGATATGTCCTGTGTGATTCGTTAAATGACAACTCAAGAATCTTTGGCCAAGGTAGAATAAAATTAGAAAGGAGTTTCTAATTTGCATTATTTGGAGTTGTGCATTTTCTAATTGAAATACATATAATTAAATAAAATAAGACTTGACAGTAAATCCATGTCTTATATTTAATTGGGACATTGTATGGTGGAAGGATTGAATTATACAGTAACTATTTACTCACAAATTCTTTTATGATTAATATTGAAATCTATATTATCTGAAAAGTCGTTGATCGCTAGGGAGGCTTATCCCTATTATAGAATAAATATTATTTATGTAAATAGATTATTAGTTTAATTTATTTATTTAAATAAGATTAGAATTGTTCTAATTGATTTATTCACAACCGGTTTAATATGGAGAACCTAAAGGGTCACACCATAAATGGAAGAATAATTATTTAAGAAGGTAATGGCATAATCGTAATAATGCATTAAGTGTAATTAATTTAATCTATGGTGATAGAATAAATTAAATAACTTAATATTTATTATTTAATATTTTAGAAATATTAAATATAAATTAATAAGATGAGTCTTATTAATATTATTACAATTATTATTATTTTAATTTCTAAAGAAGTTTAGTAATTAATTTAATATTAGTACTCTCATTTATTTCTAATAAGATTAGGAGACAAATTAATTAAAAAAATTTAATTAATTATTCTCAATGTGGTGGGAAGCCTAAATTAATTAAAAGAGTTTAATTAATTAAGTGAAATCTCATGTCTAATAGGATTAGAAGGGTTGACCAATATCTATATAAGAGGAGTCTTATAATAGATATCAGTTGATGCAATTCTAATTGTTGGAGAGTACTCCTTTTCTATAGAGGATAGAAAACTAAGCCAACCACCCTCCTTCTTGATAATTCATATTCCTTGGTGGATCACCTCTAGAGGCCAAACACTTGGGTGGTTAACGTTGATCAAAGGAAGGAATCTAACACGGAAATTCAAGGAGATCACGAAGAATAAGGAGTTGAACTCGTACCTGTGGAAGCTTCATTCTACAAGGTATGATTCCATAACTTCTTATTTATCGTTTTAAATTAAAAATTTGCATAAAGGATGATTCGGGTAATGGTTTTGTAGAAATTTTTTAAACTTTGATATACCATGCTTCCGCTAATTTTGCAATTTGATTGCGTCACGATTTCGAACAAACCCAAAATCAACCCGGGAGGTATAGGTCATCCCCGGTCTCAACCCGAAAAGTACAGGTCAGCCCCGGTCTCAACCTGGGAAGTACAGGTCAGCCCTGGTCTCAACCCGGGAAGTACAGGTCAGCCTCGGTCTCAACCGGGAAGGTACAGATCAGCCTCGATCACATCCCGGGAGGTACAGGCCAACCCCGGTTACAACCTGGGAGGTACAGGTCAGCCCCGATCTCAACCCGGATATTACAGATCAGCCCCGGTCTCAACCCAGGAGGTACAGGTCAGCCCCGATCTCAACCCGGGAAGTACAGGTCAACCCCATTCTCAACCCGGGAGGTACAGGTCAGCCCCGGTCTCAACCCAAGAGGTACAGATTAGCCCCGGTCTCAACCTGGGAAGTACAAGTCAGCCCCGGTCTCAACCCGGGAGGTACAGGTTAGCCCCGGTCTCATCCCGGGAGGTACAGATCATCCCCGGTCTTATCCCGGGAAGTCAAACTCAACATCGGAGACAAACCTGAAGCCTCACATCCTCTGTAGAGACAAACCTGGAAGAACCAAGTTAGCCTCAGAGACAACCCTGAGGACAAACAGAATCAGCTGGGATCCAAACCTCGGAGACAACCCCAAGAAGTGAGCCGAAGGCCATGCCAGCATTGAAGGCAACCCCAGGAGGGGAAAAATGGTCATTTTAACAACTTAAAGCCGATTCGGTCAAACTTAAGCCAAATTGGTGCCACCAAGGTCAGAAAGAACCATAACAATGATTCCGAGTGAAAACAGCGCAAGACAGCTCAACGGACAAACTGCGAAGAATCAAAGACCTAGTTATAAACCCATCTTTTTAGACTTGAAAAAGGTTTACTCCCATGACATTGCGACACTCTCGGCAAGGGCTTTCCAGAAAGGTATAGCTCGCCTCAAACGGACGCTCCGATCAAAAGTTAGAAAGTTTTGAATCTGACCTCGTCTTGCTCGGAGTGCACGTACTTCGATGCAACGGGACCCGCCACGTGGGCCCTTCCAAGTGGAGCAGCACCTTTACCTGTGGCTGTCGTAGGTAGAGCCGCTTCCACCGGGTCTATATATATGAGTGCACCCCTAGCTCATTTTATATAGAAAAACGCTCTAAACCTCTACCTGTTTGGTTTCTCAGCCCCACTGTTACACTACAAACCCAAATTTTATTACTCTAACACTTAGATAAAATCATATACGACCACATATCAAAAATTAACCGATAAAAATGGACGTTAAAAGCCTATAATTTGGCAAAAAGCCCATATAGCAGTCTATTGTGAGTATTTTTATGATCAGAAAGTTTATATTACTTCATTGCACTTTTATACACTTGCACGTTAAGTTTTACTTTCTGATTATGCCCGAAACTTAGTTCCGTGGCTGTTTTTGCTTACTTTTTGTACATTTTCGTACATAAACTCATTTTCTGGCATTTCTACAACTCGGATCGTCGATCCGTCGCTTCTAACAGCTTATATATATATATATATATATATATATATATGTACATATATATATATATATCTTCGTTTGTAGCAACTTCACCGGACTGGATTATTTTTCCAGTCCGGGTTTGGCTTTTTAATGTATATATTTAACAGTATATGTACTGACTTTTCAATTCTGTCATGTCTGGATGTCAAATCTGTGGTAGTTTACTGCTTTTATATATATAACTACATATATATAAATTTTTTCTGAATTATTTGGGTCTGGATTTCTACTTCGTGGCCTTTTTATTGATCTAATATACATATATACTAACTGTATATATTAACTTTTTACATTCCAGTTTGGCCTGGATCATTCTGTGGTCTTTTTACTGCTTTTATAAATATATATATATATATATATATATATATATATATATATATATATATACTTACATTTTTGTCCGGGCAAAGGATAGAATGTCCGTCGCCCTTTATAGCTTTTTTATATATATTTACTTTCTGCTGAGCCTGGACAATTTTGTGGCTCATTTACAGCTTACATATATATATATATATATTTCAATTATGTCGAGCCTGGATCATTCTGTGGCTCTTTTACAGCTTATATATATATATTTCCATTCCAGTCCGGGCATAGGAGTGAAAACCCATCGTCCTTTACCGCTTTTTTTATATATATATTTCCATTCTGTCCAGCCTGAATTACTCCGTGGCTTTTTACAACTTTTATATATATATATATATATATATATATATATATATATTTACATTCCAGTACGGGCATCGGAGTGCCAACCCATCGCCCTTTACAGCTTTCGTATATATATATATACATTCCAGTACGGGCATCGGAGTGCCAACCCATCGCCCTTTACAGCTTTCGTATATATATATATATATATATACTTATATATATATATATATATATATATATATATATTTCTTTACTCATTTACGATTAAATTGCTGCTTTAAATATTCATTTGATATCGATCGGCATTGACATCTCTTTGGGCGAACTAGATTTCTTTAAATCTCGCCAATTCTAGCTTTCAAACGGTTCAAAATAGGTCCAGATGGAACCGGGAAGCTAGAATGGCTGAGATTTACTTAAAATCTAGCAATTTTTCTAGTTTCAGTTATGAAAGCAACCTTGCGGCCCTTAGATCTCTATCTAGTGGGAACGAGACGCTTCGGCTACTCGCCAGCCAGGATTTACTGATGAATCCTTGGTTCTGGCGACATCTGGATATAAGTATACATTTTCTGTGCATATTTGAACTGTGCAGGTTTTATTGGCTTCTCTTTGTGAGCCTAGGAATCGTGGGATTCATGATCAGAATCTGATTCCCACGATGGACAAACTCCACTTTACAAATGTACCTTACCAGTTTTTATGTAAAAATGTACATCATAAAGACCTTAAAACAGTTATCCGGGTTTAAGGTCTTAACATAGTGAAATATAGTTTGTTGTGTCAGAGTCACTCCGATGGCTGTCATGCCCATAAGAAGATCGACACTTGTATATATTCTGTGATCGAGGATGTGACGCCCCCAGAATAGGTCCATTCAACCCAACCCATTCTGAGTCGCCAAATACATGGTACAGAATTCAAATACAAACTTTATATCATACGGTCGTGCAAAATACGACCACACAACTGTGAGTCTCAGTACAAATATGTAGAAAATATTAAGATTCAAACTAAGTCCTCATTACAATTATTATCACACTATTTATCAGAAATAGTGAGGACTACTACTGCTCTAACTCGGACCATCACTCTGTCCCCCGACTAGTCCCCTCAACATTCTCATTTCCTGAAGAGGACAACAGATGAAAAGGGTGAGCTCAACTAGCTCAGTAAAGAATATTATGACTAAGATAATGAAAAATAAATTATCGTTAGTCTTCAACAGTTCAGATAAAATATTATGGACAACAAGTTTTAGATCAATACTCGCAGCGGAAATAACAAATCATTAGAAGAGTTAAGCAGAGAATGAAGTCTACTATCTTCTATGATTTAAAAGTCCATCACCAATATTATATCCCTGTAACATCAATCAATATATATCTCAAATCAAATATTCATCTTTGCACTACAGGCCAAAGATATTCATTTGCATCATCAGTAGTCATGTTCATCTCAACACCTGTCATCTTTGCACTACAGGCCAAAGATATTCATCAGGTAATCATTCATCTTTGCTCTACAGGCCAAAGATATTCATCAAGTAATCATTCATCTTTTAGGACTGAGGATGATGAAAAACATTTAAAAAAAAACGAATCCAGTGAGATAAAAGACAAAGACTAAGGATTCGTATTTCAGTATATCCAATTCAAAAATACCTCGTAATAATCAATTATGGAGCAAAATTCAAGAATAGAGCTCAAAACTTGGATACAATCAAAGATAGTAACCTTAACAAGCAATTTGGACAAATAGAAGAAAATTTAATTTTCCCGTGAATAGTGCCGTATACGTGAATAGTGTCGTATACGTGAATAGTAACCCCGACGGAAAAAGTAAGAATTTCAACATAAAATCCATGACAATATTTCTGTATAATGATATTGAAAAGAATAACATCATTTACAAAAGAAATAACATCCCTTACCTCAAAAAATAGTACTTCTGGCTGGAATATCGGATATAATTTCGAAAGAAACTTGCACTGAATGCTAATACTCAAAGTATTAAAATACTCACAAAAATACGCTCGATATTATAGAGAGAGAAAACTTCTGATTTCTGGTGTGATTTTCAATTCTAACCTAAGCACCCTATTTATAGGAAAAGCTTAGGATGCCAAAGGAGACTAAAATAATAAAATATTATTTTTTTTTCTTAGCCGCCGGCTGCTCCAAAAAGCCATCAGCCATTTTGTTTCAACCAAAAGTGGGTCCCACCCATTAAATAATATATTTATTTTCCAAAACTTTAATAATTCATAATAAATAGCCCATTTGTCAGAAAAATACAAATTCTATGTTCTTCTATAGGAAATTTAATTCTCTACAACTTTGCAGAAGAAATTTTTTCCAAATTCCCAACATAAACTATCCGAAATCCATAAACGGATGATTTTTCACACCAAAATACTGATAAAAACACATCAGCACAAATTCCTTCTTTTATATCCACAAAATAAAAATTTCCTTATCATATAAATCAATAATTAATTATTCACAAATAATATTATAGAACTATAATATTAACAACCAGGTCGTTCCCAGGACAGAGGGGGCCTTCCGATAAGGACTTCTCCTTACTGGCGCGCAATTAAATAACCCCTCCTAGACAGAACTTCCTTAGACATTGTCAATAATGCTATCTAATAATATTATTCAAATAATATGAATTATTGAGTTGATAACGTGAAATACTGTGCAACGACAATTATTGAATCAATCATAAAAAAAATAGCAACGTAGCAATTATTGAGTCAATAAAATATCAATGCAGCAATTATTGAGTCAATAATATAAAATATCAACGTAGCAATTATTGAGTCAATAATATAAAATATTGAACAGTAAATACTGTAACAATAATTGAGTAGGTTCCTTCTCACGTAAGACTCAATAATTCGAAATACTGTGCAATACCGTGTGCTACTGCGCACCACCGCGTACTGTATTTTAACCACCGGGTATTTCAACAGTACTAACGGTAACAACTACGCCGTTATCTTGTAAAAAAGTTATTTCTGTCGCTTTCTATATCCGACAGTTATTCCGTTGTGGGGGCCCACAAATAGCTGCGCCGTCGTACGAATATTCCCCGACAACAAGAATATTCCACGACCAAACGAATATTCCCCGACAACAAGAATATTTTATAACCACTTGCTCATTTTAAAAATATTTGCACCTTTCACCCATAACTTTCATATTTATCAAATCAACACCTTACTATTTCAAAATAATATATAAAGAAAATTAAATCTTTATTCATAAAAGTTGGGGTCTTACAGAGGATGCTTCGCATCCCGACAATCACCATTTAAATTGAGCCAAAAAGGCTAAAAAGATAAAAAAAAAAAATAGAAGTATCAAACTGCTTCAATTCCTACATAAGCGTAAAAGTTTGATAACCACCTTTAAAAACATCACTTACATATCTTGCCTAAAAAAGGACTTTTGCAAATCAAATCAAACCCTTCGTATGTAGGTTCAACGAAGCATGTCCATACTTTCAAATCAATCAAGCGTAGGCCCAATTTTTTCCAGCATTCACACACACATTGCAGATTTAAAACGAAAATATTGAAAAGACACGGTACCGTGTTTACACGAGAGTTGTGGGGTGCCTAACACCTTTCCCACACTTAACCAAGCCCCCGAACTTAGAACTTCGGTTTCAAAGATTAAGTTTCGACAGTGTCCAGCAATTGGGCCTCTTTTTCAAAAAAAACTCGGTTGAGTTGGTACAACCATTTCAAAACTACCAACTGGAGACTCTGTAAAACGTTCAAATCGTCGATATAATACGTGTTGACCTAACCTTTTTCACAAGTAAAAAGAATAAGGGTAGACAAAACTTAGGAAGAGAGAAAAATTTGGGTCCAACTCGACTCGTAATTTTTTCCCAACGTCGACAACAACATTGTAAATCCATTTATTAAAGCTTTAACGCAACAACAGTTTGATCATCACTTAGAGAAGATGAGTATTAGATACCATGGCGATTGGCTTTAGTGCAAGTGGGAGATTGAAAGTAGTATGCACACAAGCCAATCATATTTGATATGATGTGGCATATATTTTGTAATCTTATTCATTTATTAATAAAAGAATTCATTTATTAAATGCATTTTACTTTATCTACATGGTGCTGTTATATTATATGTGATAAACCAATAGTTTTAAGCAATGCTTTTAAAAACATGATGATCATGCTAATGAGATCTAAATTATTAGATAACTTAAAACTAAAATTATTCTCAATCGTTGGATTACTAAAAAGAAGGGATTAATGAATCCGGATATATTGGTACATACTTTGCTTACTCTTAGGAAGAGGATGATTGATCTCATAATCATTTATGTATAGACACTAAAGCAAGTATGTAGGTGCTTATTGGAGAATAAGTTCACTGAACGTGACTCGCTAAAGGAATACCTAATGGAGATTTACTTGCATGTCAATAGAAATTCCTCTAGTGATAGTAGTACAAGTGATCTTTGGACTTGAGATCATCATAGTATCTTGTGTATGATGAGCTATACTTTGATTATCCCTTAAGACCCTTAGGGTATATCAAAGGGTATGTTTAGGTATAATATGTTGTGCATAGAGATAGGTGAATAGTCAACAAAGATTCTATCGCTTCTAGTAAAAGGAGAGAATGTCTTATGTGATTCGAAAAATGACAACTCAGTAGTCCTTGGCCAAAGCAGAATGAAATTAGAAAGGCGTTTCTAATTTGCATTATTTAGAGTTGTGCATTTCAGAATTGAAATACATATAATTAAATAAAATAAGGCTTGACATCAATTCCATATCTTATAATTTATTAGGACCAATGTATGGTAGAAAGATTGAATTGTACGGTAACTATTCACTGAAAGGTTCTTTTATAATTAATGTTAAATCTATATTATTTGGAAAGTCGTTGATCGCTAAGAGGGCTTACCCTTATTGTAGAATAAATATTATTTATTTAAATGAATTAAATAGTTTAATTTATTTATTTAAAGAAGATTAGAAATGTTCTAATTGATTTATTCACAACCGGTTTAATATGGAGAATCTAAAGTGTCACGCCACAAAAAGAAAAATATTTATTTAAGAAGTAAATGACATAATCGTAATAATAAGTTAAATATATTACTTTAATCTATTGTGATAGAATAAATTAAACAGCTTAATATTTATTATTTAATATTTTAAAAATATTAAATATAAATTAATAAGATGAGTCTTATTATTATTATTATTACAATTATTATTATTATTTAGTTCCTAAAAGGGTTTAGGAAATAATTAATAATAGAACTCTCATAAGTTCGTAATTGGATTAGGAGCTTAATTAATTAAAAGAGTTTAATTAAAATAAAACCCTATTCCTAAATAGTTTAGGAGGGTTGCCCACATCTATAAATAAGATGAGTCTTATTATGGGTTGGGGTTACACATCGTGTTTTTCCAGGAGTTGTGAGAGTACTTACAATTTTTATAAAGATCGAAACTAGGGTTTTGCCAACACCCATCTTCTTGAATACATATTATTCCTTGGTGGATCACCTCTAAAGGCTAAACACTTAAGTGGCTAACGTTAATCAAAAGAATGAATCTAACCGGTGAATTCAAGAAGAAAGCGAAGGAATTGGAGGTGTGAACCCGAGGAAGCTTGGATCTACGAGGGTAAGATTCTATATCTCCGTCTCTTTCGTTTAATTGATAATTTTGCACAATGATGATCATGGTGATGGATTGTATAAAATTTTGAAATATGATTTTATTGCGATTTCGCTATATTTGTGTAATTTGATTGCATGTTCGCGATATATACAAACCTAACATTTTCTTCTTTTTCAACATCTGTCAGCTTCCTTTTGGACTTCTCGTGGCAGGTTTTTGAACTTTACTTAAAGTCTTCTCGCTCCCTTCAGACTTCTCGCTCCCTTCAGACTATTTTGATTTGAGGATTTTAACCGGGTTCCTCTTCTAATTCTCGAAGAGCTTCTTAGTTTATCTTCTTGTTGACATTGAGAGCATCTCACTCCTCTCTAATGTCCTTCTTCATCTTTTTCTTCAACAGAATGCTGATGAACCTTCCATATAATATCTTGGGTAGAGGCTTTCCTACATCCTTCCTTTTCTCACTACAAGAAAAAGGCTCTTCTGTGATCGCCTATCCGCGATCACGTACGGTCGCCAATAGCCATCAGTGACTGATCAAACGCGGTCACTAATATAGTTCGCATGTAATCTGGTTGCTGGGCGGACATCAGCGACCATCTTTAGCAACAGTCGTATCAGCGACCGCCTAATAGCGACCTATGTCGTCGTTGAGCTGAGTCACCGTGAGTCAGATGTCAGAGGTGACGTGGCCCAAGTGTCAGCGACCAACAATAGCGACCAAAGTGGTCGCTTACACCCTCGAGTCATATACGGTCGCTGAAAATTGTTAGCGACCGCATGCGGTCGCGATTGATTAATTTTTTTAAAAACATTTGGATGTTTTATTGATTTCCCAAAATTTTTAACCTATTTTATATCCCAACACACAACAATATATATAAATAAATCAACATCCAAACAAATCCATCGATATCCATATGTATATATACAATCTAATAAAACAAACACAGTAATATAAGCATCCACGCATACTGTGCTCATATATATAAACAAGTACCGTCCGAGTAAAATTTATATACAAATGTCATAACGTACAAATGCCTTCATGCATTCAATTATTTAGTGGGTCAAAATAATAATTATCAAATGTCGATTAACAAGATAAAGAAGGAATACAAATGCCTTCAGGGAGCAATATCGTCCAGATGGGGCCGCAACAAAAGAATAAAACATGTATTATTGAATGTAAAGTTAAACCTGCAAAGTAGTACATAAAGCTAAAGTACATAAAGTTAAACAATGAGAAGATTACCTCAGGCTCATACTGTTGCTGTGCTGCTATGCTGCTCTCGCCACTACATCTGCTAACTCCTCAGGAGTCAGAGACTGCAGATGCCCACCAAGTATGAGAAGAAGAGTCTAATCCTGACATATTGCTCTCACACAGTCAGCAGGAGTATGCAGCGTCGGATGGCAGGAGGACTGAGTAGACTGACTAGCAGAGCTTCCTATGCCATTGATAGCCAGTTGTTTTCCTTGGCCTTTGACATAATTCTTCTTCACAACCGATGCCCTCTCCCACAATTCTTGATCAATCGGCGGCCGCAGGGTGCCTTCAGGATAACGCTCATTCAATAGGTTCTTATAAGTGTCCTATAAGCATGTTTGAAATTAAATTGTTAACAATAAATATAAAATGATTAAGAATGACGTAAAAATTTATAAATATATCAAATTATACCGCTATCTGGATAGCCTCAAGCAAACCATTGCGGGTGGCCACATATACATCCAGCTAATGGATAGTCTGACCCTGAGATGATGCCTCCTACAAAATTAATATGCTCATATATTAATAAGTAAAAATGTGTGATGTATTAAAACTAAAACTAAACTTTATACTCAGTACGTACCTTGGCAGTAATGTGTTGCAACTATGATATACTGCCGTCCTTATAAGTCCCTTTTACCTTTTTGCCTGTAGGTACACCTGAGTATCTATTCGAGGAGGCAGTATTTCGTCTCTTGACCCAACCCTCGGCTCTCCACTGGGCACACATATCAGCCCTTATGCTCTGTGTGCACCACCAAGGGCTATGCTCATGCATGTACTCATCACCCTATCCTAGAAGGTCTATCCCTGCATTATGAAGGGCTTTTTGTCTTTCTTTATTTAGATTGTCTTTGGTTCGAACGACGCACTTCTTATAGAATAGTGTCTGAATAACTGATGCATGTGCGTCATCCCATCTATACCTCTTCTGCAAATAAAACAATCATTAATAATATTAAAACGATGATATTAACATAATCCAAAACTACTGATCAATAAAAATTTATTAATTATATTGTGATCAGCATTAACAAAAAATAATACCTAAAACTCAGCCCAAACAACATTCTTGTGGGCGATAAGTGTGCTCGCCCACGTAATCACTGGCGTAGGCCAGTTCTATAATCATAACTGTGAAATGCACTTCATAATTTTGCTATCATAAAAGTCACTACAATATAAAATAATTTACATTAAATACGGACATTTGATTATAATATTTTAAGCAAGTTACATTAGTATATATCTACAACAATTGAAATATAAAATGTTGATATATAAATGTTTAACATATATGCTATCCGGTGGAGGACAGATCTGTATAAGAATTCGATCATCTGGATTTGTCAGGGCCTTCGCCACTTGATTAGGACCCCTACCTAAGCCGGGCTTTCTTGCAGCTAGTTTAGAAGTCATCTATAAAAAAAATTCATGATGTTAATACGGTGATATATTTGATTACATATACAAATAAAATGACAATAATTACAGGTAATGGTATGAAATAGTTAACTACAACACATTAGTAAATGAAAGATATATAAACACGATAATGATATAAAGAACATGTATATATGTATAATTATATGTACTACAAGTAATACTAAAAATACATTTTATTTTTTAGTCAGAATCATCTTGTATACGGTTTGGAGATTCATAATCATCATCTTCTTCAAATTCAGTGTCAGTTAATAACTCTTCTTCCTCAGTATCAATGTCATCTGGCACAAGGACTAACTCAGGATCCAATTCATTAGGTTCATCTCCACCCTCTAACTGTATTACTTCATTGTCGTCCTCCACATTTATCAACGTAGGTTTATGAAGCATCTCCTCTTAGTAGAACTCCCCGTCTACTAATTGTACACTATTGCACTGCGGGAGTATGAATTACAACTTGCCAATCTGCAGGGAGGTCTATCCCTTTTCCTAATAGGACTAAGGAGTGTAGTATACTTGTACTGTTTAAGTTGGCAACACAAATGGTTCGTTGGCGTACGTAGACCTATGGAGGTCAATATCGACGATTCCATATAGATCGACACGTATCCCTTTTTCTGTATTCAAACTGACGACACTTGAACAAGTTAATCTGACCCCGTAAGTGCCCTTGTACGATAACTAAATGATTTCCTCCAACTCCCCATAAAAGGCACGACCAAGCTCATTGTAACAATCTCCTTGGGCACACACTCCAGTGTTCGTTGTTCTTTTACTACGAGCATATGCCTTTGTATAAAATTGACAATCATTGATCTTGTAACCATTGCGGCTGACTTAGTCCCTGTCTGGACCCATAGCTAGGACTTGTACATTATCTGGAATCGTTCCCTCAGTAAGAGCCTACAAAAACTCTATTACATTAAATGAAGTCATAAATTAATAGAGTATATATGTCGTGCTTAATATGTTTAACTTACTTTATCCTTTAGCCACCTTGCAAATTTTTTACAACGACTGATTTGAACATCTTTATCAGTTATGCCGGGCTGATTCGCTTTTAACTCGTCATCAGTATGATCTATACAATTTTATAATCATTAACATATTAGAATGTATGTCATTGCAGGTTAAGATATAGTTATGTCCAATAACAATTGAAATTTTACATGTGTACCTCAAAAATTCGTCAATCTCCTCGTAATTGAGAAGAATGTATGTGACACCCCCAAATCCGGGTAACTCAATCCCACAGGATTTGGTGCTCACTATCCAATAATAACACATTTATCTACTCATAAAAATGAAACTCATAAATAAATAGAAATCCTCCCCTTAAGGGGTTACAACATCTGAACGAATAAATCCCTAGGTTAACTAACCTTAATACATCAAGTGCGGAAACATAAATAAACAGTTAAGTCTTAACATAACATCATAAGTCTTAAACATAACATTCTCAAATAAATAAATAAGTCATCATCACTTGTTCATCTTTCCCTTGCCTTTACTAGTGGAAGGCTCTTTAGTTCTTTCAATCTTAGCTGCAATGTTATTATGCTAGAGTAAGCAACGATTGCCCGCAAGTATAACACTATAATAACAATAATTAAATGCGAGTAATCAATGAGTTCTGAATAATAGAAAGCTCAGCTTTTGAATCAAGAATGAATAACAAGAATCAAAAGTATATCTGAGGGTCATAAGATCAAGAATTATGTCTCAGGATATCAAGTATTTCTACTTTAAACCTTTAACAGTCGTGAGACTATATGGACTCTACTTCTCGTACTTAGGGGAATCAGCCCGTAGTACCATATATGTGCACATCATCTCAATGCTAACGCGTAAATAATCCCCTATAAAGGGTTGTTCATCTCAGTTTGACATCAGAGTCCGCACCAAAGGAAGTTTAGTTTAGATAAGCTCAATAACAGTTCTAGAATTTAGAACGCTCATCAACTATGGACTGGTCGAATCAATAAGGGCTTGCTAGTCTTTCAAGGTTCAACAATAAAATTGATACTTAAATCAAATAAGAAATCTCAAAGGTTTACAATTGAATAAGCATTGTATAACCGAAGTATTACTTCAAAAGAATTAAGACATCTCATCTGAAATCTTAAACTTGAATAAACAAGAGTAAGAACTTGCTCAATAAAAGGATAGAATTTATAACTTGCATAAATGTAATAAAGATAAGATAAGAAAACTTGCTCAAATAAAGGTTTAAGTTTAGAAACTTGCCTCATACGTAAGCTACAATTATAAATCACGTTCCTCAATTAATCCTACATACCATTACATTCACAATACCAATTAATTCTAAGTCTAATTAAACTCATCAAATCACAAACATCAGTTCTTGAACACGTTATTAGATTTCACGAATAACGAGTTTAAACCACGTATTCAACTTATCAATTAATCACGTAAAACATCGTTGACAAGTTAATAATCTATTTTAACATCCCAATATATGATTAACTCATCTTCATGTTCATTACATTAGGTTTTAAATTACATTTCTGAATTTAAACACTTAAATAAAATTCTCTGAGTCATTCTGCTAGCAGGCGCTACAGCGCCCAGTTTGAAATAGGGACCGGCGCTGCGGCGCCGAGCCTACGTCAGCAAGCCCTTGGCCTGGCGCTGCAGCGCTGGGTTTCTTCACAGAACCGGCGCTGCGGCGCCGCGACGCAGTGAAGTCTGACAGAGTTCACGAAGAACACAGAAATAAGCCAATTTACGCCAAAATCATACTCAAACATCAAATTCAATGTTACCCATACATTCTGAACTTAACAGAAATATTATATGACATTCTTAGCATGCTTTTAACAACTTAAATCACATAAAAAACTAATTTAGAATATATAATTTTCATGTTCTTGATATTTTTCATAGTTTTGTTAGTTTTCATGAAATCACACATTACAGATTCGTTATCACACCGAATCAGTCCGTTTAAATTTCGTTCTCTTCGTTTTTACATGCATAAACATAATCAATCATCAATTTTTAGTTTAATATACAATTGAAGCATGAATTTTTATACATATAAGCCATATTCATACGTTAATACTCTATAACTTATAAAACATCCAATTAAAATATGATTACATGGATTAATTACTCTAAAACATATATAAATCATATACAATTGAATTATGCATGCTAATACACACACCACACCAAGTTCTTAACAATTAATTTTTGAAATTCTATTTATCAGAGAACTCAATATACGTTCATGGAGAAAACTTTAAAAACATAATTTAAACTGGTTAAAGGAATTACCCTTGCATTCTTGTTTATATTGCTAGAAGATGATATAACTTCTTTCTTCAATTCATAATTTCTCTCTCAATTCTCTCTTTTCTCTCTGAACTTTGTTTAACTAATATGGTATGAATAAGAATGAATCCTGAATTTAGATACACGTATAAAATAATAACTGGTGGAAATCATGGGTAGCAGTTAAGCGCATCAGGCCTTAACTGCTCCCATGTTCCTAAGGCCATGTTTGGTTTGCCACAAATAGCTCATTTTCTATTTAATTTAATTACCTTGTTTATTATATAGTTTATTTGTCACACTTTAATTAATCAAATAATACCATTTAAATTCAGTTAAATAAAAGGCAATATTACACATTAAATCACATCATCACATAATTAAAATTCTCATTTATTAATTATAACAAATCATTAAATCTTTAATTAATTATTAAATTAATTAGAATAACATTATAATTATTTAAAACTCATTTAATTAAGTAATCTCAATTAAAATCACACTTTGAACCATAAAATTACTCCACATTAATTTAATCAATGTAACATATTTAATTAAATTAATCTACCGCAATTCTATCAAACATTTATTTAACTCAATAAATAAATCAACAAAATATTTATTTAATTCACTAAATATTTAAAATAAATTATAAAATTCTCGTTCGTCACAGCTTTCCCCCTTTAAAAGGATTCTGTCCTCAGAATCACGATTCGATTAATTCGTCCCGTTATATTCTCTCCCCCCTTACCAAAGATTCTGTCCCCAAAATCGCTACACATAGATTAAGCAAATAAATGAGGGTAAGTTTTCATCATTTGATCTTCGAGTTCCCACGTAACTTCTTCAGCGTTGTGGTTCCTCCAAATTACCTTAACAAAAGGTATCACTTTGTTTCTGAGAACTTGCTCTTTCCTATCAACAATCTAAACAGGAACTTCTTCATAGGATAAATCTTTCTCAAATTGTAGAGATTCATATTCTATAACATGTTTGTAATCGGGTTTATACAGTCGTAATACTGAAACATAAAAAACATTTTGGATGCGCTCTAATGCCGGAGGTAAGGCTACCTCATATGCAACTTGTCCAATTCTTCGAAGTACCTCAAAGGGTCCAATAAATCTCGGGCTCATATTCTCCTTCTTGCCGAATCTGATCTTTCCCTTCCAGGGAGAAACTTTCAAGAAAATGAAGTTACCCGATTCAAATTCTATATTCTTGCGGTGTGGATTGGCATATTTCTTATGCCTATCCTGAGCAGCAACTAACCTTGTCCGGATCACCTTGACGATCTCGACGGTCTTTTGTACCAATTCTGGTCCTAACAATTGACGTTCGCCAACTTCATCCCAGCATAATGAAGTTCTGCACTTTCTGTCGTACAAGGCTTGGTAAGGCGGCATGCCAATACTTGCATGGAAACTGTTATTGTAAGCGAATTCCACTAACGGTAGGTGATCATCCTAATTTCCTTTGAAATCCATGATGCATGCTCTTAACATATCATCTAATGTTTGGATCGTTCTTTCACTTTGTTCGTCGGTCTGAGGGTGATATTCTGTACTCATTCTTAACTGTGTGCACATGCATTCTTATAGTCGCTTCCAGAAGTTTGATGTGAAACGCGGATCTCGATCAGAAACTATTGACACTGGAACTCCGTGCCTTGAAACAATCTCCTTCACATATAACTTTGCTAACTGCTCTAAGTTGAATATGATCTTGATCGGTAAGAAGTGTGCTGATTTAGTCAATCGATCCACGATAACCCATACTGTGTCGAAACCTTTCTGAGTCGTACGGAAGACCTACTACGAAGTCCATTGTGATATGCTCCCATTTCCATTCTGGAATTTCTAACAATTGTAACAACCCACTTCGGCCTCTGATATTCTGCTTTAACTTTCTGACATGTCAGACACTTGGCCACACAATCGGCAACGTCCCTTTTCATATTCGGCCACCAGAAATATTATCGGAGATCCTAGTACATCTTCGTACTCCCCGGGTGAATCGAATACCTTGAACTATGAGCCTCACTTAAAATTTCCTCTTTAATCTCTGGTAATGTCGGAACCCAAATTCTTCCCTCGAATCTCAATAACCCTTCAGTTATCAACTTTGAATTTCACTTCATTACCTTCAAATATTCTTTTCCTGATTTTCTCACATTCCTCATCCTTAAGTTGTGCTTCCTTATCCTTATCCACTAAAGTTGTACCAGCTCCTAGCTAGAATAGCTTCTCGTCAGACTCCTTAGGATATTTCACCTCCAATTCCAGTTTCTCCATTGCTGAAATTAGTTCCTCCTGGGCGGTCAACAACATCAATTTCTCTCGACCCTTCCTGCTTAAGGCGTCGGCAACCACATTCGCTTTACCCGGATGGTATAAGATCTTGCAATCGTAGTCCTTTATCAATTCCAACCATCTCTCTGGCGCATGTTCAGATCCTTCTATGTAAAAATATATTTCAGACTCTTATGGTATGTATATATTTCACACTTCTCCCCATAGAGATAGTGTCTCCAGATCTTCAGAGCAAGCACCACCACGGCCAACTCCAAATCATGGGTCGGATACCCCTTCTCATAATCCTTTAGTTGTCGTGACTGCATACGCAATGACCTTGTCGTTTTGCATAAGTACACAAGCCTAGTCCTTTGTACGACTGCATCATTATACACCATAAATTTCCTTGTGCTATCCGGAAGAGATAACACAGGTGTCCGTACTCAATCTCTTCTTCAGCTCTTGGAAGCTTTCCTCACACTTCTCCATCCAAATGAATTTCATTGATTTCTTAGTCAAATTCGTCAACGGAGTCACAATTTTGGAAAAGTCCTGAATGAATCTTCTGTAATATCCTGCCAATCCGAGAAAACTTCTTACTTCCAACGGTGTCTTCGGTTGATCCCAGTTCATCACAGGCTTCAAACTTTGAGGGATCTACCAAAATTCCTGTCCTTATCAATCACATATCCAAGAATTGCACCCGCTCTATCCAGAATTTGCATTTTAAAACTTGGCATACAACTTTTCTCTTCTCAATGCCTCCAACGTCGCCTTCAGATGCTCAATATGTTCCTCCTTGGTCTTAGAATATACCAGAATATCGTCGATGAACACCGCTACAAATTTATCTAAAAATGGCTTGAACACCCTGTTCATTAGGTCTATAAATGCTACAGGAGCATTCGTTAGACCAAATGACATCACCAGAAACTCGTAGTGATCATATCGAGTCCTGAATGATGTCTTCGGAACATCTTCATTTCTCACCTTCAATTGATGGTAACCACTTCTCAGGTCTATCTTCGAGAAGTATCTCGCTCCCTTCAACTAGTCAAACAAGTCGTCGATCCTTGGTAATGGGTATTTATTTTTTATTGTGACCTTGTTTCACTCTCTGTAATCAATGCAGAGCCTCATCGTTCCATCCTTCTTCTTTACAAACAACACCAGCTCTCCCCAAGATGATACGCTCGATTGAATATACTTCTTGTCCAAAAGTTCTTACAGTTACACCATTAATTCCTTCATCTCCACCGGAGCCATACGGTACGGAGCCTTCGATATTGGGGCAGTTCCTGGCTCCAAATCGATCACGAATTCTACTTCTCTATCTGGAAGAAGTCCTGACAAATCATCTGGAAATACATCCACAAAGTCTCTCACGACAGGTATCTCCTCTAACTTTGGGCTCTCTTTGCGACTATCGACTATGTAGGATAAATACCCTACACAACCTTGTGTCAACAACTTTTTGGCTTGCATCATCGTCAGATAACTCGCTTATTAGGCGACTTGCTGCCATAAAATACAACCTTTGACGGGTTCATAAGGTTAATACACTTCTTTTGGCAATTAATTATCGCCCCGTAGTTGAATAGCCAATCCATTCCCAACATAACGTCGAATTCCCCAAGTTTAATCGGGATAAGATCTACATTCATCACATTTCCCTTAATGTCCATCCTACAGTTCTTGTGTACAAACTTAACAGGAATCACTTCCCTATTTGCAATTTCTATGTTCATAGGGTAATCTAGTTCGTCCTTAGGCAATTCTAGATTCTTAACAAAGTCATCAGATATAAATGAGCAAGTAGCACCCGAATCAAATAACACGTAAGCATTAACATTATTGATTGAGATGATACCTGACACCACATTATGTGACTGCACAACATCTTGCATGGTCATGTTGAAAGTATTGGCGGTAGGTCGGTTGGTTGGCGTCGATCCCGTGATAGTCAGAGTGTTGCCACCGCTGGTACATCTATTTCCACCTGCTCCTTCCCCTCCTGATACCTTCTTGGGACAATCCCTTGCCAGATGGTCCTTTGACCCACACGTGAAGTAAGCACTCTTCTTAGGGTTAGGGCAGTTTGGTGCTATGTGGCCTTTCTGACCACAATTGTAGCAGACCCTCTTTCCCTTCATGCAAACCCCCAGGTGATTCTTTTCACAGGTCGGATAAGCCTCTACCCTCTTCTTCTGATTCCCTTGCTGGTTCCCAATCGACGCACTATCATTCCATCTTCTTTTTGACTGCTGCCTCCACCAGTATTACTGCCACTAGCCTTGTTACTTTCCCCTTCATTCTTCTTCTTCTTCTTCTTAAGTTCTTGATTGTACCTGGTCAGAGCATCGCTTCCACCTTCTACGATGATTGCCTTCTCCAACACTCCCGTAAAAGTGTTCAACTGGAATATTGACACTCTGCTGTACAACCAGGGCTTCAGTCTATATTCAAACCTTCTAGCTTTTCTCTCATCTGTGTTCACCTGATAAGTTGCGAACCTAGCCAACTCATTAAACTTTGTAGCATAGTCTGGCATAAACATATTACCTTGCTTCAGTTCCAGGAATTGAACCTCCATCGGGTTCTGAGAGCTCGTCGGAAAGTACATTTCGAAGAACATCTCCTTAAACGTGTCCCAGGTGATTACGCTCTGTCCTCCTCGGACCTTATTCGCCTGCCACCAGTAGCTGGCCTCTGCCTTACAGCATAAACGTTGCAAATGTAGTCTTTTGATTTTCATTGACCCTAGCGATGTCGAACACTTTCTCCATCTCCATTACCCACGTCTGAGCTTCAATTGGGTTCATGGATCTTTTGAACTCTGGCGGTCCTACCGCCTTGAACTCCTTGAACAACATGTTCAATGGAGCTTGCTGCTGATTGGCAAGTGCTCCCGTTAACAGGTTCACCAACTGATGAACAGGATTAGCGTTGTTGTTATTAGTTTACCCTTCCTAGGCCGATTGACGAGTTAGGTGTCTTCTTGGCAGTATATTTCTGTTAAGATATACTCTTATTAGATCGTTACTCAATTCCTTAAATATTTAAGACTTAAATTAAACATTTTAAGATATCACTTAACATATATCATCTCAAATAAACTCTAATATTTTATTCATTCAAAAGTTTTAAACATACGAAAGATAGCATCACTGCTATTTACATCAACTATCTCGAAGTAAACAATCTTCAGGATTTAAATCATCATATTCCATTGTTTATAACCACAGTGGAATTTACATTATTAACTACCATGAAATATTCACATAACTCATACTGTTCCTATTATAGCCTACTAAGACGTCGAACAGCTTTTCTGTACTCTTCTTCCATAATACGGAACATTGTCATATGATCCAGCATGTACAAAGGTAAGTCCTCGAACTGAACTAGATAGTAGACAACTCGATCCTGAGCCCTATCAATCGCTGTCTGGAATGTGTAGTTCGTCTCCTCAATCTTAGCCTTCTTTGCCCGATCATCGTCCTCGGCAAGATCTGCACATCGAGAAGCCTTCATCCAAGCGTCATCTGATCTAGCACGCTTCGTTGACTCCTTGTCAACGTTGGTTTCAAAAATCCGCGGGTTTGGTCACAACCCAGATCTTTTAATCTCTTTTCCTAAGTTCTCTCTACCCTTATTCTTTTTATTTATGAAAAATATTTTGAAGGGTTTTTTTAGGAAAAAGGCCAACATATATCATTTCGACGATTTGAACGTTTTACAGAGTCGCCAGTTGGTAGATTTGAAAATAGTTGTACCAACTCAACCGAGTTTTGTTTGAAAAAGTCCCAATTGCTGGACACTGTCGAAACTTGATCTTTGAAAATAAAGTTTTAAGCTCGGGGGCTTGGTTAAGTGTGGGGAAGGTGTTAGGCACCCCACAACTCCCGTGTAAACATGGTACCGCATCTTTTCAATATTCCCCTTTAAAAACTGGAATGCGTGAGTGAATGCTGTTTAAAAATTGGGCCTATTGATTTGATTGATTGAAAGTAGTGCTTTGCTTCATTGAACCTATATACGAAGGGTTTGATTTGATTTAAAAATCAGTCTTTGATTTGATTTACAAAAGCATTTAATTTGATTTTCTTTGAAAAGCTTTTCTTTTGATTGATTTGAAAATGATGTTTTGAAAGTTGGTTTATCAAACCCTTACGCTGCCATAGGAATTGAATCCTGTTGATACTTCTAATTTTATCTTTATAGCCTTAAGGCCGCATGTGAATGGTGATTTGTCGGGCTGCGAAGCATCCTCGACCACAGAATATACAAGTGTCGGTCTCCTCATGGGTATGAAAATCATCGGAGGGACGCTGACACGACAATCAACATTTTTTTCATTATATTTAGACCTTAAATTCGGATAACCGTTTTAAGGTCTGTTTACATGTATATTTTTTACAGAAAAACTGGCAGGGTACATTTGTAAATCAGAGTTTGTCCATCGTGGGAATCAGATTCCGATCATTTTGATCGTGAATCCCACGATTCCTAGGCTCACATATGAGTAGCCAAAACATGCACAGTTCAAATTTGTACAGAAACAGATAAATATCCCAATATTGCCAGAACTGAGGATTCATTCAGTAAATCCTGGTCCGCAAGACCGAAGCATCTCGTTCCCACTAGATAGCGATCTAAGGGACGCGAGGTTGATTTTGAAGCTAAAACTAGAAAGAAAGCAAGATTTAAGGAAATCTCAGCCATTTTAGCTTCCCAGTTCAGTCTGGAGGTTTTGAACCGTTTGAAAACTAGAATTGGCGAGATTTAAATAAATCTAGTCCGCCAGCAGATATGTCAATGCCAATTCATATAAAATGAATATTTGAAGCAGCAGTTGAATAGAAAGCGAGTAAAGCAATATATATATATATATATATATATATATATATATATACAAATATATATAAAAGCTGTAAAGAGCGATGAGTTTTCACACCGGTGCCCGGACTGGAATTGAAATATATATATATATATATATATATATATATATATATATATATATAGATATAGATATATAGATATATAGATATATATTAATAGAAACCTAGTCAACCAAGACTGGGAAGAGGACCAGTGATGGTGAAGCCTGCTTATATATGCATAAATATATATAAAAGCAGTAAAAAGGCCATAGAATGATCCAGGCCGAATTAGAATGTAAATGTACAGAAAAGTAGTCAACCAGAGACTGGGAAGATAACCTAGTAATGGTGAAGTGTGCAAAAATAGTATAAAGGCCACGAAATAGTCCAGGCCAGACTAGAATATAAATTGTAGAAAAGTAGTCAACCAGTGACTGGGGAGATCACCCAGTATGGCGAAGAGTGCAAAAATAATATAAAGGGCGATGGGTTTTCACGCCGGTGCCCGGACTAGAATTGAAATATATATATATATATATATATATATATATATATATATTGACAGAAATGTAGTCAACCAATACTGGGAAGAGAACCCAGTTATGGTGAAAATCGCTCATATATGCGTAAATATATATAAAAGCGGTAAACTACCTCGGATTTGGCATCCGAGCTTGACAGAATTGAAATGTTAGTATATATACAGTTAAATATATACAAAAAATGGCCAAATCCGGACTGGGAAGAAAACCCAGTCCGACGAAGTTGCCAGAACGTGTGTGCTAGTGCATCGAAGCTGCTGGAGCTGACGAATCGTCAATCCGAGTTGTAGAAATGCCAGAAAATCAGTTTATGTACAAAAATTTACCAAATTTTGACAAAAACAGCCACGAAAATAAGTTCCGGGCATTTTTAGGAAACGAAACTTAACGTGCAAGTGTATAAAAGTACGAAGAAGTAATATTCACTTTCTGATCGTGAAAATACTTATAATTGACTGCTACACAGGCTTTTTACCAAATCGTAGGCTTTATACGTCCAAATCTACCGGTTGTTTTCTGATCGGTGGTAGTATATGGGTATATCTACGTGTTAGAGTGAAAATATTTGGGTTTGAAAGAGGTGTGAAAGTCAAAATATTGAACTGACAGAGCTTCGCTGTGTTTTTGATTTTTTTAAAATGAAGGGGGGCACCTTTATTTATAGGCCAGGGAGGCTCCACTCTACCTGCTGCTGCTGTAGGTAGAGGTGCGGCTCCCCAAGTGGGGCCCGCGGTACCGGGTTCTGTGGTCTCAAAGTACGTGCACTTCGAACAACGCGCAGTCAAAGTTAAAACTTTCTAACTTTTGATCTGAGCGTCCGTTTGAGGCGTGCGATACCTTTTCAGAAAGCCCTCGTCGAGAGTGTCGCAATGACATGGGATAAAATATTTTTTGGTTCCCAGAAGACGGGTTCATAACCAGGTCTTCGATTTCCCATAGTTTGTCCGTTGAGCTGTCTTGCGTCATTTGCACTCGGGATCGTCGTTATGGTTCATTCTGACTTCAATAACATCAATTTAACTTAAGTTTGACTAAATTAACTGAGTGCTGATAAAATAACCATTTTTCCCCTCCCGAGGTGGTCCTTGGTGGATCTGGCTTCCTAGGGTCATCTTTGGGGCTGAACTGCACTTCCCAGATTGAGACCGGGATGACTCGACATGTCTTGGGTTGATGTTGAAGTTGACCTATACCTCACGGGTTGATTCCGGGGCTAACTTGAAGGCCCGATATTGAGATCGGGGTTTGAACTGATGGTTCGATTGGAGATTAGAGCTGGATAGACGGTCCAATTAGAGATCGGAGCTGGATAGACGGTCCGATTGGAGATCGAATTTGACTAGAATACCGACATTGGTGATCGAATTTGACTGGAATACCGACATTGGTGATCAGATTT
Organism: Panax stipuleanatus; assembly: GCA_020205555.1. NCBI lineage: Eukaryota > Viridiplantae > Streptophyta > Magnoliopsida > Apiales > Araliaceae > Panax > Panax stipuleanatus. The sequence continues at coordinate 91,049,563 of CM035123.1, forward strand.
GACTGGAATACCGACATTGGTGATTGAATTTGACTGGAGTATCGATATTGGAAATCGAATTTGACTGGATTACCAATATTGGGGATCGAATTTGGGTTTACCGATATTGGGGATCAGATTTGGGTTTACCGATATTGGGGATCGAATTTAACTGAATGATCGACATTGGTGGCCAGATTTGGATTGGAAGCCTGGTATCGGTACCGGGGTTAATTTAATTGACGGCTTTGCCCTCCTACAATGTTCGTATTGGGGCAAGGAAAATTTTGAGTGTCTATAGATGCCCCTCTTTATCATGTCCATGCAATGTAGTGGAATGGACAAGATAAAGATTAGCAGACATTAGAAATAAGACACATGCCAGAGACGTTACGAAGGCTAGGTGTCTTTGAGTGGAACGGGGCTGCTCTCGGTTGCTTACATCATCTATCTGCTGGGGATAACGTTGTCATAGATAGCCCTTGATATTATTGACAGGTTACCGTGAACTATTCTTGTCATTTTCTGCTGGGGATGACGTTATTCACGGTAGCCTATTTAACTCTGATGGGGATGCTATTATGCTACCATGGTTTAAAACCCATGGTTTCCCGCATCTGTTAGCATTATCAGGGGATAGATTTCCTCTTGGCTGATGCCATTTGTGTGTTTTTGAAGGTTCCTCTGACGAGGTTATCCCTCAGGTATCGAGTCACCTTGCTGGGATCTTTCTATGCTTATCCGGATGATAGGTTTCACTTGGCAGCTTGCAGTAGGGAGCTGAATATCCAATCTTTTACCTTATTCTCTTTTGAGGATGTGTATAACAGATTCCATCATTGATGATGGATTACTAAAATTGCCTCCATCACCGGATTATTCCCGATGCTTTGCTGGGGCTGAGTAATCGATTAAACTGTATGGGTCAGTACACGCCGCTTCGCTGGGGTTGTGCCAACGGCTAAAATTGACTTCGGTCTGTACCCAAACTTCACTAGAGTTGAACCAACGGCTGAACTTAACTTTGGTCTGTACCCGAACTTTGCTAGGGTTGTGCCAACGGCTGAAATTGACTTCGGTCTGTACCCGAACTTGGCTGGAGTTGAACCAACGACTGAAATTAACTTCGGTCTGTTCCCGAACTTCACTGGGGTTGTGCCAATGGCTGAACTGGACTCCGGTCTGTACCCAAACTTTGATGGAATAGAACCAACGATTGAACTTGACTTCGGTCTGTACCCAAACTTCGTTGGAATGGAACCAACGGTTGAACTAGCTTTGGCTTATACACAAACTTCGCTGGAGTTGAACCAACGGTTGAACTGGACTTCGGTCTGTACTCGAACTTCACTGGAGTTGAACCAACAGTTGAACTGGACTTCGTTCTGTATCTGAACTTTGCTGGAGTTGAACCAACAGTTGAATTTGACTTTGGTTTATACCCGTACTTCGATGGAATAGAACCAACGGTTGAACTTGACTTTGGTTTATACCCGAACTTCGTTGGAGTTGAACCAACGGCTGAAATGTCATCAGTCAGTACCCGACGCTTCGCTGGGGTTGTGCCAACAGTTGAACTTGACTTCGGTCCGTACCCGAACTTTACTGGAGTTGAACCAACGGCTGAAATGTCATCATTCAGTACCCAACGCTTCGCTGGGGTTGTGCCAACGGTTGAACTTGACTTCGATCTGTACCCAAACTTCGCTGGAGTTGAACCAACGGTTGAAATGTCATCAGTTAGTACCCGACGCTTCGTTAGGGTTGTGCCAGCGATTGAACTTGACTTCGGCCTGTACCCGAACTTTGCTGGGGTGGTGCCAACAGTTGAACTGTCATCAGTCAGTACCCGACACTTCGCTAGGGTTGTGCCAATGGTTGAACTTGACTTCGGTCTGTACTCAAAATTCGTTGGGGTGGTGCCAACGGATGAACTTCATTTTGGTCTGTACCCGAACTTCACTGGAGTTGAACTAACGACTAAAATTTCACCAGTCAGTACCAGATGCTTCGTTAGGGTTATGCCAACGGTTGAACTTGACTTCATTCTGTACCCGAACTTCGCTGGAGTTGAACCAACGGCTAAAATGTCATCAGTCAGTACCCGATGCTTCGCTGGGGTTGTGCCAATGGTTGAACTTGACTTCGATCTGTACCCGAACTTCGCTGGGGTGGTGCCAACGGTTGAACTTGACTTCGGTCTGTACCCGAACTTCGCTGGAGTTGAACCAACGGCTGAGATTGACTTCGGTCTGTACCCAAACTTTGTTGGAGTAGAACCAACGGTTGAATTTAACTTCGGTCTGTACCCGAACTTCGCTGGAATTGAACCAATGGTTGAACTTGACTTCGGTCTATACCCGAACTTCATTGGAATGGAACCAACGGTTGAACTGGCTTCGGTCTATACCCGAACTTTGTTGGGGTAGAACCAACGCTTGAACTTGACTTCGTTCTATACCCGAACTTCGCTGGAGTTGAACCAACGGCTGAAATTGACTCGGTCTGTACCCGACGCTCCGAAAGTGGCAGTTTTCCGCAGTTTTACGCAGTTTTTGTAGTTTTCTTTGTTGATCCCCAGACATGGCTCCGGGATGAATACCAAGGATCTCTGTGGGGCTTCCCTTTCTCTCAGATTCCCACTGCTTAAACGTAGATTTTCAGGACAAACCGCTCAATCGCGTAGCGATTTTTCTTCAGATTTGACTCGGCAGCACATAAGAACTCCGTTTCAACCTGAACTGAACTAAGCCCGGGGGAGTAGGACCTATCCTAGGGTGCCGCAGGTAGGCCCGCTTCCACCTGGGCTATTTAATGGGCTGCGGGATTTTCATTTTTCAAGTTTCAGTTTTGAGTTCCAAACGGATTTCGATCTTCTTTTTCAGATCTACGGAGCTTGGACATCTGCTTTCTGAATTCGCCAGTTCCTACGCGATCCGTGCAGCGTAGGTAACGTTTTACGTCCTTTTTTCACAAGTTTTAACCGTTAAAAGCATGCAAACCACTTAGGGGCTTTTCAGACGCAATGTATGAAAAATGTATGCCTGTATGGCTTGCTAAAATTTTCTCACTACATATGTATGCATATCTTACTGTAATGCACGTTTAGATGTAAGAAAATTCAGGTTCTGAGACAATGCTATTTTGCACTTTTTAACCAGTTTAGTCATCCTTTTTAAGGCCTAGTGAGCCTGGATTTTCAACTAAAAATGTCCGTGGTAATTTGGCTACCATGTGAGGTTGAATTTTGATTTTTCTTTTCATAAATATGAACTATTTTTATTTTTGGATAGGTGTGCTATTGAATGGCCACCTAGACATGCCTGTGTGCATGTGGACAGTCCATTTTACAAAGGAGACTCTGGCAAAAATTTTCCAAAATCTTAGGCGTTTAAAAACATGCATTTTTGACACTATTGGGGATTTTTGACTGACCCATGCAAATTTTTAGCTTCTAGGTTTTGTAAACATACAGTTTTGACTTTACTGGGTATTTTTAACCGACCCATGCATGTCTTAGGACCTAGAGATATATGCTAGACTGATTGAAAATGATAAGCCACAGGTTTTAGGCTTACCACACCGTTTCTGAGGTGATTTGGAGTATTGGTGTATGCAATTGATCGCGATAGACCCGGCAGTTCTAACAGGGTATCCTCAAGTATCAGACGGAGGAGGGCTTCTGATGTTCCTCAGCCTCGCCCAGCTCGGACGCCTCGTAGACTGGTGGAGGCGGTGATTCATCCAGCACAGGATGAACATCCACTTGATATTGATGATGAGGAGGTCCCTTGCATTATTGTGCAGACGGAGGAGTTGTTGGGCGACTTGATCACCATCCATTGAGGTTTCTTCATGCCAATGAGGTGACTTAAAGTTTTTCTCTTCTCTGGATTCTTTTTTTCCTTTTTGCCATTCTTGGGACACAGGTTTTTGACATGGTTGATTTTTGATGCAGGTTCCCGGCTTTATGCAGCCTCGAGGGAACTGGTTCAGCGTGTATTCCCTGTATCACACTTTGCCTCGAGGGAATCGATTTGTCTGATGACCAGCTTGGAATCTCCGAAGACGAGTAGGTGCTTGATAGACATGGATTGGGCTAATCTCAACCCCATACAGCCTTCGTACTCGACCGTGTTGTTGGTGTTGGCAAATTGAAGTTTGGTAGCCACAGGATACTGCTTTCCTGCACCAGAGATGAGGACTATCCCAGCTCCGGCACCTTCCATGTTTACCTCTCCGTAGAAATACATTTTCCATGGTTGGACTGTATTCTCTGACTGGAGTTATTGAATTGTCATGATCCCATCATCTGGGAAATATGTCTCCAGGGGCTCGAACCCTCCTGAAGGTGCTTCAGCTAATTGATCTACAATGCCTTGACCCTTGATTGACTTTTGAGTCATGTAGACAATGTCGAACTATTGTAGGATTAACTGCCATTTGGACAGTCAGCAATTCAGCATTGGTTTGTTGAATACATATTTGAGTGGATCCATGCGAGATATGAGGTAGGTCGTATGCCCATGCAAATAGTGTTGCAACCTCATGGCAGCCCATGCTAATGCACATCATGTCTTCTCAATAAGGGTGTACTTCTGTTCACCACTGCTGAATCTTTTGCTGATGCAGTAGATAGCTCTTTCTTTACTACTATCATCCTTCTGTCCTAACATGCAGCCCATTGCATTGTTATTGACGGACAGGTACATGAATAAGGGAACTCCATCCCTTGGGGGTACCAAAACAGGTGCTTTAATCAGCTGTTTCTTAATGGCAAGGAAGGCTTGTTGACAATCTTCATTCCATTTGGTGGAGGAATTCTTCCTTAACAGCTTGAAGATGGGTTCACAGGTTGCTGTGAAATGAAACGGCTTATGAAGTTAATCCTTCCCAGAAATCCACGTATCTCTTTTTCTGTACGAGGTACGGGCATTTCAGTAATAGCTTTGATCTTGGAAGGGTCGAGCTCGATGCCCCGATTGCTCACCAAGAATCCTAGCAGCTTGCCTGCTTTAACGCCAAAAGCACATTTGGCGGGATTGAGCTTGAGGTTATAATTACGTAACCTGTTAAACAGCTTCCTGAGATGGTCGATGTGATCATCCTCCCTCCGGGATTTGATGATGATGTCATCCATATAAACTTTGATCTCTTTGTGCATCATGTCATGAAAGAGGGCCATCATGGCTCGTTGATATGTGGCTCCGACATTGATAAGACCGAAGGATAGTCGTCTATAGTAGAGGGTTCCCCAGGGAGTGATAAAAGCTATTTTCTCCCGGTCCTCTTCAGCAGCCATGACTTGATGATAACTAACAAAGCAATCCACGAAGGAATACATGCCATACTGTGAAGTATTGTCGATCAGGATGTAGATGAACGGTACCGGGAAATTGTCCTTGAGGCAGGCTTTGTTCAAATCCCGGTAATCCACGCAGACTTGTACCTTCCTATGGGCTTAGGTACGGGAACTATGTTTGACAGCCATTCTGGGTATGTTGATACCATGATGATTCCGGCTTTGAATTGTTTAACTATTTCTTCTTTGACTTTCAGACTCCACTCAGGTTTCAATCGCCTGAGCTTTTGTTTGACTGGTTTGAACCCTTCTTTGATGGGCATTCGATGGATGATGATATCCATGGATAAGCCAATCATGTCTTCATGTGACCATGCAAATACATCCTGGTACTTTGTTAGGAGTTCGATCAGGTTGGCTTTTTGATTGGGTGTGAGGTCTGAACCTATTTGGATTTCTTTGATGTTTTTGGAGGTTCCTATGTTGATGGTGGTGGTTTGGTCGAGGTTTGGTTTGGGATTGTCTTTGACCCTTTATTTGATCTCCTCGGGCACCTCATAATCATCTTCCTCCTCTTAATCAATATCCATCAAGTCGAAGTTCAGTTCTACATCAAAGTCGTAGTCATTTTGACAGGTTGGCATCTCATCAGCAGAGACACACACATCCAATGCTTTGGTCCTGAAAACAAAAATGCTTTCATTAATATATACAAGTGCTTAAACATACAGAGCATCTGTAAAGCATGACAAAAGTTACTGCTATAGCTGTGAAAGCAAAAGTAAGCAGTAAATGAAAGCATGATTAAAGGGCAGATGTACTCTCTGCCCCTTTACCCTTTTCGACCGAGGCAAGGGACACTGCTCCAGTTGTCCAAGGTCAGATCCTCGTGAACTGGGATGATCATGGATTTGTGATTATCTGTCTTGTCTTGGATGATGACTGAGACATCCTTTATAATAGGGCCAGGGCTCTTCTTTGAACTGCTCCCTTTTCCCTTCTTGATGCGAGGAATTTAAACTTGATCCTTGTCATCGCTGTCTGGGAATTCGTCATTCATGCCCTCGTAGTTGATAATGACCCTCATGTTAGGAAATGGGTCTCGTCCTCCGTACAGGATCTTTCTTTTCCCTTTTCACTGTCTGCCTCAGGCTTAAGGGCTTTTCTTTCATGGACAGGTATGATTGGAGGAAATAGCATGGCTGATACCGCAATCGAGATTTTTCTCGTAGGTTTCACCCATCTGGCATTTGTGAGGTTTGGCAGCAGAATTGTGGAGGCATGAGCCTTGGGATGTTTATGTGGGTTCCGGCGGCTTGACCCTGATGAATATCCCAATTCTGCTCTCCCAGTCTGACTTGAGATTTGGACTGGCATCTTGATACCTTGCTCATCCTTTCCCAACTCTTCTCCAGGTTGGAAACCCAAAGATACCATTTCTTGCCCCACTTTCATTACTTCGGTGGAGACTTTAGGTTTTAGGGTTGGTGCCCTGATAGGTAGATACTGAGTATCGCTCACCTCTAGAGCTTTAAAACTGGCAAGTTTAATCCCCGCATCCAAGATGATCACTGGCATATCCCCATGTATGTAGGTAGGCTATTATGGTTTGGCATTCACTGTGATGAGACTGCCGTTGATAATGTACTTGAGTTATTTGTGGAGGGTGGATGGCATTGCCCCTGCCATGTGGATCCAAGGTCTGCCCAACAATAAGTTGTATCCGGTGGCGATGTTGAGCACCTGAAAAGATACGTAAAAAGTGTGTGGGACAATCTTTAGAGGAAGCTCTATTTCCCCCATAGCCTTTCGGCGAGATCCATCGAAGGCCCGGATGACCATATGACTGGTTTTGATCTGGTTTGGATTGATCTTCATCCTTTCTAAAGTATCGTATGGACAAATATTGAGGGATGATCCTCCATCGATGACTACACCTCCGATCATATATCCAGAGGACATTACAGCTATATGCAGCGACTTGTGGTGGCCCGTTCTCTTTACCGGGATATCATCGTCAGTGAAAAATATCACATTACTGTTGAAGATGTGCTCTATCACGTGACTAAATTTCTGGTATCCACTATATATGGCAAATGAGCTTCTTCTAGTACTTTTACTATAATGTTGCGATGATCCTCTGAGGATAGGACCAAGTCGAGGATGGACACTTGTTTGGGTGCGTCCTCCAAGCTTTGCACTACTTTGATTTCATTGTGTCCCATTTTGTTGAGGAACTCTTTGATTCTCTCTTCAGCCACCTTCTCTTTTACTTTGATGACCGGTTTGATTACCCGCTGAGGTAAGTATAAGGGATTGTCCTTCGACACAACGGTAATGTTGTTTGAAGTGGAGCCTTCATTATCCCCGTAGTTCTACGGGACACACTTCAAACTGATGATTGGATACTGAAGTCTGAAGGGAAAGATTAAAGGCTGAGGAGCTGCCACCTTCACAGGATCTGGTATTTCTTGAACCCCTTTCCCGGGAAGTACTAAGGGTTTGAGAGTCGACTCCCTATCGCAGGATATGACAACCACTATGTTCTGGTTCCATACAGTGAGGATCCAGAGAGTGTCATTGTCTGGGAGATTGAGGATTTGATTTCCCCTTATCAAGTCCCCATTTTCAATCATATCTTGAATCAGGTTACGAAGTGCCCAGCAATCCTCGGTATCATGGCCGAGTGAATTAGAATGGTACTGACATATTTGGTCAGGTTTGAATTTTCTGGCTCGAGGGTTCAATGGAGGTAACAAGTCTGCAACTACTCCCTCATTGATTAGCATTTGAAGGATTTCTTCCATTGATTGATTTAGGTTGGTGAAGTTCCTCTGAAATAGGAATTTCCCATCCGCTCGAAGATTCTCTTCTTCGGCCACCCTGTTGGCCCAAAGATCATTCTCATTAGACTGGTATTGATTTATCGGGGAAGTGATCTCCGGTGTGGGAGGACGATCGACAATGGACTAGTTGATTTGTTTCACCATCTTCCTGGTGAGCTGATGCTGGTAAACGACCAGTTCTGCTAACTGCTCGATTTGTTCCTTGAGAGACTTTATTTCTTGCTCTATCAAAAATTACCTTTTTGATATTTCCCAACTATCTGGGGTGCTATTGCTGGATCGAGTTGATTCTCCCACATAACAGAGGTATTTGGATCCTCCTCCATTTGTGGTGCTGATCATATTGACATTATCCTTTTTATGCTGTGGCAGAGGATTGTCCTACACATGGGGTTGATAAGTGGGATTTATACCCGCGAATCGCTATCATTTATCTTCGAGAATTCACTTGTTTTCCTGCTTTTCTAATGTTTGTATATAATGTGATTGTCTTTTTGGCTTGAAAGTGTATTGCAGGTGTTATTAGGTTAATTCCAACGTTTGAGGGGTTTTTTGGACCCTTTTTCTAGACCCGGCGCCGCAGCGCCGGTTGCCCTTTATTTTATGGCACCACAGCGCCAGTGGCTTCTAAAAACTCTAGAGACTAAGCGCCGCAGCTCCCATGCCTAGTAACATTTTGGCGCCACAAAGCCAGACCCTTCCTCGGATCCTACATACATAGCACCGCAGTGCTCCTGTGCTGTTATTAATGCGGCGCCGCGGCGCCATGAGCTGTCTTAAAGATCTTTCCTAGCGCCGATGCAAGGCTTAAAGTTGGCGCCGCAGCTCCAGTTCTGGTGTTTTGGCTGATATGGTCATTAAATGACCTAGAGAGAGAAGATATTATGATCATTAACTCACCCTAGCCTCCTTAACTCTCTAGAGCATATTTTAGCTTAGCTTTTATGGTTTTTAGCCTTTAAGAGAGATTTAGTGGTACTTAAAGAGTTCGAAGATCATTGCGTCCTTTACAACTCAGACTCTACACAACGAAGGGAAGAGTTGGAGCTAGAAAACTTCACAAGAGGAGTTTTCTTTAACCAAATCTTTTATTCTTTTGTGTAATTTTGAGCATGTTGAACTCTATGATGTTGATAATTAGTTCTATAGTTATGAACTAATTCATTTCTAGGATTGCAATGTAACCTAATGTTTAGTTAAATCAAATATCTCTCCTTTTTACTCTAGTGACTCATGTGTGAATGGATTGTTGCACTTCATGCTTAGTTGATTGATTGCTTGATAAAGGAATTGATATGGCTTTTAATTGATATTGGAAAATTGATACTATTGCCTAACCTAAGTGCAACAACACTTGTATTGTTCATGGCCTTGTAATTGTGAGCAATTCTTGTATAATAGAATAGGAATATCTCTATTTGCCTTGTGTAGTCAGTGAGAACGAAACTTAAAGACCCTTAGTCTAATTATTTTCACCATAGGAATATTGTGATTTATTTAGCTAAGGAATTGCATTTGACCATCGGAAGAGGCTTAGGTACAATATTAGTTCTCGGTTAGCCATTCTTGTGGGTCGTGAGATAGATTAGAGAGTTAGGAGATTAAGCAACGCATTAGGGGAGTTATAATTCTGGTTTGCCTTATTTGAATCTATTTTTTCTCTCACTTACTGTTTTAATTCACTCTAGTTTAACAAACCATCTTTTATCAACTGTATAAATAAGATTGTAATGACGTGTTTAGTGCTTTAATAGAATTTAGTACTTAGTCCTTGTGGGTTCGACACTCTACTTCCATCTCTATATTACTTGTTTGATCGCGTATACTTGCGCGTGTTCATTGATCGCGTTTGCGAGCTAACAGAGGTTGCTCAGGCTTTGTGACCACAATATCTCCGCTGTCAATCAAGTCTTGTATTTTGTGCTTGAGAGACCAACAGTCTTGGGTGTCATGGCATGGAGATCCAGAGTGATAAGCACACTTCTTGCTTGGGTCAAAATTTGGGAGCTGTCGTTTACACTCCTAAATTAACCTCACTTTCACTTCACGAATTTAAATAATTAGCACAGTAGTAAGCAAGGATCGATCCCACAAAGAGTAAGTTTGTTTTAGATTTATTCTACTATTTTAACAGAAAATAAAGATGGGGGATTTTTGAAATTGTTTTAAACTAAGAAAAACAGAATTTAAATAAAGAGATTAACCAAATATGTAAAAACTTCAGTTCTGTAGTTCAGTTTCACCAAGCACAGCAATCAATTAATCAAGTTATTATTCTTTACCATTCAATGAAACTATTAACCCTAGATAACAATAAGCTCTGCTATCCGAAATTCTCCTAAGATATTCACTGTATGAAACAAGCTCTTCACCAGATTCAACTAGCATATAACCTAGAACAAGCTCTCTAGATTTAATATGATAGAAGCATTAAAAAATAGAGAATTAGGCTAATCCAAGCAACAAACACATAAGCTCGATTTGTTTAACTTGTTTTCTGATAATCTTAGCAATACCCAAAAGCTTGTCCACAATTAGTATCACTAATTTACTACTTGTGATGAAGACAGATATCAATTACACGTAATACCAATCTTAATCTAGCATATGATAATGATTAAATTAACTCAATTGGCCATATCAAATTAATTAGATCAATTAGCATGCAATCAATGAAAACAGATTATCAGAAGAAATTTCATACAAGAAGGAATAAATAATAATACTCAATTAATTAATTACTTGTAACAAGGTTCTATCTCCCTTTAGAACTGAATAAAGAAACTAGCCTGACATGCTCCAAGTCTGCACTTCAATGAGGTATGATAGTTGGTAGAAGATTGAATGAATAAAACCTTAACTATCATCCTCTATTTATAGTGCTAGACAAGGGCCTAAATCCTATAAGAACTAGGAATCCAAATCCTAAAAGGAATTACAATTATAACTAGTCTCCATAAAGAAATAGAATCTAATAAGGAAATAAAATCTCAGTTCAAAGAAGTCCTAATTCTAATAGTAATATCAATCCAATTCCATGTAGGAATCTCCAAATATTGAGAAAGTCAACTGCTGGTCAAACTCCTCTTCAATTCAACTCCAAATCAACTTGTTTCCATCATTTTAGCTTTAATTCACCTGAAAATAATAAACAACTTATTAAGCTCATATACACATGAAACATGTAATAAAACCAAATGTAAAGGAATAAAAAATCATGAATATTGTGTACTTATCAAATTCCCCCACACTTAGTCTTTTACACGTCCTCGTGTAAACTAAAAGTTTTAATTTTCAGAAACTCTACTCAACCATAACGTCAAAAGATTTTAAGATCAAATCATGATTATCAACACTAAACCCACAAAAACATGATCAACGCTTCATCAATCAACTCAAGATAAGTACCTCACCACTTCACCAATGAGTTTTATTAAGTTAAATTGTAACCACATAAGCCCTTGTCTATGATCCACATACTTACTCAATTTAGTTACCATGGAGCAAAAACCGTGCACACCACTCAAAAACTCAAAACATACTTTTTCTGCTTTATTTTTTATCAGAATCTTTTCATTTTAATTTTTTTTATTTTCGGTGAATGCATTTTATGCTCCGTTTCACCTTCCTCAATCATTCTTTTGTAAGTGAGTGCATTTTATGCTCCATCTCACTTATCCGCACGTGTTTATAGGATAGTGCGTTTTACGCTCCATCTCATCCCATCACATGACTTCTCTTGTGTTTCTTTTTCAACAATTTCACTGGTTTTCAATTTTTCTTATTATTTTTTTTCACATGGTCCTGCAAAACGCTTAAGCAGTTCAATAGTTCTAGAGCATGAGATTAGTGCACATAGACAACTCCACAGATAACTTAGCCAACTAAGCATATATCACATGTTCAAGTGCTCATGAGACACAAATTCAATTTAAATCAATTACTATGGATCATGACTTAGTTTTTCTCAATCATTAACCAATTAAGCATTAAACAGATTTTGAATTTTTAGCATTGATTTTCATTTTTGACTTTAACCTTCAAACACATAGGCAAAATAGAATTATGGAAATCAAATTTTTCAAAAAATTTCAAAAAAAAATTTCAAGGCATCAAGATGGTCCTATTTCATTTCAAAATTGGCAGATTAAATATCCTTAAATATAAAATAAAAACCTAAATCTCTCCCCCCCACACTCAAATCTTACATTGTCCCCAATGTAATAAAATCATGCAAAGAAGAAAGAACTACAACTAACAAATTAAAAAGAAAAGGGATAGAAAGATCAAATCTGAATTCTTGGGTTGCCTCCCAAGCAGCTGCCCTTGTTTATTGTCATTGGCCTGACATCTTCCCTCTCGTTCTATGTAATTGGAGTTGTGAACTTCAAGTGGATTGGTAACAGTTTCTTCCTTAATTGAAGAACATTGTGTACTTCATGATTTTGCTCCTTTCCAGCCACCAAATCCTCCTCGTATAATTGTATTCGATCAAAAGATTCCTGCACTAAATAATCCACAACATCAATAACAAAAACAGATTTAATATTATCAAGATATCTTTTAGCCTGATCTGCGTTGAACTGGAACTTTGCATTGTCCAATTCCATGGTAAAGGTACGATGGTGTGTAGCACTCCTTGTTTCTGTTAGTTGTACTGATGGAGATGAATCATCATACTTCTCGTAGAGATCTACAGAATTTATCAAATCATTCCCATCTTCCTCTTGTTCCTTCTCCTGATAAAATTCTATATGACTGTCTGTTCCTGAAGTAAGCATTAAATCCTCCTGCTCCTCTTCGTCAAATCCCATTGTACTGAAGTTCTCAACAAACGGAGGAGATAACTCCCCGAAGCCTTGAGATTCTAACCTTCCTACTGTGGTTGCAAGCTGACTAACTTGATCCCTCAGATCTTGAACAGAAGTTCTTGTCTCCTGCTGGAACTGCTGTGTCTGACTCATGAACTGTAGTGTTCGGCTCATGAATGCCTTGAACATATCCTCCATAGATGTCCCAGAATTGACAGGTACTTCTTGGTTTTCTGTGTGGTACTGAGGTTGAGTCTGCTGAAGATCTTGCTGCATACTTGAAAGGACAGGTTGCATTGGTGGCCTAGTACCTTCATAGCTCAAGTCGGGATGATCTCTCCATCCGGAATTGTGAGTTTCTGCCAAAGGATCACATTGATGTGGATTTTGTCCGAAGAATGCCCCCACAGCATTAACTTGATGAACAATTACATCCTCTTGCACTATGGGACAATCATTTGTTGTATGCCCTGATTTTGAGTAAATTCCACATACTTTTGCAACCAGTACGTTTTCTATTGTTAATTGTTGCACCACAGCAGTTAAGTTAAAAATCTGTTGTGCCAATTCACTCGTGCTTACCTCACTTACTCTTTGTGGAGCATGATCGTATTGTTGTGAGTTAGCGGCCATGTTTGCAATCAAATTTCTTGCAGCCTCCGGTGTCTTGTCTACTAATGCTCCTCCACTAGCCGCATCGATCATACTTCTTTCCGTTGGTATCAGTCCCTCGTAGAAGTACTGAATCAAGTGTTGCTCATCAATTTGGTGGGGAGGGCAGCTGGAACACAACTTCTTGAACCTTTCCCAATACTCGTAGAGAGTTTCTCCATTGAACTGACTAATTCCACATATCTTCTTCCTTGAATCGGCAACTCTTGATGCAGGAAAATACTTCTCCAAGAATAACCTTTGCATATCAGTCCATGATCGTATCGATCCTGAAGGAAGATAGTATAACCAGTCTTTAGCCAAATCTGCTAATGAGAAAGGAAAAAGTCTAAGTTTGATCTGCTCCTCTGACACTCCTTGTGATTTCATCGTGGAACACACCATATGGAACTCCTTTAGATGCGTATATGGATTTTCACCTGTTAGACCACAAAAAATAGGCAAAAAGCGAATTAGTCCGTAGTTAAGTTCAAAAGCAACTTCTACGGTAGGATATATAATACACAGGGATGGATGATCTAGGTCTGGAGTAACCAGTTCTTTTAAAGTCCGGTTGTTGTTCGGCACCACCATCTTTTCCTTTTTAAGTATTGGAACAAGAGCTTCTTTTGTATCTGCAATTTTCTCTATCTCTTGATCAAAATTTAAGTTAATAGAGTGAGAGGATTGAATCATAAAACAAAAAGAAAAATACAAAGAAAATAATAATAAAAATAAATGAAAACAAAGAATAAATAAAAACAAATAACACTCCCCGGCAACGGCGCCAAAATTTGGGAGCTGTCGTTTACACTCCTAAATTAACCTCACTTTCACTTCACGAATTTAAATAATTAGCACAGTAGTAAGCAAGGATCGATCCCACAAAGAGTAAGTTTGTTTTAGATTTATTCTACTATTTTAACAGAAAATAAAGATGGGGGATTTTTGAAATTGTTTTAAACTAAGAAAAACAGAATTTAAATAAAGAGATTAACCAAATATGTAAAAACTTCAGTTCTGTAGTTCAGTTTCACCAAGCACAGCAATCAATTAATCAAGTTATTATTCTTTACCATTCAATGAAACTATTAACCCTAGATAACAATAAGCTCTGCTATCCGAAATTCTCCTTAGATATTCACTGTATGAAACAAGCTCTTCACCAGATTCAACTAGCATATAACCTAGAACAAGCTCTCTAGATTTAATATGATAGAAGCATTAAAAAATAGAGAATTAGGCTAATCCAAGCAACAAACACATAAGCTCGATTTGTTTAACTTGTTTTCTGATAATCTTAGCAATACCCAAAAGCTTGTCCACAATTAGTATCACTAATTTACTACTTGTGATGAAGACAGATATCAATTACACGTAATACCAATCTTAATCTAGCATATGATAATGATTAAATTAACTCAATTGGCCATATCAAATTAATTAGATCAATTAGCATGCAATCAATGAAAACAGATTATCAGAAGAAATTTCATACAAGAAGGAATAAATAATAATACTCAATTAATTAATTACTTGTAACAAGGTTCTATCTCCCTTTAGAACTGAATAAAGAAACTAGCCTGACATGCTCCAAGTCTGCACTTCAATGAGGTATGATAGTTGGTAGAAGATTGAATGAATAAAACCTTAACTATCATCCTCTATTTATAGTGCTAGACAAGGGCCTAAATCCTATAAGAACTAGGAATCCAAATCCTAAAAGGAATTACAATTATAACTAGTCTCCATAAAGAAATAGAATCTAATAAGAAAATAAAATCTCAGTCCAAAGAAGTCCTAATTCTAATAGTAATATCAATCCAATTCCATGTAGGAATCTCCAAATATTGAGAAAGTCAACTGCTGGTCAAACTCCTCTTCAATTCAACTCCAAATCAACTTGTTTCCATCATTTTAGCTTTAATTCACCTGAAAATAATAAACAACTTATTAAGCTCATATACACATGAAACATGTAATAAAACCAAATGTAAAGGAATAAAAAATCATGAATATTGTGTACTTATCAAAATTCCGACCATTAGTGTTGGTTGGTGGAAGGAGTTGGACAATCTTCTTCTGGGCTATCAGAAGTTTGAATACGTTTTCAAGTGAATCCCCTAGAGGGGTGAAATTTCTTCGCCACCTGACCTCCATATTTTTTTGGAATGGAGGATTTGAAGGCTGTGTTGGATTTTAAAAAGGGGTATAGTTCCTTCTTTGAATGGGCATATTGTTGGACTCGCCCCTTTGATTTTGTCCTTGTAAGACCAAGGAGACTTCTTCGTCTTTCTTTTTGTGAACCCTTCGGGGATTACTCCAGTAATTTCTGGACAGGATATGCTCAGCGACAGCTTCGAGGGCGGTTAGATCTTTTATCTTCCCGGATTTGAGCCCCAATTAGGCCATTTCACTATGTTGATCATTTCAGAGAATTTTTTTCCTATGCCTGCTAGGACCCTCTCATAATAAGGCACTTCTTGGATGTCAATGAAGGTCATGACTATTTCAGATTCAGTCATGGCTGGGGTGACTTGTGCTGCGACCCGTCTCCATCGCTGGGCATATTCTCTGAATGATTCAGTGTTATTCTTCCTGATCTTGGTAATTTGGTATCTGTCTGGAGCCAGCTGAGATTGGAAGCTATATTGATCGAGGAAGGCGTGGGCCAATTCTTCCCAACTGTGGATTTTGGAGTTGTCCAGACGGACATACCATGCTCTCGCCTCTCCGGTTAGACTTTTCTGAAATAGCTGCATTCGAAGCTTCTTGTCCTCTACATAGAATTCAATTTCTCGAATGAATACTTCTAGGTGTGTGTAATGATCTCTCATTCCATCATACTTCTCGAAGTCAAGAGTTTTAAATTTTTTGGGATAACGAGCCTCGGGGAATATACAGAGGTCGGAGTAATTGACACTACCGAATGCCCCAATCCCTTTGATTGACCGGAGAGCTTCCTCAATTTGTTGTACTTTCTTCATAATGTCACCAGCTTCCTGTTCTTTGACGAAGGGGTGATTTCAGGGGTTTTGTTGGTCATGTCCTGGTTTTGTGGTCCAGGAATCTGAGTTTCGGCCTTTTCAGTCTCTTGACCGCCAGCACTACCACCAGATGCTTCTGATTCTGTGTGAGCTTGAGATTGTTTCCCTATAAAGGCCTTGCTTTGTTCTCGTAGGAAACTGGCTAACTCGATTATCTGATTTTTCAGACCTTCGAACTCTTCCCTGAATACCGAGGTGGATTCTAGTTGAGCACTAGAAGCCATGTCTGTGGATGGACTGGGTGCTTTAGATTTAGACCTAGTAACAGGACCAATTTTTACCTACAACAAAATGTAGGTGTGTCAATTTCCTGATGTAGGTAAGGACAGGATGCATGATGTGTTTTTTTAGATTTTATCCTGCAAAATCGAGGTTAGTTGTTTTGATGGCAGGATGACATAGTATTTTGATAGGTAAAGTAAATCTTTCATTATGATATTTACATTGTGCTCCTCGGTAATTGGAGACTTAACATGGAATTGAAAGAGGAAGGCATGAAGAAGATTCCCTTCGGATTTGGTTAATCAGAGGCTGACCTATCTTAGGTTACTCTCGCGGCTTTTGTTTCGATATGAAGGTTCTCAGATCATCGCAATCTACTAGAGGGGAAATTAATCCGATCTTTCATCTGGAGCGAATTTGGGTGGTGCATTTTCATGAGCCCCAGAGACTTAGTCGTTCCCAGAGACATTACTTATCACCGACCGGGTTTTCCTCCTTGTGAGAGGGACACACAACATACATTCACATACATCGTGCCTCACCATTGTGCATATGATGACATGGGTGCGAAGCACTAAATATGGGTGCGAAGCACTAAAAAGTAGGAAAGCATTCCTTCACATTCATTCAACGTAAAGATGCAACAATCACTCATTCATTGACTGTGGAGACGCAAAATTTCACGCATTCAATAGTTTTGAAAGAATAATGTTTGAAAAGATTTGAAAGCGGCCTAAGCCCTCTTTTGTCCCCAGCAGAGTCGCCACCTGTCAACGTTGGTTTAAAAAATCCGCGGGTCAGGTCACAACACGGATCTTTTAATCTCTTTTCCTAAGTTCTCTTTACCCTTATTCTTTTTATTTAGGAAAAAGGTTTTGAAGGGTTTTTAAAAAAAAGGCAAATATGTATCATGTCGACGATTTGAACGTTTTACAGAGTCGCCAGTTGGTAGATTTGAAAATGGTTGTACCAACTCAACCGAGTTTTGTTTGAAAGAGGCCCAATTGCTGGACACTGTCGAAACTTGATCTTTGAAAACAAAGTTTTGAGCTCGGGGGCTTGGTTAAATGTGAGGAAGGTGTTAGGCACCCCACGACTCCCGTGTAAACACGGTATCGCATCTTTTCAATATTCCCCTTTAAAAACTGGAATGCGTGAGTGAATGCTATTTGAAAATTGGGCCTATTGATTTGATTGATTGAAAGTAGTGCTTTGCTTCGTTGAACCTATATACGAAGGGTTTGATTTGATTTGAAAATCAGCCTTTGATTTGATTTGCAAAAGCATTTAATTTGATTTTCTTTGAAAAGCTTTTCTTTTGATTGATTTGAAAATGATGTTTTGAAAGTTGGTTTATCAAACCCTTACGCTGCCACAGGAATTGAAGCCTGTTAATACTTCCAATTTTATCTTTATAGCCTTAAGGCTGAATGTGAATGGTGATTTGTCGGGCTGCGAAGCATCCTCGACCACAGAATATACAAGTGTCGGTCTCCTCATGGGTATGAAAACCATCGGAGGGACGCTGACATGACAATCAACATTTTTTTCATTATATGTAGACCTTAAATTCGGATAACCGTTTTAAGGTCTGTTTACATGTACATTTTTTGCAGAAAAATTGGCATGGTACATTTGTAAATCTGAGTTTGTCCATCATGGGAATCAGATTTCGATCATTTTGATCGTGAATCCCACGATTCCTAGGCTCACATATGAGTATCCAAAACCTGCACAGTTCAAATTTGTACAGAAACAGATAAATATCCCAATATTGCCAGAACTGAGGATTCATTCAGTAAATCCTGGTCTGCACGGCCGAAGCATCTCGTTCCCACTAGATAGCGATCTAAGGGACGCGAGGTTGCTTTTGAAGCTGAAACTAGAAAGAAAGCTAGATTTAAGGAAATCTCAGCCATTCTTGCTTCCCGGTTCAGTCCGGAGGTTTTGAACCGTTTGAAAACTAGAATTGGCGAGATTTAAATAAATCTAGTCCGCCTGCAGATATGTCAGTGCCAATTCATATAAAATGAATATTTGAAGCAGCAGTTGAATAGAAAGTGAGTAAAGCAATATATATATATATATATATATATATATATAAATATATATAAAAGCTGTAAAGGGCAATGGGTTTTTACGTCGGTGCCCGGACTGGAATTGAAATATATATATATATATATATATATTGACAAAAACGTAGTCAACCAAGATTGGGAAGAGGACCGATGATGGTAAAAGCTGCTTATATATCCATAAATATATATATATAAAAAGCATTAAAAAGGTCACAGAATGATCCAGGCCGAACTGGAACGTAAATGTATAGAAAAGTAGTCAACTAGGGACTGAAAAGATAACCCAGTAATGGTGAAGTGTGCAAAAACACTATAAAGGGCGATGGGTTTTCACGCC
The DNA here is from genome assembly GCA_020205555.1 of Panax stipuleanatus. Taxonomy (NCBI): domain Eukaryota; kingdom Viridiplantae; phylum Streptophyta; class Magnoliopsida; order Apiales; family Araliaceae; genus Panax; species Panax stipuleanatus. The sequence goes on from CM035123.1 coordinate 91,068,836, forward strand.
GGTGCCCGGACTAGAATTGAAATATATATATATATATATATATATATATATATATATATATATATATATATATATATATATATATATATATATATATATATATATATATAAATTGACAGAAATATAGTCAACCAATACTGGGAAGAGAACCCAGTTATGGTGAAAATCGCTCATATATGAGTAAATATATATAAAAGCGATAAACTACCTCGGATTTGGCATCCGGGCTTGACAGAATTGAAATGTTAGTATATATATAGTTAAATATATACAAAAAAAGGGCCAAACCAGGACTTGGAAGAAAACCCAGTCCGACGAAGTTGCTAGAACGTGTGTGCTAGTGCATCTAAGCTGCTGGAGCTGACGAATCGTCAATCCGAGTTGTAAAAATACCAGAAAAATAGTTTATGTACAAAAATGTACCAAATTTTAACGAAAACGGCCACGGAACTAAGTTCCAAGCATTTTTAGAAAACAAAACTTAACGTGCAAGTGTATAAAAGTACGAAGAAGTAATATTCACTTTCTGATCGTGAAAATACTTACAATGGACTGTTACACGGGCTTTTTGCCAAATTGTAAGCTCTATACATCCAAATATACCAGTTATTTTCTGATATGTGGTAGTATATGGGTATAGCTACGTGTTAGAGTGAAAAACTTTGGGTTTGGAAGAGGTGTAAAAGTCAAAAAATCGAACTGGCAGAGCTTCGCTGAGTTTTCGATTTTTTTGAAATAAAGGGGGCACCTTTATTTATAGGCCAGGGAGCCTCCACTCTACTTGCTGCTATCGCAGGTAGAGGTACGGCTCCCCTGGTGGGGTCCGCGGTGCCGGGTTTCATCGTCTCAAAGTACGTGCACTCTGGACAACGCGCAGTCAAAGTCGAAACATTCTAACTTTTGATCGGAGCGTCCGTTTGAGGCGTGCGATACCTTTTCGGAAAGCCCTCGCCGAGAGTGTCGCAATGATATGGGATAAATCATTTTTTGGGTCCCAGAAGACGGATTCATAACCAGGTCTTCAATTCACCGCAGTTTGTCAGTTTAGCTGTCTTGCGTCGTTTGCACTTGGGATCGTCGTTATGGTTCATTCTGACTTCGATGGCATCAATTCGGCTTGAGTTTGACCGAATCAACTGAGAGTTGATAAAATGACCGTTTTGCCCCTCCAGGGGTGGTCCTTGGTGGATCTGGCTTCCCAGTGTCATCTCTGGGGCTGAACTGCACTTCCCGGATTGAGACCGGGATGACTCAACATGTCCTGGGTTGATGTCGAGGTTGACCTATACCTCCCGGGTTGATATCGAGGCTGACTTGAAGGCCCGATATTGAGATCGGGGTTTAAACTGAAGGTCCGATTGGAGATCAAAACTGGATAGACGGTCCGATTGGAGATCGGAGCTGGATAGACAGTCCGATTGGAGATCAGAGCTGGATAGACGGACCGATTAGAGATCGGAGCTGGACAAACGGTCCGATTAGAGATCAGAGATGGATAGACGGTCCAATTAGAGATCGGAGCTGGATAAAAGGTTTAATTGGAGATCGAAGCTGGATAGACGGTCCGATTAGAGATCAGAGCTGGATAGACGGTTCGATTAGAGATCGGTGCTGGATAGACGGTCCGATTAGAGATCGAAGCTGGATAGACGGTCCGATTGGAAATTAAAGCTGGATAGACGATCCGATTGGAGATCGGAGCTGACTGGAATATCGACATTGGTGATCAAATTTAACTCGAATACCGACATTGGTTATCGGATTTGACTGAAATACCAACATTGGTGATCAAATTTGACTGGAGTACCGATATTGGGGATCGAATTTGACTGGATTACCGATATTGGGGATCGAATTTGGGTTTACCGATATTGGGGATCGGATTTGGGTTTACCGATATTGGGGATCGAATTTAACTAAACAACTAGCATTGGTGGCCGGATTTGGATTGGAAGCCTGGTATTGGTACCGGGGTTGATTTAATTGATGACTTTGCCCTCCTACAATCTTCAATTTCTCTATCTTAGCTGACTTTTCTTCATTTTGGTTCTCTGCATAAACCAACTTCCACTCCACGTCTCCAAGACGTATATCAAGATTCTCGATCTCGCTATCCTTCTGCTCTATAGTAGTCCGCTGCGCAATTGTCTGCTCCTTCAATTCTCGAACATTATCCTGTAACTCTATGTTACGGTCATACAGCTTGTCATACATATCGGCACTGATAGAGTTTGGTGGAAACACATCAGGGTCCTCATCCTCCTCCTCAGCCTCTACCTCTATCTCTTCAGAGTCCTCCTCTGAATCAAAAACTGGCTCATGCTCCTAACCCACAACTGTGATTAATGGAGATGGCTCTCTCTTAACCAACTACTCCCAGCCTGTATGAATGTCTCGGGGCTCCTTCTCTCTAGCCACTCGGGGTTCAACCTTCCTAGGCTGACTGGATCCTCCAACATTCGACATCCTAACAATTAAAATTTTAAGTCTTTAGTTACTACGTGATGCTAATCGATACTAGCGAGCACATAAGTAATCACATAAGCACATAAAGTCTTTTATTATCTTCAATGAATTAAGAAATTCATTTCTTAGAACTCGAGAAGAGTTTATCACCACTATATTATCGATATCTTAAAAAGGCTACTACCCTAAGATTTTTTCCCACCTCAGGTTCATAACCTACAGTTCTGATACCAACTTGTGACACCCCCAAATTCGGGTAACTAAATCCCACAGAATTTTGTGCTCATTGTCCAATAATAACACATCTATCTACCCATAAAAATGAAACTCGTAACTAAATAGAAATCCTCCCCTTAAGGGGTTATAACATTTGAACGAATAAATCACAGGTTAACTAACCTTAATACATCAAGCACTACAAAAACATAGACATTTGGCAACGATTTTTTGGGCAACGACTTATAAAGTCGTTGCCAAAAATACATGTTTAGCAACGAAATTTGTCATTCGTTGCAGTTCGTGAAAGGCTTTCATTTTTCGTAACGCAATTCATAGGTCGTTGCAAAATTTTGTTGCCAAATCGTTGGCGAAAACAAAGATCCTCGCCAATTTACTTTTTTGTTGCCGATGAGATTTCTTCTCATCATCGGCAACAAAAACTTTTTTGTTGCTATATTTCGTTGCCTAATATGGTCCACATTCATTGTCAACAATTTTTTTCGTTGCGTATTTTATACTGTTTTGTAACGACTAGTAAATTGTTGCCCAAAATTAGAATAAACTAAACAAGCAAGTTTTAGTTTCTCTTTTTTCCCAAAATGCATCATTTTACATTTTTAAATTTTTATTTATTTGGATGCAATTTTATACAGTCAAAATAAATGTCCAGTTTTAATTTTTTTGTCAGAGTTATAATTTTTGAAATTAAAATTAAGCATATATAGACATATTTTCTAATTTACAAAAAATAAAGTTTGTACTAAATTGGATATAGTTTATAGTGATCATATTCACTCACTTATAATTTTGGAAAAAAAGGTAATTAACTTCTAAAATAATTTATATGAATTTTTCCTTGCAACACATTATTTTACATATATACGTTTCAACTATGGCAGGACTCTAGCAGGCAAGTGTTTTAGTTAATGGATTCTTATTGGAGATTTATTTATTGTAAAGTTGCAATGTTCTATGTAATTTGAGATGGTTGTAACTTTAAAATAATCATTACAAGAAAAACACTACACCAAAAATGACATATAGTGAAGGACAAATCTTTCATAAGACGTAATATATCACTCACAAAAGATATATTGCGAAGAAATATTTCCTTCACACGATTGCTCGCATAAGACATCGTCGCAATTAGATATCCTTCGCTAAGTAGTAACTAAATATTTTTTGTGAAGGATATATTGTGAATAACTTTTATTCACAAATTATATTTAGTAATAGAATATTGTTATTGAGTGAAAGGTTGGTTTCCTTCATGAATAATATTTTAAGAAAGAACATTTGAAATTAGTGAATAATTTTATTCCTTCACAAATAATATATTGTGAAGAATAAATTTATTTAACGAGGGAAGATTTTCTTTCACTAATTATAAATTGAGAATCTTTCTTCAATTTAGTGAGAGAAAATTCCTTCATTGATGACTAACTAATTAACTAGAAAAGATTTTAGTGAGGGTAATAATCATTCATTAATGTTCATTTCTCAAGTAAGATCTTTCACAAATTATAAATTTGTAAATAAATATATAAATAATCAAAATTCATTGTAAATTATAATTAATTTTCAAATCAGTGATTGCATATATTATTATTATTATTATTATTATTATTATTATTATTAATCTCTATAAAAAAATATTAAATTTTATATTTCAAGTAAATACAAATATTGTCATATTTGTTTCAAACTAATTGATAAATTAATGCATAAAAAGCTAATAAAATCAATGCTCCAAATATAAATAGATAATGTTCGAGTCACCAAAACTACAAAATTTATTATTGTATCTTGGTCTCCCAAGAACCATAGTACCTATAAAATTTATTAACTAACATAAGAAAACTTAAAAAAATAACAACGAACTAGAAGGAATAAAATGTGTCATGTTAGGTCCACTTATATATATATATATATATATATATATATATATATATATATATATATTATTAATCATTGAATATAAGTTATTAATAAATAATTATATATATATATGTATAAGTTATTAATATATATATATATATATATATATATATATATATATATATAAATAAGTTATTAATATATACATATATACATATTTATGTAAGTTATTAATATATATATATATATATACATAGAATAAAATGCAGAAGTGACCACTAAATTCTTAATATATTTGGATATTGTGCCCCTTTTTGTTGGTCAATGCAAAACAAATCATCTACTATAGAAAAATTTAGATAATAAACCTTTATGTGATAGTTGGGCATTAACTATTCTACGTGGCCAAACTAAGATTAAAAAATTCGCATCTGTCACGATTTGAACTCAAAACCTCAACCGCATAACTTTAAGTAGTTATCCAACTAAGCTACATGATATAATTACAAGTAAGACAACATACATTTTATTTATACAAGCTTCTCTATTATAAATTGAGTACGTCCAATTAACATTTTTATTGCAATTAAAAAAGAAAATGTTAATATTGGATACTTTAAGTAAACATTTTTAACTTAATTTATTTGGCCAAAAATAGCACTTTATTTTTATAATAATTCAGATGTTTTAATAAAGGTGCGTCAAATAGTATTCTCAGACTTGATGAATAAATAGTGTAAACTAAACTAATAAATAAGTTAAAATTTGCATTATAATACCGCAACTTAATAAAATGGACATCTGCTTATTACACTATTACTCTATTACTCCACACACATAAAATTGCTTTATTACACTATTACTCCAACATAATCATACAATTTCATTATTACACTATTACTCCACACACATAAAATGGACATCTACTTATTAATGGATATCTAAATATTAATAAATAGAGCATTTATTTTTAAATTTATGATTTTAATTACAACATTCATTTTAAATATTAAAACATTAAACTTATTTGAATTATATGATTTCAAAAATGATGAAAACTTATTTGAATTGTAATTTATGATTTCAAAAATGATGAAAACTTTTTTGAATTGTAATTTATAGCCTTGATTATTTTATTTATTAAAAATATATAATTAACATTCATTCATTAATGAACTATACTTTAATTATTATTTTTTTCATATTCTAGTTATAGTTGTAATTAGAGCATTCATTTTTGAAGTTTAAATTTAGGATTTCGAAAATGATAAAAACTTATTTGAATTATAATTTAGAGTATTGATTATTGTATTTATTAAAAATAAATAAACTAATATTCATTCAATAATGAACTATACTTTAATTATTATTATTTCTTATTCTAGTTATAGTTGTAATTAGAGCATTCATTTTAAAATTTAAATTTAGGATTTCGAAAATGATGAAAACTTATTGGAGTTGTAACTTATAGTATTGATTATTGTATTTACTAAAAATAAATAAATTAATATTTATTCATTAATGAATTGTACTTTAATATTCATTCATTAGAATTAAGGGATGATTGAATAGATTAAATCACATTTATGAATTTTCGGGTAGAGGGAGTATTTATCACTTTCATTTGCCCAATTACTTAGAAACTAGAAGTTCAAATATTTAAAGTATGCACAAGGTTAATTTTGGATCAAGCTGAATTAATTAGTTGTCACGCATACATTATAGTTTGCACTTTCCAAAAATATAATAAATAAAATAAATTTTTAACAACTATGTAATCTATGTATTGAGAATAAATAATAGACCTTTTTTATGCGGACATGATAATTAGACATAAGTGTTTTATAATTTCACATATTTGTATTTTTACCCCACATTGGGGGTAAAATACAAATAGGTGAAATTGTAAATCATTCATATCTAATTTTCATGTCCAATTATCATGTCTGCATAGTGTAAATAATAAATAAAAATTCCTGTAAATATATTATTAAAGTTTTAATCAAGTATTTGAGAAAAAATAATTAAATATTCGATGTAAACTTTTGAATCTAATTATAGATTATAAATATTCATACACACTATAGTATTACACTATTACTCCACACATAAAAAATGAACATCTACCTATTAACGGACATCTAAACTTTAATAAGTACAGGATTTAAATTTAAGATTTCAAAAATGATGAAAACTTATTTGAATTGTAATTTAGAGCATTGATTATTATATTTATTAAAAATAAATAAATTAACATTCATTAATTAATGAACTATACTTTAAAATTTATTATTATTTTTCTTATTTTAATTATAATTTTAATTAGAGCATTCATTTTGAAATTTAAATTAAACTAACTCCTTTCTCCTTCTTTGTTGCTATATACGTTTATACTCTCCCTCCTTGTCCCCATTTGCTGGTCACATTGGCCCCCCAGCTGCTGCAACTACTTAAATAAAATATTATTAATCTAATTATTTAATCAATTAAATAATCATTTTGACCATTTTGCCCTCCGTAGCCGATTTCAAAAATAATAAAAACTTATTTGAATTGTAATTTAGAGTATTGATTATTGTATTTATTAAAAATAAATAAATTAATATTCAGAACTATACTTTTTCAAAAATAATTAAAATTTACTTCAATTGTAATTTATAACATTTATTATTAATTATTGTATTTATTAAAATAAATAAATTAAAATTTATTTATTAATAAACTTTACTTTAAAATTTATTTATTTTTTATTCTAGTTATACTTCCAATTACAGAGTATCAATTCAAAATCTTATCCATTATCTTCCTCATCTCAGCCGCTTGTTCTCACTTCTCACTCAGCCGTTTCAACCTAGAGAGCAAGAAATTGGCTCTCACCTCCCCGGTTATCGAATTTTCTCTCGCGTGTTGAAAACTCAAAATGTATGTTACGATCTGATTAGTTAGTTTAAGTGATGAAATTGTATGATAATACAGTTTTTAATTTGCAATTTTAGATCTGAAATCTGTGTGGTAAGATTTTAACATTTTCTTCTCAGTCCAGTCGATAAAAAAAATTAGGGATCTGACTTTAGAACCCTAAAATTGATCTGAATCTGGGTTGCAACTTTCTAGGTTGGCTTTACTCTGGCACAGTAAAGCATGTTCTTCTTCTTCTTCTTTTTTCTTGGTTTCATTTAGCTTCTTAGTTTATTTTTCTTGATTTATCTAGCTATTCTAGATTAGGCTTAAGTTGATGTGGGTTTCTTTATTACTATACACATTTTACACATTTATTAATAGTTGACTTCATACATAGTATAACAACAGATTTAGGATGTTTTCATTTGTTGCTATGGTGTGTTTCTGTGTTTTCTTAGATTGTGTTAGGATTTTTGATCCCAAATTCAGATCGCTACAGTCTCGAATTCGGTTCGTCACGTTCTAACTATTTAATGACTAAATAATATCTTACGCAACGGAATACCACATACGAATAGATTACATTTATTTAATATAATCATTCATGTCCCAAGGTTTCGTAACTTAAACATCTCTTACATCTTAAACATAGCTTAAGCATACATAATCTTAACTAATACATAATAATATATAAACTTATTACAATCATAATAGTTCTAATCAAGTACAAGCTACTCCGTAGCCTTGCCCTTGTCCTTGTCAGTGCCCGAGGGTCCGCCTTACTCTGTCTTAACTGAAATATTTTTAGGGAAAAGCAAGAATGAGCAACAAGTTTACTGAGCAAGTAATATAGCAATAAGGGGACAATATAGTTTTCAATTCCCAAGGGTACGACAATAAAGGATAGTTCGAGAATAACAAGAAGTATTAATAATTCTCAATAGCAGTCGCTAAGGACAGAAAGATTTCAATAAGATTCAACGCTTAAACATTTCAAGATTTTAAAATAATTAATACTGAGCAGTCATTAAGGACTATGAACTTCTACTAGAATTAACAAAAATATACTGATAATCCAATAAGACAAGTACAACAGGTGATCAGCCTAAAGTACCCTACGTTATGCATATCGTTTAATGGTACTCAAGTGAGCACGTCGATCTCCCGAAATATATAGTTTCCCCTTCAAAGAAGGTTGTTCATCTCAGTCAATACAAGATTCCGCACCAATCAATTGGTTTCGATCACTTTTAAATTATGATTTAGGTCTAGCCGAATCAAATGGTATAGACCGCTCTTTCAATGTATATAAGAACAATTATAAGTTCAATACTTGAAATCAAAGTTCAAAGAATATAAACAACTCTATCCTAACTATGAAGCATTATGTCATAAGACAAGAATCATACTTTCAATTGTTTACTTGTACAACCAATAATAGTACAAGCTCAAGTAATACTTAATAAAGAGTAGGGTTCGAGTACTTGCATTCAATACCAAAATCAAATGAAGTTAGGAAACTTGCGTCAAAGAGATAAGGTTTAGATACTTGCCTTAAGAATAGTTTATCAACCTTTAGCTTATCAATACTTTGAATTCCTATCGTAATATAGTTACGTATATATGTATCTCATTAGTTATATAAGTCGAATACATATACTTGATATGAACGTTAAGCACATACATACGATCCTATCTTAGTCGTATAATCCTACACGTATGTCATTACGTACCTTACATATACTTAACACATAATCAGTTTGTAAGACATTATGGAATCAAGTAACATAGCTATGTGTATAATTATATCCATTAGTTACACAGTTTAACAACATACATTATCTCGTATATACAATCAACACATACGTTAAGTCTCATCCTTGCTATACAATCATACCATACATAGTATCATTTTAAATCACAACTCTCAATTGATATTACTTTCATTGTCTTTTATCTTTAGAATTCCCCTTTTCAAGTTAAACATCATCATATTAAATTATCATCATATATGGATACGTATAAGTATTGATTCGGACTCAGCTTATGGTATCATTATAAGCTAACTGACAAAAATCAGAACAAACAAACTGTCCAGATCAGATTGTAGGCTGGCGTAGCTGCGCTCTAGTTAGGCATTAGGGACGGCGCAAGCTGCGCTGTCCCCTAGCCAGACCAGGGTTAAGCTTTTGCTCTTCTGTTTCTGTCCCATTCATTCTAGCATTCATTCACACATAGCAAAACACTTATTAAAGATCCTTGCAATGCTTTTAGGGTCCATTTAAGTTCAACTTTCCATGCTATAGTTTTGGATTAGTATCTCTAATGACTTAAGGTCACATAAGGTCATGAACTCACAAGTGCTACTATGCTCACCATGTACACCTATAAGATAGTCATGAAATCAGTTAGTATGCATGCTCACAAAGGTTTTCATCCTATGCACATAACTAGCATCAATTATTTCCTTAAAACTCCCCTAGCTCATACTTGAGTAATTTTCAATGTGTTTAACCCAAAATGGGCATATGTATGTAATACGTGAGGTCACATAAGAAGTATAAATCATACATGCTTTAAGTGCAGATAGTATACCTCATCATGCTCATAAATTTAGCTTATACAATGTCCGAGTTCATCTTTAGAAATTATTTTAAAATAAGTCAAGGAAATTTTGTGCATACGAAGCATCTTATAATCATATTTCATGCATAGCTAGACCGTATACTCATGCTCACAAAATCAAAAATGAAACGTTAGTAGTTTCATCAAGGTCTACTTTTAAAGTTCAAGTCTTCTCTAGTAATTACATTCTAAAGTAAGTTAAGGTAATCATGATATACAAAAGGGACTTAAATTCACAAATCAGGTCTGTTTTCATGTATATCTAAGCCACACTTGCATTGCTGGAAACGTCACAGCACAGCAGAAATTAGAATTTGGTTTTGGGGACTGGCGCAGCTGCGCTGCACCCTAGTACGAACTGGGCGCAGCTGCGCCCCTTCCCGGCCAGAACCAGAAAAGAGCTCTGTCTGCAGAATGTTGAACCCAAATTCGATTTTCTTCAATTTAAACATGCTCCATTCAAGTCACATTATATTCCAAACATGCATATAAGCTTATATAACAAGTTGACAACAATCCTTACTCTAATTAACAAGAACTCAAGCATAATCAAGAACTTAGTAATTTCAGAATGAAGAACAAGAAGTATACCTCTGCTAAACTTGATATGAGTTTGCTGCTAAATGAGTTCCCAATTTCAGACTCCTCACCACTGATATAAACTCACTCTCAATCTACTCTATAGCAAGAAGGAGGGAGCTTTATTTATAGAGAAATGAATACACAGACAATGTCATTCTCCACCAAATCAAACCAATGGGAAGAGTAAGAACATGTTTGTTAAGGAAGAGTAGTTGGTTTAGTTGTTGACTTCCCACTGTTAGAGCCACTCCCCCATGATCATTGGCTAGTTTCTGAGTTTGGAATAAGAAGTAATAGGCTTTAGGCCACTCATGCTATACACGTCAATGACGAAAGGCCACTTATTTTGGGACAAGGCAATTAGAACTCAGCATTAGTAACATGAATTAAATACAACACTTAGGCTATAATTCAATTATAGTCACAATGTAGCTTTAAATGAGGAAACTAATATTACAATGTAGTAGGTTGGGGTACATGTATTCACATCAATATATAATCTATGTACATTTATAATACCGATTATAATCTAATTGGGTATTGTCACACCATACCATATTAACCCAACTTTATTATTTCAATTATATTAAACTATTGAAATAATCATTAAGTAAAAATTGTTTATTTAGTTTTTTATAATATTCATGAGGTACATATTTAATGTTCTCACACACACATATTATCACATAAATATTATTATGTAACTCCCTACAATTCATTAAATCTTACTATATAGTTTTATATATAATATAGTCACATTAAAGTGTCACCCTACACTTTATATAATATAGATGTAACTACTATATATTATATGTTTAATCATCACACACCCTTGCACATAGCAATTAATCGAACAAGCATTGATCTATAAATTAATTATTTATTCATTAATCTATTATCATTCATTAATTAACAATAAAACATTAATTATTCATATACTCAATAATATTCTATTTCTCATAATTACAATTAATTAACAATATAATATTAATTAATTATTCACTTAATAATTCCTTCATCCTTTAATTAATTAAATCATCATCATTTTCATTCTCGTGCCACACAAGGTATTCTACGAGTTCATCGTAATTTCCACATTTTCTCAATTATTATAAATTCAATTTGAAATTAATTGAATTACTCCTCTCATAACACATAAACATTTATATTCAAATAAATATTCATTTTCTTATCATATCAATATTAATATTTATTCATAAAATTATCGGATATTACATCTTCCCCGCCTTAATAAAAATTTTCGTTCCTCGGAATTGGTACAAGGTTACACAAATAGATGGGGATAGTCCCTCATCATCCTATCTTCTAATTCCCACGTAGCCTCCTCGACATCGTGGTTTCGTCAAAGTACTTTCACAGAAGATATAACTTTGTTTCTTAATATCTGCTCTTTCCTATTTAAAATTTGGACAGGAATTTCTTCATACGCTAGGTTCTTCTCTACTTGAATGGGCTCATAAGAAATCACGTGCTTATAGTCGGCCTTATACGGACGCAACACGGAGATATGAAACACGTTGTGAATGTGCTCCAACTCAGGTAGTAAAGCTACTTTTTATGCCACTTCGCCCACTCGCTTCAATATTTCGAACGCTCCTATGAATCTCGTGTAGACACTCGAATTTTCCTTGCCCCAATATTAACCCAGTGGGAGGAAAAAACCATCAATCAATCCGAATTCGGCCACCAACGCCGGTCCTTCAACCTAAATCTGATTCCCAATATCGGTAATCAAGTTTCGACAGTCAATCGGACCATCAATCAAGTTCTGACAGTCAATCGGACCATCAATCAAGTTTCGACAGTCAATCGGACCATCAATCAAGTTTCGACAGTCAATCGGATCATCAAGCTCAACCCCGTCTCAACCCGGGAGGTATCAATCAACACCGTTCTCAACCTGGGAAGTCAAGATAAACCCCGGTCTCAACCTGGGAAGTCAATTTAATCCCGGCAGCAACCCGGGAGGTACCAATCAACCCCGACCTCAATATCGGGCCGTAAAGTCAACCCTGGTCTCAATCCGGGAAGTCAAGGCAACCACGACATCAATCAAGGACATGTCAAGCCATCTCTGGTCTCAATCCAGGAAACACAGTTCATCCCCGGCAGTAACCCAGGAAGTTAAACTCAACCCCGGTCTCAACCCGGGAAGTGCAGGTCATCCCCGGTCTCAACCCGGGATGTCAGGTCAACTTCAGACATCAACCTGAAGCATCACAACAACTCCAGATCAAAACCTGAAATGACCACGTCAGCCTCAGAAACAACCCTGAGGTCAAAAGACTAGACTGGGATCCAAGTCTTGGAATCAGCTCCCGGAAGTTAACCAGTGACCATGCCGACACTACAGGCAGCCCCGAGAGGGGTACAATGGTCATTTCATCAACTCTCAACCGACTTGGTCAAACTCAATCCAAATCGATGCTGCCAAAGTTAGAATGAACCCGAACGACGATCCCGAGTGGCAACTACGCAAGACAGCTCAACGGACAAACTACGGGGAATCGAAGACCTGGTTATGAACCCATCTTCCTGGACTCGAAAAATGTTTTTTCCCATGTCATTGCAACACTCTCGGTGAGAACTTTTTGGAAAGGTATCGCACGCCTCAAACGAACGCTCCGATCAAAAGTTAAAAAGTTTTCGACCGGACATCGCATTGCTTAGAGTGCACGTACTTCGAGATGACCAAGCTGGGCATGCGGGCCCCACCTAGGGGAGCCGCAGCTCTACCTGCGGCTGCCTTAGGTAGAGTGGAGGCTCCCTGGCCTATAAATAAATGTGCCCCCCCCCGTTCATTTCAAACAATTCGAAAAGGCAGTGAACCCCTGCCAGTTTGATTTTTTGACTTTTACACCTCTTCCAAACCCAAATATTTTCACTACAACACGTAGATATACCCATATAATACCATATAGCAAAAAACCACCAGTAGATTTGGACGTTTAAAGCCTACGATTCGGCAAAAAGCCCGTAGTGCAGCCCATTGTAAGTATATTTACGATCAGAAAGTCAATACTACTACTTTGCACTGTTTTACACGTGCACATCAAGTTTTATCTTCTAAATATATGCCCAGAACTTAGTTCCGTGACCGTTTTCGTCAAAATTTGATACATTTTTTTACATAAACTCCATTTTTAACATTTTTACAATTCGGATTGACGATCCATCAGCTCCAGTAGCTTCAAAGCATTAGCACTCACAGTTTTGGCAACTTCGCCCGACTGGGTTAACTTCCCAGTCTGGGTTTGGCCTTTTTCTATATATATTTAACTGTTTTTGGACTAACATTTCAATTCTATCAAGCCCGGATGTCAAATCCATGGTAGTTTACCGCTTTTATATATATTTACGCATATATAAGCGACATTCACCATCACTGGTACTCATATTAGTCCTGGTTGACTACATTTCTGTCAATATATATATATATATATATATATATATATTTATATATTTTCAGTCGACCTGGATTATTTCGTGGCCATTTTACTGCTTTTACACATTTCCCCACACTGGGAGCTCTCCCCAATCACTTGGTGACTATTTTCCTGTCAATTTCAATTCTAGTACGGGCACAGGCGTGAAAACCCATCGCCCTTTTTACTGTTTTTCTCTATATATATATATATATTTCATTTCTGTCACAGCCTGAATTATTTCGTAGCTATTTAAAGTTTATATATATATATATATATATATATATATATATATATCTCAATCCCAGTCCGGGCTTGCGAGTGAAAACCCATCGCCCTTTACACCTTTTATCTATATTTAACTATATATATTGCTTTGTTCAATTTATTCAACTGTTGCATTTTACATTCATTTGTATATGAATTTGCACTGCCATTTCTGCGGGCGAACTAGATTTATCCAAATCTCGCCACTTCTAGCTTTCAACGATTCAAACAGGTCTTGACAGAACTTGGAAGCTATAATAGCTGAGATTTCTTTAAATCTAGTTATTTTTATAGTTTCAGCTTCAAAAGCAACCTCGCATCCCTTAGATCGCTATCTAGTGGGAACGAGATGTTTCGGCCATGCGGACCGGGATTTACTGAATGAATCCCTGATTCTGGCTATCTTAGGATATTTATCTGTTTTTGTACAAATTCGAACTGTGCAAGTTTTCTAGCCACTCATATGTGAGCCTAGAAATCGTGGGATTCGTGATCAAACTGATTATAATCTGATTCCCACGATGGACAAACTCCGATTTACAAGATGTACCCTGCCAATTTTTTTCTGTAAAATATATATGCACAGACCTTAAAACGGTTATCCGAATTTAAGGTCTTAATATAGTGAAATTATAGATTATCGTGTTAGCGTCCCTCCGATGGTTTTCATACTCTTGAGGAGACCGACATTTTATATTTCTGTGGTCGAGGATGCTTCGCAGCCCGACAAATCACCATTTGCATGCAGCCTTAAGGCTATAAAGATAAAATTGAGAGTAGTGATATGCTTCAATTCCTATGTCAGCATAAGGGTTTGATAAAACCAGCTTTCAAAACATTATTGTTAATTCAATTCAAAAGCTTTTGCAAAAAATCAAATTAAATGATGCTTTTTTTTCAAAAAAAATCAAAGATTGATTTTCAAATCAAATCAAACCCTTCGTATATAGGCTCAACGAAGCCTGTCAAAGCTTTTAATCTATCTAAAGGCCCAATTTTCAAACAGCATTCACTCACGCATTTCAGTTTTAAGGGAAATATTGAAAAGATTGCGGTACAGTGTTTACATAGGAGTCGTGGGGTGCCTAACACCTTCCCCACACTTAACCAAGCCCCCAAACTCAAAACTCTAATTTCAAAGATCAAGTTTCGACAGTGTCCAGCAATTGGGCCTCTTTTCAAATCAAATTCGGTTGAGTTGGTACAACCATTTTTAAAACTACCAATTGGCGAATCTGTTTAAATCAAATCGTCGACATATACACATGTTGACCTCTTTCCTAAAAAAACCCTTCAAAACCTTTTTTGCAATAAAAAGAATAAGGGTAAAGATAACTTAGGAAGATCGATTTGAGGAAAACCGGGTTATAAACGCACACGGTCCATCTACGGACATGGCTTCAAGTGCTTCACCAGAATCCACCCCTGTGTCTAGGGAAGAGTTCGAAGGATTGAAAAATCAGATAACTGAGCTAGCCGGTTTCCTTCGAGAGCAAAGCAAGGCCTTCAAAGAGAAACAATCTCATCCAGAACCAGGAGCATCTGATAGTGGTGCTAGCGGTCAAGATACAGAAAAGGCCGAAACTCAGATCACTGGACCCCAAAATCAGGATGCAATCAACAAAACTCCAAAAATCACCATTCTAGGCAAAGAACAGGAAGCTGGTGACCTTCTCAAGAAAATCCAACAAATGGAAGAAACCCTCCGATCCATCAAAGGGACTGGGGCATTTGGAAGTGTCAACTACTCAGATCTATGCATATTTCTTGGGGCTAGATATCTCGAAAAATTCCAAGTCCCTGATTTTGAGAAATATGACAGATTAGGGGATCCTTATACACAACTAAAAGTTTTCATCGGAGAACTCTGATCCTATGCTGAGGACGAGAAACTTCGAATGCAGCTATTTCAGAAGAGTCTAACTGGAGAAGCCAGAGCCTGGTATGCCCGTCTGGACAACTCCAAAATCCACAGTTAGGAAGAATTGGCCCATGCCTTCCTCAGCCAGTACTGCTTTCAATCTCAGCTAGCTCCAGATCGGTATCAAATTACCAAAATCAAGAAGAATAACACTGAATCATTTAGAAAATATGCCCAGCGATGGAGACGGGTCGCAGCACAAGTCACCCCCGCCATGACAAAATCTGAAATAGTTATGACTTTCATCGATATTCAAGAAGCTCCTTATTATGAAAGGGTCCTGGCAGGCATAGGAAAACCTTTCTCTGAAATGATCAAACACGGCGAAATGGTCGAAATGGGACTCAAGTCTGGAAAAATAAAAGACCTAACAGCACTCGAAGCTGTTGCTGAGCATATCCAATCCGAAAATTACGGGAGTAATCCCCAGAGGGTCCACAAAAAGAAAGATGAAGAAGTTTCCTTGGTGTTACAAGGACAAAATTCAAGCAGTAATTTGAACAATACGCCCATTCAAAGGAGGAACTATACCCCTTTCCAGGCTATAACGCAGCCTTCAAATCCTTCATTCTAGAAAAATATGGAGGTCAGGCGCAGAAGGACTTTCGCCCCACTAAGGGATTCACTTGAGAACGTCTTCAAACTTCTGACAGCTTAGAAGAAGATTGGCCAACTTCTTCCTCCAACTAACACTAATGCAAGGAACTTCGACCCTAGCAAGAAATGTGCTTATCATTCCGAATCACCGGGCCATGACACTCAAGACTGTTGGTCCCTCAAGCACAAAATCCAAGATTTGATTGATAGCGGGGAAATTGTGGTCATAAAGCCAGATCAACCGCATGTCCAAGATAACCCTCTCCCACAGCACAAGGAGGAGAGTGTCAACATGATCAACACTTCAAGTGGAGAAGGATCCAAATACCTCCGCTATGTTGAAGAATCCACTTAATCCAACAACATCAGCCCAATGAGTTAGGAAACTTTTGAAAAACAATTCCTGATAGAGCAAGAAATAAAGTCTATCAAGGAAGAAATCGAACAGTTGGCTGAACTGGTCGTCTACCAACATCAACTCACCAGAAAGATGTTGAAGCAAATTGATCAATCTATTGGAAGTCACTCTCCTTCAGCAGAAGTTAATTCCAATCAAGATCATAGCCGAATTTATGAGCTTACACCTGGACGGACAAGGGGATCGAAGAAGCAAGTGTCCAAGCAGGTAGGAAGTTCCTATTTTAACAGAATTTCACCAATTTGAACCAGTCAATGGAAGAAATCCTGCAAATGATGATCAACGAGGGAATGGTTGAAAACTTGCTACCTCCGCTGAACCATCAATCCAGAAAATTTAAACCTAACCAAATATGTCAGTACCATTCCAACTCTCCCAGCCATGATACAGAAGAATGCTGGGCACTTCGTAACCTCATTCAAGACCTGATTGAGAAAGGTGACCTAATCAGAGGAGATCAAATCCTCGACATGACAGATAAAGATAGCCTCTGGATCCCCGATGCATGTTATCAGGACACAGTGGCTGTCATATCCTGCGATAAAGAATCAATCATCACACCCCTGGTACTGACAGGTAAAGGGGTCCAAGACAAACAAAATCCTATGAAGGTGGCTGCACCTCAGCCTCTAATCTTGCCCTTCAGGCCTCAGTATCCAATCCTCAGTCTAAAGAAGGTCCCATGGAATTACAGGGACATTAAAAGCTCTACTTCAAACAACATTTCCATCCTATCAAAGGATAATCCATTGTACCTGCCTCAGCGGGTGATTAAACCAGTTACCAAAGCAATAGAAAGGGTGGCTGAAGAAAAGATAAAAGAGTTCCTCAAAAAGATGGGACACAATGAAATCAAGATAGTGCAAAGCTTAAAAGATGCACCCAAGCAAATATCCATCTTGGACATGGTCCTATCATCAGAGGATCACCGTAACATCCTAGTGAAGGTACTAGAAGAAGCCCATCTGCCACACACAGTAGACACCGAGAAATTTCGTCACGTGATAGAACACATTTTTAATAATAATGTGATTTCCTTCACAGATGATGATATCCCAGCTAAGGGAAGGGGCCACCACAAGTCCCTGCATATAGCCGTTATGTCCTCCGGATATGTGATCGAAGGAGTGCTTATTGATGGGGGATCTTCCCTCAACATTTGTCCATACGACACGTTGGAAAGAATGAAGATCAATCCAAACCGGATCAAACCCAGTAACATGGTTATCCGGGCTTTCGATGGATCTCGCCGCCAAGCTGTGGGGGAAATCGAGCTTCCTCTAGAAATTGGTCCACACACCTTCTATGTATCTTTCCAGGTGCTCAACATAGCCACCGGATACAACTTGTTGTTGGGCAGGCCATGGATCCATATGGCCGGGGCTGTTCCATCCACCCTCCATCAGCAACTCAAGTACATTATCAATAGCAGTCTCATCATAGTGAATGCCGAATCAGAATACCCTACCCACATACATGGGGACATGCCAGTGATTAGCCTGGACGTCGGGGTTGAGCCTGCAAGTTTTCAAGCTCTCGAGGTAAGTGATTCTCAATATCTACCAATTGAGGCACCAGCCCTGAGGCCTAAAATTTCAACTGAAGTAATGACAGTGGGCCAAGAAATGGTAGCTGTGGGTTTCCAGCCTAGAGAAGGGTTAGGAAAGAACAAGCATGGTATTAAGATGCCAATTCAAATCCCAAGTTAGATGGGAAAGGCAGGATTGGGATACTTATCCGGATTCAATCACTGGAACCCACACAAACATCTCAAGGCTCATGCCTCCACAATTCTGCTCCTAGACCTCACGAGTGCAGGATGGATGAAACCTGTGAGAAAAATCCCGACTGCAGTGTCAGCCATGCTGTTTCCTCCGGTCATACATATCCATGAATGGAAAGCCCTCAAACCTGAGGAAGATAGCAAAAAAGGAAAAGAAAAGATCCTGTACGAAGGAAGAAACCTGTTTGCTAACATGAAAGTCATTATCAACTACGAAGGGATGAATGATGAACTCCCAGATAGTGACGATGAAGATCGTGCTCACTTTCCTCGCAACAAACAGAGGAAAAATCCCCAGAAAAACCTCGGCTATATCCTAAAGGATGTCTCAGTTGTCATTCAAGATGAGACAGACGAGCACACCACTTTCCAGTATCATCCCTATCCATGAGGATCTAACACTGGACAATTGGAACAGTATCCCTTGCCTCAGTAGAAAAGGGTAAAGGGGCAGACAGTCAATCTGCCCTTAATCATTCTTTCATTTACTACTTACTTTTGATTGCACAGCTAGAGCAGTAACTTTTGTCATGCTTTACAAATGCTATGTGTATTTAAGCAGTTGTATATATTAATGAAAGCATTTTTGTTTTCAGGACCCAAGCATTAGATATGTGTGTCTCTGCTGATGAGATGCCAACCTGTTAACATAACTCCAACTGTGATGCAATATTGAGCTTCAGCTTGACAGGATCTTGATCAAGAGGAGGAAGATGACTATGAGGTGCCAAAGGAGATCAAGGAATGGGTCAAAGACAAACCTAAACCAAACCTCGACCAAACCTCCACCATCAACATAGGAACCTTCGAAGCCATCAAAGAAATCCAAATAGGTTTAGACCTCACCTCAGATCAAAAAGTCGACCTGATCAAACTCCTAACACAGTACCAGGACGTGTTTGCATGGTCGCATGAAGACATGATCGGTCTGTCCACATACATTGTCATCCATCGGATGCCCATCAAAAAAGGGTTCAAACCAGTCAAACAAAAGCTCAGACGATTGAAACTTGAGTGGAGTCTCAAAGTCAAAGAAGAAATCGTTACGCAATTCAAAGCCGGGATCATCATGGTATCAACATATCCCGAATGGCTATCAAACATAGTCCCAGTGCCTAAACCAAGAGGGAAGGTACGAGTCTACGTGGATTACCGGGATCTAAACAAAGTCTGCCTCAAGGACAATTTACCAGTACCTTTTATCCACATCCTGATTGACAATACTGTGCAGTACGGCATGTATTATTTCGTAGACTACTTTGCTATTTACCATCAAATCATGGTTGCTGAAGAAGACCGGGAGAAAATAGCTTTTATCACTCCTTGGGGAACTTTTTGCTACCAACGACTATCCTTCGGCCTCATCAATGCCGAAGCAACATATCAGCGAGCCATGATGGCCCTCTTTCATGATATGATGCACAAAGAAATAGAAGTCTATGTTGACGACATCATCATCAAATCCCAGAGGGATAATGATCACATAGACCATCTCAGGAAGCTGTTCAACAGGTTGCGCAAGTACAACCTCAAGCTAAATCTTGCCAAATGCGCTTTTGGCGTCAAGGCAGGCAAACTTCTAGGATTTCTGGTGAGCAATCAGGGCATTAAGTTAGACCCTGCCAAGATCAAAGCCATTTCTGAAATGCCCGTGCCTCGTACAGAGAAGGAGATACGAGGATTCCTAGGAAGGATCAACTTCATAAGTCGATTCATTTCCCAGCTCACAGCAACCTGTGAGCCCATCTTCAAGCTGTTAAGGAAGAATTCCTCCATCAAATGGAATGAGGATTGTCAACAAGCCTTCCTTGCCATTAAAAAGCAGATTATCGAAGCACCTGTTTTGGTACCTCTGAGGGATGGAGTCCCCTTATTCATGTACCTGTCCGTCAATGCCAATGCCATGGGCTGTATGCTAGGACAGAAGGATGTGAGTAGCAAAGAAAGAACTATCTACTACATCAGCAAAAGATTCAGCAGCGGGGAACAAAAATACACCCTGATCGAGAAGACATGTTGTGCATTAGCACGGGCCTTCATGAGGTTGCAACACTATTTGCATGAGCACACGACGTATCTCATATCCCGTATGGATCCACTAAAATACGCCTTCAACAAACCAATGTTAAATTGTTGCCTGCCCAAATGGCAGTTGATTCTACAGCAGTTCGACATTATCTACGTGACTCAGAAGTCTATCAAAGGCCAAGACATTGCAGATCAATTAGCAGAAGCACCTTCAGGAGGGTTTGAGCCCCTGGAAACATATTTCCCAGATGATGGGATTATGACAATTCAACAACTCCAGTCAAAGAATACAGTCCAACCATAGAAAATGTATTTCGACGGAGCGGTAAACATGGAAGGTTCCGGAGCTGGGGCAGTCCTTATCTCTGGTACAGGTGATCAATATCCTGTGGCGACCAAACTTTAATTTGGCAACACCAACAACACGGCAGAGTACGAAAGCTGTATATTGGGGTTGAAACTAGCCCAATCCATGGGTATCAAACACTTATTGGTCTTTGGAGATTCTGAGTTGGTCATCAGACAAACCACCGGCAAATATCACAAAGAACTACATCTACTGCCATATCATCGGCAGGTCCTCAAAATGTCCCAGGAGTTCGAAGCAATAACCTTCGTCCACATTCCTCGGGGTTGAAATAACTTTGTCGATGCACTGGCAACGTTGGCTTCATTAATCTGTATATCCAACAAGAGAGGGTTTCCCAACATCCAATTCACAAATCAAAAAGCCCCAACGTACGAGAATTACATTGGAGAAGTATCAGACAAAATACCTCCTGTCAAGCAACCTTGGTTTCAAGACATCAAGGAATATCTCCGTGATGGATCTACACCCGCTGGTGCAAGCCAATCAGAGCGGAAACAGATTCTCAGAATGGCCATGAAGTTCTATCTGAGCAGAGATGCACTTTATAAAAGGGATGCTGGAATAGACCTGTTAAGATGCCTCGACAAGGAGCAAGCCCAAAGACTAATGGATGAAGTCCATGGCGGAGTCTGTAGTCCACACATGAGCGGCCATCTGCTGGCCAAGAAGATAATCAGAACAGGACATTATTGGGTCTCGCTCAAAACTAATTATGAGGATCACGTCAAGAGATGCTTTCAATGCCAAACACACGGAAATGCCATCTACGCTTCACCAAATGAGCTGCACAACATGAGTGCACCATGGCCTTTTTCTATGTGGGGAATGGACGTGATAGGTACAATCGAACCCAAAGCCAACAATGGTCATCGGTTCATCTTCACCATGATCGACTACTTCACCAAGGGGGTTGAAGCAGCCTCTTTTCCTAAAGTCACAAAAGAGGTCATCATCAGTTTTATCAGAAATAATGTCGTCTGTCGATATGGACAACCGGAGGTGATCGTATCAGACAACGCCAAAAACTTGAACAATCAAATGATGGTAGAACTGTGCGGTAAGTTCCACATCAAGCATCTCAACTCCATCATCTATCGGCCAAGATGAACGGTGCTGTCGAAGCGGCCAACAAAAACATCAAGAAGATCATGCAGAAAATGTCTGCCAATCACAAGGACTGGCCTGACCTGCTACCTCTCACCCTGTTAGCCTACAGGACGTCAATGCGCACCTCTACTGGGGCTACCCTCTATTCACTGGTCTATGGCATGGAAGCAGTCCTCCCCATAGAAGTCGAGATGAAGTATTTACGAGTATTAATAGATGCTCAGATGGATGAAGATCAATGGTTGCAAAACCGATATCATCAACTGTCCCTGATAGACGAAAAAAGGCCATAGCCATTTTCCACGGACGGTTATACCAGCAAAGGATTGCGAGGTCCTACAACAAGAAAGTTCGAATCCGGCAATTTAAAGAAAATAATTTGGTGCTAAAGAAAATCCTGGCCAATCAGAATGAAGCCAAAGGAAACTTTGCCCCAAACTGGGAAGGCCCTTTCATTGTCAAGGAAGTGCTGACAGGGGAGCCATCAGGCTATAAGAAATGGATGGGAACGAATTTTCCCAACTCATCAATTCAGACACCGTGAAAAAGTACTACGTCTGAAGCACATGCATAACCGCATCTGGGTCCTATAAATCGAATCAGGTTCGGCTTTTCACTAGAGAAGCATGAACTACGAACGACCTGATCTCCCTCAGCCTGGGAGTACGTAGGCAACCATCTATGGTGTGGTCAAATCAAGCAAAAATCCAAAGAACTTGCAAATTCCAGCATCAAATTCCAAAGCTCATCGAACCAAATTCAAACCCCATATAAATTCTTTTTAAGCCTCTTCAATTAAACAACCAGAACTACGAATGACCTGATCTCCCTCAACCCGGGAGTACGTAGGCAGCCATCTACGGTGCTGTTTGACCCTCAAGAAAAAACAAAAAAATGGAAGACCAGTTCCAAGACACCGAAGACAAATAAAAGCTAAAATATTGTCAAGCTGTCTGGCTACCAGACCCATTTGAGGAACTCCCTTGACACCTCAACTGTCAGTCCATCAAGGAGAAGCTCAAAATGCATCAACAACTGCGAGTCATGACAAAAGTGCAAATCACTCAGCGATGACAATACATCTCTAAGCAGGGAAGTATCTCAAAAATATATTTCTCTGATATATAAACTGCTTTATATACATATTGCCCTGTACATGACAAAAATGGCTGATCTTGTCTGTGCAGGAAAAATAAAGCTAGTCTATAGACCCAAGGACAAGCGAGTCAGCAATGCCAGCATGACATCTCTCTCTAAAGATGGAGGAGCATCTGTAAGAATAGTCTACTCCGCCTCCATACGGCTAAGGACATCCACAGTCATCTGTAAGGTGGCACTGTGGTCATCAATGTAAACACTCATCTCAATAACCAAACCATAGGTGTAAGATTGGAGAGCAGTACTATCAACAATATGGAAATCACGAGAAGCTATAGCCTCATCCCTCTCTACAAAAGCTGCGTCTCGAGAAATCAAAGTCTCCTCAATCTCAACATATGCTGCATCTCTGGCTAAGCGAACCTCGTCTCGCTCCATAATGGCAGTATCTAAAGCAGAGCAAAGCTCCTCCCGCTCAATTAATCCAGTATCCAAAGCTAAATCCCTGCCAGATAGGGTAGCCAACATCTGCGCTCTAGCTGAATCTCTCTCAAAGGTCATCCTGAATAGAGAATCTGATAAAGTTGGATCTTTCCCTGTGGGAATAACTGGAGGATCACTAATCAAAGCTACTACCAAATCTGAGAACAACTCATCCTCAGTAGGAGAATCGGGAACCTCCATGGGCTCCTCCTCGTCAGAATCCGCAAGCAAAGGTAAATGAAGCTCTACTACTGCGACTGCGGTCTCTGCCTCTAACCATGCAGAATACTCTAGAGAACGACTCAGATGTCTACTGGAGAACTCAAACCTCTCCCTATGAGTCCAACACTCATAAACTCTAACCAAGTCTGCCGGTGACATCGATGAAGCCGACATCCTCTGATCAGCAGAATCCTCAAAATGGTGCATACTCTGCCACTGATCAAACTGCTCCATAACTGCCAAGGGATGATAAGTAGTCATACCCCACAATCTTGCTAAAGGTAAATAATCCATGCCAGATGCATGAGTAATGAAGCTGAACGGGGTCGCCATCCCTGAGCATAACAAAACTGCGAACGGATGCTCAATATCCGACAAAAATGCTAACCAGGACTCTGAGTCGATGCAATCAGGGGGATGAAAGGAGTAAACTGAGGATATCATGTGGCTAAAACAATAGGCATGAGGTCTAAATGATCCAATCGATCATATGTGTGACATCAACCACATATACAGCACGACCGAGCTACCCCAGAAAAACCCCGCTGGATGGGTACTATAATAGGTGAGCGACCTCAGTGTCTCTGCCAAGATCGTAGGGATAATTGTACTGATCTGCCTAAGGGCTCTGACTACAACAACCACTCCCACATCAATGGGATCTAAATGTAATGGCATATAAACATACACCACAATGCACATCATCAGCATGTCTATCCTGGCTGTATGCCACTCCTATGTGAAAATGACAAAATCTCTGACGTGACGGTCGTAGCTGTCAAGATCACCATAATGCTCTATCAAGAAGTCAAGGGAGATCACATGCCCTGAAACGATCTCATCCATAACTATGCTCTGCCGAAGACCGGACAGCCGAGTAAACGGTCTTCGCATATCACTGATAGCCGTCCGAGAACACGGCGACTCTAAATCCAAGCTAGTAAATCTCTGATACTCCTCCAGAGTAGGCAAAAGCTCACACTGCCCAATCCGAAATACCTGTCTCTCTGGCACCCATAAGGGTAGGACACCATCAATAAAGCCGTCTGGAACCCTAAAATCTACAAGGGTCATCGAATGCCCCAGCATCTGGTCAACTGTCCCTAGCTGGAAAGGGCAGACTATCATACCATGACCGTAACGATGCTGCCACCTCTGACAGTGGCAAATGCTCTATACGGCTAACTGCAGACGTCGTCATCTATAGCACCGTATCACAAGACCTTTCAGAGGTCAAGTCAAATCGCAACTATCTGAATGCATACACATGATACATGCATGATGACAATGATATAAACATGATGCAATAGATAAAGACGATAGAAATATCTACAAAAAGCTATCTACTGCATACATCATCCCTATATCCTGGTACAAAGTAAAAGGAAGAATACAGGGAAATGGGGCACCACCACCCAGCTAATACAGTGGTCTATCAAAATGATGGCACAAACACCGAATAGCCAAAACAGTGGCTGACCAAAAATATAGCTGCCATAGCTATCACAGGAAGTCAAAGACCTCGATATCAAACCGATTGACCTGTTCCAAATCCTCTGTCTACACAAAGCTGCTGGGATTAGGCATATCTAGGCAGTATAAGGGAGGATCTACCCCTGTATAATTACTACTAAATGGACCTGAAGAAAGGCCTGCTCCAGAATTGGATGGGTCAAATGAAGATGCCTCTGATGGATCTCGACCAAGGTGCCTAATAAAGAAATGAGTTTGGTCCAACTCCCTGGTCAGATGTGCTATCTGGTCTGCATGAGTAGACTCTCTAATACAAGCTATCCAGTTCATCATCATCACGGACCCCGGCACCATATCTGCCATAAAATGGGTGGCGCGAGTCTGAGCCCCAATAATGCGAGGACTCCACCAACTGTAGAAGGCTGCCTGGCTGTATGGGCCCTCTGATAGATCAAAGCCATCTATACCCTCTAAAGGGATGTCTATCAAAGGCACAGACAATGACCAATGATGCCAAGTAGGAGGAGCAATGGGAATACAGATCTCCCCTGTAACGTTCCAAATGGCACGCTCTCCAAGATAGAGTTCCCAGACTCCCTCCGCCAACATAGAGACTCTGCGGGTGGATAAATCAAACTCCCGACCAGTGGGGAAACCTTCATCAAATCCGACAGTCAAGTGCTCGGATGTGTACGACATTTAGGTGATCGAGGCCGCCATCAAAAGCTCCAACTACAGACGAGCATGAGTGAATCCCTCATCAACAGGGACCTCTGTCAAAATGGAGTGGTGCCATCTCCGTCCACGTGGATAGGTCTCCAGACCTAATGCTAAAATGGGTCGTAGGCAAGGAAGCCTCTCAAATGCCCAAAGCTATCCATGCAAATATCAAAAGTCTTCAGTGACCAAGACTGCCAAAAATAAGTGCAGAAATCAAAAAAGTACAGAAAGATGTACTCACCAGCAAAAACTGATGGAATCCTAACCAAGCCTCCATCACACCCTCCGAAAGCAGGCGCATGCCCCGGAGAAAATAGGCAAAGGTATAGGAGCCCCAATCAAAGTCACTGAGGCGCTCTACATGTTGAGTGGCGCTGATCAAAGCAAAGGACACCGTCGATGAGTTGTCCGCCACAAAACAACCCTGATGATCGACAAAAATAATCGCCTCAGAATACGATCTCTAGCCCTCCGATCATCAGGCGGAGGCAACTGCAAAGTCTTATCCTGGGCATCTATACTCAAGGGACCAGATCGGACTACCCGAACCTTAAATGCCGATTGAGGGTCTCCCAACAGGGATCTAACTACGGTGGGCAAAATGTCAGAGATGACAGGCACTATCTCGCCCTCAAACTCAATGCCGGTGATAAACCTCCAGTCCATAGGAGTCATCATCACCTCGCAATTAAGCAGATGAAGGGACTGAGTCTGGTGGAACCAGCACTCAGACAAAGCCCTCAGATACCCCTAAGGGCAACGGCGGGGCAGGATCGAGAAGAAGGTCTGAAATCCCCAGCCATCCACGATCTCCTTGTAATCCTCGTGCAGAGTCTGATAGAGGGAGTGCACACTAAACCAGTTCCCTCGAGGTTGTGTCCAACCAGGGACCTGCATAAAAAACTAACCCATGTCAAAAACCTGTGTCCCGAGAATGGACAGGAGATGGGAAAAGAGTCTAGAGAGAAGAAAGACTTCAAGTCACCTCGTTGGCCTGAAGATATCTCGAAGGATGGCGACTCAATTCACCCAGCAACTCTTGTGTCTGCACAGCAATGCCCTGGACCTCCGCACGTGGAACCTGAGCTGGAACAGAAGCAACAAAAGCAGCCTCCTCATCATCAATGTTAATGGGTTGCTCCTCCTGTGCTGGACGTATCCTGCTCTCTACCAATCTGCGAGGCATCCTAGCTGGACGGGCATGTGAGACGGCAGAAGCCCTCCTCCTTCTAACGCCTGATGAAATCGGTAGAGCTGCCGGGTCTATCGCGATCTATCGCATATACCAGTACTCGAAATCACCTTAAACAGGGCGTGGTAAGCCTAAAACCTGTGGCTTATTAATCAATCAATCCAGCGTACATATCTAAGTCCTAAAACATGCATGGGTCCATCAAAAATACCCCGTAAAGTTAAAATTGCATGTTTTTAAAATCCCATAAGTTCAAAACCTACATTGGGTCAGTAAAAAACTCCCCCATAAGGTCAAAAAGGCATGCTTTTCAAAAGCTAAGATTTTGGAAAAATTTCGCCAAAGTTTCCTTTGTAAAATGGACTGTCCACATGCACACAGGCATGTCTAGGTGGCCATTCAGTAGCACACCTATCCAAAAAATAGAAACAGTTCATATATATCTAAAACATCAAAAACCAGCCTCACATGGTCTCCAAAATACCATAGGCATTTTTAGTTGAAAGTCCAGGCTCACTAGACCTCAAAAAGGATGACTAAACTGATCAAAAAGTAGAAAAATTGACTGTCTCAGAACCTGAATTTTCTTACATCCAAACGTGTATTACAGTAAGATATGCATACATATGTAGACAGAAAATTTTGCATAGGTCATATAGACATACATTTTTCATACATTGCATTTGAAAGCACCCTAGGTGGTTCGCATGCTTTTAACGGTCAAAAACTATAAAAGAAGGATGGAAAACGTTACCTGTGCTGCGCTGAACGCGTAGGAACTGACGAATTCAGAATCTGACTACCAGAACTCCGTAGATCTGAAAAAGAAGATCAAAAATCCTTTCGCTGCTCAAACGGGAAACTTGCAAAATGAAAATTCCCGCAGCACATTAAGTAGCCCAGGCAGCCGCACCTCCACCTGCGACAGCCCAGGTGGGTCCCACCTGCCCCGGGCCCAATTTAGTTCGAGTCAAAACGGAGTTTAAAAGGCCACCGAATCAAATCTGAAGAGAAATCGCTACGCGATTGAGCAGTTTGTCCTGAAATCCTGCGTTCAAGCAGTGCAATCATGACAAAAAAGGAAACTCCATAGAGACCCTTGACATTCAGCTCGAAGCCATGTCTGGGGGTCAACAGATCAAACTACGAAAAAGCTGCGCAAAAATTGCGCAAAACTGCCGAAAATTGCCATTTTCAAAGCATCGGGTATTGACCGGTGACAACTCAGTCGTTGGTTCCAGTCCAGCAAAGCATCGGGTACTGACCGGTGACAGCTCAGCCGTTGGTTCTAGTCCAGCGAAGCATCGAATACTGACCGATGATAACTCAGCCGTTGGTGCAACCCCAGCAAAGTTCGGGTGCCGATCGAAGTCAATTTCAACCTTCAGACTAGTCCCATGAGATGTCGGGAGACGATCTACGGTTGAGAGTTATATAATAATCCATCTTCACAAAGAACAGATGATGGAATCTGTTATACACATCCTCAAAGAAGATTATTGAGGTAGTATCAATCCTGGCCACTTCCTCAATACCTACAAAGCTATCGTAGAGGATGTCATCCCCACCAGATCAAGACGCAAAAATCTGTGATAGCTCACCCCCTCAGAATCTACAAAGCTATTGCAAAGGACGTCATCCCCAGCAGGTCATGATGGGAAAATCTATGATAAAACATCTTCAACAAACTCATCAGAGTCAAATAAATTATCGTGAGTGATGTCATCCACCGCCGAGAATGACAAAATAGGCTTGCGATAACTTCTTAATACCATCAATGGCTATACCGAATAGCGTCATCCCCAGCAAAGTGATAATGCACACAACCAAAAGTAGCCCCATTCTACTCCAAGATGCCCAACTTTAAAATGACTCTGGCACTCTTTATTTCTAGTGTCTACTAATCTTTATCCTGTCCATTCCACCACGTTACATGGACATGATAAAGAGGGGCATCTGTAGACACTCAAAATTTTTCTTGCCCCAATATTAACCTGGTAGGAGGGTAAAACCGTCAATTAATCCAAATCCAGCCACCAACGCCGGTCCTTCAACCTAAATCTGATTCCCAATATCGGTAATCAAGTTCCTACAGTCAATCGGACCATTAATCAAGTTTTGACAGTCAATCGGACCATCAATCAAGTTTCGACAGACAATCGGACCATCAATCAAGTTTTGACAGTCAATCGGATCATCAAGTTCAACCCTGATCTCAACCCGAGTTATCAATCAAACCCAATCTCAACCCGGGAAGTCAAGATCAACCCCGGTCTCAACCTGGGAAGTTAATTTAACCCCGAAAACAACCCAGGAGGTACCAATCAACCCCGACCGCAATATTGGGCCGTATAGTCAACCCTGGTCTCAATCCAGGAAGTCAAGGCAACCTCGACATCAATCGAGGACATGTCAAGCCATCTTCGATCTCAATCTGGAAAACACAGTTCATCCCCGACAACAACCCGAGAAGTCAAACTCAACCCCGGTCTCAACCCGGGAAGTGCAGGTCATCCCTGGTCTCAACCCGAGACATTAGGTCAACTTCAGACATCAACCTGAAGCATCACAACAACTCCAGAGCAAAACCTGGAACAGCCACATCAGCCTCAGAGACAATCCTGAGGTCAAAAGACTAGACTGGGATCCAAGTCTTGGAATCAGCTCTTGGAAGTCAACCAGCGACCATGCCGACACTACAGGCAGCCCTGAGAGGGGTACAATGGTCATTTCATTAAATCTCAACCGACTTGGTCAAACTCAAGCTAAATTGATGCCGCCAAAGTCAGAATGAACCCTAACGACAATCCCGAGTGGCAACTACGCAAGTTAGCTCAACAGAGAAACTGCGGGGAATCGAAGACCTGGTTATGAACCTATATTTCTAGACCCAAAAAATGTTTTTTCCCATGTCATTGCGACACTCTCGGTGAGAGCTTTCTGAAAAGGTATCGCACGCCTCAAACGGACGCTCCGATCAAAAGTTAGAAAGTTTTCGACCGGACATCTCATTGCTCGAAGTGCACGTACTTCGAGATGACCAAGCTGGGCACGTGGGCCCCACCTAGGGGAGCCACAGCTCTATCTGTGACTACTATAGGTAGATTTAAGGCTCCCTGGCCTATAAATAAACGTGCCCCCCCCCCCCCCCCCGTTTATTTCAAATAATTCAAAAACGCAGCGAAGCCCTGCCAGTTTGATTTTCAGACTTTTACACCTCTTCCAAACCTAAATATTTTCACTCCAACACGTAGATATACCCATATACTACCATATATCAAAAACCCACCTGTAGATTTAGGACGTTTAAAGCCTACAATTCTGCAAAAAGACCGTAATGCAGCCCATTATAAGTATTTTTACGATCAGCAAGTCAATACTACTACTTTGCACTATTTTACACCTATACATCAAGTTTTATCTTCTAAATATGCCTAGAACTTAGTTTCGTGGCCGTTTTCGTCAAAATTTGATACATTTTTGTACATAAACTCCATTTTCAACATTTCTATAATTCGGATTGACGATCCGTCAGCTCTAGTAGCTTCAATGCACTAGCACTCACAGTTTTGGCAACTTCGTCGACTGGGTTATCTTCCTAGTCCTGAGTTTGGCCTTTTTCTGTATATATTTAACTGTTTATGGACTAACATTTCAATTCTGTCAAGCCCGGATGTCAAATTCGTGGTAGTTTACCACTTTTATATATATTTACTGCATATATAAGCGACATTCACCATCACTGGTACTCATATCAGTCCTGGTTGACTACATTTCTATCAATATATATATATATATATATATATATTTATATATTTTCAATCGGCCTGAATTATTTCGTGCCCATTTTACTACTTTTACACATTTCCCCATAGTGGGTGCTCTCCCTAGTCACTGGGTGACTATTTTCCTGTCAATTTCAATTTCAGTACGGGCACAGGCGTGAAAACCCATCGCCCTTTTTACTATTTTTCTATATATATATATATATATATATATATATATATATTTCATTTCTGTCACAGCCTGGATTATTTCATGGCTATTTACAGTTTTTATATATCTATATTTAACTATATATATTGCTTTATTCAGTTTATTCAACTATTGCATTTAACATTCATTTGTATATGAATTTGCACTGACATTTCTGCGGGCGAACTAGATTTATCCAAATCTCGCCACTTCTAGCTTTCAACGGTTCAAGCAGGTCCCGACAGAACCTAGAAGCTATAATAGCTGAGATTTCTTTAAATCTAGTTATTTTTATAGTTTCAGCTTTAAAAGCAATCTCGTGTCCCTTAGATCGCTATCTAGTGGGAACGAGAAGCTTCGGCCAGTGCGGACCGGATTTATTGAATGAATCCCTGGATTCTGGCTATCTTAGGATATTTATCTATTTCTGTACACATTTGAACTGTGCAGGTTTTCTAGCCACTCATATGTGAGCCTAGGAATCGTGGGATTTATGATCAAACTGATCAGAATTTGATTCCCACGATGGACAAACTCCGATTTATAAGATGTACCCTGCTAGTTTTTTTCTATAAAATGTACATGCACAGACCTTAAAACGGTTATCCAGATTTAAGGTCTCAATATAGTGAAAATATAGATTGTCAGTGTCAGCGTCCCTCCGATGGTTTTCATACCCTTGAGGAGACCGACACTTTATATTTCTGTGGTCGAGGATGCTTCGCAGCCCTACAAATCATCATTTGTATGCAGCCTTAAGGCTATAAAGATAAAATTGAGAGTAGCGATATACTTCAATTCCTATGTCAGCGTAAGAATTTGATAAAACTAGCTTTCAAAACATCATTGTCAATTTAATTCAAAAGCTTTTGCAAAAAATCAAATTAAATGATGCTTATTTTTCAAAATAAATCAAAGATTGATTTTCAAATCAAATCAAACCCTTCATATATAGGCTCAACGAAGCCTATCAAAGCTTTCAATCAATCCGAAGGCCCAATTTTCAAACAGCATTCACTCACGCATTCCAGTTTTAAGGGAAATATTGAAAAGATTGCGGTACCATTGTTTACATGGGAGTCGTGGGGTACCTAACACCTTCCCCGCACTTAACCAAGCCCCCGAACTCAAAACTCTAATTTCAAAGATCAAGTTTCGACAGTGCCTAGCAATTGGGCCTCTTTTCAAATCAAATTCAGTTGAGTTAGTACAACCATTTTCAAAACTACCAACTGGCGACTCTGTTTAAATCAAATCGTCGACATATACACATGTTGGCCTATTTCCTAAAAAACCCTTCAAAACATTTTTTGTAATAAAAAGAATAAGAGTAGAGATAACTTAGGAAGATTGATTTGAGAAAAATTGGGATATAAACCGACCCGCGATATTTCTTAAATTTTCCAACGTCGACATCTCGGACTCAATTTCCCTTCTTGCCGAATCGTATTTTTTCCTTCCAGGGAGATACCTTCAAGAAAACAAAACTACCGACCTTAAAGTCCTAGGTCTTGTCGATGCAAGTCGGCATACTTTTTCTAGAGATCTTGAGCTGCTACCAGTCTAGCTCTATTACTGTCACCACGTCTGCGATTTGTTGTACTAATTATGGCCCCAACATTCGTCGTTCTCCTGACTTCGTCCCAACATAACGGCAGTTCTGCACTTTTTTTTGTAAAGAGCTTCGTACGGTGGCATGCCGATACTCGCATGGTAACTATTGTTATATGCAAATTCTACTAAGGGTAGGTGATCATCCCTAATTTCCCTTGAAATCCATCACGCAAGTCCTAAGCATGTCCTCCAACGTTTGTATCATTCGCTCACTCTATCCTTCTGTCTGAGGATGATAAGCAGTACTCAACATTAACTATGTTCCCATCCTCTCTTGCAAGCTTTTCTAGAAGTTTGACGTGAAGCGCGGATCTCGATCAGAAATAATTGACACCGGCACTCCATGTCGTGAAACAATTTTCTTTACGTATAGGCCTGCTAATTTATTTAAATTGTATCGGGATCTTGATTGATAAAAGTGTGCGGTCTTTGTTAAGTCGATCCACGATAACCCAAATGGCATCATAACCTTTCTGCGTGACTGGAAAGTCCCACTACGAAGTCCATCGTAATGTGCTCCCATTTCCACCATGGTATTTCCAACGGTTGTAGTAAACCACTCGGCCTCTGGTGTTCTGCTTTGACGCGTTGGCAAGTAAGACATCTACTAACGTACTCTGCGACTTCCCGTTTCAGATTGGGCCACCAAAAATGTTGCCTCAAATCTCGGTACATCTTTGTGCCTCCCGAATGAACGAAATATGTCGTATTGTGTGTCTCGTGCAAAATTTCTTCCCTCAACTCGGTTACCGCTTGCACCCACACTCTCCCTTAGAATCTCAAGATACTGTCTTTATCCATTCTGAATCTTTCCTCTTCATTCTCTGCGATCCTCTTTCTGATTTTCTCGCACTCCTCATCTTTTTCTTGCGATTCCTTCACTCTATCCAACAAAGTTGGACGAGCTTCCATTACAAATAACTTTTCCTCAGACCTCTCCGGTCCCTTCACCTCTATTTCCAACTTCTCCATTTCTCTTATTAATTCTTCCTGAGTCGTCAAGTGAAACAATTTCTCCCTTCCTTTCCTGCTCAGAGCATCGGCAACTACGTTTGCCTTCCCCGGGTTATAAAGAATATCACAGTCATAATCCTTGATTAATTCTAACCACCTCCTCTGACGCATGTTCAACTCTTTCTGTGTGAAGATATATTTCAGACTTTTGTGGTCCGTGTATATCTCATATTTCTCTCCAGTACAAATAATGCCTCCATATCTTCAATGCAAAAACTACTGCCGCTAACTCTAAGTCGTGAGTAGGGCATCGTTTTTCGTAGTCCTTTAATTGTCGTGATGCATACGTAATAACCTTGCCTATGATGTATAAGCACACAGCCAAGTCACTTGTGCGATGCATCACTATACACCACAAAACCTCTCGTGTCGTCTGGTAATGATAATACAGGCGCTTCGCTTAATCTCTTCTTCAACTCCTGAAAACATTCCTCGCATTTGTCCGTCTATACAAACTTTACCGTCTTCCTCGTCAGATTGATCAACGGGGTTGCTATCTTAGAAAAATCTTGGATAAATCTTCGATAGTACCCAGCTAACCCTAAGAAACTTCTTATCTCTGTTGGTATTTTTCGGCTGCTCCCAATTACTCACTGCTTCTACCTTCGCAGTGTCTATTGAGATTTCATTCTTATCCACCACGTGTCTTAAGAATTGAACCTTCTCCATCCAAAATTCACACTTAGAAAACTTCGCATACATCTTCTCCTTCCTTAGTGCCTCCAAAATAATTTTTAGATGTTCAGCGTGCTCTTCTTCCGTCTTCGAGTAGATCAAGATGTCGTCGATGAAAACTACCACGAACTTATCCAAGTATGGCTTGAAGACTCGATTCATCAAGTTCATGAATGTTGTCGGAGCATTATCCAATCCGAATGACATTACCAAAAACTCGTAGTGTCCATAACGGGTTCGAAACGCAGTCTTTGGTATGTCCTCCTCCCGTACCTTCAGTTGGTGATAACCTGTCCACAGGTCTATCTTTGAGAAACACGTTGCTCCCTTTAGTTAATCAAACAGGTCGTCTATCCTTGGTAGTGGATATCTATTCTTGATCGTTACTCTGTTCAATTCTCGATAATCGATACAGAGCCTCATCGATCCGTCCTTCTTTTTAAAAAATAATACTTGTGCTCCCCAAGGAGACACACTCGGCCATATATAACCCTTATCTAATAACTCTTGCAGTTGTATCATCAATTCCTTCATTTCTACTGGTGCCATACGGTATGGAGCTTTCGAAATTAGGTGTCGTTCCCGGTGCTAAGGTCTATTACGAATTCGATTTCTCTGTCTGGCGGAAGACCAGGCAGATCATCCAGAAATACATCCTAGAATTCTCTTACTACGGATATATCCTTAATTCCTACTCCCTTTTTTCGAGTATCTATGATGTAAGCTAAATAACCTACACATCCTTTCCTTAATAATTTCTTGGCATGCATCATCGTAAGATAACACAATTGCTTAAGCGATAAGCTACTATAAAACACTACTTTAGACTTATTCGGAGTCTTAAGGTTCACACTTTTATTCTGACAATTAATTATCGCAGCATGGTTATACAACCAATCCATTCCCAATATCACGTTAAATTCTCCCAATCTAATCGGAATTAAGTCTACACTCAGTTCATGATCTCTAATGTTTGCGCGATAATCTCGGTATCTGAATTCTACAGGGATCACTTCCTTATTACAACTTCTATGTCTAGAGGATTCTCTAATCGTTCTCGGGGTAAATTAAGTTTACTAGAAAATTCTTCAAACACAAAAGAACAGGTTGCACCCGAATCAAATAATACATATGCACTTATATCATTGATTGGGATAATACCTGACATCACGTCCTTTGCAGCCACTGCATCCTGGACGGTCATGTTAAAGGTTCTGGCGGTTGGGCGATTGGATTGCGTTGGTCCGTCGATCATTAACTCGCTGCCTCCCCCGTTGTTGGCCACTTCCTCCGCCGCTTCTCTTCTTCGGGAAATCCTTGATCTGGTGCTCAGTTGAGCCGCAAGCGAAACAACCTTGGATCTTCTTTGGCTTCGGGCAGTTGGGCGAAATGTGTCTCTCCTGGCCACAGTTGTAGCAAGTACTACGCCCCTTCCAGCACTCGCCTTGATGATTTTTCCGACACTTCGAGTATCCCTCAGCCCTCTTCTTAAAACCTCCACGAAAATTTCCCTACTGATTATTTTTGTTGTTGTTGTTATTTTCTCATTTTCTCTTCCCTAAGTTACTTCCTCCACTGTTGCTTCCTCTTCCACGGCTTTCTCCTCCTGTATTCTTACCCTTCTTTTCTTTGTTATACAGACTTAAGGCTTCACTGCCACCTTCCACAATGATCGCCTTCTCCAGCAATGTCGCAAAGGAATCAATCTGAAGAGCTGACACCTTATTAAACAACCAAGGCTTCAGTCCTTACTTGAAACATCTAGTTTTCCTCTCTTTATTAGCTACCTGGTGTTTTGCAAATCGTGCTAGTTCATTGAACTTAGCCGCGTACTGCGCCACCGTCATATCACCCTACTTCAGTTCTAAAAACTTAACCTCTATTATGTTCTTCATGCTTTTTGGGAAGTAGTTCTCGAAAAAACGTCTTAAACCTCTCCCATGCTATTATCCCTTCTCCCGCTCTTTGCTGATTCGCCTCCCACCAGTAATTTTCTTTTCCCCTCATCATAAACGTAGCGAATACCGTCTTCTGGTCTTCACCCACACGAGCGATGGTGAAAGCCTTCTCTATCTCTTTTATCCAGGTCTGCGCAATGATTGGATCGGTAGTACCTTCAAACTCTGGAGGTCCTACGCTCCTAAAGTCTTTAAAATTTGTGACTGGGGCTGTTTGAGGATTGGGGTGGACGGGTTTGTTGTTCCTTCCCCTAAGAGCCTCTCCTAACAAATCCACTAACTTCTAGATCGGGACTACTTGTTCTCTCTCATTGTTCACTGATTCCTCAGGTGTAGTTAATCTACATCTGGGCGGCATTTTCTGCATCACTAAATTTCCACTTTTATTATTCAATTATATTACTTAAGTATTTCTTTAATGCTAAAAATGAATAGAATTTATAACACGCTTATGAAATAAGATCATTTATATTCATATGCCAAATCATTACATCACATGATTATCCCTAGCATACTGCTATAAATGTCAACATATATCTCCTAATATCACAAAAGACGGGGAAAACACTAACATACTACCCCTCTAACATAAGCCTACTCGGGGTATCCCATATCTTACACAAAATATTAGGATTACATCACTATATACATCACATAAGTAACTACTAATGCTACTATCACTAACTAAGGGATCTCATCCCAACATCCCACGCTCCACAATGCTCTTGTACTCGATCTGCGCTATGTATGCCATTAGCTCTCTGCTCATAGTATGTTGGGTATGTCCCTGCTCTGCCGGGTAATGATATACACCATCGATCACCCTCTCGATAGTCGAGCGAAACACGTAACCCATCTTGTTCACCTTCCTCTTCTTACATCTGACTTCATCTTCTAAGTCGTCTGCCCTCTCCTTAGCTGCTTCCCACTTCTCCTCGAAGTGGATCTTATCCATCACCTCCAACTCTAGCTGAGTACGGAGAGCCTCCTTCTCCGTATTCTCACTCAATTCTCTCCGCTCCACCTCTTCCAGCTTTCCTGCCAAATCCACATTCCGAGATACCGACCTGTGAAACAAAGTTCCCATCTGGAACTCTCCCTCTCTACGGTAAGCAATCTCTACCTCCATCTTCTGCATCACTAGCTTCCTCTGGTTGTCCTCGTCCTTCAGCTTCTGGAACTCGGACTCCCTCTCTTGAGCCTCAGCCTCCAGCTCCTGCACTCTAAAGTCTAGCTCTAGGATCCGCTCCTCGTACTCGCTTAACATCTGCTCCTCGACAGTAGCCTCATCAGAGTCCTCCACGGGCTCATCCTCCATAGGCTCGTCCTCTGGATCGGACTCTACCTTGATCTCATCCTCATCGTCAGACTCGAACGGTGCAACTGCTTGTACAGGCACAGCCTCTAGAGGTACCACATATACAACATATATATCTCGGGGCTCCTCCTCTGCCACTCTACTAGGTCCTCCCATGTCTGTCATCCTACAAACACAAACACAAGACAACAAAAACAAACTCCGTTAGAATGTTAAACAAAACATAAGTTCATTGTATAGAATTAAATTATATTTCATAACACACTAAGTCTCTCTAAGAAAACTCTATATGAGTCTCATTCCTTTCTATCTTCTAAGTTCTCCTAAGTTATAATCTAAGGACTCTCGCTCCTAAGGTTTATAACTACAGCTCTGATACCGACCTGTGACACCCCCAAATTCAGACCTGCCACAGTCTCGAATTCGGTTCGTCACGTTCTAACTATTTAACTGACTAAATAATATATCGCGCAACGGAATAACACATACGAATAGATTATATTTATTTAATATAACCATTCACGTCCCAAGGTTTTGTAACTTAAACATCTCTTACATCTTAAACATAACTTAAGCATACATAATCTTAACTAATATATAATAATTTATAAACTTATTATAATCAAAATAGTTCTAATCAAGTACAAGCTACTCCGTAGCCTTGCCATTGTCAGTGCCCGAGGGTCCGCCTTGCTCTGTCTTAACTGAAATGTTTTTAGGGAAAAGCAAGAATGAGCAACAAGTTTGCTCAGCAAGTAATATAGCAATAAATGGATAATATAGTTTTTAATTCCCAAGGGTACGACAATAAAGGATAGTTCGAGAATAACAAGAAGTATCAATGATTCTCAATAACAATTGCTAAGGACAGAAAGATATCAATAAGATTCAACGCTTAAACATTTCAAGATTTTAAAATAATGAATACTGAGCAGTCATTAAGGACTATGAACTTCTACTAGAATTAACAGAAATATACTGATAATCCAATAAGACAAGTACAACAGGTGATCAGCCTAAAGTACCCTACGTTATGCATATCGTTTAATCGTACTCAAGTGCGCACGTCGGTCTCCCGACAATATATAGTTTCCCCTTCAAAGAAGGTTGTTCATCTCAGTCAATACAAGATTCCGCACCAATCAATTGGTTTGGATCGCTTTCAAATTATGATTTAGGTCTAGCCTAATCAAATGGCATAGACCGCTCTTTCAATGTATATAAGAACAATTATAAGTTCAATACTTGAAATCAAAGTTCAAAGAATATAAACAACTCTATCCTAACTATGAAGTATTATGTCATAAGACAAGAATCATACTTTCAATTGTTTACTTGTACAACCAATAACAGTACAAGCCTCAAGTAATGCTCAATAAAGAGTAGGGTTCGAGTACTTGCATTCAATACCAAAATCAAATGAAGTTAGGAAACTTGCATCAAAGAGATAAGGTTTAGATACTTGCCTTAAGCGTAGTTTATCAACCTTTAGCTTATCAATACTTTGAATTCCTATCGTAATATAGTTACGTATATATGTATCTCATTAGGTATATAAGTCGAATACATATACTTTATATGAACGTTAAGCACATACATACGATCCTATCTTAGTCGTATGATCCTACACGTATGTCATTACGTACCTTACATACACTTAACACATAATCAGTTTGTAAGACATTATGGAATCAAGTAACATAGTTATGTGTATAATTATATCCATTAGTTACACAGTTTAACAACATACATTATCTCGTATATACAATCAACACATACGTTAAGTCTCATCCTTGCTATACAATCATACCATGCATAGTATCATTTTAAATCACAACTCTCAATTGATATTACTTTCATTGTCTTTTATCTTTAGAATTCCCCTTTTCATGTTAAACATCTTCATATTAAATTATCATCACATATGGATACGTATAAGTATTGATCGGACTCAGCTTAGGGTATCATTATAAGCTAACTGAAAAAAATCAGAACAAACAAACTGTCCAAATCAGATTGTAGGCTGGCGTAGCTGCGCTCTAGTTAGGCTTAGGGACGGCGCAGCTGCGTTGTCCCCTAGCCAGACCAGGGTTAAGCTTTTGCTCTTCTGTTTCTGTCCCATTCATTCTAGCATTCATTCACACATAGCAAAACACTTACTAAAGATCCTTGCATGCTTTTAGGGTCCATTTAAGTTCAACTTTCCATGCTATAGTTTTGGATTAGTATTTCTAATGACTTAAGGTCACATAAGGTCATGAACTCACAAGTGCTACTATGCTAACCATGTACACATATAAGATAGTCATGAAATCAGTTAGTATGCATGCTCACAAAGGTTTTCATCCTATGCGCATAACTAGCATCAATTATTTCCTTAAAACTCCCCTAGCTCATACTTGAGTAACTTTCAATGTGTTTAACCCAAAATGGACATATGTATGTAATATGTGAGGTCACATAAGAAGTATAAATCATACATGCTTTAAGTGCAGATAGTATACCTCATCATGCTCATAAATTTAGCTTGTACAATGTCCGAGTTCATCTTTAGAAATCATTTTAAAATAAGTCAAGGAAATTTTGTGCATACGAAGCATCTTATAATCATATTTCATGCATAGCTAGACCGTATACTTATGCTCACAAAATCAAAAATGAAACGTTAGTAGTTTCATTAAGGTCTACTTTTAAAAGTTCAAGTCTTCTCTAGTAATTATATTCTAAAGTAAGTTAAGGTAATCATGATATACAAAAGGGACTTAAATTCACAAATCAGATCAGTTTTCATGTATATCTAAGCCAAACTTGCATTGCTGGAAACGTCACAGCACAACAGAAATCAGAATTTGGTCTTGGGGACTGGCACAGCTGCGCTGCACCCTAGTACGAATTGGGCGCAGCTGCGCCCCTTCCCGGCCAGAACCAGAAAAGAGCTCTGTCTGCAGAATGTTGAACCCAACTTCGATTTTTTTCAATTTAAACATGCTCCATTCAAGTCACATTATATTCCTAACATTCATATAAGCTTATATAACAAGTTGACAACAATCCTTACTCCAATTAACAAGAACTCAAGCATAATCAAGAACTTAGTAATTTCAGAATGAAGAACAAGAAGTATACCTCTGCTAAACTTGATATGAGTTTGCTGCTAAATGAGTTCTCAATTTCAGACTCCTCACCGCTGATATAAACTCACTCTCAATCTACTCTATAGCACTTAGCAATAATCTCAGCAATTGAAATGAAGAAGGAGGGAGCTTTATTTATAGAGAAATGAATACACAGACAATGTCATTCTCCACCAAATCAAACCAATGGGAAGAG
The DNA here is from genome assembly GCA_020205555.1 of Panax stipuleanatus. NCBI lineage: Eukaryota > Viridiplantae > Streptophyta > Magnoliopsida > Apiales > Araliaceae > Panax > Panax stipuleanatus. Next base: position 91,110,516 of record CM035123.1, read on the forward strand.
TAAGAACATGTTGGTTAAGGAAGAGAAGTTGGTTTAGTTGTTGATTCCCACTGTTAGAGCCACTCCCCCATGATCATTGGCTAGTTGCTGAGTTTGGGAGAAGAAGTAATAGGCTTTAGGCCACTCATGCTACACACGTCAATGACAAAAGGCCACTTATTTTGGGACAAGGCAATTGGAACTCAGCATTAGCAACATGAATTAAATACAACACTTAGGCTATAATTCAATTAGAGTCGCAATGTAGCTTTAAATGAGGAAACAATATTACAATGTAGTAGGTTGTGGTACATGTATTCACATTAATATATAATTCATGTACATTTATAATACCGATTATAATCTAATTGGGTATTGTCACACCATACCATATTAACCCATCTTTATTATTTCAATTATATTAAACTATTGAAATAATCATTAAGTAACAATTGTTTATTTAATTTTTTATAATATTCGTGAGGTATATATTTAATGTTCTCACTCACACATATTGTCACATAAATATTATTATGTAACTTCCACAATTCATTAAATCTTGCTGTATAGTTTTATATATAATATAGTCACATTAAAGTGTCACCCTACACTTTATATAATATAGATGTAACTACTATATATTATATGTTTAATCATCACACACCCTTGCACATAGCAATTAATCGAACAAGCATTGATCTATAAATTAATTATTTATTCATTATTCTATTATTATTCATTAATTAACAATAAAACATTAATTATTCATTTACTCAATAATATTCTATTTCTCATAATAACAATTAATTAATAATATAATATTAATTAATTATTCACTTAATAATTCTTTCATCTTTTAATTAATTAAATCATCATCATTTTCATTCTCGTGCCACACAAGGCATTCTACGAGTTCATCGTAATTTCCACATTTTCTTAACTATTATAAATTCAATTTGAAATTTATTGAATTACTCCTCTCATAACACATAACATTTATATTTAAATAAATATTCATTTTCTTATCATATCAATATTAATATTTATTCATAAAATTCTCGGCTATTACATGTTACTTATAAAAACAAAATTAAAAGAAATAGTGACTGATTTTGCTTATTTTTGGTGTTTGATTTTGCTTATTTTGCTTAGTAGGTTCTTGGAAAAGAGAAGCCTGAAAAAACTTCGCCCACGACATGAAAATCTCAAAGAAACAGTAGGTATGTCAATGTCATATTGTTGTCTAGTAAATGTAATTTAAGTTATCGTCGTCAATTAGTGGTAACAGGAAATTGAATTAAATCAGTTGTTTATGCAATTAAATAATTTGATTTGAGGATCTGATTAAACATTATGTTATCCAGTTCTGCTAAAAAGATGTGATAATATATTCAAATATACTTATTTATGAAGATGGAGATTTGCATTAGTACCATATCTGTGACTTTTGTTCGCTTTATATATTTTTTTGTAAGACAGTTAAATCACAATCTCTCTGTCCCAAATTAAATATTCAGTTTTGAATTTTTAGAGTTAAACTGACAGTTTTTAAAACTAATTTTTATATCATTTTAGCAAAAATATAGGTGAAAGATTATATCCAAAAGAAAATATATAAGTACAATTCATTACTAAGCCAATTTTTTATAATTTTAAAAATGTATCTAGTCAATTTGACTCAAAAAAATTAAAATTAAACGTTTAATTTAGGACGGAGGGATTTCTGTTTGTAATTTGACCTCAAATGAAATTCTGCTTTCTAGATATTCACTGAAGAGTGACAATGCTATACCTAACTTTTGTTTAGAAGTCTTTGATGTTATTCTAAATTGGTTTTTTACATTTTTTTTATTCATAGACTAACGTCCAATGAAATGTGTTAAAAAGTAGACTGATAACATGAAAATTCCAAACTAGTTACTGTTAGAGTTCAATTAATTTGGAACATGGATTGTTTTTTTGTTTTCTACATCATAAAGCACCTGTTCACACCATTATTGTCGCAGTAATCTATGTAATCCTTAACAAAGCTTTGTGTTTCTGTTCTATTCAATATGCGGCAATTTGTGCAGTAGTCTCTTAAAGCAGTTTGTTCTACGGGTGAGCTATTTTTTCCCTCGTTTTGTCCGAGGTTTAATTGTGTTATGAAAAATTTAATTCACTGACCAATTGTTAATTTAATATGTCTGAAAATTACATTCGCCCCTTTTTTCATATATTTAAATGCTATAATAGAGAATTACTGTATCAACTGCTCGCCATTATATTATGTCATTGTATAATTGTGAAACATTCTCGATTTGCTTCTCATTAACCACTAAATGTCCAATACTTCACTCAAGTGTTTATTATTATTTGCTAGTAAGGAATATTCCATTGTCAATCTGATTATCATCTCAACATGATGTAGACACATTGCATTTTTCTTGCAAATATTTCATGTCAGATAATGTTTTTAATTAATTTTTTATTATTAATATTTTTAACATGTTCTATTTTATAATGTTTATTCGCACAGACTTATCAGGGATTCTCAAGTGAGTAAAATTTATAATATAGTTCTCTACTTTAAGTTTCAGGAATACATGAAGCTACGTCAAGGTTGATTTAAATTAAGCTCTTTTTACCTATATTGAAGCTAGTAAAGTTTGGTTTAACAAGATGAAGGTCTTCATCCAGTTTCTTCAGTAACACAGACTGTTCGTTTATATGCTTTTGAGAACATATTGAAAATGTTAAATCATTTAATGCCTTACGTGACTAAAGAACTTTGGTAGTTTAGATAGTTGATTGTGAGGATGATGAATGATCATGTACTGAATGATTTTATTTAGTTAATAATATTTGAGTTTTTTTCTATTTCAGCCATAATTTGTTATGGGGTCAGTGAGACACGATTTATTTTGTTTGTAAAATAATTTTGATATTCGTTACATAGCAGGATCATCAATAATGGATTTAGCAATGATACAATCAAAATCTATTTCGTTACCAAACGACAATGTATAGTGTTGTTGCTAATTGATAATTTTTGTTACTTTCGAAAAATAATTAGCATCGAACATTATCGTTGCTAATTGATCATAATTATCCATAATAAAAGCAACAACGAATAATTTCGTTGCAAATTAATATATGACCGGTTTATTATGCACATTTAGCAACGAAAATCGTTGCCAAAAAGTATACAATCAGCAAAGAAAACTAGTTAAGGTAACAATTTTCATATTGTTTAGCAACGACAAATATCGTTGGGAAATGTATATCAAACCCAACAAATTTCATTTTTCGTTGGAAAAAAAAAAGATTATTTTTCGTTACCAATTAGACAGATTATGCAACAAAAGTTACTTTTCAGTAACAATTTCTTAATAAAGTTGCTACAAAATATTTCGTTGCGAAATGATCTATGATTTAACACGAAAAGAAAATTTCGTTGCGAAATATCTCACTTTCTGCAACGAAAAAAAAAATTCGTTGCTAGACAATTAGCAACGCTCATTACGCAACGAATGGTCCAACGATCGAAAAATCGTTACAAAAAATCGTTGCAAATGACCTTTGGCAACGAAATTTCGTACCTTTAGCAACGAAAATTATTTGTTGCAAAATCACCATTTTTTGTAGTGAAGTGCGGAAACATAAATAAACAGTTAAGTTTTAACATAACATCATAAGTCTTAAACACAACATTCTCAAATAAATAAACAAATCTATATCACTTGTTCATCTTTTCCTTGCCTCTATTAGTGGAAGGCTCTTCAGTTCTTTCAATCTTTGCTGCAATGTTATTATGCAAGTGTGAGCAACCTTGCCCGCAAGTATAACACTATAATAACAATAATAACATGCGAGAAATGAATTAGTTTTGAATAATAGAAAGCTCGGTTTTTGAATCAAGAATGAATAATAAGAATCAAAAGTATATCTGAGGGTCATAAGACCAAGAACTATGTTCCAGGTTATCAAGTATTTCTACTTTAAACCTTTAACAGTCGTAAGACTATATGAACTTTACTTCTCGTACTTAGGGTGATCAGCCCTTAGTACCATGTATGTGCACATCATCTCAACGCTAACACGTAAATAATCCTCTATAAAGGGTTGTTCATCTCAGTTTGACATCAGAGTCCGCACCAAAAGAAGTTTGATTTGGATAAGCTCAATAACAGTTCTAGAATTTAGAACGCTCATCAACTATGGACTAGTCGAATCAATAAGGGTTCGCTAGTCTTTCAAGGTTCAACAATAAAATTGATACTTAAATCAAATAAGGAATCTCAAAGGTTTATAATTGAATAAGCATTGTATAACCGAAATATTACTTCAAAAGAATTAAGACATCTCATATGAAATCTTGAACTTGAATAAACAATAGTAAGAACTTGCTCAATAAAATGATAGTATTTATAGCTTGCATAAATGTAATCAAGATGGGATAAGAAAACTTTCTCAAATAAAGGTTTGAGTTTAGAAACTTGCCTCGTGCATAAGCTAAAATTATAAATCACGTTCCTCAGTTAATCCTACATACCATTACATTCACAATACTAATTAATTCTAAGTCTGATTATACTCATCGAATCACAAACATCAGTTCTTGAACACATTATTAGATTTCACGAATAACGAGTTTAAACCACGTATTTAACATATCAATTAATCATGTAAAACATCGTTGACAAGTTAATAATCTATTTTAACATCCCAATATATGATTAACTCATCTTCATGTTCATTACAATAGGTTTTAAATTACATTTCTGAATTTAAACACTTAAATAACATTCTCTGGGTCATTCTGCTAGCCGGTGCTGCAGCGCCTAGTTTGAAATGGGGACCGGCGCTGCGGCGCCGAGCCTACGTCAGCAAGCCCTTGACCTGGCGCTGCAGCGCTGTGTTCCTTCACAGAACCAGCGCTGCGGCTCCGTGACACGTCAGCCAGCACTAGCCTGGCGCTCCGCGACGCAGTGAAGTCTGACAGAGTTCGCGAAGAACACTCAAACATCAAATTCAATGTTACCCATACATTCTGAACTTAACAAATACATTATATGACATTCTTAACATGCTTATAACAACTTAAATCACATAAACAACTAATTTAGAACACATAATTTTTATGTTCTTGATATTTTTCATAGTTTCATTAGTTTTCATGAAATCACACATTACAGATTCGTTATCACACCGAATCAGTCCGTTTAAATTTCGTTCTCTTCGTTTTTACATGCATAAACATAATCAATCATCAATTTTTAGTTTAATATACAATTGAAGCATGAATTTTTGTACATATAAGCCATATTCATACGTTAATACTCTATAACTTATAAAACTCCAATTAAAACATGATTACATAGATTAATTACTCTAAAACACATATAAAGCATATACAATTGAATTATACATGCTAATACACACACCACACCAAGTTCTTAACAATTAATTCATGAAATTCTATTTATCAGAGAACTCAATATACGTTCATGGAGAAAACTTTAAAAACATAATTTAAACTAGGTTAAAGGAATTACCCTTGCTTTCTTGTTTAGATTGCTAGAAGATGATAGAACTTCTTTCTTCAATTCACAATTTCTCTCTCAATTCTCTCTTTTCTCTCTAAACTTTGTTTAACTGATATGGTATGAATAATAATGAAGCCTGAATATAGATATACGTATAAAATAATAACTGGTGGAAATCAAGGGTAGCAGTTAAGCGCATCAGGCCTTAACTGCTCCCATGTTCCTAAGGCCATGTTTGGTTTGCCACAAATAGCTCCTTTTCTATTTAATTTAATTCCCTTGTTTATTTGTCACATTTTAATTAATCAAATAATACCATTTAAATTCAATTAAATAAAAGGCAATATTACACATTAAAACACATCATCACATAATTAAAATTCTCATTTATTAATTATGACAAATAATTAAATTAATTAAAATAACATTATAATTAATAACAACTCATTTAATTAAAGAATCTCAATGTAAGTATGTGCAGCATATAATTCTTGCTCAGAGAGGAATATGTGTTTCCTTTTTCCATACGAGCGACCAAATAGACCAAATACAGAAAGTCGACCATTTAGTTCAACATTGCCCCCATCATCATGTCTCGGGACTCGATTGGCCTTTCTCAAGACTTCGTCGGAAAAATAGTCTGGGATAAACGTAGATATCTCATCGAAACTGTATGCCTCACATATCAACCCCTCGACATAAGCTCTATTTTCACCTTCCTCTTAAGGTTTCCCATCACTCGCTCGAAAGGGTACATTCATCTATATTGAACTAGACCCCCAACACGAGTTTCATAGGGAAGATGGATTTGTAAATGCTACATGGAGTCAAAAAAATCAGGCGGGAATATTTTTTCAAGCTTACACGTGATCTTAATGATGTTCTTCTCAAGTACAAACATGTCCTTTTCATTTAATGTTTTGGAACACAAGTCTCTGAAAACTTAACTAAGATCAGTCAAAGCATCCCATATTGATTTATCAAGCATATCCCGAAATGTTATAGGCATGAGTCTCTCCATTAACTCATGACAGTCATGACTCTTCATTCCTTGTAATTTCCCAACTGTAACACACCTTGCAATGTTTAACGCATATCCATCTGGTAGTTTGAGAGACTTAATCCATTTGCACACATCTTCGACCTGCTTTTTGGATAATGTGGACCTTGCATGTGGTTTTAACATCTTACCAATTTCAAATTCATAAAGTTCTAATCCAGAACGCTTACAAATATCTTTCATGTTCAACCATGCTTATCATTATCTTTCGTCTTGCCCGTAACACCCATCACGGTGTTAAACACATTGTCGAACATTGTGAAAACTCCTGAATCTTTGTGGATATTCAGATATGCTTAAGGTATGTTGTCCTTGATGCTTTTGCGAAAATGCCTTTGGATGTTAGCAAAAAGCTAGGAGCAGCTCAACTGTATGAAAAAATAACAAGATAAAAGCAGGACATTATCATCAGTTATTAATACAACTATGATTTGTTATTTAATCTCGACTAGATACTTTTTGCATTACATTTCGTTCAATAGGTGAAAAAAAGTAATTAATTTTGTTTTTTTTCTTCTTGATTCTGTGCTTGTTTGGTTGGTGAATTGAGGGGTTATTAATTTTTTGATGTCTTGTTTCTTGATTCTCTACTGTGAATTTTCGCTGGCTGCACAGTTGTATCTACTTCTTGTTGCTCTTTGGTCGAGATGAGTTGCATTATATAGGGAATGGGTGAGGTTGATTGAGTTGATAGGTGTGTTTAGTTATTCCTATGCATTTCTTTTATATAACATTTCCATTTTTTAGAGAATATTTTGACAAGTTAGAACGAATTGTGGTACTGCAGATATTTTTTGAAGTCTGGGTATTCTGTCATCTTTCTTTATCGGAGGTGATTAGTCTGTTCTTACAATCTATCTCTTTACTATTTACCTTAAGCGTTTATTGCTCCATGAGATATCACTCTTTCACTGTTAGAAAACTGCATATACTGAGGCTGTTTTTGCAGAGGAACCTACCAGCCATATTGCACATCTCTTCCAGATGATCCGTTGCTTGAATGTTGAGTTGAATGATGAATCAAATATTCAAGGTTTGTAGTTTTCATTTTGTTGGGCTATTTAATTTAGTTTGCAATCTAAGCCAAATACCTCTGGTTTTCATGCATTTGGAAGAGAGACGAATTATTGGGGACACTCATTTGATGGATTGCTATAACATACTGGCTTTACCTTGAGCAAACTTCAACGAGTGAGGGCCTTTTCTCATTATTAATGTCTAGTTCTGAAACTAATTCCCAGTTTGAAGGTAAGCACCCCTATAGAACTTCAACTATCTCACATTCTTTTGTCGGATGGCTATAGAACTCCTATGAGTTATATCCAAAAATATTAAAAAATTACTGGAGTTGAAGATATTTTGAACTCCCACCAAATATAGGAAGCATCTTCACCTCCCTCTTAACAGCCCAGATGCATATCTCAGGAATGATCACCCAATAATCAGGTCTAGAATGTGTCTTTATATAACCTTCTTATTATACATAGTTGAAGTCGAATTTGGAGTATACTATTGATGTATTGATATGAAGTTATATCTCTAGATGGAATTGTGCACATTTCATAGAAGCCAAGGGTTCCTTTTTGATTTTGTGGAATACATTATCACTCACACACTTATTCCATTTTATGAAAGCAGGGGTTTAATATATTGTGTAGATTAGATATGTCAACTGGTATCATTAAGAGCTTTGCATACACCAGACTCAAGCCTAGCTTCTGAATTCTCAAGTCGATAGCTGATAGATTTACATTTCTATTATTAGAGACTGAGCTATACTTGATTCTAATTTTTGAGATGCCATCTGAAATTGTTATATTTTTGGAATCCACTCACTTAATGGTTCTTTCACAATTTTAACTGTGACTTGTAGCAAGACTCGAGGTATGGTAGCAAGACTATACCAGATCTGCTTGATGAGATAAAAGCTCTGAAGATGAACAAGGAGAGACATGTGGTAATGTTGCATGCAGAAGCTAATGCTCTATGGTGATTGAGAACTAGACTGTAAGACTAATGTAGTTGAATATAAATTTTTTATGAACTCAAAAATGGTTTTTTGGGATAGCATGGTAACCTTCTGTTTGGACAAAAGCACTACTAACATGGCTGTAATTGACTAATGAATTTTTGTATCAGTGTATCACCATCATACTAGTGTATAACTTAGTTTCTAAGTTCACTCTCACACACACTTTGACATAAATTACAAATATAAATATTTTTGAACAATCTACTTTGGTAATTTTGATTAGCTTTTAATGTTCTTTTAGGTTGATTTTTAAATAGCTTTTAATTCAGATTCCAGTTTCAGTGTTCAAGGAGAAAATAGCTAGTAAAATTGGAGTCCCAGTTGGGCAGCAACGGCTGATCTTCAGGGGCAAGGTCTTGAAGGACAATCACCTTCTTTCTGAATATCGTATCCTGTCATTTACTTATATATAGAATTGAGTTGGGCTTATGCTTTTAATTGTTCAGTATTGACAGTCAGCAGGGAAAACAATAATGAAAATGCTTAATTGTTGTTTCTGAGTTCATTTATTTGTATGATTGGTAATTTTTGCCGCATTGTTTTTAGTTCATATATTATAATTATTTATTATTTCTTAACAATTTAACAGGGATAGATCCTAGTGCTGGTGGGCCACGTACTCGTTTGGGGCAAGATTCACACAGTGTAGTACTTGGGAACTTCAACGTTGGGGAACTGAGGAAAGGCAGCGGAAAAATCTGGAGGACCTTGAGGTTTTGGAAAATTCACATTGCGATTATTACAAAATGAAAATGAGAATGCAAGATGACATTGTAGGGTTATTAGAGAGAATGGAGAACACAAAGGAGCAGTGGGTGTAACCATTTTCTTTTTCCCTCTTTTCAAGTGAACATTGATTGGAACTGACGTGATTACTAGTTGTAGTTTTTCTTCTTTTTTTTTTTGGGTTGACATTTTGGATTCTGTTTGTTCTTTAAATTCATAATGAATGGCTGTTTCTATTCGGAGATTTCGAATTCATTTTATATTTTTGTACATTGTTTGTATGGGTTGGTGCTGCATTTTAATTTCTCTATACTTCATGTTATTTAGAAAAAATGTTATGGATTGTGTCAAATAGACAACGCTTTTTTGAACAAACATTGTCTAATATGTCAAATAGACAATGCTTTTTAGAAAAAATGTTGTCTAACGTGTACAATAGACATCGCTTTTTTGAAAAAACGTTGTCTAATGTGTACAATAGACAACGTTTCTTTGAAAAAGCGTTGTCTAATGTGTCATAAGACAACGTTTTTTAAACGTTGTCTATTTGTGTCTAAAAATGTTGTTTATTTGACAAATAGACAACGCTTTTTTGAAAAAACGTTGTTTAATGTGTCAAAAGACAACGTTTTTTAAACGTTATCTATTTGTGTCTAAAAAGCGTTGTCTATTTGACAAATAGACAACGCTTTTTTGAAAAAACGTTGTCTAATGTGTCAAAAGACAATATTTTTTAAACGTTTTCTATTTGTGTCTAATAGATGACACTGCTAACCACGACACTTTTTGGGGACCTATTACAACGCTTTTTAAACGTTGTCTATTTACTTTTTTTTCTACTAGTGACACATTCTTCTTAATATGCATCACATCTAGATTATGCCGAATCAAATTTGTAGACCAATAAGACAGTTCCCAAAATATGCTTTTGCGAACCCAATTATGAGACTCGCCAAACCCATCGATTGTGTTTTAGGCAACAATCTTTCCGAACGGGATAAATGGCAATCTCATCACATGGTCACGCATCTCCATTCCCTACAATCGTGGTACAGGCATATCATTGTCTACTTTCTTTTTCCTGAAGTGTTCTCTGTCTCTTCAAAATGGGTGATCTATCGGCAAGAAACGACGATGACAGTCAAACTAGCAATGCTTTCTACCTTTTGATAGATTGAAAGACTTTGTATGCTCCATACAATACGAACAAGTCAACTTCCCGTGTGTACTCCATCCAGCTAACATACCATAAGCGGGGAAGTCACGTATAGTCCACATAACCGCATCCCTAAGGTTGAAATTTATTTTCGTAAAAACATCCCAAGTCTATACTCCATCCTCCCATAATTCCTTTAACTCATCTATCAGATGTCTCAAGTAAACATCTAGGTTCTTTGCACGACTCTTGGGATCAGGAATCACGAGTGAAAGAAATAAGTATATTGTTTCATACAAATCCAAGGAGGCAAGTTGTACAGAGTAACAATCACTGGCCAGCAGGAGTACGGAACAGCTGAGTGGTCGAATAGGTTGAAACCATCAGTGGACAATCCAAGCCTCACATTTCTAGGTTCCGATACAAACCCAAGATGTGCTAAGTTGAAATCTTTCCAAGCCTGTCCATCCACGGGATGGTTTAGTTCTCCATCTTTAGCTTGAGATTTCGCATGCCAAGTCATATGTTCAGCTGTTCTGGAAGACATATATAATCTTTTTTGCCGATGTGTAATTGGAAAATACCTTCAAATCTTAAAAGGTATATTTGTTTTTTTTGTCACACCCTCTTTATTAGGCCTGAACCAATCATGACTACAAAACATGCACCTTGTCTCATGTTCATTTTCCTTATAAAATAACATGCAATCGTTCGGATATGCATCGATCTTTTGGTATCCAAGACCCAACTTCTTCACCATTTTCTTATAATAGTAGTAGTTTTCGGGCAATTTTTCACCCTCAGGTAACATACTCTTAATGGCCTTCAAGAGCGACTCAAAACACTCATAGCTCATGTTGTGATCAGCCTTAATTTTAAGTAATGTCGCCACTACAGACAATGTAGTGTGCTTGGTGCAACCATGCCACAACGGCTCGCTACCCTCGTCTAACAACTTAAAGAACTCTTTGGCATCAAAATTCATAGGTTGCTCTCTACTTTGTTCCCAATCAAAATCCGGCCCTGCAATATCATGAACCATTTCATTTATACGATGGGTACTGATGCCCGGATTGTGTATACGTGTGTTGTACCGCTATCTCTTTATTGACCATGTGCCCACCAGCATTCTTCAAAAATTTTCATGAACCCAGAAACAAGTAAATGATAGTTGAAAATGTCTATGTCCATATAATTTACATTCTTACACTTCAAACAAGGACATCTTATCTTGTTCTGACCATTCACACATTTCGGGTGACTATACGCATAATCCAAAAACACTTGGTAACCAGCTCTAAATTCAGCTGAAGCACCTATCTGGGCACTTGACTTTCGTCGACACATCCACCTACGGTCTGAATAGAGGTCCATAATACCACGGTACCTACTGCAGACAAGAATTATTGTATTCCCCTTGTTAGAGATTAACAATTCAGCCCAATGCCATTTATGATGCTTATAAATACATATAGATGTATATGTACATATATAACATGAGTGTGCATCATAAATGTTGCTTCGGGAATGGAATGAGGATACATACCAAAACAAGTAACATAATATGAGATCGACTACCCAAAGGCATGTTATATTGTTGTAGATCTCAAATTAGAATGAAGTATGATCCTATGTCATCCTACATATTTTAACTGAAAACATCTGCACTAGCCTACAACCAATAGATTCCTAGGGATAAAATATGAATCATTGCATCATGCATGGCCTGCATATGTATTGGAACAAGTCTACATCATTTGTTTTGAAAATACGTAGGTTTATATAAATATACACCTCTTTTCATTTACCTGACCAATGAAAAAATTTCTCCGGAGCCTCCCCTATAATATGGACTAACTACATGCGCGAGGGCATGCATATATGGCCATTTGTAGGCACTCAACATACAACCCAAGAGAAATATACAAATTCCGAATATACAAAAAAATTTGTAGGCACACTCATATATGGTCTGTGACTTTGCGAGTGATGGGATATATATTCAGTATATTATCATAATATTAAATTAAAATTAATAGCATTTTTGTAATATTCTCATCTGACGGTAAAGTAAGATTATTTGAATCAAGAATAATAGCCACAGTTGTATTCATTTTAACAGAGTAATTTTCATGGTTTTAAGTACATTTCAAACTCGAGTTATAAAAGGGCCAACATATGTATAACCAGGATGTTTTTGCAGGCATCAAAACACCAAAAAGAAGGAAAAAAATTATTCATCCTGATTCTGAAGAGTGTCGAGCAAAAATTGGGAAAGAGAACTCTAAGAAATGGTAGAAGATGGACTCTACTTCAGTATAATAAACCCCATAAAATTCATCAAACCAAAAAAAAGAAGTAGAATAAACATGAGCAGGTACTTGATTGTCAATGAACATCATCTATGACACCAAACAAATTCAAGTAAAGTAGAGAAATTTTTTAAAATGAAAATTCAGAAAAAATAAATAAATATGTTCTCTGTATATAAATGAGCCGACGGTCGGTGGGCGGTGGGCGGCGGTTGCGCTCTGTTCTCTCTTCTCCTTCTCCTTCTCTTCTTCTTCTTCTTCTTCTCCCACTCTTCTCTGTTGCGTTGTGGGTTTCAACTCTTCTCCCTCGTTCCTCCCACTCTTCTCCCTTGTTCCTCCCACTCGTCTCCCTAGTTGTTATTATTATTCTTCTTCTTCTTCTCCAATGAGATTTGGTTGTTCGTCTGTCTGGAATTAAAATACATCAACAACCGATAATAGCTATCACATGAAGTCGCTATTTTTTAATGATGTGGACTTATTAGCGATCGCATGCGGTCGCTAATATTTCGTAGTCGCCACGAACTTGCCCGCCAACATATTGCGCCAATTTCTTGGCGGCAAAAATACATCGGCGAACGATCAGCGACCGGATGCGGTCGCGAATATTAGATAGCGACTAGATACAAGGACGGTCGCCAACAGTGGTCGCTATTTCTCACATTCGTGACCGCATAAGACGGTCGTTGATATGTTTGGTCGCTGATAGACCATTTTCTTGTAGTGTCTCTGTATCCTTGAACCATTTTGAGATCTAATCCATCAGAACTGATCCAAAGTTGATCTTCTTCTTCATAGTGATAGCTGACATGATCTTTAACTATAGTTCACTAACACAGTCGTGATCTGATTCCTTGCAAAGTATACATTTTCTACCTTCTTCATGAAGATTCTGGTATCGGTGCTCAAAGTGACATAGAATCCGCTTTCTTTACCAAATTTAGGATAGTATGAAAGTGAGGCTCTATTACTTCAAATTTGTCGAAGTAAAGGAGATTTCCATGGATTACTTGGTTAGTAGACATGATTTGAATGGTTGATTTTAGCTGAAAATGGAAAATTGAGTTAACGTTTTGAAAGTTCGTTGAGTGAAGTAAGGCTTAAGAGAAAGTAAAGTTAATAATTTTAACTGGTGAAATGTAATTGAAATTTTTTAACAATATGTATACTTCCTTCTTCTTTTGATTACTAGGACACGTGTTGAGCTTCAATTGGTTGTTTTGCATGTTATAACTACAGTTTTGATTTATGTGGAGGTTACTTTTTCGTTTGACGCGCTTAACCTTCATTATTGACACGCCCCCTGATCCCTTGGTATTCACTCAACGATTTTATCCATTATCGTAGAGTTCTCTTTCGTGGAGTAGAATAACTCAATGATTCTTCACTCCTCTACGATTTATTTTATGATTTCTTCATTATTTTACGATCTCACTTCTGTAGGATTAGTTCTTTCAAGACAATATCATGAACTTAAGTTTAACAAAGATAACTCACTTATTATTTTATTAAATCTAGTCTCATCTAATGGCTTAGTAAACACAATAGCTATATGATCCCTAATGAAATGATGTCTTATGTCAATGTGCTTAGTTCTAGAATGTAAGACATAATTATGTGTGATTGTTGTAGCACTAGTTTTATAACAGAATATAGAAATAAACTTGAAACCATACCCATAGTCAGCTAGTTGATTTTTCATCCAAAGAATTTGGGTACAACAGCTACCAACTGCAATATACTCTACTTTTGCAGTTGAAGTTGACACTGAGTTTTGTTTTTTGTTGAACTATGATGCTAGACTGTTTCCAAGTAATTGACAAGTTCCACTAGTACCTTTCCTATCTATTTTGGATCATGCAAAGTCAGTATCTGAATAACCAATTATGCCCTTGAGATATCTAAAAATTCTTTTAACAAAAATAAAATGAGATTCTTTTGGATTAGTTTGAAATATAACACAAATACATGTAGAGAACATAATATCAGACCTACTTGTAGTTAAATACAGGAGAGAGCCAATCATAGTTATGTATTGAGTTATATCAATATTTTTTCCTTGTTCATCTTTGTGTAGCTTAGTTGCATCAACCATAGGAGTTTTTAACTGATTCCATGTAATACTTTTTGAGTAAGTCTTTGATGAACTTGGCTTGGTTGATGAATATATCTTCATCAGATTGTTTCACTTGAAATCCAATGAAGAAATTCAACTCTCCCATCATGCTCATTTCAAATTTGCTCTGCATAAGCTTGGAAAATTTGTCACACGACTTTTCATCAATAGAACCAAATATAATATCATCAACATAGATTTATACTAACAGTGTGCTATCTTTGTGCTTCCTAAGAAATAGTATTATGTCTACTCTACCTCTAGTGAATCTTTTTTAATGAGAAAATTAGTTAAAGTGTCATACCATACCCTAATTTCTTGTTTTAGACCATATAGTGTTTTGTCTAATATTTACATATTGTTAGGATGACTATGCTCTGCATATTTAAATTTGATGATGTGATTATAATGTATAATTGATTCATTAGTTTTTGTAAAGTCCTTAACTGAGATATCTATGTACAAGGATATAGAAATAGGACGATCAAACTTGTTAGGTTGATCCATTGAGTTGATTCAATGAATATGTAATAGGATCAAATAGATCGTAGAGATTTGTTAAACGATCGTAGAGTTACTCTGCCATTTTGTATAGATTATAAGTATTCGCAGAGTTAACTTAGTCATCGAGAGCAGCAGCCAAAGCAACGTAAAGTTTAAAGAGACATCAAAATCATAGAGTTGTCTTTGGCATCGTAGAGCTGTAAAGTGTTCAGAAGTCTACAAGTCTGCCCAAACATCATAAAATATTATTTCATAGAGCAGAAAAGCGTAGAAACGTAGAGCAGATCGTAGAGCAGGAAGTAGAGCTCAACTCTACATTCCTTATCACTCTACCATCGACCAATTTGGTAGAACATGTCAGAATTTACTATAGACTGACAACTTCAGAGGGTCTCCAAGAGAAGATTCTAAGACACTTCTCACCGTCTTCAAATTCAGATTGGAAGATTTAAATGTGGTTAGTCTAAACTGCCATATAAAAGATGTGACACCACTAACATGTGGTAGGTGAGACTGTTGACTGATGTGACCTAGCCAGAGCCAAAAACAAGCCTAGTAAGCTAGTCTATAAGTTAATATCAGAGGAACCTTCAGAACAGAGCATTAAATGCACTAACGGAAACTGTCCAATGGGATAATTTTTAGAGGTCTATAAAAGGCATATGAGTATTCAAATCCAAGTACAAATTACAAAACATAAAGCTGAACCTCTGTCAAAATATTCAAAGCACCACTCTACGATTCAGAACATCATGTTCAAAGCTACTAAGTACCTGAAGACATCAAGCCTCATGTAAAGCTTAGCAGCACCTCAATAAATCAACATTCAGTTGTGATTCAACTTGGTCTCAGTGACCATTATACTGACTTGTGACTCGAAGGAATCTAAATGATTCAGAGGTCTAAGTGACCTGGTCTGTGTGACCGAACTGCCGAGACTTAGTGACTCGAACGAATCTAAGTGATACAGAGGTCTGAGTGACTTGGTTTGTGTGACTAAAATAAAAGTAGTATGCACTCAAGTCAATCACATTGGATGTGATGAACATTTACTTTGTAATCTTGTTTATTTAATAATAAAAGAATTTATTTAATATTAAAGGCATTATTTATCCATGTTAATTAGTTAAATTAATAAATGTGATAAACCCATAGTTTTGGAGCAATGATTTTAGAATCATAATGATGATCATGCTAATGAGATCTAAATTCTAGATAACTCAAAACTAAAATGTTCCTAATCGAATGTATCACTAATGTGGGGTTACTGCTTCAGGATAGATTAGTACATACTATGCATGCTCTATTGAAGAGGATGATTGATCTCATAATCATTTGTATGGAGACACTAAAGTAAATATGTAGGTGCTTATTGGAGAATAAGTTCACTGAACTCACTTAAAATATACCTAATGGAGTTTTACTTGTCTGTCAATATGAGTTCCTATTGTAATAGTAGTACAAGTGATCCTCGGACTTGAGATCATCATAGTATTTTTTTTATATACTAAGTTATATCTTGTTATATTCCTTAATACTTTAGGGTATGTCATAGGGTACGTTCAGATATAATAAAGTATATATTGAGATAAGTGAATGATCAATAAAGAATCTATCGCTTCCAATAAAGGGAGAGAATGTCCTATGTGATTCGATAAGTAACAACTCAAAAATACCTGACTAGGGTTGAATGAAAATTAGAAAGGAGTTTCTAATTCACATTAACTAGAGTTGTGCATTTTAGAATCGAAATACATATAATCAAATAAATAAAACTAGACAGTAATTTCATATTTTATATTTGATTGGGACATTGTATGGTAAAAGGATTGAATTGTACGGTAACTATGGACATAATAGGTTCTTTATGTTCTTTGTGATTAAACGTTGAATTCATGATACACTATCGTAAGGTGTCAATCTTGATCTAGAATAAATATTATTATTTGAACTAAAGAAGTTAATTCATTATACATAATATTAAAATGGTTCTTATTTATTTATTCTACTTACCGGCTTAATATTGAACCTATAGGGTCACACCATAAAAGAGAAATATAATTTTAGAAATGACTGGCTTAATAATAATAAATTTTGTGTATTTAATTTATTAGTGGAATAAATTAAATAACTTAATATTTATAATTATGTAAATGGAGGAATATTAATTATAAATTAATAAGATGAGTCTTATTATAATTATTATTTAGTTCCTTAGGAATTAAATTAAAACCCCAACTCCTAAAAGGTTTAGGAGAGAGGGTTAGTCTACAAATAAGATCGAGGGGTTCTTATTTGTGGGGTAGACTAATGCAACTAATACTATTGCAAGTATTATCAAAACCATAAAGAGTTAGGAGAGAGAAAACTAGGGTTAGCCACCCAATGTCTAGTAGAACCTAAATTCATCTTCTTCAATCAATATTCTCTTGGTGGATCACCTATTGGGTGTTGTACACTTAGGTAGCGACTGTTTGATCCGAGAAATTAGAGAAGCGCGAATGAGCAAATGATTGAAGCTTAAAGATTATACTCCCTCCGTCCCATAGTTATAGGCTGATTTCTTTTGGCACATAGTTTAAGAAAATCATTTAAGTTAGTTTAAGTGGCAATTTTTAAAAGAAATTTTTCACATATACCCCTTAATATGGAATTAATGAATAAGTTAATTACTCCTTACTTATCACACTAGAACTCTCAACTTAATTGATTAACGTGTACTGATCATTAAAGTCCTTAACCATAGAACTTTAACCAAAGATGGAGTTTTTAATCTACATAAACTTTTAACCAATCACAAAATATGTTAAACTAGTAAAGCCTAAAAAGTTGAATTCTTTTATTGAGAATACAACAACATTAAATGTGGTGATAAAAATAATGATGTTGAATGTTGTTTCTTCAAAAAAAAAGTAATGGTTGAATATTTATTATAAGGGCATAAAAGTAAAACAATGAACCAACTAAATTTTATAAATAGTAAGTAGCCTATATATTGGGACATCCCAAAATGGGAAATCAGCCTATAACTATGGGACGGAGGGAGTATCAAATAGTTGATCATCTTCTAAGGTATATCTTTTAACCTTCCTCAATTAATGATATTACATAAGGTGATTCATGGGATTGTAGAAAATTTTAAATTCTTATTATGTCATACTTATGTTACGTTACAATATGATTGTATGTTTTAATCTTGTTTCTGCAAACCAACTATGTTATCAGAGTCATCCTTATGCGAATCATTAATTATTTTTATTCAATATATATGTTGATATGTGTTTAGAATAATTTAATTGGGAAAAAAATCGAAAAACCTCAAAATCTGTTATGCGACACGGCCTCGCCTCTTCCCACTGCTTTTACAGCGTTGTTGCGCCTGAACCCAGAAAACGTTTCTAGAGTTTCAGCACGATCGCGCCGGTTCTTAGAACAAACACAACGCGACCGCACCGGTCCCTAGATTTTAATTTTAATTTTTAATTTTTAGATAAAAGGTTTATTTTAAATTGGAATAGGATTCTATGTTAATTAAAATAAAGGAGTTTATTTTGATTCAAAATTGGATTTATAGTAAATTTTTGCAGGCCCATTAAATGATATCAACGTATATATCGAATGTTTATTTTTATTGATACGTATGATGATATGTATGATAATAAAGGAGATGATTATGGACCATTGACCAAAGCAATTAGATTTAATTTTAATAGATGCTTGAATGAATGTGGTTTTCATAAATGGTGTTTGCGTATCTCGCCTATCTAATTTTCTGATGTATATTCTATCTTCCTCCTATGTACCTGCCCTTGACTGTTGATCAAGATTTTTGTTTTATTAAAATAGTTTGTAATAGGATTTTATAGAATTATTCAAGAAATTGGAGCTGATGAGCAAGAGCATTGAAGACCTGTTTGTAATGAAACCCGGGTTAAATGTAATAGTTATATTCAAATGCTCCAATGAAATAAATTGGAATTAAGTACATAATCATCACAGGAAGAATATAATATTCTATATGTGCACGCAAATTATATAGTAAATATATTATTATACATGATGATGTATGTCTAATATGACGCATATTATATATATAGATTTGCATGTGTGCTAAATAAGATGAGACACTTAATAACAAAACCCTCAAAAGATAATATATTAAGTTGATTGCATTAAAAGACATTAGAGAATGTCGAACGTAACCTTCTAGCATAGTAAAGCGATAGAGTATTGGGTATTTAATATGAGTTCGTTGTGCACACATAAGACTTACATTAAATATTTGTTGTGCACACACAAGGACTGTATTTTTCTCTTAACTTATATGGAAATGTTGGGTCTAACTTAACTTAGATAATTTTAGTTTGGATGTGCACATACATGACCATTATTATCTAAGAGACAAAATAATAAAGGAATTACATAGAGATGTAATTGACAAGAGTTGTCTACCTTTTGAATAAATATGTAGTTTGTTGTGCACACACAAGGCTATATATTTATTGCAATTGGATCCTTTCTCACTAAGCAGATTTTACAAAATCACAAATACTAAATATATCGAACTATATATAAAGAGGGTTATACAGTTTGAATAAAATAGTGGGAGACACCATTTTAATAAAGACCTAACTTAAACTTATGATTAATAAAAGAATCCATGCTAATGTTGTCAATTAAATTTCATTTGCAGAGTTTTACAAATGTCTAATTCACTATCACTGCGAAGCATACTTGATGCTAATAAATTAACCAAACTGAATTACACGAATTGGTTAAGGAATCTGAGAATAGTTCTCATGGCTGAAAAGCTAGCATATGTCTTTAACACGCCTGTTCCTGCAATGATTGTAGAAAATGCCTTTGAGGAAGAGATTGCTACTTTTAGAAAGTGGCAGGATGATGCACAGGTGGCTCAGTGCATCATGTTAACATCCATGAGTAACAAGTTATAGCGTCAACATGAGAAAATGGATGCACCGACTATGTTGTTGCACCTTCAGAAATTATGTGGTGAGCAGAGTAGGTCAACCAGATATGAAATATCTAAAGAACTCTTCTGATCTAGAATGACCGATGGCACTACAGTGCAGCCATATGTCCTAAAGATGATCAATATGATTGAACAGTTGGCACAACTGAGTTTTATCATTGATGGAGAGTTGAGCCAAGATTTGATCTTGCAGTCACTCCCGGACTCTTTTTCACAATTTGTTGTGAATTTTCATATGAAAAAGCTTGATTTTAACCTTCCTGAATTTCTTAACATGTTGAAAACTGCTGAGAGTCACTTTCCAATGAAGAAAGAACAAGTCTTGCTTGTAAATGATTCTTCCGAGAAGCGGAATAGGGCCAAAAGAACTTTTGAAAAGAAGAAAAATTCCAAGAAGGCAAAAGGAAAGGCAAATACGAAGGACAAGAAAAAGGCTACTGCTGATAGCAAAAAAGTTTGCTTTCACTGCAACAAGCCTGGATAATGGAAGAGAAATTGCAAGAAGTATCTTGCAAAGTAGAAGCAAAAGAAGTTTGGAAAAACTTCAGCTTCAGCTACAGACACAGGTATGTTCATGATTGAAATAAATCTTTTTAAGTCAAAATTCTACTTGGGTATTGGATGCCGACTGTGGTTGTCACATATGCAATTCTTTACAGGGACTAAGAAGAAGTAGAAAGTTGAACAAAGGAGAAGTTGTCTTACGCGTGGGTAATGGGGTAAAGGTTGCTTCATTAGTCGTAGGAGCTTATTGTTTAGCATTGTCTTCCGACAAATCAATTAATTTAGTAAATTTTTACTATGTTCCAGTACTGATTAGAAACATTATTTCAATTCTGTTGTTGGAAAAAGAAAGTTTTAATATTATAATAAATAACAACTGTTGTTCTATTTATAATGAGATTGTTTTGTTTGGAACTGGTAGATTAATTGATGGACTTTACATACTTGGCTTACATGAAAATATTTTGCAAATTGAACAAACTAATAAAAAAAAAGAGATGATGTGAATAATACCTTTGTATGGTATTGCATACTCGGTCATATTAGTGAAACAAGACTAAGCAAAGTGCATAAAGATGGGCTTTTAAAGCCACTTGATTTTTAATCATATCCAACTTGTGAATCTTGTCTCATAGGAAAGATGACTAAATCTCTATTTAATGGATATGGACTGAGAGTTGCAGGATTGTTAGAGTTGGTACACACAGATGTATATGGACTTATGATAATAGATGCTTGAGGACGGTATTCATATTTCATTACTTTCAGTGATGATCATTCGAGATTTGGACATGTGAATGTGATGAAATACACGTTTGAATAATTTTAAAGGTTCAAAGAATTCAGAAGTGAAATAAAGAAACAAACTAGTAAAAGTATTAAGATTCTTCGATCGAATCGAGTAGGGGAATACTTGAGCAATGAGTTTCTTAATCATCTCAAAGATAATGATATTCTCTCATAGTGGACACCTCCTGGAACACCACAGCTAAACAGTGTATCTAAAAGGAGAAATCTCACCTTGTTAGACATGGTAAGGTCTATGATGAGTTTTATCGATCTTCTAATATTCTTCTGGGGTTATGCCCTAGAGACGACTGCGTACCTACTAAATAAGGTCCCCTCGAAATCCGTCCCTAAGACTCCATATGAGTTATGGATAGGGAGGAAACCTATTCTTAAGCATGTTAAGATTTGGGGATGTCTAGCTTATGTGAAAAAGTTTCAGAATGATAAGCTTCGAACAAGATCTGTTAAGTGCAGATTTGTGGGACATCCTAAAGAAAGTTTAGGATACTATTCTATAATCTTACTGAGCAAAAGGTGTTTGTTGTGAAACACGCTACCTTCTTGGAAAATAAGTTTATCCTTGAAGGGGCCAATGGGAGGAAGATAGATCTTGAAGAAGTAAAAGAACCATAAACCACTACAGGTCAAGTCGATGAACTTGTCCAATTAGAAATAACTTTTGTACCACAACCGAGTCGTAAATCTGGAAGAGTACAGAAGATACCTGAAAGGTATGGATTCATCATATATAATGATGATGATGTTCGCATCATTGAGGATGATGATCCAGTAATATAAGATGAGGCAATGAGTAGTAAAGACTCAGAGAAATGGCAAAAGGTCATGAAATCTGAAATGAACGCCATGTATGAGAACCAAGTATGGACTTTGGTTACTCCACGGGAAGGCATAGTGCTTATAGGGTGTAAATGGGTCTTTAAGAAAAAGACTAGAGAAAATGGCAAGGTACACCTATAAAACCAGACTGGTGGCAAAAGGTTTCAAACAAAGGTAAGGAGTTGATTATGATTAAAACATCTCATCAGTTACAATTGTGACACACCCAAATTCGGGTACTTCAATTTCACAGATTTGGTGCTCACTATCCAACTTTAACATATTTAAATACCTATAAATAAGGATAATAAATTTCATAAATTATAATCTCATTAAAGGGTTACATCATTAATACGAAATCTCATGTCATCTAACCTTTAATTATTACATCATTAGCGGAAAAAAAACATAAATATAATTAAGTCTTATTACATAAGTCTCATATCTGAAATATAATTTAAAATCCATCTACTTATGCATCTTGCCTTTGCCCTTACTTGTAGACAGCTCCTCAGGATATTCAACTTTAGCTGCAATGTTTTATGCAAGAATGAGTAAAAAAAGTTGTTCACAAGTAGAACAATGTATAATAACAATATATAGATGACCAATGAATTAACTCTAACTGAGAAAACTAATTTTTCTTGAAACAATACGCTTGAAGTCAAGAACTGTAAGTTCAATGGAATAAATGTCTTTCAAATGAATCTAGATATCACGATCATACTGAGGGTTACAAGACCACGAACTATGTCCCAGGTTATCAATTAAATTTTTAACAATCAAAAAACTATATGGACCATCTATTTCGTACTCTAGGTGATCAGCCCTTTGTACCATGTATTGTGCACAAACATTTAATGCTATTGCGTAACTCGGATTTATAGTTTCTGACAACATAATCCCCCATTATAGGGTTGTTCATCTCAGTCTTTAGAATCCGTACCAAAGGAAGTTTGGTTTGGAAAAACTTCACAGAAATATCACGTCTTTAGATCGCTCATCAACGTTGGACTAGTTAAATCAATAAGAGTTCGATAGCCATTTAGAAGTTTGATAACATCATAAGCTTGTACAATGATACATAATCAATAATAGAATAACAATGATTCACATTTGAATAAACGTTAGATATCGAAGTAATGCTTCCGAAAGAATTAGAATGTTTAATTAAGAGTTATAGACCTTAAACAATTTACGAAATCTCGCTTGAATAAAGAAGCAAAGGTAAAGAACTTGCACAATATAAAAGTAGAGTTAAGAAACTTGCCTCATGCGCTTATTAACGGATTCAGAAAAATATTATGTTCGGGGGAATAGTATGTAATGGTAGCAAAAATTTAGCTCAGGAACGGATTCATTCCGAATAGGAACGATGAAGTTACGAGTTAGCAAAGTTAACGTTTAAACCATGTTGAAGACTTGGAAAAATTTTCAAGAAATAAGCTTGGTGCCGCAGCGCCAACCAAGGATTGAATTCAGGCGCCGCAGCGCCGGTTTGGGAGAGAAACTATTGTAAGTGGGTGCCGCAACGCCGGCTTTATACTGGATCCGAGAGCTGCAACGCCGAACTAGGGCAAGGCATAGAGAGGAGCTTTTAATTACTCAAAGCTTGGGGAAAGTTTAGTGAATGATTATAAACTTAAATTTCACCTAATGTAATACTTTAAAGAGTAATTTAAACTTTAAGTTAATGGTTTAATGTCAATTAAAAGATTAAGGAATGTAAACGTAAAATACTTAAACGAGGTAAATGTTTAGTATTCGTGTTGGATG
This sequence comes from Panax stipuleanatus, assembly GCA_020205555.1. NCBI lineage: Eukaryota > Viridiplantae > Streptophyta > Magnoliopsida > Apiales > Araliaceae > Panax > Panax stipuleanatus. The sequence goes on from CM035123.1 coordinate 91,134,828, forward strand.
ATCGTTCTTAGCATACATAGGTCTGTGTGATTTGAATATTTATAAATGATAATGAAGTGTGATGGTTAAATTTCGAAAAGCCTTAATGAACGATAACGAACTTAACGAACGTTATAGGTTTAACAATTTGGATAAGCTAAGAAAGAAGAAGTTAGTGTAAAGCAATATGTTAGGATTTTTATGTGGTTAATTATGTGATATTATGATTATATCATGTAGAGCCTATAAAGACTGAATTAAAGTAAAAGACCAGAAGACGCTTAAAGCAAGTTTTCTAACTCTTGTCCATAGTTTGTGTTAGACAAGTTGTTTCTTCATTTAATTTTGTTCATATGAAGTTGTATGACATATTAAAGATAAGTATACACAATTATTGCATGAATGTGTGTATTCTTTACTTTTACAAATCTTTTAGTATTTGTACAAGTGTTCAAGCCATGCTATGACATTAAATGTTTAAGAAAGTGTCGATGCCATTTGATTCGGCTAGACGAATGTTAAAATATTTTGTTGATTTAATTATTAGACTTTCAAAATATTATTGAATGTTATCCTAAACCAATTGCTTTGGTAAGGATTCGAAGGTAAACCTGAGAAAGAATAAACAAAGGTTTTTAGTCGACTTGTTCGACTGACACATGAGGCTGTCAAAACTTAAACGTAAATACGTTTAACCGGATGAGTGTTGTACAACATAGAGTACTATAGGCTAATCATCACCTAGACATTCTCGTAAGTGATATCGGACTTACAGTCTTAGTGTCGAGTTGTCCTTTTTAAGTAAAGAAAGAAAAGAATGTTCTTGGGCCATTGACCAACTCAAAATTTAAATGACTGATATGTCATCAACAAATGTTTTAAAGGAAAGAAAAATGTTATTTTGTTATTCATAGTACTTCATAACTATTTGTTCAGTTATTGAAGATAAATCATATGATTATTGATTTTGTTGTTATTAAAATTATTAAACTTGCTGAGCAATTTAATGTTCATTCCTTTCTTGAATTATATAATTTCAGCTAAGGCTGAAAGGATTAAAGGATCCAGTAAGGATAACGGAAATACGAAGATGGATAAGTAGATTATCCTGTAATAGAATAATATTACTTTTGTAATGAATAATATTATGACAATACAAGAATGTAATGGTTATAGAAACCTGAGAGAATGTTCGGATATGATGTAATAGTTTAGTAATTACATTCATGTCAATAAGATATATAGTTAAATATATATATATATATATATATGTGTGTGTGTGTGTGTGTGTGTTTGTGTGTGTGAATATTATAGCACCGTGTAGAACCATATACAGGGTTTAAAGATACCTGAATTTGGGTGAGTCATAGATTTTATCTCCCGAATTCATCTAGTGTATCACACTAATCGCTAGCCAGACAATTAATCAATAAGCACAAAATATGGTAGACAACTAAATTGGAATAAATAATTGGACTTCAATAGATAATTAATTCATAAGCATAAAAGGTACAATTGCAATCTTAATTTTAAGTTTATTTCATGCTGAAAATTAAAACCAAAAATTCCAAATAAAATATCATCTTAGAATTACAAAACTAAGAGAAGAAGAAATAAAGAAGAACTAAGTAGAATTTTCTTCAATCTTCAAGTCTCTGTCTTAATCTCCTTGTGTGCTTCTTCGAACCTCCAAGATCCAATCTCCAGAATCCTCCTTCAATCTCAGTGTGTTTCTTTTGTTAGAAGCTACTTTTTCTTTTATACTTGAAGTTCCCCCCTCACAATTAGGCTTAAAGTCTCCAAACTTTAGTAGAAGTCATATATTATTTACCCAGCTAGAGAGAATTTTCGTCCACTTTCTGTCTCTCAATGCCCCAACATTCAAATCCTTCACAAAACGAATGCCCCAGCATTCAACTTCCATTTATTATGAAACTGCCACTACTTTCCCAAAATTGCCAAATTAGCCCTTCCTGTGCCCATTCCTACAAAATAACATGAAAAACAAATAAAATGCACTAAAATTACTTAAAGCAAGCATAAAACCAAGTCCAAAAATATTCAATTTATGGGTATATTTCTCACTCATCAATCTGACTTAGGTTGGAATTTAGTCAAATATATTTTTCCATTATGGAGAATATAACATGCACAACCAAAGATATGAAAATAGCCAGTGTTGGCCTTTCTTCCTTTCCACATCTCGCAGAGAGTCTTCTTATGATTAGAATGAATAAGAGATCTGTTCTGAGTGTTTAGACAGTATTAATAGTTTTAGCCCAAAAATATTTTGGAAGTCTTGCAGCTGCTAAGAGTGTTATTCCTGCTTCAATGAGAGTTATGTTATTCCTTTCAGCTACACCATTCTGTTGGGGAGTTCTTGGTGTAGAGAAATTGTGATGAATGTTATTGTCTTCACAAAACTTGTCTACTTTACCTTTCTCTCTTCCATGATCACTTATTATAGCTTTGATATTTTCACCCTTCTCATTCTCAATCAGCTAAAAAACTTGATTAATTGAGAACTGATTTTATTATTTGAGGCCAGAAAGAATACCAATGTGAATCTTGTATGATCATCTACTATGACTAGGGAATACTTTTTCCTCCAAGGCTGACAGTAGGAATAGGGCCAAATAAATCCATATGCAACAATTGTAGGGCTTGATGGAATTGGTTCTTGATTTTAAAAAAGATTTTGGTTTGCTAGCTTTCCCAGTTGACAAACTTTGCAAGGCCTGTCTTTAGTGAAGTTAATCTTAGGCAAACTAGAGACCAAGTCTTTGGAAACTAGCTTGGACATGTTCTTGAAGTTCGGATATGATAATCTCATGTGTTATAACCAGCTTATATCTTCATAACCAACTTACATCTCTAGTTCTATTTAGCTTGAGGAATATAACTTGATATTCTCTCTATCACATAGTTGACATCAGCTAAATAAGTTGTGCTTCAGACCTTCAATAAATGATATTTTGCTGAAAGAGACTGCACCATTCCCTATTGTACCATATCCTTTTGTCTTTTATTAATTGTTATCTCCAAAGATAACATCATAACCATCTTTCTCTCTGAATTTTGATAGTAGAGCTTTGTTTCCTGTTATGTGCCTTGAGCATCCACTTTCTAGATATCATGTTGAAATAGTAGAGTTGTTATAATATAAAAAACTTAGATTTTACTTTGGTACTCAGACTATCTTGGGTCCTGATAGGTTAGTTCTTTTTTTAACCCAGACCTACCTAACTTTAGGTTTCCTATACACAGGATAATTATAGAAATCACACATCGAAAAATAACTATAGGGATGTCAGTTATAGCATTTTATATGACGCATGATTGTGTGTGTATGGATTCTCTCTTTAAGTACATATGTGAAACAAAAACATTTACAGCCTTTCTTTTAGGCTCAACTTCTCTATGCCTCCACACTGTTATATGATTTTGAGAGTTCATAGGGTAAAATTCAACTCTAAATTTCTTGCCTAGTTAGTTCGTAGAGTGGGGGTTAGCAAATTTTATGATCCTTCGAGGCTTGAAGGCAGTTTTGATTTTAACTCGCAATTTCTTAAATCCTAGGCCAGTGTGTGATCGATTGTTTTCAAGGATCACAATCTGATCAGTAGAAATTGTGGAGCATTAAATAATCAGCTCTTCAACTTGTGTAGATTTCACAAACATAATACTTTTATGGAAATTAGAAGCATTGTTGTTGGTAGTCGTTAGCAATGTATCCACACTACGATCTGAGGACAAGTCCCCAAATCCTAATCCCGATCGATCTGAGCTTCTCTAACTAGTGATAAGGGAGTCCATAGAAGAAGAAGAAGACTTATTTCATGTAGAGATTGTCTTTTCTAATTTCATAATTCTGGAAGTAAGATTTGACTCTTGCTGTGCAAGTTGCTCAATAATTTTTCTCAATTTCTCATTCTCAACTTCAAACTTGGAAAGAGAGTTAGTAATTTCTTAAGTTATTTCTAACTCAAGTTGTACTTCTTCTTTTCCCTTTTGAAGAAATGAATGATCCCTTGATAGAACCTTAAACCAATTTATATATTTAATTACCAAGTCAACTATATAATTACCTGACTTTTTACAATTGTAGCATAAATATTTTAAAGAGTCTCTCTTGATGTGTAGTTGTTATTGTATCTTTTGTTGTTGTTTCTACCCTTTCTCATAAACTTCTTTAGTTTCCTTGCTAGTAGGGTTATGTCTTCATCATCATCAGCAGCATCAGATTCATCATCTACATGAGCCTTTGAGGATGTTTCTGCAGCTTTGAGAGCTACACCTTTATCTTTTCTTCTTGTCTCTAAGGTTGTTTCTACTCTCTAATTTAGCTCAAGCTCATAGGTTAAAAGATTACCATAAAGCTTCTACACTGTCATTTCATGTAGATTCTTTGATTTTCTGATTACAGTGGTCTTTGCATCTCACTTGCTTGGAAGTGCTCTCCTAAATTTAATGTTGAGGTTCTTGTTGGGATATATATTTTTCCAAATGCTCTAAGTGAGTTGAGCAGGATATTGAACCTATCATATGTAGCAATTATATCTTCACCGGAAACATGAGAGAACATATCATACTATTGGTTGAGCAAAGATTGTTTGTTCTCCCTAACTTCTTCAGTCCCTTCATGCATCATTAGCAAAGCTTCTGATGAAATCCTAATCAGGTTCGCATCGAAGGACAATAACTTAATTCAAGTCCCAGGAATTCATCAAGTAATTCAAGAAGTTTGGGATGGAAATTTTTCAAAGAAATTCAATAAAAAAGTTATTCCTCAATTAATTAGCATGACCCCAGCATTATTGGAAAAGGCTGAATATTAACAATTTTAAGTTCCAATTGGGTGGACCCAATTTAGCAATTCAGTACTAGCAAAGGAAGGATTAATCTAACATTATGGGTAGCATGTTAATATATGGACTAGGATCTTCTTCATTTCACCCTCTATTTCACTCTCCATTTTATAATCCATATTTAAAATATAAGGGAATATGACATCATACTGATAGGAGAGAGAACGCACATTTTAAATATGGACCATGAAATAAAGAGTGAAATGGAGGGTGAAATAGAGAGGATTCTAATTCTTAATATATTACATGCAAAGGAGGATAAGTCATGCGGGGCCAACATGGCATGTTCATATTCACGGATTACATGGTTCCTAGCAAAGTTGCAATTAAGCAATTCAACATGTTCTTATTCAGCAAGCATATTCATGTGGGCCTACACGCATGATACTTAAGTTACTAGTTTACTTAACATATTCAGTTCATTAGCATGTTAGTTACGTATGTCACGTGGGGCCTACTACTTAAATCATACTCCCTACGTTCTTAAATAAGTGTCGTTTAATATTTTTGCACATGGATTAAGAAAGTTATTTAAGACTATCATTTAATAATTAAAATTTGTGTAAAATTCCATCAATATCCCTTTATAGGAAGTTAAAAACTATTAATACAAGGGAAAGAATTTCTTGGGACAATGAGAGAAGGTAGGGGTGATATAGAAAAATAAATAATTTATTCTCCTAAAAATTTATAAACGATAAATAAATTGGAACAAATTTTTTTTTAAAACGTCCCTTATTTAAAAACGGACGGAGTATTTAGCAGTCAGGGATTCTGAAGTTTACACATTCAATACATTCACGGATTCATTTAGATGTCTGTCATATTCCAATTACGCAATTACATTAAATCAAGCAAGTATGTTTGGAATCCGTGTCTTTTCCTTCATGCGCCAATTAACAAATGTTGTTACTGCCTCTGTCTCTTAATATAAGTCGTTTTAGAGTTGTGCACAAGTATTAAGAAAATGATTATATAACATTAAATATAATATCAATTGTCTATATTATTTTTGTATTGAAAAAAGAGTGCTATTTATTGGGCCAAAAATAGTGAGAAAATCAAAGTTATATTTAATATTTGGGATAATATTAGAAACTAAGCAATTAATGCTTACTTAAAATTCTCAAACGACTTATATTAAGGGACAAAAATACTTCTCTAAAACAACTTATATTAAGGGATAAAAACACTTCTCTAAAATAACTTATATTAAGGGAGAGAGTGATTATTAATCAGGCGGCAAGAAGATTCACGCCACAAAGTAATTTTCAAACGCGACAAGAATTATTAGATTCTAAAAAATTAGTACTCATGTAATTAGGATTTTCATTTTAATTTAAGTTTAATTGTTATGTAGTTTGTTACTTTTGTTATTAGGGTTAGGATTATTTTTGAGTAGTATAAATAAGGATCAAAGTTGATATAATTGATACACTTCATTCAATTAATAAAATACTTATGAGAATTTTCTCTTCTTTTGGTTCTTTAAGAATTTCTAAGTTTTTTCTTAATTTTTTTTAGATTCAATTTTGACTTATCATACAACAATTCAACATTGTGTGTAGCGTCTTCTACCGCATCAATCGCCAATTGTACCAAGGTTTTTGCTTCCATATAAGCAATAGGTTAAAGTGTCGTTGGTATCCATTCAACGTAGATTTTTAGTACAATGTCGATTGTACCAAGGTTCTTGTCTCAATATAGACGAAGGGTTGAGATGTCGAGCGTGTTACACCGTACAACTTTGTTAGAAACGATTCAGGCGACAACCACCTCACGCAAGCATGTCGTAAAGTCTATTAGCTTCCCAAAATTTTTGTGTTGTCTTGCAGTTGATAATATTTTCGAACAACTAATCTTCAAGAGTCATGAACAGAATGTTCTTAGCTCTCTTTTCTAGGGCCACCGGCTTCTTCTCGTTATTTTTCCACTCTATTCTTTGCTTGATTGTCACTTTGTTAGGATCATCAGTTGTTAATGTGAGCTTTGTGGGAACGTAGGGACCATTGATCACAACATCAAATAGCTCATCATTGATTGCATCCATATACACCTGTATACGAACTTTTCAATTAGAAAATTTATCTTTAT